>CM060988.1:76713992-78022564 GCA_030765065.1 Deroplatys truncata
CCTCTAAAATGACTTTGATTTTGGATACTCAAATGAAAACAGAATATCTTTACATAAACAGCAAAGTCTATGCATATAAAGAAATCGCCAATAATTATTAAATGTTAAATTTACACCGTATTTTCTATAACTAAAAATTAAACATGTTCACAAATATGTTTGCAACTTAGTTTGTTTTCGTTGCATTATAAGAGTACAGAAATATACTTAATAATTTCTATAGAAAAACCAGAGTTGCCAACTATGTACAGTCGAGTGCACGGCAGCGCGCCATTGCTTTTGGTTTCCTATAGTGCTTTTCTTTATTTAATGTTGGCACAAACCTCCTAACATGTGTGTGTGTGTGCGTGTGTGTATCACAACAGATCTCGGTTAACCAAATCTCTTTTTGGTTTGAGTTTAAGTCAGACACATGCGTATTAGTCTATGAACAAACGTCAGGCCTAGGTGAGCGGCGAAATGGGAGGAGTACGAAAATATTTGACCTGGGTGGCTAGAAAGCATGCTTCACTAAAGTATGGAACTCGAATGTTAATGTATGAACGCAAGTCAGTTTCATGCTCAGGGACGATGTGAAGTAAGGTGAAGTAAGAAAAACATATGAAGTAAGACAAACATTCAATGGAGTGCTAGAGCCATGTAAAGGGTGGAGGCTGAACGTGACAGGCGCTTGAGTATTTCCTTACCAACATACACCACTGCGCATTATATCGGCACGATTCTGTGCACTCGACTGTACATGTTGTTGGCGTAATATTGTTGATTATATTGTTTGTAATGGGATATAGGTAAACTCAGTCCCCGTTTTTTGTTGTTGCTTTTGTTGTCTTGCTTAACTTTATGTAATTCTGTAAAACAGTCCACAGTTTAATAGCATATTATATTCTTACTATTCTTTTTACAGGATGCGTCAAGAAATGAACTGTCTCTAAGCAATGTGGCCGGTATATTCTACATTCTGATTGGTGGACTCATCCTCGCCATGGCCGTGGCGCTGATGGAGTTCTGCTACAAGTCACATACAGAGGCATCGCGGGCCAAGGTTGGTATAAACCGAATATATCATTATCGTCATCATATCTTCAAACTTTGAGCATGCTGACCGTTCCATTTTCAGATCCACCCTATTGTTTAGTCTTCTCACACTTCATTTCCCTGGGAGGTTGCAATCGTTTTATAATTTTAGTTAATATTTCCACTGTTTGTATTTTGCTTTTATCCTTCCCTTTAATAATCCAGTATTCACTTGCATGAGCAATGGCTAGTGCTGCCATCATCTTATCTAACTTTCTTTTCTTTTCCTTTTGGGTTTTATTTCTCAATGTTCTATTAATTGGCATTGGAGGAGTTAGTATATTATCTTAGTCATTTTTTATTTCAATTCCTGCTATTTACTACATTTAGAATGCCACACCGGAAGGAAATAAGAAAGAAACAGACTTTTCAAGTTAATTATTTAAGTTAATAATTAAACTAGTTAACCGCTTACAATGGCTTCCTTGTCTGAAACATTTTGAGCGTCACGCATGTTGTGGTACGTCACCCCTCAGAGAGAACGTGAGCTCCGACACTCGACCCTACTGGTCAACGATTCATTGGATGGCAGAGAAAATCTCTACACAATGTATGCACTCCGGTGCAGACAACATCAAGAAACGGACAAACTGAGGTTAGAGGGTTGTGGAAGTCTAAGAAAAGTCAAAATATAAATCTATTTAGCATTAAAAGCCTATCCTTGAATTCGAATCGCTAACTTTAACGTTTAAGCCAAGCATCTTCACCAGTTTTGAGCGAGGTTATTCACGGATGTGTAATGATGCTGCGGATAGGTTTCTTCACAGTGGTAGGCTACCTTATAACAATGGTGGCGAAAACGACTTCCTTCCGCGAGTCTCCAAATATGCAACCCGCACTGCATCACTGAGCAGCATGTGAAAAACAAACGGACGGTTGTAGAGAGGGAACGTGTGCCTGCGAGTCAAAATGACTCGCGAGTCACGTTTTTGCCACCTCTGCCTTATAAGATTGTGCGGAAGAATTAAGGCAAGACCAAGATAGTTGCCACAAACATTACTTTTTTTAAAAAATTATTGCAAATGATGGTAAGAAAATACGCACTTATTACTATTAATGTTAATATTGATGTGACAGTAAAAGCAGAATTAGTATTAATTGTAAGCTCATACGGCGAAATGGACAAATAAATACTAGTTTGTTCCTGAAATAAAAACCATGAATAATTTCAGTTTGTTATTGTTGCCAATGTTTAGCAATACGTTTTCTGCATTTAAATAAAATGTTTGTATCTGTTGTTGATGAAAGTATAAAGGAATAATTAAAAATGAAAGAATGAAAGAAAAAAAACGTAGGCCTCATATTTTGCTTACTTTCTCTACTACGTATAGTAAGTAGGGGAAGTATTGTATTCCACCCAAAAATTCGACACCGAGATTTCACCGGAAATATATGTTGACCCCCTGAATCCAAAAAAAAATCTGATGTTTTACACTCACATGACTTTCTCTACTCTTGTACAAACTATTTTTACAAACGCTTATTCTCCATCTACTTCATGTTATTCCAGAAAAACGTTTGCAGACTTTATCTTATTGCTAATTTTCTTGTAGATGTAAGGGGAATATATATTTACAAGGGCAATATAGAAATACTTTAGCCTTTAAGCACATACATATCTCTTAATAGCTGGTTGCTAGGTGCAGCACCATTCCCTTTGCCACAGAGTGAACCATTATCGAGATATTGCTTCTTATTCCCTTAAATTTTCCAATACTTATACTTTTTCTCAAATGAGAACTCATTATTCATTTTTTGGCCCTGGTAATGCAAAGAGAATGGAATACTCCACATAGCAACCACCTCTTAAAACATTTGACTATCGCTTAAAGCCTACCAATTCCCCTTGCATCTACAAGAAAATTAGCAATAAGATTAACGTCTCGATTAACACGAAGCATATAGAGAATAAACGTTTGTAAAAATAATTTGTACAAGAGTAGAGAAAGTCGTGAGAGTGTAACACATCAGATTTGTTTCTTTGGTATTAAGTATAACATAATTTATACTTTCATATATTTTTAGTAAGCTATATAAGAATGCCCTTCGATGGTTTCTATCTGTTTCTGTTCTATTTATTGAAGTCACGGAAATGTATTTATCTCCACAACTACTTTAAAACATAGCTATTTCTTTCTATTTTGTTTCATAAAAATGAAACCATAATGCTACTAATGTGAATCCATTGTCTAACTTAAAAATAATTTCTGACTCTCTTTCCTCTTAAATAAAAGTCAACATATGGGATTCCTATGCTGATTTAGCTAACATGCAGGACCATGTCACCGTTGTTCCGTATTTCTGTGCTTCATTTCTGCTCACACAGTGTTTCATGGACAGGTTTCCCTTGCAACTTGCCTGTGCATCGCGTTGATGACCTCTGGCTTAAGGCATCTTGCGCTATGATGACAGGTTTAAAACATCCTTGGAGGAATAAATTATTAATGATAGTTGTTACCTTTATTCTAATTAAACTTTTAACTATAATCACAGTTAGATTTTCATTCACTAATCTGCCAATGAAGATGTTTACTAGCATGAAATTATAAAATAGAAATCGTTATATCTGCTTCCAAATAAAGATGTACATCATTGGAACAGCCATAATATATGCTGGGGACTGTAATTATTATTGTAGTCATCTGGAACTAAACACTAGAAATTTTAATACTAGATATACGAATTTAAAGTTGTACTTTGTCGCACTAGTGAGAGAAATTGTTTATGCCACTCCATTGTTAGCAACTTTAGTTTCAAGCCCAGTCACATGGCAATTACTCTTTGTATTTGCACATGTTTAATAAACCGACTTGATTTGAGTAACTTTCACACTTCATATGTCTTTTTACATGATTAATTGCTTATGGCGGTCGCATTATCTGTTCATAATACAAATCGTCGTACTTCGATTTATCGCAATACGCTATCCAGTTAACTTCCTTGTATTGGCAGCCATGTACTTTCTTTAATCTCATTCGTTATTCTTTTACTTATGCCCTGAATAATCAATACAATGGTTGTAGATACGTATGTGGATGAAATTGAATTTAAAGAGCCGGACAAAATTCTGGTAGCTGCCAAAAGAGTAACATTGGAATTGCCACAGAAAAATCCGAACACAGTATGATATAGCATATAATCGTTTCAATTACTGGTGAAATGTAAGCACTGCAAGCAATACATCAAATACTTACATTCTCGCTGCACATGTCTGTTGAGCTCACTCTAGACGCCTTTTCCCTTAGTCGCATGTAGATCTGGAATCAACTTGTTATTTTACAAATTTTGGGTTATCTAAAAATTACTGTATGTCATAATGTTAAAAATGGTTTTATTTTTCTACCACGGCCTCGTTTCGCAAACATTCATACTCGCAAAATAAACCCCTGCTTTTGACTCTCGTATCATAAATAACTAATTAATCATGCAATAAAGCATTAAATCTCACATTTTGAGTGTAATATAATTTTATCTTTACACACAGTGACACAAACTCTCAAATTTTAAACGAAAAACTCGGTTATATCGGGTGGAAGGGAAGTTATTTACATTAATTTACAGATCTCATTATTTGAAACACGTTTTGCAATTTCCCCTTTTTTCTGTGACCATTTCCAGCGAAGATATTTTAAGCTTTTCGAGAACGTAAAACAGACCTGCTGGCAACGTTGCAGGGGTTGCTGATCCATGGTAGTGGGGGTGTCAATTTCAAAACCAATTGGAGGACACCGCATAAATAGGTTTCACTTTCGCTTTCAGAGTAGCCTCTGTCTTATGAGAGTAAAAAACAAACGTTTCCTGTCTGCTATCTACTAATTATTCCTTCTAAATTTTTCAACTATATCTAAACTCATATGCACGGATATTTTTATCAGCTCGTTCAACATTAATGTTAAACTCATTCTGAAAAATATGCTGCAGCAATGTAATCAACCAAAACATTTTTCTCACATGTAAATACCCAAAACCCAATCGTTAGGATGTTTTATGAAGGGTGGAGGTATTCCTCCCCTTTTACACTGTTATAGTATAAGCCAAGAGCTTGCCGGTTGTACTTGCTATTTCGCCATAACATTACATCATCCTTTCGTCATGATTTTTGGATTAAGGGAAATAAAAGAAGAGAAGGTAAGGGAAGTGAAAAACAAAATTGCTAGTCATGCTTCAGGTAAAGGAGAGCAGTGGGGTACGCTATGTTTAGTTTACGCCCAGAAGCCGGTTCAGACCGCATGACCTATCTCACCTGTTTGCAATGCTGCCGATTTATTACGTCTGGAAAAAGGTATTCAGAATATCCTTTTAAGTGATTAATTATTTCAAAACCCTGTGTAATGTCATATAGTTACTACCGAACTATGCCGGAAATAGCTTACTCTATTCATCTTATAAGTTACAAGCTATTATACATCTTCATATACTCTCGTTAAATAAAACAACAGATTTGGAACAAAAACTATACTTTTTGCTTATAATACTTGTACGAAGTACATATTGGAAGGAACATAAAAGTTATCTTTTTCCGGTATATAAGAATACTACTATAAGATAACTTCTAAAACTAAAAGGGTTCTTAACATTTTTGCTTAAACTAGTACCTGTTAAAGTATTTATTTAAAAATAGTTTCTGTGGACTATTTTCATTATTTGGCCTTGAATGTAATATAGTCCAAAATGAACATTCAATATGCGGGTCAAGCTTCTAGTTTTTGAACGTTACTTAATTATCCAAACAAAAATATGTGCGTCCGTTATGGTAAGGAATGTAGTTTCGCTTACTATTAAACAATTAACACATATACAGCTTTGTAATGAAGAAACTCAATTTTTTAAAGCTATTAGGGTGATACACAATTTTAAATGATAAGGCAGTATTTTTAACACATGAATAATTTCAATTTAAATTATGTAATATGTAAATTCAATAACAGCCCGCCTTGAAGCAATATGTGTATGTAATAATTTGTAAAATATATGTAACAGTCACTGCATATGCTTATATTATTGTATCCATGTGTAATAATGTTATGTGACTATATTACGTAATTCAATAATGTAGGAGCTGTGAGAATAATAAGTTAAAAGTTGCTAAAAATGAGGTAACAATGAGTTAACTTTGAGGCAATGATGAGTAAGGAAGTTTGAATGCTACTAGTCTTTATTAGAGCAGCAAAAATGTAAATTTTGAGAGTTTAAAAATAGCCAATCAACAACCAGTAAAAGCTTTAGTTAAATGCAGGTATTCTATTGGAGTAGAATTAGCCAATCAGAGACTTGAAATACAGAAATTTACAAGTTTAGATGGTTGAAATCAATTCAGTTGCCTCCAAACAGTGCTCATAACCATGCGTGTTGCTTCTAAACAGTGCTCATATCCAGACGCGAGATGTGTCCTCGAGAAATTAATTATGTATTCGTGTGAGACGAAAACAGTATTCGCGTTAAAAAAGTGCAAGTATTAAATTAAAGAATCTCACAGCTCTCTATATCATTTATTTAAATCGTATCAAGTATTAATAAAAAAGAGTGAATTATAACGTAAAATGTGTGTAAGCCTGCATTCTTAGTCATATCACACTCCTGCCTAAGAGAAACGTGTCTCTAACAAATACTGACGCAGCCGAGGCAAACATAAATATATTATCTAAAGATACAGTCAAATTACAAAGTTAATAGTTTCTTAAACTTGGGGCAAAGGGCACCTGAAAGTATATTTGGGGGGAAGGCTACCGGAAACTGTTTAACATACGTGCGGTTGCAACAACTACAAGTTCGGTTCCCCAACAGTTGAAAAATAATGCAACACTTACATCAAATAAGCTACCATGCGTGTTGCAAATAATAATTACAACAAAACACCTTCCTCAATGACCACCAATAAAATTTTGTTTTTAATTTTCTTTTAAAGAATATAAGACAAAAATCGTTTTGTTTTTCTACTGTCATATTTTATACAGCAGGAAGTCGAAGCTTCAGATGTTTTATAACATAGATGGTAACAACATGACTCTGGAAGTTACCAAAATACTGAGAGATATGAAAATGTTTCAGATTCCACTTTCGGACGCGATGAAAGCCAAAGCAAGACTGACAATTGGAGGAGGCCGTGATTATGACAACGGCAGGGTGAGTGTTCTGCAAGGCGCTGAGCATCCGCACGGTTTGGGGATGCAGATGTTGTGAATATTAGCATCTTTTTTCTCAGTTTCTTCAAATGATGCATGTAAGCCCAGTCTCCGTTCAGATAGTCATTAGCAATCCCATTTCCGTATCCTTCCCTTCTCTTCTATCATGTTTCTGAGAAAATTTAGGATTAAACTCAAACACTGATGATATATTAATCCTGGAGGTTAAAATTCATAAGTTTAGAAACTCTTAACTTAGATCTATCTCCATTTTTGAGTCGGAGCACTCCATCTAATCTATCCCAATCATACACTCATAGATGTAGGAACCAGCATTTCCTTGGTGCCTGTAGTCGTAACCGTAATGTGATCTCCTGAATAACTCTTTCAAACTGCATACCATTCCCTAAGAGCTTGAAGTAATCACTCTGTTTTAATGAACGGGTAGTTCAAACATTTGTCACACATCATAACACTTCCAACTTATTTAGTTAGAATACTGTTAACTACTGGCTATAGAAACCTGCATCACTACTACTATTCCATTCGCCCATTCTTATTCCATTAAAAAAAAACATAGCCAGTATTACGAGTAAAATGCTCACATTCACTGCGTGACAGTGAAACAAGCACAGAATGCACATCTGCATTACGAGTTGTCATCTTATTTATAACACTTAAATGATCAAACAAAATTATATTTTTGGGGACTAGCCTAATTAAAGTATTTACACCTAATAAGTAAAAATAAACGGACATGGCATAACTTTTATGCAAAATAAAAAGAAATACCACATTGAATCCAAAATTAAATTAAACATTATTTCTAAATGTAGGTATGGTATATAAGCATTTGCAGCTGTGGTAAAAGTATTCAATACAATTCATCTTGTATCTTGAATTTTAAGAATAACATAACATTCTCACGCATAGGGTCGTTAACATTGGCATTTTCAAATACAGCACATCTCTAGAAAGATACCATGCTGTGTTTGTATGGCCTTGGCTCAAAGACTCTAGTAAAGTCTTCAAATGAGAAAGAAGCAAGTTGCCCCTCTAGTTCTTCAAACATTCTTTCTTGTCATCTTCCCTATTCACAACCTCTGCATTACATTACTTCCATAAAAAACCCCATGAGAAGTTTCTTCATGAACTGACTAAGTTTTATTAAGGATTTTTAAAATATATGACAATCTTTGTTTTTACTCTGACCAAGATGGTCTTTTGTCCCCGTTTATGTCTTAAGGCATTCATTCTATTTTCTGTACTCTAGAAATGTTCATGATTTGGAGTTAGTCTATCTCTGCAATTCCAGTTTCCTCTTACAAGGCCCACTTACTACCCGCTCTCTACTCCAGAAGCGAGATAGTTCACTGTTGTATTTGAACGACTCCAACAGAGCGTGTGAATGGATAAGTAGTTCAAAGGAACTTATTGTTTCAATCAGTAATTGAGGCTACTGTTTTAGTTGTATTTTATTAGACCGTATGAGAGACATTGTTCTTCTATCAAGGATTAGATGTTATAATCACCTGTTCTGGTTTTTATTATCCATCCACTTCTTATAAGGTCTACCCAGATCTCTTTTTCCAATGGGCCGATAATTCAGTTTTTAAATCTATTTTCTATATTCTGTCAACATGATCCTTCCATTTATTGTATTTATCATAAACTGAAAAGATTTTATAATCTGATCCTGTTGTTTTGTTCCTTCCATTTTAGTACATCCCCTTACATATCTCAAGAACTTCATCTCTGCTGTCTGTATGCATGATCTTTCTTTTATATTTATTTTTTGTTTTGTTTTTGTTATTGTCCATGATTCGGAACCTTATACAAGACTAGGCACAGCCATAACATTATAGAATTTCATTTGTGTTTTCTTTCTTGTTTTCCTTCTTAAAGTTCTTCCAAATGTTTCGTAGACATCTTGATATCTATTAACCTTCATCTCAATGTGTTTATCATATTTAAAATTAATATCCTAACCTGATAATTTATTATTTTCGATCTGACCGTATTCTTCCCTTTAAAAGCCATTATTTTTGCCTTCTTTGTGTGGGGCGTTGTGGCTGCTTGATTCAGTGATTACCAGCATAGCTGAACCTTTTGAAACAATCGTCTGCAGAATCATCTCTATAGTTGTTTGATTTCTAATCCATCTTGAATGTTTGTTTTCTTGAGAATGTTACCCTCGGCATTTATGCTTCTAGCTCTAACCCTTGACGTAAATAATTTCTTAAGAAGAATGTAAAAATAGTAAAATCAGTAACCGTATGTCTACCAGATGTCAGAATTCCCTGTAAGTCACCTGCTGCAGTCCCTCATAGCATTGAAAAAATAAATAATCTATCTGTCAAATATCGTTTATTTCATTCAAATGATGCATATATATTAAAAACTGGCCAGAAAGTTTGTCGTTCTGGCTTATTGGGTATTCAAATCATCTGATTAAATTAAGAGGAACAATAATCTCTTTTTATTATTATTATTATTATTATTATTATTATTATTTTCTATTATTAATTATAACCAAAATAAAACTAGTTTGATTGTTAATGAAGTCATTTCATACAATCCTGCCATATATGGGTCAGTTTCTTTTGAAAATCTCATCGCTGAGGGCACTTTTTGTTTTGTTTACAAGGATACACAAGGAGGATTTTCTCAGCTTCAGACAAAGATAAATGCCATAACATTTCAGGATGTTTTTAATTTAGCTCTGTATTACCTAAGCATTCCAGTAAGAAATGTATATAAGGCATAAAGTTACAATATTTAGAAATTCATTAGTATAGAATATGTGCTTTCTAAGACTGCTTTTTAAGTTCGCAATAAATTAATATTGGTAACATTATGATATTGTGCTGATTGCCCCAAATTATAAATTAATTCACGTAAAAATAAATTCAGTGTTCAAACAGGAGTTTTTCCTCTAGATGTTATCACTATAAATCTAAATTAAACAGCAAGGAATTACTAGCCACTTATAAAATAAAATGTCGATAGTCTTTCGAAGGCTTTCTACTGTCATTAATTACATTACATAATAAACTAGAAGTTGTCAGTTATACAGTTGACAAGAAATGTAATATTGACATTCTTAGTATTTAATTTTGTATTTAAAAGTGAAATATTTCATTCAAATACTAAATGATAGTTGGCAGTAGAACCTTCGAGAAACTCAAATGGTTAATATACTTTCAAAGAAACCATAGCTGGAAAAGGGCTACACTGTATTTCTAACTATCATTCCAGAATGCTTTATGAATTAAAATCTATTACTATATATTTTTATTTTGATCACAAAACCTGAAGTTTGAAGATTTTTGTTTACGTATGTATTATATATAGGGTAGTTAAATTATATTCGAACCCACTCGCGGCCTCTCTCTACTGCGCGAGACAGCCGGCAGTTGCCGGGGAGTTTACGCCGGCAGAGACGGACTAAAACCCTTGCCTTATATAATAGATGCTGGAAATGTTGACCTTCTGCTCTCAAACAGGAAGCATATCTTGTGTAAATATTCTCGCTCACTCTCTGAAGCTCAACAGTAGGAATTTTTGTGACGAAACGCCTCATTCTGATCAGAAAATTGGAGTGAGCGAGAATATTTGCACGAGATATGCTGCCTGTTTGAGAGCAGAACGTTAACGTTTCCAGCATCTATTATAAGGTAAGGTTTAACCCGCCTCTTCCGGCGTAATTTCCCCGGCAATTACCGGCTATCTCGCGCAGTAGAGAGAGGCCGTGAGTGGGTTCGAATATAATTTAACTACAACTAAACTCAGCTAAATTTGTGAGGATATGTCAAATTCATAAATATTTAAGTATTAAGTTAAACCGTTGCTTAGAACTAAAAGTACCTTTAGCTTTCAGAGATATTAGTTTTTATTACCGATGCTAAGCTTAAAAAGTAGCACATAAACTCAAGCATTCTCCTTTAAAGATAAGAAAATTACGATAAGAGGTTTTGTCAAACTGAGAATAATATAGAGGAATAGTAAATTGTAAACATAGCTAAAATTACATAGATAACATCATTAGCTTCTAGGAGTTTAATTATTAGGAAGAAAAACATTTCTTCTGAATGAAACATCAGCCAAGTAACTTAAACCCATTTACCCTCTTGACCATACCCTGAACAGAATTCCTTTCCTGTTAATGAATATTTGTCTAGCGCTGTTATATAGATAAGAGTATTATTTGCTTTGTTTATACTCTTGTTTTTGTGACGTTGTATCACAGGTAGATAGTTAAAGCCTCTTATGTTCTGTTTATTTCGTTTCATGTTTTGTTTTGTTTGTGTTGTTCTTGTTTGTCTTCAGTTGTTCTGGGGACAGCAGACATAGAGAAGAAATTCGACACACAGAGGATAGGACAGCTGCAAGGAAGGACGTTTTACGTGAGTATAAACCGAATTGCGCTGTGTCCCACTCTACCGGCCGCCCAAATAACTATCACCCAGGAACTTCCTTCTATGCGCATGCGCAGTAAACGTCGAAATAGCGTTTTTAAGACCCACACACATCTTTTTATTTTTCGTTCATCCCTCACTTCTTTTATCCAACCCTACTGTCAGAAGCTGCAAATATGCACCGAAATATCTGCTATCTTATTACAGAGTGTTTAAAATTAAATAATAACATTGTTATAATAAATAGTGGCTAATTGTTTTACCTTCGTATACACTAAACGTAACTAAATGAAATTTTACTTTATGGAATGCATTTTAACACTACTAGTCAACACTTTGTTTTAGAAAATTGTGTTAAAATGTGTAAAAAGGCATCGTTTGATAATATGAGTTTAAATCTAAAAATTATAACAGCTGAATTACGTTGTCTATTTTTTTATATTCAATGAAATACTTGCATATTATACATCTGGTTGCTCACTATTCGGAGTGACACTGTAACATTGATTGTAGACATGTGAATTATTTCGAATTTTTGGGTGGAATATCCTGAAAGTTCTTGAAACTTAAGTGAATATAAGGTAGTTTACATAGTGATATAAAACCTTATGATATCTTAAACAAATTTAAGTTATCACTATGCCATTTAAAGTCTTATAAAAGTTGCTAGTAATGTCAGTTCGTTAAAGTTTGCACCTACAATTCAATTTCAACAATTATTCAGACTTGATATTAGTCATCGAGTGTGAAATCTCTTATCTCTTATTTTATTAATTCCTTTCAAAATGTTATTTTGTATTATGAAGATAGGCTATTAAATTAAATGAAAATTCCTCCATATTGTGTTCTACATTTGCAGAAAAAGTGTCGAATGCGCACCAAATAAGTGTTATTGTGTAGGCATTGTCTTACACATAGTTTTTATTTAAGTTACATAACTTTTAGTGAAATAAGTATCTCAGAAATATGTTTCCGACGGACGCTCCTTTATTCCACTAAGATTTTTACTTCTATTAAATGTCAACCAGACAGCGTTAAATTTTTGTAATGTATAATAGCAAAGCATAGACTAGACTATTTGGTACAACATTTTTCAACACAGTCGCCAGGCTTTGAAATACGCTTCTTATGGACTCTACTTTTAACAAACTACCGCATTGTAACAAGCATAATGAAACTTAAAAATGTTATTTTAGCGACAGTAAGCCTTCAAAATTAGCAGGCGCAGACATGGAGCAAAGGTAGTATACATTCTACAAAAAGTAAGATACATGCGATTTCTGATCGTCTGTAAAGGCGTTATTAGGACCTGACTTAAAATCTCCGTTGGCGCCTCCTTCACCCTTAGTGTGTTGAAGGAGGAAAGGAGCTATAGCTTGCCTGTTTAAGAACATATACGCTAATTTATATGAAGACCTATAACTGGTGTTTGAGGTCTAAAATGCTAACATCTCGAGAATTGACTCATATTTAAGAGCATTTCCAAACAGGCATTTGCTGTATATTCGTAATTGACCTCGACAAAATCAGTCCCATTCCTGACTTACACCTACTCCTAATTTGTCAATCAGTTGACAGAACTAGCGTAGGGATGCTTATTGGTGCGATACACAGCACAAGAATGATAGCACCTACAAGGTGACACCACCACCCATTAAAATTAAGTCATGACGTCATGAAGTACCCTCGAAACGGTAACAAATATGTTTGTCCAGAGAAGCCGTATTTATTTTTTCCTGTCGTTTCTGTACAATGGGATATCTATCAAAGCTGTTATTATGCCCTGACGAGTCCGGGGAAAATTTTACACTATTTGATAGTTAAAATAAATAAATCCTGGTGCTGCACCCGCGAAGGACTTGGGCCTGCCAACCCGACTACCTGCCTCACGCTCACTTACGCATCGCAGAGGTGGGCGATCATCCAACCAATACGGGGAGATGATGTGGCAGCATCACCATCCTCCAGCCAGAAAGTTGGATCACGAGACCAGATTTTCATAGTTAAACTAGTGTATTTTCAGACTGTATAGCCGCAATGGGCAATATCTTTGTGAGTGCAGAGATATAAAATGTTACAGAAAAGCCACCCAAGCCATAAAAACATAAATTTGTAATCTTCAATTCAAACTTCGCATCTATAATTCATTACAACCGTTATGTAGATTTTAAATCGGTCAGAGGAAATGAAATTGAAGAATACAAACTTATATAGGGAGAGGAAAGAACCTCTTTCAAATTGACGGAATTGTACATACAGTCAAGTCTGTGATTCTCACAAAGAAAGTCACGGTTAATTTGTGATAAATTTCTATCTCAGTAGAAAAACCTTAAGTAACTGCAGAGAAGACTGAGTATTCATTATCCGAAAGCCCACGTTATAAATCACAATACTTAGTACGTTTCATATTTTTTTGCATCAACTAGGAAGTTATTGACCTATTTACCTATCGATTATTGCGGGCATTATTGGTAAATAGTGTTTCAGAATACGCCTGTTATTAAAAAGAATAATTCAGGAAGAAGACACATCCAGCAGTGCAGTAAGCATTGAGGATGTAATATTTGCTTCAGCGGATGGTAAATTTCCAATTAACACTAAATCGTTACCATAAGCATATTTGATTTTGAAGTAAAAAAATAAGAAATTAAAAACATATATTCGCCTTCGTTCTCTTTCCATTCACAAAATCTAGACTGATAACGGTTATGATGAGAATTCTTTTATTCATATATCTCAGAATTAAATTCGACGCTATACCCCAAACACCACCACCACCACCACCATATTAATCTCATGATATTCTTACATTAACGATACTAAACTAGCAGGGATAGAGACAGACTATATTGACAGTCAAAAAAGCTCCTCCCAACTTTTGGGACGACATAAGCAATCACACATCTATAGAAAGGTAATATTTGGAGAGAGCACATCTCTACACCAGTACCAACTTCAATCTCCTCGTTCCTATATAGGCCATTTTTTCTGCTCCCAAGCGTGCGTTCACAAGGTTTGGAAAGCAATAACGAAGGTATGTACCTTCATTATAAGTTCTATACTCTTAGTATGCAGTATTCAGAGCAACGTATATTGTATGAAGAGAACATTATCGTCTGTATTATATATTGTTTTAGTTATCTTGTAGCAATCTTCTAGATATGTTCGCAGGGTAAATGAATAAAAAGTCTTATGTGTCCTGTGGATCGTCAGTTAGACCACACAACCCTAATTGATGAAAACGCTAATATTCCTAACAAAATACCATATAATAATTACAGAGTCACCCTATCTTGTAATGCAACTCATATATTATCCTTCTTTGACTGCAAAATTCCATATGATTGATAGGCTGGGCAAAGCTTGAGATTTTTCACTCAGAAGCTCTCATTTTCTCACGTTCTCTGTCACTGTAAAGGTTTCTCATGACTAACAAGTTTTTGAGTTATTATGCTCACACACACACACACACACACACACACACACACACACACACACACACACACACACAAAGAGATTTCTCTAAAAATGTTCATTTTTTTATTCAGATAGCCTGTATTTCCGAGGAAATTTCGATATCCAATTTTGGGTACAATTCAATACTTTATCTACTTACTAGTTATGTGTAGATAAAACAACTTAAAGTGAGTAAATTGTAATATAGGATAGGACTAGGAGCCGAAGAGGACTTAAAACCTCGACCTCGCAGATCTTTTGTGCCTAGACCCCTGACATGGCGCCCCCGGGAGGAAGGATGGGATGAGAGTGTACAGAGGGCGGCCGGACCAGGAGTCAAGACAGGAAGAGGGCAGGGTACCTACCATTTACAGATTTGTACTCCCCATGAGCTGGCTGTTGCAGCCGGCTTCCTCCCCCCTGTGGGGTTATACATCCCCTGGGGGATCGGGATTTGGAGACCGCTCACAGTTCCAAGGACGAAAGTTTCCTCAGAGCATCCTTTTTCCCTGCCATGCACACACCGGGACTTCCCGCCGACACTTACAACCCTGAATGAAACCAAGCAGATGAAAGGTGAAGTGAAATGGGAATTGCGATAAAATGGAGGGACAGGAAATTAGAGGGATGTAATGATCCTTTCCAACATTCGCATGGCGACCTGGAGAAACCCCCGAAAAGGTCCATGGGTCAGAATTTTGGCCATGGGATTCGAACCCAAGACCTCCCCAATGCGGGCCACAGACGTAACCGCTTGAGCCATCCCGCTCGGTAATCTGTAATATAGTAAGAATTATAATATAAGTTCGTGTCACTGTTGGACATCATAATTTGGTCTACACTCTACTTATGATTTGTTGTTGGTCTTAAGCCCTGAAATATTTCATATCACAACATGTTTAGTGCTTGAAATGTTGGACTTTCTTGCTGTCTCTATTCAACGTTAACTGTGTTATCTTCAATATTTAATAAACACTATAAATTTCAACAAGTAATTGTATTTGCACCACAATTTGGGCTGTTCGGGGGAGGGGAGTTGTTGCAAAGCTTCCATTTAAACAACCCTTGGCTCACGGCTGAGACTTGGCGCCAGTAGATTTTCATTTGTTGTATGCATTAAAAAGATTTCCTGAAAGGTTTTATACATTGCAGGACAAAGAAACCTTCGTCTCTAGTCTCATATTTTGAGATAAACACTATTTCCTTGTCATACAAAGAGACAAATGTCCACCAGTAAACTCAAGGGCCGTGCTGAAATACAGAGGACAATGCCCCGTTGTAACGACATAAATATTTTCCGCTATTTTAAAGATGCAAGCGAGCCCCACTTTATGGACAGCCCTATGCATTAGCTTAAACGGATGCAAAATTCTCTATGCACAGAAAATGATAGCTTTAGAGCACAAAGGCTTTAAGAAGGAGCAGCTTCTGATCGTGGGTAACTATTATGGAGGCCGCCGCACGAACATAGCTTCCTGTTGAAGTAACACGCACAGGGAAGGTTCAGCACTAATAACTCCAGAACGAGAGTAGGTATTCAACACTTTGATGTGTGGTGTGCTAAATCAGTTTATATTTTCACCTCCTCCCTGGTAGTTACAAACCTGGTAGATAGTGGAGTCTCAGGTAAAAAACTACTACTGGATATTTTAGTTTGAAGCTATAACCGGGACACGCTGGAAGATTCTATAATTCTCTTCTGGCAAAGCACTTGAGAATAACAGAACACTACTCAAGTATGCATTTCAGCAATTTAAATTTGAGTCTGGTTATAAAACTTAAAAAAAAGGATGCATGATGCTAAAATAGAGTTAAAAATCTGATGTGTTACACTCACATGATTTTCTCTCTCTTGTACAAAATATTTTACAAACCCTTATTCTCCATCTATTTCATATTAATCGAGATAAACATTTGTAGAAACAATCTTTTAACATGCAAAGAGAATTATATTTTACACATAGCTACCAGTTCTATAAATATTTGACTATCGCTTAAGGCGTACTATGTTCCCATTGTTTTGTAATTGCAAGGGCAATATAGAAATACAGTAGCCTTTAAGCATAGACATATCTCTTAATAGCTGGTTGCTAGGTGCAGCACCATTCTCTTTGCCACAGATTAATACTTTTTGCATATCCAAGACAAAAAAGTGAGTAACGAATTCCCATTTGAGAAAATAAGTATTGAAAAATGTAAGGGAATAACAAGCAATATCTCGAAAATGGTTCACATAAAAAAAAATGTATATGACATAAATTGTGTATTTTAACGCGATCTACATTTTTTGTAGTAAAATTTTTCTATCTCTTATGGTTTACCAGTTATGCAAAAGTCGTTCACAATGAAGAATACTTTTGGAGACATTCCTAGAAAATTCAAAATATACATTTTATTTGTCATGAAAATACCTTAAACATATGATACTTTAATCAAAATCGTTAGAGCCATTTTTGAGAAACTTAAAATGTTCGAAAAATGTTCCATGTAAATGATAATCTGGGGTGGGGGGATTTTCTTGAAAACCTGTCTCATCTCTGGAAGATACTGAACCTAAATACCAAGTTTGGTGTTTATCCGACTTTTCGTTTCTGAGTTATGTTGTTCATGGACAGACACACACATGGACATGTTTCCAAAAATGCTTTGGTTTGATTCAGGGGGTCTCAAAACATATATTTCCGGCGAAATCTCGGTATCGAATTTTTGGGTGGAATACAATACTTCCCCTACTTACTATACGTAGTAGATAAAGTAAAAGTTTTGTGTGTTACGTGCACATGACTTTCTCTACCTTCTATCGCTTATTATTGGTCATACAGATTATTCTTAAGAAAGTTTATTTTACTACTTACTTCATTTTAATCTAGAACATTTTCGAAAATAGTTGCATTTCACATTTGGTTATAGATACAAATATTTTAGAACTAGACGCTATATGCTAGCCTTGAAGTTCCACACACTTTTCGGAGTTCGCGAGAAACAGCTGAAAATCGACAGGACTTTAAAGGAATGGCTGTTGAACAGTTCGAACCATTAATATAACTGGCGCAAAACTTCTGAAATCGTGACCTTGATTGCCATCCCAGCTGCCGAGCCTAGGAATGGTTTATGTTTAGCTTAATCAACGAAAGCGATATAATACCTTTGCTTACTCACAGTACGTAACACATACAGTCTGCATAGAAAGTGTCTGCATCTGGTTGTAATTTCAACGAGAGCAGCACCTAAATAGTGCTCATTTTATATTTGTTATATTTATAACCATGGTTCCTACGTTTTCAAAGTTAAGTGGTGATGTATTACATAGTCAAAGCAAGGAAATAATTGCAAATGTCCTCGACTTCATGAAGCACGATTCACAATTTCTATGTGGAAGAAAATACTGTGTCAACAAGGAGCACATTGCTCATCAAGCTGAAATACAGCATAGATTTTCATGGTGGTGCTACAAATCTCAGAAAAAGTATAAAAAATTTAGGGTTCAACTGGAAGAAAACGAAATCAAATAGAAGAGTTCTAATAGAAAAGCACGACATATAATCAGCATGTTGCCATGATAGCTTAGTCGGTGAGAGCAACGATAAGGAAAGCCTAAGATCCCGGTTCAAATCCCGGCTATGGCATTGAATTTTTCAGTCTGATTCTACCTTTCCAAATGACTATAATTTTATATATACTTATATCAGCATAAACTTCAAGGTGGTGCTACAAATTTCAGAAAAATTATAAAAGATTTAGGCTTCAAGTGGAAGAAAACGAAATCAAATAGAAGAGTTCTAATAGAAAAGCACGACATACGATCTCAGCTGGAGGAGTACCTAACTCAGAGGTATAAATTAGAGTGTCTAACTATAGTGTATGAAGATGACATACATACACAGGAGTCATACAACATCTAAAAGTTGGAGTGACGAGTCGCAACAAAAACAGGAGATCTTCATTAAGAAATGAATACAGAAAATTACATGAAGTGAATCAATACCATGTTGATACCTTATATGTCTACTGGTTCTCTTCTGGTTATCGACAATGCTTCACAATGCGTCAACATTCAAATTGACAAACCACCTACCTCAAAATCCTTGAAAGAAAAATTAGAGCTTGGTTACTTAGGCACAATATAGTTTTTGATGAAAGTATGAGTAAAAAAAGCTATATAACTTAATTAAAGCCAACAAACAGCTTCAGAAGTCTACAAACTTGGGCAAATTTTAATACAACATGGCCATAATGTACTAAAGACTGCCACCGTATCACCCAGATCTAAACCAATAGAATTAATCCGGGCTGATGTCAAAAAATCTGGCCTGCAGCGATTTGGAAATATTGGAAGGCCAGAATGGGAAAATCTATGTCGACATGCTGAATAAATTGAGACTCATTATTTCGTAAAAGATGGAATTGCAGAAAATCGAATAGAGTTCTCATCTAGGATAATGGTGCAGAAAGTAGCGACAGCAGTGATGACGGCAATAGTGAATGATTCCAAGAGGAAGGACTGTCAGGTGTGGAAGAATTGGAGGCAGATGATTGACAGGGTTTTATATTAAGCGCTACTTACAGCGGTGGATTTAAATATACTGTATATCAGTGCAGCGCGGTGTAGTGCAATGCAATGAATAACCGGTGTGCGTATATTTGATAGTGACTGTCCTACGCACTCCTGCAGCATGCAGACGACCGGTCACCACCTGATCTGGTAAGCAACTCGCTTCATAGCTGTCATTAAGATTTTCACGTGTCTAGAACTGTTGCGCCGATTATAACAGATGTCTCGGAAATGACTGATGCCATAAAAAAGTTATTTGTCTTACTGGCAAAGATACTTTGGGATATTTGGTTTTGAAAATAGAAACGTAACTCGTGGGATTACGTTAGCTGTTGCTCTCTTCGTTTAAAGTATTTGACAAAAATAAAGTTGCCAATAGTAATGGATAGTAAATACATTACTACAATTTTAGTAATTTAAGGTTTTGAGTAAAGTTATGAAACTCAAAACACTATCATATCAAAACCCGTAAAATATGTTTGACAAGAACACCTCATCTGTAAAAGAATACATATTTTTGTTTGAAAAAACAAACAGAAAATAAATTGTCCTCTTATAAAATTACAAACCGAGCAGGATGGTTCAGGTGACAACGAATGTGGCCCGCATTCGGGAGGTCCCGGGTTCAATTCCTGGTGACCGTCCCCTCTGGATTTTTCCATGGTTTTCCCTGGTTGAGAAGGCGAATGCTAGAGAGGTGTCATCACGGTTCTCCTCTCTCTCCCATTCTCTCTCATTTCATTTCCCTCTTTCACGTTACAGATTGACTCTTGGGTTGTGTGTAGGTCGGCGAGGGCATATGTTGCAGGGGCTTGCGCTTTGGAACTCTTTCTCAATTCTGTCAGATGGCAGCCGTTTGAGCCTCCCCTGCGTGGTCGAGCTTTCCCCGGTCTCCGCTGGAGGGGAGTCTGTGAGCGCGCTCTAGTGGCTTGGGAGGGTCGCTGCCGAGCGCTCTCAGGCCGGGTGGTCAAGCCAACAACTATTAGGGAACTCTGTGTGTCTCTGTCGCCCTGCGGTTCCTTTATCTCATCCCGAGGGTGTATATACAAAAGATCTCTGTGTGGGTCGAGGTGCTAGGTGTCCCCTCCGTCTACAAGTGCTAATAAAGCTGCAATATGAAACCAAATTAAGGTTTTCTATTGACCTAATTTTGAGTTCTTTTCGTTACTTTTTATCATTATCTACATCATGCAGTGGGCCATATAGACTCCTTAGATCATCATCAAAGACTGGTTCGAGCATCTTTTTTATTGGTCGCCCAAGTTTCCATTTTCGGGTGGTTTATGCTTTGCTTGTTTTGGTTTTGTATTGCTATCGTGTCGATTTAAATGAGACCATCATTCTTTTCTTCACTTTATTGTTATACCATTTATATTCTTTATATTTTAATTACATATGTCCTCGTTTTAATTTGTTCTGTTTTTTTTTTCTCTTCCTAAATTTATTTAAAACCCAGCTTCAACTGTTTAGTCTGCATTGTGTGGCTTTGACGGTCCAAACTTCAGTTGCATTTGGGAGGCAAGAGTTTTGTATAGTTTTATTTTTGTTTCCTCCAATACTTTATTTTTTACGTTTGTGTTAATTGCTCGGTTAATATGATTAATGCTGCTGATTTTTTGTGGACATATGAAAAGTGTGTGACGTGGTATATCCAAGAAAGACAAATGATGCAAGTTGCCCCATTAAATTATTGCTGATAATAATGTTTCTTGTTTATATCAAAGGTCCCCCAAAGCAAGTAATGCCATTTTAGTTTTAGCAAATATAACCTGATCGTGTGAAAATAGCAGTAACTTTATGATAATAAAAAGTTTACTATTAACATATGATGAGACCTTGAAGTCTCGAAACGATCGTCCAGATTTTTTACCATCATGCTGTAAGTGAAGGCTTTTAATATCGTTCGACTCATTTATTTTATCAATTGACTTCTTTACTGTCAAGACAAGTCCTTTTTCAATATTGATGTGTTGTAATGCTTGGTTTCTACGTTATTGATTTCAAAACAGTGATATTCACATTAACGTCCTCTGTGGACTAGTGATACCGTGCTAGTCACTAGTTCCCAAGGTCGCGGGTTCAAACCCGGCGGAGGGCGATGGATTTTTTCGGGCGTAAAAATCCTTAGCATGGTTTTCTTCGGAAGGGAAGTAAAGTCGGTGGTCCCGTGTCGTAGATTTACGGCACGTAAAAGAACCTAAAGCCTGATAAAGAGGTCTCAGAGCAAAATTATCGATCTTTCACGCCAATATAGAATGGAACGCTAAGGACCACAGCAGCTAAATAGCGTCCATAAATAAAATTTAGTTTAATTTACAGAAACGTATTTCTTACCGCAGGTAGCTTTATTTACAGAATATGTTCAAAATGTCCATCTCCTGCTTGAATACAGGCCTCACATCGATGTCTCATGGCCGTGCAAATACGACACCAAATTCCAGGAGTATTGCATATATCTATTGCCACAATTCGATTCTGAAGGGACTGTATTTTTGGAACCGGAAGCGAATATACCAACGCCATTAATTGCCCCACAAATAGAAATCGACAGGGTTCAAATCAGTAGAGCATGCTGACCAAGCAATTGGCCCACCTCTACCTATTCCATCGATCAAGAAACCTCGATCTAAGTACCGGCGAGCGGTACGGCTGAAGTGTGTAGGGGCAAGAAGTAGCCTGTTGATGAATGCTCAGTGGAGTGTCTTTATAGACATGATGTAATGTGCTTTCCAAGAAGTTTGGAATACTTGCCCCGTAAGTTTGTTTACCAGTACATGCGGTCTAACCAACCGATCACCAATGATACCGGCCTACATGTTAATGGTGATGAAATGGAGCAATTGCATGTGGGTTTTCATATGAAGTAGCCTGTTGTCGAATGCCCAGTGGAGTGCCTTTATAGTGAAGTAGGTGTATTTTTATTATTATTACACTTGTAGCTTTTGCCCCACGTATGGAAGCCAATTTGAGGGAGGTTGATTTTATGGTGGTGTTGTATTGTATTTCGACTGTTGGGGAGCCGAACTTGTAGTAGTTGCAACCGCACGTATGGTAAAAAGCTTCCAGTAGCCTTCGCACAAGTTTAAAAATATTAACTTTGTAATTTGACTGTTTCTTTAAATATTATATATTTATATTTGCTTCGGCTGCGTCAGTATTATTGTTAGAGACATGGATTTCTTTGTAGCGTGTAGTGCGGCTGAGAATGTAGGCTAACACAGATTATAATTTTCAATTCACTCCTTTTTCTTAATTCTTGACACGATTTAAGTAACAGTTCACTGATATAGAGAGCTGTGAGACTCTTTTATTAAATACTTGCACTTTTTAAACACGTAAACTACTTTCGTCTCACACTGAATACATATTAAACCTCTCGAGGACGTGTTTCGCGTCTGGTTAGGAACGCTGTCTGCTAGCAACTGAACTTTGAATTTGTACAATTTCCCTATTTTAGTTTCTTTTTGACTATTCCTAATCCAATAGAATACTTTTATTTAACTTAAGATTTTTCCTGGTTGTTGATTGGCTATTTATAAACTGTTTTAAAAATTACATTATTGCTGCTCCAAGAATTACCAGTAGCATTATTGAACATGTACATAATAATATAAACATTATTACAATGACTGTTACATCCATTTTATGTATTATATTATACACATATTGCTTTAAGGCGAGCTGTTATTATATTTTATGTTGTATAATTTGACTGAAATCATTTTAGTGTTAAAAATACTACCTCGATAGACATAATGTGATGTGCTTTCCAAGAAGTTTGTTATACTTTCCCCATAACTGTGTTTACCAGTGCATGGGGTCCAACCAACCGATCACCAATGATACCGGTCCACATGTTAATGGTGATGAGATGGAGCAATTGCATATGGGTTTTCATTTGCTCACACATGCTGATTGTGGAAATTTGTAAAGACATATCATGTGAACTGTGCTTCATCTGTAAATAGTACAAAGACAGGCAATTTCGGATTTGTAGCACACCGCTGCACGAACCACTGGCAGATCATCAATCGAGCTGGGTAATCTGCTGGTGAAAGGGCCTTTACACGTTGCAAACGATAGGGATACAACTGTTGTTCTGCAACAGTCTCCAGATAGTCGTACGAGAAACCTTCACTTGCAACGTTAACCTTCGTGCACTGATAAAAGGAGTCGTGTGCATAGAATCCAGAATCCTTCTCTACGTCTGGAGTTGCAGCTCTTGGTCGTCTCCTCCTCAAAACAGGATATGTAAACTTCCTTGAGCGCACAGACGGCGATGGAGACGTTCAAATGTCTTCCGACCTGGAAATCTTCGCTGTGGGTACTTCTGTTGGTACAATCAATGAGCCAGCGTAGCATTGCCGTCCGCATTGTCGCTCAGTCGAATGCCAAACGCAACACTCAATATACCCTTGGCCTCGGAATGAACTGTGTCCTGTAAATATCTTCTGTCACGGAAAGAAAAACGTCCCGGTGAATATCACTGTTTTGAAGGCCATAATTCAGAAACAAAGTATTTCCGGAAAGACTTTTTTGTCTGCATATGCGAATGCATATCTGAATTTACGACCTCTGTTTTTGAAACATCCCTGTATAATCATTTGCTTAAGTGATTGATTTGATAAGGTAACTTGACTAACATCAAGAAGATAGTTAAATGTATTTTTATATAGTTTATTAAGTAAAAGTTGCATTACTGTAAGCTGGCACAGGAAGTTTTGTTGCCTACTGTGCTGGGCGTTTGAGAGTTGCACTTGTGATAATAGGGTTTCAAACCATTAATGTGCTAATAATTCGGTTTCAGCCAGATATTAGCAATACACCTGATGACTACCCTGCTGTTCTATCCAAGTATCTATGCTGAAAATGCTCTATTGATTATTTCACACGTCCTAATCAATTGCCAGGTAATAGGTTTTTTTGGGAAGTTAAACTTTGGTATGGAATCGACTCAAAACTCCAAGTTCACTCAGCCTGATGTCATCAGTTTACCATGTGTATCGGGAACAATTGCCCTACCGAGTCCGACTCAATTCATTTCACCTAATAGAGAGGTTTCCGTTCAAGCCAACATACCTAATGGTCGAATATTGTGTTACTCCTCTGGGAGTATAAGGAATACCGACCTTTTATTTATTTATTGCTATATTTCCTTCGATGAGAATGCAGATAGTATAGAGGAGAAAATGCATGCTGCACCAATCCTCTTAGCATAGCACGAAGGTTGCTATGTCCACCTATTAATTCGCCTACTATCTTCGTCTTTCTTATCTAGCACTGTACAGGAGTTGTTTATTCACTTCCCAATCTACTTCTCCTACATCTACATACAACATTTTTTTTGTTTCTGATAACAATTGAGTAGTTATGTATACACACATATTGTCTTTGAAAGCCGTATAATAGAAATTAGTTTTACTTCCATTTCCATACTAATTCTACCAGTCTCGGATGCCTTTATTTTGTTCTTGATGCGTGAATGCATGGAGTTTATTAGGACTACGGTGCTTTATAGCTACATTATATTTTAAATGTATATGGTTTTAGTTATATGTACATTTTTAGAAAAAAAAATTCCCCTAGAAATCGGACTATCTGAACTAATGTTTGAGAGTTGATTATGACTCATTACTGCATGTAGTGAATGTATTTCTTCCTAATTATAAAATTGGCATTCAAAACATTGGAGATACCGGTAATTCCTGAAATCCTATTAGTAGTTTTGGCACATTTAAAAATAGAGGAAAATGTTCTCTCTTTTAAACAGTATAACCCCAGTAGTACCTTCTTCAGGAGGCTGTAGTCCAGATGTGCAATAAGCGAGGGTGAGAAGCTGAGAATAATTCTGAATTGACATAAATACAAGCTTATTTTAACGTATGGGTTCAGCTCCTTTCTTTTTAAAATATGTATTAAGTACAAACCCTCATTACAGTAGCATTTATACAAGAACCGACTTGTGACAGTTCACCCAAAGCAGGGGAGGTGACGTTCAGCGTTGTCATGCTGTATTAGAAAGCTAGTAAGCAGTATGAAAGCACGTGCTACAATGCACTTAACATGGCAACATGCTACCCCTCAAAGTTCAGCTTTGTTGACGAAGGGACGGGAGGGCGGCGAAACCTTACTGGTTAGAGTAACAGTGGAGGGGAAGCCCCTTTTTCAACTGTTATAAATCGCTTCTTGTTTAAAACAAACTGTACTATAGGGATTGAACAACCTTATCATCAGTCACAGCTATAATTTGATCAGCACACTCGTAATGAATGTGTTGTCATAAACCTTCGTTTCTAACTAAAACAAGTACTACAAACAGAATTTGGAACCCTTATAAAAACATAAATATGTGCAGATTTAAAACAGTGATGAATGGGATGGCGTTATTATTGGAAGCGCATTAACACAGTTTTACTGTAATTATCATTTAGAACTTCTATCCATTATTTCTAAAACAAATATGCATTTCTATTTGTGATTTTAAGTAGGAAGGATCGCAGTATTTCACACAGCTTACTAAGAGCACACATAACTACACTCTTTGTTTAAACCTGTGGCTCATAGAACGCTTCCTACTTGATCATTGTGATCAAATATTTCTTCTTTAACGACAATAGAGGCTAATGCAATCTTTGTTTGTTGACAGTACTACACGCCAGCGAATCAGATCAACAGCGCCGACGGCGATCCAGTTCATAGCAACACCCACACCCAGGTCTGATCCGGGTCCCGAGTCGCCGTCTCCGTCTGCTAGACGTCCACGATGACGGCACTCAGACCTCCGTCAACGACGCTGCTTCTTAACTACGACTTTCCCTCGCCCTCCGCATGAAGACAACGGCAGCCGCATCTTCTCATCAAAGTGCCTCCGACGACAGACATGATTCGGTCCCGAATTTGTAATTTCAGCAATCATTTCAGCAAAAGAGAAAGCACGGTCTCCCTGTGAAATGGTAAATAGTTCCAGAGGGTGCAGGGATAGTCCGAGAACAATAAGTGTTATCCAGACAGAGTTTCTGTTGAACATTTTACGTGATCGATCTCCGGGAGAACTGATATTTCCCAAATGAAGAAAATATTTTTTGTTTTCGACGATTCCTGCTGCGGGAACAAATCTGCTGATAGAACCCATACGTTTTCCGCAAAATTCTGGTAGTTCGTTTGAAATCAGAGTACTCACTTTAAAAGTTTATTTGTATACAGGTGAGCTATAATAATGGAGTATTGATTATAACTTGAACATTTTAATGTTTTCTTAAATGATGTGCTCCATTTTTGGAGTTCCATCCCCTAATATTCTGCAAATACTTTTGGAATTCTTATCCTCAGATGTACAAGATATGTTCGGAGATATCTACTTTCCAAATAGTAGCTAATCCACTCATTGTTATCTATTTCTGAAAAGATCCCTCAATTTTTAATTTTAGTTTTTGTTTTACCTAATTTATTTGCCCATATTCAGACAAGACAAATTAAATTAAATGGAGATTCGGTTAAAATTACCAGTTACTATACAAAATACGTTATATAATTTTAATGATTCCTTTGATAATGGGGGCAAATGAGTTCCTCTCGAACATTTTAGTCGTCCTCCATGGTGTAGTGGTTACCATGCTAGGTCGCGGTTTGAAACCCGGCGGAGGACGATGGATTTTTTCGGGCGTAAAAATCCTTAGCATGGCTTCCTTCGAAAGAGAACTAAAGCCGATGGTCCCGTGTCGTAGATTTATGGCCCGTAAAAGAACCTCAAGCCTGATAAAGAGGCCTCTGTGCAAAACTACGATCTTTCACGCCCAATATAGAATAAATGCTAAGGACCACAGCAGTTAAAGAGCGTCCATAAATAAAATTAAATTTAATTTAATTTCGAACATTTTTTAAGAGTAACAACAGCTAGGGAGGTAGAACACGTTGACTTAAAATAATTAGCTTGTCTTTTATGTATATATTTCTTGGAGTTTAACGTCCTTTAACCTGGTAGGTCATATCGGACAATGAGTGAATGAAATTATACCCAAAGGAGCCCAGGGTCCCTAGGGACGGAATTACTCGACATTCGTCTTTTCAGAATAAGGAAAATCCCCGTAAAAACAGTTTCGGTGTAACTTATTCTAAGTGAGATTCTGTCTCGGGACCTCTTGAGTGTAAGACAGGCACGCTACCGCACAAAGACGGGCGTATTTACAGAAACTTGCAAAAATAACAGAGCTGAGGATGTAAATTTTCAAATTTATGGGCAAAATATTAAATGATGTACATCCAAGAGAAGAAGCATTTAACATTTTTAAGAAACATTAAAGTTATAAAGCTCCAAGTTTCCATGCATTTTTAATCACCCTGTATGCTTAATACTCCAGGTATATCACTGAATGGCTCCTTTGAGATTTTGGTATTTATAGTGCAGAATAGCTACTTATTTATCTATATGAAGTGAAATAGATGAAACTGACATACGCTTCCCAATTTTTTAACCATCCCCAATTATTTAACATGATTTTGGATTATTATTTTGGAAACGTTGATGAAATGGTTTAACAGATGTTCTACTTTATTTTAACCACTTACAGGAAAATATCCTTGCAGTATATTTTCAACATTTTGAAACAAAGGTTCACATTTGGATTTCAAACATACTTTTCTTACTAACTTACCACGTTACATGAAAATAAAAGATTACCTTAGAAAAAAGAATAAAAAGCTATTTTTAGTTGGTATATAATTTACAAAGATTATGTACTCCATTAAATTTATTTTAATGAAAATTTGCTGCCATAAAACTTACTGTATCTAAAGAATTTCTTTAGAGAGAATTTAAAAGTAATCGGTTAACGTTTGTAGCGCTAGGAGCATTTCGAGTTACTTTTAAGATTGCAGTGTTTTCATTGCATCGTTATACTTTCATTTGTTTTGCAAGCACTAACGCTACTTAATATATAAAATGTATATGTGTGAGTATTTTCGATAGTTTTCACGAGAGGGTTTCCTTAAAAATTATTTCATAAAATCATAAAAATAATATTTGCAACTGAAAATAAATGATTTGTTATGACAAGACAATTTTGTAAAAATTTACACAATCTGAAAATTAACCTACATATTTTTTTCAGTTTTGGAATGCATTACAATGTTGGTGTGTAACAACAATACATTTTTGTTTTTGTTGCACCTAGACATTATCTTAAATATTTTTATTTGCTTTTATAATTTGCACACGTTAGTTTATTATATCTTTAATTTTTTCACATTTGTCGAAATAATTAGAGCGTTAATTTTCACCATAACCATAACATTTATTTACATAATGGCACCAGTGAATTAAATTAAGTTCCATAATTTTGATTGTCGCCATTTTAGGTTAATTACTGCACGCTGGATCATATATTACGGCGCTTGCACTGTCTACTCATTACATTTATTCTGCATCAGATATTGTATGCAAAAGATGTGATGTGTTACACTCACATGACTTTCTCTACCCAATGCCCTTAGCATAATCGACATTTGCAGAATTGATTTAATTATACATTTCGTTATAGCCACAAACAGAATACAGTAGAGGGAATAGGCAAATATTTCAAAACGCCTTGTTATATGTTGGCCTTAAAAAGTTTATACTCTTTCCACGACATCACGAGAAAGAACTGCACCTTAATAAAATGGCAAAATATTGAAAACTTGTAACTAATAATGGCAAATATCTCGGAAATGGCACAAAAATGTATTTCAAGTAAATTGTCTTCTTTAATGAGATATCTACATTCTTTGTGTAGTAAGGTTTTATTTGTCTCTTATTGTTTATTCAAAAGTATGCAACATTTCTTCCGAATGAAGAAGAATTGAAAGGTTATTTCCATAAAATTAAAAAATCATTAGAACCTCTTTTTACAAAATTAAAAAATAAGAAAGTGTCTTGATGTAAAAAAAAATCCTTTGAAATGTTCATATCGCATCTTTGGAAGACACCGAAATCAATACCAAGTTTGGTACTTATCGACTTTTCGTTTTGCAGTTATGTTGTTCACAGACACACAGACAGACATGCACACGATTTTTTCTAAACATAACTTCATTGGCTGCAGGGATCCTCAAAATTTGTATATCCGGTGAAATGTCTACATCGAATTTTTTGTTGGAATATAACACTGCCTCTATTTACTGTAAGTGCTATAGTAGAGAAAGTAAAAATGCTTTAGAATTCCATTGTTAGAGCCATAGAGGAATGTGCAATTGCTATCATGGTTTGAGTAAATAAAACATCTGATGTGACACTTTCACATAACCTTCTCTACCCTCTATCTTTATTAGTGGGTATACAATTATTATTTCCAAAGATTTTTTTATATACTGCATTTAATTAAAGAAACGTTTGCGAAAATAGCTACCGTACATAAGAAAATAACGATAGTCAAATGTTTAAGAACTGGACGCTATATTTTGGCCTTAAAATTCCATACTGTTTCCATGCAATGCCAGGAAACAATTGAAAATGACGGGACTTTAAAAGAAATGTAACAATTGAACCTTTAATAACAGATATCTTAGAAACGAATTATGCTTAGCTTAACTATGTTTAAAAGAAATCTACTTTTTTGTATAGTGCGTTTTCGTCTATAGCTTAACGATTACAAGTTATAAAGGATTATAAAAATTCCTTTGAATGAATAGGACTTCCTAGGCTATTACCAGAAAATTCAAGATATACATTTTATTTGTGATGTAAATATTTTTCATATATGGTATTTTAATCAAAATCATTAGAACCATTTACTTAGAAAATCAGTAATTTCGAAAAACTTCCATGTAAAGGGTAGTTGAGGGTGGGGAGTTTCTTGAAAATCTTCTTGTTGCATCCTCGGAAGATACTAAACAGACACCAAATTTGGTACTATTAGACCTTTCGTTTTTGAGTTATGCTGTTCACAGACAGACACACACGTTTCCAAAAATGCATTATTTAGATTCAAGGGGGCTCAAAACATGTATTTCCGGTGAAGTCTCGGTATCGAGTGTTTGGGTGGAATGCAATACTTCCCCTGCTTACTATACGTAATAGAGAAAGCCAAAAAAAAAAAAAAAAAAAAAAAATCTCCTAAGGCACAGGCAAAAGTGAACTTCCACACTATAATGGATATTATGAATATGAAAAGAAGACCATTGTGTAATAAGTATGCTATATGAGGAGGACCTTTACTTTATTAATAGCATGCCTGCGAACGCCTGTCGGGTTTGAGGCAAAAATGTTTTAGGTAAAAATCCCTTTGAAAACAAGCTATGTGTAAACATTCACATGACTTTCTCTGCCCTCTATCGTCTATTAGTGAGCATACAACTAGAGCTTACCTTTCTATCTACCTGATTTTAATACAAACAAACCTTTGAAGAAATAGCTATATTACACATTTCGTTATAGTTGTAAAGGAAACATTAAATGTCAAATGTTTAAGTACTGACGCTATATGCTGGGCTTAAAATTCCATACTGTTTCCATACAGTTGCGAGAAACAACTGCATGTTAAAAGGACTTTAAACAATGACTAAGTAATGAACAATTCGAACCTTACCATTAATAACGAATATCTCAGAAATGGCTAATGCCACAAAAGTTATCTGAAATTAATTGCGTGTTTTAAAGAGATCATCTCCGGTGTAGTATGTTTTCATCTATCGCTTAACGTTTACTAGTTATACAAGATTATGCAAAATTTATTTTGAATGAAGAGGACTTCAAAGGTTATTCCTATAAAATTCAGGATGTAGATGTTATTTGACATGTAAATATCATTAGTATAGGTATTTTAATCATAATCTTTATAGCTATGTTTAGAAAATAAAAAACTTCGAAAAATGTTCTATTTAAAGGATAGGTTGGGATTTTTTTGAAAATCTTCGTATCGCATCTTTGAAAGATACTGAACCTAAATACCAGGTTTGGTGTTTATCAGATTTTTCACTTTGAGTTTTGCTCTTTACAGACACATTCACAAACACACATACACGGGCCGTTTTCTAAAAATGCATTTTTGTATTCAGGGGCATCAAAGCATGCATGTTTGTTGAAATTTCAGTATAGAATTTTGTGTGGAATGCTATATCTTCTCTACGTATTATGTATGTGGTAGATTCTTTGCTGTGTCATCTGAGACACAAATTCGTTTTGAATGCTCAGGCAGTTTAAGGCAATGCATCTGTGAAATTAACTAAAAATGTGAAAAATTTATCTCTTTAATGGATGTTTATTACAGTTACAACCTGTGCTTTCATGCTAAAATTTTCTATTTGTAATATCAACTATTTTAAAGCCACAAATGGATATTTAAATGGTTCTTTACGTTAAACTACACGATTGAATTTTAAACTACATTTCTCTCAACTCATTGTTATTTCGGCATTTTTCACTATTGAAATATGTTTCTTGGACCAGAGTTTATAATTTATTACCTAAAGTTTTCAGAGTGGTTTGGGAATTATGCATTTAAGAATCGTTGTTCTGTTTCGTCTTTCTCTGTTTATCCTCCTCGTTGTTAGGGCTTACAAGCGGGTGCCTGGGGTCAGATGCCTATAGGGGAGCATAGACTATCGATCAGAGAGAACCACCAAGATGGGTGATTAACCCGAAGCCTAGTATGAAAGCGAGAAAGGAGATGATATGAGATGACGGTGAGATGAATGAAAGGAAAGATGATGATGGAGCAATTGGTGGAATGTTTGGCGGGGGAAGCCGAAGAAATCTGTCCAGACGCCGCTTTATCCACCATAAATCTCACATACAGTTCCCTGGGTATGAACCTGGGCCACTTTGGTGAGAAGCGAGCGGTTTAACAACTCAGCCACAGCGCTGCCTTTAAGAATGTTGTGCACTAGACAAAAATATTAAATAGTTCGTTTGAAATACATTATTTTCCCTAAATCACACAGAAAGAGTTGGAAAATCCAATGACATGTATCCAATTTTTTCTCTTAAACTTATTAAAATTAAGAAATGCTTACAAATAATTTTCTTTTAAATTTACATACTAATTGTAAGTTCAAATTAAAATTTAAAAAAGATAAGATAAACTGCTGTGTGCAAATGGGATTTCATATTACACTATCAAAAGGCGATTGATTACGAATAAACAATTTAATACCTTAATAGCGGTTTGACACGACGACTCAAAATTTTGTGTGCACTATATGTTTTAGGTTCTGAGTGAAAACGTCAAATAAGGCAGAAGAAACTGTAGACTTTTTCACAGTGTACTGATTTATTATTTTAATACATTTTAAATAATTTTAGAGTGGGAATGTCTATAATGATTACGTGTTGTATTTTGCTTTTACTCAGTATGTAATTGCGCGGTTACTGCAATATATGCCTTGTTTACATCTCATTAGAAAGGAAGAGATAATTGCATTTAATTAAATTAGGGCACATGCATTAAACGTAAACACGTGCCTCTACCAGACTTTTTACTTTCTCTACCACGTACATAGTAGGTAGAGAAGGCATTACATTCCACCCAAAAATTGTATACCGAGATTTCACCAGAAATACATGTTTTGAGGCTCCCTGAAAAAAGGCATTTTTAGAAAAAGCAAAGATTTTAAAGAAAATCTCCCCGCCTCCAAACTACCCTTTATGTGGAAAATTTTTGGAACTTTTTGATTTTGTGAAAAATGGCTCTAATGATTTTGATTAAAATACCATACATTGAGGATATTTATATAACAAATAATATTTATATTTTTATTTCTCTGGAAATAACTGTGAAATCCTCTTTATTCAGAAGAAATTTGTATAATCTTGTATAACTGGTAAACATTAAGTGCTACACAAGAAATGTAAATCTCTTTAAAATGCAGAATTTATTCAAATAGCTTTTTATACGGCATCAATCATTTCCGAGATATCCGTCATTAATGCTTCGATTTCTTCAATACTTTTGTCATTTTCTGTAAGACCCATGAATGTTTAGTTCTTTCTAGCGTTTGCATGAAAACAGTATGGAATTTTAAGGCCAGCGTATAGCGCCTGGTTCTTAAACATTTGAATATCGCTATTCGCTTTGTATCTGTAACCAAATGTATAATGTAGCTGTTTCTGCAAAGGTTTAACTCGATTAAAATGAAGTAGATGGAAAAGTAAACTTTCGTGGAATACGTAAATTGTATATCCGCTTTTAAGCGATAGATAGTAGAGAAAGTTAACGTGAATGTAACGCCTCTGACTTGTTCTCTTAATATTCACCTTGTACAAGACAGCTCAGTAGTTAAATATAACACAACCATGTTTTAACATTAGCACTAGCATGTCAGACAAAGAAAAATTGTTTCGCTCAATCAGCATAAATGTTATTTGTCGTACTCCGTGGTCTAGTATATGCTGGCCTCTAGTTCCCAAGGTCGCTTTTTCAACCCCGGCGGAGACCTATGGATCTCTTTCGGGCGTAAAAATCCTGAGCATGGCTTCCTTTGAAAGAGAAGTAAAGCCGGTGGACTCGTGTCTTAGATTTACGGCACGTAGAAGAACCTCAAACTTGATAGAGGCGTCAATAAATAAAGGTCAATTTAATTTAATGCGTAAATCTCATTTAATACACATTTTAGTGGCTCTTCCTGACAGAAATTCATCTCCAGTCCATAAAGCAATCGTTTAACTTCTAAGATGCATTTTTTCTACGTTTAGGATTGCATGGTATAAGAAATTGTGTTATTGGTATCGTTGATGTCAGGGGTGGGAATTGGAGCTTGTGGTCCGGAAGTTAGATCTTTATCGCAGCGCTGAAAGGAAACAATTGTGAATCTCTAAGTTAATGTAGATAATGTTAGCCGAAACAGACGTCAGTATTTGTATCTTTCAAGAAGCTTTTGTATATGTACCACAAATGTCCCCTAAGAGATGATCACAGCTCGTTTTCTTTACAGAAAGTTTTAACTCCAGAAACAGCTATACTTCCCTAGCGTACTGGCGACGGAAGTTTGTGACGAGGTTCTAAAAGAATTATGTTACGCTAAGACCAATGTTCGAAAAACATTGACAATTGTTAGGAAAATAGGGTATAGTAAAGAATAAACCATCGGAAAATATATAGTAGTTCGTACTTTATTTCAAAACGGACCTTACTTTTAAAATACCCCTTGAATAAGTAGGAAAATATAAATAAAACTTTAAGCAAGTTCCTGGTTTTTATTTTTCATTTATGATTGCTTGTAATACAGAATTTTTCAAAACTAAAATAATCAAAAAGTATTAAATATAAAACTTAGCAGAAATTTCTATGAATTTACATTCCGAGGAGCAAAATCAAATCCACAAGTTTACTAAATCGGGTTCTATCAGCAGAATTGTTCGTTGCTCGTACCTTTATTGAGACTCCTACAGTCGTTAACCCATATCAGCATCCCCCCCAAAGATGTAAAATCGAAATAATCAAATGCGTATTTGAAACTTCAATCAAAATACTATTCGTTTTGGATGAAAATAAGCAGCTGTAAGTGAACAGTTTTAAGATTTTGAAATAATTGCGTCTCGAAAGTCATGAAAGAGGTAAGAAACTAAAGAATTACAGAACCCTGCGCTATAGTGCAAGTAAGCTCAGTGAAAAACTGTTCTAGTAACTCACATAAAATGCTTTTCTATTATGGAACTAGAGAGAAAATTTATCAACTTTAAATCAAAGGTAACCCCAATGGGATGCAACCGGAAGCAGCACACCCTCTGTTTCAGGAAGTGACGTCACATCCGTAACCGAAATTCTAAAATAAGAACAATCGTAGAGGATAAGTGGGAGAAAAGGTTTTCAATAAGAAGACACAAATAAACATGTGATGATAAAGATAAGCATGACTAACAACCCAGTCCTAGGAGCATCTACTGTTGAAGTCTCGTAAAATAATGCTAAATTGCTTACATTACAGGAGAATCGGGCTGGAAGGAAATATATAAAAATATGGATATCTAAACCAATTTATTTATAGCTTATTTTTAATAAAAATACTGCCAATATTAATCACTGAAAACAAGAGCAACTGAGGCACACTTAAAATAGCCACTCTTGGATGAAAACGAATTGTATATTTTAAAAAGTGCAATAAATCATTAAATTTCATTAAAATGTATGCAGTGATTAAACTGAAGAGCTTAGTATACCATAAATATTTCAATATATATATATATATATATATATATATATAATTTTTTGGTTTCGTAAATTCATATTTTCCCTGTTGTTAATTTGAAATAACGAGATAACTTGCAAAACTAATGTTTGCCCTCATAGTATCTTCTTAAAATAGTACTTGAGATTTTAACTGATTGGAATGTTCTTTGAATCTAAAGCCATAAATGAAATGCATTCTATACATTGTAAATATACAGCTATACCTTTACAAGTTAGCTTGTAAAAACATTTGTAGTTTCACCATGCTGATTTCGTTTTGATTTTCCTTCCAGCCATATCATATAATGAGGGATAACATAATATGTTCAAATGAACATACTTATTGGAACATCCCTGTCTTTATAACCTTAAGAAATGTTTATCTTTTTATTTACTGTTTTATTAATCAGATTCATGAATGCAATTGCTATAATTATAGTTCATAAATGGGTAGAAACAATTTTTTATGTTTTCTGTTTGATTTTTTAGTATCCTTGTTTTATATAATAGATAACTGTTAAACAACCCTCAGGTCTTCTTCGCCATCAGACGAACTTGTAATTCTTCCTTGCTTTCCACTGAAGTTATTTTGGTTAAAAGCACGATGTTGGTGAACTGATATCTTAATTTTTCTTTCAGAAAAATCGTAGATATTTTGAAAATTTTACGAAATCTAAGGACGGTCTAGATTTACAGGATGACTCGGGCAGCACAGTCTGTGGCCCGCATTCAGGAGGTCACGGGTTCGATTCCCGGTCCATGGTTTTTCGCGGTTTTCCCCTGGTCGCCTAGGCCTGTTCGCCCAGTCGATATATTCTACCACGATTTCTCCTTTCGCCCCATTTCCTCTTATTTCATCTCTCTTTCACGTTTCAGGCTTGTCTTTGGTCCTGCGGTGCTGGTGGTGACGGGCAGATGACATAGTTGCTTGCGCATTGAAAAGATTTCTTCCTATGAACGCCAGGGTGCGTTGTCCTGCCCTTTAGGATCACTTCGTTGCCCTCTCTCGGGACTCTACGCCTCTACTGGTGCGTCATTGTTCAAACTGGAAATATTGATGACGTTTGCGAGTCTCTATGAGCATGCATGACTGCGAACTTACGATCTCATACGGCTCCTTCACTTCATCCCTGCCTTCCAGGGGTGTAGCCACAATAGATCAAGCTGGTCGCCGTGGCGAAAGTGTATCCTTCCGATAAACACATCCTACATCTCACGGTCTAGAATTCGAGTATGATATGATAGAGTAGCAATACTGCCCTGCACTACAACCTTTGCAGATCTATTACGCGTCCCCAGTTTTATTATCATCAATTAAAAAGTCTGACGTTCATAATGAAATGAATTAGAGCTTGGACATGGTAATTTTGGAAACTTTGAAAATTTACTCTTTGGTAAGTGTTGGGCCCTCGCTTAATATTTGGACAGCCTATCTCATTTGCCTGTTGACACCATCTGCAGGATTCATTTTTGTCTCATTCTGCGCAGGTACTCTCTAAGGGAGTAGTGTCCTATAAAAATGTCTTTTCCCTGCTTAATTTAGCAGTTCTCGCTATATGATTGTGTACAGTCTCCTTATGAGAGCTTTGGAGTGCCTGAAACTTACAGATGAGTTCCAGAATTTTTCGTGTTCTGTGAGCAACCAGTCTCTAGTTTAGCTGACCTGATCACAGTCCCAGTACTGGTTCAGGTCCAATAAAGGGTTGTTTGGTTCAGTTCTTAGCACCTTCATTTGCTCTTTCGTTGCCAGAGAACCCCCACATGTCCCAGTACCCACCTCAGTTGAACTGAATTGTGGGTAGCTAGTATCATGTGAGACTCACGGCATTCTAAGACCAATTATAAAGTTTAATTTAGATTAGGTTTAAAATTAAAATTAAATTAACATTATATCCGCACTTCAAATCCTCCATTAATATTTGAAATATGGCTTCTGAATATTGCTAATTACAAAGTTCCTAATGCTGCTAATGAAATGGAATAATTTTCTGTTACATGACGACAACTGCGTGTTTTGTCCATTGTGTGACAAATACACTTACAGGAGTAGAATTAAAGTAAATAATTATTTAACGTGACACAGACATATAAAGAAATGGTAGGTTTCACTCTATAATTGCTGAGCTAGTCTAAGTCAACCAGTATGTGAATGGATTTTTTAAATGACAGGTTTTATTTATAAACAATCCAGCCAAGCGGGCTGTCTCATGCTAGCATTCGATAGGTTTGAGCTCGATCCCGGCTCCCGTTCACTCTGATCCATGTTTTTTTCCGGGTTTTCCCGGGTCGTCAAGTGACTGCTGGAATGGTTTCCTTCAAACTCCGAATTTCATGTCCCTCCATTTCGTTCCATATATCATTTCTTTCATTCTTCATTCCGTTGGTCTCTTTCAGGGTCGGAAATGTCGGCGATAGTGGTTCGGTACAGCATGGCAGGGGAAAAGGATGTTCTTTGTGTACTCTATCCGTTCCTCGAATTTTGCCTGGCTGCGAGGTATCCAAATCCCCTTGAGGGTTGTTGGACCCCCTCTGTGTGGTGCGGGTCCCAATCTGCCGCGGTATCTACTTCTGGAAACTTAGGGACCCAGTCATTGCTGTACCGTTGCACTTGGATCCGGCGGCCCGGTTTCTCCCTTCGCCTCATCCCTCCTATGGGGACGCTGCTTCTTGGGACGTAGATACAATATCACCTCTGGATCGGTACCGAGTCCTCTCTGTTCAGGAAGATAAGATAAGACATAAAAATCCAAATCAGTTAACAAAAATGCTCGTATTTCTCTTTGGAATCTAATTGCCTGATAAAACCTTTACTATTTGATAACTAAAACCTGCAGATATCTCACTCTAAGCTTATACTTTCCTTATTACTACTATAGCACTTTGAAATTTTAAAGTCACTCATTATGCATTACTATAGGAAGCATGCTTAACAAAGGTTATAACAGAAACGTTTAATAACCGTTTAATAGCGTATAGCTATACTATAATATTTATTTCACAATCTAGCCAGGAAGCTACAAAGTAATTTATGTCAATCTACTGTTCCAGGAGTACTGTTCCTGTTAATCTACAGGAGTAGAATTATGCAGGCAACCTTAAGCTTACTGTTTTTGGCAGTATAATTGTGTCCATCCATTGTATATTCACATTTTTCCTTTTGAATCATATCATTAAATCTTGTAATGCGTCGGTCTGGAGTATGTCTGTACATCTTCTTTGGTCTATGATTCTCTATCTTGCGGCTCACCATAAAAGTTCAGCTTTGGCTCACTCGGTCACTCCTTTCTTCTGCTAAATGCCCAGTTTTCACTAGTACTCGTATATAGAAAAATCTGTATTGTCATTATTTTATAGCAGTTTAATGGTTCATTCCATTGTGGAGGCCTTTCTTAATGTTCATCTTATTGTGCCACATACTATTTGCAGTTTGTTAGAATTTCAATATTTATGCTCCCTGTGGGTAGAAGTATTACAGCCTAGTAAATTAATTTGTTAATATGATTTATAGTTTAGTTATTCCTATAATCAGTTTTTGAATAAATAACATTGCGTTTCCAACGAATTACCATAGATTTTCTGTTTTCTGAAGGCATTTTAAAGCTGAATATACCTAATGCAGCATCAAATATACGTGTTTTAATTTACAGCTCCTCTTTCACGTCTGCAAAAAATCACCACGTCATCAGTGAATAAAACCACTTCAAAATTAGCATTTATCCCTTATCCGTAAAATTTATCCTGCCATTTGCGAATGATGTGTTATACAATGTAGGTGACAGAAGGCAGCCCTGTCGTACACCTTGATTTTAAATTGGCGTTATGTTTAAACTAGGTATATTTCTTTTCCATAACAGTATAAGTTTTGTATATATTTTATTAAGTGAAATAGTATCCATTTATTTGCATTATACTGCATATTTCATTGGGATATTATCTATTTAAAGCGCTTTCCAGTTCTACGAATAATATACACTTTAAGGCTGCATAAACTCCAGACAGTTCCTAAACGTGAGATCTGTTTAGAAGTGGTTTACTTTCAGGGAGTTTGAGGATGCGCTGGGAGAAAATAAGCTATCCTATCTACTCCTCTCAGACTCCCCGCCAACATTCCATCATAATCACAAGAATTGGTAACGCAATAAATTTGCGCCACTTATTATAAGTGTCGATCAGTTAATCCACGCAGAGAAAATAACATCCGTCGCCACTGCCTATTTGTGGTACAAGATAAAACACAGCAACATTTTAGGAATATTACGTATAACAATACTAAAATCAGCTTAAAACATCTAAGGTGCAAACGATGGTATCTCAGAGCGCAACTGCATAATTAAAGCTGATTGGCGGGAAATGTTCTAATGGGCGTTACCAATGTCACTGGGCATCGAAGGCCATCGGTCCTCTTGTAGGAAAGCTGATTTAGTAGTACGAGCATCTGTGTTGCCATAGTCTTTATTCAGCGTTTTCTTCAGTCCCGTAAATCTAAATTAGTCAATACTCAGCTTTTTGGACCTGCGGCTGAGTTAAGCAGTCAAATCGTTTTACAATTGCATTCTTTTCTGTAAATTTCGTACATTATAGCGCGAGTAAACTTTATTGTGGCTTTTTTATATAGCACATTTCACTTAATGATATTGTGACGTAAGCCAGGCGACTATGGCAGACGTCAGGAACAGGATTGGGGACGTAGCAGAGGATGGCCTCGATAGGGTTATATGTCTTATAAGGGCACCCTTTCACCACCTTTACAGTTACCACAACCTGTAGCTTCTATTCGCAATCTTTCTATTCTTTAATTTATTTAATATGACCTAAACTACATTTCAAAAAGAAAGAATTAAACAGCTAGTGGATTTACCTGAGTGGTATAGGGGATCTGGCGGTTCATGTTCGTCGGGTCTAACACCTACTTCGAATTGCAAATTAACACTAAATAAATTTAAAGAACTGACCAGCAGAGAGTCCTGCTAGGCACCTGGTTGGTCGAGAAACCGCTGTCAAAAAACCGTAAGTTTAAATACACGACAAAATGCTGATTAGTGCCTAGCTGGTAACTGATGTAAGCGTATGTCAGCAGAAATTACATAACTCGCCCAGGTGTGGGACATGAAATGATCTTTTACCCTAAACCGCTTGTCACCCAACCTCTGCTTACTTTACATCCGAGAAACGACTGGAAATAAATCTAAATCAAGTTTCCTGTAGTTACTTAAACAGTTAATCCTGAACATTTCAAACATTACAAAACGATATTTATCAAAATCTTTTAAAACAAGATTATAACCATCGCAATAAGAACTAACTGAAACTTTTTAATTATTTAACGTCAATCGTATATGTTGGCTTATTTTTGACGTTAAATTCCATCAGGCTTACTAATTATATACAGTCCCACATCAAATACATGTCATTTGTAAGAGGGTGGGATTTAAATACTTTGGAGACAATTATTGGATTTCCTGAATATTCAAAACATTTTTAAGTTAAAAAATGATACTATCTAAAAATGTTTACTTTGATAAATACTGTTGAAATAACAGTATATCAGTGTTATAGCACTGATCCTGACATTGCACCAGAACACAGTAATATGAAGTCGTTAAAAAAATAAGTTATGAAAGTGCAGAATAAAAACGCAAATATTTCTTCACATCCCTCATAGATAACTCACGCAACAGCAACTTTTTACAAATAATGGTCATGATAATGACTATACCTAACAATACTTTTATACCTGTACCTATAACTTTCAAAGATGTCAGTGGAGACTCCATTTTCGCCTGGCCTTTGCTCTCGCGTCTTATCTGAAAATCAAATTGGTTTGACGAAAAGACTTTGAGATCCAAACGGAGAATGTTTACAAAATGAATAATATCTTGCACTCTGCGCATTGTCCGCAGAGCTGTATCCTAGAAAAGAGACGGGGAAGGAGAGATGAAGGAAAGAGCTTGTTATCTGGACTGTCTTACTCCTCGCTTTAAAATTGTGCACACAAAAGGGGTATTAAGATGAGGGTTCGCGGTTAAGCTTTGTGCGTCCTGATAGCGGTTTCTGCTTGACAGCCATATATATTATATGCTAAGCTAGACGTGAAGGGAGATGACATGAAATGACGAATGCATTGAAAGGGAGGAAATGGGATGTCACAGTATTATAATCATGTGGCGAAATTTCCTAGACGTTTGTTCCTCAGGATGTGATTCGCTGCAGGAATGCTGAAGTGGCCAACTTAGTTACTGCTACAGCCGAAACATATCCAAATACATGTATAAACATTAAAGCAGGCTGAGCGCCGGAGTAGTGCAGTGGTTTTGTTTCCTAGTCTCATACTGAGTGTCTAGGGTTCGATTCCCGGCTCTGGTGTGGCAATTTGAAGTCGGTCCTATCTACGCCTTCACCTCTGATTTGCACATGTGAAGTATCTCCTAGGTCAATGTGATTCGGAGTCCAGGTAAAAGCTGTAGGTCCTCTCATTCACCGTCATCCTCAACATCCTACCACCGGAGTCAACGGATTCCTCTCGCTAGGTAGCAATACCTCAGAAATGGATCCATTCATCACTTAGGTAACCCAGAAGGGCTTTGACCACATTGGGAGCGTTAAAAATGATGACGTTAAAGGAAGCATCAGACAGAATACGACGGGGACAGCGTTGGTCGACTTCTGGGAAGTCTCCCAATTAACCTCTCTATTGATTCCATTTCAGTAAATGCTTGAACCCCGAGCGAGTTGGCTCCGCGGTAGCGTACGATGCTCGCATTTGTTTCCCTTCAATCGCCCACTCTGATCTTGGTTTTTCGTGCTTTTTCTGGTCGGTAGGCGAATGCTGCAGTGGTTTCTCATCTACCACGATTTCCTTTCCCTTTCACTCCGTTCTCACATTTCAAATGTGGGGCGCTGCCGGAAAATGGCACGGATGCTTGCTCCAAGGAAAGAGTATTCCCCGTCGACACTAGAGGGCTGACTAGTTGCACGGATCGTTTATCGTCCTCTCTGGGCAGCTTCACTAGTGGAATGGGTCTGCGAACGAGGAAATGTTACGGACTTCCGTGCCCCTCTGTGACCTGTACGCCTGCATCCTCTGGCCTCCTGCGTGGTTACTTTAATGCATATCTTCCTCCTAGGGGTGCTAGCACAACAGATCTCCCTATAGTGCGCCTGATGTCCTCCTCCGTTTTATACCGTATATGCTTGGACCAGAAGACCTTCCATTTTAGTGTCCATAAAACATTGGAGAGAAATGAACATTAGATCTCAATCCTTAAATAGATTGTACCAAATTGGAGTCCCTCGCAAATCTTTTTCCGAAATTAAATTAGTAACATACTTCCCCTTTGCCCTGCTATGAAGCAGAAACCTCCACAGCTAACTGCTTCCCTGATGGTGAACGATATTTTTTGAGTCTAATTGTTGACTAAGGACTGGTTGCACAAACTCGGAATAAACCTCTGTTAGAAGTTACTTCGTGATTAGGCACTAAATTGTTGTACAATGTCGGATTATAGCCTATAGAAGCTATAAGCACGAAATAAGTTATTCGATGCTTTCACCGCGGTAACTCGTTATTCTGAGTATAAAAAGAAAATGACTGCTTGGGTTCTGGATACCTGTTTGTACAAAATAAACGATGTATTTCTTTATAACGTGTTTTTGAGAGACAAAAAGCATAAAGACAACACTTCGTTGAGGTGATCTGATAAATGAACACCTTACTGAGATTTTTTATGGTTATTTGGAATATACAACAGGCAGACGGATAAAAAAGAGATAAAATTTTGTTATTAAAAACGGAATAATATACCTATAATATTATCAGCACAATATTAGTGTTTTTGGAAACAATGCAGTTAAATACTGTGATGCTCAATCTTAAGCGAAGCAGGTGAGGACAGATTTACACCCACGCATTTTTCACGTAGCTATGGCATATTCTATTGTCATGGGTTGTCGAACTAAAATGTTTGGCTACCTCGTAACATCGTATCGCGACCTGCCGTCAGTGAGTGAGTGAAGGGGAAATACTTCATAACACAAATCGAAAGAGGTGGGGTCAGGCGACAATGTGGCATCATTAACTCATAAGAGACAAGGTTGGGCTTCACTGGTTAAATACTACCCAAGATAAACACAAAATACGGCGTATAAACTCATTAGTGTGATGTGTAGGTTTGTAAGGAGTGAGATTAGGTTATTATTGGCAAAACACAAATTAATTATAAAGCGAATGTCAGTACGAGTCACAACTTTTCAAAAAAGGTTAGGTAATATCTGTTTTTCAATTACTTCTACAAATAAAATTCACTGTCGCTCATCAATTAGGTGCTTCTTCAAGGAATCATAGTTCTAGCGAATGTCTTCATCGGTTATAAGCATTAAATAATAGGTTTTTAATCACTCCCATCCCCTTACCTTAATGCAAGTTGAAAGCGCCTGTGATTGTATTTTCTACCACGTGCTTGTGCTTTTGTATAACGTATCAACAGAAATAAAATGTTGCGTTCGAATGCAACTTAGAAGCATTCATAATTATTTTACAGTACAGCAAACAGTTCAATAAGAAATAATAACAAATAATAAATAGCTTATTGCGAAAACAATTCCAAATCCTAAACAAGTTTCAGCTAGATAAAGCTTCAACCAGCTGTGATTACAAATCTAGCTGGTTATGTAGACATATAATAGACATATATAGTTAAATCTAATAATAGTGGAGTAGCTAACCAAGAAAATGTATCGTACAACTCATACGCTCATCTATACTCTAGTTAAGGTATTATGAGTTTAATTATTCCAGGATATATTCCTAGTTGGTGCAACCAGCCCTAATATAGGTAAGAGACGAGTAAAACTGTCATACTATAAATAAATGTCTAAGAAATGGCATGAGCTTAATAAACTGTCAATTATATGTATCATTTAATGAACGGAGTTGTTTACAAAATCTGTAATCTTTGTTGCTCGAAGTGGGAATATGTCATAAAAATATTTGTTTCAAAACAGACTTCACATGTTTCTACTATTAGGATGGTTGATACATCAAAATAGTCATTGGTGTTTTTGGAGATTAACATTCTTTTAGTAGCCAAGTGAACCAATTTGCAAAAGAAACACTCAAATGAACCTCGAGTGCATAGCGTTTAGATTTAACACGACATTGGTCTTCACGGGATAACGCTTCCAGTTATGGCTTGGATGAGACTCTGGTCATGCTCTTGGTATTAAGAATTCTTTTAACATTTATTAAAACTTCAATTATGTGTCACCAAATCGTTGTAAATTGCTGACGTATTTCAAGACTTTACCGTACTCTCGTTTCTCCATATCACCGGTGCTTCATAATTAGTACGGTTTTCTGGGTTCTTGTTTCATCCGTTTTACCAATCCATCCTTTAAATCAGTAGATTATACTGTAAAATTACACCGTCTATATAAATCATGAGGATAGAGATTGGATCCTTCATGCCATGGATTATTATTTTCGGAGGCATTCTCTTGCCCACCATTGCGTAAACCAGTCTCCCTAATGTCTTCTTACCTATTTTTATTATTTTGTAAAACAATGCTGGTTGAAACCCAGAGGAACGTATGCTCTTTCCTTTTGTGGCTTTTGAATTTACATTTGGGATTGAAGTGGAGTTTTATGTTATATCAAGTGCTACTACAGAGCTTTCACGTAAAAACTATCCCGCACGCGCGATATTTTGTTCTCGGCGACTGTGAATGTCGCGGCCGCCCAAGAAAGTACATCACTTCGCTCCTAATATTGTGTATAGCATCTTACCTGATAGAAGTAGCTAGAAACTTGTCTCCTTCAGTTAAACAGGGGAATTTTATTAAGAAAATACATTCAAATTGACATATATAAGTTTGGCCACCCTTCATTTGTGGTATTATCCTTTAGTTACTCCAACATTTGAGCATTTGTTTCATAAACCTCTGTCTTCAGACAATCTCCACAGGAAAAGTCATACACGTTTTAATCGTGAGCGGGATGGCTATATACCAGCAATAATCATCCAATCTTCAAATGTTTCCTTAATGTTATTCATGGAAATCCGCTGTTTATGAGCAGTAGCAGAATCCTGTTGAAACAACCCATATGATTTATCTTCTGTAAGCTGCTGAAAAAATGGAGTAAACATTTATCTTCTGTGCTTTTCTGCATCTACTGTCATCTTGTGGAACATCGGACTGATAATATGCCTGTGCAACTTGCACGAGAAAGTGTGGGGAGTGACACTTGCGGCTACCGCGAATGTAAACGTCGCGCGTACGGATTAGTTTTTACATGAAAGCCCTGAATAAGCACGAAATAGAGTTCAGTTTTTCCATATGAATATCTATATGAATGGAGAACAGTAGCGATAATCGCTAATTACCGACTTTTATCTTTTCGAAGATATGTAACTGTTATTATGAAGGAATTTTAATATATTTGAGATTTAAACATTTCTAGTCTTGTTTCATGATGTTCGCTTCTCCGGTTTGCAGCCAAGTAAGTTCTGAGTTATTAACCAAGTTTTTGGCCATAGAGTAAAGTTGGTCGAAAGTTTGGTTTACAACCTAGAAGTTACTTAGCTGCAATCTTGAGAAGTTATCAAATTTTAACAGAATCTATAATAGAAGGTTTAGAAAAGTGGAATACAATACTTACAATATCGTGCCTGATTTATCTTCAAACATTAGTACAGAGTTTTTCACATTTTAACACGCACGACATTTTTCCCTCAGGTTTAGTTACATTATTGAACCACTATCCTTCTGTAATGCAAATGATTATACTTGAGCAATTGTGTAACCAAAGGTCAATGAATTTTTAGTTGTTTGATTTTCTTCACTATACATGTTTATAATTTTCATCATTTACTTTAGGTGTCTCAAAGGTATTTATTACTTCGCACAAGTATACAGTGATATTATTAGCCATTAACAGCATTCTTCAATTGGTTTCTAGCACCTGTGCAAATAATTCACAGGGGATTTTGAATACAGAGACTTTAAACAGAGATGCTCGGGACTGTATGGGGAATCCACAAACCTATTCCCAAACTTGTCGAGCCTCAGATTTAGAAATCTGAGTTTTTTTGTATCAGAATTAGTTATGATTGAGTACGGCTATAATACGTGGAAGCACTTTCTTGGAAATAATACCAACAGGCTTGTATTTTTATAATTAAAAGTTATATCACGTTTGCTTTATCTAGCTATACTGCTAGCCATGCTGTTGTATGACATCAAGGTGCCAAAATAAATTGATTACACCTCCTTATAGAATCAGCATATAATTTATGTAATGCTAGGTGTTTCGCCAATCATTTGGCACTCGGAAAGTTCATCACAGTAAACTCTTTAGCATGAATCTGAGGCTCAGCAAAAAGAAACGTATATCAAACTATGATGACTGTTAAAAATATAAATAATAGATAATTATTGTTAACCTAATCGACTTTTCAATGTGATATAGTAAGAAATAAACAAAGATAAGAACTCCTTCATTGGTGATACCGTGGTGGTAGCTACGTATAAGTGAAGAATGTGTGTCTAACTGTTAAAATGTTGTGAAAGTGGCAAATTTTCATTATGTACTTCTTAAGATAAACTTGAAGGTATGATAATAATATGTCTACAAAGATAAAATTTATCGGCATGGAAGACTGTGTGATGAATGTTCATTTTTTTTGTTACGGGAAAATTCATATCGTGTTTTCGGGGAAAGTAAAGACCATCGTTTTAGGGGAAAAAAAGACTCTCAGAGAAACAGTGCAACTTAACCTCGTGTTTTAGATGTTTCCATTTATCGTTATAATTATGGTAATAATATTATATAATAATCATAACACTCACTACATTTAGTCATCTTTTCTCTATCTGTGAGTCTAGCTATCCTCGGCTACCCAACAATCTTACCTACCTCTTGTTCCTGGTGTTTCTGTATGATAGGTGCTGCCCTCACCAAGGTCTCTGGCGAGAAACAATACTGCAGAAAGCGAGTGAGAAAATTTATGCAATTAAGTGAATGCAAATTTATGTTAACCTTGCATTGATGTTATAATTTTATTTTTCTTTTGTCCCTTAAGCCACAAAAACATGAAGTTCTATGGCAATGATTCTCAGAAACACAAATAATTCATTTATGTTCTGTCATTTAAATTCTCTCCAGGACAGGAGAGAATTTAAAATACATACACCGAGTACTAAAAACTGAAAACGATGTTCATTAAATAAAAATGTAACTATGAAGGTGACCTGACAACGTCGCAAGCAGATTCCAAATGACACTGACAGATAACTTAGATTCTTGTTTATATTGACAGCACTTGCTCTCTATTTCCTCTCTCTAGTAACAGCAAATTTAAGCATAAAAGGGAGCACGTGCTGTTTCCGCAAGGATCATTAATTTTACGCATATATTAACGTTTACTAATGCAAAAGAGCGGGATTTATCTTAAGCTGTGGAACCGTTAGTGCTTCACGCGGCATACACACGCATGCGCTCTACTTCTTGAGCCAGTCGCTTGCGCCTTCTCCTACGAAAATAGATATGTACAGCTGAGACTTCCAATTTTAGAAGTGTATTTCGATCTTCCAGTGCTAATAGTCTAAGAATGCGACATCCGTATGATCTTTGGTGAGGGTAATATCTGTATATGTGTGTATGTGCCGTCCCGTTAAGATTATTGAAGATTCACTGAAAATGGCGACGAGAAACGCACTTTCCAAAGCTTAAAATCAAAATTGGTAACAAATTATCAAGTACCACTTGGCATTACTTTGGATTCCTTCTTTTACTTCACGACTACAGAAACTGACAGCTAATGAAACAAAACTTGATGGATTGATATGTTTATTGCGAAGTCACAATCAAAGAACTTTCCCCCCATTTCTCTGTTTTACAGTACAGAGCTGTTCATCTTGAACGTATGAACAGGAAGATTAATATTCAACATTCGTGCAGTTCAGATTTTATAATACCAGACTACGAAAACGAATAGCATTGATGCATATAGCTTTGGAAAATTTCAGATGTTCCAAAACCTACAAGTAGCCTCCCATCATGCCAATCAGGAAATGTCGGAATTTTCTCCTAGTATGCTTTGAATGTATTAATATTAGATTTCATCGTAGTTCCATTTTATTTTGTACTAGGATATCAATAAAGCCACACAATTTTTAATATTTTAAACTCATGGATAAAGATTTTATAAAAAGAACATATTAGTAGCTCATTAAATACTACCGTTGCATCATAGATGTGGTATTCTTTGGTTTTATAAACAAGGTTCACTTGAACATTAATTTAGTTCTTCAGTCAAATACCTACGTCGATTACATTACAAAACTGAATGGCAGATATTAGCACAAATACCTGGTCTAATAATTGTAAAATTTAATTTGCTTTTACAGCATCACTGAGTAAATGATTAATGCTTAAACCAATATAACGCTTAAATATTACTAACCGCCAAATAAATATTAAAATGTTGTTAAAATGATTAATATTAAATTACGTTAACACAATTAAGAACAGATTTTTCATTAAATTACAAAATTAAAATGCTTGATTTAGAACTCCAGAATTCTGCGCAACTTATGCTGAAAATACTACAAATAAGTTTGAGATAATAGTGAAGATTTTGGATTTAGAAAGTTTATATGCATGTTAGTTTTAAGAGAAATTGGAATTTATTGGACTTAATCACAATAAATGATATTTAATTGCAAAGTAAACAATTTCCGAATGATAGGCAATGGGTTATTTATTCAATGCCTCTAAGTAAAGGGACTAGGGTCACTTAGCTATTAGATTGTAAATCCTACGTGATGTACCTAGTATATTGGTTTTCCAACACTTTCATTCTGAATATAACAAACTATTTAAAGAACTCGCAATACGATTTATAATTTATACTGCAAATTTTAATAATGCTATTAAATAAAAGCGAAATATTGGTGGTCTAATTCAGCATTCTCAAACTTCCGTATATGACCACCTGCCAGGAGATTTTACTCTCTGGTTTAGTAAGTCCTTCAATGTTTTATTTGAAGGCGGAGAGCATTGGAAAGCTAATCATCTACACCAATCAGGGGACATTGTGTAGCTCAGTGACGGATCCAAAACAACAGGAACTGGTATATATGGAAGGCAGCACAAGCTGGAGAAGTATGCTATCCCTTGGGAGCTTTGACCACGGTATTCCAGCCAGAATTATATGCCATCAGAGCTTGTGTGACGGAGAGTGAGGACAGGTGCTACAGGAATTGCAGTATCTGGATATACTCAGACACCCAGGCAGTATGCGGGCACTAGTAGCACCCTTCACGAGATCAAAGATCGTTAAGGAATATCGAGAAGCCCAGAAAGGCTAGAGGAATGCAATAGACTTCTCTAGTATGGGTCCCTGGCCATGCTGGGGTAATTGAAAATGGAAATGGAGACAGGCTGGCTAAAGTGGTTTATACAACCAGAACCTGTCTTGGGCATTACCAAATTAGTGGTAAGCATAAATATATTAGACTGTATTCAAAGACAGTGTACTGGAAACATATCCAGGAACAAAGATATGGGAAGTTAATGATGCAACATGCATGTGTTGGAAGGAGTACTGCAGTCCTTAAGTTAAGTAGGAAGCAAATGAGGTTTACGTTGGGTTTGATGACTGTTCATGGGAATTTTAAAACACACCTGCAGATAATGGGACTTTCAGAAGACCCAAGATTAAAGGTGTGTGGTGCACTTAATATTCCAGTGTGAAGCACTGGAAGTGAATAGATACAATCAATTTGAAACTGTAGATTCAAATGAGGTAATAACTAATAAAAACCTAATCAATGGACTCCTGAGACTTATTAGAGTTTAGGGAGGTGATGATTGGATAAACAGGGAGAAAACCGTACAATAAACCCGAGGTTTCAGCACGGGCAGGTAGGGGTATTCCCTCCCTGTTCATCCCCCTGTCAAATATCCCATCTAATCTAATCCCCTCCCCTCTCCCATTCTTTCCTTGGATAACCCACGCGTATGTATATCCTCCGTGGACTAGTGGTAGCCTCTAGTTCCCAAAGTCGCGGATTCAAACCCGGCGGAGGGCGATGGATTTTTTCGGGCGTAAAAATCCTTAGCACGGCTTCCTTCGGAAGGGAAGTAAAGCTGGTGGTCCCGTGTCGTAGATTTACAGCACATAAAAGAACCTCAAGCCTGATAAAGAGGCCTCTGAGCATATAGAATGGGACGCTAAGGACTATAAATAAAAAAAGCGTATGTATACTATAAGATAGAAGGAAAGACGATAATAACCCAGTACGTGGGAATGTAAACTCGATTTATTAACAATGTTTGCATCACTCTTGTAAGCTACTGTGTTTCCTGCCGGTTTAAAAGCGCTGGTTTAATTCACAAACATCAAGTTTTGAGAACAGTATGCCTAAACTGTACAAATTTCTTTTGGAAAGAAGCAGTTACCTATAATGTTTTAAAACTCTGTCGTTTATAAAAGTAACATGAGCCTAACAATAAAATCTTGTGTTACATACAATGACCTTCTCTACTCTCTACTGTTTATTAGTGGGTATACGAACCATACTTACCTAAGCTTATTTTTATATCTACTTCATTTTAATCGAGATAAACCTTTGCAGAAATAGCCACATTACATATTTATTTGTAGATACAAAGGGAATAGCGATAGTCAAATTTTTAAAACTGGCTTCTGTATGCTGGCCTTAGCATTGCATACGCTTTCCATGCAATCGCAATAAACAACTGAAAATCGACAGGACTCCAAAAGGATGACAAAAAGTATTGAACAATTCGAACCATTAATAACGGATATCTCAGAAATACCTTACCCCATAAAAAATTTATTTGAAATAAATTGTGTGCTTTTAAGAGATCCATGTTTCTTGTGTACTAAGTTTTTGTCTATCACTTAATGTTAACCAGTTATATAATATTAAACAAAATTCTTTCCAAATGAAGACGACTTCACGGACTATTCCCAGAAAATTGAAAATATACAGTTTTTTTGCCATATAAATATATTTTATACATGGTATTTTAAAAAACAATCGTTACACATTTTTCATAAAATAAAAAGTTTCGAGAAATCTTTCATATAAAGGGTAGTTTGGGGTGGGAATTGTGGGAAAATTGTGGGTGTGGAAAAATGCACAGGCATACTCACACAGAACTTTTTCCAAAATTACTTTTTTAAGTTCAGGAGGTCTCAATACATATATTTCCGGTGAAATCTCGACATCGAATACTTCCCCTACATACTATACGTAGAAGAAAGCATAAACGTTGAACTTTTGGATCCATTGTTGATTATATTAGCTTCCAAACAATAAAACATAAGAGGAAAAGGGAGAACCATAAATAAAACTTCTGGCTATTAAATAGAAATAAGGGCTTACAGATATTATAATTTTTATAGAAATATAAGAGCTTTAGAAAACACTTCAAAACATTTTACCACGTCTTCAAGAAAATCGAAGCACTTGCTGGGTTGAGGACGACAGGAATTTCTAAGTTGCTGGAACTGAAAAATTTCTAATTTGTAGATAACGAAGTTGATTATTAATGATTTCAGAAACTCGTTAGACTGAGACCACTAGCCGTAATCAAGCTCTCCAAATTAAAATTAAATTAACAGAACACAAAACCAAAGCGAAAGAAAAGTGTTTCTCACAGTGACTTGAATGCGTCATAAGCAGGACGAGTATTTCTGGAGATCGTGAGAATCACGATATGTCTATATGCAACTTATTTTTCTTAATATTCACGAATTAGGGTGTGCAAAATTCGAAAGGTTAGCTCATTCAGGTATTATAGACGTGTCGTTTAATAGCAAATTTCATATTCTAAACATTTTATATTATTATTATTATTATCATTATTATTATAGATCGATTCCAATCGACGATCCACTCTGACCTTGGGCTTTTCATAGTTTTCCTTGGTCGGTAGGCGAAAGCTGGGGTTCGTTCGCATTTACCAAGATTTCCGTTCTATAATTTCCATTTTACTGCGTCTCTTTCTCATGTTTCAGGTTTGCTTCTAGATTTCGTGGCGTAGGGCTGTGCCGGACAGATGGTGAGGATGCCTGCTCAAAAAGAAAAGTCTTCCACTTAGACACTAGAGGGCTGAACGATTGAACGGGAAGCTCCAGTATTAGGACGATCTTCGAGCCAGGGAATGTTAGGGACTTTGGCGCATCTCTGTGGCCTGTCTACCTGCGGCCGTTAGCCTCCTGTGGTTCCTTCACTTCATCCCTTCCTCCTCCGCAGTAAATTTCCCGTTGGTCGCAGTGCTCGAGGTGCTCCGTTGTATACCATACTTTATTATTATTATTATTATTATTATTATTATTATTATTGTTGTTATTATTATTACATTTTTGAACCAGTATTATTCTGGCTGCAGTTATTAACTTTGATTTGCTACGTTTTATTCAGTAAATATTTATTTCATATTTACAATATTTAATTTAAATGTTAGTACTGATCTATTACATCATACTTGTTTCCTTTTTTTTCTTGAAATTTAATTTAACCTGGTAAGCCATATCGGACGATGAATGATTGAAATGGGTAAGATGATGCTCAAACGAGTCCGGAGTCCTTCGAGTTTAGAGTTACCCGATACTCATCTTCTCAGCCTAAGGGAATATACCGGCTAGCTCACAGGGTAGCTTACTCTAAACGAGAATTTCAAAACTCTGCACCTCTTGAATGTAAGACAGACACGCTACCCGCACACCAAAGAGACCGGTAATCAGTATTCTGTTATTAGCAACTTCAGTTCTTCTTCAGCATCCCCAAACTGAAGCATTGCATATGTTTCAATATCTCTTTCCAGTATTCCAAGGCACCAATCTGTTACAGTTAAATTATACCTTAAAACATCGTTCACTGCCTGCATTACACATCGGCAACAAAACAGAAATATTTTCTCTACCACAATTTTATTTAGAAAGAGGAAAAACATAATTCAATCAAATATTCCAAAATATTTCAGAAATATATGTAAACTGCATTAACAGAACATGAAACAAAGTAAGCAATTGCATAACTACTTAATGTTTAATGCTAAGTGAATCACTGTATTTTACGACTTAAAGCAGTGCAATTATTCTTGTTTTGGTATTCTATATTGTACCTTTACAACATTCAAAGAATGTTGTAATGTTCATCCTAGTAGAGAACATAGGTTTATATATTCCAAAAATACAAATTCAAAACATTAAAAAATCTGATGTGTTACACTCACATGACTTTCTCTACTCTTGTACAAACTATTTATACAAACGCTTATTCTCCATCTACTTCATGTTAATCGAGATAAACATTTGCAGAGTCTATCTTATTGCTTATTTTCTTGTAGATGTAAGGGGAATATATATTTACAAGGGCAATTTGGAAATACAGTAGCCTTTAAGCACATACATATCTCTTAATAGCTGGTTGCTAGGTGCAGCACCATTCCCTTTCCCACAGATTAATACTCTTTACATATCCAAGACAAAAAAATGAATAACGAATTCCCATTTGAGAATATAAGTACTGAAAATTGTAAGGGAATAACAAGCAATATCTCGAAAATGGTTCACTCAACAAAAAAATGTATATGACATAAATTGTGTATTTTTACGCGATCTACATTTTTTGTGTAGTAAAATTGTGTCTATCTCTTATGGTTTACCAGTTATGCAAAAGTCGTTCACAATGAAGAATACTTTTGGAGACATTCCCAGAAAATTCGAGATATACATTTCATTTCTCAGGACATTATCTTAAACATATGATATTTTAATCAAAATCGTTTGAGCCATTTTTGAGAAAATTAAAATTTTCGAAAAATGTTCCATGTAAAGGGTAGTCTGGGGTGGAGGGATTTTCTTGAAAACCTTCGTGTCGCATCTCTGGAAGATACTAAACCTAAATACCAAGTTTGGTGTTTATCCGACTGTTCGTTTTTGAGTTATGCTGTTCACAGACACACAGACACACACACACACAGACAGACACACAGACACACACACAGACACACACAAGGACATGTTTCCAAAAATGCTTTTTTTGGATTCAGGGGGTCTCAAAACATGTATTTCCGGTGAAATCTAGGTATCGAAATTTTGGGTGGAATACAATACTTCCCCTACTTACTATACGTAGTAGAGAAAGTAAAAAACCGTTTTCAGCAACTTCTATTAAAATCCGTGCAACACTGCAAATAAATCTTCACTCACAACAAAATTAAAAGGTCTGATATACTACAATCACATATTGGGTATCAGTGGGTATACAAACTAGTCTTACTAAAGCTTATTTGTATATCTATTTAATTTTGATCCAAATAAACCTTTGAGGAAATGCTACATCCTATATTTCATTATAGATACATAGAAAATTGCAATAGTCGAATGTTTAAGAACTGGATGCTATGTACTGGCCTTAAAATTACACTGTTTCTATGCAATCGCGAGAAACAACTGAAATTTGGCAGGACTTTAAAAGAATGGCTAAGTATTTTTAACTCGAACCATTAATAACGAATAAGGATGCCACAAAAAAGGTTATTCGAAATAAATTCTGTGTTTTGGAAAGATCTACTTTTCTTGCGTAGTACGCTTTCGTCTATCGCTTAACGTTTACTAGTTATAGATGATTATACAAAAATCCTTCCGAATAAAGAGGACTTCACAGGCTATTGCCAGAAAATTCAGGATATATATTTTATTTATCGTATAAATATAGTTAATATACTATATTTTAACCAAAGTTGTTACAACCATTCTTTAGAAAATAAAAAAAAATAATAAAAACCTTCCATGTAAAGTGTTGTTTAGGGTGGGGCGTTTGCTGTTTACACACACAGCACAGACCAGTTTTTAAAAATACCTTTTTGTGTTCAGGGGGTCTCAAAACAAATATTTCCGGTGAAATCTCGGTATAGAAGTTTTGGGTGGAATGCAATACCTTCTCTACCTACATGATAGAGAAAGTAAAAACACAAAGGCTAAATTAACCTCAATAAATACCTGCCAGTGGCCATAAGTATCTCGCAAATGTACAACTAAAGTTGAACTATGTAGGGACACATATATGCGCAAAGAACGCCCAGTGCATTACAATGGCTGTTTCGTCTGCGCTGAGAAAGGCTTTGCACCGCGAGGAAAGGTCAAAGGTGAAGGTGACTTGTGTTAACGGTATACAGGTATCGACTGGCGACATTCACGGCCCCAGAGACACAGGGTCATTTTGCAGCGTTTGTTATGATTACAAAATGCAGAACTGCGCTATCGAAAGGTTTTTGTTTAACTCCTGCATTTATTTCTACAGAAATACCTTGCGCAACGTACAAATCACCAAGTGTATTTAGAAATTACAATAGTACAGACCGGCATAATAGGAAGAAAATCCGACGAAAATGTGAACTGTTACAACGGAATGAAAATTAATTATCCACAGAAATATTACTGACAGTTGGACAAATTCTATCTTTACAAAAGTAGTAACCAATTTTGAGAATATTTTCAGATATATTAGAGCAACTGTGCTTAATTTATGCGTTCTATTTTGATGTGTTATTTAAGGGAAGTGAAAACGTATTAAAACAATTATGGCACCGCGATCAGAATTAGGTTTATTTTGTATTAAAACTAACCTTTGTTAAACATTGTCGCAATTCAGAAATTATGAAATATTCTATTCAGTCTTATTCTAAGATACAGTATTAAATGTTTCAGCCCCATTTATTCAGTGATTCTGTCAGTCCTTTTCTCTCTTTCTCACTCTCCCTCCCTAGAAGACAGAAATCCAATTTACAGAGCACTGCATTAAAATTCAGTTATTAGCTCCGTTATGGCTGCAACAATGAATTAGGCTTCTCAACAACATAAGAAAACCAAAGTAATAACTGCTAGAATAAACAACATAACTTTGTCAAATATTAAAACCAGAACAATAAATCGATATGTGTTCAAATCAACAGCACCTTAATGTATATACCTTTAAATGTAGTAATCTACTTCTATGCTGCATACTATGAGGGGTTTTGTATGAACCAGACAGTTTCCCAAGTAATTTTATTCAGTTTTGAATCAAAGAGAAGGGAATTTTTGCTTTGCAATTGCCCTCAACCAGTTGAATTATATAATTCAATACTAAAATGTGTTAGTTCCTAAATAAACTGAAGCAGTTTTAACAATACCACATGTTTAATTGTTTTTCTCACCATAGAGGAATGTTTGAGAAAGATATTCAGTATATGTTTGAAGGATAAATACAGATCTTAATACGGTATCAAAAACTGTTGCATCAAAAATAAAATAATAATAATAATAATAATAATAATAATAATAATAATATGAATATGAATATGGTGAAATGAAGGTTCTACAAACAACAATTATTTAAATTATCACGTTCTCCTTAACTCGTTTAGAAAATACAGGAGAAAAAAATTCAAACAAAATTTGCAGTATTTTTATTCTATGGGCTTCCAAACGATTTTCCAAAACCCAAATATCAAATCAAATTGTACAGCACTTTAGAACGTATGTGTGTGATGCGTATAACCGAAAATGTTTGAATTCATGAATTATTTTCACCTTCCATTTAGTATTCCCGAAATCTTAGATATCAGTTTTCAGAATTCTTTGTGAAAAAAATTTAAGTTTTGTCTTCTCAGTGACAAATTGTGGTCCCAACCGAGTATTTCTTGTTTCGGAAACTATAATATCCTCTTTGAAGACACGTCTGTTTTTATCTCCTTATAATAGATATATATGCAACTCAACTCCATACGTCGTAATTTGTGAAGAAAGAAAAAAATTAATCTGAGTAAGGCAAAAATACTTTATTTTAAGCAAGTAATATAAAGTCTTACTTTTCGGAATACTATAAATAAGAAATAAAGTAACTTTATTTGATAATACAATTACAATAACCAGTTTGAAAGCTGCTTTCTCGAAAGGCCATTGCATACTTTTAAGAACTTGCGCCTTGAAAACTAACGTATTAAATAGGAATGTAGCCTACTTCATTAATACAAATCTGATGTGTTTGCACTCACCTGACTTTCTCTACTCTTGTAACACTATTTTTACAAATTATTATTATCCATTTACTTCCTGTTAATCTAGATATTGAGATGTTAGTCTTTCTGCTAACTTTTTGTACGTGCAAGGGGATTATGGTAGGCTTTAAACATTAGTCAAATCTTTTAAAAGCCGGATGCTATGTGAAGCATTCCATTCTTTTTGTATGTCCAGGAGATAAAACAGCGAATAACGAATTCCAATTTGAGAAAAAGTATAAGTATTGGAAAATTCAAATAAATAAGAATCTCGGAAATGTTTCACTCGACAAAAAAATGTATATGAGATAAATTGTGTATTTTAATGAGACTTACATTTATTGTGTAGTAAAAACTTGTCTATCTTTTATGGTTTACCAGTTATGTAAAAGTTATCCGGAATGAAGACGACTTTTGGGGACATTCCCAGAAAATTCAAGATATACATTTCATTTGCCATGAAAATATCTTAAACATGTGATATTTTAATCAAAATCGTTAGAGCTATTTCTGAGACAGTCAAAATTTCCCATGTAAAGTGTGTTGGGGTTTTCTTGAAAATCTTCTTATGGCATCCTTGGAAGATACTGAACTTAAATACCAAGTTTGGTATTTACCCAACTACTGTTCACAGACAGACACGCACATGGACATGTGTCCAAAAATACTATATTTGGATTCAGGGCACCTCAAAACATATATTTCCGGTGAAATATCGGTATCAAATTTTTGGGTGGAATGCAATACTTCTGATACTTACTATACGTAGTAGAGAAAGTAAAAATGAGACATATAATTCGCGAATTCTTAGACCTGTGACTGGTCTAAGACATTAAAAAGCAAAGATCAAATACAAATAATTACTGACTGCCCCCGTAGCTGTTGTGTGAGTGGTCCCGGATTCGGTTCCCGCCTGTGGGAAAGATTATTCCCATCCTCCCCAGAGTCTGGGATTATGAATGATATTGTGAATATGTGTGTGTGTGTGTGTGTATGTGTGTGTGTGACCTAACGAAAGACCGCCGATATATCACTGCAGTTGAAGGCGGGATATTAATGCAACAATTAAAAAAACTTATTACTCAAAAAAAACAAACGTAAGAGTGATTTTAAGCATTAGCAGTCTATATAATTCAGTCCCCAGGTCGTTTTTAATTAAATGGTAAACAGAAGTTTTCCTTGATCGTAAGAAGTCTGGTAATCTGGTATTATGAAAATCTTGAACCGCAGTATACAAAATTAATGTAAACTTGACATCATCTCCAAGGGAACTTGTAACTGTAAGAGTATGTTTTGTGTATGTTTCTGAATGGATTTAATCAAAAATCAAAGTGTAATATAAAATAAAGATATTCTAGAAGTTGTGTTGCCGTGAATTGCAGTTCATACCCATAAAGGAAGCATTGTAATATTAAACATTTGTACAGGAAAATTCAGTTGGAAAAATAAATCTGTTGAACCTGAAAAGCTTTCATTTTTTCTTGACCCCTTCCTTCTAAGGCATGTATTTTGTTTATAGCTTTCTTTTAAATGCATGCAGCATATAAAACGTTACGGTAAGTGTTGTACTAAACATAATTAATGCTAGATTATGTTTATTTTTTAAATGTTGCTTTATAGCGATAGAAATTTCCGAAGGCCTTTAACCTTTGGTACCATCATGTCCATTGTTTGGACGCTCGGATACATTAAAATAATTCTTAGGTGCTAATCGAGTAGGATAGCTCAGACAGCAAAGTCTAAGTCCCGTTAAGGAGGTCCCGGGATCGATCCCCGGCGATCGCCCTCTCTGATCATGGGTGTTTTTCAGGGTTTTCCGTGTCGTTAGGCGAATGCTGAAGTAGTTTCTTTCATCCCCGAATTTCCTGTCCCCCCATTTTGTTCCATTGGTCTCTCTCAGGGTCGGAAGTGTCGGTGATGGTGTTTCGGTGCAGCGTGGTAAGGAAAAAGGATGCTCTTTGCGACTCTCTCCGTCTTTCGGCTTTCGGCTGCCTGCCGGGGTATGTGCATTGACGCATTGATTCACCTCTGTATGGGGTGGCGTCCGCGGTCTGCATGCCCGTCTACCGAGTGTCTATCTGGAAACTTAGGGACTCTGTCTTTGCTGTGCCGTCGCTCCTGGATGCGGCCACCCGGTGTCTCCTTCTTGCCGGGGACGCCACTATCCACTCTGGATCGTGCCGAGTCTGCTCCCTAGTCAATCCTATCCTATCCTGAAGTGCCACACTCACATGGCTGTCTCTACGCAATGTTTTAATTTGATGTAGCTCATACAAAATGTTCTTAGGAACGCCTTTTCCTTGTCTTCTTTTTGTTCCTTCTCGGATTGGATATTTCTGTCTCTAGAAACTCTGTTCGAGCCAACTTTTATTTTGTCTTCCAATGCTTCTTTTCCCTATTGGTTTATAATTCTTAAAGTGAAATGGTAGTCTCTCTATATTAATTCTTTGAAGATGACTTATCCGCTCGGATTTGTTTTATTCTTCTTTTTATATTTCCTTCATTAGTCGAGACAAATCTTTGCAAAAACATTTTCAGCACACACTTCCTAGTAGGTATCCACGGGATAAAGGAAATCGAATACACAGTCACATATTTAAAAGCAAGTGGCTACATGCTAGCCATGAAACTGCATATTCCTTTCATTATATCATGAGAAAGAACTGAATAGCAACAGTACTATAATAAAATGACAAAGTATTGAAAATTTCAAACCAATATTAACGGATAGCTCGGAAATGGCTAATGCCACAAAAATCAATGTGAACCATGTTATGTATTTAAAAACATCTAGAGTTTCTTTGTGCTGTGCTTTTGTGTAATCTCTTAACTTTACCAATTATAAAAAAATACAAAATTCCTTAGAGGTGAAGATGGCTTCACAGGCTATTTTCAGAACATTCAAGACACACATTTTATTTGTCATGTAAGTATCTTAAATAAATGGTATTTTAAATAGAAAAAGGCTCCATGTAAAGTGTAGTTTGGTATAGGCAAAATTTTCTGAAATTTTCTATAAAACATTTGGAGACATTAAACATCAAGTTTGGTATTTATTCATGTTTTTGCTTTTTAAAGTTATACTATTCGCACACATAAGCATACAGACACGCACACGGACGTTTTTATAAAAATCTGACGCGTTACATTCACATGACTACCGTCTGTCGCTTATATTGGTGGGTATCAGTTATCTTATGAAAGTTTATTTTCCTATATGCTTCATTTTAGTCAAGATAAAACCTTCCGGAAATAGCTGCTTGTAAATACAAAGAAAATAGCAACACTCAAATGTTCAACAACTGGACGCTATATGCTAGCCTTAAAATTACATACTGTTTCCTTGCTAACGTGAGAAAAAGCTAAAAATCGACAGGACTAAAAGAATTACTTAATTATTGAACAATTCGAATAATTATTAGAGAGTATCTTGGAAATGACTCATGCCACAAGAAAAGTTATTTTAAATAAATTGCGTGTTTTAAAGAGATCTAAATGTTTTTTATAGTACGTTTTCGTCTATCACTTAACGTTTATCAATTATACAACATTATACAAAATTCCTTCCGAATATAGAAGACTTTACAGGCTATTCCCGTAAAATACAAGATGCAGATTTTATTTGTCATAAAAGTATCTTTAATATATCACATTTTAATCAAAATCCTTTGAGTCAATTTTTAGGAAGTAAGAAAAAAAATAGAAAAGTGTTCCATGTAAAGGGTACTTGGATTGGAGGGATTTTCTTGAAAATCTTTGTGTCGCTTCTTTGAAAGGTACAAAACCGATATCCAAGTTTAGTGTTTTTACGAATTTTTCATTTTTGAATCAAGCTAATCACACACTCTCACACACACGTGGACCTTTTCCTAAATTTTTTTACTCATGGGGCCTCAAAACATGTATTTCCGGTGAAATCACGATATCGAATTTTTGGGTGGAATGCAATAACTTCTCTACCTACTGTGTACACTGCCGTGCATAAAATGTGGCCCATTCCCCTAGATCACCATAGCGTTTATCTCTCCGTTAGGTTTCCACATTCGTGTAACCAACTTTTGACTCCGCCCCGATCAGTATCGTTCCCTATGTGAATGGCCTGAAAAAGTATTCAGGGACAAAAAAGGCTAACCAATGAACGATGTTTATAATCTATGTGGAATGAAGGGGTGGTGCGGATACTCCTCTAAAAAAGAGTTTTGCTACGATTGGCACCCAAGGAAAGGTTAAATCAATTGCAAATAATTCGGCGTTCTAGAGGAATAGTTGAAGAATCATTTGCATATGTGGTTAAACTGATGGACAGCCACGACTTTTATATCAGAGCTTTCATCAGCCACATGGAGCCGTTTAGTAGTAGCTTTTCTAAACGGCAATTAGAATATCGGCATTAATAAAACGGTAGTGTATCATGAAAATATAAGGTTTAAGTTGTAATGTTACCCTTTGGCAGTTGGGCCATACCTACTAACAGAGGTGGTCACGCTGGTAGTGGTTGTGGTTAGATTTTCTTACAGCTTCTTTCCACATTTTATGCACGCCAGTATGCGAGGTGGAAAAAGTAAAAATGCGTGTTACTTCTTTACCTGATGCAATTTGTTAGTTTCCGCATCGTCCACTGGAGTGTGTTTTACGGTAATATCATTAATGGTGTTTCTTTTGGAGGGGTGCAAAAAAAAAAAAAAAATAAGCAGCGGAAAATTATCCTAAGGACTACTGAGTTAGCGGAGAGTGCCGCTAATGTATATCACTGAACATTATCACATACACGGGATGCATATACAAATTGATATTAATTATCTAGGAATATCTAAGAACAAGACATTGCAAAAGTTCATTTGAGTATGGATCCAAAAATGCTTTACCCCAGAGTGACATGACTTGATTACTAATGGTATAAGTCATAAAGTGAATGTTTCAAAAGTCTTATGTGTTGCATTCACATGACTTTCCCTACCCTCTACCGTTTATTAATGACTATGAAAATTACTCTTACGAAACTCTATTTTTCTTTCTACTTAATTTTAATCCAGATAAACCTTTGCAAACATAATTACATTACACCCTTAGTGATACATGTAAAAGGAATAGCAACAGTCAAATATTTAAAAACTGGATTCCATATGTTGGCCTTTCACTTTTCTTGCAATCGCCAGAAACAACTGAGTGTCGACCAGACTTCAAAGGAATTACGAAGTATTGAACAAACTGAACCATTAATAACGTATAACTTTGAAATGGGTATTGCCACCAAAAAGTTACCTAAAATAAATGTTGTGTTTTAAATAGATCTACATTGTCATCTATCGCTTAACATTTTCTAGTTATACAAGGTTATATAAGACTTTTTCTGAACGAAGAGAGCTTCACAGACTAATCCCAGGAATTTCAAGATATAAACCTTATTTGTCACATAAATATGTTTAATATGGTTTATAATCAAAATTATGAGAGGCATTTTTATATTATCAAAAATTTCACAAACGGTTTCATATAACGGGTTTTTTATTGGATTCAGGGGTCCTCAAAACATGTATTTTCGGTGGAATGCAATACCTTCTTTGCCTACTAGTAGCTACATGGTAGAGAAAGCAAAAATTGTTCGAAGTGTTTTCCTAGTGTTTCGATGCATCCTATAAACGTGTGTTGCATACTCAGGCGCACTCTTTTGTAAGTTCCTGGAGTCTATCGTATTCAGTCAAATTCAGTTTGGATTGTCACTGAAAGTCGGCATCACACATTTGAGCTACTTGAACCAGGAATTCTAAAACACATCCCCAAGGGAAGAAATCACTAGATTGATATCAGGTAATCAAGCAGTCTGGATCTCCTTCGATCAAAACATGTCACAAATTGGACTTTCCAAAGCTATGCGACTAGGGTGAGCTGGAGCGCCATCGTGCACAAACCACATTCTTTGGAGGTGCATCATCCAATAAAAGATGCCACGCAATAGTTAAACGCTGTATGCGGGTTTGTATAGACAAGCAGGAAACAAATAGGGGCTGGGTGTTTGAGTTTGAATGAGCATCTCAGAAATTTAGACTGAACCTCTGTTGAAGTTTATTCTATCGCACTTCATCAAAAGCTCACATATGGCTAATAAAATAATTGAAGAAACTATTGCGTGTAAAGCTGGATGCATTTTCCTCCAAAAAATGAAAAGAAGAAGAAAAATCAGTAACTGAACAAGGAGAGACCTAGATGAAGGTCTTCAAATAATATATGAGCACATTTCTTCTACCTCCTATAAATTTGTAGAAAACGCTTTAGAAGAGAGAACAACATTATATTGCTGTTAAACGTGAACTATGTAATACGGCGCTGCCGCAATTTCGCTTACGTCAACCAAACGTTTATAGCTACACTCCTGAGTCCAAAACAGTACGCAGATCTTTTGTACCTAAGCACCTGATGTGGCGCCGCCAGGAGGGAGGGAGGAGATGAGAGGAGGCAGAGGGCGGCTGGATAAAGAGGCACGACAGGCAGAGTGCAGAGTCCCTACCATTTTTATATTTGAATTCCCCATGTAGTGGCTAATGCAGCCGGTTTCACTCCCCTTGTGGAATTACACGTCCCCTGGGGCCCCGGATCCGGAGACCACTTGGAGTTCGGGGGACGAAGGTTTACTTAGAGCATCCATTTCCCCTGCCATGCCACGCCAAGACCTCACGTCGACACTTGCAGCCCGAAAGAAATGACAGATGAAAGGAGAAGTGAAATGAGAATGGAGATGAAATGGAGGGACAGGAAATTCGTGGGGATGTAACGATTCCTCCCAGCATTCGCCTGGCGGCACAGGGAAACCCCTGAGCCATCCCGCTCAGTTTTTTTATAGAATCTTTAAATCAATTCCTTTAATTCCAGACTTGAGTTCTAAAATACGGCGAGAACTAAGCTTGGGGAAATTTTAATAAATTATTTAGCACCGCACACGGCTCAAGGCAAATCATTTGAAGGGTTGGATGAGCTAAAACAAATTAAATGTGTTGGGACTTTGGACCTAAATCCCTTATGATGGCGCGTTAACCTGACGTTCCTGACCCGCATCAGGATAATTACATGAACCCCTTTCGAACACAGCATGGACGTCTAGTCTCTCCTAGGACCTCGTTAAGATTTATCCTTACAAAATTGAAATACATTAATACATATTTAATGCTTCTACTGCTGCTGTTGCTGTTGTTGCTGCATCTGGGAATCCTTTTGGGAATTTTCCTTGCAGCTTAATTTATCATCTCATCGAGCGCTTGGTGCCCAAAGGGTCTAAGTGCCGTATGCCTCAGCAGTTAGGGTAAGATGGGAACATATGCCATAATCCCTTTCATTTTATTCTGCTTTTATATTCATTCGAGGTCAGAAAATGCTCTTACTGAGAAGCAAGTAGCTCAGAGTGAATATTTTTTATCGTTAAACAAAGGTTTATAATATAGTATTAAGTGACATTGTCTTAAAAATGAAGTTATTATAACTAAACAATTGCATTCTAAATAAATTTCGGTGTCTAAATTGAGGAGGACCAGCAAACAGTTTTTCTTTCATTTTAAGATCGGCTACAAATCATATCTAATAGCATATTAATTAGTCTAAAATAATTCCTTATTAATATAACCAGTGCTACAATGTCCAGTATATTCAAATTCAAAACGAAATGAACGAGAAGTAGGTAAATTAGTGTTAAATACATCTCAACATTTCTTACTGTGGGATACTGGGAATAAAAGCGATAATAAAATAACTACAAAGACACATTATCTTATGTAGCAAAATATGATGTGTTACATTCTCATGATTTTCTCTTTCTCATTTATTAATTTGTATAAACTATTCCTACTAATCTTTCTATATGCATACTTCATTTTAATCCAGACAAACTGTGCAGAAATAACTGCATTACATACTTTGTTATAGATACAAAGAAAAGGTCAGAGTAAAATTTTAAGACACTATATGCTGACCTTAAGACTATATTATTTCCATTCAATATCGAGAAACAACTGAAAATGGACAGGGCTTAAGATGACAAAATCTTGAAGAATTCGCACCATTAACAACGGATATCTCAAAATAGTTTATGCCACAATAAATGTATTTGGAATAAATTGTGTGTTTTATAGAGATCTATATTTTTATATAGGACGTTTTCGTCTATCCCTTAACATTTACCAATTTTACAAGATTTTTACAAAATTCCTTCCGAATGAAGAGGACTTCATAGGCTATTCACAGAAAATTCAATATATATTAGTTTTCATGTAAATATCTTTAAAATCTCTTATTTTAGTCAGTCGTTAGATACATTTTTTAGAAAATAAAAATCTTGAAAAATGTTCCATGTAAGCATAGTTTGGGTGGGGGGATTTTCTTGAAATTTTATGCGTCTCATCTTTGGAAGATACTGAACTTCAACACCAACATTGGTATTTACCTCACTTTTCGTTTTCTGACTTATGCTGTTCACAGGAACACAGACACACATACACCGACCTTCTTCTAAAATTCCTTTTCTGTATTCAGGGCTCACCAAAACATGTATTTCCGGTGAAATTTCGGCATCGAATTTTTGATGGAATGCGATACCTTCTATACGTGATTGAGAAAAAAACTCCGAGTGTGAGTGTGTCAATCAGTGAACAACACAACACAATTCAAAAACCAAGTATCGGAAAAAATACCTAACTTGATATTGAGGCAGTATTTTTAACATTTGAATAATTTTAATTAAATTATATAATATGTAAATTCAATAACAGCCCGCCTTGAAGCAATATGTATGTAATATTTTTTAAATGTATGTAACAGTCAATGCATATAATTATATTATTGTAAACATGTTCAATAATGTTATATGAATGCATTACGTAATTTAATAATATAAGAGCCGTGAGAATAATAAGTTCAAAGTTACTAACAATAGGTAACAATGAAGTAATCTTGAGGCAATAATGAGTTTGATAGTTTGAATGCTACTAGTCATGATTAAGGCAGCAATAATGTAAATTTTGTGACAGTTTAAAAATAGTCAATCAACACCCAGAAAAAGCTTTAGTAAAATTCAGGTGTTCTATTGGACTAGGATTAGCCAATCAGAGACTTGAAATAAAAACGTTTACGGGTTTGGACGGTTGAAATATTTTCAGTTGCCTGCAGACCTTGAAGCAACCGGATGGAAGATGTGTTCTCTAAAGAAATATTACGTATTCGTGTGAATTGTAAAATAAGTATACGCATTAACAAAGTGCAAGTATTAAATAAAAGTATTTAACAGCTCTTAATATCAGTGTAGTGCTATTTAATTTATGTCAGGGATTAATAAAAAGAAGTGAATTTAAACTTAAAATCTGTGTAAGACTACATTCTTGTCGCACCACGCCGTGCTTAAGAGAAACGTGTCTCTAAAGCAATACTGACGCAGCCGAGGCAAACATAAACATAAATACTATCTATAGAAGCAGTTTAATAACAAAGTTAATAAATAGTTTTTTAAACTTGGAGCGTGACAACAAAAATACATCTTCAAATCAGCTTTTCATACGTAGCAGCATATTACGTAACAAACAATCTTCTTCAAATTAACGCCCAAAGCGTGGCAAAAACTTCAACAACAAAACACTTTCTCAAAGTTGGCTTCCCAAGTGTGAGGCTAATAAACTCGTAAAGAATAATTGTATTTAAATTTTTTTTATTTGTTTTTTTTTATTTAACTTCTGGATTTTCCAAAGAAGCTACACGAAGATTTTCAATAAAATTTCCCCACCTGGAAATATACTTTACATGGAATATTTTTTGAAAAATTTTATTTGTAAAAAATGGCCAAAGGATACATGGAAACCGCAAAAATCCGTGCCCAGAGTGGCCGGCCCGCCATAAATGGAACCCGGATGAAGGTTAAACACTCGATTTCAAGTGCTAGTAACAATTGCTTTCTCCCCCCCCCCTCTCTCTCTCTCTCTCTTTCTCTCATGGCTACGTAAGGAATAGAATTTAAATGCTATCATTTCCCCAGGTCATAGGTGAATGATTCATCTTCTGCTAGGACTCCCAACTTCTTTGCGATAACCTTTTTACTGATTTGACTAATGCTTCATCCTACTGTATGGCTTTTGTACCTACAATGAAATGTGTAATAACAGCAGTTATGTAAACGTATGTTTCGCCTAACAGAAGTAGATAGAAGAATAAGCTGTGTAAGAATATTTTGTAGAAGAGGGATAGAGAAATTCATATGAATGTACATCAGTTGTTTTGTTATTGCTGCAGAAGGCATTAATTTATTTTATATATTCCTAAAGGTAAGGGTACGAACGAACGGAGGGGGACCCGAAACCAGGGTATAGCACCACACGCAGGCCGTCGGCCCCTTGTGCTTCTACCGTGACCTGGGAGGAGGAGATAAGGAGAGAGATCCAAAGCCTACCAGATCAGAATGATGATGGGCGCAAGCACAGAAGGGGTTTCTAATGTTTCCAGATTGAACGCATCTGAATCCTTCCGGGCCCACACCCAATCCACCGAATTCCGGTGGTCCCTCGGGGCGGGTCCCACTCGGAGAGAGACCAGGGCGCACAGCCACCGCCCACTGCAACCCGCCAAACACCGTTGTCTGGTCCTCTGGTCCTACTACCCTGAAACAGATGACGAGGAAAAAGTTGGGTATTGGAATGAGGGGCAAGAAGCATTCACCTGCTGACCCGGGGAAACCACGAAAAGTCCATAAGTCAGAGTGGGTCGTCGGTGGGACCTCCAGAATACAAGTAATACACGTTACCGTGGTGCCATGTCAGTCGGTTTTTTATATTGTTATTTTGCGTAATCAAACATTTGAATTACTACTAAACTAAACAAGCCAAGCATTTTTGAGAGTACATGTTCTTCAACAACCGAGCGGGATGGCTGAGATGGTAGCGTCTGTGGCCGCATTCGGGAGGTCTGGGTTCGATTCCCGCGGTCAACCTTCCAGACCCTTGGGTTTTATCCGGGGGTTTCCCCAGGCCACTAGGCGAATTTTGGGAAAGTTGATAACATCCACCGTATATCCTGTTCCTCTATTTCACCCTCATTCACTTCATCTTCCATCTGCTTGGTCTGTTTCAGGGTACCAAGTGTCGGCGGGAATATCGGCATTTAATAGCAGAAAGGATCTCTATGTAACACTTCGTTCCCGGAATGGCTGCAGTGTCCGAATCCCGGGCTCCCCTGTGGGACGTGCAAGCCTGAAGGGTGGAAGTAGGGACCCTCCCTCTGCCCTGCCGTGCCCTCTGTCTCATCCCTATCGGGGGCACCCTCAGGGGTTCAGGCACAAAAGATCTTGTAAATCGAGGTGTTAAGTTCTCTCCTTGTTCTTCATTAAACAAAAATGATGATACAATTGCAATTCCTAGATTTGAAAAACAAAGCAGGTTAATTATTCCCGTACAAGGAAGCGTCACCTCCTTGACAGTATAGTGAAGGTACAAGAGGAATTTGCTTCTACAGCGTTGACATCATAAACTCAATTTAACAACGTTTAAGGAATTATTATCTCGATATCCTTCGGTAATGCTGCTCCAATTACACCGTATTCCATGTGTCGAGCGAGAGTGTAGGTAAATAAACCCCGATGTATCTTCGACGTGCCCATACTCCAAGTTTGTTTACGTTTCAAGACATCTGGTACTGCCTGTCCTTGAGTACACTCCTATCGCACGACTAAACAATAACCCACTTGGAGTCCATTTCGTGTTCTTGCTGTCAGCAGGTGTGGTTAGCTCAATGCATGTGTGTACCTGTGTGTGCAATTATGTGGTCAAAGATAACATTTTATGTAAAGGTAGTATAGACCAGCATCTCCATAGCAGAAAGCTAGACAAAAGAGCAAAGGATTTCTTACGGTAAGTACAAGATCACTATGGAGAAAAGCTCTGTTTTACATTCACATAACTTTCTCTGTCCTCTATCGCTTATTAGCATGTATACAAGTTATTTTTACGACAGCTAAGTTTCCTATCTACTTCGTTTTAATCGAGATAACCCTTAAGAAAATGGCTGCATTACACATTTTGTTATAAATACAAAGTAAATAGTGATACATAAATGTTTCAGAACTGGACGCTATACGCTGGCGTTAAAATTTCATACTCTTTACATGCAATCGCAACAAACAACTAAATATTGACACGACTTTAAAAGAATGGCTAAGTATTGAACAATTTGAACCATTTATAACGGATATCTCGGAAATGGCTAATATTATAAAAAAGGTTCTTTGAAATAAATTATATGTCTTAAAAAGATCTACAGTTTTTGTCTATTTCTCAAAGTTTACCAGTTATAGAAGATTATCAAAATTGCTTGTGAATGAAGTGATTTTACAGACTATTCCCAAAACGTTAAAGATATGCATTTTATATGATATGTAAATATCTTTATAACACAGTATATATCAAAATCGTTTGAGCCGTATTCTAGAAAATCAAACATTTCAAACCGTTTTTAATGTGCAGGGTAGTTTGTGAGGGAAGGTTTTCTTGAAAATATTCGTGTCTCATATTTTTAAGGTACTGAATCCAAATACCAAATTTGGTATTTATCCGACTTTTCGTTTTTGAGTTATGATGTTCATATGTGAAATATCTGTATCGAATTTTTGGGTGGAATGCAAATATTTTCTACTCACTATGTATAAATAGTAGGCGGCGCCGTGGCCGAGTGGTTAGACCGCTCGCCTCCCACCGAGGCGGCCCGGGTTCAATCCAGGGACCTGCATGTGGGATTTGTGGTGGACGAAGCGGCGTCTGGGCGGGTTTTCTCCGGGTTCTCCGGTTTCTCCCGCCATTCATTCCACCAACGCTCCATCATCACCTTTCCTTTCATCCATTTCACCCACATTTCGTTTCATCTACTTCCTTCATCCCATACCAGGCATCGGGCTGATCACCCATCCTGGATGCTCTGTCTGATCCATGAGTGTCTGCTCCTCGACGGGCCTCTGACCCCAGGCACCCGCTTGTAAGTCCTGGGGGGTGTAAGTCCTACATAAGAGGAGGGTAAACAGATAATGAATGAATGAATATGTATAAGTAGTAGAGAAAATAATAAAGATAAAATTGAATCTTTAGGATTTCAAAAACGAAACTGACGGATTATTCCCAAGCAAGGAACGTATCGTTGATATTATGGTGAAGGAAACTGAGGCATGTAGGCTGATACTCGATTTAAATCGTTGAAGAAATTACTATGTTGACGTTATCCAGTAAGACTGCGCGAATTGAACTCGTATCCCATGTATCGAACGAGAGTGTAAACAAACCCAGATGTACAGACGCGGTCAAATTATTAGAGTTAACCTGGTAACTTGCCACTTCTTTTATAAATCGCTACGTATTTTAAAATGAAACATATGAGGTACATGCAGAAATTGTAATGATGATTTGGATAAAGAAATTATTAATGATTAAATAGGAAATGAATATTAATGGGGCTACTTTTTGAATTGCAATTAAAATAATTAAATTATTTAAAATAAAAACTATTCTAGAAATAAATGTTATTAAAGAAAATAATGCTAATAAAAAAAATCTAATAAAACATAATGATAAATAAATCACATTGTTGTCACATTTAAGCTTTTAAACATTTAATATTTTATCACATTGGCTAAAATGAATGCACAACTTTGTATTTAAGGTATTGTTATTTAGGAATAATTTTCCAAAGTACTTCTACCATCAGAAATTCTATGGTCGGCAATCATTTACTAGAATAATGTAACTTGATTGCTATATCAAGAAATTCCTTAAAGCCAGCATTTCTGCAAACCCTTCTACATAGAAACATTAGTAAGCCTTAGCAAAGATAGAGTGCAGCTTAGCAAATTTACAAAAATATTTATCAAAAAATATTCCTAAAAATTCTGATGTGCTACACTCACATGACTTTCTCTACTCTTGTACAAAATATTTTTACAAACGCTTATTCTTCATATGCTTCATGTTGATCGAGATATCGAGATGTTAATTTTATACTAATTTTCTTGTAGATGCAAGGGGAAATGGTAGGCTTTAAGCGATAGTCAAACATTTTAAGAGCTGGTTGCTATGTGGAGTATTCCATTCTCTTTGCATTAGCAGGACAAAAACCAATTCCCATTTGAGAAAAAATGTAAGTATTGGAAAATTTAAGGGAATAACAGGCAATATCTCGAAAATGGTTCACTCAACAACAAAAATGTATATGACATAAATTGTATATTGTAACGCGATCTACATTTTTGTGTAGTAAAATTTTGTCTATCTCTTATGGTTTACCAGTTATGCAAAAGTCGTTCACAATGAAGAATACCTTTGAAGACATTCCCAGAAAATTCGAGATATACACTTCTTTTGCCATAAAAATGTCTTAAACTTATGGTATTGCATTTAAAATCATTAGAGCCATTTTTTAGAAAACTAAAATTTTCGAAAAATGTTCCATATAAAGAGTAATCTGGGGTGGGGGGATTTTCTTAAAACCTTTGTGTCGCATCTATGGAAGATACTGAACATAAATAACAAGTTTGGTGTTTATCCGACTGTTCGTTTCTGAGTTATGCTGTTCAAAGGCACACACACACGGACATGTTTCCGAAAATGCTTTATATGCATTCAGTGCACCTCAAAACATGTATTTCCAGTGAAATCTCGAAATCGAATTTTTGGGTGCAATGTAATACTTCCTTTACTTACTACGCAGTAGAGAAAGTAAAAATTGTTAGTGGACGAACAGCAATGTGTGGTAAGCACTACGACTTAATACTTTCTCGTACTTAATGTTTTAATACAACAAGTAACGATTGTTACATGTACATATTTTCAAGAACTAGACGAATAGGAATGCTTACTCTAATAATTTGTTCTGCGATATGCCCATACCCCAAGTTTTGTTTACGTTTCAAGCCGCCTCTCTGACCTTGTATGCACTCATATCACACGACTGAACAGTGATCCACTGACTCACTCCATTTCGTGTTCTTGCTGTCAGCAGGTGTGGTGGGCTCAATATGTATAATTAGTTCTGTGTAGTAAGTGTGTGCAAGAAAACATTTTACGAAAAAGCAGTATTATACCAGTATATTTATACCACAAAACATATCCTTGCACCTTGGCGGTTCTAAGACAAGCAACAGAGGATTTCTCGTGGTAAGTACAAGATCATTATGGAAAATAAATATATTGCATTCAAATGACCTTCTCTACCCTCTGTCGTTTATTAGTGGGCATATAAATTATTCTTACGAACGTTTATTACTTTCTCTACTACATATAATAAGTAGGGGAAGTAGTGTATTCCACCCAAAAATTCCATGCCGAGATTTCACCGGAAATATATGTTTTGAGACCCCCTGAATCCAAAAAATGCATAATTGGAAACGTCCGTGTTTGTGCGTGTGTGTGTGTGTGTGTGTGTGTGTGTGTGTGTCTGTGAACAGTATAACTCAGAAACGAACAGTCGGATAAACACCAAACTTGGTATTTGGGTTCAGTATCTTCCAGAGATACGACACGAAGGTTTTTAAGAAAGTTCCCCCATCCTAGACTACCCTTTACATGGAACATTTTTCGAAAATTTTAATTTTCTCAAAAATGCTTATAACAACTTTGATTAAAATATCATATTTTTAAGATATTTTCATGACAAATGAAATTTATATCTGGAATTTTCTGGGAATGTCTCCAAAAGTATTCTTCATTGTGAACGACTTTTGCATAACTGGTAAACCATAAGAGATAGACAAACTTTTACTACACAGAAAATGTAGATCGCGTTAAAATACACAATTTATGTTACATAAATTTTTTTTGTTGAGTTAACCATTTTGGAGATATTGCTTGTTATTCCCTTAAATTTTCCAATACTTATACTTTTTCTCAAATAGAAATTCGTTATTCATTTCTGCTTGACCTGGTAATACAAAGAGATAGCATACCCCATATAGCAACCAGATCTTAAAATATTTGACTATCGCTTAAAACTTACCAATTCCCCTTGCATATACAAGAAAATTATCAATAAGATTAACATCTCGATTAACATGAAGCATGTGGAGAATAAGCGTTTGTAAAAAATAGTTTGTACAAGAGTAGAGAAAGTCATGTAAGTGTAAGGCATCAGCTTTTTTTTCTATCTACTTCATTTTAATCGAGATGAAACTTTAAGAAAATAGCTACATTACCATTTCGTTATATACAAAGGAAACAGCGATTGTCAAATGTTTTAGAGCTGGACGCTGTATGCTGGCCTTAAAATTCTACACTCTTTCCATAACATCGCCAGAAACAACTGAATGTGACAGGAATTTGAAACAATTCGAGCCATTAATAACGGATTATCGGAAATGGCTTATACCACGAAAACGTTATTTGAAGTAATTCCCAGGCTATTCCCAGCAATTTAAAGATATACATTTTATATGTTATGTAAATATATTTATTATATGGTATATAATCAAAATCGATTGAGCCATTTTTATAAAATAAAACATTTTGAGTAAGTTCCATGTAAGGGACAGTTTGGGGTGGGGGTGTTTTTAAAACCCTTAGTGTTGCATCTTTGAAAGCTATTCAGCTAAATACCAAATAAATAAATAAATACAAAATGCTAAGCTTGGTATTTATCCGACTTTTCATTCTTGAGTAATTCTGTTCACAGACACACACACACACTCTCTCTTTCTAAAAATGCTTTTCTGGGTTTAAGGTGCTTCGAAACATGCATTTCCGTTAAATTCCCGGTATCGAATTTTTTAGTTGAATGCAATAACTTCTCTATTTACGTGAATGAGAGAGAGAGAGAGTAAACTCTAATGTGTTATATTTCACATGACTTTCTCTACCTATTCTTCCACAAACTACTCTTACAAAAACTTGTTCTTCTATCTACTTCATTCTTAATAAGATAAACATTTGCATAAATGGTTTTATTACATATTTACTTATAGCTACAAAAGGAATAATGGAATAAAGTAGGCTTATGTGATAGTCATACGTTTGACATTCCGTTCTCATCATGTGTAAACGAGAAAAAAACCAATAGCGACTACCCATTGAAAAAGTTTAAGTATTTAAAATTCAACCAAATAACAGAATATCTCGGAAATGATTAACACTACAAACATTTTTATTTGACAGAAATTGTCTCCTTTAACCAGATCTACATTTTTGTGCAGTAAGATTTTATCTTATCTTAAATATATGTTATTTTAATAAAAGCATTAGATATTTTTGAGTAAATAATACCATTCCCAACATTTTCCATGTAAGGGTAGACAAATTGACTTTTCTTTTTTAGATATGAATTCGTTTTTCTTCACAGAGCCTCAAAACCCTTATTTCCGGGAAAATCTCACATCGAAAGTTTTTTACGGAAGACAATACTATCTATTCTTACTGTATGTACCTAGATAATAGAGAAAGCAATAAAAATGTGCTGTTGCATTTGCATAACTTTCTTTTCTCTCTCTTTTACAAACTATTCTTACAAAGGCTTATGCTATCTACTTTTTAATAGAGACAAACTTTAGTTACATATTTCATTGTAGAATACTATATACTAAAGAGGTAGGCTAAATAGATCATGTGATTGAAATTCTACTCTCTTTGCATGGCCACGAGAAGAAAATGAATAGCGATTCGCTTAGAAAAGTGTGTTAGAAAATTCAAAACCGTAATAAATAATCTCGTAAATGTAATGCCACAGAAAGTTTAATTCGCTATTTTAACGAGATCTGCATTTTGTTTGCAGTATCATTTACTGCAGTTCTTACAGTGTATTAATTACATAAAGGACTTCAAAGGCTATTCGCATAAAATTCAAGATATAAATATCTTAAACATATGGTATTTTAATGAAAACCTTTTATCTGTTTTCGGAAAAATTTTCATGTGAAGTTTAGGAGGTAGTTCGTGGTGGGGAGATTTTCTTAAAAATCTTAGTGTCCATCTATGAAAATATTCAATTGGAATACCACAGACACACATGGACCTTTTTTCTAAAAATGTTTTTGGATTCAAAATTTTCGGCGATATCTCGAATGAATTTTTGGGTAGAATATAATACTTTCCTTACTTACTATAGGAGTATATAGTAGAGAAAGAGCGGGCGGCCAGAATTATTCATTTAAGGTTTTATAAGTTGTAGAGCCAAATTAATGAAGATAAGATTATAATTTTTAAAACACAGAAAGAACAAACAGCATCACAGTTTATATGTTTTAGCAGCTTTCAATATCTTGCGTATTATCAGTTTTGCAATTTTTTGAAAAATATACTGATTTTTTATACTTTTTTCTATATGTTGTTTACAGATTTATTTTCATGCATTAAATAGAGCAATTTTTTACGATATCTAATTTTGCGGTGAAAATGTTTTAATTTCTGAGCGAATAAAATATCAAAATCAGGGATTTCCAACGTTTCTCTGGAACTTCCTCATTAATATCAAGACTTCACAAATTTGTTTCTCCGCAGTTTAAACTATAGGTCGTGAAAATATTGCGTAGCATACATACAAAATATGCACTCCTAACTGCATATAAATTAACTTTGTAAGCAGCACAGATAAAAAAGTTGAAAAATCTGAATTTTCAAACATACAACTAATAAAATGAAAGATTTTGAAAAACGCAACAAGGCGTAAAATGTAATAACTTCTTTTTCTGTGTATTAAACAAAATCTAACGATACATTCACATGGCTTTCTGTACCATCCATAATTTATCTCTATTGTTACTATGCTTATTTTTCCTTCTCTTGTATTTTAATCCAAATAAATCTTTTTAAAATAGCAGTATTACACATTTCGTAATTTATACGAAGAGACAGCTATAGTCAAATGTATAAGAACTGGACGCTATACGCTGGCCTTAAAATTCCACACTGTTTCCACACAATTGCGCGAAACAACTGAATATTGACAGGATTAAGAGAATGACCAACTAATGAAAATTTTGAACCATTAGCAACGGATATATTAGAAATGGTTTATGCCACAAAAAGCTTATTTTAAATAAACTGTGTTTTAAAGATATCTGGATTTTTGTGCAGTACTTTTCGTCTATCGCTTAACGTTTTCCAGTTATACAGGATTATACGAAATTCCTTCAGAATCGTTACAGCCGTTTTTTAGAAAATCAGAAACTTTCGAAAAATGTTCCATGTAAAGGGTAGTTTACGGTTGGGAATTTTCTTGAGAATCTCTGTGTCACATCTTTGGAAGGCCGTGAACTTAATTACTAAGTTTAGTATATATCATAGTTTTCGTTTTTGAATTATGCTGTTCACAGACAGGCACAGGACATTTTTCTAAAAACGCATTTTTTGTTCAGGTGACCTCAAGACACGGATTTTCGGTGAAATTAATGCTAGGATTTTTAAAATGAAGACTAATACCTACTTTTGTCCGCCTCTGTACATAAAAACTTATATGTTAGCAACAAATCCTAGCGGTGATATATGGTTTTGCGAATATCAACTGCGTAGAACAGGTATCATTATTAGTATAATGTGATGGCTTTAAGTAAAGCTGCTAGTATAAGCCTTTATCACATTTCCTTGAACAAGGAAGCATGGTAGCCGGAAGACTCAATAAATTATGGCCGCATGCACAGAGGGACATCTTTCCGCCTCCGGCTGGAAATGAAGGTCTGCATACAATTGTAATTCGATTCAGTGTTACCAAAAGCGGAGTAACAAATGCTCTTAACTGATATTGAAGGATATTTCAGTTATCACATAAGGACCGCTTTGAATATTTTTGGGAACTGTCACTAACGGACGATAGTATATTGCTATACAAATGCAAGTAAGAGTTAGAAAATATGAGACGAATTCGAGTACTTCGAAATTCTATACACCTAACGCAATTGTATTGCACAGTATTTCTTCGATAACAACGATTAATAGAAACAGTACTTACGCGAAAATAAAACTACTAACGACTGTTAAACAGGGTGGTTCTAGTAGAAAGCAAGGCAGTATTTTTAACATTTAAATGATTTCAGTCTAATTATATAATATAAAAAATAACAGCCCGCCTTAAAGCAATATGTGTATAATATATAAAATGTATATAACAGTCATTGTATTATCTTTATATTATTGTGTATATGTATAATAGTATTATGTGAATGTATTACGTAATTACATAATGTAGGAGCTGTGAGAATATAGATCAAAAGTACTAAATATGAGGTAACCTTGAGGAAATAATGAATTGGAAAGTTTAATAATGTCACTAGTAATTTTTGGAACAATGATGTAATCTTTAAAACAGTTTATAAATAGCAAATCAACAACCAGAAAAGCTGAAAGTTAAATAAAAGTATACTATTGGAGTAACATTAGTCAATCAGAGTCGTGAAATAGAAAAATTTACAAATTTAAGCGGTAAACGGCAGTCGATAGCAGTTCATTCGCTCGGTATGTATCCAGTGTGAGACTAAAATTCATTACGGAAAGATTATTATAAAGTTTACGTGTTAACAAATGCAAGTAATTAAGAAGTAATCTCACAGCGCTCTATATAAGTGAAGTGTTATTTAATCGTGTGAAGGATTAATAAATGGAGTGAAGTAAAAAATTATAATTTGTGTAAGCCTACATTCTTAGCCGCATCACCCCCTGATAAGAGATACATGTTTCTACAAATTCATACTGACGCAGCCGAGGCAAACATAAATATATGTATAATATTTAAAGAAACATTAAAATACAAAGGTGGTTCCTAAACGTTGGGGCAAAGGCCACCGGAAAGTAAAGTTGGGGCGAAGGTCACCGGAAACTTTGTACCGAACGTGGGGCAGTTACTTCATCACATTTGGCTCTCCAACAGTGGAAATATAATACAACTCCTTCAAATCGACGCCCAAAGCGTGGTGCAAATAACGTAACATTACAACTCCTCCTTAAAAATCTAAATACATCTTAAAATGGTCACCAACATTAACGTGAACTAGCAATCGATAACACATGCCTGGTTATCGATCTTAAAAGAAAAGTTTAATTGAGTTTTATTTATGGACGTTCTTTAACTGCTATGGCACTTAGCGTCCCATTCTATATTGGGTGTGAAAGACCATCATTTTGCTCAGAGACCTCTTTATCAGGCCTGAGCTTCTTTACGTGCCGTAAATCTACGACACGGAACCACCGGCTTTAATCCCCTTCCGAAGGAAGTCATGCTAAGGATTTTCAAGCTCTAAAAATATCCATCCCCCTCGTCGGGTTTGAACCCGCGACCTCGGGATCTAGGGGCTAGCATTGTAGCCGCTTCACCACGAGGACGACAATCTTAAAGGAATGAATAACTTACAGCTTATATTTAGCTGCTGCATAAGTAAATATTAATAGAAAAATTCGGTGTTATACATTCATATCACTTTCTCTCCCCTCTATCGGTCATTAGTGGGTATAGAAACTCTTCTTACTAAGGTTTATTTTTCTTTCTAATTCATTTTAATCCAAATAAGTATTGCAGAAATAGCTACATTACACATTTCGCTATAGATACAAAGAGAACAGCGATAGTCAAATGTTTAAGAGCTGGACACTATATGCTAGGCTTAAAATTCCATACTGTTTCCATGCAATCGCGAGAAACAACTGAATTTCGACAGGAATTTAAAAGAATGAGTAAATAATGAAAAAATCGAATCATTAATTACGGATATCACGGAAATGGATGATGCCTAAAAAAAGGTCATTTGAAATAAATTGTGCGTTTTAAAGAGAGATACAATTTTTGTGCACTACCTTTTCGTCTATCCTTAACGTTTAACATTTATACAAGATTCTACAAAATTTCTTTCGGATGAAGAGCACTTAACAGGCTATTCCCAGAAAATTCAAGACAAACATTTTATTTATAATGTAAATATCTTTAATGTATGGTGCTTTAATCAAAATGGTTAGAGCACTTTTTAGAAAATCCACAATTTCGAATAATTTTCAATGTAAAGGGTAGTTATGGGTGGAGGGCTTGTTTAGCATCTTTGGTAGATACTTAAATACCGAAATTATATACAAAGTTTCGTAACTATCCGACTTTTCGTTTTTGATCTATGCTGTTTACACACACACACTCACACGGTCACATACTCGGACCTTTCTCTGAAGCTGTTTTTTTTACTCTTTCTACTACGTATAGTAAGTAGGAGAAGCATTGTATTCCACTCAAAAATTCAATATCGAGATTTCACCGGAAATACATGTTTTGGGGCCTCCTGAATCCAAAAAAAGTATTTTTGGAAACATGTCCGTGTGTGTGTCTATGTGCCTGTGAACAGCATAACTCAGAAACGAAAACTCTCGGATAAACACCAAACTTGGTATTTAGGTTCAGTATCTTCCAGAGATGTGACACGAAGGTTTTCAAGAAAATTCCCTCACACCAGATTACCCTTTACATGGAACATTTTTCAACAATTTTAATTGTCTCAAAAATGGCTCTAACGATTTTGATTAAATTATCATATATGTAAGGTACTTTCATGACAAATAAAATATATATCTCGAATTTTCTGGGAATGTCTCCAAAAGTATTCTTCATTGTGAACGACTTTTGCATAACTGGTAAACCATAAGAGATAGACCAAATTTTACTACACAAAATTTATGTCAGATTCTTTTTTTTTTTTTTGAGTGAACCATTTTCAAGATATTGCTTGTTATTCCCTTACATTTTCCTATACTTATACTTTTTCTCAAATGGGAATTTGGTATTCTTTTTTTGTCCTGGTAATACAAAGAGAATGGAATACTCCATATAGTAACCAGGTCTTCAAATTTTTACTATAGCTTAAAGCCTACCAATTCCCCTTGCATCTACAAGAAAATTAGCAATTAGATTAACATCTCGATTAACCTGATGCATATGGAGAATAAGCGTTTGTAAAAATAGTTTTACAAGAGTAGGGAAAGTCATGTGGGTCTAACACATGCAGTTCTTTTTATTTATAGAGGTCCTCAAAATATATATTTCGGTGAAATCTTGAATTGTAAAATTCAAAAGCTATGAAATATGATTATATTCACGTCTGCAACAATAAATGTATCAACATTTAGAGGATTTACCAGTTCATGCCTGGTTCATCTTCATGCCCTTCTCTAAACAGCTTCAATAGTGGGTCGGTTCAAGCCGGAAAGTTTGGGACTTCCGCGCGTCTCTTTGCCTTGCCTATCTGCGGCCTCAAACCTTTTATGATTCCTTCACTTCATACCTTGGGGGGTTTTAGCAGTAATAAATATCACGTAGGTCGCAGTGTGCGAAGTATCCCCCTGGGTTGTTTACCCCTATGCCCTATAGTACATGCACATACACTACGTGATCAAGGTACCCGGACACCTGGCTGAAAATGACGTACAAGTTCGTGGCACCCTCCATCGGTAATGCTGGAAGTCAATATGTTGTTGCCCACCCTTAGCCTTAATGACAGCATTCACTCTCGCAGGCATACTTTCAATCAGGTGCTGGAAGGTTTCTTGGGGAATGGCAGCCCATTTTTCACGGAGTGCGGAACTGAGGAGAAGTATCGGTATAGATCGGTGAGGCCTGGCACGAAGTCGGCGTTCCAAAACATCACAAAGGTGGTTTATAGGATAGTCAGGACTCTGTCCAGGCCAGTTCATTACAGGGATGTTATTGTCGTGTAACCACTCCGTCACAGCCCGTGCATTATGAACAGGTGCTCGATCGTGTTGAAAGATGCAATCGCCATCCACGAATTGCTCTTCAACAGTTGGAAGCAAGAAGGTGCTTAAAATATCAATGTAGGTCTGCCTTGTGATCGTGCCACGCAAAAACAACAATGGGTGCAAGCCCCCTCCAGGAAAAACACGACCACACCATAACACCACCACTTCCGAATTTCACTGTTGGCAGTACACACGCTGGCAGATAACGTTCACCGGGCATTCGCCATACCCACACACTGCCATCGGATCGCCACATTGTGTACCGTAATTCGTCACTCCACACAACGTTTTGCCACTGTTCAATCGTGTAATGTTGACACTCCTTATACCAAGCGAGGAGTCGTTTGGGATTTTCGTGCGTGATGTGTGGCTTATGAGCAGCCGCTCGACCATGGAATCCAAGGTTTTTCACCTCACTCCTAACTGTCATAGCACTTGGAGTAGATCCTGATGCAGTTTGGAATTCCTGTGTGATGGTCTGGGTAGATATCTGCCTATTACTCTTTACGACCCTCTTCAAAAGTCGGCGGTCTCTGTCAGTCAACAGACGAGGTCGGCCTGTACGCTTTTGTGCTGTACATGTCCCTTCACGTTTCCACTTCACTATCACATCAGAAACAGTGGACCTAGGGATGTTTAGGAGTGTGGAAATCTCGCGTACAGACTTCTGGCACAAGTGACACCCAATCACCTGACCACGTTCAAAGTCCGTGAGTTCCACGGAGCGTCCCATTCTGTTGTTTTATGATGTCTAATGACTACTGAGGTCGCGGATAATAAGTACCAGGCAGTAGGTGGCAGCACAATGCACCTAAGACGAAAAACGTATGTTTGTAGGGATGTCCGGATATTTTTGACCACATAGTATACGTGTAGTAAAACAGGCAAAACACGTACGTAGTTTAGATTAGGTTACCAGCACTGAATTCGGGACATTCAACTTGCCAACATGACAGCATGAACGGAAAGTGGATAAAAAATCACTATCCTTCAAAACGTTTATATTCATCTTATGCCTGGCCAACTATAAGGTGCCGTTATGTACGAGTACAGAAAACTAAAGCTACTTTGTTTCCTGTGGCGCTATAGTCCGCGAAGCGCCTGAGCCTGGCAACGACCGCTGGTCTCACACCAACTTACACATGGCAGAATTGAGAGATCGTCCAAAGATATGGGGAGATGTTGTAGCCAGCATCATAAACTGAAGTTATAGTCATATCTTTATAAAGGGTCTCACTATGTCCTGGCTTTGAAATTACCATTGCATGACCACGAGAAACTAACCAATGACGGCTTTATCACTTCAAAAAAGTGAAGTAAAAGGGGGAATTGTTAGTTCTGACAACCATTTTGTTTCCACATACTTAGGATAGGTATATGGTTCTGAGTTTTGTAGGCTTTCGATGTAGTCATCAGCGTTGCGTACAACTTGTTCCCAGGGATGTGGAAGGCGTTGGATCCCGCCGGCACTGCCCAGTGTCTTGATGTGCGAAGAGAGCGGTCGATTGCCTGTAAAACGTCTTCAGCTGTACGCAAGTGAATCCCGCGAAGTGGCTCCTTTACCTTTGGAATGAATTGAAGTCGCAAGGACTTACGTCTTCAGAAGTTCTCTAATTCTAGCTCACAGTGCTGCAAGCGTTGTATCGCAGCCATTTCTGCATGTTCCTTAACTATTGTAGAACGCATTTTGAGCATTTTCAGGTGTGAAGCACAGTCGAAGGCGCCAAACCTGCATCTTGAGCTAAGACACGAATCGTTATGTTTCGATCCGTCTCCTCTAATGCGGAAACAGACTGTACATCTTCGTCACTTACTGGTGGGTGACTAGATTGAGGCATGTCCAACACAATTTCGCGTCCTTGTCGGAACGTTGCAACCGACCTTGTTACCGTTCTGTAAGGTAAGGCAGCTGCACCACAAGCTTCTTGCAGTCCCTGATGACATTGTCGTGCCGTTCAACATCCAGTACACTGGAGTTTTAACTAGCTTTTCTGTTCATACTTTGAAAACATTGCGACTCTCGATCGCTTGTTCACAACTGCTCGTCTTATTGTTGCCACTGTGATCGAGTGTGGAGGGGCAGCAAGTAAGCAACCTGTGGTAAAAACGAAATTACCCGACTTCGTCGCAAGGCATCCCTGCAGCAGGTTGACGCTGCCAAAAATCACCCCACGTATTTGAAACTCAAACCAATAGCTACGACTATCTCGAAAACGGTTATTGCCACTGTTTGTCATAAGCTGTGTGTTTTGACTAGATCCAAGTGTTTTTAACTAACACAAATTGTCTGTCTCTTACGGTGTCACAATTAAACAAAGTTACCTATACAAAATGTACTGCTACCTGACAAGAATTATAGGTTGCTCTAATATATATTTTCAATTATATATAATACTGATTATTTTAATCTACCTTAACCTGGTTTCAAACTTTTATATAAAAAGCTGCAATCATTGGCCAACCAAGACATACATTTGGGCACATATACTATAGATTTCGGGGAAAAATTAATGGCCACCTTAAACATCCCAACTATATAATTAGATTTTCAAAGTTTACGTAAAGTTGTCCACATTTTTACCAATCCGGATAAAACCTGGACACCTATACGCTACTAACGAGTTTAAAAAACTACACCGTGCTATTTTGAACCCCTTGCTTAAAGAATGCATCCGTGAAGCGCCCGTAACGAGCTTCTTTTTTTTTTTTTTTACTTTCTCTAGTACATACGGTAAGTAAGGGAGGTATTGTATTCCAGTGTCTGTGTGTGTGTTTTAATTACAATGCCATTTATTAAAGATATATACATGAAAAATTAAATGTATATCTTGAAAATTCATCCTGTGAAGTCCTCTTCATTCGGAGGGAATTTTCTATAAGCTAGTATAAGCAGTAAACTGCGATAAACGAAAACGAGCTACACAAAAAATGTATATCTCTTTAAAACACACCATTTATTTCAAGTACCTTCTTTCTTGTATCAGCCTTTTCTGATATCCGTTACTAATGGTTTGAAGTTTTCAATAATTAGCCGTTTTTTCAAGCCCTATCGATTTTCAGTTATTTCTTTGCATGGAAAGAGTATGGAATTTTAAGGAGAGTGAATAACGTCCAGTTCTAAAATTTGTCTATCACTATTCCCTTTGTGAATACAGCTATTTCCGGAAAGGTTTGTCTTGATCAAAATTAAGTAGATAGGAAAATAAACTTTCGTAAGAATAATTTGTTGGTACACTAGTGTCAGCAGAAAGGAAGAGTGACTTGATTTCAAGGTTTCTTACCTTAGTATGGCCACTGCCTTCTCTATTCAAGGTACGGAGCTTTAAATATCCCACTTCATCCTTTAATATAGAAATGTTTTAGACGACCTTGAGTAATGAATGTTAACTTCTGTTTATATTAAATATGTTAGTTATTATTTAATTGGCGTGAATGTGTTTCAGGAAAATATATTTACCCAATAATAATATACTTTATTTGAACATGGAGATAGTGGTTCTTAATTTAACTAAATGAGATGCTACAGTTAACTTTTATCTGCCACATACTTTCTTGGTGGAGGTTGCATATATTGATTATATGCATATTATTAAACATATAGATATATTGCATTTTTGAACTTCAATAACTTGAAGTTTCTATAATTGAAAACCGTAAGAGATAGAAGAAAGTTACTATAGGAAGAACATAATTTATTATAATGCATGTTAGAAATTCAATATAGAATAAAAAAAATGAAGTAGGTAGTTTGTTACGTTATTTGCATCACGCTTTGGGCGTCAATTTGAAGTAGTCGTATTGAAGGAGTTGTATTATATTTCGACTGTTGGGGAGCCGAACTTGTAGTAGTTGCAACCGCACGTATAGTAAACAGTTTCCGGTAGCCTTCGCCGCAAATGTATTTTCAGCTGGCCTTTGCTCCAAGTTTTAAAAAAAATATTTACTTCGTAATTTGACTGTTTCTTTAAATATTATACATTTATGTTTGCCTCGGCTGCGTCAGTATTATTGTTAGAGACACGTTTCTCTTAGCAGGGTTGTGGAGCGACTAAGAATGTAGGCTTAAACAGATTATAATTTTACTTCACTCCTTTTATTAATATTTTATACATTTAAATAACTCTTTACTGATATAGAGAGCTGTGAGATTCTTTTTATTAATTAATTGCAATTTTTAACACGTAAACGTATTTTTCGTCTCACACGAATACGTATTAAATCTCTCGAGGACACATCTTGCAGGCAACTGTCTGCAGGCAACTGAATTGATTTCAACCGACTAAACTTGTAAATTCTCTTTTAAGTCTCTGATTGGCTATTCCTAATCCAATAGGATACCTTCATTTAACTAAAGCTTTTTCTGGTTACAGATTGGCTATTTTTATACTGTCTCAAAATTTACATTATTGTTGCTCCAATAATGACTAGCAGCATTTAAACCTTCAAATTCATTATTGCCTCAATGTTACCTCATTGTTACCTCATTGTTAGCACCCTTTAATCTATTATTCTCACAGCTCCTACATTATTAAATTACGTAATACATTCACATTGAAACGGCAACTCTAGGCCGAGCCCAAGAACTATAATTACAGATAACTTATTAATTAACTTTTAGTGATGTTAAATCGTATTATGTAAATATCTTTTTCTCATACTGCTTGTATATTTTAAGAAGGGTGATTTAACATTATGTATCTATCTAGGTTATTAATATTAGTAGAGTTATAAATGGTTTAATGTAAATAATTTAAGCGCTATGTTAAAATACTGTCCACGAGGGAAAGTTTTAGCTACAGGAATAGTGCTTTCGAAGGCAGAAAACCTAGTTTTATTACCTCTCTTCGGTCGCTGTGCTATTATTCCTACAGCGAGGGTGTAGAGCCTTTGTCCCATTATTTGATAATTCGCCGTGACCAAGTGAGTGAGACAGACAACCTTAACGGTAAATGTAGGAAAAGCCGCGATTTATATTAAAATTGGACCAATGAAATCCCTGGAAGTTTATTCGAAATAGTTAGACGCGTCGAGTCGCGCTAAAAATGGACCAATAGGAAAGGAAGCAGCCTCAGGAGCCTGAGACTATAAATGAATCTGTTTGGGGAAATTTCGCGGCAGTTTTTGGTAATGTGTGGTCAGGGAGAGATGCTGCAGGATGCGTGAGATATCGCGCCAAGAAGGGAATCAAGTCAGCTTTGTAATGTCAGCTTAGTATTGCATTTTATTCGACAGTTTATGTCATGTGTGGTTAGGGAGAGATGCTGCAGGATGTGTGAAATATCGCGCCAAAAAGGGAATCAAGTTAAATTCGTCATGTCAGCTTAGTATTGCATTTTACTCGAGAGTTTTCGTAATGTGTGGTCAGGGAGATATTTCGTGCCATATCCACGCCATAGTTTAACAGCAGTGGACAGTATTTTACAGCGGCCATACCAGTTTTGTATACTACGAGTGTTAATTAAATAAAAAAGAAACGGCAGTGTCATCTTTTCATAAACAAAGCAAGTCTATGTCTTCCTATATCACCACCCGAGATCTACGTTTTCCTTTACCGAGGATAAGTCCATGCTCCCATAGAATTTAAGAACAATTACTGAGGCTAGCCGAGGATAAATTGAAGAGAACCAACCCACTGAGAACTTCTGCAAGCAACGGGAGAAGCATCAAGGTAAGCTACAGCAACGGATGAGGAGGTGATCGCCGCAAACTGGCGCCATAACGTGGAGCTCGAAGGGAAGAACGACACGAACGGAGGACTAGGAAACAACGAACAGACGAAGAATCTTCAGAGGAAAGGGGCACAGCAGAACAAAAATTACAACGCGAACTTCTAGTCTACCTACGTGGGACAACAAAACAGCTGAGAACATCGCTTCTAGAACTTCACCAGGATTCGAACCCGGAACGCATCAGTTAACATTGAAAAAAATACAGGTTAGAACTTTTATTCAAAAACAAACAAAAAGGCATGCAGAGTAGTGACTCAGTTTTGGTGAACACATGCTATTGAGAGGGGGTAAAGTCATTACTAGGGAGGTAGAACTTGCTAACGGAACCATGAGTAGGTCAAGGGAAGATTTGGAAGAACTGAATAGGGAGGCGATTGTCAGCATAACAACAGAGGGAGAAAATATGGGTGCAGCAGAGGTAGAAGTTAGGCAACCACCGATTGAGCAGGTCATTGACGCAGGTCAAAACCAGCTGCTAATATTCCTTCAACATTTAAGCACAAAGATAGACGAGATGGGTAAGAACTTAGAAAGCAAATTAGATGAGCAGAGTAAGGAGTCAAAAAGAAATTTCAATGAACATAGTAAGAACTTAGAAAGCATATTCAATGAACATAGTAAAAAGTCAGAAAGCATAGTAGATGAGCGGGGTAAGATCTTAAGTGAATATAGTAAGGACGTAAGAAGAATCGTAAGTGGACAAGATAAGAATGGAGAAGGGAAATCAGATGAGCATAATAAGGACTTAGAAAGAGTCGTAAGTAAGCAGAGTAATGACTTAGAAAGAATCGTAAGTGAACCAGATAAGAATCTAGAAGGGAAATCAGATGAGCATAATAAGGACTTAGAAAGAATCGCAAATGAGCAGAGTAGGAACTTAGAAAGAATCGTAAGTAAGCAGAGTAAGGGCTTAGAAAGAATCGTAAGGGAACAAGATAAGAATGTAGAAGGGAAATCAGATGAGCATAATAAGGACTTAGAAAGAATCGCAAATGAGCAGAGTAGGAACTTAGAAAGAGTCGTAAGTAAGCAGAGTAATGACTTAGAAAGAATCGCAAATGAGCAGAGTAAGGACTTAGAAAGAAAACTGAGCGAACAAAAGGATTTCGAAGGGAAATTAAGTAAGCAGGGTCAGGACTTAGAAAGAAACTTAAGTGAACAAGATAAGAATGTAGAGGGGAAATTAGTTGAGCTGATGAAGGGGAAGTTAATAGAAACACTTGAAGGGAAATTACCACAGACACTAGAAACTAAAGATCCGAAAACACTAACGGGAGAAGAGACGTTAAAGAAAGCTTTTGAAAGAATGTTAAAAAGGGCGCAGAAAAGAAAGCAGGAATTTAAAACAAGGAAGCGAAAGAAAGGGTTGATCGAACTTGGAGAATTAGTATGGGTATAAAAAAAAAAAATCCAGCATTCAAATTAAAAAAAAAAAAAAAAAAAAAGAAAAGAAAGACATAATATCATTGATCCTGACTCTACAGTGCCTGGAAAGGAGAGCTTTCACATGTGAATTAATGAATTATCGTAAGCAGTTGTGCAGAACATTTTTTTTTTGCATTACTAAAGAGACTTGAGTATTAAATGCTCATTAGTGATAGTGAAGAAGAACAAGAAACACCTTTGCCATTAATATGTTTCAGTTTCTTTCTGCTTGAATAAGTTTGTCTTAAGGTTGAAACAGCTTTTATTGTCAGAATATTTATTATATTTTTTTTTTTTGATATTTAGCAATATTTGTAAATTATTAATTGGTTGGTATGCTAGCAATATGCTGACAGTTTTCTTTAAACATATAAATTAGTTTTATTAATTATAAAAAAAAAAAAAAGGGTATCATAGAATGGAAAATTTATTTAAAGGTCCATACAGGGTGATTTACATTTGAGTTACAAGAAATAAAGAATTCCAAGATCGTAGGGAGATACCATAAACAGTTGCTCAAACCGTACAAATGTTTAGAGAATGAGAAGGGTGAAGAATGTAATGAAAATAGTCAGGTTAGTTTTACTCGAAATGAGGTAGCAACCCTGTGAACAAATAGTAAAGGTAATACACCCGATAAATAAGGATGTAAAGAAATAAATAAAGGCATAATAATTATGTACCAACATGTATGTAAATAGATTTAATTTTAGAACTTAAATTGGGTATTAGAGTATTTGTATGCGTCACAAGTTATTCGTGTGCGGGAAATGTATTGTGTATAAGAATGTCTCTCGGAAACCTGTTTTTAAAGGGAGAGTGTAGAGTGAATGACCCAAATATAAACACCACTGGTTTGGCAGAACCCTTGTGAAGGAGCAGGTATAGCGAAGGGTCTCTGTCAACAAAACAAACGAACAAAGGCCATAATCAGAGGAATTATTCTGTAAAAGAAAATTGTATCAAGTGTTGAAAAATTTATTCTTTTCCAGAACAGGGCAATTTGAAACGGCAACTCTAGGCCGAGCCCAAGAACTATAATTACAGATAACTTATTAATTAACTTTTAGTGATGTTAAATCGTATTATGTAAATATCTTTTTCTCATACTGCTTGTATATTTTAAGAAGGGTGATTTAACATTATGTATCTATCTAGGTTATTAATATTAGTAGAGTTATAAATGGTTTAATGTAAATAATTTAAGCGCTATGTTAAAATACTGTCCACGAGGGAAAGTTTTAGCTACAGGAATAGTGCTTTCGAAGGCAGAAAACCTAGTTTTATTACCTCTCTTCGGTCGCTGTGCTATTATTCCTACAGCGAGGGTGTAGAGCCTTTGTCCCATTATTTGATAATTCGCCGTGACCAAGTGAGTGAGACAGACAACCTTAACGGTAAATGTAGGAAAAGCCGCGATTTATATTAAAATTGGACCAATGAAATCCCTGGAAGTTTATTCGAAATAGTTAGACGCGTCGAGTCGCGCTAAAAATGGACCAATAGGAAAGGAAGCAGCCTCAGGAGCCTGAGACTATAAATGAATCTGTTTGGGGAAATTTCGCGGCAGTTTTTGGTAATGTGTGGTCAGGGAGAGATGCTGCAGGATGCGTGAGATATCGCGCCAAGAAGGGAATCAAGTCAGCTTTGTAATGTCAGCTTAGTATTGCATTTTATTCGACAGTTTATGTCATGTGTGGTTAGGGAGAGATGCTGCAGGATGTGTGAAATATCGCGCCAAAAAGGGAATCAAGTTAAATTCGTCATGTCAGCTTAGTATTGCATTTTACTCGAGAGTTTTCGTAATGTGTGGTCAGGGAGATATTTCGTGCCATATCCACGCCATAGTTTAACAGCAGTGGACAGTATTTTACAGCGGCCATACCAGTTTTGTATACTACGAGTGTTAATTAAATAAAAAAGAAACGGCAGTGTCATCTTTTCATAAACAAAGCAAGTCTATGTCTTCCTATATCACCACCCGAGATCTACGTTTTCCTTTACCGAGGATAAGTCCATGCTCCCATAGAATTTAAGAACAATTACTGAGGCTAGCCGAGGATAAATTGAAGAGAACCAACCCACTGAGAACTTCTGCAAGCAACGGGAGAAGCATCAAGGTAAGCTACAGCAACGGATGAGGAGGTGATCGCCGCAACATAACATAATTGAACATGTTTACAATAATACAAACATATACAATGACTGTTACATACATTTTTTACATATTGTTACATACACATATTGCTTTAAGGCGGGCTGTTATCGAATTTATATAATATAATTAGACTGAAATCATTTAAGTGTTAAAAATACTGCCTTAACATTTCGTTTAAACTCGTTTTATTCATTTCAATACTATCACTAAACGGTGTATTAGAATTAGTAGAACCATTTATAAGGTACAGTTCCTTCTTTACATTCAGTCATAATTCTTTTCGTAGCGTTCGCGGATTTCAGAGTATTCCTTGCTGCATGTTAACATCTTCCGAAATGTAAGTAGGTTATTACAGAACAGATTTGAAAATGTTAAATTCTTATACAGGGCGATTTATGAAGAACTGACACATTTATTTCTTTAATTGTTTCAAAAACGAGCTATGCTAGCGATAACTTATTACACCTGAAATGCAGAGGAATTTTGGGGGATTATTTATCTCTATAGCAAATGTTGAAAATGTCCTCCATCCTGCATAAGGCACAACTCAACACGTCGTTCCATGTTAGTGGCCACTCGTTGGAGGGTGGTGTTGTCAATAGCTTGAATCTCCTGTGTAATGTTGTGCTTCAGATCTTCCAATGTCTGGGGACGTGTGGCATAAACCCTGTCTTTTAAGTAAACCCATAGAAAGAAGTTCCGGCGATGTCAAATAAGGAGATCTCGGTGGCCACAAGTTCTTGAAAATTAACCGGTAGTCAGTCAAAGAAACTTGCAATTAGTGCCATGGATTCATTCGATGTATGGCATGTAGCGCTGTCCTGCTGAAAATATCCTGGACTCAGCTCTACATCTTCTAACTGCTCAGCAAACTCCATAAAAATCCGTCGGTAATCTGCAGTGTTCACATTGTTTACAAAACAAATTGGTCCCACTATTCTCTGTGCGGATATTGCGCACCAAACTCCGATTTTAACCGTGTGCATAGGTGCTTCATGTATAACATGTGGGTTTTCGCTGACCCAATAGCGTGAGTTATTTGAGTTCACATAGCCGGATAAATGGAACCATGCTTCATCTCTGAACCATGTGATAGACAATACGCCAGGATTTTCACGAACGCCTGAAACCAAGTACAATAATTCAGTTGTCTATCCTTATCTGGTTCCTGTAACTGATGGACAACCGTAATCCTATACGGCTGTATGCCTGCACTTTTCACAGCTCTCTGATGCATTGAGTAGCTGCATCCTCTCTGCTGAGACAAACGTCTTAATGATTTTTTGGATGACTGATCCAGTCGTGCTCTTACGTCAACAACCATGAGAAACCTAGATGAACGAGTTTTGCCTTTTTCACCCACCAGAGATCCAGTTGTTTCCAATTTGTTTACCAGTCCCAGTATTGTGTTCTTTGGGGAGGATTCCGAAAACCAAATTCTCTCTGGTATGCCCTTTGAGTAGCGGTAATTGAATTCGTAATCCAGTATTGGTTTACATGGAAGAGTCGTTCATTTAATGTGTACTCCATTTTCACGTTGGCTAGAACAAAATCTCGAAAACAGTTGCAGACTGTAAAACTAACAATTACGAATAAAACATGAGCATCTGCGCATCTATTGACCAGCAATCGAAATTCCAGAACAGTTTACTTAATTTGGTGCTAAAATTGGGGCAATGGGTGAATTTCGAACACAATAATTAAAGAAAGAAATGTATCAGTTCTTCATAAATCACCCTGTATTTTTATTTTCTTTCACATGAGATCGTTGCGACTTAAGATAGAACTTTTGAATGTTATTTTTGCATGTTGTAACTACTGAAAATAACGCAATTTCGATAAAAAAATCACTTTTATGTGAATACTAGTCGTATTATATAAGTGATTTTGTAATGGATAGAGAAAGGTATGCTAGTGTTTTAAGTAGTTTTTCTCGTAGCAAATTAATCTCGCTACTTTGTACAAGATAAAACCCAACGTGAAAATAACTGTGGCTGTATCAAGGTACTGAATTAAGCTAACTGCCATATATAACCTGCTCGATGTGTTGCTGTTCAAGGAAACGCAACATTCGGCCGCTGTCGATGGGACAAAGGTCAAAGTTACGTACGTCAAAGGATCCGATAGTTTCATAACGTAAATGTCTTCAGAATTATCGATTGTCGACTATGATGAGCCGTCTCTGTAGCAATCTAGAGACTACAACGAGTTACAAACTATTACTGCCACAACGCAGGTAGTTCTATTATAAATTTATTAGATCAGATAAAAGCAATTTTACCTCATTGAGATAATTAGAAATAATTATATTGTTATATTTTTGTATTTTCTATTTACGTAAAACGCACAAAACCCAGGTTTCGTAATGTGAAAAACAAAGTACCTATGTAAATGCTTATCCTTAAAGAAAAAACTATGCAAAGGTTTCAAAAGGCAAAATGTATGTTTCAGCTTAAAATGTAAATTGAATGAATGGCTATGAAGGTGGCTATTATTATTATTATTATTATTATTATTATTATTATTCGGAGATCATAAATATATAGTCATCATAATAGTCCTTTGATATGAAATCTATCTCTTATCTTTCAAAAAAGTTATAAAAATAATGCAATACATTTGTCTCAAAATAAATATATGTGTTCACCTCTTTAGCTTCAGCATAGAAAAAAAATAGTTGTCAACTGTATACATAAAGGAACGTTTAGAACGCAGTTCTTAAAAAACAGAAATGACGTTAAAAAGCGAGATGTTTGATGTTTTGAAGTTTTGTTGATTCGCTAGCAGTTATTTTCAGTGAAATTATTTTCAACTTGTTTTGCCTTACACCAGTCAATGAAGTGATTTGAGGCAGTATTTTTAACACTTAAATGATTTCAGTCTAATTATATAATATATAAATTCAATAACAGCTCGCCTTAAAGTAATATGTGTAGTAACAATATATAAAAAGTGTATATTACAGTCACTATATATGTTTATATTACTGTATACATGTTATAATAATAGAGAATAATAGGTTAAAAGTTGCTAACAATGAGGTAACAATGAGGTAACCATGAGTCAATAATGAGCAACAAAGTTTAACAATACTACTTGTTATTCTTAGAGTAACAATAATGTAAATTTTGTGACAGTTTATAAAATAGGCAATCAATAACCAGAAAAAGCTTTAGTTAAATAAAAGTATTCTATTTTATTAGAAATAGCCAATCAGAAACTGAAATATAGCAAAATTTGCAAATCTAGAAGTCAGTTGCTTGTAGACAGTGCTCATAACTGGACGCCTTGCTAGCAGTCAGCGTTACTAATCAGACGCGAGATGCTTCCTCGAGAAATTTAATACGTATTTTGTGTGAGAAAATAGTTAACGTGTTTAAAAAGTGCAAGTAATTACAAAAGAATCTCACAGATCCCTATATCAGTAAAGTGTTATTTAAATCGTGTCAAGCATTAATAAATGGAGTGATGTAAAACTTAAAATCCGTGTAAGCCTACATTCTTCAGTCGCACCACGCCCTGTTAAGACATCCGTGTCTCTAAAAAAAAAAAAAAAAAACCCGACGCAGCCGAGGCAAGCATAAATATATAATATTTAAAGAAGCAGTCAAAATTACAAAGTTAATATTTTGTTAAACATTTTTTTGGCGGGGCAAAGGCCACCGGAAAGTACATTTAGGGCGAAGGTTATCGAAAGGGGGTACTATACCTGCGGTTGTAACCAACTTCAAGTTCGGTTCCCCAACATAAGAACTATAATACAAATCCTTCAATACAAACCATCTTCTCAGATTAAATGCTATATCATATTGCTTTCTGGAATTTTTGGGTAAGTAGTTCTAGCATTATTCTGTAATTTCACCCGGCTATTTAATTTCAGTTTCTTCTGAATTCACAATTTCCGCCATTTAATCGTTAAATAGGTTAGATAGATAAAAGAATAACGTTTTATATCAGCATAAAGCTGACATTATAACATATAGGTTAACTCTACAACGAATTGCGACAAATTGAAATATCACGATTTGTATTGTGAAAAAATAATGCGAGCGTCATGAGAAACTAATATGTAAAAAATCTGACGCGTTACACTCACATGACTTTCTGTACAGTTGTACAAACTATTTTTAAAAACTCTTATTTTCCATATGCTTCATGTTAATGAAGATATCAAGATCTTAATCTTATTGCTAATTTTCTTGTAGATGCAAGGGGAATTGGTAGCCTCTAAGTTATAGTCAAATATTTTAAGAGCTGGTTGCTATGTGGAGTATTCAATTCTCTTTGCCTTACCAGCACAAAAAAATTGAATAACGAATTTGAGAAAAAGTATAAGGACTGGAAAATTTGAGCGAATAACAAGCAATATCTCGTAAATGGTTCACCCAACAAAAAAATGTAAATGACATAAATTGTGTATTTTAACGCGAGCTACATTTTTTGTCGTAGAAATTTGTCTCTCTCTTATGGTTTACCATTATGCAAAAGTCGTTCACAATGAAGAATACTTTTGGAGACATTCCCAGAAACTTCGAGATATACATTTCATTTGTCACGAAAATATCTTAAACATATGATATTTTAATCAAAATCGTTAGGGCAATTTTTGAGAAAATTAAAATTTTCGAAAAATGCTCCATGTAAAGGGTAATCTGGGATGGGGGGATTTTCTTGAAAACCTTCGTGTCGCATGTCTGGAAGATACTGAACCTAAATACTAAGTTTGATGTTTATCCGACTGTTCGTTTTTGAGTTATGCTGCTCAGACCCACACAGACATGTTTCCAAAAATGCTGTTTTTTATATTCAGGGGGTCTCAAAATATGTATTTCCGGTGAAATCTCGGTATCGAATTTTTGGGTGCAATACAGTACTTCCCCTACTTACTATACGTAGTCGAGAAAGTAAAAAGACATAATGAAAAGTAAAACCTAATCAAACGAAGTCGAGTTATTAAACATGTGCAAATACGAACGGTAGCTGCTATGTGATTGAGATTGAAACCAAAGTTGGCCATAATGAGGATTATCGCACCAGTGATATTTCAGCTCGTGTGCACTGTGTTAGAAGCTCTACGTTTAGGTCATGCTGTCTAAAAATTGAATTATTATCTGTTAATTTATTACTCTAAGTTTTTATTCAGCTTTAAATGAATTAACGCTTATAAATATAATTGCAGGTTGTCCTTGATTTAAAATGACCCATCGTATCTAAAATCGTAGGCTTAATGGGGGATTTACTTCCTAATATGCTGGGATTTTTTTTCCGTTATTTTAACTCTGTGATATATTGCAACAACATACACCCATTCTTAATACAAAAACACATTTGACCCCGATCGCGGTGCGACACGTTTCAAACCATACCTTTTGCTTCAAATTTTGGTGCTCCTATCTCGTGGTTGCATTAATTTAGATAACATTTAATTCCTGTTGTGTTGAGGAGTTTTACAATGTGGCCATCTCCCGGTTCGTTCTGCGGTGTCTAGTCTGAAAAATATATGGGAACAATCCTATGAAATTATTATACATAATGATTAAGAATGTTGAGATAAAAAAATGTTGATCCTTTGTTAATTTTTTTTTACCAATTAATAATTTAAATTCTTCATGAAGTTTATTTAAAATTAAAATTCAAAGGGTTTTATTACGGGATGCCAGCTGCCTCAGTGGTAAAGGTAAGAGTTCTTTATCTCAGGATATGCGTGTGTGTATTTTGAAAGTGTAACACAATTTATTTAGCTGATAAATTTTAATGTTCACTAAAACATTACGCTGGAGAAGTCGCAAGAAAATATCCCTTAAAGTAGACGTTACATCTTTTTAACGCCGCCAACTTCAGTGTGCTAGAGAGCTTAAAAATTACATACAAGAGAAGTCGCACGAAAGGAGAGTCAGGAATGTATCGTGAATATACTCTTTTCTTAACTTAAGTTTCGTCCATGCTTCAATATCCCTACCAGCGTTCCTTTTTACCCGGTCCAATATTAAAACTCTACGAATGTGTCTCTTAACTTTTGTTATGCTGTACCTGCCTAAACTCTAAGAAGTTCGTTTCACTTTTCTAATTTACATAATTCCGGTCTACGCATCCTAATTGCATTCCAGTAAACTTTATGTTAACGTGTTCTCAACTCGGCTGTTACTAAAGTCTTCCTTACATGGCTTGCTAATTATCTTTCTCTTTCCGGACAAACCTTTCAACTGAAGCTTGTTACATGATAGCTTGATTTAATATACGGAAATTGTTTATCTTTATGTTACTATTATAACTGTGTTTAATGATTTATATCTTCCTATCAACAATTACGGTATTGCATTTCAAATTGTATTATATAATCGCATTTTGTTGGACACGTTATATTTTAATCACTGTAACCAATGTATAGGGTATATAGTATGCTACTTCTTGCACCTACGGAAATCTATCGCATCTACAATCTCCACCTCAGGAGGAAAGGAGTGAGGCTACAGGGCACAGGCAGACAAGCCACAGAGACGCTTGGAAGTCCCTAAGAGTTCCAGGTTCGAAAAACCGTTCCACTAGCGAAGCTGTCCAGAGAAGGTGCTGAACGACCCGTAAACAAGCAGCCCTCTAGTGTCCATGGGGAATATTGTTTCCTTTGAGCAAGCATCTGTACGGCACCTTTACGACACTATACCTAGAAGCACACTTGAAAGACGAGAAAGAAGCGGAACGAAAGGGAAATTATCTAAAGAAAATCGTGGTATATGAGAAACCACATTCGCTACCGACCGGGGAAAACCAACCCAAGTGAGCAGCCGACTAGAATCGAACTCTGGACCCCGAAGTATTGTATTGTTAGACCACGTATGGTACAAAGTTCCGATACCTTCGCCCCAACTTTACTTTCAACTTTGTATTTTAATGTTTATTTAAATATTATATATATTTAGGTTTGCCTCGGCTGCGTCAGTATTAATTTTGTAGAAACATGTTTTTCTTAACAGGGTGTCGTGCGGCTGAAGAATGTAAGTTTACCAAATTATAATTTTTACTTCATTCCATTTTATTAATCCTTCACACAAATAAATAGCACTTCAGTGCTATAGAGCTGTTGTTGAATTTATATATTATATATTTAGACTAAAATATTTTATATTAAAAATACTGCCTCAAATTGCCCCCTTTTAGAAATAATTAAAATTTGTTCCTTTTGTTTAGTTCTTTTAAATTTTTAAATATTTTCTGAACGTCTCCTGAAAGAAAGAAAGAAATATTACATTTTTACTTTCTCTACTACGTATAGTAAGTAGGGGAAGTATTGCATTCCACCCAAAAATTCGATACCGAGATTTCACCGGAAATACATGTTTTGAGACTCACTGAATCCAAAAAAAGCATTTTTGGAAACATGTCCGTGTGTGTGTCTGTCTGTGTGTCTGTGTGTCTGTGTGTCTGTGTGTCTGTGTGTCTGTCTGTCTGTGTGTCTGTGAACAGCATAACTCAAAAACGAAGAGTCGGATAAACACCAAACTTGGTATTTACGTTCAGTATCTTCCAGAGATGCGACACGAAGGTTTTCAAGAAAATCCCCCCACCCCAGACTACCCTTTACATGGAACATTTTTCGAAACTTTTAATTTTCTCAAAAACGGCTCTAACGATTTTGATTAAAATATCATATGTTTAAGATATTGTCATGATAATTAAAATGTATATCTCGAATTTTCTGGGAATGTCTCCAAAAGTATTCTTTATTATGAACGACTTTTTCATAACTGGTAAACCATAAGAGATAGACAAAATTTTACTACACAAAAAATGTAGATCGCCTTAAAATACACAATTTATGTCATATACATTTCTTTTGTTGAGTGAACCGTTTGCGAGATATTGCTTGTTATTCCCTTAAATTTTCCAATACTTATAGTTTTTCTCGAATTCGTTATTCATTCTTTTATGTCCTGGACATGCAAAGAGAATGGAATGCGCCACATAGCAACCAGCGTTAAAATATTTGACTATCGCTTAAAACCTACCATATTCCCCTTGCATCTACAAGAAAATTACAAATAAGATTGACATCTCGATATCTCGATTAATATGAAGCATATGGAGAATAGGCGTTTGTAAAAATAGATTGTACAAGAGTAGAGAAAGTCATGTGAGTGTGACACATCAGATTTTTTTATATCCTGAACATGCAAAGAGAATGGAATTCGCCACATAGCAACCAGCGTTAAAATATTTGACTATCGCTTAAAAGCTACCATATTCCCCTTGCATCTACAAGAAAATTACCAATAAGATTGACATCTCGATATCTCGATTAACATGAAGCATATGGAGAATAGGCGTTTGTAAAATTAGATTGTACAAGAGTAGAGAAAGTCATGTGAGTGTAACACATCAGATTTTTTTATGTCCTGAACATGCAAAGAGAATGGAATTCGCCACATAGCAACCAGCGTTAAAATATTTCACTATCGCTTAAAAGCTACCATATTCCCCTTGCATCTACAAGAAAATTACCAATAAGATTGACATCTCGATATCTCGATTAACATGAAGCATATGGAGAATAGGCGTTTGTAAAATTAGATTGTACAAGAGTAGAGAAAGTCATGTGAGTGTAACACATCAGATTTTTTTATGTCCTGAACATGCAAAGAGAATGGAATTCGCCACATAGCAACCAGCGTTAAAATATTTCACTATCGCTTAAAAGCTACCATATTCCCCTTGCATCTACAAGAAAATTACCAATAAGATTGACATCTCGATATCTCGATTAACATGAAGCATATGGAGAATAGGCGTTTGTAAAATTAGATTGTACAAGAGTAGAGAACGTTATGTGAGTGTAACACATCAGATTTTTTTTTTACTTTCTCTACTACGTATAGTAAGTAGGGGAAGTATTGCATTCCACCCAAAAATTCGATACCGAGATTTCACCGGAAATACATGTTTTGAGACCTCCTGAATCCAAAAAAAGCATTTTTGGAAACATGTCCGTGTGTGTGTCTGTGTGTCTGTCTGTGTGTCTGTGAACAGCATAACTCAAAAACGAACAGTCGAATAAGCACCAAACTTGGTATTTAGGTTCAGTATCTTCCAGAGATGCGACACGAAGGTTTTCAAGAAAATCCCCCCACCCCAGACTACCCTTTACATGGAAGATTTTTCGAAAATATTAATTTTCTCAAAAATGGCTCTAACGATTTTGATGAAAATATCATATGTTTAAGATAATGTTATGACAAATGAAATGTATATCTCGAATTTTCTGCGAATGTCTCCAAACGTATTCTTCATTGTGAACGACTTTTGCATAACTGGTAAACCATAAGAGATAGACAAACTTTTACTACACAAAAAATGTAGATCGCGTTAAAATACACAATTTATGTCATATACGTTTCTTCTGTTGAGTGAACCGTTTTCGAGATATTGCTTGTTATTTCCTTAAATTTTCCAATACTTATACTTTTTCTCAAATTCGTTATTCATTTTTACTTTCTCTACTACGTATAGTAAGTAGGGGAAGTATTGCATTCCACCCAAAATTTCGATACCGAGATTTCACCGGAATTATATGTTTTGAGACCTCCTGAATCCAAAAAGAGCATTTTTGGAAACATGTCCGTGTGTGTGTCTGTGTGTTTGTGTGTGTGTGTGTGTGTGTGTGTGTGTGTGTGTCTGTGAACAGCATAACCCAAAAACGAACCGTTGGATAAACACCAAACTTGGTATTTAGGTTTAGTATCTTCCAGAGATGCGACACGAAGGTTTTCAAGAAAATCCCCCCACCCCAGACTACCCTTTACATGGAACAGTTTTTGAAAATTTTAATTTTCTCAAAAATGGCTCTAACGATTTTGATTAAAATATCATGTTTAAGATAATGTCATGAAAAATCAAATGTATATCTCGAATTTTCTGGGAATGTCTCCAAAAGCATTCTTCATTGTGAACGACTTTTGCATAACTGGTAAACCATAAGAGATAGACAAAATTTTACTACACAAAAAATGTAGATCGCGTTAAAATACACAATTTATGTCATATACGTTTTTTCTGTTGAGTGAACCGTTTTCGAGATATTGCTTGTTATTTCCTTAAATTTTCCAATACTTATACTTTTTCTCAAATTCATTATTCATTTTTTTATGTCCTGGACATGCAAAGAGATTGGAATGCGCCACATAGCAACCAGCGTTAAAATATTTGACCATCGCTTAAAACCTACCCTATTCCCCTTGCATCTACAAGAAAGTTAGCAATAAGATTGACATCTCGATATCTCGATTAACATGAAGCATATGGAGAATAGGCGTTTGTAAAAATAGATTGTACAAGAGTAGAGAAAGTCATGTGAGTGTAACACATCAGATTTTTTTTATGTCCTGGACATGCAAAGAGAATGGAATGCGCCACATAGCAACCAGCGTTAAAATATTTGACTATCGCTTAAAAGCTACCATATTTCCCTTGCATCTACAAGAAAATTACCAATAAGATTGACATCTCGATATCTCGATTAAGATGAAGCATATGGAGAATAGGGGTTTTTTGTAAAATTAGATTGTACAAGAGTAGAAAAAGTCATGTGAGTGTAACGCATCAGATTTTTTTTTTTTACTTTCTCTACTACGTATAGCAAGTAGGGGAAGTATTGTATTCCACCCAAAAATTCGATACCGAGATTTCACCGGAAATACATGTTTTGAGACCCCCTGAATCCAAAAAAAGCATTTTTGAAAACATGTCCATGTGTGTGGCTGTGTGTGTGTCTGTCTGTGAACAGCATAACTCAGAAACGAACAGTCGGATAAACACCAAACTTGGTATTTAGGTTCAGTATCTTCCAGAGATGCGACACGAAAGTTTTCAACAAAATCCCCCCACCCCAGATTACCCTTTACATGGAACATTTTTCGAAAATTTTAATTTTCTCAAAAATGGCTCTAACGAATTTGTTTAAAATATCTTATGTTCAAGATATTTTCATGAAAAATGAAATGTATATCTCGAATTTTCTGGGAATGTCTCCAAAAGTATTTTTTACATTGTGAACGACCTTTTCGTAACTGGTAAACCTTAAGAGATAGACAAAATTTTACTACACAACAAATGTAGATCGCGTTAAAATACACAATTTATGTCATATATTTTTTTTTTGTTGAGTGAACCGTTTTCGAGATATTGCTTGTTATTCCCTTAAATTTTCCAATACTTACACTTTTTCTCAAATTCGTTATTCATTTTTACTTTCTCTACTACGTATAGTAAGTAGGGGAAGTATTGCATTCCACCCAAAAATTCGATACCGAGATTTCACCGGAAATACATGTTTTGAGACCTCCTGAATCCAAAAAAAGCATTTTTGGAAACATGTCCGTGTGTGTGTCTGTGTGTGTGTGTGTGTCTGTGTGTGTGTCTGTGAACAGCATAACTCAAAAACTAACAGTCGGATAAACACCAAACTTGGTATTTACGTTCAGTATCTTCCAGAGATGCGACACGAAGATTTTCAAGAAAATCCCCCCACCCCAGACTACCCTTTACATGGAACATTTTTCGAAAATTTTAATTTTCTCAAAAATGGCTCTAACGATTTTGATGAAAATATCATATGTTTAAGATAATGTCATGAGAAATGAAATGTATATCTCGAAATTTCTTGGAATGTCTCCAAAAGTATTCTTCATTATGAACGACTTTTGCATAACTGGTAAACCATAAGAGATAGACAAAATTTTACTACACAAAAAATGTAGATCGCGTTAAAATACACAACTTATATCATATACATTTTTTTTGTTGAGTGAACCGTTTTCGAGATATTGCTTGTTATTTCCTTAAATTATCCAATACTTATACTTTTTCTCAAATTCGTTATTCATTTTTTTATGTCCTGGACATGCAAAGAGAATGGAATGCGCCACATAGCAACCAGCGATAAAATATTTGACTATCGCTTAAAAGCTACCATATTCCCCTTGCATCTACAAGAAAATTACAAATAAGATTGACATCTCGATATCTCGATTAATATGAAGCATATGGAGAATAGGCGTTTGTAAAAATAGATTGTACAAGAGTAGAGAAAGTCATGTGAGTGTAACACATCAGATTTTTTTATTATTATAACACTTGTTATTTTTCACTGTCACTTTTATGTAACACTCACTGTTTTTTCACTACACTCGTATATAGCAGGATACTTCATATTCATTTTGTTCTGCCACATGTTCGACACTTTAAGGCAAATGACTTGGTGTAAGGTCAATGATCTGGTGTTCAATGACCTGAGTGAAGTTTGTTTATTCACTGACACAGCCACTATTAAAAATTTTATTTGCTAGACATTTAACACTTAATTAGGCATATTAACACTTGTTACACTTTCTTTACAACTTATTTCTTAAGCATTTTTGTATTTCTTACAATTTCTAATAATTTATACCTTATACTGTATAAATGCAGTTACTATTCAGATTTATTATGTTTTTCTTACTAACAATGGATTTTCATCTATTACATATTTTAACTAAGCTCTCTTTTGTTATATTGACAATTTGTTACATTTAGTAAACATATTATTATACATTTTTTTAAATTACATTTCTTTCCCATTTTATGTTCCGGTTATTTTATTTCTATTTTTCTCTTGTGCCACTCATAACCTGCATACTTTATTTTCTTTTTCTTCTTATGCCACAGAATTTTTAGACTTGCCCTAATCTTGTGTTTCACAGTTGTATTCCAAAATGTATTCATAATTAAAGTTCTAAATGTTTCAAAATTCATTTCACTGTCTGCTAGCATATGTAACCATTCTAAGGTTTTGGTATCCAAACATATTTTCTAGCAAGTATCATTTTTAATCCTTCAGGCACATCTTCAATTTAAAATACTCTACTAAATCATTAATAAATTGTCCTGGACTTGAGGAAGCATTAAAATAAGGTAATGGTAATTCATTAAGTACAGAATAATAATTTGACATCTGATTTGTTACATGCACATGTGTGTCGTCATTATTGTTTTGTGTTTGAGAGGCTGATGCTATGGAAAAAGCAGTAGCGTCTCAGGTATTATTAGTTAACAAAGGTGATACACTTCTTTCTGCACTTGTATTATTGTAATGCATTTGATTAGCATTTACAGAACTAGTTACATTTGCATTTACCTTTGGTATACTGGTACTTAAATTTTTAAAAATATTCCTTGTACTTTATCTTTAATTTCATCTATCATTGACATTACTTGTCCTTGCCCTGTATTTGCATCTTTTATTGCATCTGCTTTTGTTTTAGCCATTTCATGCATTTTATTTATTTCCCCTGTTAAACTTATTTGCATCTACCACTGTTTTTAATTCTTCACCCTGTTTATCTAATTTATTAAATACCCCGTTTAGTATTAGTAAGTTTCAACTCCATTTCAGTTATATTTTATCAATATGACTTGACAATTTCTGTTCTAGCGGTTTACAACCTTTGTTTACTTTTAACTCCATATCTTTTTGAAGTGCTTTTGAAGATTGTTCTATTTATTTCTAACCTCCTACTTCCAGCTTAACTTTCTTTCATACAATTTTCTATTTGCTTAGCTAGATCATTTTTATACTAGGTAGCTCTGTATTAGTTTCAGTTAACTTATTATTATTTTCAGTTATCTTATTACTTAATTCTACTCTCAGCTCTGTATTAGTTTCAGTTATCTTATTACTTAACTCTCTTCTCATTTCAGTTAACTTATTATTTAAGTCTGCATTACTTTCAGTTATTGTTTTTAAAAGGCACATAAAGATTTGTTGTTATAAGTTTAGATGCTCTTGTTGGTTATATATGTGAGGGATAGTGTTTTCTTTTGTTGTTCCCTGCTCTAACATATGTAAAGGTGATTGACCTTGCATACTACTGCTATCAATTTCTATGCCTACCTGTGCATTTACAGATGGCTGTTCTTCTACATCTAACCTATTTGTTTCCTCTAGCTCTGATTGCAAATTTACACTGTAATCTGTAATGGCTGACCTATCCTCTCCTACTTCCATATTTTCATTGTTTTCTTTTTCCATTTTATTTTGTATATTTTCTTTTGTTATATTTTATTTGGAATTGCTGAGTTTTAATTTAACACTTCTTAATGGTATGAAATTAACTTAATAACAATCTATTCGTAACTACTTTGATAAATATATAAATATTTAGTAATGGAATCTTCTGACCTTTTCTGTGGCTGTGTTAGTCAACCTTTATACTCGGTGTTCCCACGTAGATTGTAGTTGAATTGTTGACTGCGTACCTCTTAGTCCTGAAAGAATTGTTGCTCTCCTTGCATGATGTTTTTGATGATTTTTAAGTTCTCTGATGTTCTCTGAAGTTTTCTGAAGTTCTCTGAAGTGAAGTCGATTCTGGTAGTTCTATGAGGTTCGTTGATCTTTCTTTTCAGCTATTCTCGCCTGTTCTGGCCCCACGTTTAGGTGCCAATTTGAGAAATTGTACTTTAGATGTTTAAGGAGTTGTGTTGTATTTCCGTTGTTGGGGAGCATAACTTGGCGAAATAACTGCCCAACGTATTGCACAAAGTTTCCGTTTTTTTCAATTTTTACTTCACTCCATTTTATTAATCCTTCACACAATTAAATAACACTTCACTCATATAGAGAGCTGTGAGATTATTTATTAATTACCAGCACTTTCTAACACGTAAACTTTATAATATTGGGCCTAATGAATTTTCGTCTCACACTGAATACGTATTAAACTTCTCGAGGATGCGTCTCGCGTCCAGTTAGGAAAGCTGTCTACTAGCAACTGAATTCTACCGCCTTTGTAAATGTTTCTTATTTCAAGTCTCTGATTGGCTATTCCTAATCCAACAGAATACTTTTATTTAACTTTCAAGTTTTTCTGGTTGTTGATTGGCTATTTATAAGCTTTCTCAAAAATTACATTATTGTTGCTCCAAGAATTACTAGTAGTATTATTAAACATTCCAGTTCATTATTGTCTCAAGGTTACCTCATTATGACCTCATTTTTAGCAACTTTTGACCTCTATTACCACAGTTCCTATATTATTAAATTAACTAATACATTCACATAACATTATTAAACAAGTACATAATAATGTAAACGTAATACAATGACTGTTGCATATATTTTATATATTATATTATACATATATTGCTCTATGGCGTGCTGTTATTGAATTTATATATTAAATAATTAGACTAGAATCATTTAAGTGTTAAAAATACTGCCTCAACACATACAGCGGAGCTATGCCGTTCAGTCTGTAACTAAGCTACTTAGCCTAAATTGTAATCTGATAAGTGTATCTACAGGGGGTTTACTTAAACAAAACCTCAGGTTTATGTGTATAATAAAGCTCACCCATTAGTTACACACCCCTATTTACACTATTTTATCACCCAATTCATTTTACGCTTTCCGAAATATTATTCTGATATGAATCAGCATTTTAAATTTCTCCTATTTTACATCCCATACATCCTGCTGCCCTGTTTTCAAATCATCACATTCACGTTAGTCCTTTCCCTCCAAGTTTAGATATCATAACAATCCGCATATTGCTCCCTTCCCAAAACTTTTAATTATTCTATAATAGTCTAACGAATTTCTACCCTGAAAATCTCTTGCCTCTCTGTTTTAAATTCTTTGCCCAACTTCCTTCCAGAGTCCTATTCTAATATAGTGCCCAAATTTAGAAAGATCCCATTCAAATTTCTTGTAAAACCTCTTATATTTTGTACTATTCTTTACTCTACAAATTTCCAACGCTACCCAATCCCACACAGCCGTTATCTCTCATTATTTACATTTGTAATTTCATACACTGTTTTAAAACATTGCCATCCCCTAATTTCAAAATCTTGTGCCAATATTTTATAATCCCCTCCAACAGCAAATTTTCCTTCCTAGAGTACCTAATTCAGACCGTGCCACACCTTTCGGTTAAGGTTTGGGCAATTTCAACACCTCTCTATAAAATATTCTGTGAAATTAATCTGTTTTTCAACCATCCCTTTGAAGATTCCTACAGTTTTACTCTTGTAACACTCTTGATTCCAATATACCTTATAAAATTAGCCACTTCCACTAACATATTTGAAATCATATTCTAATTGCTTTCAAGGCAACTGATATTTTTTAATTATCACTAAGACGAGGCCTTTCTAGGTTACATTCACTTGAGGTTCTCTAGCCTTGATCACTTATTAGGGTATGCAAATTATTCTTTCAAACGTTTTAAGTTTTTATCTATTTTATTCAATCAAGATAAATCCGTGCAGAAATAGCTACATTACACATTTCATTAGCATAGACAGAGAACAGTGACAGTCAAATGTTTAAAAACTGGACGCTATATACTGGCCTTGAAATTCCACTCTTTTTCCATGTAACAGTGAGAAACAGTTGAATGTCAACAGGAACTCAAAAGAAAGGCTAAATATTAATCAATTCGAACCGTTAATAACAGGTACTTCGTAAATAGCGATACCATAAAAAATCAATCCGAAATAAATTGTGTGTCTTAAAGAGATCACCGAACGTTTATCAGTTTTTCGAAATTATACAGAATTCCTTCCGAACGAAGTTGACTTAACAGCTGTTCCCAGAAAATTCGAGATATGCATTTTATTTGTTATGTAAATATCTTAAACATATGGTATTTTAACAAAAATCGTTGGGCCACTTTTTAGAAAATAAGTTTAAAAAAATTTTCATCTAAAAGCTATAGTTTCAGATGGGGGATTTTATTGAAAATACTTAGTGTGGAATCCTTCAAAGCACTGAATCTAATACCAAATTTAGCATTTTTCCAAATATCTGGTTAACATTTTGTGCTGCATTTCTATGGCCTATTTATGAGTGGGCTTAAGGTCCACTTCCTGATTTGCATGTTCCCAATCTGATTCGCTTTAAGTAGATTGTGATATCTTATATTTGCTTATACCACCTTTAGAAAAAAGTGTTTCCGGTTCAATTAAACAGTTATTTATAAAATATTTGTCTTCTAGCGTCCCCGTGTAAGACATTATAGAAACATTAGATTTCGTATTCTTTTCTCGCTCTATGAGCGTTTCATAACCGCGACGGCCTGTTGTATCACATTTAACACACTCTGCACTATAGTCACATTTTTAATTTCTCTACTACGTATGGTAAGTAGAAGTATTATATTCCACCCAAAAATTCGATACCGAGATTTCTCCGGAAATATATGCTTTGAGATCCCCTTAATCCAAAAAAGCATTCTTGGAAACATGTCCGTGTGTGTATGTCTGTGTGTGTGTGTATGTGTCTGTGAACAGCATAACTCAAAAACGGATAAACACCAAACTTGGTATTTAGATTTAGTATCTTCCAGAGATGCGACACGAAGGTTTTCAAGAAAATCCCCCCACCTCAGATTACCCTTTACATGGAATATTTTTCGAAAATTTTAATTTTCTCAAAAATGGCTCTTAACAATTTTGAATAAAATATCACATGTTTAAGATATCTTCATGACAAATGAAATGTATATCTCGAATTTTCTGATAATGTCTCCAAAAGTGTTCTTCATTGTGAACGACTTTGCATAACTGGTAAACCATAAGAGATAGACAAAATTTTACTACACAAAAATGTAGATCGCGTTAAAATACACAATTTATGTCATATATATTTTTGGTGTTGAGTGAACCATTTTCGAGGTATTGCTTGTTATTCCCTTAAATTTTCCATTACTTATACTTTTTCTCGAATTCGTTATTCATTTTTTTTTTTGTATCCTGGACATACAAAGAGAACGGAATGCGCACATAGCAACCAGCGCTTAAAAGATTTGACTGTCGCTTAAAACCTACCATATTCCCCTTGCATCTACAAGAAAATTAGCAATAAGATTAAAATCTCGATTAACATGAAGCATATGGAGAATAAGCGTTTGTAAAAATAGTTTGTACAAGAGTAGAGAAAGTCATGTGAGTATAACACATCAGATTTTTACTTTCTCTACTACGTAGAGTAGTAGTAGGGGAAGTATTGTATTCCACCCAAAAATTCGATACCGAGATTTCACCGGAAATTTATGTTTTGAGACCCCCTGAATCCAAAAAAAGTTCTTGGAAACATGCCCATGTGCGTGTGTGTCTGTGTCTGTCTGTCTGTCTGTGAACAGCATAACTCAGAAACGAACAGTCGGATAAGCACCAAACTTGGTATTTAGGTTCAGTATCTTCCAGAGATGCGCCACGATGGTTTTCAAGAAATCCCCCCACCGCAGATTACCCTTTACATGGAACATTTTTCGAAAACTTTAATTTTTTCAAAAATGGCTATAACGATTTTGATTAAAATATCATATGTTTGAGATAGTTTCATGACATAAAATGTATATCTTGAATTTTCTGGGGATGTCTCCAAAAGTATTCTTCATTTGAACGAATTTTGCATAACTGGTAAACCATAAGAGATAGACAAAATTTTACTACACAGAAAATGTAGATCGTGTTAAAATACACAATTTATGTCATATACATTTTTTTGTTGAGTGAACCATTTTCGAGATATTACTTGTTATTACCTTATTCAATACTTATTTTCTCAAATGGGAATTCGTCATTCAATTTTTACTTTCTCTACTACGTACTGTAAGTAGGGGAAGTATTGCATTCCACCCAAAAACTCGATACCGAGATTTCACCGGAAATACATGTTTTGAGACCTTCTGAATCCAAAAAAAGCATTTTTGGAAACATGTCCGTGTGTGTGTCTGTGTGTGTGTGTGTGTGTGTGTGTGTGTGTGTGTGTGTGTGTCTGTGTGTCTGTGAACAGCATAACTCAAAAACGAACAGTTGGATAAACACCAAACTTGGTATTTAGGTTCAGTATCTTCCAGAGATGCGACACGAAGGTTTTCAAGAAAATCCCCCCACCCCAGATTACACTTTACATGGAACATTTTTCGAAAATTTTAATTTTCTCAAAAATGGCTCTAACGATTTTGATGAAAATATCATATGTTTAAGATAATGTTATGAGAAATGAAATGTATATCTCGAATTTTCTGGGAATCTCTCCAAAAGTATTCTTCATTCTGAACGACTTTTGCATAACTGGTAAACTATAAGAGATAGACAAAATTTTACTACACAAAAAATGTAGATAGTGTTAAAATACACAACTTATGTCATATATATTTCATTTGTTAAGTGAACCGTTTTCGAGATATTGCTTGTTATTTCCTTAAATTTTACAATACTTATACTTTTTCTCAAATTCGTTATTCATTTTTACTTTCTCTACTACGTATAGTAAGTAGGGGAAGTATTGCATTCCACCCAAAAATTCGATACCGAGATTTCACCGGAAATACACGTTTTGAGACCTCCTGAATCCAAAAAAAGCATTTTTGGAAACATGTCCGTGTGTGTGTCCGTGTGTGTGTCTGTGTGTGTGTCTGTGTGTGTGTGTCTGTGTGTGTGTGTCTGTGAACAGCATAACTCAAACACGAACAATCGGATAAGCACCAAACTTGGTATTTAGGTTCAGTATCTTCCAGAGATGCGACACGAAGGTTTTCAAGAAAATCCCCCCACCCCAGACTACCCTTTACATGGAAGATTTTTCGAAAATTTTAATTTTCTCAAAAATGGCTCTAACGATTTTGATGAAAATATCATATGTTTAGGGTAATGTCATGAGAAATGAAATGTATATCTCGAATTTTCTGGGAATGTCTCCAAAAGTATTCTTCATTGTGAACGACTTTTGCATAACTTGTAAACCATAAGAGATAGACAAAATTTTACTACACAAAAAATGTAGATCGCGTTAAAATACACAACTTATGTCATATACATTTCTTTTGTTGAGTGAACCGTTTTCGAGATATTGCTTGTTATTTCCTTAAATTTTCCAATACTTATACTTTTTCTCAAATGCGTTATTCATTTTTTTTATGTCCTGGACATGCAAAGAGAATGGAATGCGTCACATAGCAACCAGCGTTAAAATATTTGACTATCGCTTAAAAGCTACCATATTTTCCTTGCATCTACAAGAAAATTACCAATAAGATTGACATCTCGATATCTCGATAACATGAAGAATATGGAGAATAGGCGTTTGTAAAATTAGGTTGTACAAGAGTAGAGAAAGTTATGTGAGTGTAACACATCAGATTTTTTTATGTCCTGGACATGCAAAGAGAATGGAATGCGCCACATAGCAACCAGCGTTAAAATATTTGGCTATCGCTTAAAAGCTACCACATTCCCTTTGCATCTACAAGAAAATTACCAATAAGGTTGACATCTCGATATCTCGATATCTCGATTAACATGAAGCATATGGAAAATAGGCGTTTGTAAAAATAGATTGTACAGAGTAGAGAAAGTCATGTGAGTGTAACACATCAGATTTTTTGTCTTGGATACGCGAAGAGTATTAATCTGTGGCAAAGAGAATGTGACTGCATCTAGACACCAGCTATTAAGAGTTATGTCTATGCTTAATGGCTACTGTATTTCTATATTGCCCTTGCAAATACAAAACAAGGGGAACATAGTACGCCTTAAGTGATAGTAAAATATCTTTAGAACTGTTCGCTATGTGTAAAATGTAATTCTCTTTGCATGTCAAAAGATCATTTCTGTAAAAGTTTATCTCGATTAATATGAAATAGATGGAGAATAAATGTTTGTAAAAATAGTTTGTACAAGAGTAGAGAAAGTCGCGTGAGTGTAACACATAATAGATATCTCTATCTACTATGTACCGATAATAGGATTAAGAAAACTGTAAAAAAATCATATAAACACGATGTATCATAGACAATACAAACCCTGAACGCTCTTGAACCCCCTCAAAATTAAAACATTTGATCTCTTGAATAGTCGTGTTATTTTCGTCCATAGTAACACACATAGTAAATAAAATGTATAGACTTCTAAACCTATAATCGTTTATATAATTATATAACGTTTTTAGGGTTTTTTTAATTCTATCAATACACAGCATATAGAAATAGCAGATAGAAAAAATATAACTGTACTGTGCACAATGTATCAAATGTGATACAAAAATATTTGAACACTCTCGAAATTAAAACGTTTGATCTCTTGAATTATTCGCGTTATTATCGTCCTTAATAACACACTTTGATCTACAGAATAAAATTTATAGATTTATAAGCTTTTTTAAACACCCCAAAATGCCCCTCTCTCAAATTTTTAAAGAAGAAAAGATGTTTTACAGTTTTGTTATTTTGTGATACAGAGATACTCATTAAGCACACAAATATAAAACAAGTGTCTAAATTTGATCTTGGATCTCTAGAAGATATTTGAAATTAATTTACTGTGTATTTCATGACTGGAATGTGGTTGGACTACTTAACAGATAGTTGATGTATAAATAGACCATCTTCTGCCTTCATAAAAATGGAGGTAAAAATAATTATACTTTAATCAACAGTTCAGCAACACTGAAAATGCTCCTGAGACGCATATAACAACTGTGTATCCAAATGATTTGTGAGTAGAACAGCAGGAAGGAATGGACAATTGTCCTTTTATGACAGATTTTCTGGTTTATATAGTGAATTAATTAATATAGTTTGACAGTAATACAAAGTAACTAACTGTTTTGTATACAAAATATCCAGTATTCTATGAAAAAAATGGAAAAGGCAATGAAAAAGAAATTATCTTCTAATGTGTAGCAACTAAATTACATACATAAATGAATAAATCAATTGGAGAGCGCCAATGCTAACACACTTCAATACGACACATTTGCTCAGCTGCCTTGATGATTACATATTTTGGAAGATCAATTTACTGCTGAGATACATTTCCCTTTAAGCCAACAAGCTAAGCAAAGGACGTATGGCAGAGCAAATATTGCCCTTCAACCGGTTTTCTGACCCTATATGCTAACATTTGTAGTAGTCTGGAGGTGCATCGTGCTAAAATCTCACGGGATTGGTATTTGTTAGTTAACTGCACACTCCACATTTCTGTCCCCGATTTTTACAAAAGTCTAAATCCACATTTTCGTAATTATATAAGGTATAGCGTAAACTATGGGGAGAAACATCTTGCGCATTACGACCTACCGGAGACATATTCCGGGTATCACCCCACAGAAGGAACGGATGAAGTAAGGGAACCATATAAGGCCACAGGCCACAGGCCGCAGGCAGACAGGCCTCAGAGATGCGTTGAGGTACCTAACACTTTGGTTCGAAGATCCGTTCCACTACTGGAGCTCTCCAGCGATGGTGATGACGACCCTTCAATCAAGCAACCATCTAGTATCTACGGGGAATGCTATTTCCTAGCCATAAAACCTAGAACCACACCTGAAACATGAGAAGGAAGCAACATGAAAGGAAAATAATGGAAAGAAAATTGTGATAGATGAAGCATTCGCCAAGGGAAAACCGCTAAAACGATCGGTTGACGGGAATCGAGTCGGATACCTCCCGATTGCGAGAGGAACACATCACCGCGGATCCACCACGGTCGGTTATAGTCTATGAGGAGTCATACTTAACGTCTTGCTTGTGTAACGTGATCTTTGAAGGTTTCTCTGGTATGTTACCTTCCCTGTGCGTAGATTACATTTGTCCGCTTGCAGATCACTTTCATCCATATTTGTGAAATAAATGCCGACCTCTAATAAGCAAATTATTTGTTATACAGTCGAAACGTTGAAGATGTGAATTGTCTTTACGTTGTTTGAACCACGCCTTGGGCGCCAATGTGAAAAGATGGTTTGTTGTATTGTTATTTGCTTCACGCTTTGGGAGCCAATTTGAAGAACCGTTATTTCTGTTTTGTATTGCATTTCGACTGTTGGGGAGCCAACCTTGTAGTAGTTGCAACCGCACGTATGGTAAAAAGTTTCCGGTAGCCAAATGTACTTTCCGGTGGCCTTTGTCTCCCCTAAAAATATTAACTTTGTAATTTTTTACTATTTCTTTAAATATTATATATTGACGTTTGCCCCGACTGCGCCAGTATTTATACCATTTTTTTAGAGACATGAATATCTTAGCAGGGAGTGGTGTGAATGAAGAATGTAGGCTTACACAGATTATAATTTTAATTCACTCCTTTTATTAATGCTTGACAGGATTTAAATAACACTTCACTGATATAGAGAGAGCTGTGAGATTTTTTTTATTAATTACTTGCACCTTTTAACACGTAAACTATTTTTGTCTCACACTGAATACGTATTAAACTTCTCGAGGACACATCTCGCGTCCGGTTAGAAACACTGTCTACAAGCAACTGACTTCTGATTTTGTAAATTTTGCTCAATTTTAGTTTCTGATTGGTTAATCGTAGTCCAATAGAATACCTTCATTTAACTAAAGCTTTTTCTGGTTGTTGATTGTCTATTTTATAAACTGTTACAAAAATTACATTATTGGTTCCAAGAATCACAAGTAGCATTATTAAACTTTCAAATTCATTAATGCCTAAAGGTTACCTCATTGTTACCCCGTTGTTGGCAACTCCAAACCTATTATTCTCACAGCTACTACATTATTAAATTACGTAATACATTTACATAACATTATTAAACACGTATACAATAATATAAACATGTATAATGGCTGTAATATACACTTTTTATATATTGTTACATACACATATTGCATTAAGACGGCCTGTTATTGAATTTATATATTATATAATTTGACTGAAATAATTTATATGTTAAAAATACTGCCTTAACGTTTTTCAACAAGTCAAGACCATGGGCAAACATGGACGAAAGGTCTTCTTTAAACTGATCATACTATATAATACATGATGTGGAGAAGGCCGCTTAAGTGGTTTAAAACGAAAACATGCACTCTTTCGAAAGTGCTATGAGTAACTCATACTGACTTTTCCCAATGTATTACTTTCTCTAGCACTTAGTAAGAGTAGGTAGAGGAAGTATTGCATTCCACTGAATTTAATCGATACTGCACAGAAATAAACATTCTAGGTTCCCTGAATCTAAAGAAGAAAGAAATCACAAATTATAGAAAAAGGTCCGCGCGTGTGTATGTGTGTTTAAGTAGTAGAATGAAGGATGTGTTTAGCGGAGGGGGACATCTCACGCACTGCGACCGGCTTAATCTACTGCGGCTACATTTCCCGGAAGGCAGGGTTGAGATGAAAGAGCCATAGGAGGCCTCAGGTCCGCAGTAAGCCCAAAGACGCGCGCAGAAATCCCCAATATTTCCGCTTTGAATATCCACACACCAGAGGGCGACGAAGTGACCCTAAAGTTCGGAAGAGCGCACCCTGGCGTTCACGGGGAGAAATCTTTCCAATGCGCAAGTATCTACGCTATCAGCCGGACGCCGCCAACACCGCAGGATCTGAAAACACACCTGAAACGTGAAAGGCAGGGATGAAATGAATAGGGAAAGGAGAAATCGTGGTAGAATACACCACCCCGGCATTCATACTAGGGTAAAACAACGAAATACACCATAGACAGGGTGGCGGTCACCGGGAGTCAAACCCCGGATCTCCCGAATCCTGCCTACAGACGTAGCCGCTCGTGTGTAGACAGTATAATTTAAGTTTAGCATACCTGGGGAGGCCGCACGATGATTTTTAAGTGAATTCCTCTATTGCTAAATATCTTTTATATGGAAAAAATGTTTTTTATTTTTCAAAAAATGGCTAATAGTTTTGATCAAAATTAAAAGTGTTTTAAGATATTTGCACAATCAATATTTATAAGTTGGATTTTCTAGAAATACTCTCTGAAATTCCCATCTTTTGTCACGAATTTTGTATAACTTCGTATAATGGTAAAACACAATATATTGACAAAAGATACTACTTGCAGATCTTTTAAAATAGGCAGTTTTCTTCAAATAATATTTTCGGAGCATCAACCATTTTCGAGATACTTTTGAGTATTGATTTGAATTTTTCAATATTTGTTTTTTTGAAATACTTTCACCATTCATGTTTCTCGCGATGTCAAGGAAGGAGTATTATTATATGGTAATATGATAATTATATAGTATTTTACACTGATATGGTGCCTCTAACATGGCGCAGATAGCAGATTTTATCGTTAAGTGGAGATTGTGCAGCCCGTTTCCATACTGAAATTCGGATTACGTTTTATCAAAATCTATTCCTGTATTTCCTATAAGTTCTAATCCATTTAAGATAAGCATTAAACCATAATTACGAAATTAAAGTAGTTTCAATTTCTACATACTTAGTTTTTCTTCTGTGCCAACACTTCCATATATAGGAAAATACTCTAGATGTCTATGGAAAATAACAGTAACAGTTTAAAAGTGTTGTTAAATATTGCTGTGCTGAGGAGTTAAACACTTTTATTGGTTGCCTAAGCATTTTTCGGGAAGCTATATATTATGTTTCGAGAAAATGAAACCAAGGTTTGGAAATGATGCACTGTTGTATAATTATATAACCTTAAAGCTCACTGAGAATTTTAATACCACACAGAAGAGTTGAAATGTAAGCCCAAGTGTTCATATATGCTCTTCAAATTTCACAATTTTTTACTGCATTTAACCTGAAATTTTTTGCAGTTTTAAAAAATGTCTGCTTTATTGCGTACTCTTTTTAAACTTGCTTCTGTTTTTAAGGCACAGCGGACGATTAGCACAGTGTATGGTTAAGCGTACTCAAAATATAGCATTTCTACTACTAATTTCGTATACAAATAATTTACTCATTGGTGGCGTGACCTTTCTGCCTGACAGCTGTCAGATCTCGCATATGTCAAGAAATTCAATTTTTTTCGCAGCCAAATTCGGCCTAATTTTGAATTCACAGCTCATTTTCAGGGATGTTGTTTGAATGTGATGGCAGCACACAATACACCAGATGGTGTTAGTAAATCAAACGTGTGTTAAGAAATGTTTTTGAAAATAAATTGCTGTTTTGTTGTTTATATAGTAAATATAGAATTCGAGGAGTAAGAGGAAAAGACAGGAATGTAAATAGGTAACATAGCTTAAGGGTATCCTCCAGCAAATTATCTATTCCAAGTATTGCTGAAGAAATTAGGGGTGATACTAACAGTTATTTTATGTTCACTGTCTTAACAAGATGAGGGAAGAGAGTACGATAGCCATGGAACAGTTTTACAAAACTTGTTTCTAAAGTAAGTACAGACATTTAAAAAAAACAAAACAGAACATTGTTTTCCAAATACTTTATCATCATTCACTACCTTACACTCTTCTCCAAATAATCACCAGCATTATTCAGGTATTTGTCGAAACCGGAAACCAGCTTTTGTATGTCTTCGTCAAAGAATGATGCCGCCTGTAATGAAAGCCAAGTCTGCACTCCTTGTTTCACCATATGATCGTTCTTAAAATGTTTTCCACCGAGGAATTTCTTCAGATGAATAAACAGATGAAAGTCGCCTGGCGCTAAATCTGGACTGTAGGAAGGGTGGTCGAATTGTTCCCGATCAAATGATGCGATCAGATCTCGAGTTTGTTTGACTGTGTGTGGTCGGGCATTGTCGCTCATCCCATAAACCTCACATAATTGGTGATGAATGTTTGCTGGCGTAACATTTCTCTTATTCACAAATCGAATCTCTGATCTTAATTCTTGGGCGGGTCGTTAGATTACTGTAAACATTTCGAAACGCTCTAACAACAGGAAAACACAAAGTGACGATTGCTCACAGCTGCTTCCTAATGAATCGATTAAGTGATCGCGCGTGCTCAAAATCGTGACTGCAGTGGCAAAATATTAAAGTGGCACTTACAAACACGCCTCGTATATGAACAGTGTGATTTTTTTTATGGGATTCTAGAAGTCGTGTAAATGAAAATGTACTGATTTCTTCACAAGTAATTTGGTGTTAAGTACATCGTTATTCTAATATTTTCATTCCAAAATATGCACTAACTTTTACAGAATATGAATATGTCCGTGATTAGTTTTAATTCAAGCTAATACATATATGCGTGGTTCTTAATACTGAGAAAATAACCATAATCATGCAATTTTAATACCTTCTTAATTTTTCTTGAATATGAAGGCATTTAATAGTTCCGCTTACTCTTAATATTTTTAAACAAAAGTGTTACGGGACATTCTTCTTGTGTTGTAGACTGTTTCAGTGCAAGTTTCATGTTATTTGGTTTATAAATGTGGGAAACAAATTTGTTAACAATGTAACGTAAAAATTAAATTGTTATAAACAACTATTACGTATTTTTACTTTCTCTAGCACGTACATATGGCAGAAAAGGTGTTGCATTCCACCCAAAAATTCCATATCCAGATTTCACATAAAATACATGTTTTGAGGCCCATGAATAAGAAAATAATTTTTGGAGAAAGGTCCATGTGTGTGCCTGAGAACAGCATAGCTCAAAAAGGAAACGTCAAACAAATAACAAACATGGTATTTAGGTTCAACACTTTCTAAAAGTATGACATGAAATTTTTCAAGCAAAATCTTCCACCAATAAACAACCCTTTACATGGAAAAATTCTCGAAATGTTTTATTTTCTAAAAATGACTAACAATTTTGATTAAAATCCATATTTTACAGATATTTACATAACAAATAAAATGTGTATCTAGAATTTTCCGAGTACAGCCTGTGAATTCCTCAATTAGGAAGGATTTTTTTTTATAATTTTGTAAAACTGGTAAAAATTAAGCGATAGACGAAAACGTACTTGACAAAAAACATAGATTTCTTTAAAAGACACAACTTATTTCAAATAACTTTTTGTGTCATTAGCCATTTACGAGATATCCATTATTAACGTTTCAGATTATTCAATACTCTTTTCAAGTCGTGTCAATTTTCAGTTGTTCCTCTCGATTGCATGGAAACAGTATGGAATTTTAAGGCCAGCATATAGCATCCTCTTTTTAACATTTGACTATCCCTATTCCCTTTGATACATAACAAAATGTGTAATGCACATTTTTCCAGAACGGTTTATATCGATTAAAATGAATTATATAGGAAAATAAATGTTTTGTAAAAAACGGTTTGTATATCTACTAATAAGCGATAGAGGTTAGAGTAAGTCATATGAATGTAACACATAGGATTTTTACTTTCTCTACTACACACTTATAGTAACTAGAGGAAGTATTGCATTCCACCCAAAAATTCACATCGAGATTCCACCGGAAATACATGCTTTCAGACTATCTGATTATAAAATATAGCATTTTGAGAGAAACATCTGTATGTCTTGTCTGCCTGTGAAGAGCATAACTCAAAATTGAAAAGTCGGTTGGGTACCAATCTTGGTATTTTAGTTAAATAGCTTACAAAGATACGGTACGATGATTTTCAAGAACATTCGCTCAGCCGAAAATACTCTTTACCTGGGAGTTTTGTATTATTTTTGATTTTATAGAAAATAACTCCAGCGGTTTTGATTAAAATATCATAGGTTTAATATATTTGTATGAAAATCAAAGTCTATATGTTTAATTTCCTGTGAATATCCTGTAAAGTTCTCTGCATTCTTGTAAAAAAATATAGATAATTTTGAAGCACGCAATTTATGTCAAAGTTTTTTAAGAATATGAAATGATAAACACTACCAAAACAATAAATTTAAAACTCAATAAAGTTATTAATAAATGCTTACGTTTAGAGGAAAAAAACCCAGTACCCACTTACTCTTATATAAATCCCAGAATAATAAATAACATGTTGAATATATGCATATAAATATTGTTATTCTCTTGAATACTTTTCTTAAGAGCTAAACATTATTCATTTTTGTGTTGTCATGCAAAGAGGATGGAATTTCAAAGTCTTTAAAAGTCTTAAGCTACTTTTATTTGAATTAATAAGAAGCAGATAGAATAATAAGCTTTCGTAGGAACAATTTCATTGAAAAAATGTGTAGAGAATGTCATGTGAATCCAACACCAGGTTTTTTTTATATAAAATAAGAATGAATCTGTGTTAGTTTGAATATTATGAAACTATAGAAAGACAAACATCACTGTACTTTCATATTTAAAATAAGAAAATATATAGTGTATATGACCACCAGCAAAGTTCGATTTCTTTTTCTGTCTAGAATCTGATGTCTACAGCTCCACGGTTGAGAAGAGTGTTATATGCAAAACGCGTTTGAAGGGAGTACTGAAGATGGTTGTGGGTCCCTAGGGTAGAGTGTGAATCAAAACGCAAGCGCAGCGGAAGGAAAAAGAGCCTAGTATCCGAGGTGGGGTCAAATCTGACCTCATACACACACATAGCGCTCGCCCGGCATCGATCTAGCTCTGCGGTCGGTACGCGATGACGTCGGTAGTGACGTAACGATATGCGAGATGTTTGGTCCACACGCCACGCCCTTCCTCTCCTTTTCAACTAATCTTCATGAAAATGCACCAACAAACAACATCTAATCGGTGCTATAAAGATCAAGGTCGTCGGGAGGTCCGTTTCACTTTCGATCTCAACTGCTCGACGTCGTAGTGTCCGTCTTTTGTGGCGCTCTGCGTCGGTTACCGGACAGCGTGTTGGGACGGCCTGCCCAAAGTTTTCTCGATAAACACAACTTTACTTCTTTCTAACCATCAACATCACCGCGGAATGGGCCTTTTGTGTAGCAGGTCGTAATTATTCTATACATCTTTATATTTAACGTCGATTATATAGCATAATTTTTACTTTCTAGACCACGTACCTAGCAGATAGAGTATTATATGGGGCCCCCCTGAATCCAAAAATCATTTAAAAGAAAGGTCCGTGTCGATAAATTATATTAAATTGATTTTTGTTTATGGACGCTCTTTAACTGCTATGGTCCTTAGCGTCCCATTCTATATTAGGTGTGAATGATCAGAAATTTTTCTCAGACGCCTCTTTATCAGGCTTGAGGTTCTTTTACGTAAATCTACGACACCGGACCACCGGCTTTACTTCCCTTCTGAAGGAAACTATGCTAGGGATTTTTACGCCGGAAAAAAATCCATCGCCCTCCGCCGGGTTTGAACCCGCGACCTCGGGAACAAGTGACTAGCATGGTAACCACTACACCGATCAGAAATTTTTCTCAGACGCCTCTTTATCAGGCTTGAGGTTCTTTTACGTAAATCTACGACACCGGACCACCGGCTTTACTTCCCTTCTGAAGGAAACTATGCTAGGGATTTTTACGCCGGAAAAAAATCCATCGCCCTCCGCCGGGTTTGAACCCGCGACCTCGGGAACTAGTGACTAGCATGGTAACCACTACACCACGGAGGGCGACAGGTCCGTATCGATGTGTGTGCATGTGTGTGTGCGTGCGGGTTTGTGTCTGTGAAAAGCATAACTCAAAAACCAAAATAGCAGGGAAAGCAGGAAATATATCAAACTTGGTATTTAAGTTCAATATCTTTCAAAGATGTGACCCAAAGACTTTAAAAAAAAATCCCCCATCCCAGGCTACCCTTTACTTGGAACATTTATCGAAGTTATTAACTTTCTAAAAAATTGCTCCAAGGATGTTTATAAACTACAATATATTAAGGAAATTTACATGACAAATAAAATATATATATCTTGAATTTTCTGGGAATAGTATGTAAAGCTCTCTTCATTTGGAGGGAGTTTTGTATAAACATATATAACTAGTAAACAGTAAGCGATAAACGAAAACGTACCCACAAAAATTATAGACCTCTCTAAAACGTAATTTATTTCAAATAACTCTTATTGGCATAAATCATTTCCGATGCAACCGTTATTAATGGTTCTAATAATTCAATGCTTTGTCGTTCTTTAACATTCTGTCGATTTTCAGTTGTTTCTCACATTTGCAGGAAAGAAAGACTAGCATTTAGCATCCAGTTCTTAAACATTTGACTAAACTTATTCTCTTTGTAGCTATAACTAAATGTATAATATTAAAATGAAGTAGACAGAAAATAAGAATAGTTTTTATACCCACTAATAAACCATAGATAGAAGTTGGAGAAAGTGTCACGTGAATGTAATATGTAAGAATTTTTCTGTAGTTCCTGGTTCTTGAGGTGTATTATGTATCAGTTTCTCTAGCAGTACCTAGTAAATAGAGGAACTACTAAATTATATGAGACCCTCAAAATAAAAAAGAAATTAAAGAAAATGCCTGTCTATGTCTGTATTGTGTGCGTGTTTGTGAATCGCAAAACTCAAAAATGAATTTTTTTGTATTTAAGTTCAGTATCTTTATCTGCACACAAAGATTTTCAAGAAAATCCCCCCAAGATTTGAAAACTGTTCCTTCAGCAGTTTTATATAATTTTTATTTTCTCAAAAATGTCACTAATAGCTTTGATTAAAACACAATATACTACATGACAAATGTATATATGTACTTTATGGTAGTTTGGTAGTGCTAAGCGCCCATTTTTCTACATACCACACCATAAGCGGCGCACACTGGTGATACCGAAATGGTGATAATTGGGAGAGAAAATTTGGGAATTAAACATTCCAAGCCTACGTTTTGGATACCTCTCTGGCACTTGCTAGTTATGGGGACTGAGTAAACCTGGAAAAAAACCTGTCACTGAGGACAGTCCTGGCGGGATATGAATCGCGGTCCTCCTGTTCATGAGTTCATCTCCATGACCTCGACGTGATTTGAACCTTTTAGGAATAGTCTGCAAGTCCTCTTCATTCTGAATGAATTTTGTATAATTTTATATAACGGGTAAACCATAAGAGATAGACAGAATCTTACTGAGCAATTTCAATTTATTTCAAATAACTTTTATATGGCATCAGCAGTTTTCGAGATATACATTATTGGCTTGCATTTTTCAGTAATTTGTCATTTATTTGAAGTGTCGCTATTCAGATAATTCTCGCAATGTTACGGAGAGAGAATGGAATTTAAAGGCCAGGATACCACGACCCACTTTTAAACATGTGACTATTCTGTCCTGTACCCAGAAGCAAACATGTAAGGAAACTCTCTCTACAAAAGTTATCTTGATTAACGTGAAGTAGATACAAAAATAAACTTGCACATGTTGTATAACATAAACGACAGTGAGTAGAAAAAGTCATGCGAAGACTTATAACTTTCTCCGCCACCTACCTATAGTGGATAAGAGGAAATATTGTATTCCACTCAAAAAGGTTGATGTCAAGATTTAACAGGAAAAACTGGTTTTGAAACTTGAAATTTGTTGTTTTCAACAATTAATCATATACAGCAGGGGTGGCGAAAACCTGACTCGCGAGGCATTTTGACTCGCAGGCGCATGTTCCCTCTCTGCAACCGTCCGTTTGATTTCCACATGCTCGTGAGTGATGCAGTGCGTGTTGCATATTTGGTGACTCGCGGAAGGAAGTCGTTTTCGCCACCCTTGATATACAGTATGAAATAGACATTATCCAACATTCATTCATTCATTCATTCATTATCTGTTTACCCTCCTCTTATGTAGGACTTACACCCCCCAGGACTTACAAGCGGGTGCCTGGGGTCAGAGGCCCGTCGAGGAGCAGACACTCATGGATCAGACAGAGCATCCAGGATGGGTGATCAGCCCGATGCCTGGTATGGGATGAAGGAAGTAGATGAAACGAAATGTTGGTGAAATGGATGAAAGGAAAGGTGATGATGGAGCAGTTGGTGGAATGAATGGCGGGGGAAACCGGAGAACCCGGAGAAAACCCGCCTAGACGCCGCTTCGTCCACCACAAATCCCACATGCAGGTCCCTGGGATTGAACCGGGGCCGCCTCGGTGGGAGGCGAGCGGTCTAACCACTCGGCCACGGCGCCGCCCATTATCCAACAACAAATGAAAAAATACATGCATAAGAATAGATATGTATTAACATTAAAATAAATCTATATGCGTAATTTTTACGTTATTTACTACGTACATAGTAGGTAGAGAAGGTGTTGCAATCCACCGGAAACACATGCTACCCCTGAATTCAAAAGAAAGCATGTCCGTGTGTGTGTCTGTGAACAGCATAACTCAAAAACGAAAGGTCGGATAAATACCAAACTTGGTATGTAGATTCAGTACCTTTCAAAGATGTCGCACGAAGATTTTCAGAATATCTCCCATCACAAACTACCCTTTACATAGAAACCTTTTCAAAATTTTGATATTCTAAACAATGCCTATAACGTTTTAGATTAAAATATCATACATTAAATATATTTACATAACAAATAAAGTGTATATATCTTAAATTTTCTGGGAATAGCTTGAAAAGTTCACTTCCTTCAGAAGGATTTTTCTATAACTAGTAAACGTTAATCGATGGACAAAAACGTACTATATAAAAATATTTAACTCTTTAAAACACACAATTTATTTCAAATAACTTTTTTTTGGCACGAGCCATTTCTGAGATATCCATTATTAGTGTTCGAATTGTTCTTTTTTTTGGTTATTCTCTTAAGGTTCCACCAACAATCATTTATTTCTTGCGAATGCAGGGGAAAGAGCATGGAATTTTAAGGCCAGCATTATAGCGTTCGATTCCTAAACATTTGACTATCGATGTTCCCTTTGTATCTATAACGAAATGTGTAATGCAGCTATTTCTGGAAAGGTTTATTTGGATTAAAATGTAGTAAGTAGAAAAAGAAGATTTAATAAGAATAGCTTTTATACCCACTAATAAACCATAGAAGGTAGAGAGTCATGTGTCCGTATCATATCAAACTGATTTGTTTCCTAATAGATTCAGGCAGGGCATTGAAAAATTTTATCTGGTGGTATTTATAACTGTCCATAGTTTAGCTAATCTACATTGATTTTAATTCATATCGTTCCAATGTCTTGTGTCATAATTACGATAATGTGAGGGTTCTGTAAATTCATATCACTTTGTCTAACATATCTTAAATACCTACAAATAAAAGTGAAGCTAAGGTGATAATGTGTAACCCTTTGAAACTTTCCCTAAACCAATATTTTTGGAAAGCCCTTGAATACATCGTATTGTTTTTTTTTTTTTCCACACAATGACTTTTGCTGCAGAGAAAGAGTTGCCCATAGTCTGATTCGTAATCCATAATTAAATGGAAAAAGGCATTACATCCCATTATTAACAGGAAACGTGAAACAACCCTCCCCAATCCAGAAAAATCGTTTTTAGAAAAAGGTCTTTCTGTCAGTGTGTGTGTTTATAAGAAAATCGCACATTCCAAACTACCCTTTACATGGTTCATTTTTCAAAAGTTTCACTTTATCAGAAATGTCTAACAATTCGGATGAAGATACCTATATCTAGGACACCCACATGGCATACTTATCATGAATTTACTAGGAATATCCTGTGAAGTCCTTTCCATTCAGAAAGAACTTTGTAAATTTTTTATAACTGTAGGAGGTAGGTAAAAAATGTAGCTATTTTAAAAACACACAGGTTATTCAAGTGTTACTCAAGTGCACAGATCTTATAACTTTTTCTGTAGCGTCAGTCACTTCCGTGATATCCGTCATTAATTTGAATTTTTCAATACCTTTGTCATGTTGTGAAGTACTTCAGTTTTTTCTCCTCTTTTTTTAAATTCCCTTTGCTGTTTTCGTTACCGCTTATTAGGCAATTATATAATAAACAGACACACACACACAAACACCCATGCCCATGGCGGGACTTGAACCCGCAACCCTCAGCTTGGCGGAGCGCCGGAGCTATACCCTCCAACGTCCACGGCTACGAGGTCCGGCAGGTGTTATGAAAGGAGCATGGAATTTTAAGGCCAGTACATAGGAACAATTTGTAAACCTTTGATTATCACTATTTCTTTTGTACCAATGACGAAATGTATAATCAAACTATTTATGCAAACGTTTATGACAATTAACTTTAAGCACAGAGAAGAATAACATTTTGGAAAATGTTTCTAGAAGGTTCATAAAACAGATCTGATCTGATACATTCTTATGACGTATATACAATCTAGTGGGTATACAAACGAGTCTTAATAAAGATTATTTTTATATCCACTTCCTTTTAATCTAAATAAACCTTGCAGAAATAGCTACAATATACATTTCGTTATAGATATAAAGGGAACAAGATAATCGAATGTTTAATATCTGGACGTTATAACCAGGCCTTAAAATTCTATACAATCGCGAGAAACAACTGATTGTTAACTGGACTTTAAAGCAATGACTAATTATTGAACAATTCGAACCTTAATAACGGATATCTAAGAAAAGGCTCATGTCACAAAAAATTTATATAAAATAAATGGTGTGTTTTAAAGATATCTACATTTCTTGTGTAGTACGTTTTCGTCTATTGCTTAACGTTTACCAGTTATACAAGATTATACAAAATTCCTTCCGAACGAAGAGGATTGCAAAGGTTCTTCACAGAAAATCCAAGATATGCATTATATTTGCTATGTAAATATCTTTAATATAAGGTATTTTAATCACAATCTTTGGAGCCATTTTTAGAAAATAAAACATTTCGAAAAATGTTCCATGTAAAGGGTAGTTTGGGGCAGAGGATTTTCTTGAAAACCCTTATGTCCCACCAATAAAAATACTAAATTTGGTGTTTATCCTACTTTTTGCTTTTGAATTATGCTGTTCACGGACATACACACCGCGGTCCTTTTTCTAAAGATGCTTTTTTTGTACTCAGGTGACTCAAAACGTGTATATTTCCAGTGATTTCGGTATCGAAATTTTTAATGGAATGCAATACCTCCTCTACCTGCTCGATAGGTGGTAGAGAAAGTAATAAGTGACAGTGGGTAGAGAATAGCATGTGAATTGAACACATTATTGAGATATGGTTTTCGTTCACACTTTGAATAGGCTGGTAGCAATTGGTTTTATTTCTTTTAACGTTTTTTGTCAGATTATAAATATGTGGATCGTTTCTTATATCCTAATTTGTCTTATGGTACCGTACCCTTCAGTACAGGTGTCAACCAGCGTATTTGTTTTCAGTTTTTTACTTCTCAGAAAGGGATTATAGCCGTGCAAATTAAGATACTTTCTAAAGAATGCAAAAATAGCAACACTTCTCAGTTTCTGTTCTGTATTGTTCTTGCATGTTCAGATTATATTCTTCTGTTTGTTTTTTGGGGACAACTGTCGCCACGCGATGTTTTACGCTACAGTTACCGCCAAGATTTGCCAAGTACTGCATGGTATATCTTTTATTCTCTACATTCGATAGTTCAATAATGCTGAGGCAGTATTTTTAACACTTAAATTATTTTAGTCAAATTATATAATATAAAATATAATAACAGCCCGCCTTAAAGCAATATGTGTATGTGTAGTGTAGGAGCTGTGAGAATAATAGGTTAAAAGTTGCTAACAATGAGATAACCTTGAGGCAATAATGAGTAAGAAAGTGTAATAATGCTGCTAGTCATTCTTGGAGTAACAATAATGTAATTTTTGTGACATTTTATAAAATAGCCCATCAACAACCAGAAATAAGCTTAAGTTAAATAAAAGTATTCTATTGGATTAGGAATAGCCAATCAGAGACTTGAAATACAGAAATTTACAAATTTAGGCGGTAGAAATCAAGTCGGTTGCTTGTAGACAGCGCTCATAACTGGACGTGTTGGTTGTAGACAGCGTTACTAACCGGACGCGAGACACGTCCTCGAGAAGTTTAATATGTATTCAGTGTGAGACGAAAATAGTTTACGTGTTTAAAAAGTGCAAGTATTTAATAAAAGAATCTTATAGCTCTATATCAGTGTAGTGTTATTTAAATCGTGTCAAGAATTAATAAATAGGAGTGAATTAAAAATTATAATCTGTGTAAGGCTACATTCTTCAGCCGCACCACGCCTTGCAATGAAATCCATGTCCCTAACTAATGCTGACGCAGCCGAGGCAAACATAAAGATATAATTTTTAAAGAAACAATCAAATTACTATTTTTAAATTTGGGAGGAAGGCTACCGGGTAACACGTGCGGTTGCAATTACTTCAAGTTTGGCTCCCCAACAGTTGAACTACGTACAATGTGAAGCAACCATCTACTTCAAATTGGCGCCCAAAACGTGGTGCAAATAACGCAAAAATAACAACGTAACAAACCAACTACTTCAATGCTTGCACTATATGTTAGGGGTGTTTAACATTCTTAATATTTTCATCTCGTTAGTGATATTTGCACCAACTTGATACCGGTTTATTTAGCTTTTCCTGTTACGACTACCACCAACCCTCAATCTGGAAACATATCTTGATACTTAACCAGACTACTGTATAAGCTTAGTAGCCCGCCAAGGGATGTCTTAATGAGACTCACCGATCCAATTCGAGGGAGTAATAGGAATATTGCGAAGATAATTGGTTTTTGAACCATGAAGTACATGTTGAATTGAAGTCCGGTATTAGAATTGAAGTAGTTTTTGTCCGTCCGGGCGACGCGCGTCTGTCCTTCTGCCTGTATGACTTTCTGTGAATAACATAAGTAATTAAACGGAAAGTACGAAAAATACGATGCTACATATGTGAGTCAAATTCTACTTACGCTTGCCAGGCAAAGACTTAGAACAGCATTTTTTCATCTGATACTACACTTGAACAATTTTTGGTTATTTCTCATTTTCTGAAAAAGGTTAGCATTTAGGTTAAAAGCAGTACCTTTACAAAGTAAATATTTTTACTGAATTTTCTGTGAATACCTGTGAAACCTCCATACGGAGTAAATTTTGAAGTTATTTTAGTCATAAGAGATAGATATGAAAAAAAGAATAAATAAAAGACTCCTTGCAGTAAAATATCGAGCGTATTAAATTATAGAATTTGTTTCATAATTTACACTTCCAAAGTACTTCTGTTCAGCAAAATTTTAGCTAGTGGGTGAGGGTTAGCTACTGGATGGAGGTAGTATTTACTTGGTCTAAGACAAGTGAGATTTAAAGGCTGTTGACGTTTTTCCATTACACGCGTAATGCTTGGCACGAGTTCTGCATACTATGTACCCCTCCCACTAGCTAAAGCTTTGCCTGAGAGAAGAGCCACGCATCCTACTAACTAAAACATCGTTGAACGACACTGTAAGTGCTTCCTACTTACATATTTCAATCTTTGCTATTCTTCTTTTTCTTGCCACCTCAGGAGCTCATTTTCACGACAAAAATTTGGGTGCTCTATTTTCATTCATTTAAGCACTTATTGCCTAGTTTTAAACAATTTGTAGTCAGAAATGTATGTATTATGAATGAAGTGAATAAGTGGATTACTTTTAAGTGAGTGGTATAATATATATGCATATTTAAATTTTCCATGTGTAGAGAAAGTACTGTGAGTGTTCAGTTTTTGTATTTTAAATATCTACTAATTCCATTATTGGAAAAGGAAAATCTGCAGAGGAACTGTGCACTCATATAACTGCTAAATTTATATCCCAGGCAAGCTTATTGATTCATTATTTAGAATTTATGGTCCCCGTTTTAAAGTGTAAGCTAAGAATCCGAATACTTTCTGTGTCATATTTGCTGTGCTGTTCGTGATAGTCAAATGCCTACTCGTACAATTCTCGTACATGTTATAAATTTGAAGTGTGTAATGCTGTCCACAGAATGCGGTTTTCAAAACTTGTAGCCATTCACGCGCGTATCCTCTTTTTGTTCATTACATTACTGATGAATCGTACTACGTTACAGTTGATATTACATATTACGTAAGAACATAAAGTGTTATGTTAATTGTAAATGTATTACAAATGAATATATGTTTTACATTGCCTATAATGTCAACCTGTTACAACAAGAGACTGGTTTGATAATAAATGTCATGCTATAATAATTATAATAATAATGCCTATATTTGTGATATGTTTTAATAACTTAGTTTTTTATCAGCATTAAAAATAAATATATGCATACAATTTAAAAAAGAAAACAGTCCTTCCTCTGGCCGAGGCCTACCCCTTTCAGATCTTCATGCAATTTCACTGGAATTTAAATTCTATTTTTTACAAATTTCTACTCATAGGATTATTTAGTGTTCGTTCTTATTAAAAAGTTTTATTCCTCACGTACCTATATTGGATAGAAGAAATATTTCATTAAACAGAAAAACCTATATCAACATTTCACCGGAAATACGTCATTTTGAGGTCCTTTGAGTAAAAAGATCTGATGTGTTACACTCACATGACTTTCTCTACTCTTGTACAAACTATTTTTACAAACGCTTATTCTCCATATGCTTCATGTTAATCGAGATATCGAGATGTTAATCTTATTGCTAATTTTCTTGTAGATGCAAGGGGAATTGGGGCTTTAAGCGATAATAAAATATTTTAAGAGCTGGTTGCTATGTGCAGTATTCCATTCTCTTTGCATTAGCAGGACAAAAAAAAAATGAATAACGAATTCCCATTTGAGAAAAAGTATAAAGTATTGGAAAATTTAAGGGAATAACAACTATTTCTCGAAAATGGTTCACTCAACAACAACAACAAAAATGTATATGACATAAATTGTGTATTTTAACGCGATGCACATTTTTGTGTAGTAAAATTTTGTCTATCTCTTATGGTTTACCAATTATGCAAAAGTCGTTCACAATGAAGAATACTTTTGAAGACATTCCCAGAAAATTCGAGATATACATTTCATTTGTCTTGAAAATATCTTAAACATATGATATTTTAATCAAAATTGTTAGAGCCATTTTTAGAAAATTAAAATATTTGTAAAATTTTCCATGTAAAGGGTAATCTGGGGTGGGGGATTTTCTTGAAAACCTTCGTGCCGCATCTCTGGAAGATACTGAACCTAAATACCACGTTTATCCGACTGTTCGTTTCAGAGTTATGCTGTTCACAGACACAGACACAGACACAGACACACACACACACACACACGCACACGCACACGCACACGCACACACACAGACACACACATATGGACATGTTTCCAAAAATGCTTTTTTTGGATTCAGGGGGTCTCAAAACATATATTTCCGGTGAAATCTCGGTATCGATTTTTTGGGTGGAATGCAATACTTCCCCTACTTACTATACGTAGTACAGAAAGTAAAAAGGCTATTTGGGAAGATTGCTTATGTATGTCTGAAGAGTATGATCGAAAACGAAATGTACAAATACTAAACGTGATATTTAGTTTCAGTATTTTCCCCCAATTTAAACAACCCTTTACACGGAAGGCTTTTTGTTTGTTTTTATTTTATCAGAAATGGATCTAACGAATTTATTAAAATGTCGTAGATATTGCAGTTTTGTCTAGTTTTTCAACTGTCACTGTTCTCACTGTCACCGTGTTGATTTTTATCCAGTTCAACTTTCACTGAAACTTCACTAATCTTCACTATCACTTTACTATAGCGAACTAGTTTAACTTTACCGTCGCTTCACTTCTTCGAGACGTAGCCTCTTCTTCCGGACGGTTCACTCGCTGGAGTTGAACACAAGACTTCTTCAGGCTCTCTTGCAGGAGCAGCACACACTGCACATCACAGTGATAGTCACCAACTCGCTCGGGGAATCTCTCTTGATGTCGCACGAAACCCAGGCGCTAACTCGATCGCTCGCTCAATGACTAACTCAACTCAATTCAACTTAACTCCTCTCGCGAGAACGCTCGCTTATATAGGTAGTGGAATCTTCCACAAAATATTCTAGAACTATTTCAACACATGCTTTGGAAGAGAGGGGGAGAAACTTCCAGAAGTTTTGGTTATCTGCCGATATCGCGCCCGGTGTTTACCTTGGCGAGCGGTACTTATCACTATTTATTCCCACTGCTCAGGCTGACCTCCCGATAACCATGGGCCATAGGCGCTGCATCAAAGAATGTCTAAGGTATTCACAACATGTTTATTTTAAATTTTCAGAAAGTAGCCTGTGAAGTTCTCTTCATTCTGATGGAGCTTTGAATAATTTTGCGTAACTGGTAAACTATAACAGATAAACAACCAAATGCGTTTTGTCTTTTATTTTGTTATTAAAGCTTAAAAGTAGTCGGGAATACGCCCATAATTCAGCTAAAATATGATCACACTTTATTATTTTTGTTTAAAACATTATTACAGAATCAAAGCATTATACATTGTATAGCTTCAGTCGAAATAATTAGCATCACTAATTTCATGGTTTAAGCTCTCAGGCCTGTTCTGACTCTAGAAAAAATTCTGATGTGTTACACTCACATGACTTTCTCTACTCTTGTACAAACTGTTTTTACAAAACCTTATTCTCCATATGCTTCATGTAAATCGAGATATAGAGATGTTAATCTTATTGCTAATTTTCTTGTAGATGCAAGGGGAATTGGTAGGCTTTAAGCGATAGTCAAATATTTTAAGAGCTGGTTGCTACATGGAGTATTCCATTCTCTTTGCATTACCAGGAGAAAAAAAATGAATAGCCAATTTCCATTTGAGAAAAAGTATAAGTATTGGAAAATTTAAGGGAATAACAAGCAATATCTCGAAAATGGTTCACTCAACAAAAAAACTGTATATGACATAAATTATGTATTTTAACACGATCTAAATTTTTTGTGTAGTAAAATTTTGTCTATCTCTTATGGTTTACCAGTAATGCAAAAGTTGTTCACAGTGAAGAATACTTTTGGAGACATTCCCAGAAAATTCGAGATACACTTTTCATTTGTCATGAAAATATTTTTAATCAAAATCGTTAGAGCCATTTTTGAGAAAATTAAAATTTTCGAAAAATGTTCCATGTAAAGGGTAATCTGGGGTGGGGGATTTTCTTGAAAGCCTTCGTGTCGCATCTCTGGAAGATACTGAACCTAAATATCAAGTTTGGTGTTTATCCGACTGTTCGTTTCTGAGTTATGCTGTTCAGACACACACATACACGGACATGTTTCCAAAAATGCTTTTCTTGGATTCAGGGGGTCTCAAAACATGTATTTCCGGTGAAATCGCGGTATCGAATTTTTGGGTGGAATGCAATACTCTCCCTACTTACTCTACGTAGTAGAGAGAGTAAAAATGCTAACGTTAATCACTTCATTACCTCTTAGGCCTTTCTACATTTCTTATTCTTCCGGGTTTATAAAAATCTTTCTTGCTCCATCAATGCCTTGGTATCCTCTATACGAACGTACCATTTATGACGTACCTTATGCTGATATTGTGTCAATTATGTTTATTATGTTTAGCTTTTTTCTATATCTCTAGCGTCCCTGTTTATTATGTACACTGCCGTGTGTGAAAATTGCAACACCAAGAAAGAATTTTCCGAATAATTCCAAACTTGGTGGAAGTGTAGAAGAGTGTGTAAGCAATAAATGATTAGGTTTGCAGAAAGATGGGATACACCTCTCGTGTCGGTTGACAAGGTCAGTGTTGCGCCTAGTGTTGTCACTGCAGAGCTGTCAAACAAGGCGGAAACAATAAAGTGCGTGCCAGTCGTCGCCGTCAAAGGGAGCCATATCGGCATGTGAGAGTTCGAACGGGCTGACTGATCGATCTCCGGGAAGTGGGTTTGTCATACCGTGACATTTCGGCTCGTGCAGAGCATGCTGTTATGACAGTGATGCGTGTGTGGAAGCAGTGGATAGATGAAGGTCGTACATGACCACAGCACGGGATGACCGTCATCTTGTTCGCGTGGCCATAATGGACCGTACAGTTTCATCCACAGTGTTGGCTCGACGCTGGAGCACTGCAACGGATGTGAACGTGTCTGCATCAACGGTTCGTCTCTGTCAGCTGCAGGTTGACTGGTTGCATGCATGCCATTGCGTCGGCTTCCATTGTTTAGAAACCACGAACTCCTCCGACTGTAATGGGCACGTGAACACCGTCACTGGGGTGCTGAGTGGCAAAATGTAGGGCTGGAGGGCTGCATTGTTGAGCGGCATAGCGGACAAACACTGGGTGTGATGGTTTGGGGCGCCATTGGTTACAACAACCGATGTCGCCTCCTACGAATTGAGGGCACTTTGAATAGCAACCGGTACCTAACGATGTCTGTACAGCTGGAGGTACTCCCCGTTCTTCAGACATCTCCACAGGCCACGTTTCAACAGGACAATGCCCGGCCACATATTGCGAGGAATGTACAAGCCTTCTTCGAAGAGCGACGGGTACCGTTGCTTCCCTGGCCTGCACGTTCGCCTGACATGTCGCCCATAGAACATGCCTGGGATATGGTCGTTCGGCACCTGGTGCGTCACGGTCCTCCAGTAACCAGTTCCGCGGATTTGTGGGCTCGAATACAAACTGCGTGGACGAAAATCCCTCAGGAAGTTAATTAGAACCTTTTTGATTCAATGCCATGGCATACGCTCTAATAGCAGCGCATGGAATTCACAACAAATGCTGAATATTAGAACTCAAAGATCATGTATACGATTGAAAAGTTTATGATTTGTTGCTTGCCATATACCTAATCTATGGTATTAAATTCATTGAATTCGTGCGTTTTCTGCTTGGTGTTACAATTTTCACGAACGGCAGTGTATGATACAGCGGATTTTGCATGCTTTTCTCGCTCTATGAAAGAATCAAAAGTAATAGCGACTAGCTGTGTCATATTTTATACATTCTACATTTTACAATTAATTTCTTTTTTATCTCTATGTGCCGTGCATCGATGGTAGAATTGAAAAAATCCTAAAAACTTGATATTACCCCGATGTATCATGTTGATCATGTTTTGGGATACCCCAGAAAAACCTTGAATCCCCCTTGAAATTAAAACGTTTGATCTATTGAATATTCGTGTTACTTACGTCCTTAATAACACACTTTGGCCCACAGAATAACATATATAGGTGCCAAAAGCTCAATTTAGTTTCCTCAAAACCCCCCACCATAAATTTTTAAAAAATTAAAAATTGTTTTTGGTAAATTTGTATATTTATACTTAGAGAAACTCCCCTTCTGAATTAAAGGCACATGACCTGTCAGAGGTAAGAGCAATTTCATTTCTGCTGCCTTCTGTCTTCTAGTTTTGGGTTAGTGACAGATCTTTTTTTAATCATATATTAATGTAAATAGTCATTCCGTCGCTCTATTTAATTGTAAAGGTTTCTGGAATTTTAATTCTATGTGAAAAGTACTCATACATCTTCTTGGCTGTAAATTTACACATTAGAATTCCTTTCATCCCGTTCATGTAATAGGAATTTGCAAATATAATATAGGGAACGAAGTAAACCCTTTTATGAAAACCAGCGCCACTGTACATTTTAATTTTCACATTACTAGATGTCTCGGTCCTATATGTAATTTCCAACAAACGAAGATGTGAATACTTATCAGAGAATTTTACACTAATTGAAAGCAGGGTTTATCAACTGTGAACATTTAAAATATTTTAAATAGCCATCCATAATGCAATTTATGGATGCTTCTTGATTTAATGGCTATATTGCATACTAATCCACTAATTCCAATAATTAAAAACTGTGAATATACTGAGCAGTTAATTAGTCGTGTTTACATACCTGCTTCAGTACATAAATTTGCTAATAATCTAATGGTGATAATTAGTGATACTGTCCGTCTAGAAATTGAGCAAATTACAATTCTTAATGTAAACACACTTTTACTGAAACTGAACTGAACTGAAACAAGCAAATAAGCCAATATATGAGCGTAAGTAAGTAAATAATAAATTATAACTAATTGCCATTATGACCAACATTATTAAATTGTAAATGCAGGATTTAATCACTTAAATGTTATAGCAAGGCATCTGATCTGCACTGGAGTGCTGCAAAACCTTCTCCATAAGCCCCTAGTGAACTGCTCTCCTGAATGAAGGAACCTAACACATTTTTCGATTTTGGTTTCCCTTACTCGGTCATATGTTCAATTCTGTGTATAATGTCGGACATGAAAGAACCGAGCAAAGTGTTCGGCTTCGATATCCTTTATTCGGTCATTTGCCCGATTCTATGCCTAATTAGCGGATATATAATTAACCTCAGCAACATGGAACGACCGAGCACAGCGTTTCCCCGATTTTCCTTATCTACTCGTTCATATTCCGGATTCTATTTCTAATGTCCGGATATTCGATGAACTACAGCAACAGAAATTACATTTTGCAGTTCGAGACAATACCGCACCAAGTTCTCAAATTCACAGTTACAATTACAAACTTTATAAGAGCTGTTGAAAACGTTGTTCTTCTCTATCCTAACATTTCTGGCATCTGCTCAGGAAATTTTCATGTACACTCGAGAGTTTAGTATCTAAAATTGAGTGAGTTTCTCGTGGATGTCTTCTTTTAGTTCTTCCAATATATAGGGTTTATTGCATACGCTTTATGTTTTAAGTTTCCCCGTATATAAAAATCAGATACATCATTTCAGAGTATCGTGATGTAATAATTTCTTTACTAATAAACCTATCCTCAAAAATGCCCCGAATTAAATTTAATGGCCTAATCGACTGTATGCGCAGTAGTAGCTTCTTTTTGAAAAAAATCCAAAGCTTTCAACTTCGGTCAGCTGTTCAAAAAGTATGTAAATAAGTAATTCCGGTATCTCTCTGTATTTGTTTCTCAAAAAAATGTAGATCGTATTGTTCTGTAAGCATTTACTGCACACAAATTTGCGTGTCTTGCCAGAGAATCCCGTGCATAAAATCGGGTTTCTCTGTACTCCAATATCTGTTATTTTGCGACGAAACATAACCATATAAAAGGAATCATGCTTCGTCAGAAAATATCAAATGAGGGTCAATGTGGATCGCAAAATCCAATTACAGAAATTTATCTCTCTGATGATCACTGAATAATAAGGCGTATGCACAAAACCCTAGATATTGGAAGAACTAAAAGAAAACAGGCTAGAAATTCACTTAATTTGGGGTATGGAATGAAAACTTCCAAGGAAGATGCCAGAAATATGCTGATAGAAAACGGCATTTGCAGCATATCTTATAATTAGATATGTACATATCATTGTAACTATAACTATGAGAACGTGAGACGTTGCGAGGATATTATAACCGTTTCGGCGGAAGTCCGAGCTACAATGGCCGGCGCGTGAGCAGGTTTGCGTTGGCCACAGTGTGAGGGAAAGCACTGTATATAGGTATTTGCATTTACAGTTTAATGTTGTGTTTCAAACAACATTATATTTATTATTTAGGTAGGTAAATAGGGGTTTTTAAGAGCTCTATCTAATGGTACCCTTTTGGACCCCCACTTCCAACTTTTAAATTGATACGCCACTAACCCCACTTCGGTTATAGCTGATTGATGAAATCAAACCCAAATGAAGATTCATATGTGCTTTAGTTTAAATACTTTTGTCTCGTAAAATAAAATGCTGATTTTCCAAATAAATTATTGTTTCACTGGTCTGATTCATTCTATATGTATATCATAGCTACTACTTTTTGTATATTTTTACTTTCTCTATTGCTTATCTATAGTAAGCAGAGAAAGAATGTTCCTCCGCCCCAAAAATTGAATATAGAGATTTTACTGGATATACGCGTTTTGATGTCCCGTGTATTAGATTTGTTTTAAGAAAACGCCTATGTGTGTGTATGTGTGTCTTTGTGACTGTAAGGGGCGGTTTCACCAACAAATGCTACATTTTAACACAATGTTAAACTGATTTAACACTGAAGTTAACACAAATTCTGTTTCATCATACAATGTTAACTTTAACTTTGTGTTAAAGTCAGTGTTAAGTTAGCATCCCCATACCCCTGTGTTAAGACGTTTAACAAATATTAGAAATTGGAATGTGGCTGCCGCAAACCAAGCTGTTCATGCGAGTTTGCTACAATTGGCATTTCTGAATGCCATTCCTAAAAAAAGAGTTGTCGTACGTCATAATAAAATTGGACCCCTGCAAAAGGAGGAATTTTTAAAGCAATATAGATTGTCCAAGGGGACTTGAGCATGGATTTATGGGAAATATGAGATGTTAGAATACTACTAACAGAAGCATGCCTCTTTTTCCCTAGTGTTAATTTGGTACTTAGATTTTATGTACTAACATTTTTCATTTACTTGTTATAATGTTGGTATTTCCAAAACTACCGTTTGTGGGTTTATCTGGAGGGTTTCCAAAGCAATTGTTTCAAGAAGTAAATTATTTTTTTCGGATCTGCTTGATTAATATGAGATAATAGTTTTCGTCCACTTTAGTTTCAATGCAGTGTCCACCACCAATTTTAAACCGTCTTAAACACTCTTCGCTCCTAAAGTTTCTGGTGCTGCACTTTATGTTAGCATAAAATTGCAGTAGTTGCTTACTGGGCTTAAGAGAAACGCGTTCATTCCAATTTAATTACTCGCTGTTTTTGTCCCATGCTGCAATCTTATTCTTTAATGTAAGACCGTCAGCTTTTTCGCACTTGACAATACGTCTATACTTATTAACCAGATGTCAATTAACGTGTTTCAAACGGTGAAACATTTATTTTAGTTTACATCGTGATTCTAACCTCAAACAACCGGGAAAATTAAATGACCATTACCAAGAATGTAAATAGTTGTCGGCTACTGACACAGAACGCGGCGATACGTAGACAAAAGCACATTGAAGTACGTTCAAAAGCAGTGTCGTTCTACCACCGCCTTCTCGAAAGCTAGCGTTTACAGTTGTCTTTGACGTTAATAAAATGTTAGTTAACAAATTCCTGTAAAAGCACGATGAAACGCAAAAGATTGAACCTTATGTTAAACTTTGAACACCTTATTCTTAACAAACAAGATGTTAGAGTATTTTAACATCGGTTGGTGAAACCAGCCCTAAACAGCATAACTCAAAAACTTGCTATTTAAGTTAAACATCCTCCAATGGTGCTTCACGAAGATATTCAAGAAAATCCACCCATCGCATACCACCATTTACACGTAAAAAGTTTTCCTTATTTTTTATTTTCTCAACAATGGCTATGGCACTTTTACTTAAAATTCCATATGTTATAAATAAATTGCATATCTTGAATTTTCTGAAAATATTCGTAGATTAGTCGTCTTCATGATCAATGAATTTCTTATAACTCGTAGATCGTAAGAGACAGACAAAAGCTTAACGTACAAAAAATTGTAGATATCGTTAAATCATACATTTTATGTTAAATAAGATGTTTTTTGGCATTAACCATCTCCGAAATATTATTTATTATAGGCTGGAGTTATCAAATACTTTATACTTTTTCTACTGCAAAATCGCTATTCGTTTTTTTTTCGTTTTTTTTTTCTCATGGTCATGCAAAGGGAATGGAATTTCAAAGCCATTACACAGCGACCCGTTCTTAAAAGACTTGACCATCGCTTAAGCCTACTGTATTCCCTCATCACCCTTCTAACTGCAAGGAGGTATGTAATACAACCATTCCTGCAAATGTTTATCTCGATTAGCATGGAGTAGATGGAAGAATAAGCTTTTATAAGAATAGTTTGTTGAAGTAAGTGTAGAGAAAGTCACGTAAATATAACACACAATATACCGAACAAGGTGGTACCGCAACAACGCATGCGACTCGCATTCGAAAGCCCGAATTTGATTCCCGGCGACTGTCCACTCTGACCCACGGATCTTTTCGTCAGGTGAATGCTGAAGTGTTTTCTTTCATCCCCCGAATTTTCTGTCCCTCGATTTCGTTTTATTAATCATTGCCTTCACCCCGTTTGGTATGTTTTAGGGCTGGAAGCGTCGGCGATGGTGTTTCGGTGCAGCGTGGCAGGTAAAAAGAATACTTTCTGTGAATTTCTTGTCCCTCGATCTTTGGCTGGTTGCCGGGATATGAGGACCACCCCTTGGGGACATTGCACTCTGTGTGGGGCGTAGACCCCGGTCTACCTGCCCGACTGCCGGTGAATCTCAATCTGAAACTTTAGGGTCCCTGTCATTGCTGTGCGCCACTCTTTACTCCGGCCGCCCGGTTTCTCCTTTCACTTTATCCCTCCCTCCTGGGGGGATCCTCGTGGGGCATCGGTACAACATCCTCATTCCTGGATCGGTGCCAAATTCTCTCCGCTTCATAATGAAATCCAAACACACATTATTTTAAGTACAGACAATCTTCAGTTGCTTCTCATAATGTCAATGAAGGAGCTTCAAGGCAAGTATATAGCGACGCGTTTTTAAACATTTCGCTACTATAACGAAAAGAATAATAAATAATTCTCTACAAACTTTATCTCAATTAACAAAGCGGACACAAAACCGCTAAAGTTTATATAAGACATATCAATGATGCTCAAACTTAAGGGAATCAGGTGAGGGTAGATTTACCCCCATGCATTGTTCGTGGAGCTATGACGTATTCTTGTGATCATGGGTTGTACAAACTGCAATGTTAGGTTACCTTGTAACATGCCATTGCAAGCAGTTGTCAGTGAGTGAGTGAAGGAGAAATGCTTCATAACACAAAGCGATAGAGGTAGGGTAAGGCGACAATGTGACGTCATTAGCTCATAAGAGACAAGGTTGGGCTTCACTGAAATTTATAAATTTAACTATTGTGAGTATAAAAGGTACGTAACTGTAAGGTTACTTTTAAAACCATGGCAGTAAATTAGCGAATGATACGTTTTCAGAGGTTTCCTACGCAGTTGGAACATAAGTTGATATGGCCGAAAGCGGAAGTTAAAGGAATATACGGTAAACGATACCGAATTGAAACCGTTAGCTACAAATTGTGTTTTCTTACTTTCTTTGTTGTTCTCCTACTTATGCAATTGGAAAATTTTCCATAGTGGTATTTTTCAAAGAACTCCAATATTAATTTTACATTAATGCTTACTTTAAGTACACATTAAACGTATAACTTAATTATTGCTGTTATTTATAAGTTCCAGAGTTTGTGGAGCTGAAGCAATGCGTCATCCTAAGACAGCATACTGCAGCTTTGCCAGGACACGCTATTCTTATTGCTTCACACGAGGACGAAAGGATCTTATTGTAAATTCAGTGTGCGCTGCAGGCCTTTTCGGGGGAAACCAAAGTCCCTTTGGGATTGACCAGAAGGCAGAAGAAAAACGATGCTGAAATGTTGGCAAACTTACAAGGGTCAAACGCAAAACGCTTTTAAATCGCTGGTTCTGGGTGTGAGAGTTTTACTGTGTACGTTGAAAAGCTGTTAAACTTACTCAAAAATGTTATTTTTAAATGTCTAAAGGTAGAGACTGATACCGCACGTATTGGCGGGCATATATAGATAATTAAATAAAGAAATAACAGTAAGATAGTGAAATAATTGCAGTAAATAATTTCCGTACATTAAACAAGTGTATAATATAGCACTCTGAGCTGAAATGTTTATCTCGAAAGATGAAGGTAACTAGGAAATCAGGCTAGCAATGTCATTAGCATCACCGAAGTAGCGAATGCATTAGCTTAAACATTCTGGAAATTCAGTTAGGATATAAATGCAGTACGTTTTCAGTCACATAGGCCAATTGAGTATATTAGAGAGGCAAAAGAAATTCTGAGAAAGTGAAAACGTAAAGAGAGTTAGATATTGACCTGGGCAAGATGCAAAGTTGGAAGAGGAAAAATATGTAGGTGGAGCTAAAATTAATATACATTCGTGCAATCGAAATCAGAGTTATTCTGGTACCGTCACCGATACGTACTCGTGCGATATTTTAAGCGCTCAGTGCGCGCTTGTGTGAGTAAGATTTCGCAACTGTTGCCGGAGGTCTCGCCGATAAATATCTTAGTGACTCACGGAAGGTTACACTACTAGTTTGTTTTATTGCGGAAACGGTTATTTTAAATCATAAAATTCATCCAGGGGAAGTTAAAAAATCTAATAATTAAGTGTTTGTAATTTCATGTGCATTTCATAATCAGTTTCATTCTTGAAGGTGTTTATTTTATTAGCCCCACGTATGAACGCCAATTTGAAGAAGATGGTTTGTTACGTTATATTTTTACCACGCTTTGGGCGCCAATTTGAAGTAGTTTGTATTGAAGGAGTTGTATTATACTTCAACTGTTGGGAAGCCGAACTTGTAGAAGTTGCAACCGCACGTATGGCAAATAGTTTCCGGTAGCCTTCGCCCCAAATGTACTTTCAGGTGGCCTTTGCCCCAAGTTTAAAATAATATTAACTTTGTAATTTGACTGTTTCTTTAAATATTATATATATATATATATATACGTTTGCCTCGACTGCGTCAGTGTATTATTGTTAGAGACACGTATCTCTTGGCAGGGTTGTGATGTGACAAGAATGTAGGCTTCCACAGATTATAATTTTACTTCACTCATTTTATTAATGCTTGACACGGTTTAAATAACACTTCACTGATGTAGAGAGGTATGAGATTCTTTTTATTAATTAATTGCACTTTTTAACACGTAAACTTATTTTTCGTCTCACACGAATATACGTATTAAATCTCTTGAGGACGCATCTCGCATCCGGTTACAATCACTGTCTGCAGTCAAGTGAACTGATTTCAACCGCCTTATCTTGTAAACTTCTGTATTTCAAGTCTTTGATTGGCTATTCCTAATCCAATAGAATACCTTCATTTAACTAAAGCTTTTTCTGGTTGTTGATTGACTATTTTTAAACTGTCTCAAAATTTACATTATTGTTGCTCCAATAATGACTAGTACCATTTAAACTTTCAAATTCATTATTGCCTCAAGGTTAACCCATTGTTAGTAACCTTTAACTTATTATTCTCACAGCTACTACATTATTAAATTACGTAATGCATTCACATAACTTTATTGAACATGTTTACAATAATATAACCATATGCAATGACTGTTACATACATTTTACAAATTATTACATACACACATTTCTTCAAGGCGGGCTGTTATTGAATTTACATATTATATAATTTGACTGAAATCATTCTTTATCTTCAAGCAGTCGACAACTCGCTTCAAAAGCTCGAATATTAGATCACATTAAATTACTGATTGAATTTAAACTGGTGGTACCCTTTAACATGCCCACCATACCCTGAGAGCAAGATCTCATAGCTTACCCCTGAAGCCGCTGGCTCAGAAGACAACAGAACGAGCTATGAGATCTCGGCAGCTGAATCGTCGACATCAAAATTGTCGCACCATCGCTGCATATAGTAATTCAGCTTCAAGACAATGCCATTGATGTTCATTATACTGGGTGTCCTAGAGCCCCCGTATCAGCTGTTTTTCTCTAAAATTATGAAACACTTGTTGTTCGCAAAAACAATTTGACAACCAAAATCTATCTAAGAATCGATTGGTGGTTTTTCGAGATTCCGGAGCAAGCCGGAAGTAGGATTACTCGTGGTCAACCTTGAAATTTTAAATGGAAACATGGGTTGTTTAAGGGACCATTGGATAGTATTTTTAAAATGAAACATCTTTTACCAAAAATGGAATGAATTGTTCTTCCACACAAGCCGTGTGTTGGAAGGGTTGGAAAGGTAGAATCAGACGCCTGAAAAATGCAATGCCACAGCCGGGATTTTAACCACGGAGCTCCCGGTCTCTGTCCGGTTGTTCTAACCACTGAGCCATCATGGCAAGTTGCCGATACGCCATTAAATTCCCCAACTGATTCGCATTTTTCCCGGTAAACCACAAGGAGATCTCAAATTGTATTAAGATGGCCTTCCAACCCTGTCCAACACACGGCTTGAGTGGAAGAGCAATTACTTCCATTAATTGACCTAATAGTGGTTGAAACTATGAAGCACGGGAATTAAATTACTTACAACATTGTAGATCGCCATTTGGTATGTCATCTTAATACAATTTTTGATCTCCTTGTGGTTTACCGGGAAAAATGCGAACCAGTTGGGGAATTTAATGTCACACCGGTAAGTTGCCATGGTAGCTCAGTAGTTAGAACAATCGGACGGAGACAGGGAGATACGTGGTTCAAATCTCGGCTATGGCATAGAATTTTTCAGTCGTCTGTTTCTACCTTTCCTTTACCAAAAATGTTTTTCTTCTCATGTTTACTCACAAATAAGCGATCGATTTCTTCGTCAACATTTTGCACCAGTTGCCTGTTCCTCTGGCTATATGGTTACACTCGGCAAGTTCTTCACCAGTTGTTTCTTAGACGGTGGATTGGACCAGGTGAACCAGAATGTCGGTCGGTCCGATCTCCTAAAACTTTGAAATTTTGAATGGGAACATGGGCTTTTAAGTTATCATTGGATAGTGTTTTTAAAATTAAACAACTTTTACTAAAACTTTATTTCTATCTTCTAATGTTTACTCTCACATAAAAGATAAAGGTAAAGAAATTCACGAGTTCTCAAAAATGCTCGAAATCTTTCTTTCATATCTTGTCTAGTTGTAGGACGCACCTGGTAGACAATGTGTAATTCTTTCCCATAAAAAGAAGTTTTTTGGTGTTAAATCAGGAGTTATTAAACTATTTTGGTATTGGAATCGCATGCTTATGATATCGTTATAATCAGATCCGATTATTTGTTCTGTTTTCTTAGCTGCTAAATCGTGACTATCTACTGTCTGTTCAGGGGCATTTCAACTAGGGGGTGGGGATGCCCAATCAAAAAGGTAGGGGCTTAGTTATTGGAAGTGGGTAGAGGCAAATGGCACTGTTCGCGTTTTCCACTGTACGCGTAAAGCGCGGCACGAGTTCAACACATTCTGTACCCTCCTTCCAGCTAAACCTTTTCCTGAGAGATAAGCCACCCCAAACCCCTAGCTAAAACGTCACTGAACGGACAGTAAACGAGTATACAAAATGAACCATTTAAGTCCAGACTGTACAATATCCCCAAAACTAAGCGCTGTAGAAAGAAATATTTTGAATAAACGTTACTTGATATTATTGGGGAAAGTAAATGTCATCGCTCGTGTTTTATTTGGAGGAAGTTATGATTGTTATTTTAGGGTAACTTTACAATGGTCCTAGTTTTAGGTTCCCATTTAAAAAAAGTTAACTTGACCCTAAAATGATCATCATAACGTCCTCCAAACAAAACACGACTAATGGCTTTCATGTCCCCCATAATATCAAGAAACATTCATTAAAGACGTTTCTTTCTATAATCTAATTTTTATAGATATTTTAAAGTCTCAGATTAAATGGTCCACCCTGTATACTGTTTGGAATGAAATATCGGTCCTATTTTACATGCATATCTGTGGAGTACACACACACACACACACACACACACCGCACGTACGCACACAGGGATGTGGTCAGTATGACAGAGAGCTGAAACAAATAACAAAAACATACGGAAAGGTGTCAAAAGAAGATAAGAGACATCAAGGAACAGGAAACAGAACGGGATTGTAAAATTAAACCTTGTCTAAGTCTAGCAAATGAAATAAAACTGAATTGGTGTAAAGAGACATATATACTTAACTTAGGAAGAAAGGAGGGATCAGGAATGGCATGGTTTAGACTGGGGGCTGGAGAGCACAGAAAATGAGTGACGGTTCTGGCAAGAGTATCTGCCATTCTGTGATTTGGATGAGTACTGGGTACCTATTTTGGCGGAACGCATACGGTGGGAGAACCAGTGAGCAATTAAACTCAAAGAAGAATTCTGTCCGTTAAGAAAGAGATTGGCACGTTGGGATCTACTGACTGATCAGAGGAGCTGGAAAAACATGGACAATTTCTTGGTTGAAGTGCGCGAAAAAATTTAGCTCTATTTTGCTTTTTCTTTGTTTCTGTTATTTCTTTTGTCACCATGCCTTGTATCATAAATATGCATGTAGGTAAATGACCAATGCACCAAATAATCGTGTAATAACTTCAATAACTTGACACTAATAAAGATACACTATCTACATACATGGGTATAGGTTACACAAGGAAGGAGACACCTCTCACCATGACCTAAATGGCTACCCCCTCCCCAGGAGTGAGGGATGAAGTAAGGAACTATAGGAGGCTACAGGTTGCAGACAGACAGGCCACAAAGACGCACGTAAGTCCCTAACGAAACCCGTTCATCTGCTGGAACTGCCTAGAGAGGGCGATGAACGACCCGTCGGCCAATCAGCCTTCTAGTGTCTACGGGGAGTACTCTTGCCATTGATCAAATATCCGCGTCAACTCTCCGGCACCGTCATACGCCACGAAATCTACAAGCACACCTGAAAGAAAAGAAGGAAACGGAATGAAAGAAAAATGATAGAAAGGAAATAATGGTAGATGAGCATTCGCCTACTGTAAACCACGAAAAACCCAGGTCAGAGTGGGAGGTTGAAGGGAATCGTACCCAGGACCTAACACGTTATCGCGGATTCCTCTCATACATAAGTTTTCTCTCATAATATAACTATAGAAATATATTATTCTAAAAGACGAAGGTTCGTTAACATTCTTTACTGCAATTCCACAGATTGAATGGCCGCTCTCCTGCGGCCACGTGCTTTCCCTCATGTTTAAGGTTAATTTCGGGGCGGTTTTGTTTGGTAGGATTACATTGATTTCCTATCTCTACCGGATGCTCCTTTTATACGCGTTTACCTTCTGTCTGACTTAGGTTAGGAATCTCATATTGATTACATTGCCGTTAGAATCGATAATGGCATATTCCAGCTTAGAGCACTCAGTTACAGCGCTGCATACAAAGCTTTCTAATTTATATCCTTGTATGCACTGCCGCGTCAATTATAGTGCACTGGGAGACGTTCTTATGCCAAGAGTATATTAATTTTGCATGAAAAATCAATATCTTGCGTTCGTTCAACTGCAGAAAGAAGAAAAACTACATTTTTAGTCCATCTTAATTGTTGGTTAATACTGATAGAAAACATTTATTCGATAATAAATTAATATGCACTAAAAGGTTTTTAATGAAACAATATACAGTTTATCTACTACTATAATACTAGTGATGCTTTGGTTCGTAGTTACTAGGCACAAAGCCTGTACAAAGTATAACAATACACAAAACACGCTATCAAAACAAAATACAGGTTCAACAAAGCGTAAAATACACTATAATGATGATCATCTAATCTTATTTTCCTTGATAATATGCATTAAAACAAAAACCTTCTGCTTAATTTATAGTTATTGTAATATTACAGTCATTACAATTTTTAACACTTATTGGAGGCACATTTTCTCTATTATCAGAAGTATTGTTTTTTCACAACTTTGCCTGTAATTGAACTATCTCCCCTAATTAATAGATCGCGAATTTTTTTCTTACCCTCCACACTTTTTCTATACCTCTGTAACAGTTTAGGCAGTATTTTTAATACTTAAATGATTTCAGTCAAATTATATAATATATAAATTCAATAACAGCCCGCCTTAAAGCAAATTGTGTATGTAACAATATATAAGGAATGTATGTTACAGCCATTGTAAATGTTTATATTATTGTATCCATATTTAATAATGTTATGTGAATGTATTACGTAATTTAATAATGTAGGAGCTGTGAGAATAATAAGTTAAACGTTCTTAACAATGAGGTAACCTTGAGGCAATAATAAATTTTAAATTTTAAATGCTACTAGTCATTATTGGAGCAACAATAATGTAATTTCAGTGACAGTTTATAAAATAGCCAATCAACAACCAGAAAAAGCTTTAGTGAAATGAAGGTATTCTATTGGATTAGGAATAGCCAATCAGAGACTTGAAATACAGGAATTTACAAGTTTAGACGGTTGAAATCAATTCAGTTGCCTGCGGACCGTGTTTGTAACTGGATGCGTGATGCGTCCTCGAGAGATTTAATACGCAATCGTGTGAGACGAAAAATAGGTTTTCGTATTAAAAAGCATAATTAATTAATTAAAAGAATCTCACAGCTCTCTATATCAGTGAAGTGTTATTTAAATCATGTCAAGCATTAATAAAAGGAGTGAAGTAAAATTATAATCTGTGTAAGCCTACATTCTTGTCAAATCACAGCCCTGCCAAGAGGAGATAAGTGTCTTTAACTATAATACTGACGCAGCCGAGGCAAACATAAATATATAATATTTAAAGAAACAGTCAAATTACAAAGTTAATATATTTTTAAACTTGGGGCAAAGGCCACCTGAAAGTACATTTGGGGCGAAGGCTACCGGAAACGTTTTACCATACGTGTGGTTGCAACTTCTACAAGTTCGGCTCCCCAACAGTTGAAATATAACACAACTCCTTCAATACAAACTACTTCAAATTGATGCCCAAAGCGTGGTGCAAATAGCGTAACAAACCACTTCTTCAAATGGGCTCACCATACGTGGGACAACAAAATATATTCTCACAGTATTCAATTTCCACCCTTGATGTCTTTTTAAGAATATTCACTCCAAAGACTCGCAGATTTAATACCCTTCGACTTCTCATAAAAATACACCAACAAAGAATCTTCATTTACATCTGTTTCATTACCACACACCAGCCCTTGAATTTCGTATAACTACAAAAATAAATTTTTCTTGACTTTTCTGGAGGTATATTAATAGTTGCATCTTGGGCTACTTTTAAAATTTTTCCTGATGAACCGTGAAAATCACCTTGTTCGCTCATTCTTAGTTTGAAATCACATATGAAACCAACCCAAAATTGCGGAATATGTTTATTGATTTATCGTATTTTTTTTCCAAAGCCCACATTATTCTTTCTCTAAACATATCGTTTCCGCAAAACTTAATTTCATTAAACATACTAAGATTACAACATAAACTAAAATACTCTGAACGTAGATAAAATATTGTTGACAACACGTCCTCTAAACAACTATTCCAAAGCGCTTCCAAATGTATCGCCTTTGTTTTGTTCAACTCCTTGCAGTCGTAATTTGTTTGGTCTCGAATCATCATAAACGTTATCCCACTCTTTAGTGTTACAGTAGCTAACTAAAAATGACTTTCTTGCCAATTCTTCAACAAACAACATTGTGTCCATAAAATTACTTCATACTCCAAACTGTGACCACATCGCCTTGGATAATCGTGTTTAAAAGAAATTGGTGATATTCGAAGAAAAAACTGAAATATTTTTGTGCATGACAACAATGCACTACAATGGTCAGGAATCAAACACAGAAACTTAATTGATTCACGTTTGTGATTAGTCGATATGGGATCATTGTTGGATATTTATCAGGCAGGTGACATGAATGTTTGCTATTAACATTGTGTTGTTATTGCAGAAGTTTTACTGGGTTATGGCGAATCGAACAAGGACGTAGTGGTTGTGTTTTGGAATATCATAGCACGCAGAGTCTGGTGCAGGTTCAAAGTGCTTTTAGGCGAAGGTTTCAACATCAAACTCCTACACACACGCCAATTTTGAAGTGACCATGATTTTGTGGATCGTGCTGCATATATCAAAGGAAAGGCCATTCAGGGAGACCATCTGTCAATGCCAAGTGCGGGAGGCATTTGTACGTAGTCTTAAGAAGTCTGTCCGTAAAGCTAGTCAGCAGTTAAACATCCCTAAATCCACCGTATCCAAGATCCTAGGTACACGACTGAAGTTTTACCCCTACAAACTGCAATTACTGCATAAGTTGAAACCTGATGACCCTGCAGAACGATTAGATGTTTCTAAACATTTATTGGTACTAATAGAGGGTAATGAAAATGTATCAGAAAAAACAATTTTCAGTGATGAGGCAACATTCCACGTTAGTGCAAAAGTGAACAGGCATAATTTTAGGATTTGGGGGAGCCAGAATACACATGCAATTTTGGAAGTTGAAAGAGATTCCCCTAAAGTGAATGTCTTTTGTGCCGTATCGAAACATCTATGGCTTATTTTTCTTTCGAGAGGCCACTGTCAATGGTCCAACGTATCTTGACATGCTCATTGAATGGTTATTTCCACAATTGGAAAAAGAAGAAGGCAATGAATTTACTTTCCAACAAGATGGAGCACCCGCTCACTGGCATTTACACGTCGGAGAACATCTGAATGAGCGGCTTCTAGGAAGATGGATTGGACGTGCCGGAAGTGATGATAATGTCTTCTACAAGTGGCCGCCGAGGTAGCCTGACTTGACGGTCTGCAACTTCTTTTTATGGGGTTACATAAAGGATTGTCTATGTACCCCCATTGCCTCAAAACCTGCAAGAAGTGCAACTTCGTATCACTGCTGCCATCCAATCCATTTCATCACATATGTTGGAGCGTGTGTGGCGTGAATGGGAACATCGCCTTGATGTCTGCAGCGTCATTCGCGGGGGGCCGCACCCAATGTCTATGAGGTAGAGTAAAACATATTTGAGTTTTTCTTTCGAATGTCACCAACCTCACCAAAATAGGACTATCCAAAGCGAGGCAATACCAGTTCAAAGTATGACAGTATTTTTATGGACACACGGTATGTTAAGTTCAGTATATTCTTCTACCTATATTAGTCGAGATAAATATGTTTTGTAGAAATGGTATTATCAATACTAGCTAGCTACGTTGCAGTGGTAGCTCTTTAGACTCTTTTTTTTTTATTTTTTTTATTTATGTACGTTCCTTAACTGCAGTGTTCATTAGCGTCCCCTTCTATAAATGGCGTGAAAGACAGGAAATTTTGCTCAGAGGGCTTTCTATCAGGTTTGAGATTCTTTTACATGCCGTAAATGTAAGACACGGGACCACCGGCTTTACTTACCTTCCGAAGGAAGCCATGCTAATGATTTTTACGGCCGAAAAAATGCATCGCCCTCTGCCGGGTTTGTACCCGCAACCTCGGGAACTAGAGGATAGCATGGTAACCACTACTTTAGGCTCGAATGACAAATTTCCATTTATCTCTACCGTAAGTGACTGTCCTTTATGAAATCATTGTACACTGATCTGTAAGGTTTTTACGGTGAATCTTTCCCTTTACCCCTTATAATCGCAATTTCGCGCATACCCCACTACTCCTAATAGCGAATGAAGCATTCACTGATATTCATGCAAAACGATGTGAAACATCGGCGGAATTTCAGTTCCTTAACCTTCTCCCGACGGTTTTTTAAGTCCTCGAAATGCTGCATTGCCTATATATATATATATATATATCGTTTGGCGTTGGAAGAATCCTTGGTCAGAATGGTCGAGTAACTTATTAAAGTCGGTTAAATTTTAAACCATAGTTCCATAGTTATTTAATAACAAAAGCTACATAATTTACGGATAATGGAGAAACACTTAATATATAAAATGAAATAAGATTCCGCATTTCCAGATTACCAAATTAACCTCTTTCAAACAGACACATAGACAGCAACTATTTAAAAACAAATCTTCTCAGTTATTAATAATAAAAATGTGATGTGCTGCACTCGCATGACTTTCTCTACTCTTGTAAAACTATTTTTACAAACGCTTATTCTCCATATATAGGTACTTCATGTTAATCGAGATGTTAATCTTATTACTAATTTTCTTGTAGATGCAAGGGGAATGTGGTAGGCTTTAAGCGATAGTCAAATATTTTAAGAGCTGGTTGCTATGTGGAGCATTCCATTCTCTTTGCATGTACAGGACTTAAAAACGAATAACGAATTCCCATTTGAGAAAAAGTATAAGAATTGGAAATTTTAAGGGAATAGCAAGCAATATCTCGAAAATGGTTCACTCATCAACAAAAATGCATATGGCATAAATTGTGTATTTTAACGCGATCTACATTTCTGGTGTACAAGAAAATTAGCAATAAGATTAACGTGAAACAGATGAAAATAAGCATTTGTAAAAATAGATTGTACAAGTCATGTGAGTGTAATACATAAGATTTTTTCCATTACATGCCATTCTCAACTAAAAGTAATTCTTCTTGGCATGTTCCTTTATAACTTCAATGCGTTCGTATTCATTCACAAGAGCCGTGTAAATCTTTTTCAATATATTAGTAATTTTTGAAATGAAAAATGAAATTCCTTCAGAAGGAATTATGCCTTTCAATAGCGAAACAATTCAAAAATCGGTTTATTGATTTATAGATTATCCTACTAGATACACAAAACACACACATAAATTTTCTCTCTTTATAATATTAGAATACATTCCTTAGAGGTACAATGGGAATAGCCTATGCGACAGTCAAATATTTTAAGAGCTGGTCGCTATATCCGTTCTATTTGCATGACCAGGAGGAAAAAAAAAAGAAATATGACATCCATTTGAGTATAACCTTTGGAAAATTCAAACCAATAACCCAGGAATATCTTGGAAATGATCAACTCTACAAAATATGTATTTGACATAAATTGTGTGGTTTAACGAGATCTACATTCTTGTGTAGTAAGATTTTGTCTCTCTCTTACGGTGTACCAGTTATACAAGAGTCATAGAATGAAAACTTCACAAGCTATTCCCAAAAAATATACATTAAATTTGTCATATTTAAACATATCATACACTACCGTTTGTGAAAACTGCAATACCAAGAAAGAATGTCCCGAATAACTCCAAACTTGTTGGAAGTGTAGAAGAGTGTGCAAGCAATAAGTGATTAGGTTTGCAGAGATATTGGCTACACGTAGGCCGAGTAGAGCCCTCTCATGTCGGTCCGACAAGGTCAGTGTTGTGCCCAGTGTACTCAGTGCAGAGCTGTCAAACAAGGTGGAAACAATAATGAAAATGACAGTATGCCCCGTCGATGTCAAAGGGAGCCATATCGGCATGGAGTCGGATCGAACGGGGCAGTATAATCGGTCTCCGGGTTTGCCATACCGTGACATTTCGGCTCGTACAGGGCATGCAGCTACGACAGTGATGCGTGTGTGGGAGCAGTGGATAGATGAAGGTCGTACGGAGCGAAGAGCGGGTACTGGACCACGGAACATGCAGCTTCATCCACAGTGTTGGCTCGACGCTGGAGCACTGTAACAGGTGTGAACTTGTCTGCATCAATGGTTCGTCGCCAACTGCTGCAGATTGGACTGGTTGCATGCATGCCATTACGTCGGCTTCCATTGTCCAGAAACCTCCGCCTGCAATGGGCACACATCACTGGGGTGCTGAGTGGCAAAATATAGCCTTTTCGGACGAGTCCCACTTCAACGTGTCCTCCAGTGATGACAGCATACGTGTCCGGCGGCACTGTGGTGAGCGCAACCTGGATGGCTGCATCGTTGAGCGACATAACGGACAAACACCAGTTGTGATGGTTTGGGACGCCATTTGTTACAACAACCGATCTCGCCTCTTACGAATTAAGGGCACTTTAAACAATAACCTAACGGTAGTTGTAGATGCTGAGGTACTCCCTCTGCTTCAGGCATCTCCACAGGTCACATTTCAACAGGACAAAGCCCGGCCACATATTGCGAGAAATGTACAAGCGTTCTTCGAAAAGCGACACCTACCATTGCTTCCCTGGCCTGCACGTTCGCCTGACATGTCGCCCATCGAACTTGTCTGGGATATAGTTGTTCGGCACCTTGTGTGTCACGGTCCTCCAGTAACCAGTGTCACGGATTTGTGGGCTCGAATACAAACTGCGTAGAGGTAAATCCCTCAGGAACTTATTCAGAACCTTTTTGATTCAATGCCGCGGCGATAGCAGCTGTAATTGCAGCGCATGGAGGCCACACCAAATATTGAATATTAGGGCTCAGAGGTCATGTATAAATTTGAAAAGTCTATCATTTGTTACTTATCATGTACCTAACCTGTGGTATTAAATTCATTGCATTCATGCGTTTCCTTTTTGGTGTTGCAATTTTCACAAACAGCATATTTTAATTAAAATCGTTTAACCATTTTTGAGAAAGTGAAATTTTCGAAAAATGTTATATGTAAAGGTAGTATGGTGTGGGGGGAATTTCTGGAAGACCTTCGTATGGCAACCTTGGAGAATTCTGAGCTGAAATACAAGGTTTGATATTTAACAAATTTTTTTCATTGTGATGTTCACACACATACTCGTACACATACATATACACACGGACCTTTTACACCGTACCTCCTCTATTGAATGTACGCAGCAAGGGAAAGTAAAAAGCATAACAATGCTCACAATATTGCTTTTCGAAGTACCTGACTCTCAACGAGTAACCAATCTCTTCCAGTTCGATATTGTGATGGTAGCCAAACCCATTCTCTTCTGGTTCATTATAACGAAACGGACGTTTCGTTATAAAGTTGCTTTTCTGGTTTGAATATGATACTCATTGCGGAAAAATTAGGAAAATATTGTACAACTAATTTTTGAATAAGTTACAGTGCAAATGAATTTCGATAACAAAGAAAGAATTGAAGCATTTATTTTAAAATTTTGTGTATTAAACCAGATGACTTATCTGGTGAGTGGCCTTTAAACATCGAATGAATAAATAATTCCTTAAATTACCACTCTGCACAGTCTTTATGAAACCATTTTGATCATTTTTGGTCAAATCTCCCCTTTAACCCTTTTAGTACTGCGTCGTGGCGCAGTGGACTAGAGCGTGGTGCTCTGGTTCCCGGGCACCAAATGCGCCGGTGTTCGAACCCTCCATGAAGGTGGGGAATGTAAGTTCCGGGTATAGGGCCGTGCTTACTCAGCATCGTGAGGAAAGTGAGGAGCTGCGATAGGTAGTGATTTCGATCACTAAGGCCAACATCCTTGCTGGGAAATGTAGGCCACATCACCCACCTTTACTGTGCATTTGTGGGCGTAAGGCCGGCAAATGGGTTCGCAGGTCTAAGCCTACATGGGCTGTAGCGCCACGGGATTATATGTTAGGCTATATTTACCTCTTATAAGTGTAATCCTATTGAGTCTCTAGAATATTGCAAATAATGAACTAAAATACCCCAATGCTCACAGATACGGGCATGAGATATAGTGGAATTTATGTATGTGATCTCACTAACCTTACACTCACAGTCTTCTAAGCTCTGGAAATTTTGTATAGGCTGCAAGGAAGTATCTTTCAGAGGGGAAGGAATTATCGGGCTGGTCGTGTAACTTTTAGATAATTAACGTAGATTAAATTTTAAAGTTCTGTACCTTCTCTCACACTGCATAAGCACTGGCATCAAGCAATAAGAGGGAAACTGGTGAAGATGAAGCTTCCTCACCGATACACAAAGATTTAAACATGGAATTGACACAATGTGTAACCAAGGAGAAAATATATTCTTATATGCTGATTATAAACATGAGTTTAGTAATTTCTGGTGTTGTCATGGATACAATATTCTCCTGTTTAACAGTTATATATAATAGACAAGGGGAAAACACAAAAAAATCTTATATTAGGTTTATTATGTTTTGGCATTCGGAGAATTCCTCACTTCCATTTCTGGTATTGTAAAGAAGTTGCTTAGATATTTTAGTGCTAAGCTCTGCACATATCAGCAGTATTTTAATAAAACATCCCCTTCATTGATGGGGAGGGATGGTAAACCTGTCTCAAATTTAAGAGGTCCTCAGTTCGAATCTCGTTTAGTGTTTATTATTATTATTATTATTATTATTATTATTATTATTATTACTAATTCTCCAACACCATTTGAGCATGATAGGGTTATAAATGCATACACAAAATCAAACAAAGGAGTAACAAACTTACTTATTATAAATAAGTAATGAAGGAATAAATGCCAGAGATAAAAAATATAAAAGCAGATGTGCAACATGGTTTAGGGGATAATTTTTTAAGTGGCTGTGAATAATTGATTTTACAATGATAAGAATGCCGTAATAGAATTATCTCCTCATATGTTGTTGATTCCACTGCAACAGGAGTTGGAATACTGTTTCTTCACATTTGGAAATAAAATCAGCTGGTGAGTCCAGATGAAAACGTTGCAGGTAACGTTTAAATTATCCTTGTCCAGTAATAAACTGTGTAAGAATATAATTTGTTGTGAAATATCTGCAATAAATGCGATCAAAATATGATGGAAAAAAATAATTTCTTGCTAGATGTTCATTTAAGCTGATTAACCAGAGGTTATTCCACGTTATCATTATTTATTTCTTTAGAAAATTTTAAATAAAATTTGGTATATTTGGATAAGTATTTTATAGGGGTTTCCTCTATCCTCAAAAAACGAACGTAGAGTTATCAAGCTCCATGGATTCTTTGAGAATAATTTCACTCATTTCGTTCGTCCGATACGACCTACCCGATTAAGATACCCAAACGTGAAATTTCTAAATCTTGCAGTTTTTATCTAAATCTCTTAAAATGTTTCTCACATGCTGCTCTACCCCAATTATAAGCGTGTTTTAACCGTCATGCATATATAGTTAGTATTTTTTTAGAAAAAAATGTGATGTATTACACTCACATGGCTTTCTCTACTCCTGTACAAACTATGTTTACAAACGCTTGTTCTACATATGCTTCATGTTAATCGAGATATCGAGATGTTAATTTTATTGCTACTTTTCTTCTAGATGCAAGGGGAATTGGTAGGCTTTAAGCGATAGTCAAATATTTTAAGAGCTGGTTGCTATGTGGAGCATTCCATTCTCTTTGTATGTCCAGGACATAACAAATGAATAACAAATTCCCATTTGAGAAAAAGTATTGGAAAATTTAAGGGAATAACAAGCAATATCTCGAAAATGGTTCACTCAACAAAAAAAATGTATATGGCATAAATTATGTATTTTAACGCGATCTACATTGTTTGTGTAGTAAACTTTTGTCTATCTCTTATGCTTTAGCAGTTATGCAAAAGTCGTTCATAATGAATAATACTTTTGAAGACATTCCCAGAAAATTCAAGATGTACATATCATTTGTCATGAAAATATCTTAAACATATGATATTTTAATCAATAAAAATTTTCGAAAAATGTTCCGTGTAAAGGGTAATCTGGGGTGGGGTGATTTTCTTGAAAACCTTGATGTCGCATCCTTGGAAGATACTTAACCTAAATACCTAGTTTGGTGTTTATCTGACTGTTCGTTTCTGAGTTATGCTGTTCATAGACATACAGAGAGATACACACACGGACATGTTTCCAAAAATGCTTTTTTGGATTCAGGGGGTCTCAAAACATATATTTCCGGTGAAATCTCGGTATTTAATTTTTGCGTGGAATACTATACTTCCCCTACTTACTATACGTAGTAAACAAAGTAAAATTATATTTTATTTTAATCATGCCTAATTTATCAGGTATTCCACGTTATACGGATATAAACATTTTGAAGAAAATAAGAATACTAACTTATTGTTTAGGCACTAATGTACAACAATGAAATATAGAACTTTATTTACTTATTTGATTGTCTCAGAAAGTATGTTTAAACGTTTAAATATAATCTTTTTTAACCATTTAACCTCAGTGGTCGAATTAAATGTCATGTCTTGAGCAATTTAAAAGTATAGCAAAAAACAGTGTACAATTTCATGTTCAAGTTCATTCTTCCTTAGTTTGTGCTGAAAATTTGAGCAAGATTAGTTACACGCTACATCACGTGAAACTTTTTTAATAAACAGATGTTTAGGAAGGATCAAAATTAAAGGCCACTGAAATGGCAACGTTTAGTGGCTTTAAAGGGCTTTGAAAGTAAAATTCGTGGTATGTAATTGGAGCTAAAAGTTTCTAAGTACTTTTGGGCATAAAAACTAAGTTGAATTTTTTGAAAACTTTGACCAAATTTCAGCTATGTGTGGTTAAACGACGTTCAATTTTCATGCGTATCATAGCGCATTAAGTAGGATCAGACTATACACCGCGTATTTGTATTGAGCAATATCGTTTTTAAATGCTTCGGGAAACCCAATAGTTGCAGTAGTCTATCTTATAAAATACTTTTAAGGATCTGATTTTATCGAATAAAATTCACATTCGAAAAATTCGCATGATTGGGCTCGAACCCGCGCGCCTGGGAATCGAAGCAGCACGCTCCAACCCACTAAGCTACGGAGTAGGAGAAAGCCTAATTTTATTGAATTCGAATTTTTTAGGCTGCTAATACCTGAGTTTTTATTTATAACTTCAAGAAAACAGCGGTTTGAAAAAAAATAGCATGAAAAGATAGGTGGTTATGATATAGCCATTTTATTTTCAGGTTGAATAATACAAAAGATAAGTAATTACATTCCTCTCACCGGATGCAATTATTTTGCGAGTTTTTTGTCATTATTTAACGTAAAGAGGAAAAAGAAAATACTCCCGATAAAATAAATCCAGCGTTATTTTCCGTTAATTAAATAAGCAGACAATAGCAAATACTTGAGAGACAGCATTTTCCAATTAAAAAGCAGGCTGTCAACGTTACAGATCACTGCAGAGAGAATTATACTTGAAGTGAAAAGGTTTACAAGGGAATGAAGTGATTGCAGCTGCCGGTAAACAGAATATCTGTAATCAGGCAATGCGGGTTCATACTACGTCGTAAACCAGTCCCCCTTGAGATTCGCATTTCTATCGGTTCAAGTCACTTTGTAGTGGTTTCACAGTTCTGTTTCGTTATTGAGTACTAGAGAGCGCTGTTGTGCATCTTGAGGAGCTTGGGGTTGACTCTTATCTGCTGTTAACTGTTTATGTTTAAAAATCTGATGTTTTTCATTCACAGTACTCTGTCTAACCACTCTTCTACAAACTATTCTTGTAAAAGTTTATTATTTTACCTACGTCATATCAACCGAGTTAAAAATTTGCAGAAATGTTTTCATTGCACATTTCGTTGAGAACAAGGGGAATACGGAAGGCTTAAGCGAGGTGTGGGCGAGCCGCGTGTCACATCCAGGAGGGAGGGTCCTGTCAGGTAAAGATTCTTACTTTTAAAAGCTAGAAATGCCTATTTATTAAAATGTAAGGTATGCATTAAATAACAAAACAAAATCAAGCGCTTCATTCATTGATTATATAGACATTACATGTTTGAAAGTCAAAACATTTCATACTTCTTACCAAATTGAAGAAATAAATATTGAGGCATATTTTTAACACTTAAATGATTTCAGTCTAATTATATAACATCTAAATTCAATACCAGTCCGCCTTAAAGCAATATGTGTATGTAACAATATATAAAAGTGTATATTACAGTCATTGTATATGTTTATACTATTCTATACATGTTCAATAATGTTATGTGAATGTACTACGTGATTTAGTAATGTAGGAGCTGTGAGAATAATAGGTTAAAAGTTGCTGACAATGAGGTAACAATGAGGTAACCTTGAGGCAATAATGAATTAAAAGGTTTAATAATGCTACTAGTCATTCTTGGAGCAACAGTAATGTAATTATTAAATAGCCAATCAACAACCAGAACAAAACTTAAGTTAAATAAAAGTACTCTGTTGGATTAGGAATAGCTAATCAGAGATCTGAAATACATAAATTTACAAATTTAGGTGGTAGAAATCAAGTCAGTTGCTTGTAGACAGTGCTCGTAACTGGACGCGTTGCTTGCAGACAGTGTTACTAATCAGACGCGAAACGCGTCCTCGAGAAGTTTTATACGTATTCAGTGTGAGACGAAAATAGTTTACGTGTTAAAAAGTGCAAGTAATTAATAAAAGATTCTCACAGCTCTCTATATCAGTGAAGTGTTATTTTAATCGTTTAAATAATTAATAAATGGAGTGAAGTACAAATTATAATCTGTGTAAGCCTACATTCTTCAGTCGCACCACAACCCTGCAAAGAGAAACATGTCTCTAAAAATAATACTGACGCAGCCGAGACAAACATAAATATATAATATTTAAAGAAAGAGTAAAATTACAGAGTTAATATTTTTTAAAAAAGAAAATTGGGGCAAGGCCACCGGAAAGTACATTTAGGGCGAAGGATACCGGAAACATTTTACCATACGTAGCAGCAACAAAACTTCTTCAAATTGGCTCCCAAAATTTGGGGCAAATAACAATACAACTATCAACTTCAATATCATGTTAATTAATTGTTCTTCTACACAAATATAATGTTGCTTATAAAATTTTAGGAAAAATTAGCAAACATTACTCAACAGCTTTTACAATAAATAAGTACTATCGTGTTTCAATACTACCCTGTGGTTACTTGTATCATTATGCAGAAAGTATATATGAAACGTTTCATTTATTAAAGCAATAACCTTCGATGTTACTAAAGGATCGCTTGGTATTTTGAGAAATCATTTGTATGGTTCGTAAACTAATTTATTGCTATATACAAATTTATTTGTTTTAGATGAGAGACATTTCCATATATTTATTTGCAGATTATAATTATTTTCAGGTATTTTTTATACAGTTGTTAACAGTTATTTCTATTGGAAAGCAAAAATCAAGAGACTAAAATTCAATGCCATAGTCGGGTTTTGAGCCACGGATCTCCCGGTTTGCATCCGCTTGCTCTAACTGGACAATTGAGATCTCCTCGTGGTTTACCTGGAAAATACGAGATAGCTACAGAAATCAGTGTCCTACCGGCATGCTGTCATGGTAGCTCAGTGGTTAGAGCAACTGAATGGAAACCGATAGAACCGTAGTTCAAATCCGGGTTACGGCATTACATATTTCAGCCGTTTGATTTTACCTTTACAACCTTGTCCTACACACATGGTTATTAGTATGGAAGAACATTTAATTCAATTATTTGTATTGTTTGCAATTTGAATTATATATATAAATAAATAAAATTGTTTTGTTTTTCGTATGATTCTTCTTTGGCAACCTACAATTTGGGGTAGCTAAATTTTGTAATAAATTCTATAAGTAAATAGACTCAAAGTACACTTCGTGCTGTGTCAGTTGCGTCCACACAGACATTACGAAAAATCAGTTGGTCAGTTGCGTCTGGTTTTTTTTAAATATATACGTCAGTTGCGTCCACAGCTACCTGCTTAGGTAGCTTAGGTAGGTTTAGGTTCTTCGATAAGACAGCCAAACACTACAGAACGCGTTCTGCGACGAGATTACTATATAGAACGCTTTCTGCTACGTCATATACAGCATAAAGCTGTCAAAATGGACATAACGTAATAGTTCCCATTCTCAGTTGTGCACGAGCCATGGATTCTATGGCAAGTGAGAAGCGGAAGCCTTTATTTTTGATCGATGTTTAAAAATTTAGACATCAGAATGATGTGCAAAACAATATTTTGCGTTGGGCGTACTGCCTGAAATCTTGTGTTTCATAAAGTTAAACGTTAAAAATGAAAAATGAGAATGGAAATGTTGTTTTGTGTCAGGAATTGAAAATACTGGGACTAAGAATTCAAACCTTTCAGAGACACAACTGACGTATTAACCAAGAAATCCAAGGACGCAACTTACGTATAAAACTACCTCGGGACGCAATCGCCGGTCACCGACACTACAACATCTTTGTATGGTACAAACTATGAAAGGGCCCATTGTTCCTTAAATATTGAAGCCGGTTCCAGCCCTGTGATGGTCGTCACCTTTTAATTCAATATCTGCTGTTGATTCTTCTGCCGGCTGCTATAGTGGTTGCCTATGAGATCTTGATCTCATGGTACACGTGGGCGTATGTTAAAACGATAACATTAGTTTAAATTGACTGAGAAATCTAATGTGATCAAATACTTAAGCTATTGAAGCGAGTTGTCGACCGTTTGAAGATAAAGAATGGAACTGATAATGAATCGTAGCACAATTGAATTACTGTACCTGCTAACTGCAGTATCAGTTTTACGGTTTGAAATAACTTTCCGCAATAAAAGAAACTAGAAGCGTAATTGTCATGAGTCGCTAAAGTGCTTACAGGCAAAACCCCTGGCGGCTAGCGCTAAGTAACTGATAACCCAGCGGGGTCTTAGGCGCTACGAACTGCCGATCACCCTAAAGAATTGTAAGACCCCAAGGCTATACACGAAGAAACGAAAGAATGATAAGACACTAATTTTAACAATACACCCTGTTTTAATACTTTAGCTCCGTCTACCTTAGAACTATCCCACCAAAGCTCCTTCTCGCGCGGGGCCAATTTTAAACTCCTACGTATACTTACTTATCTGACACTGCTACTATGAGGTACCTCTCCGAAACTCAGTATATCATTCCCTTTCTCTTTTACAAAATGCTGTCTACTAACCTATTGAACTTAAAACTTAACTCATTTCAGGAATTTTAATACTAACTTGTTTGCTTCTCAGCTAATACTAATGACTTTGCTCGCTAACTATCTTTTTATCCGGACAAATCTTTTCAACTCAACCTTATTGCATTATACATTGATTTAATTTACGGATATTATTTATTGCAATTACTTCGCTATCTTACTATCATTTTCTTGTTTAATTCTTTATATCCTCCTGTCAATAATTACGTTAGCAATGCTTGACCTATTATTGTAGGTGCATCACGTAATTGTTTCAGTAGTTTTCCACTAATGGGTTAGAAGAATGCTTGTGTGCTGTAAAGAGTAAACGAGAAGAGGAGGGGTGGAGGTTGTCTGACACGCGAGGTCAAGAATTCTCATACTTTAAGTGGTAATCAAATCCATCTCTTTACAATGCTTAGAAATTTTCTTTTCACAATTTTCTTTGCATAATCATGAGGGAAAATAACGAATAGAGGCTTAGCAGTTTAAAAAGGTATGAAGCGTTTTACAATTCAAACCATCCATAAATAGTGTCTCAGAAGTGGATGATGTTGCAACAAATCTATTTAACGTAAATAACTCTGCGTTTGAATGATATAACATTTTTGTGTGGTGAGTATCAGAGAAAAACAAAGTTAAATACCAGTTTTTGTCTACCTCTTACTTCACAGGCTAGCCAGAAATTTCAAGATAAATATTTTGCATCAAGCATTAACAAAGCATTAACCACAACGTAGAATGCAGGCGAAGGTTTCCATTCACGATACAGTTCTCATTTATACCATCCACATCCTTATACACAGGGTGAACCATTTAAGTTAAGACTGTACAATATCTCCAAAACTAAGCTTTGTAGAAATAAATATCTTTCATAAAAGTTTATTACTATTATGGAGTAAAGTAAATGTCATCAGTCGTGTTTAATTTGGAGGACGTTGTGATGGTTATTGTAGGGTCAATTTAATTATTTTAAACGGGAACCTACCTTTTTATGTTTTCTCATTCTTCATAAAAAACTAATAGCATTTGTATAAAGTACTTTGCAGTTGTTCTTACACCAACGTAAATAACAACGAAAATTCTGAATGGCTGTGTACGAAGAACGCAATGAATGGTTGGACCATCCATGGATGGTCATTTGAGGATCAAGTTACGTTTCGTAATTGGAACCAACATTTTTATTTTGTTTACTTTTTCCTCATCACGAAATAAATGCTTTTCATAAACCGTTTTCTAATGAGAAGACAACATACAAAATGTAGGTTCCCATTTAAAAAAAAATATGATGTGTTACACTCGCATGACTTTCTCTACTCTTGTACAAACTATTTTTACAAACTCTTATTCTCCATTTATTTCATATTAATCGAGATAAACATTTGCAGAAAAGATCTTTTGACATGCAAGATAATTACATTTTCACATACAGCGACCAGTTCTAAAAAATATTTGACTATCGCTTAAGCCGTACTATGTTCCCCTTGTTTTGTAATTGCAAGGGCAATATAGAAATACAGTAGCCTTTAAGCATCGATATATATCTTAATAGCTGGTTGCTAGTTGCAACACCTTCCCTTTGCCACAGATTAATACTCTTTGCATATCCAAGACAAAAAAAATGAATAACGTATTCCCATTTGAGAAAATAGGTATTGAAAGATTTGAGGGAATAACAAGCAATATCTCGAAAATGGTTCACTCAACAAAAAAAATGTATATGACATAAATTGTGTATTTTAACGCACTCTACATTTTTTGTAGTAAAATTTAGTCTATCTCTTATGGTTTACCAGTTATGCAAAAGTCGTTCACAATGAAGACTACTTTTGGAGACATTCCCAGAAAATTCAAGATATACATTTTATTTTTCATGAAAATATCTTAAACATATGATATTTTAATCAAAATCGTTAGAGCCGTTTTTGAGGAAATTAAAATTTTCGAAAAATTGTACCTATATGTAAAGGGTAATCTGGGGTGGGGAGATTTTCTTTAAAACCTTCGTGTCGCATCTCTGGAACATACTGAACCTAAATACCAAGTTTGGTGTTTATCCGGCTGTTATGCTGTTCACAGACACACACACACACACGGACATGTTTCCAAAAATGCTTTTTTTTTATTCAGTGGTCTCAAAACATATATTTCTGGTGAAATCTCGGTATCGAATTTTTGGTTGGAATACAATACTTCCCCTACTTACTATGCTAGTAGAGAAAGTAAAAATTAAATTAACCCTAAAATGACCATTATAATGTCCTCTAAACAAAACACGGCTACTGGCATAATATAAGCAACTTTTATTAAAGACATTTCTTTCTACAACGCTTAGCTTTGGAGATATTGTACAGTCTCAAACTAAATGGTTCATCCTGTATATGAAATTCATAAAATTGTCGAAATATTTCATACTCGTTATCTGATCAGAATAAATAGGACCACCATAACGAATAAACGTCAGCTTAACGAGGAAATCCAAGCCCCGTCCTGCTTAATAGCTGAATGAATAAAGAAATGGACTTTTAACCCGCCTGGATTTTGTTAGATGTGCATCTTAATTATGCAGCCATGAAAAGTGCTAAAAAGAAAACAATTAATACGTAAATAAAGACCTAAGTCTCAAATACAAAAGGGACAGAAGCACGTATAAAAGTAAGTGTAATCATGGCAGATTTATTCTTAAATCTGCTAGACCTAAGTCTATAAAACTGGGAAGGAACTTGTTAACCCCCACAATTTTCCCCCCACTCCCCAATTTACGAGTTGCCGTTATTAGTTATCTACGGAATATACATGTGGGTCTAGAGGCATCTTATCTTACTCCGCAATTTACGGCGTCCGTCCTAAACTTCAGCCTCTAGCTTGACATGTACATCCAAACACTTTTGTCGCGTACTTGGCTTATCGTAACTCTTATGTGGGTTATGTGGCGACGTTACTTGCTTACACTCACGAAGCAGAAGATAACCTTATTCCAAATTATTTTCTATCCGACTTATATTTTGAATACACTCATTGTTGCAACACGTGGCCTACAGCTTATTTCCTATTGGTCACTTTTTTCTAAATTTACATTTCAAACGCCGGCTTCATACTTGCAACGGAGCCTGATCTTGCCTTTTCATAAATCTTCAATCGTAACAGATATAAAGGCGTCTTTATGTTCCCAAATGTTGAATAGAAATATCCGTAATGGGACCTCAATAACAAGGATGTTGATTTCAACGCCCGAAATACCTCTGAACCTTCGTTTCCCTCTCTACTTAATTTTGTGTAATATAGGCATTCTCAGTTTATAATAAGCATATTTTCCTCAACACTCCTCAAAATTTCCTTGCATATACTAATTTTTACCATTATTATTATGATTATTATTATTTTTATTATTAATATTATTACAATCATCTTCATTATCATCCTTATTGTACGCTAGGCGGCTTCCTCACATGTACTGAAAATATGAATAAACTCCACTGTGTAAAACAAATGTAACCAATCGTTTTAAAAGTCTAAATAATCAAACAGGTGATATACAAGCCATAATTTTTACTTTCCATACTACGCATACTAAGTAGGGGATGTATTGTATTCTATCCAAAAGTTCACACCGAGATTTCACCGGAAATATATGTTTAAAGGCCCCCGAATTAAATAAGAATTTTTGGAAACATGTCCGTGTGTGTGTCTATGTTTGAACACCATAACTCAAAAAAGAAAAGTCGTATAAATACCAAACTTGGTATTTGGGTTTAATATCTTCCAAATATGCGACACAAATATTTTCAAAAAAATATTCTCTTTACGTAGAAAATTTTCGAAAGTTTTCATTTTCTATAAAATGGCCCTAAAAATGTTTATTAAAGTACCATATATTCAATATGTTTACATGATCAATAAAATGTATATCCTGAATTTTTGGGAAATAGCTCATGAACTCCTCTTCATTCGAGGAATTTTATATAGTCTTGTATAACTGGTAAACGTTAAACGATAGACGAAAACGTACTACACGAAAACTGTAGATATCTTTAACACACGATTCATTTAAAATAAGTTTTTTGTGGCATAAGCCGTTTCTGAGATATCCGTTACTAGAGGTTTGAATTTTTCATCTCTTTAAGTCCTGTCCACATTTATTTGTTTCTCATGATTGCATGTAAACAGTATGGAATTTTAAGGCCAGCATATAGCGCGCTGTTCTCAAACATTTGACTGTCGCTTTTCCCTTTGTATTCATAAGGAAAAGTGCAAAGGTTTATTTGGATTAAAATGTAATTGTTAGAAGAATAATTTGTATGCCTTCTAATAAACTATAAATGGTAGAGAAGTCGTGTGAATGTATTACATCACATCGTTTCAAACTGTTATTCCCATTACCATCAATAAGAAGTAAAGGAAATACCAATATTTTTAATATAGAAAACTTCGGAACACTTTAAGAAGTAGAAACAATAATACTTTCATAATGAAACGCATTTAATTTTATTTTATGTAGATTATGAATAGTTGGCAACAGTGTTCAGTCAACAATTAAAACAAATGAATGCAGCAAACATAGCACATTATCTTGAAGAGCGTTTACTTATTGCTCGTGCCATAGGGTTACAAACCCTTTTATTGCCACCCAGCGGAAGTTCAGGATAAAGTTTGGAGGACGACAGTTCCCATCAAGTCAACAACGCATGATTTGACATGAAAGGGCAGAATCCCTTTGAAATTGAAGTGTAAAACATCGGTCACCGATACCAGAGGCAGCTTTAAGAAAAAGTGTGTGGCAGAGTGACACATTCACGTAGAAGCATTTGCGTCGATTCTCTCAGGAATTAGGATACAGTTACTCAACATATCAAAGCAAACTTTTGGTCGTATAAAATAGCGGTAATGTGGTAATTAGAGGAGCCTGATAAAGCAAAAATTATTCGACTTTTTCGAGGGTTTCAAGACCTATTTGGAATAACCTAAGATGTTGAATACCATGTGGTTGACAGATGAGACACTACTTCATTGTCGGAATAGTTTTCAACTCCCAGCATTTATTTATGATTATGTTTTATTATATTTTTTGTTAATGTTACTTTATTTATTAATATTTATATTTGGTTTTTATTGTATTATAAATAATTTAATTTATTTTGTTGAATGGGAAGTTATTAGATTAAATCCTAAAAAATGTCGAGGAGAAATGTTAAATTAACTCCTACAAATATTGTGAAAAATTGACTTTTCAATCAATTTGAATTTAATCATAATCCGGAAAATAAAAGATATCAATGGATAAATCCTGCTATAATAGCAAAAACTGCTGCTATTGAAAATACATCTGCACCCATCAAAGTGGGTGCAAAATGTTGTAGTCCTGTACAAAGATCAGGTACGCCTACTACAAAGGTGGCATCGTTTCGAAAGGCCTTGAAATCTGGGCGGACAATGCCATTTGCTATGGTATTATGTGTTTTAAGTCACCATAAAGAAGCAATATAGCAATGTCCCTGCACAAGGACCCGAAACAGCTACCAGGAAGAAATCAACGTTCCAGAGCAGGACAGGAATTTGCTATAATAGATTGTTGAGGTGTTCTCAGTCAGCAGAACTAAATAATATAAACGACCCCAAGGAGGTCATGGTGGTTTAAACTCTGATTCTCTCATTAGCGCTCAAAGTCAAAGTCTCGGCCTGCTAGACGTCCATGTCACCGGAATTGTGCAGTTTTGATTATCTTTGTGTATTACATGACTAACCGAGAGAGGTGGCGCCGCGACTCGCATTCGGAAAGTCCCGCGTTCTATCCCCACTCTGATCCATGGGCTTTTCGTGGTTTCCCCGCTGTTGGCAGGCGAATTCTGGGTGGTTTCTTTTGCCACGATTTCCTTTCCATAATTTTCATTTCATTCCGTCTACTTTTCATCTTTCAGGTGTGCTACGTAGGATCTGGGCTTACACAACTCGGGTCTTTACAATATGCTCGATCTGATTTAGTACGAGGCGCGTATTTAAAGTAAATACAGTTTTAATATTTTGCCACGCAGCACTGCAGTCGCGATTTTGAGCATGCGCGATCACTTCCTCCATTCAAGGGAAGCCAGACGCAGTTGTGTGCGATATTCACTTTGTGTTTTCATGATGTTAGATCATTTAGAAATGTTCATAACAATCGAAAGACCCCCCCACCTCCGACTGTAAAGTCAGAACAGTGATTCGTCATGGCTTAAGGTTTCCCCATAAACCTCACATTCATCGCCATTTGTGTGAGGCTTGTGGGGAACAGTGAGTGATAATGCCCCGCCACACAACCAAACAAACTCAAGATATGATCGCATCATTTGGTTGGAAACAATTCGACCATCCTCCCTACAGTCTGGGTTTGGCACCAAGCGATTTTTATCTATTTCTTCATCTGCAGAAATTCCTTAGTGGAACACATTTCAACGACGATAATGTTGTGAAACCAGAAGTGCAGACTTAACTTTCATCACAGGCGCCATCATTCTTTGACGAAGGCATATAAAAACTGGTTTTCTATTACGACAAGTATCTGAATAACGGTTGTGAGTGTATGAGGAAGCAGTGTAAGGTAATGTATGATGATAGAGTATTTAGAAAATAATGTTCTGTTATTTTTTTAAAAAAATTATCGTCTCGTAATTATTGGGCGGCGGCGCCGTGGCCGACTGTTTAGACCGCTCGCCTCCCACCGAGGCGGTCCGGGTTCAATCCCAGGGACCTGCATGTGGGATTTGAGGTGGACGAAGCGGCGTCTGGGCGGGTTTTCTCCGGGTTCTCCGGTTTCCCCCGCCGATCATTCCACCAACTGCTCCATCATCATCACCTTTCCTTTCATCCATTTCACCCACATTTCGTTTCATCTACTTCCTTCATCCCATACCAGGCATCGGGCTGATCACCCATCCTGGATGCTCTGTCTGATCCATGAGTGTCTGCTCCTCGACGGCCTCTGACCCCAGGCACCCGCTTGTAAGTCCTGGAGGGTGTAAGTCCTACATAAGAGGAGGGTAAACAGATAATGAATGAATGAATGAATTATTGGGCCATTTTATCTGAAAAAATTATTCACAGAATTTGAGAACAACTTTTAATAACACAAGGATATTAACAACAAAATGTTATAGATACCAGACGAAAGTTTAATTCCACCTCAAAATTCTGCTTCTAACCTGTAACATATGGAAACACCTAGATGACTATGTTAACAAAAGTGACAATTTATTGTATTATGTAGTCTCATAAACTGGCATTTCATCTTTAATTTCATAAACGCTTTATAATTGTAAGTACACTATTGATATTTTAAATATAATTTTAAGAATGGTAACGCATATGCCATTGTATACTCCGATCTCTGCAAAATTTTACAGAAAACATAACTCTTACTTTTTGGAGTAGAGAGATACATTTTATCTCATATTTTAGGTTTGTTCTACAAGTTGGTACCACTTCTAAATGTGGGGGCTTCAGTAAGTCTAAGATATGTAACCTTTGTGAATATAGGTGTTCTCTTTTGTTTCTCTCCAATTTGTACCTTGAACACTGCTTTCTTTGAATGACATTTACTGATATAAATTACCCGTTTTCTCAGGAAGAAGTTAATTAAATTTTGATTTGAGAAATCATCACATTTTGGTGTTAACAAAGTTGGTTTGTAATATTTTAAAGCATTAATTGCTAATACGTTTAAAACATTGTTTAAAACAAAATGACATCCTCCTTGATAAACCACATTATTGCATAAAGTAGGTCAATGAACGAAGCAGTCATACGTCAAAATCCTGTAAAAATTTCATCTCATGTGTTAAGTAGTTTGCAAGTTAATGGGTCATGAAATTAGCAAATTTAACTTCGGCGAGATAGGACTTTTAATCTTACCTCAAACTTGATTTAGAAATTTCAGCTTTATTAATTAAGTAGCATAAGCAATTAGGAGTGATATGTCGAATGTATGAGACGTAACTGATGTATTAATTTAGATTATTCTGTATAGCACCTGCTTTATCTTTAATACATTGAGGATTATCGTTTCTCTAGTTCTTAATTTTCTGTTCTTTTCTAATTTTTGAGAATAAAGTGTCAAAGGTGATTCACTGAGTTTATGGAGGTAGATAGCAAACTACAGTGCAGAGTACAGTTTATAAAATAAGATAGAAAAGGGGCGTGGCGCAGTACCACTGTCAAGGCATTTAAACTTTTAAATTAAATTAGATTTGGAAATAAACAAAATACCCTGGGAATATTCCCAAATTTATAACCTATCAAACAATAGTCTTAGAAAAAAATTAGTTTTTTGACGGAGTTCGGACTCATTCCAATAAGTGTTTATATTAATATTAATTTGTAATGCTTTACTCAATTCTTGAGGCTACTATGAACTATTAAAATTGTACAGTGCGGAATGTTTTAAGGTGAGTCAACAGGTCGGATATATGCGTAGTACGCTGTACTACAGTGTCCTTGGTACTTTTCCAATGCGCAACTGGCGGCGCATGACGCGTTAAAGGTTATCCTTATTAGCTGTGCTTCAGTCGCTGCTTTGTGTCGGTGTTGTAAAGATTTGTGTATTGCGCATCTCAAAGGTGAAAGCTTATTCAAGACATTTGTGTTGTGTGTGTTATTGCCTTATTAGTCCACTGCAATGCCTGCAACAAATTCACGTTTAAACAACGAATTTTTATGTATCATGCATACGTAAAAACAGAATCGTAGACAGCTGTGTAGACAATTTCCTAGTATTCCAGTTCCAGTAGAGAAACTGTTAGATGGCTGGTTAATAAGTTTAGTACAACAGGATCGCTAAACGCTAAGTTTGAAGCGAAACCGAGATGTTCTAATGGGGGGGGGGAATTGACAAAATTGGTGCATCTATTTCTGGGGAACCATAAAAAATAAAGTTTACTCGAGCAATCCTCGTACCATAGATGACATTAAGGACAACTTAGAAACAGAAATTATGAACATTACGCAAGAAAAACTTATGTGTTTGAATGGAAAATTCATCCAAAGATTCAGGAATGTCTTCACGCAGAGTGAGGCAGTATTTTTAACACTTAAATGATTTCAGTTAAATTATATAATATAAAATATAATAACAACCCGCCTTAAAGCAATATGTGTATAATATAGTATATAAAATGCCTGTAATATTCATTGTATTAATGTATATATTATTATGTATATGTTCAATAATGTTATGTGCATGTATTACGTAATTTAATAATGTAGGAGCTGTGAGAATAATAGGTTAAAAGTTGCTAACAATGAGGTAGCCTTGAGGCAATAGTGAATTAGAAGGTTTAATAATGCTACTAGTCATTCTTGAAAACAATAATGTAATTTGTGGGACAGTTTATAAAATAGCAAATCAACAACCAGAAAGAAGCTTAAGTTAAATGAAAGCATTCTATTGGAGTAGGATAAGCCAATCAGAAACTGAAATAGGGCAAATTGTACACTTTTAGAAGTCAGTTGATTGCAGACAGCGTTACTAACCGGACGCGAGACGCGTCCTCGAGAAGTTAAAATACGTATTCAGTGTGAGACGAAAAAAGCGCAAGTAATTAATAAAAGAATCTCACAGCTCTCTATATCAGTAAAAAGATATTTTAATCGTTTAAAGAATTAATAAATGGAGTGAAGTACAAATTATAATCTGTGCAAGCCTACATTCTTAGCCGCACTACTCCTTGCAAAGGAATCCATGTCTCTAACAATAATACTCACGCACCCGAGGCAAACATAAATATATAATATTTAAAGAAAGAGTCAACTTACAAAGTTAATATCTTTAAATTTTGGGACGAAGGCTACCGGGTACCATACGTGCGGTTGCAACTACTTCAAGTTCGGCTCCCCAACAGTCGAAATACAATACAACTCTCCTAAAATTCTCCTTCTTCAAATTGGCTTCCATACGTGAGGCAGAAGCTACCTTCATCAAATTGACGCCCAAAGCGTGGTGCAAACAACGTAATAATAAATCCTTCATCAAGAGCCACTTCCAACACCACCTATAACAAGGTTAGTATACTCATTATTGTGCGTGGTAGTATCAACCATGAGTAGGTAATGCGGGAGTTTCGGAACGAGAAACCCCCTGTATAATAGTGTGCGGAACATGCATACACGCGCTCTGTGACCTCACCATAAAACGACCACGCTGTATTTTAAATATAAATATAAACTCTTTGTTATAATTCCATGATTCATTTCTTTTACGTATTTATATGGTAAACGACACATATTCATTTGAATGTTTTGATTAGAAACATGATTATTCAGTGGAACAAGACGTATGATAATTCCCGACTGACATATGCTGCTTAAAAGCTAAGTTCTAGCGTGACACAAAATTCTACTCAACCTAGATTTCCCATATGAAATGGTCTTATCTTGTAAAGCTGGTCTAACCGACTTGACCAGCTGCGTTGTGTCCATTTGAAGCTGCAAGTGAGATGCTAGGGTATGAGTAACAGTTCAGTGTATGAAGTAAACAAATATTTCCAAAGTTTCCTTTTAATCATCAGACATTAGTCGATTTATTTTCGGTGATCTCAAAGGTCCTGGAAGTATAGATACATTGAAAATATATACAAGTATAAGCTAAATCCATTCATACTGTGAACATGAAACAATAACAATTTGATGTGTTACACTCATATGACTTTCTCTACTCTTGTACATACCATTTTTACAAACGCTTATTCTCCATATGCTTCATGTTAATCGAGATGTTAATCTTATTGCTAATTTTCCTGTAGATGCAAGGGGAATTGCTAGGCTTTAAGCGATAGTTAAATATTTTAAGAGCTGGTTGCTATGTGGGGTATTCCATTCTCTTTGTATTACCAGGACAAAAAAAATGAATAACGTGTTTCCATTTGAGAAAAAAATATAAGTATCGGAAAATTTAAGGGAATAACAAGCAATATCATGAAAATGGTTCACTCAACAAAAAAAAGATGTATCTGACATAAGTTGTGTATTTTAACGCGATCTGCCTTGTTTGTGTAGTAAAATTTTGTCTATCTCTTATGGTTTACCAGTTATGCAAAAGTCGTTCACAATGAAGAACAATTTTGGAGATTCCCAGAAAATTCAAGATATACATTTTATTTGTTATGAAAGTATCTTAAACACATATTTTAATAAAATCGTTATAGACATTTTTGAGAAAAATTAAATTTTCGAAAAATGTTCCACGTAAAGGGTAATCTGGGGTGGGAGATTTTCTTGAAAACCTTCTTGTCGCATCTCTGGAAGATACTGAACCTAAATACCAAGTTAGGTGTTTATCCGGCTGTTCGTTTCTGAGTTATGCTGTTCACAGACAACAGACAGACAGACACAGACACACACACACACACACACACACGGACTTGTTTCCAAAAATACTTTTTTTGGATTCAGGAGGCCTCAAAACATGAATTTCCTGTGAAATCTCGATATCGAATTTTTGTGTGGAATATACTTCCCCTACTTACTGTATGTAGTAGAGAAAGTAAAAGCTATTGGAATATCTAATATATATATATATATATATATAGGATCAATTAAGTCAAACATAATACAGGTGGCGATACAATATTTTAAGGAGCCTGATGATGGCAACCTCTCAATTATGAGAAAGTTAAAGGAGTTTCAAATGTGTCATGTTAATTTTAGCACACCCTGTCACGGGGCACTTGGCGGCACCCCAGATGTGACGTAAGGTTACCATGCCCAAACCGGCGCCTATACCAGATGGGACCAGACGGGTACGTAGCTCAGGGACGTCATCGAGAGTGTTATAGGTCGCGGGTAGCTGGAAGGGTTGTGAAAGGATGACGCTATTAGACGTGTAATTCTGATTCCAAGAGAGGCTTTTAAACTAGCACAAAATAATTTTAACGATGCCACCGTCACAGATACCTGCCGGGAAAGTCATAGGCAAAGACTGTAAGTTTAAGTAACCAATGAGTATGCGACTAGTGCTTTAGCCAGCACTGACGTAAGCGGGTATCAGAATGATTTGCGTAATCCAATCACTTGTCGAACATGAGGTGATCATTCCTCCCTAAATATCATACCACTAAACCCTTTCTTACATAAGCACCCGGGAAATGACTCGCAAGAATTCTAAAGCCAATTTTATGTATTTGCTTAAACAGTTTTTGTACTGAATGTCTGGAATATCATAAAATTATATTTATCACATTCTTGTAAAATAAAACTATAACAATTACACAGCCTCTGCTATAAAAATAGTCCATTGACGGACCACTTTTCAATCGGAAAACTGCATTTGTTGGCCAGATAAGGAATGCATGGTTCATAGGTGGACTTTTTCTTCGTGTCAACCTCATCGGATTGTTTCGGATCTCTCTCAAACGGATGGTGAAGTGCACAAATACTGTATCTTCACGCAAAACGAAAGAGATAAATTTAATTTTAAAACCTAATTTCAGGGCTGAAGCTGGTATTGTGATCTTCGGCTTTGCGCGTTCACAGATATTTCCAAGTCTCATCGTGCTACTTTAATTTGATTAGTTTCTCTCGGAGTACTGGTTGGCTTAAAAGGTTTAATGGAACCTTCATTATAATATTTTAATTTGGAGATTTATACATATACAGTTTAATTTTCCAGAGTTCAATGAATACAGGAGATTTCCTGTACCTCAATCTCCTTTCAGAGAAAATTTAGACATTATTTTTGTGGTTTTTGGATAACCGTTCGTCGTTTTTGCGTGAAAGTGATAGTGCATTGAGTTCATGATATATGCATGAAATATATAGTTCAATTTCAATAAATTCTTAATGAGAGACGCAACTTTTAGTTCTGTTGTACACATTCCGATAAGATCAATAACCAGTTTTCCTACAACTTCAAACATCAGTCCTGTCAGTACATATTAAACTCTGAAGTGGGTTGTATTGAAGGAGTTGTATTATATTTCAACTGTTGGGGAGTCGAACTTGTAGTAGTTGCAACCGCACGTATAATACCCGTTTTCCGGTAGCATTCGCCCCAAATGCACTTTCAGGTGGCCTTTGCCCCAAGTTTAAAAAAAAATATTAACTTTGCTAGAGGCACGTTTCTCTTAGCAGGGTTGTGATGCGACAAGAATGTAGGCTTACACAGATTATAATTTTACTGCACTCCTTTTATTAATGCTTGATACGATTTAAATAACACTTCTCTGATATAGAGAGCTGTGAGATTCATTTTATTAATTAATAACACTTTTTAACACGTAAACTTATTTTTCGTCTCACACGAAGACATGTTATATTTCTTGAGGACACTTTTTGCGTCTGGTTAGTAACGCTGTCTGCAGGCAACTGAACTCTAAATTTGTAAAATTTTCTCCTTTTCAGTTTCTGATTGCTAATCCTACTCCAATAGAATACCTTCATTTAACTAAACTTTTTCTGGTTGTTGATTGGCTATTTTTATAAACTGTCACTAAAGTTACATTATTGTTGCTCCAATAATGACTAATAGCATTATTAAACTATCTTACTCATTATTTCTTAAGGTTACCTCATTGTTAGCAACTTTTAACTTATTATTATCACAGCTCCTACATTATTAAATTACGTAATACATTCACATAACATTATTGAACATGCATACAATAATATAAACATTTACAATGACTGTAATATACATTTTATATATTTTTACATACACATATTGCTTTAAGGCGGGCTGTTATTATTTTTTTTATTATATAATTTGACTGAAATTATTTAAGTGTTTAAAATACTGCCTCAACTGCATTCACAATAGTAATTCATTAAAGAAGAATTTTAGTACTAATAAAGCTCAATTTTCTTTTAGGAGTATGTCACATGTTTAAATATCCAAAGTTAATAGTTCAGATTTATTACAGAGGAAAACTCATAATTATGAATATAGATACAAAACATGTGGATTCCTAGAAGTGCTATTTTATAGAACCTTGAGGCTGTGTGAAAAGCAAAAGGAGGTAATTTAAAACCGCAGCTTACTGACATTTCAATGATCACTAGGGTCTTTTAGTAAAAGAAGAATCATTAAAGATAGGTATATTTCTCGGTACAACAAAAGGAAAATGCTTGTAAAGTTAAAAACCATAACATTACGATATGGAATATAATGACGATTTATAATTTACTTATAATTATTAAATATATTGCAACAATGGGGAAGCGTACTATTATTCAAATCATTGCTGGCTGCCGCTATACAGTCCATTATTTGGCGGGTCAAAAGGAGAATTCAGACCAAAAATTCACTGAATTTTCGGAAATCAAAATGAAGGGAGATTCAGCACCTATAAGGCTATATGTAGAGTGTGAATCAACCGGTAGCATAGATTTCTGCTTTCAACATAAAAAGTTGATAAAGGGATATTGTACTGGTTGCTTGGTCCTTCCATGTAGCGCAATGTTAACTTTGCTGTTTATGTTTAACTGTTTTGCTGTTATGTTACGGGGAATTTTACCCTTTTGGGAGGTTCTTCTATGATGCACTAAATTCTTGAGCTCCTAAGTCCAATTGGAAAACTACTGGATTCAAAATTAGCAGCTCCGATCCCGAAAACCGCAACAAATCGGCCGGGTGGAAGCACATGTCACCTGCATAATGTCACTATGCCTTTTGTATCTACTGGCACATTAGAGATACGCGTGAGAGTATGTAATACTTTTCGTGCTTTATAATTAGACACAGAGTGAAGTTTATTCCATTTCCCCCTCATATTAAACGTCTCTTTTCTACATTTTATATTTCCCGACCCTTGTAATACCATTTTTCATCCCTTGCCTTAAGCATGATCATTATTAAAAGCCATTGCTTTCGTTTCGTTAATGTTTACCATAATACTCTACTTATTACAATGTTGTTTTTTAGTTCCATTTATATCACGTCTTTAACTACATTGGTCTTATCGGTGACCTTTCCTTTGGATCATATTGCCTATTGACAATGGTGTTAACTCGTATACTCTTGTCGTTGGGATTCTTTCACTTTTGGTATTTTAATCATTGGATCAAACGCACATTCACACTCTCATTCATACTTCCAGACTCGGGGAGGATACGTATTGAGAAAAATGCCCATCCCCAACAGGAATCGAAACCGGGACCCTTTACTAATAAGACTAACATATCATCCACGTATAAAATTACAGGGATGCCGAAATCGTCTACTTCCGGGGCATTCGTTTCCTCTTCTACAATACATCTGCTACATTGTCATTCTGGTAAGAGAATACCTCCATTTGGTGTAAGGGATAAAGACTGAGGTCTTGAACTAATGATTTATTGTCTGCTTTGAACTTATACGCAATTTATACAATGTTTACAATACAATGGAGTTGCTTCTTATTTCTCCTCCCCTTATATTAACATCCTGTTGAATATATAATGGGAGGTATAATTTTCCACTATTTACTTTTTTGCCTTGTTACCCTTTTCTGTATCGTCTTCAATTTGCTTCAGGTTTCTTTTAACTACTTTAACCTAATTTTTCCTAAATATTTTCTGCTTTCTCCATATATTCATTTGATATTGTATTAAAAATCTTCCTAACTTTTAGCTCCATTTCTCTAATATTAAATTCCCTCTTCCTTTATCCGTGTCCTCGCTTTCAAGAATATAATACCAATTGTCATGTAATCCATTACATTTAGTACATCTATCCCCCCTTATTCTCCCTGTTAGACCATTTAAATTCATTACACCTGTCCTCGCCCATGCGTACCCCATTCTGGCCTCTTTGTGCATACTTCGATCTATCTTTCTTTTCCCTATTCCGTTTTAAAATGTTTATAATCTATTAATGACATTTTTTCCTTGAAGCTAGTAATGATTTACTTCTTTTAAATATCCTCCACTCATGTTCTAAGTTATTTCCAGAAACACTTACTTATGTTGTCTCTTTCTTCCCATGTTTCCCCCATTCCTATTTCTTTTAGTGTTGTCTGTATCTTATGCATCCCAGTTTGTTTTTGTCCCATATTCTCCTGTATAACCAAGCATTGCTTTAGTATCTCATTTTCCTCTAGTACTTTTATTCTGAGCCATATTTGAATGTTTTTTTCTAGAATTTACCTCCCACCCTCTGTAGTTCTGATTGTGCTATCCATTCGGTGAACTTCATGGTAACACCAGGCTTATTTTCCTATATATAGCATCTACATTTTCCCATCCTTTTTCCAGCCCCCATATCTCTGCTGCGTATAACATCCTTGCTTCCACCACTGTGCTGTAAATCCTTTCTAGCCACGCAATTTACATTTCTGGTATTTTGTTCACACATGCTCTGATTACCTGTGTTGCTTGTTTTCCCTTTGCTACTACAGACTGAGGACTTATTTTGGCAGGATGGGTACACTGGGAAACCCAGAGAAGAATTAAATTCACAAGAAAAGATTTAAGTTCGGCTAAAAGTTTTGCATATTGGGATCTACTGGCTGACCAGAGGAACTGGAAAACTTGAGCAAATTCCTGGCTAAAGTGCGCGAAGTAGAACAAATTTCCTGAGTTAAAAAAGAAGCTTCACATTTTCTTTCCTTCACATTTAACTTGTATCCTAAACATGCATATACTGTCAATGACCCATTCACTAAGTTGTTGATTAATAAATTCAATAATTTGACACCAATAAAGATACTTTATCGATAGATCCACCCATTCAGTCTTGTATAAAATAAAGCTAGGATGTAATGTTTTGGATCTTGGCCCAATTGGGCTCTTATTTTGTTTGTTGCGGAATATGAACAAACCTTCTTGTACAGGGTGGAACATTTAAGCTGAACTCTACTATGTCTCCAAAACTAAGCGTTGTAGAAAGAAATGTCCTGAATAAAAGTTGCTTGATATTATGTGGGAAAGTAAATGCCATTAGTCATGCTTTATTTGGAGGACGTTGTCGTGCTTAATTTAGGGTCAATTTAATTTCACCCTAATTGTAGGTTCCCATTTAAAAAATCTGATGTGTTATACTCACATTACTTTCTCTACTCTTGTACAAAATATTTTTACAAACGCTTATTCTCCACATGCTTCATATTAATAGAGATATCGAGATGCTAATCTGATTGCTAATTTTCTTGTAGATGCAAGGGGAATTGGCAAGCTTTAAGCGATAGTCAAATATTTTAAGAGCTGGTTGTTATGTGCAGTATTCCATTCTCTTTGCATTACCAGTACAAAAAAATTAATAACAAATTCCCATTTGCGAAGAAGCATAAGTATTGGAAAATTTAAGGGAATAACAAGCAATATCTCGAGAATGGTTCACTCAACAACAAACATGTATATGACATAAATTGTGTATTTTAGCGTGATCTACATTTTCTGTGTAGTAAAATGTTGTCTTATCTCTTATGGTTTACCAGTTATGCAAAAGTCGTTTACAATGAAGAATACGTTTGGAGACATTGCCAGAAAATTCGAAATATAGATTTCATTTGTCATGAAAATATCTTAAAAGTATGATATTTTAATCAAAATCGTTAGAGCCATTTTTGAGAAAATTAAAATGTTCGAAAAATGTTCCATGTAAAGGGTAATCTGGGGTGGGGGGATTTTCTTGAAAACCTTCATGTCGCATCTCTGGAAGATACTGAACCTAAATACCAAGTTTGGTGTTTATCCGACTGCTTTTTCCCAGTTATGCTGTTCACAGACACACAGACACCTAGACAGACATACAGACACACACGGACATGTTTCCAAAAAAGCTTTTTTTGTATTCAGGGGGCCTCAAAACATATATTTCCGGTGAAAACTCGGTATTGAATTTTTGGGTGGAATACAATACTTCCCTTACTTGCTATACGTAGTAGAGAAAGTAAAAATTAATTGATCCTAAAATGATGATCATAACGTCCTCCAAATAAAACAGACTAATGACATTTTCTTTCCTCCATAATATCATGCAACTTTTATTCAAGATATTTCTTTCTACAACGCTTAGTTTTGGAGATATTTTACAGTCTCAACTTAAATGGTCCACTCTGTATACATAATTATACTGGTGTCAGAATGAGCTGAAGCGTCAATTTGGAGAAAGTATTAGCGTATATACCGGCAAGCACGAATAAAATGAAATCAAACACAATGGACAAAGATGAAATCACTAATGGAAGTGATGAAATCCACATTGACATTAGAACTGGGAAAAAGAATGGAGAATATGGAATCATACCAAAACTATATCTGAATTTCAGAGAAAATTAGAGTGTCTATTCTGTCTCCAGAAGTTATGGAAATTTTGATAAGTGTACAGCTCGTATGACAGTCCAAAACGCCTTAGCTATTATTATTGCTATGTCTACCTTTAAACAACAGCTTAATATACGAGGTTCATGGTAACAGGTGGGTAGGTTATGCTTTCCTAGGATAAAGCGGACCTGAACTAGTACAGCTACCCTATTCGGCCCTAGCCTTTTGGTTTTATTGCCACACACGGTAATCTTTCCTTTACTCGATGCCAGGTGACCAGGCGGTCACTTCCAAAGCCCGCCCTCCACTAGAACTTTCTTTTTTTCGAGGAATCGATTTATTTCCCTCCTCCTATTCTTCTTCCTTCACGTCTTGGAAGACTGCTTTCTCTTTCACTTCCCTTAACCGTACACAAACATACAACCCTCTCTGATCGGTTGATTTAAGATGCAAATCTGGAACGGTCCAACCGTACGTGTTTAACAAGCCGTTAAAATTTCTGAGAAATAGAGAGAGAATACTGAAAGCAGCATTTGTTACGAAGATGTTACGTTTTCTTTTACTACAGGCTATTCCGTATTACATTCCCTCCAAGTAGACGGAACAGCAACTGTATTTAAGAATTATAGCTATAACATTGTTGGTAAATCTTCAAGCATGACATTGTATATCGCGTACTTATGTGCACTAAACGCCAATAATTTGATAACCAGAATGAATAGTGTGGCATATTGATAATTGGGGGGGTCACATTGTCATTTTCAGACATATTATTGCTCTGCATTGTCATTACCAGACACATTGTTGTTTACAACACTTCCGGCTGGTATCTTTGCTAGCCACGAGTGGTGGGCATATAGCATCTGTCTTACTTAGGATTCCGAGAGAAGCGGATCGCGCGTGCAAGCCGGCTTTTGAATCGGTAGACATCTTCTCTCACTTTTCATATTTAATAATGTAGGAACCTCAAACGGTTGGGAAACAAATTTATGAATATGTAAGTAGCCTTGTGTTATGGATTTTGTACAGTGAAAAACCCACGCCTTCCTCTTAACCTCCACACAGGTTTCAGTCTCCCGCGACCAAGTGAGTCTACGTTCCCTCAATGTACGTGCTGGGTACTAAAAATGAATTTAATATTTCATGTGAACCTTTAGGCATCTACCCAGTAAGCAAAAATAGGATGGATATAGTTTATACAGGGGGACACCTTGCACCCTATGAACTACATAGATCTATTGGATACCGCCTCCGAGGGGGGAAGGTATGAAGTGATGGAGGCTGCAGCCAGATAGACCACAGAGACGGGCGGAAATCCTTAACAATTCCAGGTTCGAATACTGCGACTTACATATGTCTATTGCGGCTACCACCTCCGAGGAGGAGGAAGGTATAAAGAGAAGGAACCACAGTAGGCTACAGGTGCAGGCAGATAGTCACAAAGACGCGCAGAAATACTTAGCAGTTCCAGGCTCAAACACTGAGACGTACATAGATCTATTGCGGCTACGACCTCTGAGGAGGAAGGTACAAAGTGAATAAACCAAGCAGGCTACAGGTACACACAGACAGCCACAGAGACGCGCGGAAATGCTTAACAGTTCCAGGATCGAACACTGAGACCTACATAGATCTATTGCAACTACCACCTCCGCGGAGGAAGTTATAAAGTGAAGGAACCACAGCAGACTACAGGTACAGGCAGAATGCTACATAGACGCGCGGAAATCCTTAACAGTTACAGGCTCAAACACTGAGACCTATATAGATCTATCGTGGTTACCATCTCTGAGGAGGAAGATATAAAGTTAAGGAACCACAGCAGGCTACAGGTACAGGCAGACAGCCACAGAGACGCAGGGAAATTCTTAAAAGTTCCAGGCTAAAACACTGAGACATACATAGATCTATTGTGGCTACCACCTCCGAGGAGGAAGGTATAAAGTGAAGGAACCACAGCAAGCTACAGGTGTAGGCAGGCCATAGAGACGCGTGGAGATCCCTAACAGTTCCAGGCTTGAGCTGCCTAAAGAGGGCGATGAATTGTGAACACATTGATAACAATAATATACATGCCAATGTTAATTTTACATTTAAATAACCGAATTGTCGTGTTTCTATAAACCATGCAATATATTATGTTATGGGGTATGGTGTTGGATACAAATAACTTTTAAAAGGAGTGGCATCTCAGTATGTTGACCGAGTAGACACACTCAAGGTTTTGAAGGTGGCAGAAGTTGCAAGGACCTCTCTTAAAATACGTCGATGCTCTTCCGCATCTAGCAGGTTTTCAGGGCCTTGAGAGCTTGGAGCTTTTTACACGATGTTTACTCTTTCCAAGGAGGACAGCACAATGGAGTGAGGAATTTACTGTGCTTGTGTATCAGGTGTCTTAAAGCGTTGTGTACAATGGCATGTCGATAACATCAGGTGGCAGAATGGATTCTTGAATAGGGCTCCTACGGTTGATAAGGCAGATAGAAAAATCGCCTGACTCTTCTTTGCACTACTGTAATCCAAACCCACATCCAGAGGGCGGTGAATTTCGACTGACGCATTCTTTACGCACAATAGCTGTTTATGCAAGGCTGTAAAATGATTTGTAGATTTTCACCTATATACCAAAGAATAAGCTGCTCCTAATTAATAGTTTCTATACTCTTACCCTAAGGTATATGACGGGGACACTTCGCGCACTGGGAAATACATAAACCCCTTCAAGAAGGTATTCGTCTGCACTTTAAAAGTGAGGCAGTATTTTTAATATTTAAATGATTTCAGACTAATTATATAATATATAAATTCAATAACAGCCCGCCTTAAAGCAATATGTGTATGTAACAAGACATAAAAAGTGTATCTTACAGTCATTGTATATGTTTATATTATTATATACATGTTCAATAATGTTATGTGAATGTATTACGTAATTTAATAATGTAGGAGCTTGAGAATAATAGGTTAAAAGTTGCTAACAATGAGGTAACCTTGAGGCAATAATGAATTTGAAATTTTAACAGTGCTGCTAGTCATTCTTGGAGCAACAATGATGTATTTTTTGAGAGTTTAATAAATCAACAACCAGAAAAAGCTTAAGTTAAATGAAAGTATTCTATTGGAGTAGTATTATCCAATCAGAAACTGAAATATAGCGAAATTTACAAATTCAGAAGTCCGTTGCTTGTAGACATTATTCCTAAGCGGACGCAAGATGTGTCCTCGAGAAGTTTAATACGTATTCAGTGTGAGACAAAAATAGTTTACGCGTTAAAAATTGCAAGTAATTAATAAAAAATATCTCACAGCTCTCTCTTTCTCTCTATATCAGTGAAGTGTAGTTTAAATAGTGTCAAGCATTAATAAAAGGAGTGAAGTAAAATTATAATCTGTGTAAGCCTACTATCTTCAGTCGCACTACTCCCTGTTAAGACATTCATGTCTCTAAAATAAATACTGACGCAGCCGAGGCAAACATAAATATATAATATTTAAAGAAACAGTCAAAATTACAAAGTGAATATTTTTTTAAACATTTGGGGCAAAGGCCACCGAAAAGTACATTTGGGGAGAAGGCTACCGGAAACGTTTTACCATACGTGCGGTTGCAACTACTTCAAGTTCGGCTCCCCAACAGTCGAAATATAATACATCATCTTCAAACTGACTTTCCATACGTAGCAGCAACAAACCTTCTTCAAATTGACTCCCAAAGCGTGGGGCAAATAACAGTACAACAAAATAACTTCTTCAAAAGATTCCAGCAGCCAAACTAACGAAGAGAAACATTAAATTTCTTTTCTACAGAGATCAAATGGTAATACAGTTTACATGTTTTAGAGATTTTTTAGATTGTTCATTTTATCAGTTTTATAAATTTTTGAAAAATATGCCAAAATTGCAACTTTTTTGTACTAGTGTTTTCAAAGATATCTTTCATGCCTTGGGTAAAACATTATTACTTTCTCTACTACGTATAGTAAATAGGGTAAGTATTGCACTTCACGCTAAAATCCTGTACCGGATATATCACCGTAAATACATATTTTGAGGTCCCTGAATAAGAAAATAACTTTTTGGAACAGGTCCTTATGTGTGTGTCTGTCTGTCTGTGTGTCTGTGAACAGTATAACTCAAGAACGAAAAGTCGGATAAATACTAGACTTTGAGAAAAAGATAATTATTAGCCCCACGCTTTGGGCGCCAATTTGAGAAACTGTATTGTGTTTACGTTGTGGTAGAAGTTGTTTGCAACACGCTTTGGGCGTCAATTTTAAGTAGATAGTATTGAAGGAGTTGTATTATAGTTCAACTGTTGGGGAGCCGAACTTGTAGTAGTTGCAACCGCACGTATAGTAAACAGTTTGCGATAGCCTTCGCCCCAAAAAATATACTTTCAGGTGGCCTTTGCCCCAAGTTTAAAAAAGAAATATTAACTTTGTAATTTGACTGTTTCTTTAAATATTATATATTTATGTTTGCCTCGGCTGCGTTAGTATTACTGTTAGAGACACGTTTCTCATAGTAGGATTGTGATGCGACAAGAATGTAGGCTTACACAGATTATAATTTTACATCACTCCTTTTATTACTGCTTGACGCGATTTAAATAACACTTCACTGATAAAGAGAGCTGTGAGATTCTTTTTATTAATTAATTACACTTTTTTACACGTAAACCTACTTTTCGTCTCACACGAATACATATTATATTTCTTGAGGACACTTTTTTTTCGTCTGGTTAGTAACGCTTTCTGCAAGCAACTGAACTCTAAATTTGTAAAATTTTCTCCTTTTAAGTTTCTGATTCGTTAACTAAAGCTTTTTCTGGTTGTTGATTGGCTATTTTATAAACTGTCACTAAAATTACATTATAGTTGCTCCAATAATGACTAGTAGCATTATTAAACATCCTTACTCATTATTTCCTCAAGGTTACCTCATTGTTAGCAACTTTTAACCTATTATTCTCACAGCTTCTACATTATTAAATTACGTAATGCATTCACATAATGTTATTGAACATGTTTACAATAATATAAGCATATGCAATGACTGTTACATACATTTTACAAATTATTACATACACATATTGCTTCAAGGCGGGCTGTTATTGAATTTAAATATTATATAATTAGACTGAAATCATTTAAGTGTTAAAAATACTGCCTCAACTTGGTATTTAGGTTCAGTATCTTTCAAAAATGTGACACGAAGGTTTTAAAAAAAAAACCCTCTCTCCAAACATGTAGTTTACATGGAACATTTTCGAACATTTTGATTTTCTTAAAAGTGGGTCTAACGATTTTGATTAAAATATATATTTAAGATATTTTAATGACAAATAAAATGTATACCTTGAATTTTCTGTGAATGTCGATAAAAGGTCCCTTGTATATGAATGGCTTTTGCATAACTGGTAACCACTTCCAGGATATTCCTTGTTATTTGTTTGAATTTTCCAATACTTATACCTTTTCTCAAATGGGAATGAGTTATTCGTTTTTTTTTTTGGTCCTGGTAAAGCAAAGAGAATGAAATAAAAAATTAACAATAAGATGGTTTCTGCAAAGGTTACCTCGGTTAACATGAAGTAGATGGAGAATAAGCGTTTGTAAAAATAATTTGTACAATAGTAAACTTTTTTCTGCATGCATTTAGAGTTTTGTGTGACGTAAACTGATAAATTGTTGCAGAAATAACTTCGTGAAATCGTAAAAAGTGGGCCAAAAATGAGGAATTAAACAAAAACGTTACAATTCTCAGACATTTCATTCCTCCGACAAATAAATGCTATTTTCACCCCAAAGCATATAATATACAAAAAATGCTCTTCTTAATGCACGTAAGATAATTCTGAAATTGTTTCGTATATTTTGCAAAAATTTATAAAACTGATAAAATGAACGATCCAAAAAACCACGCAAAAACACGTAAACTGTATTACCATATATCCAATACGTTATATATTTCCCTCCCTTAATTTTATTGTTAGAATTCTTTAAACTGTAGGATACTTTCTTGAGGGGTGTAGATCTATTGTGGCTACCACCCTCAGGAGGAAGGGATGAAGCCAAGGAGCCACAGGAGGGAAGCCAAGGAGCCACAGGAGGTAGGCCAAAGAGACGCCTAACAATTCCTGACTAGAAGACTCGTCCCACTATTGGAGCTGCTCAGGGAGGGCAATGAACGACCGTCGCCCTCTAGTGTCCACGGCAACACAATCTTTCCATTGAGTAAGAATTCGCGGCATACCTTAAAGATGAGAAGAAAAAAATGAAAGGAAAGTGACAGAAAGGAAATCGTGCTAGATGAGATACCACCAGTATTGGTCTACCGACCAGGGAAAACCCCAAAATCAGATTGGCCGGTCGAAGTGAATCGTACCGGGGCCTCTGGAATGCGAGCTTCGCATGTTGCCGCGAAGCAATCGCGCTCGGTACTACTTATAGTAATTTACTTTAAGTTAAAGCATGGAAAGTAGAAATAGATAACACTATACCCAACAGTTAGTAATCTTTATGTGTCTAATCTCAAACCCTTTACTATTGTAGCTTACTATTTAAAATCTGCGTTAGGTTGAAATTTAGAGGGGTATAACCAACACCTTCTTGTAACAATATGAAAGCCACCGAAGCAAGGACGGCCGAAGATATCACGATATTTTCCATATTCCACTGTCAAAAGTACAACTGCACTGAGAGACTAATCAGTGAAGGGTAACTATGACATGGTTTCTAAGCATTCGCACCGTCATTAGAGCACCCTCTTCTCCTAGACCGGTCAGGTAGCGCCAAAATGATCATGTTCCTACTTAAACCTCACGTAGTGTATCCAGAATAAATAGAGGAAGTATTGTATTCCACCCAAAAATTCGATATATAGATATCACCAGAAGTATATGCGTTAGATTTTCCTGGATTAAAAACGAACACATTTGTAGAAAACGGTGTATGTGTGTGTTTGTGTCTTTCTGCTTGTGAAAAACATAATTAAAATGAAAAATCGGTTAAATACCAAACCTGTATTTAAGTTCAGGTCTACCATGGATGCGACTTGAATGTTCTCAAGAAAATTCCTCGATCCCAAACTACCATACGTCATTTTGTACTGTTCTGACAAATGGCTCCAACGGATTTGACTAGCCGTAGAAGAAATAAAATGCATATTTTTCTGGAATTTTCTAAGAAGTCTCCTTCATTTTGAAAAGATTTTGTATTAGTTTATACCCGAAATACGGACAAATATCATAGATTAGTTAAAACACAACATTTATTTCAAATCGATTTTGTGACATTAACCATTTCCAAAGTATCCCTCATTATTGACCTGACTTCATACTTGTTTAAATCGCTAAGGGGTTATTGTATTTTACTTTCTCTACTGCATATAATAAGTAGGGGAAGTATTGTATTCCACCCAAAAAATCAATGTAAAAATTTCACAGGAAATAGGTATTTTGAGGCGCCTGAATCCAAAAACAGCATTTTTAGAAAAAAAACAGCATAACTCAAAAACGAAAAGTCGGATAAGTAACAAATTTGGAATTTAAGTGCAGTATTTTTCAAAGATACAACACAAAGATTTTCAGGAAAGTTCCCTCTCAGCTACACTTTACATACAACATTTTGTGAAATTTTTTATTTTTTAAAAAATGGCCTCCTAGGTTTTGATTAAAATACAATACATTTAAGATATTTACATGCCAAATAAAATGCATATCTTAAATTTTCTGGGAATAGCCTTTAAAGTACTCTTCATTCGGAAGGAATTTTGTATAATCTTGTATTACTGATAAACCCTAAGCGATAGACGAAAACGTACTACACAAAAAATATAGATCTCTTTAAAACACACAATTTATTTCAAATAATTTCCTTTATGACATAAAAAAATTCTGAGATATCCGTTATTAAAGGTTCGAACTGTTCATTTCCTGGTCATTCTTTAAAGTCCTTTCGACACTAGTTGTTTCTCGCGATTGCATGGAAACAGTTTCGCATATAGCGTCTAGTTCTTAAACATTTGAACTATCGCTGTTCCCTTTGTATCTATAACGAAATGCGTAATGATATTTATGCAAATGTTCAATTCGATTAAAGCATTGTTTATATAACAATAAGCTTTAATAAGGCTAGTTTGTACTCGCTGACGATATAGGGTAGAGAAAGACATGTGAATGTGTCACATCAGATTGTCATATGTAAAAAGGTTAGGTGAGGTTTGATAGATTAAATAGGCACACAAAATTATTATTATGTCTTCATAAGCAATTATTATTATTATTATTATTATTATTATTATTATTATTATTATAATAAATTATTTCCGTTTTCAGATCTCCTATTTCTTAACCGGATTTGGGTCAATAATTTGGATAGATCACTCACAAATGAAGCATATGACTCAAATTATGAAATGTAGTGTCTACGTTCATCCCAGCTTCTGTGTGAGCCTATCCTCACCGTGTTATCCCCCGTTAAACATCAGTAGTAACATCTCATCACAGAGATGGGTACGAGTTTCTATTTCTTTTATATCCTAATATAATCTCTCTCCGTGTTCTTCGCTTGTTTTCTGGAAAATAATCAAGATGAGAGTGCAGAGCATGTAACTCCAAGGTCTTGTTACCTCTAAGTGCCGCAACGGCAAGATCTCGAGCTGATTCTTATTGATATCGACCATGTTAAACATTACCAAGATGATACTTTCGATTACGTTTCATTCTTGAAGGTTTTATTCAATCTAATAATTGTTCTTTCACATACGTAGTCTATAGGCTAAAGTTAGAAGGTTTAATCAAAATTAAAAGAAAGTATACCTCCACCGCCATAATAGAATCTCTACACCAGCAGCAAGTCACTATTTTACATTTCATACAGGTATCTTTAATAGTTTTTTAGTAAAGACATTCATTTTACTTTTATCATGATACTTAATCAGGTGTTGATATTATTAATACTATTTAATATTAATATAAACATGTATATATAAAACTTGAATTAGAAACATTCTATTTCTTCTAGTTTCTTCAGAAAAGTGTTTTAAATCCGTAAATGTAATTTTTGTAACAACTTATCCTTAGTGGTCGATTTAATTATGTCATATCTTGAGCTATTTAAAAATTTAGCAAAACCATATGCCAGTATTTTAAAGTTCAATACCTCTGAGCTTCTACTGAATATCTCAACAAGACTGGTTACAAAGTACACCGCAAGGAATAATTTTAATGCGTAAAAGTGCAAGAACATTTATATTCGAATAAAAGGTATTGGAAGGAAATATAAGCCATTAGGTCTGTGATCTTGGGCATTTAAATACGAGGCGTGTTTTTAAAGTAAGTTCAAAGTAATCGAACGAGTCATCGACTGTAAAGTCAGATCAGTGATTCGCTTTTGGAATGCAAGGATGTTACACCAGCAAACATTTATCGCCAATTGTGTGAGGTTTGTGGGGAAACAATAATGAGTGGCAATACACAGCCAAACAATCTCAAGATCTGATCGCATCATTTAATTGGGAACAAATTGACCACTCTCCCTACAGTCCGGATTTGGCACCGTCTGTTTCTTCATCTGAAGAAATTCTTCGGCGGAAAAACGTTTCAACGACGATGAAGTAATAAAACAAGAAGTGCAGACTTGGCTTTCATCACAGGTGGCATCATTCTTTGACGAAGATACACAAAAACTAGTTTCCCGTTACGATAAGTACCTGAATACCATGCGTTTAACCTTTAAAACGTTCTGAAAGCAAAAGGCAGAGCATACAATTTAAAATAAATATTAATTGTATTTTGGACATAAAAACAGGTTTTTATATTATTTTAAAATTGTGAATAAATTCAGTGACCTTAAAATTCACATATTGTATACCTTTTATGTTGTGTCATGCATATAAAATATGGTTAACCGATTCACGTTATGTTAATGCATGATAAAGTTTACCTAGAAACGATTACCAATAGAAACTTTTTGACTTAGTTACGTGCAGCACGAGTTTATAACATAACCTCGTACTAGTCGGTAACAAACTGATATGAACGAAAATAAAATAAAAACTATCTCTAATTTTGAAACATGTTCTAAATTAAGCACCTCAACTGAGAAAAACTCAAGTTGCTAAACGATTGGGAAATCTAAAGGCTTGTGAAGAATCAATGCTTTGCAACAATGTTGGCCCTCTAATCAAGTAAGTAAATTAATATTAGTAAAAATCATGATGTTGTGCACTTCTATACTCTTGTACGTACTATTTTTACAAACGCTTATTCTCCATATATTTCATGTCAATCCAGATAAACTTTTGGGGAAATTATTTCTAATTTTCTTGTATATGTAAGGGGAATGTGGCCTTAAGTAATATTCAAATCTTTTAAGCGGTGATGGCTATTTGGAGCATTCCATTCTCTTTGTATGTCCATGACGCGTTCCCATTGGGGAAAAATTATAAGTATTGAAAAATTAAAAAAAATAGCAAGGATTATCTCGGAAATAGTTCACTGGACAAAAAACTAAATCAATAAAAATGTATATCACATAAATTGTGTGTTTTAACCAGATAAAACATTTTTTTCTGCAGTAAAATTTTGTCTAACACTTACAGATTACCAGTTAAGCAAAAGTCATTTAGAATGAAGAGGTCCTTTGGGGATATTCCCAGAAAAATTTATGTGGTATTTTAATCAAATTCGTTACAGTCATTTTTAAGAAAATCAAACTTTTGGATAGCAAATGAAATGTATATCTTGAATTTGGATTAATGTTCCATGGTAGTCGCGGTGGAGAGATTTTCTTGAAAATCTTCGTGTCGCATCCTTGGAATATATTAAACTGAAATATTAGGATTGATATTTAACCGACTTTTCGTTTCTGAGTTATGCTGTTCACAGGCATACACACAGACAGACAGACAGACAGACATACACACGGACATGTTTCCAAAACTGCTTTATTTGGATTCAGAGCGCTTCAAAGCATTTATTTCCGATGAAATCTGAGTGTCAAGTTTTTGGTGGAATTGAATACTTCCCCTACTTACTATGCGTAATAGAAAAAGTAAAAATAAAGTATGATGCTATCACGTGACTTTCTCCACTCACCCTTCTACAGAGGATTTCAACAAGCTCTTATTCTTTTATCTACTTCTTGCTAATCTAGATAAACTTTCATTACACACTAATACATTTTGTTGCGGATGTGAGGATACAGTAGCCTAAAGCGATCATCAGATGTTTAAAACCGGGTCACTATGTGATGCCTTTGTATGACCACGAGAAAAAACGAATTGTCGCTTACCTTTGAAAAAGTACAAGCATTTGTAAGCTCGAAGCATCAACAAATAATATCTCTTAAATGGTTAACGTCGAAAATAAATTGTGTACTTGAATGAGATCTGCATTCCTTGGGTAGTAAGATTTTATCCATCGCTTACGTTTTCCAGCAAGTTATTCACAGACATCTCATTGCGTATATTTTATTTTTCATGCAAATATCTTAAACATATGGTATTTTAATCAAAAGCGTTGGAGCCATTTTTGGAAATAAAATCTGATGTGTTACACTCACATGACTTTGTCTACTGTTGTACAAACTATTTTTACAAACGCTTGTTCTCCATATGCTTCATGTTAATCGAGATGTTAATCTTATTGCTAATTTTCTTGTAGGTGCAAGGGGAATATGGTAGAATTTAAGCGATACAAAGATTTTCAAGAAAATTCCTTTACCCCAAATTTCGCTTTATATGGAACATTCTTCGAAAGTTTTCATTTTATAAAAATGGCTCTAACAATTTTGATTAAAATATCATACATTAAAAATATTTACTTGACAAATAAAATGTATATCTTGAATTTTCTGGGTACACTCTATGAAGTCCTCTTCATTCGGAAGGAGTTTTGTGTAATCTTGTATAACCGGCTAATGTTAAGGCATAGACAAAAACGTACTACACAGGAAATGTAGATCTCTTTAACACAACATTTATTTCCAGTGAGTTTTTTGTGCCATAGGCCATTTGAAATAATCATTTAAAGGTTTCGAAAGGTTGCCCTGTCAACATTCAGCTGTTCCTCGCGATTGTATGGAAATAGTGTGGAACATTAAGGCCAGCGTAAAGCGTCCAGTTCTTAAACATTTGACTATCTATGTTCTCTTTGTACCTATAACGAAATGTGTAATGTAGTTATTTCTGCGAATGTTTATTTGGATTTAAATGTAACAGATAGATAGATAGATACATAAGCTTTCGTAAGAATAATTTGTATACCCACTAAATAAAGTTAAAGGGCAGAAAAAGTCTTGTGAATATAGCACATCATTTTTTTAGTTATGCTGTTTACAGACAGACACATAAAGACACTCACTCGAACCTGTTTCTATAAAGGTCTTTTTGGATTTAAGAAGCCTAAAACACGTATTTGCTGTGAAATTTGGATATCGAGATTTTCGATGGAATATACTATTAACTTTGCTTGCTATAGGTAATAGGGCCAGGCTGTAATAATTGCTTGGTGTTCCTGATGTTGTTTGAGGGGAACTGATTGCATATTTCAATTAAAAATGTTGAAACCTAATGTAATTTCTTAGAAGTTAAGTGATAATAATTACATCTTTTTATAATGATTTAAGCATTGGCCGTAATGTTCTGAAACAATCAACTATAGTTTTATTCAAAAAGAAAATGAGAATAATCGTATATACAGAGATTAGAATACAAATATGGGGCATACGATTTAAGAATTGAGTTACTCGCAGATTTGGAGATTAATATTAACGTGCATACGTGTCTAGAAAGAATGGAATCTGTCTACTTGTAAGATAAATTACTATATAGAACCAATGCTTTGAGAAAAAATTTAAATCCAATTGAGCAGAATTCCTTTTTTTTAGATAGTATTCTCTATAGAAACACAGAGTACTGAAATCTTAACATGCATAGGGTGCTCTAAACCACGTTCAATAGCAGGGCTGTTACTTTGTTCACTTGGCGTACATCATTTTCCCAAAACTGAAAAATATGACCTTTAGATTTCCTGACTTCTTGCCCAATTACTGTCACATTTCTTCCTCTTAAAGGTTAGGCTATGAAGCCCGAACCGATCAAAAACATTTTTCCAACTGGCTCATGGTCACCCTATTGAACGCCGGGCTTCTCCTTTGTTTTTGGATGCTTATTTTGTGATTCTGTCACCATTAATTCTTGAAATCATTTCCATTTCAAATTGCATACTTTCTCTTCTAATTTACGTATGTTCAATTCTTCCCGTATTTGTGAGTTGGGTATATGATTTTTAATGTGTACCTTAATATTCATATAAGAAATTACATCTCAGATATTTATAATCTGCTTCTAGATAGTCTATTGAGGATTAAATTTTCACAATCGTATAAAAAGTACCTTGTGAAATCTCATAATTGTATCTATTCTAGTTTTTTTCTTAGAGTTCCACTCCTGTGCTGAAACTTATTAAGTTCCACTTTTTCATATGAAATCTGGCATCCGAAGTAATAAATTTGTTAACTTTTTCTATTATTTCATTGTTTATGACTATTTTGACCTTACTGGAAACTTTCCCTTAAAGCTATACTTTTAGATTTGTTAATAGACATCTCAGGATTATAATTCCTGCAAGTTTTGGAATTGTGTTGCTCTTTGAAATTTGTTTTCAGAGATAAAGGATAACCTGGTGTCTACAAATAAAATTGTGTTTAAAAACATTACACTTATTTTAATATACTGCCATTCCTCGACAGTAGCGACGATAAATATAGTGGGGGACAAAGGACATCCCTTCCCTACTCCAAGATTAATTATTTCTTTCCTTCCTTTAGTTCTAATACATATTCTGGTATTTCTGTATACAGTACCTTCGTTTTATGCTAAGGCTATAACCGCCTTATATGCAAATCGGCCGAGACGGCAGTAACCTCAGTATTATGCCACTGCACAGCAGCGGCGCAGGACGTGTGAAAGGGTACGATTATCAGCTGTGAGCTGTCTCAGTCATTACTTTGTCTTCGTGTTGTGAAGTGTTTCGATTAGGAATGCTATTCTCTTATTACTCCACGGAAATGCCTACCAACAAATTCACGCCTGAACATCGTATTTTTATGTACGATATAAACGTGAAAACTGAATCATGTAAACAAGTATGTAGACAATTCATTTGCAATTTCCTGGTTATCCAGTTCCGGGTAGAGACACTGTGAGATGTTTGGTCAATAAATTTAGAACAATGGGATCGCTAAATGCTAAAAAATAAAGTTTATACACCATAGTTCTATACCATAGACGAACTTACGGACAATACAAAAGCAGAAATTATGAACATTCCGCAAAAGAAGTTATGGGTGTGAATGGTAATTTCATCCGACGATGTCAAGAATATCTTTGCGTAAATAGACGCCACTTTCAGCAACATTATAATAAGGTAGTACTCATTACATATATGTTACTAACACTCGTGAGTAAGTATCGCGGGAGTTGCGAAACAGAAAAATCCTCCGTGTAGTAGACTGTTTTCGGAGCATGCATTGGCGCGATCCGCGGACTTGGCATATAACGAAGCCACTGTAATTCTTTAATTGTATTTACCAAATTTTGTGGTTATCCTTTTTCTCCACATTATTCTATATAGTTTTTACCTTATACTTTATCGAAGGCCTTTATAAGTCAACAAATATGAGTATCCAAATTATATTCTCTTCTTCTTTTGTACAATCTGATATAAAGTAAATGCACAGTGAAAACAGGATCTTCCTCATCTGAATCCATACTGAATTTCTTTAGTTAGCACCTCACTCACTTTCAGAAAGTAATTGAAATGTCATGCAGCTATTCTCAGCCATTATACATGTTACTATACAAATGTAATTGTGTTGCTTCAACAAGAAAACGTATAACGCTAGTATAACAGGTTAATGAAGTAATATTTAATTAGCTTATGTTTCTGCAAATCTATCTCAACCACGTATTATATTACATACACAAGTAAGTAACTCTGCGATAAGGTTTTAAGCTTTCATCGAGAAAAAGCATACAACGCGTGTTTATAGAAAATATTATGTGCTCGTACGAGTTTACCAGCCCATTTGGTGTTCGAACTGCTGCATTTATATGGTCGTAAAACTAAAAGGAAATTAAGAAAGCGTAGGGGAGAAAGGGACGAAGGTTAAAACATGTTATACTTACACGCCATATGCCCATTAACATAAGCTACAGTTTCGATTTTTTAAGAAAAGAAGCAAACCTCTCGTAAGGTCACAGCTCGAAAAGCACATTTTTAACCAATTTTTGGAATGTCTATCATAGTTAATCTCATAACGCGTTAAAAAAATAGATCAGTATTATAGCTAGAAGAATTACTGGCGAGTATTCAGTACACTTAATTCACTACTCACGTCTAGTACCATCCTGAATTTGCTATACGAATTAAATTTCATTATATTAGGGCTAGGAATAGGAGGCGGAGGGGGATTTAGCACCTCCGACATATGAGGATCTTATTGTACCTAAACCCCTAACGGGAGCCCCACAAGAGGGAAGGGTGAGGTGAGAGGAGACAGAGGTCGGTTGGACTAGGAGGTACTACAGCGCAGAGGGTAGGGTCCCTACCTTTTTCCAGATTGCAACTCCCGGAATGCTCTATGGAACACTTCTGGAGGACGAAGTGTTCCATAGAGCATCCTTTTTCTCTGTCATGCAACTCCGAGACTCCCACGACACTTGCAACCCTAAAAACAGCCAAGCAAATTAAACCTGGAATGAAATGAGAATGGAGTTGAGATAGAGGGACAGGGAATTCGGGAGATGTAACGAACCTTCCCAGCATTCACCTAGCGTCCCGGAAAATCCCATGAATTAGGAAAGTCGGCCACGGGAATCAAACCCATGCCCCCCCCCCGAATGCGGGTTACAGACGTTGCTGCCTGAACTATCCCGCTCGTTCATCACATTAAGAATTTGTATATATGTATATACGAGTATATAGTATAATATACAGAGTGGACCATATAAGTTGAGACTGTACAATATCTCCAAAACTAAGCCTTGTAGAAAGAAATATCTTTAATAAAATTTGCTTAATATTATGTGGGAAAGTAAATTCCACCAGTCGTGTTATTTAGAGGACGTTGTGATTGTCATTTTAAGATCAATTTAATTTTTTCAAGTGGGAACCATGTTGTTTTTTCATTAGAAAATCGTTTATTAAAAGCTGTTTATTTTATGATGAGGAATAAGGAAACAAAATAAAATATGTTTGGTTCTCAATTACGCAACATAACTCGACCTTCAAGTGACCATCTATAGAATGGTCCCACCATTCATTACGCTCTTCGTGCACAGCCATTCAGAATTTTCGTTGTTATTTACGTTGATGTAAGAACAATTGCAAAGTGCTTTATACAAATACTGTTTAGTTTATGAGCGAGAAAACAATATAAATATGCAAGTTCCCATTAATTAACACAAAATTGACCATCACAACAATCTCCAAATAAAACACGACTACTGGCATTTACTCTCCCCCATAATATTAAGCAGCTTTTATTAAAGGACATTTCTTTCTACAGCGCTTAGTTTTGGAGATGTTGTATAGTTTAAACTTAAAACAAGACTTTTCGATAAAAATTAAACTGATAGTTATTATTGTGCAACTATGATTTGTTTTTCATGAAATCCCATCAATGAATAAGAAACTTGTTTCTTTACCTCTTACTCGGCTATAAATCCCGTTCTCCGTTAATGATGATGATGATGATAATAATAATAATCCCATGGTGCTACAGCTCATGAAGGGTCTAGACCTGCCAAGCCGACTGCCGGTCTCACGCTCACGTACACGTGGCAGAGGTGGACGACCATCCAAACCATGCGGGGAGATGATGTAGCAGGCATCACGCATCCCCCAGCAGAATGTTGGCCTGCGTGGCCAGGATCACTGCCTGTTGCAGCTCCTCACTTTCCTGATGATGCTGGGTGGACACCGGCCCTATACCTTTGACTTGAAATCTGGGTGGGATCGAACTCGGGCACATTTCGTGTTCCGCACTCTAGCCCACAGCGCCACGGCGCAAGACAATATAAATCCCGTTAGATTAAGTAATTATAATAAGTGTAGGATTTGCTAAGCGAGACATCAAGAATGCTATATGACAGGTTTCATAAGAATCATTTAAAACATTTTTAGTAGTCACAATATAGATACATACCTGCTCCGTACATACTTTCCCTGATGCATAGTTTTGCTCTACTAATGAAAGTATAAGAGACAACATTTTAGTTTTTAAAATTCATAAATAACAATCAATTTTACATGAGGCACTTTTTCAAGTTTTTTATTTTATTACCTTTATGTATATTTTCTTTTTACTTTCTCTACTACGTGTAGTAAGTAGGGGAAGTATTGTATTCCACCCAAAAATTCGATACCGAGATTTCACCGGAAATACATGTTTTGAGTTCCCCTGAATCCAAAAAAAGCATTTTTGGAAACGTCCGTGTGTGTGTCTGTCTGTCTGTGTGTCTCTGTGAACAGTATAACTCAGAAACGAACAGTCGGATAAACACCAAACTTGGTATTTAGGTTTAGTATCTTCCAGAGATGCGACACAAAGGTTTTAAAGAAAATCCCCCCACCCAAGAGTACCCTTTACATGGAAGATTTTTCGAAAATTTTAATTTTCTGAAAAATGGCTCTAACGATTTTGATTAAAATATCAGATTTTAAGATATTTTCATGACAAATAAAGTGTATATCTTGAATTTTCTGGGAACGTCTCCAAAAGTATTCTTCATTGTGAACGGCTTTTGCATAACTGGTAAACCATAAGAGATAGACAACATTTTACTACACAAAAAATGTAGATCGCGTTAAAATAAAATTTATGTCATATACATTTTTGTTGTTGAGTGATCCACTTTCGAGATATTGCTTGTTATTCCCTTAAATTTTTCAATACTTATTTTCTCAAATGGGAATTCGTTATTCATTTTTTTGTCTTGGATATGCAAAGATATAAATCTGTGGCAAAGGGAATGGTGCTGCACCTAGCAACCAGCTATTAAGAGATATGTCTATGCTTAAAGGCTACTGTATTTCTATATTGCCCTTGCAAATACAAAACGAGGAGAACTTAGCAACCTTAAGCGATAGTCAAATATTTTTAGAACTGGTCGCTATGTGTAAAATGTTAGTCTGTTTGCATGTCAAAAGATCGTTTCTGCAAATGTTATCTCGATTAATATGAAATAGATGGGGAATAAGCGTTTGTAAAAATAATTTGTACAAGAGTAGAGAAAGTCATGTGAGTGTAACACGTCAGATTTTTTAAAATAGCACCAATTTTAATTTTTTTTTCATTTATGGTGTTCACAAGGTAATTTTGTATACAAGGTATTGGGGGTATGAGTGCACAAACTTAGTGTGGCTTCTTGATTTTAAACTGAAACACTAGTTCCTCTACCATTTTTTTGCATTCTCTACTACGTATAACAAGTAACAAAGTATTGCATTCCACCCAAAATTTCGATACCGAGATTTCATCGGAAATATACCTTTTGAGGTCCCCTGAAAACAAAAAACGCATTTGTGGAAAAAGGTCCATGTGTGTGTGTGTGTGTGTGTGTGTATGTGTGTGTGTCTGGAACTTGAGCATAACTCAAAACTGAAAGTCAAATAAATAATAAAAGTTCAGTATCTTTCAACGATGCGACACGAAGATTTTTAAGAAAATCCCCACCCCAGTGTACCCTTTACATTGAATATTTTTCGAAAATTTTTATTTTCTCAAAAATGGCTCTAACGATTTTGATTAAAATATACTAAATTGAAGATGTTTTCATGACAAATAAAATGTATATCTTCAATTTTCTGGGAATGTCCCCAAAAGTCCTCTGTTTTTTATTGGCTTGTACATAACTGGTAAACCGTAAGAGATGGACAAAATTTTTCTAACAAAAAAAAAATGTACAGCGGGTTAAAACACAAAACTTATGTCATATACATTTTTGGGGGGTGGACAATTTCCGAGATATTCTTTGTTATTTATTGAATTTTCCAATACTTATTCTTTTTCTCAAATGGGAATTCGGTATTCGTTTGTTTGACTATCGCTTCAAGCCTTCTATATTCCCCTTGCATCTGCATGAAAATTAGCAATAAGCTTCTGTAAATGTTTATCTCGATAACACGAAGTATATGGAGAATAAGTGTTTGTAAAAATAGTTTGTGCAAGAGTAGAGAAAGCCATGTAAATGTAACACATAAGATTTTCTCTGTAGCAAATTGTTTCATAAATAAAAAATAAAATGTGCCTACAGTTTGACTGCTACTATATCAACACCCCTTTATCCTTTACTCCTGAAATTAGCATAGTTAGGTACGGCTTCAAAGGATACCGTTTACTGATAACACTCGTCGTTTAGCCACAAATTTGTTACATAATTGGTTTTCCGCGTGTCTTCTGAAATAAATTCTTGGGGTTACACTAGGCAACTGCGCTACAGTGGCGTGTGTTTAGAGAGGAAGGTCGGGCGTCTTGACACAACTACCTACCTGCCTCGCTAGCTGCACCAAGTGCCAGGTCTGTCAGTGTTTCAGATTTTTTTTTTAAATATTACTTTATTTTGAGTCGCTTTGTCTGCGAGGTCTTATCACGACTTAAATGTTACATTGACGCGTAATACAGTAAATCATTATGTTTACATTATACAATAACAAATCGAACATTAGACATTTATAGGAGGTAATACAGTGGCAAAAGTATTAATACAACTTGGATGTGTGTTTACATTTGTCAAAGTTATGTGTGGTATAAGTTGAATACGATTACATTCTTCTGTAGTAAAATGTTGCCATAACGTTGTCATAACTTACCTTGGTTGGGAAATATAATTGTATTTTTTCTAAAAATTCTACTATGTTCCTTACACTAGTTCCACTTGAAGACATTCAATGACGATGTGGTTGATGTTTAGGTCGATATTACAGCTCGTATTTTGGAGCATTTCTGGGAGAGTATGAAAAAAGTAGTAATGCTGCTGTTTCCAATTCTCAATCTGGCTAGGGTAGCTTGCTAGTGGCTTTGGGAGTTTATATTTGAATAGGCTATCACCGAGTTTTGCCGCACTTGGCGTAGTTTGGTATTTTGGTTCGTAAGTCATTGCATTTTCCACGTGTACTTAACTTTAATGGTTTGAATTACTCTTGATGAGTAGTTATTGTGGGATTGCTGGATAGTTGTCTGGACGCTTCTTTAGCTGCAATATCAGTCTTCTCGTTCCCTTGTCGAATGTCTAGATTCAAAATGGAGCATTCAAAGCTGTGGCAGTGTTTTTAAATCAAGAGTATCTGCATATGTACTTACGTATGACGAAGTCGAGTGCAACGCGCGTGACGTCCAACGCTTGTATAAGTTTTCTAACAGGAGAATTCAAAATTGAAGATTATTTAATGTAGTAGCTCAACGAGTACCAAAGTCGGGAAGTGATATTTAGCATCCTGAAAACAGCTCTAACGCGGTACTGTAGGCGGAAGAAGCAATTTTGCATATGATAGAAGAGGATCCAGGTGCTAGTAGCCACAGTATTCTACCGACGCACATTTTGAGCATCTTATCTAAATAAACATATTACAATGTTGCGCAACAGTTCTTCGTAATAGTGGAGTAATTATTGTTTTACGTTATTTATAGCACCACGTATGGACGCCAATTTGAAGTAGTGTGTATTGAAGGAATTGTATTATATTTCAACTGTTGGGGAGCCAAACTTGTAGTAATTGCAACCGCACGTATAGTAAACATTTTCCGGTAGCCTTCGCCCCAAATGTACTTTCAGGTAGGCTTTGCCCCAAGTTTAAAAAATATTAACTTTGTAATTTGACTGTTTCTTTAAATATTATATTTATGTTTGCCTCGGCTGCGTCAGTATTATTGTTAGAGACACGTTTCTCTTAGCAGGGTTGTGGTGTGACAAGAATGTAGGCTTACACAGATTATAATTTTACTTCACTCCTTTTATTAATGCTTGACACGATTTAAATAACCCTTCACTGATATAGAGAGCTGTAAGATTAGTTTTATTAATTAATTACACTTTTTAACACGTAAACTTATTTTTCGTCTCACACGAATACATATTAAATCTCTCGAGGACACTTTTTGCGTCTGGTTAGGAACACTGTTTGCAGGCAACTGAACTGATTTCAATATACTAAACTTGTAAATTCCTGTATTTAAAGTTTCTGATTGGCTATTACTAGTCCAATTGAATACCTTCTTTTAACTAAAGCTTTTTCTGGTTGTTGATTGCCTATTTTATAAACTGTCACTAAAATTACAATATTGTTGCTCCAATAATCAGAAGTAGTATTATTAAACTTTCAAACTCATTATTGCCTCAAGGTTACCTTATTGTTAGCAACTTTTAATTATTATTCTCACAGCTCCTACATTATTAAATTACGTAGTGCATTCACATAACATAATTGAACATGTTTACAATAATATAAGCATATGCAATGACTGTTACATACATTTTACAAGTTATTACATACACATATTGCTTCATGGCGGGCTGTTATTGAATTTACATATTTTATAATTTGAATGAAATCATTTGTGTGTTACGAATACTGCCTCAATAGACTTATTGAATATTAAATATGTTGAATTTGTTTAATATTTACGTTACCCCTCTATATGTTACTTCCAACTCACATTTGAGTATTCTTTGTTTCTGATCTTCCAACTAAATGTTGTTCTTGTGCGTAGATCGTTAAATACAACCCACCCGCCCACATACTATACTTTCGGGAACACTGCACGAAAAGTTTGAAAGAAAGCCACTCCTCCCCTTCTTACCTGCAGTAGCTCATAAGCTAACAGGTACGTGGCGAAACCTGTTTTATAGTGCAGATCTACTGGTCTTACTAGTAAACATCATATAGTCTGTTCAGAGGCTTTTGAGACAGTGGAAAGGGGAAATAAGGAATTCGTGAGGCCGCACGGTGGCAATAACAAACAGCTGCCACACGAACCCGAAATTGCCGCGATTAACTGGTTTGCTACCTGAGCCTACCTGTGTTTAAAAAGCCTCTAAAACAGACAATAACTGTGAACACTTGTATGGTAGCGGAAGCAACATTAGTAAACAAAACGCCATCTCTTTAGTCCTTGTAATGGGACATACTCCATAACAAATATGTTTAGGAAATAATAGGATATAAAATATTCGAAATAGGATTAAGAATCAATGTTAATATTTGGAATAATTTAAAATGTTAGTCCAACTTGTAACACAACTGTAATTAAAACAGTCGAGCTAGTAAACGAGAGATGAAATTCTATCAACATGCGCGCTTATGCACACAAGGTTCAGGCTAAACCTCAGAAAACAGAAACATATGGCAGAGTATAGAAAGAGACAGTTACAATGGTCCATTTCCCGGAATTCGAGGGGTTGGTAAAACACAAAAGGAAACATGCACTTAAGAGGACAGAGACATTTTGCCAGATAAGTTAGCAGGACGCGTGACTTCAGGAATTTTGCACATTTTAGTATCATAGCAGACCATGTAAGGCTGCTTAAGACCCAATGGATACTGTTGTAACATATAAAGGCGTGAATTCTGCCGCCATAGGAAAACGGATAAATTTGGGGGGAAGACTCGAGTTTACACGACTCTCATAGCTAATCTCTTGACATTAGTTTGCGTGCTACTACGGTAGTAACCGATATTAGAATCAGTGAGGTAATTAAATTGTGCAACCGGGTGGAAGATGCTGCATCTTTAGATGGGAAGATCGTGTGACGAATTAGCTAGGTTCACAAAATAAAAAAATACGACAGCGGGAAGGTTTAAGCTATAAGATTTAAAAAGAACTTCATAAGGGAAAATTGCTAGATATAATTTTATTCAATAAATAAAGGTTATGCGAAAATCGGCTATTTTGTCTTCACCCACAAAATCTCCGAGTTATTCTCCAACCAGATAGGATAGGAATTGTTTTCTCAGCTCTTCAACTAGCAGCCGGCAGGAACGTCTAGAAAACATGAGCCTACATGAACTGCCACCACATTCTGCTCTGTTATGTTGTACACATTATATATTCGATGATTTTCAATTATCTCCTTTGTCCTTCGCAGTAACTGCATTTTCATATCGACATTTTTATTCGTCATATTTGAATGTATCAGCACGTGCAATTTGTGAACTATATCCCTAACATCCTGTATATTTATTAGATAAATTTTTTTATATAATACTTTTCAGTATCATTGACATACGACTTAAACTGACCAAGAAATAGTAGTGGCTTCATAAAATACATTAATAATTCCTAACTTTGAAATTTCTCCATGATATAAAACTTATTTTTTAGCACAACTTCATGTTTTACGCAACACTTACTCTATTGAATGTTTGTAAAATCGTTTTTTAAATACCACATATGAAAAATTACAAATATTGGTGCAATTTGATACAAAATGTCCGAACACGAAAATGCCAAACGTAATGTTGTTTGTGTATATTAAAAATAAATATTTGTGTACGTTAATTTTACTGCTGGAATGTTTTAAGGCGGAAATGAATAACTTTGCAGTCACTGTATTTTATACACAAATAAATAAAACAATAATATGAATGTTATTCTGCCTTTATAGATAACAAACTAAATAATTAATACACTTTTTACCCTTTCAGTAAATGTATTAATGTTTTTATATATCAGAAGTAATGAAACCTGCTTACTCATTACTTAGTAAAACTAATTTTAGTAGAACTAAATTATCCTATAGTAATTGCATATGAGGCATTTCTTAAAAATATTTCGTGAATGAAGTTTCATAAACATGGCTTGCACGGAAGGGACCCACTTTTCTTCATTTTATGTAGAAGAAAAGATGTAAATTGCAGGAATACATCCAACTAAGCATTAGGATATTTCATTTTGGCATGCTTAGAGTGGTATATGCAGGCGCTTTATTATTTGGAATATTTCTAAACTGGATTAATACATTACAAATGGTTAGCATATTGTGACCTTATCCACCTTCTCTGTAGTCACGGTTTGGTTTTCTTTTCTCTGCAGGTAACGCTTCAATTAACGGCGCACATTTGAGCCTCTTTATCTTCTCCGGTCGCTCGCTCAGTGTCGAAACTCACGACTGGCCTTCTCTCCTCATGTAGATAACTAATACTCTCACGCAACAAGAACTCGTTAAGAACACAACTGAATCAGAACTACCAAGCCAGCAATCACTAGCATTTTATACTTCAGCGACATCTTCTCGAAAACACTACCAGGCCAGAGAAATGGAGAATTCTGGTTACTTCTACGCGCGACCCGATAGAAAATCCGAACGATTCGTAGACGTCCCCCTTCATCCCACCAATTAAATACATGAAGCAACATATGTGCTAGCCACGACAAACTAATATGATAACTCATTAATGTAATAAGATATCTAGTTCACAGCTTCTCAGTATCAACACACTGATAATTTTTTTTGTTATTTTGTTCCAACTTTTATGAGTTATGTATTCTTTGGTAATATTGTACGTATAATAATTAAGAGGATTTTAAGAAACATATATATTTATAATGTACACATGGTAGAGAACGAGTATATAGCGTTATAACATATAGAATATATTATGAGAGGGAAAGGCCATTGTTAGCTATAGAACCAGTAATATAAAATTACGGGAAATGCAGTAGTATCTACGTAAGTATATAACGAACCTTGGATTCATATTTAAGAAGATGAAGTCTATATGTGTGTAACATAAACTACTATTGGATGTTATTGGATAGTATACCAATCAGGTACATTGATACATGCTTATAATTCAAATACGTACGTTAAGAAAACAGTTCAAGGGAACGCTAACAGAAGCTTGTCGAGCAGGAAGATAATGTATAGGCTCGTCTCTAAATAAACGCTAAACTGCGTATTTAAATTCTACTAATTACACATAATTTAACGTGATAAAGGTGATAGTCAATTGCGAATATCATATGTGGTTTATCTAAAATAATCAACAGAATACGTGTGTGTAAAATATTGTAACGTTCTCCATACCCAACCCTGACAAGACACAAGTGCTCTCCGACACAAATACAGCAGCCGTGACACAATTATGAAATAATAATTACAACATACTAACACACACGCAAGAATACAGATATACGATCATCAGATTCCAGTCTACGAGAACGTCGAGATACGTCACGAGAGTACGGGCATCAAGACGATCTACAGGTACGTAATACAGCGTCCATCATCATCAATGTAGTGGGGTCCTACCAAGAAGGAACCGCCACTGAGACCACGCTCTGCCCAAGGGCAGGATTAGCAGAGAAAGGCGCCGCCACGATATTATAACGTTGTCCATCTAAACAACTGTCACTGTCTCAGTTTCACTGCTCTAAGTTCTTATCTAGTTCAACTCCACTGGGAGTTCACTACGTTCACACTATAACTTCACTAAGGTGAACTAGTTCAATTCTCCTTCACTTCACTTCCTTCGTGGTGTAGTCTTCTCTTCTGGACGGTTCACTCACTGGGAAGTCGAACACACGACCTCCATAATCTCTCCTGTAGGAGCACTCGAGTAGCTCGAGAATCGCTCTTGATGTCGCACCAAAGTTGCACTCGCTAACTCGCTCACTCGCTGACTGACTTAACTCAACTCTCACTGACTGACTGACGGACGCCCGCGAGAACTCTCACTTATATAATCAATGGAATCTTCCATCGAACATTCTAGAACCATTTCGACATGCGTTCTGGAGTTGGGGGAAAAACCTTCAGGAAGGTTCTGGTTATCTGCCCATAGCGCTGTCGGTGTTTATTCTGGCTGGCAAGCGGTACTTAATATTGTTTATTCCGACTGCCCGGCGCCGACCTCCCGATAGCATTGGACCATAGCCGCTACGTTACTATATGAACAGAATAGTCTGTTGTAAATTACTAAAAATCAGCACGAGAATCAGACATGTTTTAGATAATGGGAAACCTTGCATCGTGTATTCCAGCGTTTCATGTTTATAATTTTATAAGCAGTGGTAAAGCTTATTTTGCATAGCTATTTTTCAACTCAATCTACTTACCTACATAGGAGCTAAATGTCGATCATTTTAATGAATATATTAAAAGTTGCGAACTCTATCAGATGTCACCATACACAACTACGGTAACCTAATTACAGCAGTTGAACGCCATAATTATTTGATGTTAAGTAACTCTTAGTATGACTGGATTGTTTAGCATCAAATGGTTGGCACCGCACAGACGTTTACTTTCTCTACTACTAGGCAGAGAAGGTATTGCTTTCCACTCAAAAATTCGATACCGAGATTTCACCAGAAATTTTTAGAAAAAGGTTCGTGTGTGTGCATGTGAACACTATAACTCAAAAACGAAATGTTGGATGAACACCCAACTTAGTATTTGGGTTAAGTACATTAAAAATATACCAGATGAAATTTTTCAAGCAAATTCCCTCCCGCCAAACTACTCTACGGAAAAATTTTTCTAAAGTTTTAATTTTCTAAAAAATTGATCCGAAATTGAAAAAAATACCATATATTAAAGATATTTTTACACGATAAATTAAATTTATATCTTGAAATTTCTGGAAGCAGACTGTGAAGTTCTCTTTATTCGGAAGGAATCTTGTAGTCTTATATAACTGGTAAACGTTATGCGATAGACAAAAACGTACTACATAAAAAATGTAAATCTCTTTAAACCATACAATTTATTTCAAATAACTTTATTGTAACATTAGCCAATTCCGAGCTACCCGTTGTTAATGGTACGATTTGTTCAATACTGTGTCATTTTTAAGTCCCATCGATTTTCGGTTGTTTCTGCGATTGCATGGAAACAGAATGGAATTCTAAGGGCAGCATATAGCGTCCAGTTCTTAAGCATTCTACTACCACTATTTCCTTTGTATCCATAACGAAATGTGTAATGTAGCTATTTCTGCAATGGTTTATCTGGATAAAAATGAAGTTGTTAGAAAAGTAAGGTTTAGTAAGAATAGGTTATGTACCCACTAATAACTGATAGAGGGTAGAGGAAGTCATGTGAATGTATCAGATCAGAATTTTAGATCCAAGGATGATGTTTGCGATAGTAATAGTTCTCAATGAAGAGTGTCCAGTCGTATTATTATTATTATTATTATTATTATTATTATTATTATTAATACTTTCCTTTTTATTTGGTAGTTATTTCAAAGTAATTAATTTAGTTAGTGACTTTGTTATCACTTTTAGAGCCGTTCACTAATTCGGAGTACTTATTACCATCGCCTTGTATGTCCGTCCGTACGCACGAAGCAATTCGCCTACTTCTGTATGTACAAAATGATATTTTATAGTAGAGATATTAATAGAACATGTTTAATGCAAGCTACTGAAAAGAAGCATATGGGCACAAATCGTATAGTATTCCGTATAGTACCATCATTGTGTGTATTGATTAAAAAAGTCATACAATACCCTTCTTTTTAATTAATCAGGTTTACTATTTAAGTATTCCTAAACGCTTCGTAACATCTGTTTTTATCTTGGACAACCATATCATAAACAAGCTATTTCTTGTTTTTATACAATTGTAACTTTCTAGAGGTATCAAGGTTAGGAAGAAGCTAATAGGGACAATTCGAGGAGATTTATCTTATATTTCGTCATTTTCTTGCTCCAATATTTCCTTAGAAACATTTTGAATTTCCTTTTATTTTTGCTCTGTCTATATTTTCCTTGACCTGCCTTATGTGTTTGGAACTTTGATAGTTTTCCAAGCTCTCAGTGTTTCCATTTCATTTTCCGTTACAGACTTAATGGCTTGTTCAGTAATAAGGCTTGTTTCCGACTTTTGCTGATGCAATAAGCAATAAAACAAACTTTAATATACCACTGAGCACTAGACTACTACGGATGTAGGTTACGTTCGAAATCAAGTTAGGTATTGTTTACATTGAATCTTGACACAAGTTGGCAGAATTAATATTCATTGATATGTGATTGTTTTCTTTTTAATTAATTCTATTAATGCATAACATTCACTGATGGGCTTAATTATTATCTGTTGATGAAAACTATTGATATCTGTAGTGTTTAAATGTTCAATTTGGTTTAACATTTTGGTGCTTTCAACTGAGGAACGTATTTTTCTTGCTGAACATGCTTTTCGACAAAGCGATAAGTACACATATAGTGCAGGGGGAGTTTGGTGAGAAATTCCCAAAAACAGTTGTACCTCATCTTAATGCAGTTTGTGGACCTATTGAGAGATTTAGAGAATGCTTTTTTAGAGCTGCCTATACTTTATATTTATATTCTTATAGTCAACATGGGATTTACTATTCTGGAATTTAAAATAGAGTAAGAGGATATTGTCGTGAATACTTATTATTAATATTACATTGATTAGCTTTAAATTTATTAATTTTAAAAAGAGATTATATATTAATTTGATTTTAAATAATTAAATTAATTACAATTTCATTAATATATAATTATATTACCTAAGTAGTTTAAAATAAAATAGTGGCTCAGTGTTGGATCTGAACGAACTGGAAGACCACCTAAACTAAACGAAGAGAAGTTGTTGGATATTTCTGACTTTATGCAGCAGAGCCCATCAAAATCTTTGCGTAAGTTAGTACAAGAAGATTTCGGGCTTGCACTTTCCTAAAGCGGTTAGGAAAATATTGAACTTTTTTTCCGTACAAAGTGACAGCAATGCAAGAATTGAAAGATCTGGATCATGAAAAGCGAATCTATTATTGCGAATGGTTTACGTCATTTATTGAAAGGAATACCACTGATATTCTTTGTCACCTGTTATACAGACGAGGCATGGTTTCACCTCTCTGCTTATGTTAACACACAAAACACACCATTATGATCAACGGAGAATCCTCGTGCTGTGCATGAAACGCCATTGCATGAGCAGAAAATTGGAGTGTAGGTATCAATATCCGCCCTATATTTTTTGAAGAAACCGTGAACAGTGGCCGTTATTGTTTAATTACCCAATATTTCATTGCTCAGCTAGAGGAAGATGAAATAAAGTACTCATGGTTTCAACAAGATGGTGCTACTGCGCACACAGCTAATAACACTGCGACTTCAGGAAGAGATCTTTGGGGAACGTGACATCTCTAAAAACTTATGACCCCCTCGCTCACCGGACCTTACTCAACCTGTCATTTTTCTTCAACCTGTATCAGTCATGCCTTCGAACAAAACAAGCTGGTGCATATAGGCGATTTGGGGATACCAAACCTTGAACGTTGCCACGCTTTCATTCCATTCAGTTTGGTATACCGGACGAGTATGTGTTTCCTATTCGAACGCCTATTGCGAGTAGACTTATAGAAAAAGTACAGTCTGTTTGCTTCGGTGGCGCATGGAGCCTTATGCACAGGCTGAGTTCGCGTGATATTCCGATATAAGTGGAGCGGTATAAGTAAATTGGTTTTCTTAAAATTGGATGAAGGGGTTCATCTGTTAGAACATAAAACAGGAAGAAGCGATCTGCTGAAGGCTTCAGGGTTATTGTGGAGAAAATACATAAAATAATAATAATAATAATAATAATAATAATAATAATAATAATAATAATAATTAATAATAATAATGTGTAGAAGTGTTCTTCAATTTACTTTAAAACTCTCTTTGGCCTTATTTTACACTATTTGAGATTTCGTACTACGTATTTATGACATTAAGGTGTCAAGTGTTTATTTTGAGGTTTACTCTCAGGTTCATTAATATCTCGTTAAAAATAATACGTAATTTTGAGTACAACCATTGTGTATATTGTGGCGTATTAGTAGGTATTGTCATACCAGACACATTATTGCGTCGCGTTGGCGACAGCCTTGATGGGGTAATTTAGTATTTCTTTCGGCTAGTGTTTGAATTTTTGCCTGGCATGACACTCTCCACCTCTAGCCGGCGAGCCTAGCCAGAGTTGGAGAGAGGGGGATAGATGTTAGCGTTACTTTCCTTGTGTGTGAGCGTCAGTCTGAGAATTGGTATATAAGGTGTAAATCGTATGTGTGTGTGTGTGTGTGTGTGTGTGTGTGTGTGTGTGTGTGAGTGAGGCATCCTCCCTCAGTCATTTATTCCCTTATGTATGTAATGTAGGGTCAAAAATTACTTTATTAATAAACCACAGGTGATGTGAAGTTTGTGTATAATTTGTTACAAAACCCCACGCCTGCATCGGAATGTGAACATCAAGGTCCTGGTCCTCTCGCAGTGTGTGTACTTCGCATCACCCATGCATGTTGGGGTGATTAAAATTTAATATTTTGCTGGAAACCTTTCGGTCCTCACCCCAGCATGTAATAATATCAATGTAGAAAATTAAAGCAACAACTTTTGAGTTGTGTTAAATTGCTTTGGATTGCAAAGAGGAGGAGATTCGGCACCGATCCAGGAATGAGGATATTGCAACGACGCCCCACGAGGGTGCACTTACGGGAGGAAGGGATGAGGTGAAGGAAGACTCGGGTGGCCGGAACCAGGAGTGACGGCACAGTAATGACAGGGTCCCTACATTTCTACGGCAATCGGACAGCCAGGCCGGGCACCCCAAACCACCCAGTGTCCAACGTCCCCCCAAGGGGCGATCCTTATACCCCGGCAACCAGTTGAAGGCCGTGGGACCGAGAAAGTTCACAGAGATCATCTTTTTATCCTTGACACGCTGTACTGAAACGCCATCGTCGACACTTCCAACCCTAAAACAGACCATAAAGGTGAAGGATGAATGAAATGATTAATGAAATGAAATGGAGGGACAGGAAATTCGGCGGAAAAATAAACCACTCTAGCATTCGCCTGACGACTAAGAAAACCCTCGAAAAAACCAAGGGTCAGAGTGGGAGGTCTTCGGGAATCTAAGCCGGAAAATCCGAATGCCGGCCACAGACGCTACGATCTGAGCCATCCCACTCGATACCTTTGAGTTAGTTAACCTTAATTTCTGTTAGAGATTGATAGTAATATAATTTACTTTAAAGGCAATTTCTTGAGTTTAAAGGTTAACAATTATTTAATTTATTGTATTATATGTAATCTGCTATGTGAATTTAACTGAATGCTTATATACAAGTCTGAGCTGTTTTGCTCTCACAGAAAGTCTGAATGAAATTATAAAACTTTTATAGATTGTATTGAAATGGCTACGGAGGGGACTCGGCACTGATCCACATAGGGAATATTGTACGCCCGCAAGGAGGCGTCCCCGGGAGGAAGAATGAAGCAAGAGGACACCAAGAGGGATAGCACAGGAATGACAGGGTCCCTAAGTGTTCAGATAGAGACTCCCCGACAGGCACAGAGGAGTCCAACGCCCCTCAAGGGGGTTCGGATATCCCCGGCAGCCAGCTGACAGCCGAGGATGGGAGAGAGTCAAAAGAGCATCCTTTTCCCCTGCCACAGTGTATCGAAACACCATCACCGACACTTCAGTCCCTGAAAGAGACCAACACACGAAAGTTGAAGTGAAATGAGAATGGGGATGAAATTGTGGGAAAGGAAATTCGGAGGATGTGAGAATCCACCCCAGCATTCACCTGACGACAAAACCCCCGAAAAAACCCATGGGTCAGGAAGTTTGATCACGTGAATCGAACCCACGACCTTCCGGATGGGGTTACAGACTAACCTCCTGAGCCATCCCGCTTGGTAACAATTTTATAAGATTTATTTACAACATATGTTAATATATGTTTTGTTTAGGTTTAATGGCAGCATATAACGTAACAACAGAGAATTTGAGTATCATAATGTAGTAAAATAAGTTTTGACCACAGCCGTAGGTAGAAACAAAGTTGAAAACGCACAACATGGCTAACGATGTCGTAATTCCTTTGCCCTAACGCATTGAAGATGCCCATTTCTCACGAGAGCGCATATGAACGGGATATTTGTTGCTGCTTTTCAAACGAGTTGGACGCTAAAAACGAGTAGTCTCAAAGAGCATGTACTTGGCAGCTCTACCGGCTATCTTGTTACGCTGCAATTACTTGACAATGCGATACTGTAAGAGAGTTGAAGAACAGCAGCAAGGTCACCCTTTAGCCAAGTAGCCCACCAGAATGATGACAGAAGCATAATTCGTAGGAAAGAAAGGCTTTGCTTAAACTTTAAATGTTAATGGAAATTTTCTGTGAGAAGATTGAAAAATAACACTGGTCTAGAATTACTGGAATTTGATTGAAACAAATTTATAAACTAATACGTAGTACCTCACGTGAACATATAAGTAATTAAATGAATTATATATACTAAGATAAAGAAATAATTGCGATAAATAATGTAATAATGTGCATAATATAAGAAGACTGAGTTGAAAGATTTGTCGGGAAATAAAAAGGTAACTAGCGAGTTAGTTATGTAAAGGCATTAGTAACAGCCGGAGTAGTGAACGCGTTAAAACAAAGATTCTTGGAATGCAGTTAGAGTTATAATTAAGTACGTTTCCAAAGTCACGTAGACCAGAATTCTGCAAAAGAGAAAGGGAAGGAAATTCTTAGAATCAGGGAGGTACCCCATAGCAACAAGGTGTCAGATACGCACACGTAGGAATTTCTAGTATTGGACCCGCGCGAGAAGTAACGTTGGTAGGGGTAACAATATGTAGGTGGAACGTAAGTTAAGAAATAAGCATGCATTCTAATCAGAGACACATTCGTTCGGGCATACATTAGTTACACTCTTTCTTGAAAATTAGTCACTTATCTGGTGATTACTCGTGTATCTTTTTAACTGCTCAGTGACGTGCTTGTGTGAGTAAGATTTAGCAGCCATCGCGAGGGTTTTGTTGGTAAGCATTTTGCGACTCGCGGCAAATTACGCTTCTAATTTCTTTTATTGTGGAAACAGTTATTTCAAACCGTAAAATTGACATAGGTTAGCAGGTACAATAATTCAATTGTTACAGTTTCGAGTGCTATGATTCATAATATCATTCATAATTCCTTATCTTCAAACTTTCGGCAACTCGCTTCAATAGCTCAATTTCTCAGTCAATTTAACCGGTGATATCCTTCACATTGCGCATACTCTGAGAAAGTACTCATAGCTCTACCACTGGTGCAGCTGGCGCACGAGACAACAGAACGGGCCAAAAGATCGCAACAAAATGAGAAGCAGGTAGCGCATACTGCTTCAAAATTATCGCACCATCCCGCGGCTTTAAAAATTCAGATTACGTAGTACGTTATCAAAACCTAAACAGAGCTTGCTGATTACAGATCGGAAGTAAGTTTTATTCTATCATGTTACAATTTTAAAATAAATACCTGCACTCAGAACATCAAATACTCCTGAGTTCTAAGGCTAAGGACACATTTGTACAAAGTATTTAGAAAATTACCGACGTGCACTCAAATGGAAAGTAACATGTTTAGAGAGTATCAGAATCTAGGTAATCATTTGTGTTTAAAGTAACCCTTTTGCTTTCCCTACTAGTTATTTACAAACGTAGACGAAATATTGTATTTCATCCAAAAATTCAATGTCGAAATTTCACCAGAATACATGTTGTGATCTCAAAAATCATTTTTAAAAAAAGGTCCTGTGTAAGTCTGTGTGTGTTTTTGTGTCTTTAAACAACGTAACTCAAAAACGAAAATACTGTTGAATACGAAACTTAATTTTTGAGTTCAGGACACTCTAAGGATGCGACACAAACATTTTGAAGAAAACTCCCCCATCCCAGAAAACGCTTTAGATGGAGGATTTTTCGATTTTTTTTTGTTTTCTCAAAAATGGATTTAACGATTCGATTAAAATTTATACCTTTAAAATATTTTCGTGACAAATAAAATATATATCTTGAATTTTCTAGAAATAGCCTGTGAAGTTCTCTTTATTCAGAACCAATTCGGTAGAGTTAATAAACCATAAGAGATAAAGAGAATCTAACAGCACAAAACTGTCAATCTCGTTCAAGCACACAAATTAAGTCAGGTAACATTTTTTGTGGCAGTAACCATAGCTGGTTGCTATGTGGAGCATTCCATTTTCTTTGCCTGTACAGGACTTAAAAAAACGAGTAGCGAATTCTCATTTGAGAAATAATATACGTATTGGAATATTCAAACGAATAACAAGGAATATCTCGGAAATGGCTCAGTCCACAAAAAAGTATATGACATAAATTGTGTGTTTTAACAAGTCCTTCATTTTTTGTGTAGAAAAATCTTGTCTGTCTCTTACGGTTTACCAGTTATACGAAAGTCAATCAGAATGAAGAGGACTTTTGGGAACATTCCGGAAAATTCAAGATATACATTTCATTTGCCATAAAAATCTTAAACATACGATATTTTAATCAAAATCGTTAGTGACATTTTTGAGGAAATCAAAATTTTAGAAAAATGTTCCATGTAAAGGTAGTCTCCGGTGGGGTGATTTTCTTGAAAAGGTTCGTGTCGCATCTTTGAAAGATACTGAACCTAAATACCAAGTTTGGTATTTATCCGATTTTTCATTTTTGAGTTGGTCTGTTCACAGACACACGCACGGACCTTTTTCTAAAAGTACTTATTTTGGATTCAGGCTGCTTCAAAACATGTATTTCCGGTGAAATCTCGGTATCGAATTTTTGGGTGGAATACAATACTTACCCTACTTACTATACGTAGTAGCGAAACTAAAATTCATAAAATATCGGCGAACAATAGGAATTGTCAAGCTAACAGGTTAAAAATTCATACAGGTGCATTTACATTTTGTTACATTCTAATTAGTTTTAAATATAAAAGGTAAATTAAAATATGATCAGTTATTTTATAAACATCCAATTCAGTATAGCCCCGTAAGTAAATATTGATACACAAAAGCACATTATTGGTAGGTGCTTAATAAAACAGAGATCTTTAATTGTTGTGATTGTAAAAAGAGAATGAATAACCTATACTGGGGTCCTCTTTGCTGATGTTTACTAAGTAATGAAGCACAAAGTGCTATTAGACAGTCTAATTCAGCGATGCTCTAATATATTAATTGATGCAGTGGAGAACATTTCATCACATGTGTTTTTCAAAACAATTAATTTTAAAACAATTTTTTGGGACAGTTTAGCGTCCTTTAACCGGGTAGGTCACATCCGACATTTATCTTCTCAGGAGAAGGGAAAAAAATCCGATGTGATACATCTACCGTCTATCGTTTATTCATGGATATACAAACTATTCTTACTAAAGCTTATTTTTCTATCTGATATATTTTAATCCAAATAAACCGTTTCAGAAATGGTCACATTACACATTTCGTTACAGATACAAACAGAACAACAGCAGCAGTCAAATATTTTAAGAACTGCACACGCTATTTGCTGGGCTTAAAGTCATACTGTTTCCATGCAATCACAAGAAACAACTAAATATCGAAAGGACTTTAAAGAATAAGCGTTGGAAAATTCGAACCATTAATAAGGGATATCCCGGATACGGTTTATGCTACAAAAACTTATTTGAAATGAATTGTGTGTTTAAAAAAATCCACATTTTTTGTGTAGTACGTTTCCGTCTATCGTTTAACGTTTACCAGTTATACAAAATTATACAACATTCCTTTCGAATGAAGAGGACCTCATAGGCTATTGCAAGGAAATTCAAGATATACATTTTATTTGTCATGTAAATATCTTTAATATATGGCATTATAATCAACATCATTATAGCCATTTTTTAGAAAATAAAAATTTCGAAATATATTTCCATGTAAAGGGTAATTTATGATGGGTAGATTTTTTTGAAAATCTAGGTGGTGCATCTTTAGAAGGTACTGAACCTAAATACCAAGTTTGCTATGTATTCGACTTCTCGTTTTTGAGTTATGCTGTTCACACACACACGGAATTTTCTCTAAAAGTGTTTTTTGGGAAAAAAGAAACATACATTTCCGTGAAATCACGGTATAAAATTTCTGGGTGAAATGCAGTACTTCTCTATATACATCGTACGCCGTGAAGAAAAAAATAATTATTCGTGTAACATCATTTTTGTGTTTTTGAAACTGAGCATCGCATTTGGATTGCTTATATTAAAAAAAGAAAATTTATATTTATTCTTAAGAACTTTATATAGGTATTTCTATTCTCTGTACTGCTTACCTATAGCAAGTAGACGGTTGCATCCAAATACGAATACCGACATTTTACAGGAAATACACGTTTTGAAGCTCCCTGAATCAAAAAAGATTTCTTAAAGAACTATGTATTACATTCACCTGACTTTATTTACCTTCTATCGCTTATTAGTGGGTATACAAATTATTATTACCAATATATTTTGTATTACCAATATTCCAATTATTTTGTTTTCCTATCCACTTCATTTTAATCCAGATAAACGTTTCCGAAAATAGCTGCATTAGATATTTCGTTATAGCTGCAAAGTGGACAGCAAAAATTCCCTACACTTTCCCTGGCATCGAGAGAAACAACTGAAAATCGTCAGGACTTAAGAATTGCTAAGTGTTGAACAATTCCAAATATTAATAACGAATATTTCAGAAATGGTTGATGCCACAAACAAAATTATATGAAACAAACTGGGTGTTTTTAAAGAGATCTACATTTTTTATGTAGTACGTTTTCGTCTATCGCTTAACGTTTACCAGTTATACAAGATTATATATAATTACTTCCGAATGAAGAAGGCTTCATAGGCTGTTCCCAGAGCATTCAAGATATACTCGAAAAATATTCCATGTAAAGGGTAGTTTAGAGTAGGGGGATTTTTTTAAAGTATTCATATCGCATCTTTGGAAAATACTGAAGTTAAATTGCCAAGTTTAGTATTTATCCCAATTTTGGTTCTTGATTTATGGTGTTCACAGACACACACACACCTACAGATAATTTTTTTTAAATTCAAGGATCTTCAAAAGATTTATTTCCGGTGAACCCTCAGTATCGAATTTTTGTGTGGAATTCAATAGCTATTCTCGACCTACTATGTGCGTTGTAGAGAAAGTAAAATGAAATTGTGAGTATGATTAGTGTCATTGCCTATAAGAGGTTTGAAGAGTTTTATAATAGGGTTCGCCGATTTAATTACGTATGACATATTAGTACTTAGTGGCATAGTAACTGCTTCGAAGAAGCCTAGGTAGGGAGTATAGAGGGGAAGGAAAGGCAAGCTGGTTTCACTGCCACGTAAGTACAAAGCACAGTATGCATACCTTTTGACCTCGCTTTCCCCTTGCGTTACCTGCCCGATCTTCTCAGAGAGCTTCTATACCTCTGCCAGGGAGCCAGAGAGCCGCCTTCCCTGAGTCAAAGAAAATTCAGATAGTGACACGGTTCTGTTTTACTCAGTAAAGAAAGTGTATGTTTTTATAAAATAAAGGATTCAAGTTTGAGTATGAAGACGTTTCCAAATGTTTAACTTATGTACAAATAAGCATGTTATATGGAAATCATTCTATTGCAGTTTCTTTTGATTAAAATACTGTGTATTAATGTGCTTTTTATTATGTATATTGCAAATAGATACTTCGGTATAACATTCGGTGTTCCAGCTACATAACATCTGAGCTCAGATGTGCCTCCTATATATTTTCAAACTTTACATCTAGTCCTTCCTACACTGCGTGTGTGCTTATTACAACTCCAAATCTCGGCAATGTTGATCGTAAACCAAGAAAAACCCTCGAAACGCCTTTGGTGTTCAGCATTGCTGACAAATATTTATTCAGTGGTGACTAGTAAACAAATCTGACGCGTTACATTCACGTGACCTTTTCTACTCTTTATCGTTTGTTAGTGGGTATACAAATTATTCTTACGAAAGTTTATTACACAAAATTCCTTCCGAATTAAGTGAACTTCACAAGCTATTCCCAGAAAATTCAAGATAAGCGTTTTTATTTGTCATGTAACTATCTTTAATATATAGCATTTTAATAAAAATTATTGTGGCCATTTTTATAAAATAAATATGTTTGAAAAATATTCCATGTAAAGGATGGTTTGGGATGGGAAGATATTCTTTAAAATCATCATGTCGCATCTTGGGAATGTACTAAACCTTAATACCAAGTTTGGTATTTATCCGATTTTTCGTTATTGAGATATGCTGTTCACAGGCGCGCGCGCATACACACATACACACACTCACATGGACGGACCTTTTTCTAAAACTTTGATGCGCTTTATTCACAAGACATTCTCTACACTCTGTCGCTTATTATAGGGTTATACAAATTACTCTGGTTTAGTTTCTTATTTACTTCATTTTAATCAAGAGAAGTCTTTCCGGAAGTAGCTGCATTACATATTTCGTTATAGATATAAAGGGAATAGCGATAGTCAAATATTTTAGAACTGGACGCTATACACTGGCGTTAAAATTCCATACTCTGCCCATGACATCACGACAAAGAATTAAAATCGACCAGACTTTAAAATAATGGCAAAGTAATGAACAATTGGAACCATGAGGCAGTATTTTTAACACTTAAATGATTTCAGTCAAATTATATAATATAAGATATAATAATAGCCCGCCTTAAAGCAATGTGTGTATGTAACAAGATATAAAAAGTGTATATTACAGTCATCGTATATGTTTATATTATTGTATACATGTAATAATGTTATCTGAATGTATTAGATAATTTAATAATGTAGGTGCTGTGAGAATAATAGGTTAAAAGTTGCTACCAATGAGGCCACCTTGAGGCAATAATGAGTAAGAAGGTGTAATAATGCTACTAGGCATTCTTGGAGCAACAATAATGTAATTTTTGTGACAGTTTATAAAATAGCCAATCAAGAACCAGATAAAAGCTTAAGTTAAATAAAAGTATTCTGTTAGATTAGGAATAGCCAATTAGAGACTTGAAATACAGAAATTTACAAATTTACAAATCAAGTCAGTTGCTTGTAGACAACGCTCATAACTGGACGCGTTGGTTGTAGAAAGTGTTCCTAACAGGACACGAGATGCGTGCTAGAGAAATTTAATACGTATTTGTGTGAGACGAAAACAGTTGACATGTTAAAAAGTGCAAGTAATTAACAAACGAATCTCACAGCTCTCTATATCAGTGAAGTGTTATTAAAATCGTGTTAAGAATTAATAAAAAGGAGTGAATTAAAATTATAATCTGTGTAAGCCTACATTCTTCAGCCGCATCACGCCCTGTTAAGTAATTCATGTCCCTAAAAATAATACTGACACAGCCGTGGCAAACATAAATATGTAATATTTAAAGAAACAGTCAAAATTACAAAGTTAATATTTATTAAACATTTTTGGGACGAAGGCTACCCGAAACATTTTACCATACGTGCGGTTCCAACTACTTCAAGTTCGCCTCCCCAACAGTTTAACTACAATACAACCTCTACTTCAAATTGGCTTTCCACACGTGAAGCAACAACCTACTTCAAATTGCCTCTCAAAGCGCGGGGAAAATAACAATACAACAAACTTACATCTTCAACCATTAATAATGGATATCTTGGAAATGGCTTATGCCACAAAAGAAGAGTTTTAAATAATTGTGTTTTAATGATATCTATATTTTTAGTGCAGTAAGCCTTCCTCTCTCACTTAGGTTTACCAGTATTACAACAGCATACAAAATTTCTTTCAAAGAATCGGACTTTGCAAGCTATTCCTAGAAAACTTAAGATATTAATGTTGTTTGTTATGTAAATATCTTTGATATATCATATTTTAATCAAAGTTGGTAGAGAAATCCTTGGAAAATAAAAGATTTCGAAAAGTGTTTCATTTGAAGGGTTCGTTTGGGCTGCTTATCTTGAAAATCTTCCTGTCACTTCTTTAGAAGATACTGAAACCAAGTTTGGTATTTATCCGACTTCTCGTTTTAGAGTTATACTGTTCGCAGACAAGTACACACACACGGACTTTTATATAAAAATCTGATGCGTTACACTCACATGACTTTCTCTACTCTTGTACAAACTATTTTTACAAACGCTTATTCTCCATCAGCTTCATGTTAATCGAGATAAACATTTGCAGACTCTATCTTATTGCTAATTTTCTTGTAGATGTAAGGGGAATATATATTTACAAGGGCAGTATCGAAATACAGTAGCCTTTAAGCACATACATTCTCTTAATAGCTGGTTGCTAGGTGCAGCCCTATTCCCTTTTCCACAGATTAATTCTCTTTGCCCATGCAAGACAAAAAAATGAATAACGAATTTCCATTTGAGAAAATAAGTATTGAAACATTTAAGGGAATAACAAGCAATATCTCGAAAATGGTTCACTCAACAACAAAAATGTATATGACATAACTTGTGTATTTTAACGCGATCTACATCTTTTGTGTAGTAAAATTTTGTCTATCTCTTATGGTTTACCAGTTTACCAAAAGTCGTTCACAATGAAGAATACTTTTGGAGGCATTCCCAGCAAATTCAGGATATACATTTTATTTGTCATGAAAACATTTTCTTGAAAACCTTCGTGTTGCATCTCTGGAAGATACTGAACCTAAATACCAAGTTTGGTGTTTATCCGACTGTTCGTTTCGGAGTTATGCTGTTCACAGACAGACACACAGACAGACAAACAGACAGACACACAGACAGACACACACACGGACATGTTTCCAAAAATGCTTTTTTTTTATTCAGGGGATCTCAAAACATGTATTTCCGGTGAAATCTCGGTATCGAATTTTTGGGTGGAATACAATACTTCCCCTACTTACTATACGTAGTAGAGAAAGTAAAAATGACCTATTTATGGATTCATGGAATCTCAAAACATATATTTCCGGTGAAATCCCGGTATCGATTTTTAGGCGGAATGTAATACCTTTCTTACCTATTATGTACTTGGTAAAGTAAATAAAGATGAATTTCCAACTACTTTCCAAATAGCTGATTTATGAAACAATGCTTTTTATCTTGTTCTTTGAACAGCTTGATTTTGTGCTATTAATTTTAATGTATCCTGTATAGGGGCGACTCTGCTCTATACTAATACCATAAGTGTATATATGTATGTATGTACGTGTATATGCGTGCACGTGCATGTGTCTCGGAATCTACTTGATCGATTTTGATAATACTTTCATTATTGGAAATCAGACATACTTAGCCTATAAATATTTTAAGTGTTTAAGCTACGAGGTTTAGGGAATTTTAGTATTCATGTCACTCAGTAGGTTTTAGAAGCTGACAAAAATTATAAGCTGCTTAATAATATTCAAAGACTTTCTCTAAGTTTATTTTTATTCACTGTTTGCAATGTAACATTTCCATTAATCAGTAAGGGGGGTTTCAACCGCTTCAGCTGCCGTGGTGCGGGCACTGCGGACTCCGAGCACTCGTGGTACTTCTGACTTTACTAGAAGTACGCTGGGCCAAACGTCTGAGCTCCACCCGTAAAGGTTTCGTTTGGATTGGGTTGGACTCGGCGGAGGAGTGGTTCCCGATATCCATGGGAGATTGGGTGTCTGTGCGGTTTTCCGTTGTGAGACGGAAGTTGCGGAACCCCGGGGTTGTGAGACGCCTCAAGGTTCTCTGGTACCGCCCTGAAGAGCCGGTAGACAGTCTGCTGTGTTGCTGTCGGCCTCACCGAGTCTACCCCTTTGGGATGACGCGCGTAAGTGGCGTATCAATTCACCCAAAGGGGCGCCAGATTTAAATTTTCAGTTGCTAGCCTACAGGAAAAGCTCTCGGGGAGGGGGAGAATCACTCGATGGCGCCCTCCACCCAGGGTCACGTGTGCAACATGCCCATCGACACTCCTTGGCCTGTCTGTACAAAAAGTTGTACAATTATACAATAGAACGTAAATACAATAATCATGCTCTATTTGCAGCCCTTTGCTACCCTTAATATTCTTGCAGTTCTTTGTATAGAAATTTTGCAACTTCCAAAAACTAACCTTTATCTCCAAACATATTGTACTAGGAAATCTTTACTACCTTATAGACAAAACAATGCTGTTTGGGCAATTAGGACACATATTTGGGCCTTAAACAATGGAAATTGGCGACAATAATTGTAGGATATCTTACCACTACTCATACCAGGTGTCCGGAAAAAAGGTTCCTATACTTACAGGGGAGGTTGTATGCAACAGAAGAAGAAAAACAATTCCTATAACATTGGTCGTAAACATAATATACTTTGAGTTACGGTCTTATTTTGTACGAGGAGCATATCTTGCACTCCGAGCACTTTGGCACGAAATCAATGAGAACACATTATGTAGAGATTTGTTACTACGCAGCTCTTCATGTTCGCATATGTTGTATCAAGCAAGAACAGAGCACAAGAGTAGTCAACCTAGAGTATTCCACTGCGTGCTACATACGTATTGCTTTATTAGTTCAGATACTTTATTTACGCCTATTGTACGGCAATGTTCAAATAGCACATATTTTGCTGTAACACTGTAGTACTGTAATTGGTTTTCTTGCGCTTCTCTGGACTGGAGCACCGACCCATTTTCATCATAGGACTAGGCGACAGCTAATACGAGTCTTTCATGAGCGATGGATTGGTCGGGGAGGGCCAGTACCTGACCTTAGCCATTTAGATTTTTGGCTTTAGGAACATTTAAAGACCATCGTGTATGCAGTCCCAATAAATGAGTGCAGACACTACAAGAACGCTTGTTTAGTGCCTGTGACGCACTGCGGCAACAACCAGAAGTGTTTCAAAGAATGCATGAATTCATGAGACGCAAGGTGGAAGGTGCATTGCAATGGATAGAGGCCGCATACAGCACCTATTGTGATAAGTAGATGAAAGACATGGTAATCATTGATGGTAGTGTAGTTAAGCATAACTCAGCAGATATTAAGTTTACGACCAATGTTTATAGGAACTGCTTTTCTTTTTTTGTTGCATACTACCTCCTCTGTAAATATTGGCACCTTTTCTCCGTACACTCCATATTTTCAATCCCTCATGAACGACTTTTGTACCAGTTTACTGTATAAAACCTTGGAAACTTACTCTTTAGATACGAGTCAAAATGTAGGACATTTATGACTTTCAAGAACCAACTCTATCCTCATTTTCAAACCTTTCCTTAAGAAATGCAACCGTGCAATGACGAGAGGGACAGCTGGTTTGAAATACATTTGACTATAAGAACTAACAGATAACAGGTATGTTATTAGTTATGAGGAGGAATATTTCTTCAAGGAGTTTGAAACCCGGATACTATGTTGGTTTTACTAGTAGACTTTGTCGAAGCCCAGTGAAGCGGTTTCCCAAATTGGAGTGATCTTCCGCCCCTATTTACAATGATGGATAAATTGCATATCTTGTTATAATTCCTCTTCAGAGCTTTGAAAAAAAACGATTACTTTTCAGCAACCCAAGATACTTTACTGAAATGTAGGGAATACGTGTCCAAAACATACCGACTGTTTCCCGTGCACATGTATGATCATGAAGTAGGTATTGTCTTTACATCGTTTATTTATTTATTTCCACACTTGGAAAACAAATTTGAGAAAGTGTTCTGTTGTTGAAGTTTGCACCACGCTTTGGGCTTTAGTTTGAAGTAGTATGCCCCACGTAAGAGAACCAATTTGAAGAAGTTATTGTCTTTACGTTGAAGTTGTTTATTTAGCTCCACGTATGGACGTCAATTTTGAAGAAGATTGTTTGTTACCTAATATGCTGCTACATATGAAACAGCTGATTTTTAAGATATCTTTTTGTTGTTTTACTCCTATTTTAAAAATATAGTATTAACTTTGTTATTAAACTGATTCCATAGATATTATTTGTTTGTTTTTGCCTCGGCTGCGTCAGTATTACTTTAGAGACACGTTTCTCTTAATCAGGGCATGGTGCGACAAGAATGTAGGTTTACACAGATTTTAAGTTTAAATTCACTTCTTTTTATTAATCTTTGACACAAATTAAATAGCACTACACTGATATCAAGAGCTGTGAGATTCTTTTATGCAATACTTTGTTAACGCTTATAGTTAATTTTTGTTACACACGAATACGTAATATTTCTTTAGAGAACACATCTTTCATCCAGTCCCTACCAAGGTCTGCAGGCAATTGAACATATTTCAACCGTCCAAACCCGTAAGCTTCTGTATTTCAAGCCTCTGATTGGCTAATTCTAGTCCAATAGAATACCTGCATTTAATTAAAGCTTTTTCTGGCTGTGGATAGGTAATTTTAAACTGTCACAAAATTTACATTATCGTTGCTCTAATCATGACTAGTAGCATTTAAACCCTCAACTCATTATTGCCTCAAGGTTACTTCATTGTTAGCAACTTTAAGCTTATTATTTTCACAGCTCTTACATTATTAAATTATATAATGCATTCACGTAACATTATTAAACATGTTTACAATAATATAAGCATTTGCAATGACTGTTACATACATTTTTAGAAATTATTACATATATGTTGCTTCAAGGCGGGCTGTTATTGAATTTACATATTATATAATTTATTTAAAATTACTCAAGTGTTAAAAATACTGCCTCAATGAATATTAAGATGTATGAAGCTATAAGAACGCTCTCTACACCAAAAGCATTCTTTTAGTGTTTAGTAGATCACCGTTGAAGCTAGTGTTGGAAAATCCTCTCTATAAAGCTCCTTTGTGTCAGATCAAACTTTTGTAAAATTCAATGCTTTATAAGACATCCAAGAGTTGTCACAACTTCATAACTTTTCCTTTCAAATTGCTTCCAATACTTTTAATGTCTTTGTAAGTCTTGAAAGCAAATAAAGACATGCTCTAAACGTTCAAAGATTTGACAATGGTTTGATGGCTTTGGCTAATGAAATAGAGTATTCACAGTGGGTTACAGAATGTGATATATGGTTGAACGAGTAAAGTAAACAAAAATGCCTAACTGGGCAAGGGATTACGTATGCGAGCTGATTAGGTTATACGAAAGCTGGCAATCTCGATTCGTTGTGGGCTCCGTGGATCACCATAAGACAAAGAAAAAGACATAGGAAGAAATTACCAGGCAGATTTCCGAACTAAGTATACAATAGTGAATTAATGAAATGTTGTATAGTATAGTATAGTTAACCTATCATTTTGTGTTATTTCCGTTGTATTCCTTAATCGCATTCGTGGTTAATGGGCTATAATACCTGAAAATGCTATGAAATTAGTTAAACAACAGTATTTAATTGCAAATAGTTATACTGTGAAACTAATAGGAAATTACTTTGCACAAGATAAATTATCAATGTGTTCTGAAGGGGTTGGGTTTGGCAAAAAGACGTGTAAGTACACATATATGACATTGTCAAGTCTTATCAAGTATTTTTTGTTTTAGTTCCATTTATACCCCTCCTTTAACTTACAATGTCTTATCAGCGGCCTTTCCTTTGGAACATATCACCGATAGATAACGGCGTTAACTCGTATTCGCCTGTCGTTGAATTTCTGGTAAACTTTGGGTTTTATTTTCATTTATAGATCACACACAAATTTACACTCTCATTCATACGTCTAGACTCTGGGGAACATAGCGAATGGTCTTGCTAGAGATAACTCTCACTTCCAGTCGCAATTGAACCCGGGACCCCTTGCACAGCAGGTAGGTGCTCTATCTACTAAGCTACGAGGCCACCTTTGTCCAATCGTATCAAATATTGAAATATAGGTGACAATTTTACTTGTAAACTCTTATAATCCCTTGAACTGAAAAACACTTTGATCATACACAAGGAGCTTAAAATTATGTCTGTATTATGAAGGAAACAACAATTCTGCTTAATTGTGTTCTACCAGAATATTCAGTGTAAAGTCGGATGTCCGGATATCAAGGGGAGGCTTAACCGGATCTTCTGTACAGACCACTGGTCAAATCACACACCAATAACTTTCTCTCTCTCTCTCTCTCTCTCTCTCTCTCTCTCTCTCTCTCTTTCATACCAAAAAATAGGCATGTGCTACAATAATGAAGACTTTTATTCAACATATTATCTACAGCAAAAGACAAGTAATTCAGCATTGCGTTTCTATATAAATACAGTGTTTTATAAAACACGTATTGTGACTTTGTCCAATTTTCACTGTCACTTCACTTTCAACTTTAACCCTCACTTATTTCTCACTGCCACTTCACTTTTGTGATGCAGTTGGGTTTTCCGTCACTTCATGTTCTTCGCGACGTAGCGGCATAATTAAATACTCACGACGTTGTCTCTTATTCGTCCACTTAACTCCCTGGGGAGTCCAACACCAATCCCTCGCAGTAGCAGCACCCACTAAACGTTACCACATTCGTCATAAACTCGCTCGGAGAACAGCACCATTTGTCGCCCCAGAAACGCTTTTGCTTACTCACTCGATCACGCGAGAACACTTGCTTATATAGACAATGAAATCTTTCATATAGTACCAAAACTTTCCAGATTAGGCTGGAAGGAAAACTTACAGAAGATTCACAGACTTTGTGTGAAGATAACTGTCGCATCCATTATATAAGCCTAAAATAAGGTTCTTAACGGACATTCTATACATATTTTATGACTGTATTTTCATAATCATTACTTTTAGGCAAATAAATTCATTTTATTCATAAAGAAGTCCTAGCAAATTCTACTCTTGTTATGGAAGTGTTTCTCTGGACACTTTTGATGCCGCTACATGCTCCAATTCTTATACTTATAAAATTTAATGTCACCTGCTCTGTTGAGAGTTTTATGATGTAAAACTATTTGTTTTGCGTTGTCTCGTGAGCCAGCTTCTCTAGTGGTATAGATATGAGTTCTGTATCTCAGGATATGCGTGGGTGTATTTTGAAAGGATAGCACCAGTTTAGTTAGCTGATCAATTGTAATGTTGACTAAAGCTTTCGGTTTGAGAAGATTCGCCGACTATTGAATTTACGAATTAATTGCGTTTGTAACAATAATTAAGAGAAGCGTCCGTTACCTTAAGTCGCAGAAATTTTATTCAGAAAGATCCCTCGCACTAGCCACTAAATCTTTCTCACCCAGGCACGTCACTAGGCGCTGCACTACTTAAAATGAAATTCACATTCACAAGGATCATCACACGAGAAGTCTTAGAATTAAGTAAATAAGTGACTCTGATTTAGAACACATCCCATTTTCTTAACTTAAGCTCCTCCTACCTATCACTACCCCCACCAAAGTCCTTTCTATTGCGGTTCCATTTTAAAACTCTTAAGTATGCGTATCGGACACTGTTGCTATGCGGAACCTCCCCAAATCTCAGGATTCCATTCCCCTTTCTAGTTTAAATAATTCTTGCCTTCGTGACTTTGCAAACGTACTGAACTCAGGAACTTTTATACTAATGCGTTCACTAGTCGGCTGTTACTAATGGCTTTGCTTAATATGACTCGCTAATGACTTTTTTCCCCGGAAAAATCCTTTAACGCAGGTTTATTACCTATACATTGGTTTAATATACTATGGAAATTACTTTTTACAGTTATTTCTTTATTTAACTATTATTCCTTTATTTGATTATTTATATCTCCCTATCAATAACCTTAACTTTTGGCTAAACTTCAGAGCCTTAGTAATAGTGATTATTTAGTTGGTACATATATATCAGAATATCAATCATGGTCGAATTGGAAAATATATTTAAAAAGGACGGATTTACTTATCGGTTTAGTGCCGCATTGGTCTGAAACCACTGCAAGGCGCATCATATGACAAATGAGTCCTGTGGAAACACAACTGTTTGATTTGAAAAAGCTAGACCGAGATTCTAGGATATGTATTAATATAGATATAAATAATGAATGTCGAAAATAAATACAGTGCCAATTCTTTGAAATTGTGAATTCATAACTATCCTTTAGCGAATCATCGTAAAAGTTCTTTTATGATAGAGGAGACTTACACTAGTAGCGGGAATTTGAATTTTATAATGCTTTTTTCCTCAAAGGAAAAGAGAAGGTTTTGTATCAGAAGAACTTTATATTTGGTGGAGCTCTTGCAAAAGACATCTGATGCAGTCCATTAATAAATTAGAATGCAGAGAATCGTCTTCTCTTGTACCTAGCGAACAAGACATTAAAAGCTACTTACTGCAAACGCCAGTCGCCGAGCTTTTGGCTTTGTGTTTCAAGCAGCTCTCACAAGGGCCTTCTCCTTTTTTAATAAAGCATGTCTTTATATTGGCTTCAATGTCTGTGACCCAGAAAATAACTTCCGATTAGTTCCAAATAACAGTGTGTCGTTGCCTATAGCACCTGCCTTGTATTCCAAGGTAGGAGCGTCCTATAAGTGTTCTAAAGCCGAAGGGTTTTAAATTTTGATTACAAACATTTATAAGCGTCAAAATGTAACTTACTTTTCCAATTGTGTAATTTATTTTAATTTTATCCCGGACGCTGTTGTTTTATTAATCGTGTACTAATTTATACTATGGGACACTGGGAGTGACTTTCAAATTTCCATATTTCTGTATGGATTGTTCTGAAAATGTTACTATAATTGCAATGCTATTAAATTAACATGAATGCAAAATATCATTTACATTGAATAAATACTTTGTGAGATATTAATTATTCAATACATTTTAGTATGCAAATCTATCGCATAATCAAAATGAAACACGCGCCTCAAAAGTTGATAAAATCGTTGTCTGTTTTGGAATTAGTGTGTCTTGAAAGTTCAGTATATTTTGTTAAGTGAGTTTTTTAACATGTTAGAAATTTTAATCTCTAAAATGAATCATTATTTGATAAGAAATATTTTGGGGGAAAATAATTATTGGTGTTAGCATATTTTGGTAATATAGAATGTTACCATCGGTACTTCTGCAGATTCTGAGAAATTTTAGGTGTATTTAAAGAAAAATTGAAGTTCGTGTTCAATTTTGAATGTGTGAAAATGAAATTTTGAGAAGAAACTGATTTATAAAATACTATGTTGGGAAACAGTGAATTGTATCCTTTGCATAACAGAAGTCTCCTGATTTATAATATTGTGTGTTTGTACTTCTCTTGATGCCCTTTTTCTGACACTGGGAGTGAATTGTTAGGTGAAAATGACAAAATTTTGAATTTTTGAGTTATAGCATATAAATATTCTATAGACACTTGTGAAACATGAATGCCTTACTACATCCCTTATTGCGATTCACAAAGTCATCCATTCCATTGTTGCACTCAGATACAAAACTCATAACGCTTCTGTTTGACGCAGCCACGATACGTCCTCCAACCACTGAAGCCTCACGGTTGCTGCTTTTCTCCTCCTAGTTGTTTATTTTTATTTTGCCACGGCTGTTCGAGCATGAGATCTTAATCACTGGGTATGCGCGAGTGTATGTACATAGAAACACGAACGCTTTCTTGGAACACTTTTATTCACTATTAACATAAGACTTAAGATTTGCCGATCACTTTTAAATTCTTACAATGTTACTGTGTCTTTTCCAAGGCCGAAGATTATCAATTACATCTGATCGATCCTCTTGCAAGTTCGCACCTAGTCTTTGGAACTCTGTGAGACCGCTGTTCCTCATCACACGAGTGTCCCAGCGAGAATGTCCTCACCTCACGCGCGATACAAAGAAAAACCTCCTAACTTCCCCTCTCTCCCCTTAAAATTTGCACCAAAAACTCAGCGTCATGAAGCTTCTAATGACCTTCACATCCTGGCCAGTGCAACTGCACCCATTAATTCCAAGAGAAATTGGCTTCAGCGGACTTACCCTTTATACCTGGGGCTGGTCCCTAGTTACCTAAACTGTGCCTGTCTGGTCTTTCTGTAGCTTTTAACAGTCAACAATTTTCCCAATGCTTCTCCTTTTAATACATGTATTGATTTGAAGTATTTTATTATTTATTTTATTTCGCTATCCTTCCCAGATTATTATGATAATTATTGACTTTATAACTTCGGCTTCATGTTGCAAGAGGTGCTTCATAAGATGCTCTATGAATTGCTTTTCTCGGACTGCTTATGAATGCCTCTTTCACACGATTAACCGTTTCTTCTCACTCACTGTAGGACAGTCACGTCTTTTCCTAGGACACAGTACTTACAAATTTGTCAAGCCAGGTTAAATAGACTTCCTGCTTGCTGCATCATACTTAGTGCTGAACGTCTGTTAAACATCAGTAGCACTCTTATCTTTGTAGAATTCCAGTAAACAGAAAATGCACTTTTTCCAAGTCGCCACCTTTACAAAATGCCAACTGCAGTAAATGCAGAAATTTGAGCATTGGTGATAAAACCCAAACAAAACCATTTGAGTTCCCCCCAATATGACATGTATACAAAAGTTGTGTAACAAATTAAGAAAAATGTTACGTGACTTTAGAGACATATATGTATATAAACATATATATCAAATAACTGCCTTCAAAATATTCATTGCTACATCTTTAAGTTTTTTTGCTTAATCTGTCCATAACACCAAATTATGTGATTCTTATTTTTGTCCACGTGGACTCACCAGTAACAAAAACTCACTTACAATATACAAATACAGTGGAATCTGGTTAATATGAGACCCAAGGATTTGGACGCCATAGACGGGAAAAAATGTTAACAAAAATACGAAATCTGCAATTTAAGAACATAATTATGTAATAATTAATATGTTTCGATGGGTAATTGAAATCGATTTGAGTCCAATTCAATACTGGATAAAAATTTAAATAAACTGTAGTGATTGTCTACTGAATGAGCGGCCAGGGTCAAAGTGCAGTAGACAATCAAATTGTAAACTCTTAGCACTACATCCCCGAATTTCCTGGCCCTCCATTTCACCTCCATTCTCATTTCACTTCACCTTTTCACCTGCTTGATCTTTCAGGGTTGTTAGCGTCGGCAGGAGGTCTCAGAGAGTGCATGGTACCTTGTCCCCCGGAATGGAGGCGGTCTGGGTCCCCAAGGGATGTGTAAGCCCAGTACGAGAAGGGGAGCCGGCTGTACCAGCTTACATCCGGGGAGTTTAAATCTGTAAACGGTAGGGGCCCTGCACTCTGACTGTCGTGCCTCTTGATCAGGGCACTCTCTGTCTTCTCTCACTTGCCGGGGGCGCCCCGTCAGGGACCTAGGTACAAAAGATCTGCATAGTTGAGGTACTAAGTCCCCCTCCGCTCCTAGTTCTATCCCCATCCTATAAAACAAATGCTGATGTGTTTAATTCAGTGGTTTTCTATAACCCCTATTTTTATTAATGGATATAAAACATTCTTACAAAATCTTACAATTCTATATACTTCAATTTAATCGAGACAAGCCTTTGAGAAGCAGCTGTATTACATTGATTATAATTGCAAATGGAACAGCAATAGTCAAATATTTAAGAACTGGCCTTAAAATTCCATACTCTTTCATGCAACCGCGAGAAACAACTGAATGTCACAGTACTTCAACAGAATGACAAAAAATTCAATTCAAACCATTAATAACGGATATTTCTGAAGTGGCTCTTGCCAATTTGGGCTTTAAAGGGATCTACATTTCTGTGTATTGCGTATTCGTCCATCGTTTAACTTTTACCAGCTATACAAGACCATACAAAATTTCTACCGAAGGAAGAGGGCTTCACAGGCTATTCTCAGAAAATTCGAGATATTTAGTTTAATTGACATGTAAATACCATTAATATACAGTATATTAAAGAAAATCATTGCAGCTATTCTCTACTGCGTATAGTAAGTAGGGGAGTATTGCATTCCACCCAAAAATTCGATACCGAGATTTCACCGAAAATACATGTTTTGAGACCCCCTGAATCCAAAAAAGCATTTTTGGAAACAAGTCCGTGTGTGTGTGTGTGTGTGTGTCTGTGTCTGTGTGTGTGTCTGTGAACAGCATAACTCAGAAACTAACAGTCGGATAAACACCAAACTTGGTATTTAGGTTCAGTATCTTCCAGAGATGCGACACAAAGGTTTTCAAGAAAATTCCCCCACCCCAGACTACCGTTTACATGGAAGATTTTTCGAAAAATTTTAATTTTCTTAAAAATGGCTCTAACGATTTTGATTAAAATATCATATGTTTAAGATAATGTCATGGGAAATGAAATGTATATCTCGAATTTTCTGGGAATGTCTCCAAAAGTATTCTTCATTGTGAACGACTTTTGCATAACTGATAAACCATAAGAGATAGACAAACGTTTACTACACAAAAAATGTAGATCACGTTAAAATACACAACTTATATCATATACATTTTTGTTGTTGAGTGAACCGTTTTCGAGTTATTGCTTGTTATTCCCTTAAATTTTTCAATACATATTTTCTCAAATGGGAATTCGTTATTCATTTTTACTTTCTCTACTACGTATAGTAAGTAGGGGAAGTATTGTATTCCACCCAAAAATTCCATACTGAGATTTCACCGGAAAAACATGTTTTGAGATCCCCTGGATCCAAAAAAAGCATTTTTGAAAACATGTCCGTGTGTGCGTCTGTGTGTCTGTCTGTTTGTGTGTCTGTCTGTCAGTCTGTGTGTCTGTCTTTGAACATCATAACTCAGAAACGAACAGTCGGATAAACACCAAACTTGGTATTTAGGTTCAGTATCTTCCAGATGCGACACGAAGGTTTTAAAGAAAATCCCTCCATCCCAGAGTACCCTTTACATGGAACATTTTTCGAAAATTTTAATTTTCTCAAAAATGGCTCTAACGATTTTGATTAAAATATCATATGTTTAAGATATTTTCATGACAAATAAAACGTATATCTTGAATTTTCTGGGAATGTCTCCAAAAGTATTCTTCATTGTGAACGACTTTTGCATAAGTGGTAAACCACAAGAGATAGACAACATTTTACTGCACAAAAGATGTAGATCGCATTAAAATACACAATTTATGTCATACACATTTTTGTTGTTGAGTGAACCATTTTCGAGATATTGCTTGTTATTCCCTTAAGTGTTTCAATACTTATTTTCTCAAATGGGAATTCGTTATTCATTTTTTTGTCTTGGATATGCAAAGAGTATTAATCTGTGGAAAAGGGAATAGTGCTGCAGCTAGCAACCAGCTATTAAGAGATATGTATGTGTATTTCTATATTGTCCTTGCAAATATAAAACAAGGGGAACATAGTACGCCTTAAGCGAAAGTCAAATATTTTTAGAACTGGTCGCTCGCTATGTGTAAAATGTAATTCTCTTTGCATGTCAAAAGATCGTTTCTGCAAATGTTTATCTCGATTAATATGAAATAGAATGAGAATAGGAGTTTGTAAAAATAGTGTGTACAAGAGTAGAGAAAGTCATGTGATTGTAACACATCAGATTTTTTTATCTTGTATATGCAAAGAGTTATAATCTGTGGCAAAGGGAATGGTGCTGCACCTAGCAACCAGCTATTAAGAGATATGTATGTGCTTAAAGGCTACTGTTTTTCTATATTGCCCTTGTAAATATATATTCGCCTTACATCTACAAGAAAATTACCAATAAGATGGAGTCTGCAAATGTTTTTCTCGATTAACATGAAGTAGATGGAGAATAAGCGTTTGTAAAAATAGTTTGTACAAGATTAGAGAAAGTCATGTGAGTGTAACACATCAGATTTTTTGTCCTGGACATGCAAAGAGATTGGATTCCGCCACATAGCAACCAGCTCTTAAAAGATTTACTATCGTTTAAAACCTACCATATTCCCCTTGCACCTACAAGAAAATTAGCAATAAGATTATCATCTCGATTAAAATGAAGCATATGGAGAATAAGCGTTTGTACAAGGGTAGAGGAATTCATGTGAATGTGACACATCAGATTGTTTTATAAAAAAAATTGGAAAAATGCACCACGTAAAAGGTAGTGAAAATAGGTCATATATTTCCGGTGAAATCTGGTATAAAAGCTTTGTTGGGATGGAATACTTTCTCTGCTTACTATCCACATGGTAGGGAAAGCAAACATATTAAAAATATGATTACCACTTTAGTCTACTAAATCCTTTTATTACCTTCAACAGAGTTTGCAACTTTTCTTCATGCATAAACGGCGCTTAAACACACACGCATCGCCCATCATTTACAACCTCTGACTCGGTACACATCTAACGCTTTTGGCCACATATTTATCTCATGACATCTTCTGTCGTGTCCGCATGGAAGCGATCCGCTAAACTCGCGAAGGCCGCTATCGTAAGAGGAATAACGCTTCTTAATTGATAATGGTTTGAGCGACTTGTAAGCTTCTAAAACTATGTTCGCACACGCTTAATGTTGTAACATGTAATCTATATATTATCACCTGTTGGTCACGTTTTAATGTAAAAGAGCATCATGTAAAAGACCATCATTGTAAAAGAGCATTGAACTTGGTTTGTATGTATCGTTCGGTTTTACCAAATAACACAATGTTTCCTAAACCTCACAACTTGTATATACTGGTCAACGGGACTGCAGTAACACAAAATCTCGACGTTCAGTGCAGTAGGGCAGGATAGAATAGGACTGCTTTACGGTGGGGACACCTAGCATCACGACCCACAATGGATCTTTTGTGCTTACACCTCCGTTATGAATGATGAAGTGAGTGAATCACAGGAAACGCATTGGCTGCATAGTTGTCTGGCGCAACTTGACAGAGACGCACAGTGTTCCCCGATAGTTCCAGGCTTGGCCACCCGGCCACGGGAGAGTCGCTCGAAGACGCCCCTCTAACGGGACCGGGGAAACACGACCCACTAGTAGAAGCTCTACAGGCTTCCCTCTAGCAGTACCGAGAAGTTCCAAATCGCAAGCTTCAGTGCCATCTGCCCGTCACCGATCGAATCACAGCCCCGGAGTCAACCTGAACATGAAAAGGAAAATGAAATGAGGGAAAATCCGTGGTAGAATATACCACTACGACATTCACCTTTGTGAACCAATGAAAATTACGACTCATGTCAAATTGGGCGGCTATCAGTAATCGAACCTGGGAACTCCCGAATACGAGCTTCACACGGGAGCCATCTTCTCAGTTTCAGTGCCCAAAACTTTCGCTACCTTTGTTTCCCCCTCGAAAAGGTTTCTTATTCTGTAGATATTTCTAATTTTTACTGTCGGTATTTTCCTCGTTATGCTCCTCAAAATATTCACGCGTCTGCATATTATTATTATTATTATTATTATTATTATTATTATTATTATTATTATTATTATTATTATTATTATTATTATTATTATTATTATTATTCACTCCGTGGAGCGTGATACTTCAATGCATCATTCATTAATGGCCGAAGCAGTTGTTATGAATCTTGGTATGAATGACATTCCGTAAAATTTCCATGAAAATAAGCTACATGGGATTTTAATTAATTACTTGTCCAAAGAGGAGGGTGGACCTATTAGGTGCATCTTAAGAGCTTCCTTTTATTTAGTTTTTAAGAAAATGCTACACACCAAAGTTTATAAGTGTAACTTTCTAACAAGTTTTGTTATTTGCAAATCCGATAACATGAATATTTCAGAAGTTATAACAAGCTTTCACTGTTATTCCTGTTATAACGATAAATTCCTGGTCACATTGCAATTATAACAAAGATATGCAAGTTAGGGTAGTGTTGAAACCTTAACTTTGTTTTAATTCTTGACACTCCAGAAAAAGATGTTGTTATACTAGTTTTCAAAACATTACATGACGTAATAAATAAATATATACATAGACAAGAGAAAAGGGGGTTTCCAGAAAATTATTAAATTGTAATCAGCCCAACATGCACATGGGGAAAGCGTAGCTACAAACGGCGAGCGGACCAGGACCTTATTGTTCACATTCCCATGCAGGCGTGAGGTTTATTAATAAAGTAATTTGTGGCCCTACATTATATACGCAGGGGAATAAAGAATTGAGGGGAAATGCCTCATACACACGCAACTACAGCTTACACACCAATTCTCAGACTGACGCCCACACACAAAGAAAGTAACGCTAAAATATTTTCCCCCTCTCAAACTCTGGCTAGGCTCGCCAGCCAGAGGTGGAGATTGTCACGCCAGACGGAAATTCAAACACAAGCCGAAAGAAATACTAACTTACCCCAACAATACTGTGACCAATGCGACGCTATAATGTGTCTGGCATGAAAATAGCTACTAATACCCAGCAATACGCCACATCATGACCTTCTCTACCCTTTATCAATTATTAATGGGTATAAAAACCTATCTTAGCGAAGTTTGTTTTTATGTTGTCTACTTCATTTTAATCGAGATAAATCGCTGCAGAAGAAGTTAAATTACAGATTTCGTAATGCAAAGGAATAGTCAAATATTTCAGTACTGGACGCTATATGGTGGCTTTTCATACTCTTTCCATTGCAGTAGTCGAGCCCACGTATGGGAGCCAATTTGAAGTATTTACTGCCCCACGTATGGAAGCCATACTTCAAGTCGTTTAATTGTTGTTGCCCCACGTATGGTAGCCAAACTTGCAGTAGTTGTTGCGGCCCCACGTACGATGCAAAGCTTCCGGTGGCCTTCGCCCCACGTTCACTTTTTTGGTGGTCTTCGCCCGCATGTTTAAAAGATCAACTTTGTATTTTAATGTTTCTTTAAATATTATAAATGTATGCCTCGGCTTTGTCAGTAATATTTTTTAAGCATGTATCTCTTAGCAGGGCTGGTGTGGCTAAAGAACAAGTCTTACATAAATTATAATTGCATTGTACTTTTTTATTCATCCTTCACGCGATTAAATAACACTTCACTGATGTATCCTACTATAGATCTGTGAGATTATTGTTAAATGGAATTCTTAACACGTAAACTTATTATTCCCAACGCAATAACTTTTCATGTCTCACATTGAACCTGTATCGTACCGCTCGGGTATGCAATCTTGTAGTGTCTGCCGCTTGAATTTGCACATTTCCTCTATTTCAAGTCTCTGATTGCTAAGCCTACTCCAATAAAATACTTTTATTTAACTTAAGCTTTTTATAGTTGTTGATTGGGTATTTATAAACTGGTTTAAATATTACATTATTGTTCCAAGAATTATTAGTAGCCTTTATTAAACTTTCTAATTTTACATTGTCTCAAGGTTACCTCAATGTTAGCAACTTTCGGCTTCTAATTTATAATTCTGTTTGCTGCGAAAAGCATATTGCTTCTATTCTCACAGCTCCTACAATGTTAAATTAAGTAGTACATTAACATAACATTATTATACATGTACATAATAATATAAACATAATAAAAAGACTATTACATACATTTTATATATTATATTATACACATATTGCTTTAAGGCGGTCTGTTATATTTTATGTTATATAATTAGACTGATATCATTTAAGTGTTACAAATACTGCCTCACCATGCAGTCTCGAGAAATAACTGAATATCGGCAGGACTTAGGAATGACAAAGTATTCTTTAATGGCAGGTATTTCGGAAATGGCTTATGCCATAAAAAGTCATTTAAAATAAATTGTATTATTGAGCGAGATCAATTTTATTTTAATGAGATCTACATTTTTGGTGCATTTTTGACTATCGCTTAACGTTTATCAGTTCTGCAAGATTCTACAAAATTCATTCCCAATGAAGGGGACTTCACAGGCTATTCCCAGAAAATTCAAAATATTCCTTGTTTGTCATGTAAGTAACTTTAGTACATGGTATTTTAATTAAAATCGTTAGAGCCATTTTGAGAGAATCAAAAATTTCCAAAAATGTTCTATGTAAAGGGTAGTTGGTGGTGCGGGGTCTTCTTGTAAGTTAAATATCAACTTTGGTATTTATCCGAATTATCGTCTTTGAGTTACGCTGTTCACAGCTACACACACATTTTCCAAAAATACATTTTTGATTCAGGAGAGCCCAAAGCATGTATTTTGAGTGAAATCTTGGCATCAAATTTTTGGGTGGGATACAATAGTTCCCCTACTTACTATACGTAATATATAAAGTAAACATGTACTTGAAAAACAAACCATAAATACTGATAGTTCATGATCTTATCAAATCTTGTGATCCTAAAAATAATTATACTCGAGTGCCTTTCTGCCAATATACGCTTTCATTCTTGCTGAATTCACCAATAGAAAAGGAACTTCATCAATAGTCCTAAACCTTGGTGCTCAAATATTAATAACTGACATTTTGTTTATTCCTATAATATCTGGATAGACTATTCATATGCATTTTCCTGTTCACTACTGAAGGTTGGTAAAGACTTTACAAATGGTGAGAGGTGGTGATCTGCGAATTTAAAATATAAAAGAAGTGGTACAAATCTAACGCCGCATAATACAGATGAAACAGGTAAGCCACTTCAGTGATTATACTACAAATACGAAAAGGCATCGTTCTCCCATTATAACTATTTTACCAGGCTTGCCCCGTAGCTCAGTCGGTAGAGTACCTGCCTGCTGTACGAGGGGTCGTGAATTCGATTCCCGGCTGGGGATGGGGATTTTTCTGTAACCAAGATTATTCCCTATCCTCCTCAGAGTCTAGAAGTATGTATGTGTGTGTGTGCGTGTGCGTGTGTGTGTGACCTAACGATTAAAACACAAAAAGTGCAAGAAACTCAAAGACAAGAGAATACGAGTTAACACCATTACTAATACGCAATAAGTTCCAAAGAAAAGGCCGCTGATAAGACGTTAATAATGTAGACGCTGATAATGTAGTTAAAGACGGGGTATAAACGCAACTAAAAAAACAAGCTGATGTGTTACACACACATGACTTCTCCACTCTTGTGCAAACTATTTTTACAAACGCTTATTCTCCATCTACTTCATGTTAATCGAGATAAACATTTGAAGAAACTTATTGCCAGGTTTCTTGTAGGTGCAGGGGAACATGGTAGGCTTTAAGTGATAGTCAAATCTTTTAAGAGTTGGTGCTATGTGGAGCATTACATTCTCTTTGCATGCCCAAAACATAAAAAAACCAATAAGGAATTTCAATTACAGAAAAGTATAAGTATTTGGAAAATCCAAAGAAATGTCTCGGAAATGATTCACTCCAACATAAGACATAAACTGCGTGTTTTAAGGAGCTCTAGATTTTCTATGTAGAAAAAGTTTGTCTATCTACTACCGTTATGCAAAAACCATTCAGAATGAAGAGAACTTTTTGGGACATTCCCACAAAATTCATGATATTTTGATCAAACTCGTTAGAGACATTTGTGAGAAAATCAAAACTTTCTAAAAAATATTCCGTGTAAATAGTAGTCTTGGGTGAGGGTGATTTTCTTGAAAATCTTCTTGTCGCATCTTTGAAAGATACTAAACCTAAATATCAAGTTTGTTATTTATCCAACTTTTCGTTTTTGATTTTGCTGTTCAAGACACACGCATTTTTAAATGTTTTTTTTATTCAGGGGGCCTCAAAACATGTATTTCCGGTGAAATCTCGATATCGAATTTTTAGGTAGAATGCAATAATTCCCGTACTTACTATATGTAGTAGAGAAAGTAAAAAAAGTTATTTTTGGCCTCTTGCTTGTAATTTTTATTACATAATTTCATTGTTATTATTATGATAGCAAAACAGTTCGTTAATCTCAATGAAATGACGAAAAAACCATCAGCAGTATTATTGCTGAAGAACATAAACAACTAATGCTTTATGGAACTATAGTATTGTATCCACTTTACTGTATTCAAACATAAAGTTTTATGTATTGCAGAATAATAAAAATTCCTTTCTTTGAGTTGAGATATTCCGCAGAGGTAAAAGTTGTCAGAAGAAAAGGCGAAAAACGGATATTGATAGTAGACAGGCATTGCAATTTTTCTACGGAAAAGAGAGGAATGGAATGGATACAGCTAAGAATAATGGATGAAGACGGATGAGGTGACTAAATTTAGAAACTTCAGACTAAGGGAAGACGACGTCTGACTGGATGGGTGTGAAGTCAGACTCTTGAAGTATTCCTTAAAGTTTAAGGGGCCCAAAACAGTAATACTTGAGCTTAATACATAGTTTATTCGTTGAGGCAGCATTTTTAACACTTAAATGATTTCAGTCTAATTATATAAAATATTTAAATTCAATAACAGCCCGCCTTAAAGCAATATGTGTATGTAACAATATATAAAAGGTGTATATTACAGTCATTGTATATGTTTATATTATTGTATCCATGTGTAATAATGTTATGTGAATGTGTTACGTAAGTTAATAATGTAGGAGCTGTGAGAATAATAGGTTAAAGGTTGGTAACAATGAGGTAACCTTGAGGCCATAATGAATTTGTAATTTTAAATGCCACTAGTCATTATTGGAGCAACAATAATGTAAATTTTTGAGACAGTTTAAAAATAGCCAATCAACAACCAGAAAAAGCTTTAGTTAAATGAAGGTATTCTATTGGATTAGGAATAGCCAATCAGAGACTTGAAATACAGAAATTTACAAGTTTAGGCGGTTGAAATCAATTCAGTTGCCTGCAGACAGTGTTTGTAACCGGATGCGAGTTGCGTCCTCGAGAGATTTAATACGTATTTGGGTGAGACGAAAAATAAGTTTACGTGTTAAAAAAGTGCAATTAATTAATAAAATGAATCTCACAGCTCTCATATCAGTGGTGTTATTTAAATCGTGTTAAGCATTAATAAAAGAAGCGAAGTAAAATTATGTGTAAGCCTACATTCTTGTCGCACCATAACGCTGCTAAAACATCCATGTCTCTAAAATTAATACTGACGCCGACGAGGCAAACATAAATATATAGTACTGAAACAGTCAAATTACAAAGTTTATATTTTTAAATTTGGGACGAAGTCTACAGGGTACCATACGTGTGGTTGCAACTACTTCAAGTTAGGCTCCCCAACAGTTGAAATGTAATACAACTCCTTCAATACAACCTTGTTCAAATTTGGCGCAAAGCGTGGGGCAATTAATAACAATACAACAAAATATCTTCTTCAAATTGGCGTCCATACGTGGAGCTAATAATAACGTATCAAACCATCTTTCTCATCGTCGATTCCTAACGTTTATTCTCTAAATTGTTGCCAGGAAACGGGACCATGTATTGAGGTCAGTCGTTCTCAGAATCCCTCATCCATTTATTTCCAATACTAACAACGGAAGCTGTTCCAAGGAAATTTTGGGTCAGGGCATCCTGAGAAAACTTTCTCAAGGTTCATTAAATTACGTGAAGGGAAAACTTGGCTCCCCCATTTCCTGGCGGTAGATAAATGTGGAATAAGGAAACAAGTATATTACCTGCCGCGTTAAAACTTTGCGATCATTCTATTTCTTTCCGTTGCCTGAAAGTTTTCCGCCCCATCTAATCTGAAGCGCGTGTTTTTCCAAAGCATTTGCGTCTGAAAGAAGTCAATAAATATAAGGAAGTATTGCCAGAAAGTTATTTGTCGATTCTTTAATGCCGATACTTTGCATACATTTCGGATAATGTGGTTAACTAAGGGTAATTTGCAATGTTGTCGCCGTAAGGGATAACAGTAGGGTAGTAGGTCAGTAGTATCAAAGCACTTTGAGAACTAGATCAGCAAATTTTCGCTCCGGTATGTTCGTCTTGTTCCATTCCTTGCACCATGTTTGATGCTACTTGCTTTACCACTGCCACCTGCTCATTCCGTTCGTCTTAAGCAACTGCGATGTTAACTGTGTAATTCCATTAACATGTATCTATTATTATTATTGTTATAATTATTATTAATGTTATAACGACCAATTATAAATCCTTCACTACTGAAAAGCCCTATTCTTTCTCACGGGCATGACCTGTAAAACACAGTCTTATTTCATTTCATAAATTACTAAAAATTGCAATGCCCTTGTACTTGAATACGAGCACATCGGAGTTATCAAAGAAGATGCTTGCAAATAAGGTTTGATTTTTAATGGAGAATGCCATAGAGTAGAAAACATTTCTTGTTACTGCACAGAATATGCAAGCAATATAAAACAGATGCCACGTATATTTCATTCCAAGTATTAGATGATCACAATTTAGCAACTAAGACACAGCAAAAATGCTTATAACGATGCATGCGACACAAATAACAACATAGTTTGGTAATTATAATGTAAAAAGTTTTGCTTTATTTGTTTTTATGTATCAAGATTGTAAGCAGGGTATTGTAAGGGACCATCTACTGAATTTTCGCAAATATAAGTAATCAGATACAGATATTATAATAAATAAGAATAGAGGGAGGTAGGAGAGAAAATACTGTGGGAAGGAAACAACGGAAAAGGACAGGAAAATGTAAATAGATTGTAAATGGAGTAAATTAAAGGTAGATAATAGTAAATAACTTATATGCTTTGCAAAACAGTAAACTTTGTTAATACATTGTATAGACATTGGTAGAAAGGCGTGCTAGGAAAACAATAAAGTTAGTCAGCGACCTGCCATTTTGTAGAACGGCAGGTATAGCGGAGAGGGAGACTGCAGCGAGACCATCATCTCTAGTCCACTCTTATGTATTCCCCATCAACATAGGAAATGCCACAGAATCAACACAATCCTCAGATTTTTCAACTCGTCTCTCGGCGTACCTTAAGGAATTTAACATTACTCTAATATGTTCCCTTGTTTCATAGATTCAGATCGTATACCATGGAGACTTACATATCCCTAATTGACAAATCACTGGCTACATAAGGAAAATCTTAAACAGATAGTGTTTCTTATAAAGGTCTGTTTAACGAATTGTGTATACTGTATTCAACACACACTTATATCTTCACTGATGGATTCAGGCTTGATGGTCATAATGGATGAGCAGCTGTATTCCCTGATAACACCGTACAATATAGTCTTTCTGTCTATCTTGTTAATTGCTCGCAATTCAACTCTCATTGGAATACATACTTAAAAAGATAACTACATAATTACATAATATTCTCCGACTCGTTGAGCGCCTTAACATCCCTTCACAAAACTCAATCTCCCAAAATGTTGTTAAAGAACTTCAGAAACTGTACAACCAAATAATAATCTCTGGTGAATCAGTATCACTCGCCTGGACTCTGTCTGACGTTGGAATTTTGTGTAATAAATTAACTGATCAAGCAGCCAAAGAACCCATAAAACACTCCCCTCAGGACATCAAGATTCCACACTGGACTTCATCAACTTCGTCAAAAAGACTTGTATTAATCAATGGAGACAAACATGGAAAGCCAGATCCAGAAGCAAGTTACACGATTGATAAAATGGACGATTTGAATGATATTAAAAGCCTTCACTTACATCATGGTGGTATAATCTGGATGATCATTTCGAGACTTCAAGGCCTCATCTTCTGCAGGAATTTGGAGCCGACTGAATTTGTAGTCTGTAGAAATAGAAGTGGGATGAGCTCCATCTTGATCTGTTTTCTTCTGAAGGTGAACCAGAAGGCGGGTAACGTCATCCAACGGCGGAATTTCAAAATTTATAACACGTAAATTATTTTTAACCATAAATATTTTTTTCCCAATCATCCAACATAGATGCATTATGTATGTGTTTTAATAGTTCGATGTCGTAACCAATTTCATGTTGTGTACTCCAAAAAGTACAAAAGTAAAAAAGATGTCGGTACAGCAGCCATCTGGTTCACCTTCAGTAGTTATAAAAAGTACCACCTGAGGCCCTTCCAATCGTCCACATGGGTTACGTACAATTTGTATCGGGGAGCAAGTGTCAGTCGGCTCCAAATTCCTGCAGAAATGATACCTTGAAGTCACGAAACGATCGTCCAGATTTTACCATCGTGATGTAAGTGAAGGCTTTTAATATCATTCGACTCATCCATTTCATCAATTGACTTCTTCACTGTTAAGATTGTCCTATTTCAACTTTGATAAGTTACACGATGTCTACATTTCCGAGTCCAAACTTCAACACTATCATTTCAACCGCAAAGACCAAGTTGTATTAACTCGACTATGTATTGGACATACTTCTATAACGCACATACATCTCCTCAGCCGTGACCTTCCTCCTGTGTGCGACCTCTGCAGATCCAACCTCACAGTTCATCATCTCGTTACAGCCTGCCGTCGCTGTGTACAACGCAGAGAAAGATGTGACATCCCCAGCAGTAGACCTAAATTCAGCACAACAAAGAATTTTAAACTTTATGACAGCGACAATGTATGGCACACCTATCCAGAGAATTTAATGTTGTATGTACTATTACTGTGTAAATTGCTGTATTTTCATTGTAATCATGTTCTGTATTCTAAAGCAGTCGCGATATGACTTTAAAGTTAAAGCGACAATACAGAATATATAATGTTCAAGACAGGAGATTAGAAACACACAGCTATACATGCAGTCCTGGGAAACGTCATTCCCTTCACAGGAAGGGGGTTAAAAGATGATTGTTAGAGAGAGGTAGGTGAGCAAGAAGGAGACAGAAAATACAGAAAAACCTGATTGTCACAGTGACGATACATTTACAGAAATTGTACAATTTATTTCTCATATGTCTCAGCTAAAGCTATTGTCACCGCCGATCAAGATGCGTGTTGCTTATATCGTGCGAAAGGTAGCTTTAGGTTAAAAAGGTATAAAAACGGGGAATGTGCCCCGAAGTTAAAAACCACAGTCCACTAGTCAAGCAACTGGGACAGTATGCCACAGAGCTATTAAGTATAAGCGGTCCTTAGCGCTTTTTGACAGAACATCCTCCTCAATAAACACAATGCCAACATAGACCGGTATCTTAAGCCACTAGTTCCACCTTAGCATTCTCAGGGGGGAAAGAACATTATTAAAAATCTGTGATGCTCCCATATGACTTTCTCTACTCTTTTACAAACTATTTTTACAAACGCATATTCTCCGTCTACTTCATGCTAATCGAGATAAACATTTGCAGAAACTATCTTATTGCCAATTTTCTTGTACGTACAAAGGGAATAAGGTAGAGTTTAGGCAATAGTAAAATTTTTTAAGAGCTGGTTGCTCTGTGGAGCATTCCATTCTCTTTGCATCTCCAGGACATATTGGAAAATTCAAACAATAACAAGGAATACTTCGGAATGGTTTGCTCCAATAAGAACAACCCCCCCAAAAAGTTTGACATAATTGTGTGTTTTAAAGAGAACTACATTTTTTGTGTAAACATTTATTCACTATCCCTTACGGTTTATCATTTATGCAAAAGCCATTCAAAATGAAGAGGGCTTTTGGGGACATTCTCAGAAAATTCAAGATATACATTTCATTTGTCATGAAAACATCTTAAACATATAATGTTTTAATCAAAATCGTTATAGCCATTCTTGAGAAAGTCAAAATTGTCTAAAAATGTTCCATGTAAAAAGTCGTCTGGAGTGTGGGGATTGTATTGAAAGTCTTCGTGTCGCATCTTTGAAAGATACTGAACCTAAATACAAAGTTTGGTATTTTTCAGACTTTCATTTTTGATTTATGCTGTTCACAGATACACACACGGACCTTTTTAAAGTGACTTTTTGAATTCAGGGGGCCTCAAACGTGTATGAATATTTGGCTGGAATGTAATACTTCCATTATTTGCTACACGTAGTAGAGAAAATAAAAACATTAATAAACCATACACAAAAACAGCACAAACAAGCAAGTCTACCTATACAAGTGTTAATATTCTATATTCAAGTACATAATATACATAACTATAACTCTACATGATAACATAAAATACTATTCATATGTTTCAGGACAGACAGCGCATGCTGTGCCGAGATATTGCAGCTCCCTCTCCGGCTGCAGCCATGTTCATGTAAGTAGTTCCCAACTCCTTTATAAGCATGATACCTCCTTCTGCATGCAACGCCTCACTAACACGTAAACTGTATTCACTCTTAGGTTGATCCGTACCAAAACAAAACCCAGGTGACCAGTGCACCGTTGTAATGTATCCTTCCGCCATTCGTGTCATTTTCACTACCATGTGAGAGAACATGGTCCAAAAACTGAAACGACTAGCATACTCTATTACGGTTGAAGGTGATAAGATTGATAGCTGCAACAAAATGAATGTTTGCACATATAATAATAGTTAATTCTAAAAGAAACGAGCGAAAAATAAAGTAACAGGTTTGCGATATCTTACATTTATTGGCTCTCTGGAAGCGGCACTTTTATCAAATGTCAGCGGCTCATTTTTAAAAAAGCAATTGAATTACATTCTTGTCCCATTCTTGAATCGCGTATTTCTAATGCTTTCTGTTAATCACTTTCCCGTTTCAGATTTTTCTTAAACGTGCACTGTTTACACTTGTACTCGAAACATTGGTGAACTCAGAAGTTAATTTCACCACTTCTTCTACGGGAAGTGTTAGATATTTCTTACATAACTCAATAAACTTCCAATCCTATTCTTTTTTCACCACTAATCTGTGATTTTCTCGCTTATGCTTTACGTAAGTCGACGATTACGCAAGAGCAAATCACTGAAACTAACAGAAACTGCTGGTTTCTGGCTACAAACAATATTCTGAGCATACCCGGATGTAAGGAACATATATGAATTGCATGTTGGGACCTGTAGCTCTGTTTAACGGTATAAATAAGCGTTAATTAGACTTTTAGGAATTTGTATAGAATATTATACCATTGAAGGATAAATTCATTCTAAAATGTAGATTATTAATATGGGACTATTTTCCTGCACGTATTGCTACAGTGTTGTACCACGGTGCACTGGTCGCGTGCGTTTGTTTTGGCGCAGATCAACCTAAGAGTGAATGCAGAATAGGTCCCAGTCCTGGGCTACTTGCTAAGGCCTGTACATACCCCCGTCCTGCCAGCTACTCCCTTGAATGCAGGTGTCTATTTAGTTCTTAACCACTAACATCAGGTTTGCTTCACACCGTTAACTTCCCAACCATCCTTGTAGAGTGCACGGCAGAGGAGGCGATGTAGATCCCTTTTGGGGTGATCTCTACCAGGACTGGTGGAGGCCACTTCATGAAAAAATGTTCACTCATTGCTTAATTTATTCTGGTGCTAGTTGCGTGACTCCACGATGCGTCTTGATTTGCTGGGGAGGCGGGAATGATTATGTATGAAATGAGATAGTTACACCCTTAAATATATTCAAATAATGGGGTTAAGATATAACTTAATAGTTGCTTCGGAGAATGTAGTAAAAACTTGGATCACATGATTATAATTCGACTTGTCTTCACCCAAACAAAAACTGAGATAGAAACAATATGGCTTGATCCTCAGATTCCCCAGGAGGAGTAGACATCGAACCAAAGACCACGAAGGACACGCAAGTTCGAGGACTACTACCGCCGCAGTATGTTAAATAGTTGTATAAAGAGAGAAAATTGTGCCCAGGTAACACAAGAAATCAGTCGAGCGATATTTTATAAATTAACAGCTTAGAATATTATTTTTTTCAATGGTCGCAAACAAAGCGTTTAATTCGGGAGTGGTCGCTAGTCATAATGTAACAGACTGGTCGCGCGTGAGGCTTTCTGCCACATGAAAATATAATCGCGTTCACAATTTTGCAGGGAATAAAATTGAAATGAATCACTGAAATATAATCCAAAGTCTGCCTGATATGTTTTAGATAAAAGTGAAAGAATTATACATATGTTTAAAGAAAAAATCTACTTAAAATTACACGTACATTGTACACAAAAATAGGTAAAATATCACATATGCATTATACTCATTAGGCTAACTTTACATACAGAACGAGGTGCATATAATACCGTCTCTTTTTGAATATTGGCATCTTTCTATTGTTTTACTCTTGGGCACTTTCCTCACAATCAGGACAAGTGTAAACAGAATGTTCTGGACAGATTGGTTCCTCACAGTTATTACACTTTTTCTTTGTTTTTCTGTTCTTTCTGCTGCGAGGGCAATACGCACAAAACTGAAGTCAGGCTAGTATGTAATACTCAAAAGAAAATTGGTTTGAAGATATGACTTTATGACATTTGCAATAAGAATATAAGAATAAAGTACAATAGATATTCTCTCTAACACTTGAGTTACGTAGATATTGTGTAGTTCTAATTTCAACATCGTTCTTCCTCGACTCAACATTTTAGAAGGCACAATTGTTATGCGCTGCAAATGAATATTTCGCACGCAACACAAGTCAGCTGCTAACACCTATAACAGAAGAAAGTTTCTCACTAAGCCTCAACAAAACTACCAATGCCATCGCTCCCGCGTTGAGAGATTTTCTCACGCAGAGTGGCCGAAATCATACGAACCTTTGTTAAGGCTAGGGGAAGTGATGTGAGAGAAAATCTTATGACGTTTCAAACCCTTTTTTCGTCAATATACACTACGTGATCAAAAGTATACACTACGTGATCAAAAGTATCCGGACACCTGGTTGAAAATGGTGTACAAGTTTGTGGCGCCCTCCATCGGTAATGCTGGAAGTCAATATGGTGTTGGCCCACCCTTAACCTTGTTGACAGCGTTCACTCTCGCAGGAATACCTTCAATCAGGTCCTGGAAGGTTTCTTGGGGAATAGCAGCCCATTCTACACGGGGTGCGGAATTGAGGAGAGGTATCGATGTAGGTCGGTGAGGCCTGGCACGAAGTCGGTTTTCCAAAACATCCCAAAGGTGTTTTATAGGATTCAAGTCAGGACTCTCTGCAGGCCATTCCATTACAGGGATGTTATTGTAGTGCAACCACAACGCCACAGCTCGTGCAGTATGAACAGGTGCTCGATCGTGTTAAAGGATGTAATCGCCATCCCCGAATTTCTCTTCAACAGTGGGAAGCAAGAAGGTGCTTAAAATATCAATGTAGGTCTGCGCTGTAATCGCGCCATGAAAAATAACAAGGGTTGCAAGACCCCTCCAGGAAAAACACGACCACACCATAACACCACCACCTCCGAATTTCACTGTTGGCTGGCAGATGACGTTCACCGGGCATTCGCTATACCCACACCCTGCCATCGGATCGCCACATTGTGTACCGTGGATCGTCACTCCACACAACGTTTTACCACTGTTCAGTCGTGTAATGTTGACGCTCCTTACACCAAGCGAGGCGTCGTTTGGCATTTTCTTGCGTGACGTGTGTCTTATGAGCAGCCGCTCGACCATGGAATCCAAGGTTTCTCACCTCACGCCTAACTGCCATAGTACTTGGAGTGGATCCCGATGCAGTTTGGAATTTCTGTGTGATGGTCTAGATAGATGTCTGCCTATTACGCTTTACGACCCTCTTCAAAGGTCGGCGGTCTCTGTCAGTCAACAGATGAGGTCGGCCTGTACGCTTTTGTGCTGTAAATGTCCCTTCACAGTGGACCTAGGGATGTTTAGGAGTGTGGAAATCTCGCGTACAGACTTCTGACACAAGTGACGCCCAATCACCTAACCACGTTCAAAGTCCGTGAGTTCCACAGAGCGTCCCATTCTGCTGTTTCACGATGCGTAATGGCTACTGAGGTCGCGGATAATGAGTTCCAGGCAGTAGGTGGCAGCTCAATGCACCTAAGATGAAAAACGTATGTTTGTGGGTGTGTCGGATACTTTTGATCACATTGTGTAATTCTTCATCCGTTGTTGGTAGTAACGGCACTGTACGAACTTACAATTTTAAGGGAAAATGTGGAGGATTAATCATAAAAGAACTCTAAATCACTTTACAGTAATTTAAAAAACAAGGGAAGAATATGAATTATATTAATTAAATCGCTATTAAAGTTTTAAAAAGCTCCCCGTGCCACATAGACATAAAATCACATTAACTTTACAAAGCAATCTATACAAATCTATACGAGATATAAATTGAGATGTGCACTTGAAAAATATGATATGTTATATTCACATGACATTCTCTACCCGCTATCCTTTATTTTCATGCAGCTTGTATTCTTATTTTCTCATCTACTTCAGTTTAATCGATATACACTTTTACATAAATAACCCTTTACGCATTTCGTTATAGATATAAAGGGAGCAGAGATAGTTAAATGTTTTAGTAGCGGGCCATATGTTATGTTGACCTTAAAATTCTATATTGTTTCCATGTAATTACGAGACACAAATGAATAGCGACAAAAATTTAAAAATGGTGAAATTATTGAAAAGTTCAACCAATAATTACGGATAAATCGGAAGTGGCTTATGGCACAAAACACATTTCTTGAAAGAAATTGTATATTTTAAGTGGATCCGCATCTCTTGTGTAGTACGGTTTCGTCTATCACTTAAGGTTTGCAGTTGTATAAAATACCTTCTGAATGAAGAGGACTTCACGGATTATTCTCAGAGTATTCAAGATATACATTTTATTTTCCATGTAAATATCTTCAATGTGTGCTATTTTAATGAAAATCGTTAGTAAATTTGGAGAAAAATCCAAAGTGTTCTAAAATTTTCCATGTAAAGGCTGGTTTAGGTTAGGGGGGATTTTCATGAAAAACTTTGGGTCCCATCTTTGGAAGATACTGCACTTAAAGACCAAGTTTGATACTTATCGAGCATTTTGCTTTTGTGTTATGCTGTTCACAGACACACACATGGACATGTTTCCAAAATGCTTTATGTGGATTCAGGGCGCCTCAAAGTGTGTATTTCGGATGAAATCTCGCTATCCAATTTTTGAATGGAATGCTATAGGTAATTCCCCTACACTCTATACCTACGTGGTAGAGAAATTAACAATTCCCGGTGCAATCTTGGAAGATGCTAAACTTAAATATCAAATTTGGTGCTTACTTCACTTTGAGTTTATAAGTTATGCTGTTCTTACGCTCAATACCGACACGAATAGCCGGGTTATTAAAGGCACGAACTTGTGCACGGGAAGTCTATTGTTCAGATTCCTCCAGAACTGCTCTTCCTGGCTGAGTCTTTTTCCAAGTTATCCTCAGTCATAACCGGTAAATGTTGGGGTAGTAATCCTAAATGTTTTCTTTCCAAATTACGTTTCCCAATTGCGATTTCATTTCATACATCATGAGGCAGTATTTTTTAACACTTAAATTATTTCAGTGAAATTATATAATATAAAATATAATAACAGCCCGCCTTAAAGCAAAATGTGTACAATATATAAAATTATGTAACAGTCATTGTATTAATGTTTACATTGTTACGTACATGTTCAATAATGTTATGTGAATGTATTACGTAACTTAATAATGTAGGAGCTGTGAGCACATTAGGTTAAAAGTTGCTAACGATGAGGTAACAATGAGGTAGCCTTGAGGCAATAATGAACTAGAAGGTTTAATGATGCTACTAGACATTCTTGGAAACAATAATGTAATTTTTGAGACAGTTTATAAAATAGCCAATCAACAACCAGAAAGAAACTTACGTTAAATGAAAGTATTCTATTGTAGTAGGATTAGCCAATCAGCAACTGAAATAGGGCAAATTGTATAAATTCAGTAGTCAGTTGCTTGTAAACAGCATTCCTAACCGGACGCCAGATGCGTCCTCGAGAAGTTTAATACGTATTCATTGTGAGACAAAAATAGTTTACGTGTTAAAAAGTGCAAGTAATTAATAAAAGAATCTCACAGCTCTCTATATAAGTGAAGTGTTATTTAAATTGTGTCAAGGATTAATAAATGTAGTGAAGTAAAAATTATACTCTGTGTAAGCCTACATTCTTAGCCACACTACTCCCTGCAAAGAAATCCATGTCTCTGACAATAATACTGACGCAGCAGAGGCAAACATAAATATATAATATTTAAAGAAACAGTAATATTACAAAGTTAATATTTTTAAAGTTGGGGCGAAGGCAACCGGGTACCATACGTGCGGTTGCAACTACTTCAAGATCGGCTCTCCAACGGTTGAACTACAATACAACTCCTACTTCAAATTGGCTTTCCATACGTGAAGCAACAACCTACTTCAAATTGGCGCCCAAAACGTAGGGCAAATAACGAAAACAATTCAACAACTTCAATCATCAGTGTCCATCAACTGTGGTGCCGTGTACAGTATGAACGGACGTTAAGCCCGCTAAGTGTTTCTTCCATTATGGCGTTCAGTTGCTTAACGCTGCCGTAGACTTCATTCCAGCCGTTCCTCGAAGGTCTCCAGAGCATTAAACCTTTAACCAAGGTCTTTCACCTTTCTACCCAGCTCTCCCGCATCTTGCTTCACGCCGGCCAGTAGTTCGTCAATTTTGATAGATAATCCCGTTTTCTTCTTGCACACTTCTATCTTCTTCCTGCATCTTCTCCTTTCTGGGTTCCATTTTCTCCTCCATCCAAGGAGTTTTGTTTTAATAGAGGCGCTCTTTTTGGTTTAAATGGGACTAAAACGTATATTTCGCTTGAAATCTGATGTCCAACAACAATCTCCTCTTTAATCTCCAACCTTCCTCCGATACCACAAGTGAATGATATTTGTTTCAAAAGTTGTTTTATTCCTTTGTAATGCTTAATTGCTATTGTAGAAGAAATACCGAGGAGAAATTAGTTGATAAAAATTAAGGAGTATGGAAACATAATTTTAGCTTGCACCATTTTAACGTTTAATGTTTTTGAATATGCAAATGTGCGTCACATTGTAATATCCGGTAGATAATTCTATTCATTCTAAGAATGCATTGCGTGTTCTTCTTAATGTGCAATTCTTTTTTCTGTGTTCCCTATTTCCTGTTTTCCGTTAGTGCTCGCGTGACTTAGTAATGTAATAATTTGTGTTTCTTGCGTACAATGCAATGTTTTCTTTTCTCGGTTACATGTTCTTTGTTTCCGGTCTCGAAAGGAAAACGAAGCCAGAAAATATCTCATTATTCCTGATGATTGTATACTAGTTGAGGAAGAATATGAAGCCTTACATATAGTCGGAGAGTATTATTAGCACAGTATATCATTGACATTTTCAAATCGGTTGAATATAGTACGTATATGGCTCTATATGTGTGATATACAAACGAACTAGTTTACTTGAATGAATCGTTCAAAGCAGCAAGTTCAATATTAGTTTATTACTTACCTATAGTGAGTAGAAGAACCAGAAATTTAAACCAAGATTTCGGCAGAATTACAGGTTTTTACGCTACCTACAACCAAACAAAGCATTTTTAGAAAACTTTCCGTGTGTATGTGCGTGTGTCTGTAAACAGTGTAACTCAAAACAGAAAACTCTGTTCAATACCGAACTTGATATTTAATTTCAATAAAGTCCCCCAACTCAAACTACATTTTACATTGTAAATTGTTCCTTATTTTTGATTTTCTGAAAACTGGCTCATTCTAGTTTGATTAAAATATCATATGTTTAAGATATTTGCAAGACAAATAAAATCCATATCCTAATTTTCTGGAATAGTCTCTGAAGTCCCCTCCATTATGAGTGCATTTTGTATAACCGGTAAACCGTCAGTGACAGACAAAACCTTGGATTGGAATGGATTGGGAAGTGGAGGGGACTGAGCACTGGTGCAGTGAATCCGGATATTGTACCGACGCCCCACGATGGGACCCCCCGGAGGGAGGGATGAGGTAAAGGGAGACACCGCGCGGCCGGAACCAGGAGTAGCGGCACAGCAATAACAGGGTTCCTACAGTATCCAGATATAGACATCCTGACAGTACGACAGGCAAATCGGGCACCACGCCTCACACAGTATCCAACACCCCTCCAGGGGACGGTCCTTATATCCCGAAAACCAGTCGAAGGCCGAGGGACAGAGAAAGTAGACAGAGAACACATTTTTTCCCTGCCACGCTGAACCGAAAAACCATCGCCGAAAATTTCAACTCTGAATTACATCAAACAAGTGAAGGATGAATGAAATGATTAATGAAAGGAAATGGAGGGACAGGAAATTTGGAGAATAAAAGAAGCCACTCCAGCTTTCGCCTAACGACCCAAGAAAACCACCGAAGAAATCAATGGGTCAGTGGGCGATCGCCGAGAACCTCCCGAATGTGGACCACAAATGTTACCACCCCATTAGGAGACAAGATCTTACTACACAATACATTTAGATTTCAATAAAGCACATAATTTATGTGAAATAATGTTTTCCATAGCGTTAATCATTTCTGAGATATTCATTGTTATTAGTTTTTCAAATGCAATTATTTTTGTTGTTTTTTATTAGTCATGTATAGGACATGGGATTTCAAACGTATTACATAGCTATTTGCTTTTTATACATCTGACTGTCGCTTTAACTTACTGTATTCTTCCTATACCGTAACGAAATGAAAAATGTGTAATGAAAGTTTATTAAGAAGCAGTAGATAGGAGAATAAGATTTTGTATAAATAATTTGTAAAAGTATTAATAAAAAACTCCAAGTGAATGCAACGTATCAGTTTTTTTAAATAGATTTTCCTAGCTTATGCTTTGTGCTGATACCGTCCTAGACTATTCGAGAACGTTAATTGAGGCTGTTCATCCTTGGTGTGCTGTAGAGGAATATCTAACATTTTGTTTTGCCTCGATCATGTACGCCAGGGTCTTGAATTACTTCAGTCATCTCTATAAGAAGGCTGTTATAAGTACACCACTCAGTAAAGAGAGTTAATCTGCGCGTTGTCCTCTCTCATACGTAAGCTAGTCTTCATATGCATGCATATAATGATAGACAGAACTACCTCTTTCATTCGAGTGTTGAGGATATCGTCGTGGAGAGAAAAGCTGAGACCCAGGAAGAGGACGGTTCGGCTTGACCTCTGGTTCCAAGTTTTTTTTGGGGGGGTGCTTCCTCTACTACTATAGTAAGTAAGGGAAGTATTTTATTCCACCCAAAAATTCCATACCAATATTTCACCGGAAATATATGTTTTGAGGCCCTCTGAATAAAAAAAAGCATTTTTGGAAACATGTCCATGTGTGTGTGTCTGTGTGTCTGTGAACAGCATAACTCAGAAACAAACTGTCGGATAAACACCAAACTTGGTATTTAGGTTCAGTATCTTCCAGATTACCCGTTTCTTGTAACATTTTAATTTTCTCAAAAACGTCTGTATTTGATTAAAATATCATATGTTTAAAATATTTGCATATGTATATCTCGAATTTCCTGGGAATGTCTCCAAAAGTATTCTTCATTGTAAACGCCTTTGCATAAATCGTAAACCATAAGAGATAAACAAAATTTTACTATACAAAATATGTAGATCGCGTTAAAATACACAATTTATGTCATATACATTTTTTTGGAATGAACCTTTTTGATATATTGCTTGTTATTTCCTTAATTTTTTCAAAACTTATTTTCTCAAATGGGAATTCGATATTAATTTTTTTGTCTTGCATATGAAAAAAGTATTAATCTGTGGCAAAGGGAATGGTGCTGCACCTAGCATCCAGCTATTAAGATATATGTGGATGCTTAAAGGCTTCTGCATTTCTATATTGCCCTTGCAAATAAAAAAACAAGGGGAACATAGAACGCCTTAGCGAGAGTCAAATATTTTTAGAAATGGTCGCTATGTGTAAAATGTAATTCTCTTTGCATGTCAAAAGATCGTTTCTGCAAATGTTTATCTCGATTAATATGAAATAGTTGGAGAATAGGAGTGTAAAAATAGTGTGTACAAGAGTAGAGAAAGTCATGTGAGTGTAACACATCAGATTATTTTTACTTTCTCTACTACGTATAGTAAGTAGGGGAAGTATTGTATTGCAACCAAAAATTCGATACCGAGATTTCACCGAAAATACATGTTTTGAGTTCCTCTGAATAAAAAAGCATTTTTGGAAACATGTCCTTGTGTGTGTCTGTGAACAGCATAACTCAGAAGCGAACAGTCGGATAAACACCAAACTTGGTATTTAGGTTCAGTATCTTCCAGAGATGCGACACGAAGGTTTTCAAGAAAATCCCCCACCCCAGATTACCCTTTACATGGAAAAGTTTTCGAAAATTTTAATTTTCTCAAAAACAGCTCTAACGATTTTGATTAAAATATCATATGTTTAAGATATATCCATGACAAATGAAATGTATATCTCGAATTTTCTGGGAATGTCTCCAAAAGCTTTTTTTTATTGTGAACGACTTTTACATAACTGGTAAACCATAAGAGATAGATAAAGTTTTACTACACAAAAAATATAGATCGCGTTAAAATACAAAATTTATGTCATATACCATTTTCGAGATATTGCTTGTTATTTCCTTAAGTTTTCCAATACTTCATACTTTTTCTCAAATGGGAATTCCTTATTTGCCTGATGATGCAAAGAGAATGGAATACTCCACATAGCAACCAGCTCTTAGAATATTTGACTATCGCTTAAAGCCTACCAATTCCACTTGCATCTACAAGAAAATTAGCAATAAGATTAATGTCTCTATATCTCTATTAACATGAAGCATATGGAGAATAAGCGTTTCTAAATATAGTTTGTACAAGAGTAGAGAAAGTCATGTCAGTGTAACACATCAGAATTTTGTATTTACTTTCTCTACTACGTATAATAATAATTATACTACGTATAATAGGGGAAGTATTGCATTCCTGCCAAAAATTCGATACCGAATACAAGCTTTGAGACCCTCTGTATCCAAATAAAACGTTTTTGGGAACATGTCCGTGTGTGAGTCTGTCTCTGTCTCTCTTTGAGCACGATAACTAAAAGTTGAAAAGCTGGATAAATACCAAACTTACTATTAAATGTAACACGAAGATTTTCATTAAAATCCCTTTCCCCAAACTACCCTTTATTTAATAAAGTTTTCGAAATGCTTGATTTTCTAAAAATTTTCACTAGCCATTTTGATTAGAATACCATATATGAAAGATATTCACATGACAAATAAAACCTGTATCTTAAATTTTCGGGGAGTAGCCTATGAGGTCCTCTTCATTCGGAAGGAACTTTGCATAATCTTGTAAAACTGTAAATGTTAAGTGTTAGACAAAAGCGTTCCTTACAAAGAAAGCAGATCTCCTTAAAACAAGGAAGTTATTTCAAATAAGCTTTTAATGGCATAGGTCATTTCTGAGATTGCTACTATTAAAGGTTCGAGTTGTTCAATTCTTGGACTTTCTCTTAATGTCATTCACGCGATTGCATGGAAACAGTATGGAATTTAAGGCCAGAATTTAGCGTCCAGTTCTTAAACATTTGACTATCACGTTCCCCTTGTATCTATAAAGAAACGTTTAATGTAGCTAGTTCTGCAAAGGTTTATTTGGATTAAAATGTAGTAGATAAAAAAATAAGCTTCAGTAAGAATAATTTGTACACTTACTAATAAACTTTAAGAGGGTAGAGAAATTCATGTGAATGTATCACATCAGAAATTTTTTTAATGTGACAAACCCATAGGAATGTTATTTGGAGGAAGTATTGTATTGCTTCCAAAAATTTCGTTCAGAGATTTCAGGGGAAATACATGTTTTGACGTCCCTTACTGCACAGTCGTCTGGTCTTATGTGACTGTGAACACAATTAATTCAAAAGTGAAATTCTAATAGTAACTTCGTATTTAGCTTCAGTAACTTTCAAGGATGTAACACGCAAGTTTTCATGATATGCAAATTATTTTCTTTATTCCTTATTTTATCAAAAACAGGATCTAACAATATATGCATATTGTTATATACCGGGGTGAGGCCAAAAGGGTTTGCAGCTAGTTATTGAATTGAGATGCCTCAGCATAAACATTGTGGGATGTAGATTCAGAGGCAACGAGAAGACCAGGATCTTAACTGCACATTTTAAAAGAGGCGTGGGATAATTATCAAAATACACGGTTTTTAGATTAGCACATTACCTGTGGTTTATTAAATATTAAAACTTGGTGTCGTTACATGGTTCACAAAAGATTAAAGAACAGACTTTGGAGGGAGATATTTCACACTCACTCGATCCACGCAGCTTCTATCCTCAAGAGGCACACACTACTGTTTTGCGACTGGCGACTGACGCCACGCTCCCAGACAAAGAAAAACTAGTATCACTTATTTCCCTCTCTTTCCTCTCTCCACCCCTGGCCAAGAGGTGGTGAAAGATATCACGTTGGACGAAATTCAGTGCCCCAGCCGAAATAATTACTTCAACAATGTTGTCACTACAAAGCAATAATCTGTCCGACGTGACAATGCAAACACACACGCGCCACAATATTGACTTTACAGAAATAGCGTCTGAAATCCTCTTCATCGTTACTAAGTTTTCCATTATTTAGTATGAATGGAGAATCAACAAAGAAAGACTAAAACGTCCTATGGAAAAAATGTAGATGTCGTTATGCAGCTTTTGTGAAAACTTTTCAAGTAGTAACCGTTTCCAAAATAGTGGCTATGGTTACTTAGAATTTTCGATTACTTTAAGCTGCATTTTTGAAGTGTTAAGTCACCAAACTTATGTTTCTTGGGAGGTAATGCAAAGAGTATGCAGTATTATTAGGAATATATGTTTTAAAATACTGACTGCACTATCTGCTCTATGTTCCGTGTAGCTCCTGAACCATTTCGGTTAGCTATAACTATGTCTGTACTGAAACCATTACATTTCATTTATCATGATAATGAATTATGGTGGGTAGAGCATAGAATGTAATTCATATATTTCAGATTCCTTTTAATATTAAGCAACAGATTTTAAATGATTTATAAATATTTTAGTAGATTTGAGTACCATATTTTTTATGCTCATTTCTTTTGGTACTTACATTAAGGTGAAATGTTGGTGGTGATCATTGTGAACATAGGTGGTTACAGAAGTGTTTGGTCCAATAACAGAACAGGTTAAGCTGATCTAATAAACAGTTCAAAAAAACTAGTTCAAACTCATGGGAACAGTAATGGGAACATCACTCAATGTAATCCAGCTCTTTATTCAGCTGGCGGCACACAATTGAGCCACCGGCTCAATAAACAATAAAGGGAGTGCCAGTATGCCTCGTCGACGTCGAAGGGAGTGAGTTCGAACGGGGCAGAATGATCGGGCTCCGGGAAGCGGGTTTGTCATGCCGTGACATTTCGGCTCGTACAGGGCACGCTGTTACGGCAGTGATGCGTGTGTGGAAGCAGTGGCTAGATGAAGGTCGTACGCAGCTAAGAGCGGGTACTGGACCACGGAACATGACCACAGCACGGGATAACCGTCATCTTGTCTGCATGGCCATAATGGACCGTACAGATTCATCCACAGTGTTGGCTCGATGCTGGAGCACTGCAACAGGTCTGAACTTGTCTGCATCAACGATTCGTCGACGTATGCTGCAGATTGGACTAGTTGCATGCATGCCATTACGTCGGCTTCTATTGTTCAGAAACCAAACTCCTCCGACTGCAATGGGCTCGTGAACTCCATCACTGGTGTGCTAGTGGCAAACTGTAGTTTTTCCGGACGAGTCCCGCTTCAACGGACCTACAATGATGGCCGCATACATGTCCGGTGATACCGTGGCGAGCGCTACCTGGAAGGCTGCATTGATGAGCGGCATAGTGGAAAAACAGCAGATGTGATGGTTTGGGGCGCCGTTGGTTACAACAACCTATCTCGTCTCCTACGAATTGAGGGCACTTCGAACAGCAACCGGTACCTAAAGGTGGTTGTAAAGCCTGCTTCAGGCATCTCCACAGGCCACATTTCAACAGGACAATACCCAGCAACATATTGCTAGGAATGTACAAGCCTTCTTCGAAGAACGGTGGGTACCATTGCTTCCCTGGCCCACACATTCGCTTGACATGCCGCCCATCTAACATATCTGGGATATGATTGGTCGGTACACAGGGGTGCGTCGCGTTGCTCCAGTAACCAGAGTCACGGATTTGTGGGCTCGAATACAAACTGCATGGAGGGAAATCTCTCAGTAACTTATCAGAACCTTTTTGATTCAATGCCATGACGTATAGCAGCTCTAATTTTAGCACATGGAGGCCACACCAAATACTGAATATTTGGGCTCAAAGATCATGTATAGGTTTGTAAGGTTTATCATTTGTTACTTGTTATGTATCTAACCTGTGGTATTAAGTTCATTGAATTCATTTGTTTCCTTCTTAGTGTTGCAATTTTCTCAAACGGTGGTGTAGTTCTTATTTCTGATAGCACGTGTCGCCAAGGTAGAGTGGTGACAGATCTAAGTTATATCGGCCCACAGGATACAAAGGTTTGCAACAGTACATTGCAAATAGCACATGCCTCTTAGTGCCCATCCAAATCTATAGGTTTGAGGTATGGCTGTTCCCTGTATTATCTTTTTGACAATACTAAAGTATGTATAAACTGAATCTTCATATAACCTCATCAACATGAAGCCTGGGATTTAAATAACATTTTAGTATGTCATCAACTGAATTAAGGATTCACATAGGCGAAATATCCAAATTCTACATTTTCTGAACATAAGTTTTTAAAACTTATATTGCGAGTAACAAACCAAATCATTAGTATAAATGTAAGTTTTAATTTTAATAACTACGTATTTTTCAACATATTGTTATTTATTTTAATGGTAAACAAAAATGGTTCCATACGACGACCGTTTTAAAATGTTGTTAATATAAATGTATATTCTGACAAATATTTAACAAAAATGTAGGAAACAGGCTTTTAGCTTTGAGAAAGATATATAAGCTCATGAAAAACAATATTTTTCACTAATTCTAATTTGCTCCTTGGATATTCTAATTAACGTTTTTTCAATGAAAACTGGTAAAGAATAATCGCTCACGATATCTTATACCTATAGTTTTTGGTGTTTCTTCACAAACTTTTAAGGAAATTTAATAATAACAGTATCGTGTGGAACATTTTGAACACCTAAATATGTAGAAAAAACAGAAGGCGAAAAAAAATAGCTTTGAAATTTTAAAGGGTTATTTGGCCTTGTGAGCACGCACATTCAAACACTTTATATTTCTAATTATCATTCACAAACAGCAAATACAGATTATGAAACTAGATGATTTTTAAGGATTTCTTTGAACTTTCACATATGTGTACCAGGATAAGTTAATTCCTAAAATGACAGTGAAGCTTGCTACAACTTCAGTGTACTGCAGTCCTATGTGAGAACTGACAACCAACAAAACACTTCGTAAAAGCTTCGGCAAGAACCTTTTCAAGAAATATCAAATATTGCCATCTGGTGAGGTGGGATAGTCGTTGACAATTCCGGCCCGCACGTTGACAGAAAAATCAATACGAATATCACAGAGTAAAAAGAATAAACAACAAAAAGCAACTTTGGTGCACTCCATCTTTCACACGATGTTTTCCTTAATAAATCGATCATATACTCAATATTGAATCTGTTGCATTAATTTCATCACAAGTATATACGTATGTTAGTTATACTTCATACTGACTATTTCAAAATCGCTTAAAGCGTTAAAGTCTAATAATTAGCTGTATTCTTACTAGGAAAGGCATTGTGTTTGTTATACCATCAGTGAGTATTAAAATCGTACTTTCTCTTCTACTTACCCATGGTAGGAAGAGAAGATATTGTATTCCAACTAAAAATCGACTTTCCATACCCTCTGTTTATTAATTGATATACAAATTAGTCTTACGAAAGGTGTTCTATCCACTTCATTTTAATCGAGATAAACCTCTGCAGAAAAATCTGTTAGGATACAAAGAGGACAGTGAAGTAGTTATTGTCTTTACGTTATTTGCCCAAAATGTTTAAAAAAATATTAACTTTGTAATTTTGACCGTTTCTTTATATATTTATGTTTGCCTCGGCTGCGTCAGTATTATTGTTAGAGATATGGATTTCTTTGCAACACGTGGTGCGGCTGAAGAATGTAGACTTACACAGATTATAATTTTCAATTCACTCCTTTTTATTAATCCTTGACACAATTTAAATGACACTTCACTGATATAGAGGAGCTGTGAGATTCTTTTATTAATTACTTGCACTTTTTAACACGTAAGCTATTTTAGTCTCACACTGAATACGTATTAAATCTTTCGAGGACGCATCTCGCGTCCGATTAGGAACACTGTCTACAACCAACACTTCCAGTTATCAGCGCTGTCTACAAGCAACTGACTTGATTTCTACCGCTAAATTTGTAAATTTCTGTATTTAAAGTCTCTAATTGGCTTTTCCTAATCCAATAGAATACATTTATTTAACTTAGTTTTTTCTGGTTGTTGATTGGCTAGTTTGTAAACTCTCAAAAAATTACGTTATTGTTGCTCCAAGAATGACTAGTAGCATTATTACACTTTATTACTCATTATTGCCTCAAGGTTACCTCCTTGTTAGCAACTTTTAACCTATTATTCTCAGAGCTCCTACATTATTAAATTAATTAATAGATTCACATAACATTATTACACATGTATACAATAATACAATGACTGTAATATACACTTTTTATATCTTGTTACATACACATATTGCTTTAAGGCGGGCTGTTACTGAATATATAATTAGGCTGAAATCATTTAAGTGTTAAAAATACTGCCTCAACAGCCACAGTCATATGTTTAAGAACTGGACGCTATACCCTGTCCTTAAAATTTCATACTGTTTCCATGCAATCGTGAAAAACAACAGGACTTAAACGAAATCATAAAAAGACTGAACCACTAATAAAAGTTGTCTCGGAAATGAATTATGCCACATAAGAGGTATTTGATATAAATTGTAAGTTATATTTTTTGTGTAGTACTTTTCATCTATGATTTAAACGTTCACGGGTTATACAAGATTTTACAAAGTTGCTCCCAAATGAAGAGGACTTCACAGGCTGTTCCCAAAAAATTCAAAATATACGTTTTATTTGTCATCTAAATATCTTAAACATAAGCATTTTAATCAAAATCGTTAGAGCCATTTTTGAAAAATAAAGCTTTCTCATGTGTTTCATAAAAAGGATAACATGGCATGGAGAATTTTCTTGAAAATCGTCTTGTATCTTTGGAAGATACTGAACTTAAATACCCAGTTTGGTACCTATCCGAAATTTCGGTTTTGAATTATGCTATTCACATATACACGACCTTTTTCTTCAGATGCTTTTTGGATTAAGTGGTCCTCAAAACATGTATTTCCGGTGAAATCTCGTACTACATTTTTGAATGGAATATAATAGCTTCTCTACCTACCACGTACGTGGTAGAGAAAAAATAATTAATGTCGTTGAGGGATAAATTCATTTAAATGAGTCACATTAAATTTCTTTTTTTTTATTACAGTGCAATACATTTTCATAGATAGCTTTTCCATACCCTATGTGTGTTGTTGTAAAATATTTTCCTTTTAAATTACAGGTTTTAAGTCAGAGCTGATCTAATATATAAGCTGGACCATTTAAGTCGAGACTATATTATCTCCAAAACCAAGTGTTATACAAAGAAAGGCATTGCATAAAAGTTGCTTGATAGTATAGGGGAAAGTAAATGCCAATAGTCGTGTTTTGTTTGGAGAACGTGATGGTCAGTTGGGGTTCAATTTAAATTGATCCTAATTATAGGTTCCCATTTAAAAATTAAATTGAGCCTAAAATGACCTTCACCACGTCCTCCAAACAAAATAGGTCTAGTGGTATTTACTTTCCCCCATAACAACAAGCAACTTTTATTCAAGACATTTCTTTCTACAACGTTTAGTTTTGGAGATATTTTACAGTCTCAACTTAAACGGTCCGCCCTGTATAATTGCATGTATGGGAGTCCTAACAGGTGATGAAACTTGGTGTTAATATTTTGTGCAATTTTTCAAAAGTACGATTTCTGATCTCCAAGAATGTTGAATACCTCAATTTTGAGAAATAATTTTAGAATAAAACATGAAATATCACACTCATTGTTTAGACATGTGCCTTCTGTTTACTTCGAAGTTTTTATTTCCTCGTGAAAGCAACTTAGTTAACATACAGAAAAGAAACCAGTTTGATTTAAAGAAAATAGATACTATTTTATTTGCTACCAAGCGTCTTAAAATTTAAAACACTTATGCAGCCATTTAAAACAACTGAAGTGAGAGACACATGAACTTATAAATCTTCACATATACATATATTTTTTGCAGTCAAGAAATAACTTCGTTGAGAAAACTGGAGTAGGTAAAAATTGCTGAGTTTTTGCCTACGTTATGAGCGCATTCTCTCAAAACCAGGATATTCTATTACCTTAAGAATATAATAAAATAGGTTAAATTTCTAAATCCTGCACAAATCTCTAACACAAATATAAGTATTTTAAATGCTTTGCAGATATCTTTAAAGGTTTTGATACAAAAAATTTACTTGTATTATAATAATAACAACCACGTGCTGCACACATTTAGAAATGGTCATTTTGAAAATAACAAAAGCGCTACTATATCATTTAAATGTTTTTAATCTTCTGCTGTTTTATAAGTTTCTGAAAATATTAAAATATAACATTGGTAGCGATTTATTCTTAGTGATGAATTAATTATGTCATACATTCAGCAATATAAAAATATAGGTAATTGGACTATGTGCTGAAGGGCATTTAAATGCTCACGTGTTCACGCTTTAAGGGGGCCTGAGAATAGAAGCCATAATATGTAAATGCAGCTAAAGATTCAAAATGTTTTTTGACATAAAACCAATTTTTAATCTTTTGAAACTTTTGACCAAATTTCAGATATGGGCACGTTTAAGAAGCAATTTAGTTTATTAAACGGTGCGCTAAAATATCACTCTCCTAAATTTTCATCTTGGCTGTTTCAGCTAACGAATTATAACAGATAGTTAATATTATTCTCTTGCAGGTTTGTAGGTAATTTGGCCATCCAAAACAGAAATGCACCTCGCTAGAAGTGGGCGTTAAAAATTCTATACAAAACTCAGTGTTACAACTAGATTCACCAGTTTTGGCCTCTGACGCAAGTAAATTTAAAGGCTGAGATTGAGCCAGTTACAAAGCCAAGTGTTTTCAGACATAGTGCAATGCTAAAGCAGTTTCATTTATATTATTGCAGATATACGTGTGGATGTCTCACATATCCATTGATTTCCATGATTTTATTTAAATATAAAAGCCAATGGATATTGCATTGTCTCACCTACAAGGTTTGAATGATGAATCCATCTGTAACAGCTCACATAACAATGAGGTATTCCCTTAATTGTTGTCTGTTGCAAGTAAAAGCATTAAAATAACTGATTTTCGTGTCAAACGGTGGTAATCAATAAAAGAGAACGCGCGTGTGTTTGTTTAGAGCAATCTCATAATCCAATTAACTGATTTTTATAAAATACTTTCCTGGTTAAAAAACCCTGTTCTTCTCTATGAAACATTTTATATTTCCCATTTCAATCCTGTTTCATAGGAAACAAATATCAGAGGAAATTTTAAGGGCCTTAGTCGCCAGAATGGCAACTATTTCTTAGATTAATACCTCAAAAGATAAGACACAAAGGATACTATATTTCTAACTGGATTATTGGAAGGTATCATGTTCATAACATCGAACATTGAATATTGAACATCGAGCCTTGAACATTTAATAACTACGGAGTAGTTTTGATATAGTTTTGACATAGTCTGTACGCTTGACGTTCAGAATTCTACAAAAATAATAAGCTCCTTACAACCTTGGCTGCCTTTATTATCCTCTCTTATATACAAATAAACGGACTCAAGTCCGAAAACAGCTTTCACACTATAGGATGGAATAGGACTAGTAAATGGAGGGGACACCTAGCACCTCCGGAAGGAACGGATGAGGTGAGGGCAGCGCAGGAGACGCATGGGCTGCAGAGGTGGCCGGCGCAAGACCTAAGAGTTCTAGACTTGACCACCCGGCCACAAAAGGGTCTTCGTAGACATCCTTCTAGTAAGAGCAGGGAAACACGACCAAGAGTGGAGGCTCGACAGGCTTTCCTCAGTAGAGCAGAGAAGAAGTTCTAAATTGAAAGCCACTGTGGCATCTGCCCAACACCAACCGAACCGCAGCCCCAGAGTGAAACTGAAATGAAATGAGCGGAAACGGGGGAGAGAGGAAATCCGTGGTAGAATTAACCAGAGTAAATCACAAAAAACGCAGTCAGAGTGTGCGGCCACAGGGAATTGAACTCGGGACCTCCGAATTTGACCCTCACACGTTACCGCGGAGCTGTCTTGCTAAGTTTGCACACTATAAACCTATCGGATATTATATGTTACATAGTAATGTTGTATACAAAGCTACTCCAACCCCATTTTAACCTCTCATGTATAAATCTGCACCATTTAACCTTTCTGTACATGGTATTGTACAATTGTAATACAGAGAATGCCAAAAGTATAGGTTTGCTCTCAACCTTAAAAAAACTACAATAATCCTTATTTAAGTCATATAGTTTGTCATGTAGTACCAAAGAATCATTATATTCTCTATCCCTTATATCCAAAACTGTGCTGTTTGTGCAATAGAAACAAAGATTTGCGCATTTAGTAATAGGATTGAGCGTATATTAGAAACATTCTTATATTTCGAAATCTATCGCTTCTAATATTTGCTCGACTTCGTCTCATATTTTCAAACTCTTCTACAATTATGCGCTTACCGCAGTTATATCGCAATATACAGGGCTTTTCCTTGACACTGTGGCCACCGCACGACTGCGCTCGCCCCGGTCGTCGTAGCTTGGACTCCCGCCGGAACAGATATAGTACCCGCGCAGCAGCTTCACATTCTCATGGTTACTCATCAACGATAATAAGTACACACCTTATTATAACAGATACTGGGAATGTTTTCCTCTGTGCACACATTTTTGGCATCTTCTCAAGAAATTTTCATTCACATTCGAGAGTTCAATATCCGAAATTAAGTGAACTTCACGCCTGATATTTCTTTTAGTTTTTCCAATGTATAGAGTTCTTCCCTAAACATTTATTGCTTTCTCTACTGTAGTAAGTAGGGGAAGTATTACATTTCATCCAAAAATTCGATATCGGATTTCACCGGAGATACACATTTTGCGGCTGGTTTAATGTTATTTATTTAACATTATTGTAGCCCCACGTTGTGGTAGCCAATTTGCGATGGTATTTCTTATAATGATTGTGTATTTGTGTTTACTTCACGCGTTGAAGCCATCTTGTGACGTGATTTATTTGTTAGGCTTGTTAGCTCCATCTGGTGTTAGCAATTTGCGGCAATATGAATGTTCGTTTGAAAGAATGCTACTGTTATTTTATTTAAATTTGGTTCTCTGTCCTCCGGCTAGCTATTATCTTTTTCTTGGGTCGAGCACTTCTCTTTATACAGGTTGTGTAAACGGAAAGGAATCTTTTATCCAAAGATAACACTGATGAAGAAATTTGTTTTACACTTTTATTGTCGAACACGTTAACTATCACATTTACACAATGATCTTGACACTCGCCAAACTGAAACTGTTATAATAACTTCATTACTGATAATTCTTAATTCGCGTACTTCAACTTTTTGTATAATTAACTTTATAATACTTGAGATTTTTCATAACTCTGTTACGCGTAACCTGCAAATTGATATCCGAAGTGTGCCGTGCAAATACTTTCGACGAACTGACGGGAATGCGACGTGTAGTATACAAAGAATTTTGACGAACTGACGGGGTCTACCTCTAACCTACTCTTTTTATACTCCTTCACCCAGATATGCCTAAAGATTATAACTGAACTGCAATTGGCTAATAAAACGCGCCAACATTAGCGTCTATTTTTATATCCAATGAAAATTATGAATACATATACTCTAGGGAAACGTTCCAGAAGATTCTCAAGGAAAAACGCGCCAACATTACTTAACTTCCTCGTTTCCAATAATGATAAACAGCTCACCCCCTCGCTGCATTATTGCACGCTATTATTGTCAGTTTCAGTAAGGCAGTATAAAATTACTTCCCAACAATAATTACAATCAACAAACATCTCAAATCAATGTCACATAAAAATGCATATTCATATTATAATCATTCTTTACATTTAAATAATTTGTGATACAAATTACTGCATCAATTTCAGGCCCCCCGAGTGCAAAAAAAAAGTTTTTTAGAAAACGGTTCGTGTGTGTGTCTTGTGTGTCCGTGAACAGCATCACTCAAAAACAAAAAGTCGGATAAATACCAAAAAAGATGCAACACGAAGGTTTTCAAGAAAATCCCTCCGCCCCAGACTACCATTATTTTCTCAAAAATGGCTCTAACGATTTATATTGAAATATCATATCTTCAAGATATTTAATGGCAAATTAAATGTATATCTTGAACTTTCTGGGAATGTCCCTAAAAGTCCTCTTCATTCTGAAATACCTTTGCATAAGTGTAATATCATAAGAGATAAATAAGGTTTTACTACACAAAAATGAATATCTCGTTAAAACACAAAATTTATGTCATATGATGTTTTTTAATCGAGTGAACCATTTCCGAGATATTCCTTGTTATTTGTTTGAATTTTCCAATATTTATACTTTTTCTCAAATGGGAATTCGTAATTCGTGTTTTTTTTATTATTTTTGTGTCCTGGACATGCAAATGGAATGAAAAGATTTGACTATTGCTTAAAGCTTACCATATTCCCCTTGCGCAAAGTTAGCAATAAGATTTATCTCCATTAAAGTGAAGTAAATGGACAATAAGCGTTTGTAAAAACTACTGCGTACAAGAGTAGAAAAAGTCATGTGAGTGCAGCACATTCGATTGTTTTCAAGTTTTTCCATAGATAAAAATTGCATACAGTTAAATCAGGAGATCTTGAGGACCATAATCATTTACTAATTACCCTATCTTTAATAAATGTCACGCATTAAATTTAATGACCCAGCTCTATACGCGGTAACAAAAGTCTTGTTGGAAATACCCAGATTGAATTTAACGTCGGTCAGCTGTTCAAAACGTGGTGTAAGTCATTCCGTTATCTTTCTGCGTTTATTTCTTGTCCAGAAAATATAGGTGTTATTGTTCTGAATGTATTTATTGCACACTACACACAAATTTTCTCATCATACAAAAGAATGTCGGGTTTTTCTGTGCTTCAGTGTCTTTTATTTCTCAACGACGGAACAAAACCATGCAAATGGATCAATGCTTCATTACTCCATTCCTTCTCTGACAAGCCGTTTGTCAGAGAAGCATGGTTAGATTACTCTACCATTGATATTTTGCAAAATCCAGTTACAGAAATTTATCCGACTTTGATGATCACCTGAAACATTACGTGTATGCAGCAAACATTGGAAAAAATTAATTAAAAAGGAAACATATATTTGGCAGCTAAGGCGGAAACCATAGAATCCAGTGTTGCAATATCTCGTGTAACGTCGGAAGACTTTAGGCTTGTTGTGCGGAGAGCGGTGCTATTGTGCTGGCGCGAAGAGTGATCAGCTCTCCGCGGAAATAAGCTTAGAGTAGTGAAGCACTTCCGAAATATTCACTCAGTTTCATATATTGAACTCTTTCTTTGTAAATGAAACTTTTTTGAAAAGATCCCAAAAATTTTATGAGAAGAACAACATTTCCAACATGTCTTATGATAAGGTATGTGATAATTATAATTATTATTGTAAATATGAGAATGTAAGGCAGTTATGGGGATAGTAGAATTGTTTCGAGCTAGTCCGAGGTGTAGCGGCCGACGCGCGAGATACTGTGGCCGCAGTGTGAAAGAAAAGCACTGTACTATTTTTAAGTTGTGCTTCGGAAGCTTACTGAGATTTCTATTGTAACCGCCAAGGTTTTATCATCCATTAGCTGTACTGAAGGATAAACATAATATAAGTTTTTGGTCAGGTTATTTCTAAGAACCATTTTGTGCTTTAAATATAACGTGACTCCTTTCTATCAGGCTTACACTGACTTATTAGCGTTTTAAAACAAAAGATAATGAACAAGTTTGTAAAACAACTTAATTTACTTCTGTACTTCATTAGCAATTTAAAACTCCAGTGAAACAGATTCGTTTTACGTGTCTTTTAGCAAATGGCGAACTAAAAGTGAGACAGTACAACGATTTTATCTTTCAAACTTCCCTGTGAGTATTAACTACACAAAGTTGCCTTTTTTATGGTTCGTGGTCCCTAAAAATTAAAGTCGAAGTCTCGAACCGTCTTCCCCCTCCCCACTACCAAAAGCCTAATAATCTTCCACAAGAAGAAATGCCCCGATAACGAACAACGCGATAACCTTACTGGTTTAAATAGTCGCTAGGCAAGCGCGTGACCAGAGAGTAAAATGTGTGCGTGAGGTGCGGGTTGCTGTTGTCATTAACTTTGGTTTGTCCTTTTTGTTGCTATTACTGTAGATGCAGTTAATGTTATACGCCTGGAAGCAAAGTCGATACCGACCCGCAACACGCAGGTGTGGTGCAGGGTGATTAGCGAAAGGGGTAAAGTACTTCTGCGTTCAAACCGAACCCGATCATTACTTTGTGGTAGGACGTGTAGTGCTAACGCTTTACTTCGTAATGTCTGGGCGTGTGATTAGAGGGGAATGCTATTGGTGAATTCATCATCACCACAAACTATCTTCAACGTCCTCAAAACCAAGAGCATCATCATGGGCAAAAACATAATCCTCAACATGCTCGCCATTGCAACCCTAATTTCACGAGAATCTCAATATGCTATATTCAAATCTATGCTATATATGTGTATAATGCAAAAAGCGTAGTCTCCTTAAGGAAGTGAATCAATGGAAATATAGTTTATAAAATATTAAGTGAATTTTGAATGAAAATACAATCTTTGCCTTATTTAATGATATTATTTCGATATCTTCGTTAATTTTGAAGTTCTTGCGTTTCAAAATAAATTTTGTCATATATAAAATTATACACAACATGAAGATAAATATATATATATATATATATATATATATATATATTCGTTTCAAATACTATATATTCATTGTATAATATTTTTCATATATAAGTTATTCATAATCACTTTATCTACATTTTCTCTTTTCTATTTATTTAAAAAGATTCGTTTACTGTGGCATTCTAACTTTTTCCAATATTTTCGCACAAATTATTTCACAGTATGCTATTGGTGAAAGTACTGCGAACAGGAGGGGCCCCCGAATCCGGGGAGAGTACCGCACGCAGGTTATCAGGCCCGTTGTGCTTCTACAGTGACCCTTGGGAGGGATGAATAAGGGGATAGAGCTGAAGAGCGACTAGATCAGAATTGCAACAGCACAAGCACGGACGGGGTCCCTAATGTTTTCAGATTGAACACTTCCAGCACCGCCTGAGCCCACCCATTGGACCCCGAGCTCCCGGCGAATCCCCGAAGGAGCGTCAGCCGGAAAGCACCCAGAGGCGCGTAACCAACGGAGCGGTCCCTAGAATAGGTCAGCAAAAAACCTGCACATAGCGCATAGCCACCGCCCAGTCGCAACCCTCCGAACACCGTCGCCTGGTTCTACAACCCAGAAACAGACGTCAAGGAACATGATGGGTGCAGGAAATGAAAGACAGAGTCGAGATACAAGATGAACCACCCCAACATTCGCCTGCCGCTAGGGAAAATCACAAAAACCCATGGCTCAGAGTGGTGGTCACTAGGGATCGAACCCAGGACCTCCCGAGTGCGAGTCGCACATATTATCTGGCGCCACCTCGCTCGCTGGTTATTGGTGAAACATTCGTACATAAGAAAGGTCTATATATAACGCTTAGTCCCTCTTTTCTGCATTTACCCTGTTCATTTCAACCCATAAGTGGAATTTTATGTCAATCTATTTATATGCTTCAAAAATGTAGAATAGATGTTACTCAGTAATTTGAAATATGGGATGAAAAATACCAGCACACATTTCTATTCTATAGCTTAACATGTGAGTAAAAGGGATTGAGGAGAATAGGAATGGGGTCAGTATGGCAAAGAGCTGAAACAAATGACAAAAACATATGGAAAGGTGTCAAAAGAAGACTAACTGGACTAACATAAACCAACAGGAAATAGAATCGGATTGTAAAATTAAACCTTTTCAAAATCTAGCAAATGGAATAAAATTGAATACTTAACTTAGGAAGAAAGGAAAGATCAGGAATGGTATGGTTTAGACTGGGGGCTGGAGGGCACAGAAAATGGTTGACGATTCTGGCAGGAGAATCTGCCCATTCTCTGATTTGGATGAGGACTGGGTACATATTTTTGTGGAATGCCCTCAGTGGGAGAACCAGCGAACAATTAAGCTCAAAGAAAAATTCTTAAGTCCCTCAAGAAAGAGATTGGCATGTTGGGATCTGCTGGCTGACCAGAGGAACTGGCAAAACATGGGCAACTTCTTGCCTAAAGTGCGCGAAGCTAGGTCAAATTTGTTCAGTTAGTCAAAGGTAATTTATCTGTATTTTCGTTTTTATTGCTCATTTTTGTTTTGTTTTCTTTTTCTGTTATTTATTTTGTCACCTTACCATGTATCTTAAATATGCATGTAAGGTCAATGACCCATGCACTAAATACTTGTGTAATAAATTCAATAATTTGAAACCAACAAAGGTACCTTATTTATGTATCTAGAAACGTCAAACGATTTGCTTCTAAGGACTCTAAACGGAGAACAATTTTTCGGCTAGCCCCGTAGCTCAGTCGGTAGATCACCTACCTGTTGTGCTAGGGGTCCCGGGTTTGATTCCCGGCTGGAGTGGGAATTTTTATCTAGTCAACATTATTCCTTATCCTGCCCAGAGTCTGGGAGTATGAATACGAGTGTGAATGTGTATGTGATCTAATGATTAAAAACCAAAGTGCCAGAAACCCAACGACAAGAGTTACACGAGTTAACACCGTTGCCAACAGGCAATAAGTTCCAAAGGAAAGGCCGCCGATAAGACCAATGCAGTCAAAGGCGGGGTATAAATAGAACTAGAATAATAATTATTCATGTATTTATTTTTAGTTTTTCTTGTATCTATCAATTTTTAAATTTTCATTCCAGCTTTTAGTGTACAAAGCTCTTAATCAAGCTGGATTTACTTTTGTTTAGCTCAAAAAACAAAATTTCAAAGCTTTAGTTATATGTTTTCATTCTTTTTACTGGGTAGTTCCTAAATATAAAAACATTAAATATAAAAAACAGTTACTTAACTTTCATTTCTAAAATTATTTTGAAGTTTGGGCGTTTCACCCTTCGTAGAAAATAAGCGAGTCATTTAAATACGGCATGACTCGGAGGTATTTAATGACTACGTATTTCTTATTTCCTTATATTGCTATAAAATTTTGTTATAATAAAAAATCTCTTTGATGCAGTTTTTATCCAACTGGGCTGAAACTTGATATACCTTGAAATTTACAACAAAATTTAGGCATCAATTTTAATTATTCAGCATAATTTTCATAAACGTTTGAAGTATGGGGTATTATTAGGTTACCACGCACGTTATGTCGTCATTTGGGGTAATAAAGTTGTGTTGTATGTTGCTGACGATGATGTCGAATATAGCGTTGGTTTGCTGCAGCCGGAAGCGACGAGGTGTGGTCGCGAGTGTTATCCCAGGTGTGGTCGCGAGGAGGCGGATCGGGTTGAATATTTAACTAATATATCCCGAATATCTACTTTTACTTTTTATTATTAAAACTTTACAGTATGTGTGTTCATAATACCACCATGAAATACAGTGTATCCATAAAAAATGCTGTCATACTTTTTTGAACTGGTATTGCGTCGCTTTGGATACTCGTATTTGGATGAAGTCGGTGACATTCGAAGGAAAAACTCAAATATGACATCAAGGCGATATTACCATTCACGCAATACACGCTCCATCACATGTGATAAAATGGACTGGATAGCAGCAGTGGCACTTCTTGCAAGCTTTGAGGTAATAGGGGTATACAGACACAATCCTTTATGTAGGCACATAAAAAGAAGTCACAGACCATCAAGTCAGGCGACCTCGGCGTCCACTTGTATAAGACATCATCATCTCCAGCACATCCAGTCCATCTTCCTGGAAGCCGCTCTTTAAGATATTCCCGAAAATGCAAATGCTAGTGAGAAGGTGTTCCATCTTGTTGGAAAATAAATTCGTTGCCTTCTTCTTCTTCTTCCAAATGTGGAAATAATAATTCAGTGAGCATGTCGAGATAAGTTGGACCGTTGGCAGTGGCCTCTGGAAAGCAAAATGGGCCATAGATTTGACGTTTAGATACGACACAAAAGACATTCACTTTAGGCGAGTCTCTTTCAACTTCCAAAATGGCTCCCCCAAATTCTAACATAATACCTGTTCACTTTTGCACTAACGTGTTGCATCATCACTGAAAATAATTTTTTGTGACAGATTTTCATTATCCTCCATTATAACCAATAAAATTTCAGGGAAATCTAATCGTTTCACAGGGTCATCAGGTTTCAACCTATGCACTATTTGCAGTTTGTAGGGGTGAAACTTCAGTAGTGTAAGCAGGATCTTAGATACGATGGTTTTAGGGAAGTTTATCTGCTGACTAGCCTTACGGACAGATCTTAGGACTACGTACAAATGCCTCCCGCACTTGCTCCACCATTCCCGCATTGACAGACGGTCTCCCTGGATTGCCTTTCCTTTGATGACATATGTAGCCACGCTCCACAAAATCACAGTAACACTTCAAAATTGACGTGTGTGTAGAAGCTTGGTGTTGAAACCTTCGCCTAAAAGCACGTTGAACCTGCACCAAACTCTGCGTGACTCTCCAGACGTTCTTGTGGATTCGCCGTAACTCTTTAAAACTTCTTTAATAACAACACAATTTTAAAAGCAAACATTCACATGTAACCTGCCTGCTAAATATCTAACAGCGAACCCTTATCGGATAATCACAAACGCGATTGAATTTAGTTTCTGTGTTTGATTCCGACGATCCCGTCCATTGTTGACATGTACAAAAATATTTGAGTTTTTCTCGAAAATGTCACAAATTTCACCCAAGTACGACTATCCAAATCGACGTAATATCAGTTCAAAGTATGAGAGGATTTTTATGGACGACATAGTACAGTATTTTTCTGGACAGACTGTACTATGTCTTTTTTATTAGGCGAAATAAAAACAAGTCGTTCACTCTACATGTCAATTGTGTATTCACCATGGAAATGAATTTTAGTGGTCGTGAATATTACACTAACAATTCAAACCTTTGAGCATAGCTCTTCATTTCGTTTTTAACAAATCTTCTACTTATATGATTTAACTGTGTTTAACATAAACATTCACTTCAATTTTATAAAAAATAATAATTAGTTACATTTTAAATTTAAAATATGTGTATGAACATTCACATATTCATCATAACACTCTAAAACTAAAGAATTAGTATATGAACCACTATACAAATTTTAAAATATTTCCTTTTATATAATTTGTTAAATTATCTGTCTGTTATATACAAATACCTAATGACAGTCGTATCTAATTCAAAAATTTTCACCTGGATGAACTGCCTTCCATAGAACATATGGCTGTTTTACTGTTACAATTTGGATGTAGTTTTTTCCAATTTTGCACTATCACTTCATACATAATATTGAAACTTAGTAGACTCATTCCTATTACGAACCCAAAATTTTGATAAGAATTTCAAAGGTCTCACTTCATAATTGTGAATGTTTCAAATTTAGTGATACGTACGTCTTAGGTAAGAAAATGACACATCACTTCGGAGAAATGCTGTTTTCCTAAATATAACAGTTCGATTTGTTTTTCCACCAGTGTGTACCGGACTGAGCCAGGGCAGTTACCGACCTCCAGTTCACCGTGCGATCAGAAAATAATGCCAAATTTCCTTTTGAGAGACTTTCAAATGTATATTTGGATTCCCACATTATCTACTCCTGGAGAGATGACTATTTTCACTATTTGTTGGTTTTGCTTTTTGTCCATTGTGGGGGTTTGATTCACATGCCCAGTCCTTCAGAGAGCTCCATGAAAGGAAATCATGGGACATTGAGTTTGGCGATCGAGGTAGTTACAACCCTGTACTATCTACCCTATCATTGAAAGCTTAAGTAATTAAAATAAAGTAAATAAAATTAAATCTGCAATTATACATCCCGCGTCCTGTGAGCTACAATAGATCGTATCATTAAAAGCTTTATAACTCAAAAATATCTAGTCACATTTCACATTTTATTTATATTTCATATGCAGATATTAACTAAAAGCTAAGTTAATACTACATTACTTATATTTTAAATAATCTAACTTATACACCTACTGGCCTAAAATTTCACTTTCATACTGGAATCCAGTAGTGTATTATTTATTACTGGTACCCAGCAATGGTTCTTCTAAAATTCCCTAAGTCACTACTTCTATTACCTTCTCACTATTGTACTATACAGAGTGGACTATTTAAGTTGAGACTGTACAATATCTCTAAGACTTGACGCAGTATTTTATATCACAACACTGAATGCCAGAGTGATTGTAGTGTAAATTAGCATTATTGTATGACAATGATTTGAGATGTTTGGTAATTATAAGCATTGTTAGGAAATAAGTTTACACGACCTCACTGAAACTGACAATAAGAGCGGGCAACAATGTAGCGAGGGGATGAGTTGTTTATTAATTAGAAGAGGCAAGCAAATGACGTCAGAGTAGCGCGCGTTTCTTTAGAAATGGAAGGAATTTCTTCCCTAGAGCATATGTGTTCGTAATTTTGATTGGATATAAAAATAGACGCTAATGTTGGCGCGTTTTATTAACCAATAGCAGCTCTGTTATAATCTTTAGGCATATTAGGGTGAGGGAGTATAAATTCCGTGCCAGAGACGGGTAACGCGCAGTTTGACAGAATAATTCACAAGGCAAACGTCGTTCAGTCCAACAGAAGTATTCGCGGGTAATACGTCGTTCAGTCCAACAGAATCATACAAAGGTTATACGTCGCACAGTTTAAGAGAATCGTTCACGCGTTATACGTCGCGCAATTCTACAGAATCTCTCGCGTCTTAAGGTTTGTTATAAATGTGAAATACGCGAATTAATAACGTGCAGTAAATAAGTGATTATAGTGATATTAGAAAATATAACAGTTTCAGTCGGGCGTGTATCAAGAGTCAATATGTGAAATTAATTAAAAGTGACGGCAATAAAAGTGTAAAAACAAATTCTTTTATCAGTGTTATCTTTAGTAACAACTCCTTTCCGTTTACACACTCTGTTCAAGAGATATGCTCGACTGAGTAGTAATAATAGCTAGCCGGAGGACAAATAACCCAAAATTCAAACTATTAATACAATAACAGGCGCCCAACAATAGATAACACGAAGTTACCGCAACAAATTGGCTCACATACGTTGTGGAGATAAACACGAAGCATCTTCCAACTACCAAAAAATATAATCTACTTCAGACTAAGCGTTGTATAAAGAAATGTCTTGAATAAAAGTTGCCTCATATTATGGGGAAAGTAAGTGTCATTAGTCGTGTTTTGTTTGCAGGACGTTTGGAATACAATTTTGGTGACAATTTAATTTTTAATTAGGAATCTACAATTATAGTCAACTTAAATTGACACTAAAATGACCATCAAGCATCCTACAAGACTAATTTCATTTCCCCCCCTAATATCAAACAACCGTTATTTGAGAATTTCTTTCTACAACGCTTAGTTTTGGAGATAATGCAGTCTCAAATTAAATGGTCCATCCTATATAAGCTATACTTACTTTAAATATAGTTACTTATTCTTCAGTACTAATCACTACTGGCAGCCAGTAGCGTTTTTCTGCCTTAACACATCTTTCGTTTTTTTAAATGTTCAATATACTTTAATTAAATTTAAGCTTATTTTCTGATTTTACAGTTTATTGCACTCTTTGACATTTAATTAACACTTTATAGTTGTCTATAAATCTTCTTACCAGTAATTATTACTAACCCACATCACTTTCGTAAATCAAAGACATATTTCCTTTCAATCGTTTAAACTCTTCGCATTTATTAATCATTTTATAGACATTTTATTATGATTTACATATATAGTGTATATACCCACTTATTTCACTACACCACACATCGTATCACTCTTTTATTTCTTCTCAACCTTCATAAAATCCTCTCTTTCTCTCTGTGGGTCATTAATAAGCAATTGCACATTCTGTAGGTGAAAGATAGAGAAAGTAAAAACTATATACAACACAGTGACCTTGGCAGGGTTTGTATAACTATGCTGCATATAAGGGTTGCTATGGATACTTCACCACCACGATCACTTTCGCGTTCTGTTGTTACGTTGGGGGGGGGGGAGAGAGAGACCGCCAATAGCTCAGTGATGTGGAAAATGGGAATCACAACGGTTGGAAATCCCGCAGTGTTGCAATTGTGAGGCTAACCAGAATATATAGGCTAGGGCTGCCAACGCTGCGACAATGTTACCAGATTTATTCTTTCCGTTCATGGTTCACCAACTTTAGTACGCGTTTTGTACACTAAAACTGCATTGCCCAAGGGGTCAGTAGGGTATAACTAAAGCCGTCTTGCACGATTTGCAAGCGCGGCTTTCAAAAGGTAAGAAAAGTCGTGACAAAATTAAATGTATTTTGGTCTTCACAACAATAATGGTTTCTGCTTGGAGTGTTTAAGAGGAGACAAAAAATGTTATCCTGCCAATGTTAAATTTACTAACTTCACGATCCCTTGTCTCGGAAACTGTATAAACAAGCTGCAATTTTTACAAGAAAAATGAGGATGCCTTCTTAGTTCACTGATCTACGTTTATACAGTGCTGTGGCTTATTCAGGAAGATATGACTATTTGAATAATTAACTCTTTTTATTAATATTTATCAATTATCTAATACTGTACTGTTTGGGCCTTTCCGACTTCACAAAGCTTTGAAATTGTTCCTTCCACGTTTTCTTGGTCTTCCGATTTAACATCTTCCTCTGAGCTTGCATTTGTATATTCTGACTGGAATAGGGAAGTATGCTACATAGACGTCATACCATTGTACTGTTCTATTACTTCAGAAATTTTGGCTATATTTAGTTCTCCCAGGAAGTCATCGTTTCTGTGATGGACCAGAAGTGAATATCGAGCAAGAGGTCTTAGTAAATTTATCTTTTCCTTCTTTCTTTCTTTTTTGTGAAGCCTCAGCTCCATAAAGCAGAACTGGTATGGTAGGGCCACCATTTTATAAAATTTTATAACGTCCGTTTATAGTCCCATTTAGTCTTAAAATGCATTTAATTTATTTTTAACCCACTATTTATTAAATTTGAGGTTATATGTCCAACGAATCTGAAACGGGACACCTGCGCAATAATTTGTTATTCATTTTGGCATTTTTCCTTCGAAACACATGGCTTTGGTTTTTGCTGTGGATATTGTTAAATTATACTGTTCTGCTATTACATTGCTTTCTTACCTTCTCTACTAAGTATAGTAAGTAGGGGAAGTATGGTATTCCACACAAAAATTCCAAATATGTTTTGAGACCCCCTGAATCCGAAAAAAGCATTTTTGGAAACACCTCCGTGTGTGTCTGTGTGTCTGTGAATAACATAACTCAGAAACGAACAGTCATTTTAATTTTCTCAAAAATGGCTCTAACGATTTTGATTAAAATATCATATGTTTAAGATATTGTCATGAGAAATGAAATTTATATCTCGAATTTTCTGGGAATGTCTCCAAAAGTATTCTTCATTGTGAACGACTTTTGCATAACTGGTAAACCATGAGAAATAGACAAAGTTTTACTACACAAAAAATGTAGATCGCGTTAAAATACACAATTTATGTCATGTACATTTCTTTTGTTGAATGAACTGTTTTCGAGATATTGCTTGTTATTCCCTTAAATTTTCCAATGCTTATTTTCTCAAATGGGAATTCCTTATTCATTTTTTATCTTGTATATGCAAAGAGTTTTAATCTGTGATAAAGAGAATGGTGCTGCACATAGCAACCAGCTATTAAGAGAGATGTCTATGCTTAAAGGCTACTGTACTTCTATATTGCCCTTGCAAATACAAAACAAGGGGAACATAGTAGGCCTTAAGCGATAGTTAAATAGTTTGGAACTGGTCGCTATGTGTAAAATGTATTTCTCTTTGCATGTCAAAAGATCGTTTCTGCAAATGCTTATCTCGATTAATATGATAGAGATGGAGAATAAGAGTTTATAAAAATAGTTTGTACAAGAGTAGAGAAAGTCATGTGAGTGTAACACATCAGATTTGTTTTGTTTAGTGAACAATTTTCGAGATATTGCTTGTTATTCCCTTAAACTTTCCAATACTTTTTCTTAAATGGGAATTCGTTATTCATTTTTTTATGTCCTGGACATACAAAGAAAATGGATTGCGCCGCATAGCAACCTGCTCTTAAAATATTTGACTATCCCTTAAAGCCTATCAATTCCCCTTGCATCTACAAGAAAATTAGCACTAAGATTAACATCTCGATATCTCGATTAATTTGAAGATATCGGGAGTAAGTGTTTGCAAAAATAGTTAGTACAAGAGTAGAGAAGGTCATGTGAGTGTAACACATCAGATTTTTGTAAATTGCATTCACAATTTGAAAATGTGATTTGGTTTTCCGCAAACAATACGGTATTTATATAAAATTTATTTAATGAGATAAATAACACCATCGTAATAACGATTTTGAATAAAACAACACATATTAAGCATATTTACGTGACACATGAAATTTGTATCTTGAATTTTCTGAAAATAGCCTGTAATGTCGTCTTTAGTAGGAAGGAATTTTGTATAAACTTATATAACTTGTAAACGTTAAGCGATAGACGAAAATGTACTTCACAAAATATGTAGATCTCTTTAAAACACACGGTTTATTTAAAATATTTTTATGGCATAAACCATTTCTGAGATATCCGTATTAAAGGTTAGAATTGTTCATTTCTTGGCCATTCTTCTGAAGCCCTGTCAACATTCAGTTGTTTCTCACGACTTCATGGAAACAGTATGGAAACAGCATAGCGTCCAGGTCTTAAACTAACTAACTCTGTTCTCTTTGTACCTATAACGAAATATGGAATGTAGCTATTTCTGCAAAAATTTATTGGATTAAAATACAAGCTTTAGTAGGATTAGTTTGAATACCCACTAATTAACGATAAAGGGTAGAGAAAGTCTGTGAATGAATCACATCAGATTTGTGTTATGTGAAGTATTCTGCGCGAATACGGATAACGAAACGGCAGATGCGCTATATTTTTTAAAAGATATATCAGTGCTGTACCTACAATAGTAAAATGCATATAAAATTAAAGAAGCAATTCTAGATTATAAGCCTATATAATATAATATTATTTACCAGCTAGATCATCTTTTTACAACCTACTGTTGTAGGTTTGAGGCAGTATTTTTAACACTAAAATTATTTAAGTCTGATTATGTCATATAAAATATAATAACAGCCCGCCTTAAATGCAATATGTGTATAATATAATATTTAAAATGTATGTAACAGTTATTGTATTTATGTTTACATTATTGCGTACATGTATAATAATGTTATGCGAATGTATTACGTAATTTAATAATGTTGGAGCATTGAGAAAGTTGCTAATAATGAGATAACCTTGAGGCAATAATAAATTAGAAAGTTTAATAATGCTACTAGTAATTCTTGGAACAAAAATGTAATATTTAAAACAGTTTATAAATAGTCAATCAACAACTAGAAAAACTTAAATTAAATAAAAGTATACCATTGGAGTAAAATTAGCCAATCAGAGACGTGAATAAGAAAAATTTACAAATTTAAGTGGTAAACGCCAGTCGCTAGAAGGCAATTACCTGCGCAGTTCATTCGTTCTGTACGTATCCAGTGTGAGACGAAATTTCATTACAGCGAGAATATTATAAAGGTTACGTGTTAAAAAGCGCAAGTAATTAGTAAATAATTTCAGAGCTCTCTATATAAGTGAAGTGTTATTTAATCGTGTAAAGGATTAATAAAAGGAGTGAAGTAAAAGTTATAATTTGTGCAAGCCTACATTCTTTATCCGCATCACCCGCTGATAATAGATACATGTTTCCACAAGTTAATACTGACGCAGCCGAGGCAAACATAAATATATGTATGATATTTAAAGAAACATAAAAATATAAAGTGAATTCCTGAACGTTGGGGCGAAGGCCACCGGAAACTTTGTACCATACGGGGGCAGTTACTTCATCAGGTATGGCTCCCCAACAGTAAAACTACAATACTTTAAGTTCCAGGCTTCAGAGTTTTAACCAACTATTAGGTCAATCAATAGTAATTAATTTTTTTTCACAAAAACGGTGTTTAGGACAAGGTTATGCATCTCATTTTTTTTGGTAACTTTCACTGCTCGGTACCTCCATAACGAATATATTGAATTAATAAAACCCTAATAGATCAAGTGCAAATAGTTGCAATTATTGAAGATTTAATATATCTTTCTGACAGAAGAATGATAACATGCCAATGTTTGCTACATTCTACTGTGTTATGTGGCAATTTCCAATTCCTCGGGTATTAGTGAGCTCTGATGGTGCCCTATCATTATTTCCTATCTTTTTTGTCCTGAGATGGGAGGGGATTCTAAATCCGTTACATGTGTTTGTTTCCCGAGTACGGTTAGGTGTATTTTCTCTAATAGTTTGCTGGATCGACACCCGGGATTAGTTAGCAGAGCTTAGTCATGCTCTGCCTGCCTTGCGATTCTTCGTGGATAGGGGGTAGCGCGACTGGAGTGCTTCTTCTAAAATCCCGAAGTGAGTTGCGTTTTGGAACGCCGAGATGTGCAGTGCAATTTGCTTACATAATTATGAATGTACCTTTCAGTTTATCGTGAATGTATTTGAAAGGATTTAGAGATATTATCGTATACGCACAAATCTATCGCAGAGGCATATCAATTCTTGAAATAGTCTGCGGTATTCAACCAAATCCTTCCTCTTTTGATATACGGGATGAACCTTGAGGCAGTATTTTTAACAGTTAAATGATTTCAGTCTAATTATAGAGTATATAAATTCAATACCAGCCCGCCTTAAAGCAATATGTGTATGTAACAATATATAAAATGTGTATATTACAGTCTTTGTTTATGTTTATATTATTATATACATGTGTAACAATGTTATGTGAATGTATTAAGTAATTTAATAATGTAGGAGCTGTGAGAATAATAGGTTAAAGGTTGCTAACAATGAGGTAACAATGAGCTAACCTTGAGGCAATAATCAGTAAGAAAGTTTAACAACACTACTTATGATTCTTGGAAGCAATAATGTCATTTTTGAGACAGTTTAAAAAATAGCTAATCAACAACCAGAAAAATCTTTAGTTAAATGAACGAATAGACAATCAAAGACTTGAAATACAGAAATTTACAAATTTAGGCGGTAGAAATCAATTCAGTTGCCTGCAGACAGTGTTTGTAATCGGACGCGAGATGTGTCCTCGAGAAATTCAATACGTTTGTGTGAGACAAAAATAGTTTTACGTGTTAAAAAGTGCAAGTAATTAATAAAATAATCTCACAGCTCACTCTATATCAGTGAAGTGTAATTTAATTCGTGTCATGCATTAATAAAAAGGAGTGAATTAAACATTATAATCTGTGTAAGTCTACATTCTTCAGTCGCACCACAACCCTGCTAAGATATTCATGTCTCTAACAATAATACTGTCGCAGCCGAGGCAAACATAAATAATATTTAAAGAAACAGTCAAATTACAAAGTTAATATTTTTAAATTTGGGACGAAGGCTACCGGGTATCATACGTGCGATTGCAACTACTTCAAGTTCAACTCCCCAACAGTCGAAATACAATACAACTGCTACTTCAAATTGGCTTACCATACGTGAAGCAACAACGTATTTTAAATCGGCTCTCAAAGCGTGTGGCAAATAACAATACAACCAAATACCTTCTTCAACCTTGCACTGATGATTTGAAATCAGCCACCGCTTTGTCGTAAATACTGTCTTCGATATTGATTGAATACATGTTATTAAAATTAAAAGGAATTATGCAACAGATATGTGTAGGACAGATACTAGTAGCGCTTGTTTCCAAAGACATCCTGCAGAAACTGAAAGGAAACGTTTTCAGAGCGCAAGTCCACGCCCAGCCCAACCCGCCGACATCGTCGCTGGTCCTACGACCCTGGAACAGGGAAGATGATGCCTACAGGAAATGAGAGGAAGGAGAATCGTTGTAGAAGATGAACCACCCCAGCATTCGCCTGGCAACCCGGGAAAATCACGAAATACCCATGGACTAAAGTGAGCGGTCGCCGGGGATCGATCCCGGGACCTCCAGAATACGGGTCACAGACATAACCGCCTGGGCCATCCCGCTAAATAAAGTTCAAGAAGACTTAATATTTCGTTTTCTTTGATTATTTTTTCACATTTTGGAGTATTTCCGGGATGAGTTTAAGAAGTTCAGAAACGCATCCGCCGATAATTCACTCAAACAGTGAAATGAGGGCATTTTTTTTTGTTTCCATTATCGGTTCTAGGAGATTAAATGATGTCTTACATCACATGACTTTCTCTATCCATTCTTCAACAAACTATTCTTACAAAGACTTACTCTTCTATCTACTTCATACTAATTGAGATAAACATTTGCAGAAATTATTTTATTGCATACTTCATTGTAGGTACGTGGGGATTAGGGGAATAATTAGCTTAAGTTATAGTCAAAACTTTAAGAGGGTTGATATGTGATGGCGTTGAAATTCCGTTCTCTTTTTATGACTAGATGAAAATAGCGATTTTGCACTTGATAAAAATGTATGAAAATTTAAACCGATAAGAAAGAGCATCTTCAAAATTTTAAATCCATAAACAATTATTTGGCATAAGGTTTGTGCTTCAGACAGATCTACATTATCTATGTAGTACGATTTTGTCTATCCCTTATATTTATGAATTATATAAAAGTCATTCAGAATGAAGAGGACTTCATAGGTTATTTCCAGAAAATTTAAAACATACATTTTATTGGGGATGAAAATATCTTAAACATATGGTATTTTAATCAAATTCATTAAGAGCCATTATTGAGAAAGTGACTATTCTTTAATTTCCTCTGTAAAGACGTAAAGGATAGTTCAGTTGGGGATATGTTCTTGAAAATCTCCGTGGAAGGTCTTAAAGATCTATGGAAGATATTAAACTTAAATACCAAATTTGGTATTCATCGGACTCTTCGTTTTTGAGTTATCCTCTTCACAGACACACACAAATAGACATACACACGGACCATTTTTAAAAGTGCTCGTTTTGGATTCAGGGGGCCTCAAAACAATACTTTTGTGAACTTTCGTAAAGGATTTTTGAGTGGAATACAGTACTGCCACTACTTACTGCAGGTACGTAGTAGTAGAGTAAATAAAAATGCCTTCTACATCGTGGTACAACAGGAGTACGTGGTGAGCGGTGAATGAAACTATCTAAATCGTCATTCGGGATTTAAAAAGTCATCCTTGAAACGCCGGTTTAACCAACTGGTATAAATGACAATAAAACAACAACATGCTCTGTCGCTCCATAATTGCCAAAATGACATACGTCCCCTATGTTGCCTCACTTGCCAATCAACGATGGTTCTGTATGCTCTTCTTCATTAAAAAGGAGAAGTTTACTGGACCATCATACATATATTTCTTTACGCAATCGCGTTCTCTCCACTTCCCCTTCCATTGTATTTTGGTCCCGCATTTGGTATACCACCCGCCGTACTGTACGTACGATGTTGGGGCTATGTTAGCCTTTGTTCACCTCACGATAGCGTTCAAATTTTAGTGGCTTATTTTATGCTTAATTCGTATTTTTCCTCTTGAATTCATTGATCAACAATTTGGATAGCTCTATATTTCTGTTTTGAGGAAGATTGTTTGTTTCCGTGTAAAACGTTTAGAACATTTCACTTTTATTTTTGGTTTAGAAATTCTGCAATGTCTTTTTCTCATACAATCTCAAGATTTGCTTATTTCCAAACTAAAAAGCAGTACGTAAAACGGAATGGAACACTTCACTAGGAATTTACTAGTTTACATATTGAAAATTCTAGTGCTGGTACATTTCACATAATATAAGAATACAAACTGCAGAGTAACTTTTGTGTAATTTCCTTCTTGTTTTGAATATTTTAATAGTAGGATAAGTTTTGCATTCCACCCAAAAATTCCATTTTGAGATTTCACTGAAAATACGTTTTTTGAGGACTCCTGAATAAAAAAAACTTTTAGAAAACGGTCCGTGTGTGTGTGTGCATTATGTTGTGTGTGGGTCTGTCTGAACAGCATAACTCAATAACGAAAAGCGTAATAAACACAAAACTTGATATTTAAGTTCAGTATCTTCCAAAAATGAGAAACGAAATCCCCCCCCCAACTCAGCTACGTTTTACGTGGAATATTTTTCGACATTTTTATTTACTAAAAGATGGCTGTAACGATTTTAATTAAAGTATCATGTATTAAGAATCTTTATGTAACAATTAAAATGTACATCTTGAATTTTCTGTGAATAGCCTGTTAAGTGCTCTTCATTCGGAAGGAATGTTGTATAACTGGTAAATGTTATGCGATAGACGAAAACATACCGCGCAAAAATGTAGATCTTTTTAAAACAAACAATCTATCTAAAGTAACTTTCGGTAGCTTGAGGCTTTTCTGAGATATCGCTTACTAATGGTTCACTACTTGGTCATTCTTTTAACATCGACATTCAGTTATTTCTGCGATTGCATGGAAACAGTATGGAATTTAAGGCAAGCGTTTAGCGTCCAGTTCTTAAACATTATACTATTTCTGTTCCCTTTGTATCTATAACGAAATGTGTAATATAGCTATTTCTGTAAAGGTTTCTTAGGTTAAAATGAAGTGGATAAAAAAAAACAAGCTTTGGTTACAATAGTTGTACCCACTAATAAAAATAGAGAGTAGATAAAGTAATTGGAATGTGTCACATCAGATTATTTTTCTTTGAAATTTTACGGATTCGTAGTACAAATCGCAGTAACATTTTTAAAAATGTATTTAAAATATAAATATTTTGCTTACAATGATAATATGTATGGAAAGATGCAGGTAATTCGAATTAATAAAACTGCAGAAAAAAATATAAATCTCGTATTTTGATACTTTTCGCTATTTACTCTCCCCTTAAAATAGTTGCTGAAAAATATAAATAATACATAAAACTAGTTTAAAACTAACACTCGTGGGGTAAAGACGTCGCTTTTCTTTTTTTCTGTCCCGCCCTTCATCAAGTTACCAAGGAAGCGCCAGCGGAAGTTCTTTAAAGCCCTTTGGAATTAACGAGAAAGTCTTAAATAACGGCTACGCTTCAAATGAGAATCGTGTAAGCAGGGACTCAGTCCATTACAAGGCAGCTGCTGTAGGATATTCCTCACAGTCACGTTGGGAGCACTGCGATGGGCCGGAAGATATGATGTCGGTCGACCTCCCACCGAATTTTCTGGGTGAACAAACCGGGGCTAACTGTCAGAGGCGAGCGACATATGTTGGCATGCAAAATGTCACGGCACAAGCCTCTTGGGGTACAAGGACGCCGGCGAAATAAATGTCAGTCGTGCCACCTTGGGCTGATATTACGGGGGAAACATGCCAGCTGCCTATTAACTTCTCCTGTAGGCTGGCTTTAATCAGGTGTACCACTAACCTGGCATTTTGTCATTACAGTAGTGTCTTCTTCATTGTTCCACTCGCAACGGTATTAAAACAGTCATCATAAATATTTAATATAAATAGCCTAGAATACTACCTCTCATTAATTTATTCTGAGATGTTACATTCACATCACTTTCTCTTCTCACTGCTCGATAAACAGTTCTTATAAAAACCTGATGTGTTACACTCACATGACTTTCTCTATTCTTGCACAATCTATTTTTACAAAAGCTTATTTTCCATCTACTTCATATTAATCGAGATAAACACCTGCAGAAACTATATTTTTGCTAGTTTTCTTGTAGTTGCAAGAGGAATATATAAATATAGTAGACTTAAAGGATAGTCAAATCTTTTAAGAGCTGATCACTATGTGGAGCAGTCTTATTTCCTTTACATGTCGAGGACATTAAAAAAAAATAATAACGAATTCCCATTTGAGAATAAGTATAAGTATTCGGAAATTCAAGCAAATAACAAGGAATATCTCGGAAATGGTTAATTCCACCAAAAAATGTATAGTACATAAATTGCATGTTTTAACGATATCTACATTTTTGTGTAGAAACATTTTGTCTATCACTTACGGTTTACCAGTTATGCAAAAAACATTCAGAAAAAACAGGACTTTTGGTGACATTCCGGGAAATTCAAGATATACATTTTATTTGTCATAAAAATATCTTGAATATATGATATTTTAATCAAAATCGTTAGAGCCATTTTTGAGAAAATAAAATTTTTCGAATAATGTTCCATGTAAAAATAGTCTGAGTTGGGGGAATTTTCTTGAAAATCTTCGTGTCGCATCTTTTAAAGATACTGAAGCTAAATATCAAGTTCGGTATTTATCCGACTTTTCGTTTGAGTTATGCTGTTCGCAGACACAGACAGACATACGGAAACATATTGCTATTTTTGGACTCGGGGACCTCAAAACATGTATTTACGGTGAAATCTTGAAATACAATTTTTGGGTGGAATGCAATACTTCCTTTACTTACTATACGCAGTAGAGAAAGTAAAAATCTGTTAACTCCATTTCTTGTTAATCCATTCAAACATTTAATAACATTTACATATTTCGCTGTGGAAAACGGGTAAAATGAGTCAGATTATTAAAAACCGTATTTCAAGTATTTGAAAATAGAAGACAATAACTACATTCTCAAAAATAGTTGTTTCAAAAAAATATTACTTGAGACAATTTGTATGCTTTAAGGAGATCTACACTTTAAGTTTAGAAGATTTTGTCTATCTCGTACGGTTTATCAGTTATATAAAAGCCCTTCAGGATGAAGACAATTTCACAGAATATATACGTTTTATTAATGGTCATACAAATATCTTAAATATATTGTATTAAGTCAAAATTGCAAAAGCTATTTTTGAGAAAATCAAATATAACGATATTGATTTCATAAAAACAGCATTTCTTGAAAATATTCTTGGCGTATACTTGGAAGATGTTGAACTTAAATACGAAGTTTTGTATTTAACTGACCTTTTGGGTCTCGCTCTTCACAAACAAATACACACACCCTTCTTTTTCAGGGAAACTCAGGGACGTTGTGGTCATTTTAGGGTCAATTTACTTTTTTTAAACGGTAACCTACATTTTTATGTTGTTTTTCGTTAGAACATTGTTTATAAAGAGCTGTTTATTTTGTGATGAGGAATAAGGAAACAAAATAAAAAATGTTGGCCCCCAATTACGAAACGTAACTAATCCTCAAATGATCATCCATGGATGGTCCAACCATTCATTTCACTCTTCCTACACGAACATTCAGAATTTTGGTTGTTATTTACATTGGTGTAAGAAGAATGTTTTTATAATATTTATTCTCGCTTTAACTTTAAAGTCATGTCGTGACTACTTTAGAATACAGAACATGATTACAATGAAGATTACTTATTTTAAACAGGAATAGTACATGCGGCGGCACCGTGGTCCGGGTTCAATCCCAGGGACCTGCATGTGGGATTTGTGGTGGACGAAGCGGCGTCTGGGCGGGTTTTTTCCGGGTTCTCCGGTTTCCCCCGCCATCCATTCCACCAGCTGCTCTATCATCACCTTTCCTTTCATCCATTTCATCAACATTTCGTTTCATCTACTTCCTTCATCCCATACCAGGCATCGGACTGATCACCCATCCTGGATGCTCTGTCTGATCCATGACTGTCTGCTCCTCGACGGGCCTCTGACCCCAGGCACCCGCTTGTAAGTCCTGGGGGTGTAAGTCCTACTTAAGAGGAGGGTAATCAGATAATGAATGAATGAATGAATGAATGAATAGTACATGCAACATTAAATTCTTCAGATATGTCTGCTACACATTATTATACCACTTTGCCGCTTTCATAAAGTTTAAAGTTGTTTGTTGTGCTCAATTTAGGGCGTCTGGTAGGCTGTTGGGGATGTCACATCTTTCTCTGTGTTGTACATGGCGATTGCAGGCTGTAACGAGATGATGAACTGTGAGGTTGGATCTGCAGAGGTCGCACACAGCAGGAAGGTCACGGTTGTGGAGATGTTTGTGCTTTCTAGAGGTATGTTCAATACGAAGTCGAGTTAATACAACTTGGTCTTTGCGGTTGAAATGATAAGTGTTGAAGTTTGGAGTCGGAAATGTAGACGTCATGTAACTCTGCACATTGCTTTATACAAATATTGTTTCCTTTTTATGAGGAGTGAGAAAACAATATAAAATGGGTAGGTTCCCATTTAAACAAATTAAATTGACCCCAAAAATAGCCCTCACAAGATTCTCCAAATAAAGCACGACTAATGGCATTTACTTTCCCATATAATATCAAGTAACTTTCAATCAAAACATTTATTTCTACAACGCTTAATATTGGAGATATTGTACAGTCTTAGCTTAAATGGTCCACCTTGCATACACCATAAGACAAAAAAGAATTACTAGACTCTCGAAGCGTAAATTTATCTCTAACTCCAAATCGTTTCCGCGGACGGTTCGCAATGGTGTCTTGGAACGCGTGCTTTTAGCTTCGTTGTGTTGCCAGCTTTCATAATGAGTTCCCAGCCACTAAATATACGCTGACAGCCGAACGGTTATAAGCCGGTATACAATAATGTGGCCTACCGAGATTCCTATCCCGAGTACAATTTTTTTTTCTCAGAAAACGCAATTTTTATTACGCATACTCATTTTCGTTTTCAAACTAAATAATAAATAAGCAAATATTATAGTCCTAAATAAAAACCTGATGTGATACATTCACACGACCTTCTCTACCCACTATCTTTATTAGTGGATATACAAATTATTCTTACTAAAGCTTATTGTCCCATCTACTACGTTTTAATTCAAATAAAGCTTTGCAGAAATAGACACATTAATGTTTCGTTATAGATACAAAGAGAACAGCGATAGTCAAATGTTTAAGAACTTGACGCTATACGTTGGCCTTAAAATTCCATATTGTTCCCTACCAATCTCATGGAAACAGTAGGGATGCACTTTAGAATTCTTCTTCTACTATATTAGTAGTAATAATAACAATGGCAAACCATGCCATTACATGTTATACCTATGATGCCATTTGTCCAGAATTTAATCCCCCTAGTCCTTCCGCAAAGGCGTATGACTTGCATGTCAGAGAAGTTGCTTCGGAAGCAAGGGTTTAACTCGAAGTGGAGCCAAGGGCTTGGTGGTAACATTTTCGGTTAAAGAGACACAAACAACTAATAATCTAAACCCTCTTCCCATTACCTCTACAGTGAGGCATACACTAGCCTCGGTGTTTCAAAACAGTTCGCATCTCACCATGACGTTCATTCATTCATTAATCTGTTTACCCTCCTCTTATGTAGGACTTACACCCCCCAGGACTTACAAGCGGGTGCCTGGGGTCAGAGGCTCGTCGAGGAGCAGATTCTCATGGATCAGACAGAACATCCAGGATGGGTGATCAGCCCGATGCCTGGTATGGGATGAAGGAAGTAGATGAAGCGAAATGTTGGTGAAATGGATGAAAGGAAAGGTGATGATGGAGCAGTTGGTGGAATGAATGGCGGGGGAAACCGGGGAAAACCCGCCCAGACGCCGCTTCGTCCACCACAAATCCCACATGCAGGTCCCTGGGATTGAACCCGGTCCGCCTCGGTGGGAGGCGAGCGGTCTAACCACTCGGCCACGGCGCCGTCCCACACCATGACGGAAGTCTTTAATTTATGAAGTACTCTTTCCTCTGAACGCCGTTCTTGGTAGGCAACTTCTCCGCCACTCGTGTTCTGCATTACGCCGTTCCCCTTAGAGCTAACGGTCCTTTCAAAAAATTAATCCAGACAATGGGACTTGTGGTGGACGAAGCGGCGTCTGGGCGGGTTTTCTCCGGGTTCTCCGGTTTCCCCCGCCATTCATTCCACCAACTGCTCCATCATCACCTTTCCTTTCATCCATTTCACCAACATTTCGTTTCATCTACTTCCTTCATCCCATACCAGGCATCGGGCTGATCACCCATCCTGGATGCTCTGTCTGATCCATGAGTGTCTGCTCCTCGACGGGCCTCTGACCCCAGGCACCCGCTTGTAAGTCCTGGGGGGTGTAAGTCCTACATAAGAGGAGGGTAAACAGATAATGAATGAATGAATGAATCCAGACAATGAATGACGTTACGACACTTTCAAATAAACACTCGGTATAAGATTCTGTGTTACCCTATCGATCTTTTGCAGCCTGCGGGCAAATAGCCGTTGGCTATTCAAAGACAGAATGAGTCCTAGGCTCGACATGCTTGCTAGTGATTTGTTAGTGTTTTTATGCATGGAAGTCTTAAATAGATATCTTATTGTTGGAAAGCATACAGTATTGGATACAATTAACAAATTAAAAATTAAATTATAAAAAAACCTTTACATAAGGACGAATCCAGGTTGCTCCAATTGGACAGGCGTTTCACCGCTCGGCTACCATGCATGCAATCACAATGAAAGACATCTTCTTACTTATTCATAGCTTTGAAATGAACGCAGGGTAGTATTAAATCGTGTATTGTAAACGCAGCGTCAGCGAATGTTTCCGACGTTTTCCGAATCGAACTTTCTCATTTATTTTGTCTTACACTGTACACTGCATGATCGCTTGTTAAACAAAAAATGCTCTATCGAGCGGGATGGCTCAGGCGGTAAAGTCTGTGGCTCGCATTCGGGAGGTCCCGGGTTCAAATTCCTGGGCCGACCAATATGTCTGAGGTTTTTTCGTGCATTTCCTCAGTCGCCAAGGTAAATACCGGATTGTATATTTAATACCACGACCCAAAGTTCTACCTTAAATCTAAAACAATAGTAAAATGAAAAATAAGTGGCAATAGCGAATGCTATGTCATCTATCTACAGACAGTGTAAACAGACTGGACGGCACTTTCGTGCATTTCCTCAGTCGCCAAGGTAAATACCGGATTGTATATTTAATATCACGACCCAAAGTTCTACCTTAAATCTAAAACAATATTAAAATGAAAAATAAGTGGCAATAGCGAATGCTATGTCATCTATCTACAGACAGTGTAAACAGACTGGACGGCACCCTAACGCCATCTGCACACGGCACGAAGCAGAATATTCGGTTGCCATATGTTGGGGGTCTCTGTGGGCACGTGACGAAGCAAGATGGCATTTTCAGGGATGAGACCTAGAAGGCTAACTGTCCGGCTTTATATGGAAGCGGCGGTTGGACTGGACGGCACCCTAATGCCGTCTACACGGCACGAAGCAGATGATTCGGTAGCTATGCGCTAGGGTCTCTGTGACACGTGACCGAGCGGGTGGTTACAGCGATGAGACCTAGAAGGCTAACTTTCCATCACATATCGTTCTAAGAGTTATCCATCAAAAGATCCTTCGCGATATGACCAAGGACGTAAAATAAAATAGAATAAAAAAAGTGCTACTGAATGAAGAGAAGAATGAATATTTGATGCTTTATGAATTATTGCTAAGGCTTTTATTTTTCGTCGCGTGAATAATTCTTTTCTCAAGATGACTAAAATACATTATTTTAAGATATTTATATTTATAATAGGATTATACCATTAATTTTCTGCGAATTTCCTGTGCAGTTCTATTATATAACTGGTAAACCATAAGAGATAACCAAAAGTATCGAAAAAAATTTAACTCTCTTTGAAACACAATGTATTTTAAATAACTTGGACCAGCCCTTCAGGATATTTGTTGTTATTGTTTTGAAGGTTTTAAAATTTCGCATTTGTACTTGTTTCTCTAATACTTGCCTATAGTAAGTGGAGGAAGCTTTGTTTTCCTCCCAAAAATTCCTTATCGATATTTTAACGGAAATATATGCTTTGAGACCCCTCTAAATCAAAAATAGATATAGCTTTACTTTCTCTAGGAAGTAGTGCATTCCACCCAAAAATTAAATTTTGATGTTTCACCGGAATTAAATTTTTGAGGCTTCCTGAATCAAAAAATGCTATTGTATTTAAAGGTTCTCGCGCGCGCTGGTATGTGTCCTGTGTCCATTTCTCTTAGTGTCAATGAACAGCATAACTCGAAAACTAGAAGTCTGTTCAAATATATCTAACTTGGTAGTTAAGCACAGCATCTTCCAAGGATGCGACATGAAGTTCTAAAAAAATAATGCTAACGCAAACAATTCTTCACACGAAAAGTATTTGGTTATTTTTTATTTTCTCAGAAATTACGATAACGATTTCGACTGAAACACGTTATATTTAAGATGCTTTTATGAAAAACAAAATCCACATCTTGAATTCTCTGGGATTGCCCTCTGAAGTCCTTTTTATTCTGAATTACTTTTGTAATACTGGTAAATCGTAAGACACGCACAAAAAAGAGATCTAGTTGGAGGGCAGAATTTATACCAAATAAAATTGTTTATAAAGGTAACTATTTCGAAATATTGTTTCTTACTGAATTTAAAACTCAAATATTATGCTTTCCTCGAATGAAAGATCTGTGTTCGTTTATTTTTCTCATGGTCATACAAAGAGAACAAAGCGAGAAAGGTTAAGAATTCCTTTCATAATAAATCAATTTTATGTACAAATACTGAAGCTGTAACTCATTTAGTTCTAATAAATAATATATTAAATATGTTAGTCATAGTTAATGTACACAATCTCTTTCTATTGCCTAAGTCTGTATACACCAACAGAACGTATCACTGAACTGGCTTGCCTTTACTCCATCTTCGCTGGAGCTCATAGTTCCATAAAAAAGTAATGCCCCACTTGCATATTAAATGAGCTTCAAGGCGCGGGTCATTTACCTCGGCAAGAAATTTATATTCTGAAGATACCAAAACATCTGAGGAAAAGTACGAGACCTTAAACCCTGTGGAATACCACTCGCGCATAATTCTGGAAATATACAAAAATGTTATACAGGGTGATAAATTGTAAAATACGTTATTGAAACTGTGAAAATATATTTAAAGTTAATATTAAGTCCAGAAGTTGAACATACACTGTCATTGCCTTCTAAGTAAAACGTATGGCTGAATTGATAAGTAGACTGCAGATACACATAATCTATGTTACTTGACTGTTTGAGTATTCATCCATTATACGCTGGCTAAGCATAGCAATTAGAACAGGTTAGATTAGGGGTGAATTTTGTATCACGTTCTCTCCTATGAACTATGTTATATGTTTAGTCCAAATCCAATGTAATATATCATTTCATTTATTAAATTATTATTTTACTGAAATGTTAATTATTGTTCTGCTCATAATAGGTAGAGGTGCGAAAACTGAGTAAAGATCTGAAAAAGAGTTAGCTTTAAACTTGCTATGTGGATAATAAGACATCATAACTGTAAATTAAAGGTGGTGCGATAGAAACATTTTTGAGGTGTGGATTCACCCAAAGACCGCATCATGGCCGAGTGGTTAGACCGCTCGCCTTCCACCAAGGCGGCCGGGGTTAAATCCTAGGGACCGCAAAGCGGATTTGTGGTGGACGAAGCGGCGGCTGGGCGAGGTTTCTCCGGGTTCTCCAGTTTCCCCTGCCATTCATTGCACCAATTGCTTCATCATCATCACCTTCCCCTTCATTCACTTCGCCTTCATTTCATATCATTTTCTTGCTTCAGTGTTCGGCTGCTTCTCGACAGTCCTTTGACTAGGCGCAGTTGTAAATCCTAGGGGATATCAGCCTTACATACGACATAGGACAAAAGCCCTCTTCATTCTGAATGACTTCCGCATGCCGTAAGGGATACACAAAATTTTACTACACAAAAATCTAGGTCTCGTTAAAACACACAATTTATGTCACATACATTCTTTTTTTGTTGTTGTAGTGAACCATTTCCGAGATGTTCCTTGTTATTTGTTTGAATTTTGAAATACCTATAGTTTTTTTCGAATGGGAATTCTTTATTCTTTTTTTGGGGGGGGTGGTTTGTTTATATGTCTGGATATTAAAAGAGAATGGAATGCCCACATAGCAGCCAGCTCTTAAAATATTTGACTATCGCTTAAAGCCTACCATACTCCCCGTGCACCTACAAGAAAATTACCAATACGTTTCTGCAAATGTTTATCTCGATTAACAATAAGTAGATGGAGAATAGGCCTTTGAAAAATAGTCTCCACAAGAGTAGAGAAAGTCATGTGAGTGCAACAATCACATCAGATATTTTAAAAATTGAGTCGCTATGTTATTGCTTGGAATTCCGTACTCTTTTATGACAACGAGAAAAAATAAATAGTAGGTTAACACTTGAAAAGTATAAATATTTGAAGATTCAAATCAATAAAAAATAATATCTCGGAAATGATTAACGTCACATAAAATTATGTTGTGTGTTTTAACGAGATATACATAGTGTAGTGAGACTGTCTATTTCTTAGGTTTACCAATTGTACAAAAGTCATTCAGAATAAACATCACTTCACAGATATTCGCAGAAAATTTCAGATATGCATTTTATTTTTCATGCAAATGTGTTAAGTATATGACACTTTAATCAAAATAGAGACACCTTTGGGAAAATAAAAAATAACGAAGACATTTCCATATATTGGACAACTTAGAGAGTGAAGGAGGTTTCTTGAAAATCTTAATGAAGAAGCCAAAGTCCATTTTCGCATCTGTTTCTAAGCCTCCTGTTTTTTAGGATCATTTACTTAATAAAACCAATTAATATAACACTACTTTCGGGGAAGCGTCCTTGATCTATGTGACCAGCCACTTCTACACATACCTTATGTAACTTGCTCGAGAGCAGTTTGGTTTATATGTACGCATATTTATCGCGTACTAAAGTATTCTGTATATGCTTATTTGGGGAGTGTATTGTCTTCCGTGAGTTTAAATTCCTTAGCATGGCTTCCTTCGGAAGGGAAGTAAGGCTGGTGGTCCTGTGTCGTAGATTTACGGCATGTAACAGAACCTCAAGCCTGGTGAAGAGGCCTCTGAGCAAAATTACCGGTCTTTCACGCCTAACAAAGAATGGGACGCTAAGGACCGCAGCAGTTAAATAGCGTCCATAAATAAAACTCAACGTAGATTTAAGTCGGGGAGTGAAATGAAATGATCGCTAACATTTTTCGTTTTCTTCTGTGGAGTGAAAGGATAACCTTTTCTTCATAAAGAGAATTCAAAGCCGGGGCAGTGGATTGTATCGGCGCTTTACCGTGGCCCCTAGGAGAGAGGGAATGATGAGGGGAAAGATCCGATAGGCGAACAGATTCGGATGAGACGGGCGCTAGCATGGACGGAGTCCCTAACGTTTCCAGATCGAACGAATCCTACGCCGGCCCGGTCCACCCACAAGCCACCTGAATCCCCAGAGCTCGCTCCGGAGCGGGACATAACAGAGCAGTCCCGCAAGACGCCAGGTAAGAAACCTGCACAGTTGCACAGCCACCGCTTCAGGAAGAAAACGGGTATAGGAATAACTACAGCATTCGCCTGCCTTCCAGGGGAAAACACGAAAAACCCATGGGTCGGAGTAAGCGGTTACCGGGGATTGAACCCAGAACCTCCGAATGCGATTCTCACACGTTACCGCGGCACCGCCTCGCTCGGTTTTGAAATGTGCTACTTTGTATCACAATGTAGGGCATTTTGTTGAGCAAATATGTTCCGTGCTATTACATTACACTAAAACAAAATATCCTTTCAGCCTCAGGAAGAAATGTCATCCACGTTTCTCCAATACTTGGATATGCAAACTTATGTTACTGTACTTATTAATGAACCGTAAGAGGTAACACTCATCAGAGAGCAGTTGCTGTAGCAGTGCTTTACTTCTTTGTTCACTGTTTCGGATAAATATTGTAACACTAAATAAATTGTGGTCACTATTCCATTTATACGCCACGTATTTGATAACAACTAATTAAGTTCAGCAATGTCTGGAATATTAACCAATTACAAGCGTTTATCTTATAACATGTTTGCACGGATACGATAAAACGTCAGCTCGTTAGTGAACCGTAACGGTATCAGTATGCAGTGATTAATAAGCTACGTAAACTAATTGTGTTTTTAATGAATGCTCATTCTATGCTATCGGTTTTAAAATAAATAAAGTTCTTGATAAATATGATCTTTATTATGTTCTGATTTTAGCTTATTTTGGGGTTAACTATTTTCCCATACGCACTGTTGATAAAACTGGTTACTAATCGTAATACTTTTGTTTGTTCATTGATTTCGTAGATATACCTTATCTGACAGCTGATACAATGTGATTTGTTTATAAACAACACAAGTAAGAAGGTAAATACAGGGGCATCAATGAAACGACATTTTTAAACTATAAAACAATAGTTGTTAAGTATTAAATAAGGAAAATAACAAATATAGACAATGTGTCAATAAGATGACATTTATGTTATAGTGGTCATTATTTTATTTGTTGAAGATTATGTCCTTCAATGGCTTCCATTTCTGAGATAACATTTTGCCAGCCTCCTATGCAGATCGTAAAATTAATGTTATAGAATTTTAACGGGAATAGCAGTGATTTCCCTGTAAATCCTTTCCTTCAGTTCTTCAAGGGTTTAAAGACGAGACGAATATTCCCTGCTTTTCAGATATCTTCATAGAAAATAGTCACACACAGAAATTCTAGCTGTGTGTGCTGTGGCGCCGTCTTGCTGGAATCACGTTGGGTCCTCCAAGGAAAATCTTGCAAGTTTCGAGGAGAGAAAAGTATCAAGAATATAGACATATCAATTATAAGCCCCTGTTGTTATTCGTCCTTTTCATCTTTAACAAAATAACGAATAATAACCTTTTGTGGAGAGATTGAACACAGCACTGTTACCTTCTGACTGTGAAGATATACTTTTATTTATTTATTTATACTACCGCTTAGGTGAAAATTGGTCTCTTCCTCAAATTTGGCGGAAAACTGGTTTAAATTCGATCTGATTAATTTTCTTTGTAGGTTTTATTTGATGAACAATCTACAACACGTATGGATGAAAGTGTAAGTTCTTATTCAACATTCTGTGAACTCTGACACGGGATATGTACAACAACGCTGAAAGCTATTGCAATGAACATTTAGGATTCCAGGATAGTGGCGTAGGAATGCTTTTCTTGCAGTTGGACTGCCATTGTTTTTATAAATCAGTTTTAAAGCTATGACACTTTGAGCTGCAGATAACATCTCCATATTGCTCACAATGGCATAAAATGGGCGAACAATTGATATAAATTTTGTGTTTCTGACATTACCCGATAAAATTTTATTAAGCAATGAAAATTGTCGTTTCATTGAGGCACCCTGGATTATTTATATAAGCTGCTACATCTTATTTATTAAAAAGGCTTAAGTCCCATTCGAGGTTACGAGTTTCATTGTATAAACTCCCAATCGCCTGCGGGATTACCTAAGCTAAATTCGCTATAAGTTTTCTATTTCTGCAACGAAATGCTGTTTCCACTGGTGTAACATTTGCCTTGGTTGGTAATTCTATTTTTCGAGACAATGGCTAAGTAATTTAGCGGAATTAAAAACTGAAGAAGGCACTGGCTGGCTTCCAAAACTCTCTAGACAACTGGCTGATCACCCATCGCAGCAACGTAATACAGTACGGTCGTTTTATGGTGAGGCCACGGATCGCGCAGCACCGTCTTATAATCGCCACATACTTTAAGGCATCTCCCCTCTTCGCGTCAAAAAGAAGAGCTGAAACAGGCGGGCAGCAACAGTTAATCTGAAATTGTTGATGACAGTTGTTATAGTTTAGTGAAGAGCTTGTAAACACATGCAACACATGATTCCACCGGCGCGAGAGAACCCTATTCAAAGAAAATTTTACATATTTAAACTAAATATAGGATATGCTAAAGTTTTTCCCAGACACAGGATTAAAATATAGAACATGCTCGCGAAATGTAGGACGCTTGACCATCCTAGTCCTCTGTGACGACTTAAAACCACGTTATTACGTATATTTCAATTTCGGCTATCGAAGGAATTTGCTTTATTTAATGCAAACTATGAAATGTTCACGATATTAGTTTTGGATATCAACCAAAGAAATATCCAAACATCAAAATCATAACAACTGAGGAACTCAGAGTAGTGGTTACATTTATTCTGGATACTAACACAGTAAATTATTGCCTTCACTGCTAAGCCTAGCACTTTTAGGGACAGCAGTTTGACATACTATAGGAGTGAACCCATGGCCTCCAGGTACAAACGGCCAGGAAAATATAATATGCTCATCGGACCGGTAACATCGACCTGTTTTCCATTTCGTTGCATACCACCCCTGCAGTCTTTGCGTCGCCGGGTTATTACAGAACACGCGTGCCAACTTCGCGACACGAAATGCAACCTCGTGTTAGTGCGTGATTTGCGTGACCGGGGTTCGGTTACCGAGGCGGAGACTTAGCGGCGTCGACCAGCTTTATGAACTCCGTCCCACCCTCCATATCGTAAATTAGATTGTGCGTGTCCCTGCCTGTCAGACTTGCTTTAATTTATTGACTTCGGGCTACCGGAGAAGCTCAAGATATTGACGTTGATAAAACCAAGAAGTTTGTGTGGTCTATCCAGGTTGATGTGTTTCAGGAAGTGCGGCAATACTTTTTGATGTGCGGCAGAGCATGGTTTCTATGGAATTTCCTCTTATCGTAGGTGGGACAGAAATTCATAACATACTTTCTTCCATTTGTTAGTCTTATGCTGCTATACATTGGTAATGGCTCGTCTCACTCTTATTTCTCTACTGGTAAGGGAATTCTCAGCGGTCCCGTGTATTACTCCTACAAGAATGCAGAATACGGTAACATATTACGTTTCGAAACTTCTTGAAATGCATTTCGCTATAGCTGGACGGAACACTCAGGTAAAGGTGATGTTTAAGGAGGGGAAAAAAGACAATGAAGCAGTCATGTATCTACATTTTCCAACGATGGCACAATTAGGTTTATTGGTAATTAGTTCTGTGGTCCGCATTCGATAGGTCCTGGATTCAATTCCCGACGACTGCCCACTCTGTCCCATAGCTTTTCGTGGCTTCCTCGGGTCGGCAGGCGAATTATTGGTGGTTCATTTTCTACCACGACTTTCCTGCCCATAATTTCATGCACCCATCATCTTTCTTGTTGTAGGACCAGGCGACGATGTTCGGCGGGCTGCGGCTTGGCTCTGGCTGTCCGCTCTGTAGAGGTTACTTGCCTGGCGTCGTTGCGTAACTGCTCAGTTAGAACCTGCCTCCGGGTGTTCTCGACGGGCACCCTTAGGGGAACCCTAGGGGTTAGAGGCTTGTAGGTGGGCCCGAGCGTCGTCGGATGCGTTCGAGCTGGTAATGTTACGGACCCGTCCATGCTTGCGTCCATCTTCATCCGGATGTGGTCGCCCTCCAGACCTCTTCTCTCATCCCTCCCTTCCAGGGATCAGGGTAGAAGCAAAAAGGGTTATTATGGCCTAGTTGCGTGCTCTGTCACGGTTTTGGAGATCCCTTCGCTCGCCCTACCATTGCCTTGAGCTTTGACATATTTGATGGTCACGCTAAAGGGCACAAGAACTCGCGCCCCCCTTTAATTTTGAATCGTGAATACCTTGACGAAAACCTACCATTATAAACAAGTTATTACTGTGTACAATGTAATACATAATTCGCTCATTATAGTAAGCATTCTAATAATAGTGATGGCGCAATTACATAATACCGGTATTCAGTCACCATGGCTTATAGACAGAAGATGAAACTGTTTTGCTGTGCTGATAATATGCTACATGACAGTCCCGTAACACCTACTCACTTCTCTCCCAAGATGGGAGTTATCTAAATGGATGTTTTGCTTATTGGTTCAACACGTCAGGTAATAAAAATTAAATGCACGGAGAGAAGCTAACATCTCATTTGTGAGCATATTAGAACTCATTTATGAACACCTGTATCGGCTATGAATGTCAAATTATTTAATGATTTATCTCCTACAATTTATAATGCTGAGTCTTGATAAAATGTTCTGCCGAACTCCTGGATAATGTGGGCACGCGACGAAGCAAGATGGCATTTCCAGGGATGAGACCTAGAAGGCTAACTGTCCGCCTTTCTGTGTGGGGGCGGCGGTTGGACTGGACGGCACCCTAATGCCATCTGCATGGCATGAAGCAGGTGGTTACAGAGATGAGACCTAGAAGGCTAACTGTCCGCCTTTATATGGGAGCGGAGGTTGGACTGGATGGCACCCTAATGACGTTTGCACGGCGCGAAGCAGAAGACTCGTAGCTATGCGCTAGGGTCTCTGTGACACTGACGGAGCGAGTGGTTACAGGGATGAGACCTAGAAGGCTAACCGTCCATCACATGTCATTCTAAAAGTTATCCACCAACAGATGCGTCGCAATATGACCGGGGAGTTAAAGCGACGTAAAATAAAATAGAGAGAAAAAAATGTAATACACACTCGTGAAAATTATCACACTCATTGTCTTTCTTACAAAGAACATTTACTCGCCCTATAATCAAGATTAGCTACCTGTTGCATAAATGACTATTAAGTAATGTCGACACGTATTGTTCGCTTAAAGAAAGATTATAGAATTTAAGGCGCAAGCCCTGAATGTGTCAGCACCTGAATTATAGTATACAAGAGAAGCATGTTGTTTTAATGGCTTCTTGGGTGAATGCAGACAACCAACTTGGTGTTTGTGTGAAGAGAACGGTTCAGAGCATATTCCTCTTATATCCAGGCTTAGCAGACCTAATACTTTAGTTTAAAAGGAGTTATGATCGTTAAGGGGATGTCAGGGGTATCCCAGGAAGGATTCATTAAGGGCACGCAGAAATTGTGGACTTGTTTTGCACATGCTCACTGAGCCTGTCCTCCCATTCTGAGCACCTGTAACCATGAGCTTACTAAGTGATTTGTCGTGCGTTCATCGTCATTACTTCCCATTATCTATTTTCTGTTTGGCAACTACACTCTAAAATACAGTGCCTTCGTTTTATGCCAAGGCCACAACCATCTTATACGCCTATCGGCCCGGGACCGCAGTGCATTCAGTATTATACCACTGCGCAGCAATGGTGCAGGGCGTGTCAAGAGTACGTTTATCAGCTGTGAGCTGTCTCAGTCGTTGCTTTGTATTCGTGTTATGAAGTGCTTCGAAATACGTGTGTTGTGTGTGATTTTATTAGGAATGTTATTCTCTTATTAGTCCACGAAAATGCCTGCCAACAAATTCATGCCTGAAGAGAGTGTTTTTATGCACGATACATACGTGAAAACTGAATCTTTTAGACAGATGTGTAGGCAATTTTAGCAGCAATTTCCTGGTTATCCAGTTCCGGGTAGAGACACTGTGAGATGCTTGATGAATAAATTTAGGACAACGGGGTTGCTAAATGCTAAAAAATAAAGTTCATAGAACAATCCCCACACCATAGATGAACTTGAGGACAATATAAAAACAGAAATTATGAACTTTACACAAGAAGTACTTATGCGTGTGAATGGTAATTTCATCCGACGATGTCAAAAATGTTTTCGCGCGGATAGACACTACTTTAAACAACACTTATTACAAGGTTAGTACTCTTTACATATATGTTACTCACACTCGTAACCAACACCGGAGTTACGGAACGGAAAACCTCGCAATGTAGGAGACTGCATGCGGAGCACGCATTCGCGCGATCCCCGGCCTTCGCTTAAAATGAAAGGCACTGTATATTAGAATCTCTTTCACTATAAAGGCAATTCCACCAATTTATCCTTAAATAACACTATGTTTCGAAAGGAATCAGCATTATTATATGAGTGAACTTGAATGATTAAGGAGAGCAGGATCGCAGAATGGACTTCATCTATAAATAGAGAGATTAGTGTTTATTATATCCATTTTGGTGACCATGCCGTAATATACTGATTACATCTGACTAACTGAACTAGAATTGCAACTATTATGCTTCAGCGATCATTATGATCTAACTCGGAGGCAGATCTTCCATAGACTGGGATTAATTCCGCAGACAAACAATGAAATATGTGTACTCAAAATAAAATAAATTCCACACATTATAATTTCAATATTCTAGCAACTTGAATTCATCAGTATTTAATACGCCTTGTTTTCACGCTACCTGCCAAAAATCAATAAATACGGAGTAACTCAATAGTATTGCCATATAGTAGTGCAACAGAAGGCCAGATCCAGCGAGTAATTAATTACAAATAATTAACAAGGTATATTTTTGTAAAACCTCAAACTTTTACATGTAGTTTCTGAACAAGAGCATGCAGTAAAACTATTATGAAAGACCTAAAGAGCATGAGAAACTTCATTAGGGTGAGTTATTTATTCTGTTTAATGCCTATGATCTAGTGCCTTTTTTCAAATACAAATTGAATATGATATAAAAAATTACTTTTTATAAAAGTTAGTGACTTTTCTTTTCTTTTTTATTTTTTTTGCTGGAATTTGCAATGCAGTATAATCACAGATTCTTTGTAATGTTAGTTTTATAAGCTGTATCTGCCCCCCGCCAAATAAAATGCACAAGCCACATCAAGGGATGTAGACCCAAAACATTCTTAAACAATCCTCATAAGATATGGTAAGGTCCATAGCCTTAACATTAATAGGTGTCTCCTTGTAGGTTAAAAATTTATACTTTTGCACAATGATAGACGCATTACGAAGGAGTTTGAGGACCAAAATTAGGAAATAATTCTAGTGGTCACGTTTAAACCAAAGGCTAACAATTTTGTGAGTTTTCACGGAGGAATGCTTGCAACTTGGCTCCGATTTCACTTTCACAAACACCCCCTATTGTATAGAAGAACAAGCCTTTAAGATTTTCGTCTTCAAAACAGATATCTACTTCTCGAGATCGCAACAGCGGAAGCTTTGCCCAATGCTTGTTTCCGGCTTTCATAACACCCTAGTCTGTGGAGGCATAGTAGTAATAGTCCCGGATGAGCCAATTGTTTTAACGATAATCCTGCCGCTAGGGGCGCTCGTGTCGCTAGTGTCGCTGCGTGCGACGGCGGCGGCGGTAAGTTTGAAAAGCGCCCTGAGCGGTAGGATTATCGTTAAATCGATTGGCTCATCCGGGACGAGTTGAAAGAATTGAGGAAGTGACGTGTAGTGTTTTGATTGATTCGTTAATTTGGGGTGGAAGATGAAGGAAGGAAGATGGAAGAGTATGGAGGTCGCGTGATGGAGAGGAGCTGGGTGGCGAGGTGTTGTCTGTGCGGAGGTCGGTACTGAAAGAGGGGAAAAGATGGGGAGCGAGGGATAAAAAGTGTAACAGAAAGTGACGTGTGAAGTTGTGATTGGTGGGAATAAGAAGTGATTTTATTGGTGGAAAGGAACAAATGAGAGTTGTTGATTGGTAAGAATAAGAGGGATTATGATTGGTGGAAAAGAAAAAGGTGTGGGAGTGGGGTATGTTGGAGGTGATGGGAAAGGTAAGTTTTGCTAGCAGCAAGATTTGCAAAAGCCTGTCGTGAACTGATCAGCAATTTTTTTGAACGTTGGATGGTAGTTTTTTCTTGAGTGGATAGAGAGATGGGGCGATATGAGATGCGGTGGCGAAAATGGGAACTAAACAAGGTGGTTGAGACAAGAGGTTTAAGGACGAGGAAATTTGGAGGTTAGTGGTGAACATGGCGGTCGCAAGAGGTGGGGGGTAAGGAGACGCGGTGGTGAGAATGGGAACTAAAAGAAGATGGGGGTAGCAAGAGTTTAGAAGAGTAGATTTTGAGGTTAAAATAGTGGGAACTAAAAATGGCGGAGGGTCTGCGACAAGGAGATGCGGTGAGAACTAAACAAGATGGCGGACGCAAGAGGTGGGTAAGGAGGTTTGAGGTTACAGTACCAAAACACGAAAGGATATATTCCTACGCCAAGCAGGTCCGAAAAATAATTATGCGTGTGGTACTTACCTGTTACCGGTGTGGATGCGTCACCAAAAGCGCGGCACGTGACGCGAAAAAATAAAAGCAAACTGTTTTTGAAAATGCTTAACCAGCTTTAAGATCAACCAACATCACTACGCACTGATATACCTAGGTTTTTAAAGCGGTACAGACACCCTTTGCAGAGGCGTAATTTAACTATACCAAAAACCTGGTACTGGACCATCGTGATGGTCGCTAGCGTACGTAGGAGCAGGGTTCTCATAGCCGGTCGAAAGCGGTCAAAAACGTGTACGAGGTAGGTGTTCGCAGTAGCTGTTGCCGAGTCAACCGTCGAGGTGCGAATGAACGAGATCTGTTCTTGCCGGCAATCTGGTTGGGAGATGAGAGGCGCGGTGGTAAAAATGAGAACTAAATAAGATGGCGGAGACACGAAGTTGAGGTTAAGGAGCGGTGAGGCGTTGTCTGTGCGGAGGTTGGGGGCTGAAAGAGGGGGAAAGATGGCGAACGAGGGATAAAAAGTATAACAGAAAGTGACGTGCGAAGTTGTGATTGGTGGGAATAAGAAGTGTTGTTATTGGTGGAAAGGAACAAATGAAAGTTGTTGATTGGTGAGAATAAGAGAGATTATGATTGGTGGAAAGAAAAAAGGTGTGGGAGTGGGGTATGTTGGAGGTGATGGAAAAGGCGAGTTTTGCTACCAACAACATTTGCAAAAGCCTATCCAGAACTCATCAGCAATTTTAAATAACTAGTGTTTCGGGGTTTTCTCCGGTTGGTAGACGAATGCAAGCTGTTTCTGCCATACTTATATTATTCGTGTTTTCCTTTTTTTTTTCGTTTTTTTTAAAAATAACTAGTTTTTTGGGGGTTTTCTGCGGATGGTAAACGAATGCGAGCTCTTTCTGCTTTTTCATAGGTTTTCCCTGGTTGGTAGGCGTTTTCCGTACTGGTTGACGAAGGCGTTTCTAATTTTCAAGGTTTTCTCAGGTTTTTTAGCGGTTGTCCCTGCCCGGTAGGCAAATGATGAAGTTTTACCTTGTCGGCGCACGGATACTAGGCACGTACTCGCGCGCACACACACACACACACACCCGTTGCAGCTGCCATACTTATATTATTCGTCTTTTCCTTTTTTAAAAAAAATAACTAGTTTTTTTGGAGGTTTTCTGCGGTTGGTAAACGAATGCAAGTCCTTTCTGCTTTTTCATAGGTTTTCCCTGGTTGGTAGGCGTTTTCTGTAGTGGCTGACGAAGCCGTTTCTAATTTTCGAGGTTTTCTCAGTTTTTTTTTTTTAGTGGTTGTCCCTGTCCGGTAGGCAGATGATAAAGTTTTTCTATAATGTCGTCGTTTTGGCTTGTGGCGCACGGATACTAGGCACATACTCGCACACACACACAGACAGACAGACAGACACACACACGGACATGTTTTCAAAAAAAATGCTTTTATTGGATTCAGGAGGTCTCAAAACGTGTATTTCCGGTGAAATCTCGGTATCGAATTTTTGGGTGGAATGCAATACTTCCCCTACTTACTATACGTAGTAGAGAAAGAAAAAGTATAAGTATTGGAAAATTTAAGGAAATAACAAGCAATATCTCGAAAGCGGTTCACTCAACAAAAGAAATGTATATGGCATAAGTTGTGTATTTTAACGCGATCTACATTTTTTGTGTAGTAAAATTTTTGTCTATCTCTTATGGTTTACCAGTTATGCAAAAGGCGTTCACAATGAAGAATACTTTTGGAGACATTCCCAGAAAATTTGAGATATACATTTCATTTCTCATGACATTATCTTAAACATATGATATTTTCATCAAGATCGTTATAGCCATTTTTTGAGAAAATTTAAAAAAGTGTACTATCTTGTTTTCATGGGTTTTCCAGATCGGTAAGCGTTAGAATACTCTTAGAGCTTTTTTCAGGTTTTCCGCGGTTGCCCCTGTCCGGTAGGCAAATGATAAAGTTTTTCTATAATGTCGTCGTTTTGGCTTGTGGCGCACGGATACTAGGCACGTACTCGCGCACACACACACACGGATATGTTTTCAAAAATGCTTTTTTTGGATTCAGGAGGTCTCAAAACGTGTATTTACGGTGAAATCTCGGTATCGAATTTTTGGGTGGAATGCAATACTTTCCCTACTTACTATACGTAGTAGAGAAAGTAAAAAGTATAAGTATTGGAAAATTTAAGGAAATACCAAGCAATATCTCGAAAACGGTTCACTCAACAAAAGAAATGTATATGGCATAAGTTGTGTATTTTAACGCGATCTACATTTTTTGTGTAGTAAAATTTTGTCTATCTCTTACGGTTTACCAGTTATGCAAAAGGCGTTCACAATGAAGAATACTTTTTGGAGACATTCCCAGAAAATTTGAGATATACATTTCATTTCTCATGACATTATCTTAAACATATGATATTTTCCAGATCGGTAAGCGTTAGAATACTCTTAGAGCTTTTTCGAGGTTTTTCGCGGTTATCCCTGTCCGGTAGGCAGATGATAAAGTTTTTCTATAATGTCGTCGTTTTGGCTTGTGGCGCACGGATACTAGGCACGTACTCGCGCGCACACACACACACACACACTAAAATAGTAGCGTATAAAAAAATTTAACAAACCGTAGATTTTCAAGAAAATTCCCACACTCATTTTCATACAAAGAGAACGGAATTTCACAAGTGAAACAGTACTGTGATAACGATACCAACAAACTAATTATTATTCACCCACTGAAACACATAAAAAAAAGTAACAATTACAGACCCAGTTTGTGGGTATTTAAATGAAGCATCGTGCACAATATAAGCCAATTATGTAATAAGTTAAAATGTGCAAATCTATAGATGTATTTCTGGCGAAATCCCGGTATGGAATTTTTGAGTGCAATGCAATTTCTCCTGTATCTGCTATGTACGTGGTAGAGAAAGTAAAAATAGTTACAGTGCTTATACAGATGTAACAATAGAGAAACCCCACTTGAAGAAAAAACGGAATAAAAATAACAAGGCGTCAGACTCAACTTTCGCGCCATTCTCCGAATATCCGAGAATATTCTTAATATGAGACAAGCATTTTACCTTAAGCAAGTAGTTTTAATCTTACTTTTATGAAAATCAGAGTTTTCTCTATAACGTTTATTTGTGACAACAACGCTAAGTTTCGAGCTAGCTTACTCACTTTTCTTGCAAACTATATACGTTTAAACTAATATTAACAAATTTCTCGTAATCCCAGAATTTATTAATCATAGCTGTAATATTTTTCACAACTGCATGTAATAATATTGATTTAGGGGCTTTCTCTACCACGTAAAATAGTAGGTAGAGGAGGTATGCATTGCATCCAAATATTCAATATTGAGATTTCACCGGAAAACTAAATACTTGTTTCGAGGTCCCCTGAATAAAAAACATTTTTAGAAAATTCTGTGTGTATGTGTCAGAGCAGCATAACTCAAAAATGAAAAGTCGGATAAATACTAAAACTTGGTATTTAGGTTGAGTACCTTCCAAAGTTACGACACAGAGATTTTCAAAAAAGTCCCTCCACCCAAAACTACCCTTTACATGAACTATTTTCCGAAATGTTTTATTTTCTAAAACTGCCTCTGACGATTTTAATTACAACACCATATATTAAAGACATTTATATGAAAAAATAAAATGTATATCTCGAATTTTGCGGAAATAGCCTGCGAAGTCGTCTTGATTCGGAAGAAATTTTGTACGATCTTGTATAACTGCTAAGGTTTGAGAAAAAACATACAATACAAAAAATTTAGATCTCTTTAAAAAAAACACACACAATTTATTTGAAATAACTTTTTTGTGACGTCAGCCATTTCCGAGATATCTGTTATAAATGGTTCGAATTGTACAATGCTTAGCCATTCTTTTTAAAGGCATGTCGCTTTTCAGTTCTTGCCCGCCATGTTGATGGAAAGAATTTAGAATTTTAATGCCAGTGTATAGCGTCCCTTCGGATGCAACCATTTCCCGAAAAGTTTATCCGGATTAAAAATAAGTGGATATGAAAATAAACTTTCGTACTCACCTATAAGAGATAGAGGGTAGAGGTCATACGAACGTAACACTTGAGAATTTTCATTCAAAAGTTGGTGTTACTCCTTAGAAAGGAAGTATCTGCTGCTTCTATTTAATTCCCGCATTTTACATAACACGTACGCACTGCACGACACAAAAAACACCACACACGGCACTCGTAGTTTTTTAAATATTGCACTGATGCGAGTGTACAAAAACGTTAAAACCCCGCTCGCCTGGCATTTCTCACGCACAGCACCGCGCAAGAAACGTGTGGCGACATAGGTGTAATTCGAGCGTGAGAAAGGATACTCGTCAGCGTTTTTATGCAGCCTTATTGCCGTTGGTCGCGGTCGCGCAGTGGCGGTCGCGCAGTGGCGGCTCGTGACAGGATGACCGCGTTTTTTACAAACGTGACAATTTTGTGGCGAAACGAGGCATTTAACTCGACGCGCATGATGAAACATCGGTTTTGATAAGCGAGCTTATAAAAACCCGGTGCCAAGAGCAGACGCCCGTAGTGAGAGACGGGTGCGATAGCGGGTTTTTCTACAAAATCGTTCTATTTGACGAAAAAATAGTTTAAAATAAAAAACAAAATAGCAGCAGCACTTTGCAGGGGGAAAGAGCGATCGGCGCATTCGGACGATAAGATGGAGCTGCAATCCGGGGGAAGTCGCGATGGCACCTTGCAGCCTACGTTCGAAATTATAGGACACAAGCAGAGAAGGCTGCCAAAGCTTTTTTCCGGTTTTACAGAGTCTCAAATAACCGTAAACCCGGTCCCCAGAGATGTGAACCCCGAGCAATGGGTATCGCATCTGTTTAACGATATTCTAAACTTTGCGAAAGAGAACCTGTTAGAAAACGAACCCGGATATTTAGGCATATCCATAACAGACGAAAAGGAGACTCCAAAGCCTTCAAAATGAGCGTTAGGCGCGTAGACCAATTGAATGCAGATGTCATTGTTGGAAGCATCGAAAAAGTAATGCAAAGTAACCAACAATTCTTGCTAAGCGGGCCTCTTCACGTGACGTTTGTGTGGAGCAAGGAGGTCTCGGGTTCGTGCCACCAACCTTGCGATGCCTGTAGGGGCAATAAAGGCATTGTCGAAATAGCCAACAAAGACAACTTGTGTTTAGCAAGAGCCATCGTTGTAGTCAAAGCCAAAGTGGATCGCGACGTCAACTATAGAACGATGACGCGTTCCGACTATCTGCAAAAATCGAAGGCCGTAGCCTTCTGCGCTAGCATCGGTCAAGGCCACGACGGCTGCACCATAGATGACGTCAGACGCTTTGACGCTGCGTTAAAGGGCTACGCTGTGACGGTGTTTGGCGTTCATACGGGGAAGCACGTGCTGTACCCGTCGGATAAGAAATGCGATAAATACATCGACGTCATGCTCCACGCCGGGCACTTTAACGCCATCGTGAACCTTCACAAGTGCTTTAAATGCAAATGGTATTGCCGCCGGTGTCATCATCCCTCGGCACACAAAAAAGAATTTCACAGGTGCGACGCCAGGTGCGCTAAATGCCATCAGCAGTGCGATGCGCGATTCGACGCCTACATACGCTGCGCCGGGTGCAACAGAGATTTTAAGGGACCGGCATGCTTTGCAAACCACGCAAAGAAAGGCGTTTTTTACCCAAAGGCGCTGTCGGTGTGCGACGTAGAAAAGGTGTGCACGTCTTGCAACAAGCTCGTGAATGCGAGGTACAGAAAAACCGCGCACGAGTGCGGGGAAAAGTACTGCTATCATTGCAAGACACGTGAATTCTAACCACATGTGCTATATGCAGCCGTACGCCGCAAAGAACAAAAGAAACCGGTACGTGTTTATGTTCATCGACTTCGAATGCACGCAAAACATTCCATATACCGGACAAAAGGACACATACGAGCATGTACCTAACTTGTGCGTGTTGTACCAAGCCTGCCCGCACTGCATCGACGAACGCCGCAAGACGGCATACTGCACCGAATGCGGTTGCAAAGAATGGGTGTTCACGGACGAACCCGTGAAGCAGCTTTTCGAACACATCGCGCAGGCGAGGTTCGAAGCCTGGGACGTCTACGTCGTGGCGCATAACCTCAGAGCTTACGACGGGCAGTTTCTATTAAAGTACATGGTGGCGCACTTAGACTGGATGCAGGAGCTCATCATGAACGGGAGCAAGATCTACAGGATGAGGTACGGTGACGTCACATTTCTAGACTCGCTCAACTTCATACCCATGCCACTCTCCCGCTTTTCCAAGACCTTCGGATTGAAGGAATGCAAAGGTTATTTCCCGTACCTGTTTAACACGAAGGAAAACGAGCGGTACGTGGGTTCGATTCCCGACAAAAGGCATTACTGCCCGGAGGGCATGTCGGCGGAGGGTCGGAAAGCCTTCGAGCAGTGGCACGAAGAAAAGGCGTCCTCCGGGCACGTCTTCGACATGAGGGCGGAAATGGTGGCGTATTGCAAGATGGACGTATTTCTACTCAGTCAGGGAGTTTCCAAATTCAGAAGGGAATTCTTGGACGAGAACGGAATAGACCCGTTCAGAGAATGCGTCACCATCGCGCAGGCGTGCATGTGCGTGTATAGAAAGCTCTTCATGCCGCTTGAAAAAATTGCCCTCTTGCCAGCGGGCGGGTATCGACTAGCGGACCGTCAGTCTCGCGCCGCGTGCATATGGCTAACCTGGCTAGAGACGCAAAACCGCATCGTCATCCAGCACGCCATGCGAGGACTCGAAGTCAAAATCGCGGGGCACAAGGTGGACGGGTACAGAGAGGCCGAAAAAAAACCGCGTACTTTTTCCACGGCTGCTTTTACCACGGCTGCAGGCGGTGCTTTCACAATCGCCATGCGGCGATATACAACTCGGGACACGAAACCATGGCCTCCAGGTTAGAGAGCACCGAGAAGGTCACGGCCAAGATCATGGCCGCCGGCTACGCCGTGGTGGAAATGTGGGAGTGCGAGTTCGACGCCGCGATGAAGGCCGACCAGGACCTCGCGCGCCACGCAAGGGACTTTCCGGTACCCGAACCCCTGAACCCCAGAGACGCCTTCTACGGAGGTCGCACCAACTGCACCAAGACGTACTGCGAGGCGAAGGGGGATAGCAAGATCTACTACTACGACGTGTGCAGCCTGTACCCGTACGTGAACAAGACGAAACCCTACCCCGTGGGCCACCCCAAGATCCACGTGGATCGATTCCCGCGCTTGGAAGACGTGGGGGGCGGGTTGGTGAAGTGCGAGGTTCTACCGCCGCAACACCTGTACCACCCGGTGCTACCGGCGCGCATCGGCGGCAAGCTCATGTTCCCGCTATGCCGCGCTTGCGCGGAGGCGGAGAACCAAGACGAGTGCCACCACGGAGAGCGCGAGAGGGCGTTGTCGGGTACCTGGGTGGTCGACGAGATGAAGGTCGCCCTGGAGGAGGGGTACCGCCTCCTCAGGGTCCACGAGATCTGGGAGTACGAAGTGGTGCGGCACGAACCGACCACCGGAGCCAAGGTTCTCTTCGAGGACTACGTGAATCAGTTCCTGAAGATCAAGCCCGAAGCCTCCGGCTGGCCCTCGGATTGCGACGACCCTGCCGCAAAGCAGCAGTACGTTGAGCAATTCTTCGAACACGAAGGCGTGGCCCTGGATCCCAAGGCCGTCGCCACCAACCACGGCAGGCGGGAGCTGGCCAAGCTGATGCTCAACAGCTTCTGGGGCAAACTGGGGCAGAGGGAAAACCTCCCCACGTGCGAGCTGGTGGACCAGTACGACCGCCTCCTGGAGCTGCTCAACGACCCGGGCGTGGAAGTGCAGACCTAGGTGCCCGTCACCGAGCGGATCGTGTACGCGGTGTGGAGGTACCGCGAGCAGTGCCGCAAGGTCAACACCGCCGCCAACGCCGTCCTGGCGGCCTACACCACGGCTCACGCGCGCCTGGTGCTCTACTCCTACCTCAAGAGGCTGGGAGAACGGGTCTGCTACTTCGACACCGATTCCGTCGTCGTTGCCGCCGCTCCGGGCGACTGGACGCCGTCCGTCGGACGCCTCCTGGGGGACATGACGGACGAGCTGGAGAAGTACGGGCGGGGCTCTTACATCGCCCGGTTCGCCTCCACGGGGCCCAAGAGCTACTGCATGGAGATCGTTTGCCCCGAGACGGGCAAGACCTTCTCGGTGTGCAAGGTGAAGGGGATCACGCTCAATTCGGGCAACCTGGAGCTGGTGATCGCGGAGGTGATTCGCGACGTGGTGCTCAGGGACAACGACCGCGCGGTGAACCTGGCGGGCACGCAGATCTCGCGGAAACCGTCTTGGACGGTCGTCACCGAACCCAGCTCGAAAACGTTTATGATGGTGGTCAACAAGCGCGTGCTCGCCGGCGATCACGATTCCTATCCCTACGGGTTCAAGAGGAACGCATAAATGAGACGTCCGCAGCCGCGCCAAAGTCATTTCGAACCGGGCGCCCCTGAGGAGACGATGCCCGGTCCCCGAGACCTGGGGCGATTCGAGTTTCCCAGCACGATGCTCGTGGCGGGGCCGTCGCGCTGCGGCAAGTCGACCTTCGTGAAAAACCTGTTGCGCCACGCGCACCGGATGTTCGACGTGCGCCCCAGGAGGGTGCTGTGGTGCCACCCTCCGGAGTATTCGCCGAGACTCGAACCCTCGGCACTGCGTTGCGAGACCCACGCGGGCATACCCGAACTTGCTTCGGTGGGCGAGAACGACCTCGTCGTCCTCGACGATCTGATGCTGGAGGGTGGTGGGAAGGACGTGTCCAATTTTTTCACCAGAGACTCCCATCACAAGCGCTTCGGCATCGTCTACATCCTGCAGAACGTGTTTCCGCAGGGTCAGAAATATCGCAACATCTCTCTGAATGCGAACTACGTCGTGGTCTTCAAGAACAACCGGGACAAGATGCAGATCGAGAGACTGTGCCAGCAGATCGAACCCAGGAACTCTAGGTTTCTCTTGGAGGCCTTCGAGAAGGCCACCGAACGCCCTCACGGGTATCTCGTGTTGGACTGCACCCAGTACACGCCCGCCCGATACAGGTATCGACCGGCGTGCTGCCGGGGGAAAACCTCTCTTATTTCGTACCCAACTGAGACCGCCGAGAGGACTCGGGTTCGTTTCGTTCCATATCATCCCAGCAGGGTCTTGCCCGATTGAGGCCGTCGAGTCTAAATAAAAAGTACCGCTTTCGGAGCGAACGTCATTATCGCGCAAGCATGGCTAGAGGTAGGTCAAGGCTCGCGACGCTGACCAGTCCTCGCATAGCGAGACAGCACGGTAGTTTGGCGGCTCTGTCCAAGGCGAAGGCCCCTCTGCGCAAAAAGTTGTTAAAAAATGCCGACGGCGATCTGATCAAGGCCATTAGCGAATGCATGCTCAACGTGTGCAGAGGTCACGTGCAACTTCCCGCAAAGTGCTTGGCTCGCCTAAAGAAGCACAAGGCTTCTTGGAGGAAGTTGACGGATAGACGGGTTCCTCTGAAGAAGAAGAAGAAGAAGAAGAAGAAGAGCATCTTGGTTCAAAAAGGAGGTTTTTTGCCGGCATTCCTCCTACCCGTCTTGGCCTCGCTCGGCGGCGCGCTAGTGTCGAAATTAACAGGATGAAGTACGGCAGGCAGATCCTCGTTGCACCGCAACTGAAGACCGTCGACAAGCTTCACGCTGTAGACCGCACCATATCCAGATTGGCCAAAGAAATTCGGAACCTGCAGAGCGCAAAGCTCTCTGCCGACGAAAAGTGGCGGCTCGTAAAACATAAATTGGACAACTACCTCGATCTCGTGGCACAAGTCAGAAAGCCCTTCCTCGGCGACGACGACGACGACGACGATTACGAAGACGTGCACGAGCGCGTGCCGGTGAAGCAGGAGGTCGAACCCCGAACCATAAAGGTCAACCTCCTCTCGCCTCGCAAAAAGAAGAGGGCGAACCCTGCCACTCCGAAAAAGAAATCGAAATCGCCTTCCGCGTCGTACCATTTTCGCAAGCGCATCTGGCAGCCCCTGTACAAGTAAAGCATGAAGGAATGGAAGGCGCTAAGGCGATACTATGCCAGACCGGAACACTATGCCGGTTTGGGCACGGTCGAGCCCCTTCGAAAGGCCACGGGCGCGTCTAAGGCGAACATCGAGTCCTTCCTTCGAACCCGGGACAGTTACACTCTGCACAAACCGGTCAGAAAGCGGTTCTCCACCAGATGTTATCACGTGACGAATATGGACGATCTTTGGGAGGCCGATCTAAACGTCATGAACAGCGTGAGGGAACATAACAAACCTTACGTGTACATTCTGACCGTTATCGACGTATTTTGCAAATATGCTTGGGCTGGGTATCGAAGCTGGGTACCGAGGTCGCGCAAGCGTTTCGCTCCATATTCTCCCAGCGCGTCCCCAGGGTCCTCCAGACGGACAAGGGAACCGAGTTCACCAACAAGACTTTTCGCGACTTTCTGAAGAAACACGACGTGAAACATTACACGACCAAAAATAACGTTAAAGCCAGCGTCGTGGAGCGCTTCAACCGCACCTTAAAACCAAGATGTGGAGGTATTTCACGCACAAAAACAGTTACAGATACCTGGAAGTCCTTCCGGCCTTACTCGAGTCGTACAATAGCTCGCATCACAGGTCCATAAAAATGGCTCCGAAGGACGTAAACGAATCTAACATTTTACGAGTGTACCGCAATCTCTACGGAAATAGGACCCTACCTCGCGCAGGGAGACCCGCATTTTCCGTCGGCGATCACGTGCGCATCTCTAAAGAAAAAATGAAATTCGACAAGGGCTACAAGCAGAATTGGACGGACGAAATATTTCGGATAGCCGAGGTGGTGCGCGGTCGGCCGGTGGTATATAAGTTGAAGGATCTGGCCGGAGAAGCCATAGACGGCACATTTTACACCCAGGAGCTACAAAAGGTCGCGCTACCTCGGACGTTTTAAGATCGAGCGCGTTTTACAGACCAAGGGCCGAGGGCGCCGCAAGCAGGTCTTGGTAAAGTGGAAGGGGTATCCGGCAAAGTTTAACTCGTGGGTTCTGGCTTCGACCGTCGATTCGACATGATTAAGACCGAGCCCTTCTCCATCACTCTCGTGAGCAACGCTTCCATGGAACACTTTACCGACAACACCACGGCCAGATTTTCTAACATCTTGCCCGAGAGAATCGTTCTGCAGGGAGAATGGGAGGTCGCCCTGCAAAAGGTCAGGTATCCGGTGAAATTTTATAACCTTTCGCCAGACGATGTCCGTCTGGCGGGCACCAAGTACACCATGACGCTCCTCCCCACGCATTCCAAATTCAGTTTGCAAATGCCGCAAGGCATCGTGCACAATCCCAAAGACTTGGTGAACCTCGTCAACACCGCTCTACTCGAACACTTGCACGTGGAAAACTTCTTCCTCTTCGACGAGCGCAAGCAGACGGTGGGCGTGAATGCCGCCGTCGCCCATCCCGAACCACTACCCGACATTCCGTTCGACGGGTTTGTGGAAAATGCCGCGCGCACGGTCGTACCGTACGCGGTCGGCGAATGCGAAGCTCTCAACGATGCGCCCCACCAGAGACCCAAGCCGAATCCGAAACCGAAGCCCCGGGCTTCGGGGCAGCAGAAACCCGCGGCGGCTCGTTCCGTCAGACCCAAACGAGACGTTTCAAAATCGGAGGACCCTCCGGGACCTCTACACCGCATCCACAGTTTGCTCTTAACGCCCGCTGTGTCAAAAATGTTGGGTTTCGATCCCTACGTCAAGGTCGTTCTCGAAAAAGCTGCTAAACACCCCGTAGATCCTTATATGGGGTTTCCTTACGAAATGTTCGTCTATTGTAATCTAGTGTCCCCGCAAGTCGTGGGCGACACCTTCGCCCAAGTCATAGAGAGCGCGGCCGTGGAATACGAAAGAAGCAACAACACTTACATGAGCGACGAAAAGACGTTTTTTCCCCAAAATTGGGTACCCTTGATTCAGCAAGACTTCAAGACGGTCAACATAGATTTAAGGAACGGTTACGGCGATCTCTTGCCATTCGCCGACGGATTTTCCTCTACTGTAGTTCTCGCTTTTCGTCCGAAACAGGCGTAATGGACGTGCAAGCCGTAACGCGGTACTACCTCAATCAGACCGGCGGAGCGTTCCACCATCGCGATTTCACTCTCAACAGGGGCAAGCCATACCAAAGAGGCAGCGGTCTCTTTTCAGCCCTCGGAGGACTCTTCAGAAGGTTGCTACCGTTTTTAAAGAGCAGAGCAAAAGCAGTCGTAAAGGAGGCCTTAAAGGCGGGCGCTCACGTTCTGTCCGATGTGACTGTGGCGGGAGCAGCGCCGAAGCAAGCGCTCCAGCGGAGGCTCAAGGAGTCCGGATACAATTTAAAGCGAAAAGCCGACGAAAAGCTCGATGCCATGCTCGGTTCCGGCGCCAGGCGTCTCAAGAGAATAAAACCGAGCAAATCCAGAAAGAGCAAGCAGTCCAAGCTGAAACGCGGTAGGCGCAAGGTGCAAGACGTATTTTCGTAATGGCAGACGCGACCGTCCACATGAGTTCCGAACTGGACCTCTTCACAGAGGTGCCGGTTCAGATGAGCATCGAGGAGTCACGGTTCCTATACCTAAACCCTCAAAACACTTTAATGAAAAATGCCCCCATCACCTTTCATTATTCCGGAAATGCGGACGATTACCTAGACCTGACCTACGTCGTACTCGAACTCATGGTGCGCATTGTAGATGACACAGGAGAGGCCTTAAACGCTGACGCTAACGCCACTCTGGTCAACAACGCCTTAAATTCCCTGTTTCAACAGATGGAGGTAACCCTCAATAACGTCATCGTCTCCATGCCGCAAGCCGGTTACCCCTATAGAACCTACCTCGAGACGATTCTCAATTACTCCGAAGATGCCATGAACACCAAACTAGAATCTACCCTCTGGAGAAAGGACACGGCAGGCATCATGGACACTTTTATCGCCAATGCGGGTTTTCAGTGGCGTCAGGGGTTTACCAAAGGGAGCAACGTCGTGCAGCTCATCGGTCCTCTGTCCAACGCTCTTTTTAGACAGGAGAAGCTGCTTTTGAACAACGTTAGCATGACCGTCAAGCTCACTCCCGCCTCTCCCCAGTTTTATGTTTTCCAACGTAGATACCTTTAAGGGGTACGCCGACATCGTGTCTGACACGCTGCGCTTAAAATTGGTGCGGCCCTCGCCGACCATAAAGCTCGCGCACCAGGCCGTGCTCGCAAAGGGCAACGCAAAGTACCATCTCAAAGACGTCAGCTTTCACGCTCTCAGCATCCCCAAGGAGTCCAGGGCAATGACGTTTAGCGACGTGTGCGTAGGGCAAGTTCCAAGGAGAGTGGTAGTAGCCATGGTCACCGACAAGGCCTATTCCGGCCATTTTAACTCAAATCCGTACAACTTGAAACATTTTAAAATGAACTTCTTTCAGCTCTACGTCAACGGGCAACCCGTTCCCTCCCAACTTCTGCAACCCGACTTTAGAAAGGGACACTATTTGCAATGCTTTCAAACCCTGCAGGACGGCCTAGGCATTCATTTCAAGGACGAGGGACACTCCATCTCCAGAGAAACCTACCCGCAAGGGTATACGATAATGGTTTTCGATCTCACTGCAGACATGAGCGCTAACGAGTCTCACATCTCGGATCAGCGCCACGGAACCGTCTCTATAAGCATCGGTTTTGCCGATAAATTGACAGAACCGGTCATACTTCTGCTGCTAGCGGAAATACATCGCACGGTCGAAATCGACGCCAACCGATCCATTTTGGTATCATGAACACCTTTCAAATTCAACGGTTTCTATCGACATGCCCCTCTACGCGCTCTCACTTTTTAGGCGTCTACCCCTGCGATAAACTACCCGTACTTCACGGCATTCGAACGCCTCCCTTGGCGCTAGTGGCTAACACCGACCCCAGCACCAAATCAGGGCAACACTGGGTTTGCATCTTTGTGGACAAAAACTCGCATGCAGAATATTTTGACAGTTACGGCATAGGACCGCTTTCGCCCCATTTTCTCCGGTTCTTAAATTCGGTCTGCGGGACGCGTTGGTCCACCAACGCCAGAAGGCTGCAAGGTTTCGACAGCACCACGTGCGGTCATTACGTCATCGCCTACCTCACCCACCGCTGCTCCGGCTTGCCTAAGCATACATTCTTCTCAAAATTTCACGTCAGCAATCACGCGCATAATGATGTCGTCATTCGCAAAACGTTCAAAAACGCATGCCGCGCAAAGTGCTCTGACGCTCAGCAAACTTGTCAACCCTTGAAGGTGAGTACGTGTGTGTGTGTGTGTGTGTGTCACTATTCAGCACATCTAAGCTAATCCATCGTCTTGCACGTGCTTTCAGAAGACGCTCCTGCGCATATAAAAAGCAACGTTACGGTGCCGCTCGCCTCATTCAGAGTGTACCATGCAGCGCGCGGATACAGTCCTGCTGCCATGCAGCACGCCGACCAGGTAGGTCCGCACCTATGTATTAGCTTGCTTTTTTCTACCCCGTTTATCTCTCTATCCCTCACATTATTATTATTGTTTTGTGTGTTCCAGTATAACCGGATGTCAAACCCCGACCACCTCGAAACCCGGGGAAAAAAGGAAACTACCCATCTTCGACCTCCAACAGCATCCCGACAGCCCTGCTCCGCCAGCACAGTTCCAACACAGTGCAGTTGTGGGTCCTCTGGCGGATATCTACTTCCTCAACCCGCAACAAACTAAATTCGTCAGTGTGGGATTCTCCCCCCGGCCGCCGCACCATCTCGTCGTCACCATTGCCAAATGTGGACAGCACAACGCAGTCGTCATGAGTTCCTCGCAGTGGCACAAACTCGTCGAAGCCATCCCCATCATTCACAAACGCTTGAATGACCCGCAGGGACGTCTACAGCAATTTCAGTTCAGCGACAGCGTCACCATCGTGTTTAAGTTTGTGTTCGGAAAGCTAAAGCTCGTTTTCAAAGAACCGCAAGGCGCATCCGTTACGCTCAACCAACAAGAATGGCACGTGTTGCATACACTGCAGCGCATCATTACCGACATCATCTATCACAAAAAGAAGGAAGAGACGGACGTGCAAAATCAAATCATGGCATACCACAAGTACATGCTTCACAACCATGCCTCCAACGTTCCCTTACATGACATGAATTTCACGCAGTTCACCAAGTACATACGGTGCGCCAATTTTAGAACATTCCTCGAGGTTCATCATTTCCTCAACACCCGTTTCGCACTGCGCATCTCACAAAATAGTCCTTAGTGCGCATGTATTTCTACCAGCGTTCCAACCGCACCTCACCCAAACATCTCGCGCCCTTCGCCCCCGCATTCGGGTCGCGAAGCATCCTATATCATACCCGATCACATTCACGGCGTTTGCATGTTCAGCACCGTTCAAAACAGAGTTCTCCTCCAAGTCGAAAACCGTTAAATCAACGGACACAGTGTTTTTCCTGCGGATGTTGTGCAATAATCGCTAAGCGCTTCCGGCGGATGTAGTGAACCTCCAACGAACGTTCCCCCACCAGTGCTTCCCCTGATGTGGTAATTCTCCAACCAACTTTTCCCCCACCAGTGCTTCCCCCTGATGTGGTCGTTTGCATGTTCAACACCGTTCAAAACAGAGTTCTCCTCCAAGACGAAAACCGTTAAATCAACGGACACAGTGTTTTTCCTGCGGATGTTGTGCAATAATCGCTAAGCGCTTCCGGCGGATGTAGCCAACCTCCAACGAACGTTTCCACCACCACTGCTTCCCCTGATGTGGTGTTTCTCCAACGAACTTTTCCCCCCACCAGTGCTTCCCCTGATGTGGTGTTTCTCCAACGAACTTTTCCCCCACCAGTGCTTCCCCTGATGTGGTAAATCTCCAACGAACTTTTCCCCCACCAGTGATTTCCTGCTTCCGGCAGTTGGGTTATATTTATGCACGCGCATTCTTTACCCCCCTTCATTCGGTGCTAGCCAGCCGTGGGGAATGCCAGGACCGTCGTGTAAAGACTTCCACTGCTCGTTTTGCTTTCACCAAACGTGCAGCTGCGAACTTAAGCACCGTCTCACCCTCCTGTGCACGCAGTGTCAACACGGTTTCTACGAAGACCTCGATCATCTCAACAAGCAAATTCAGCAATTCCTTCGAAGGTACTCCGCTAGAAACACCACATGAACTGCTTCATCGTGCTCTTTCGGTATCTCGATAACGGACGAAGAATCCACCTGCTACTGCCAAGGGAACGCCAAGTGCTGCTGCAGAACGGCATATACATCTTCGAACGTTATCCCCCAAGCGACGTCGACCTTGTGTGGAACCAACTTCCCGCAGACGCACAGGTAGTTTGCGCACCTTATCGCAGGTGTAAACAACACTACAACCTTCCTCATCAAACCACTCATATAGACGGTCCTCCCCCGTTTATCAAAAACTGCCATCTGTGCCGTCAGAATGTCACAGGACGTCCTTAAAGAGCTAGAAGAACTTTCCAGCAGCGCCCACACTCTCAGCGTATCTACGCTTCAACAGCACGTACCATATCGCGTCGTCGGCGTCAAAACAATCGACACCGTTCACGGTACAAAGCACGTCGCCAAACTCGACAACGACACAGAAGTTTTCCTACCAACAAGATTTGCAAAAGCCTCTCCAGAACTCGTCAACAAACTCAACTCTACCTCATTCTGCATCATATACGCAGGCGAGGAAAAACTACGCAGCGGTTTCAAACGCCACATCGTCACGTTCTCCCCATATAACCCTAAATAATGTCCGACGAAACCTACCCCGTCCCCGTGGGGAACAATCTTGACCTACAACTCATTCTCAACGCAGCTTCACCTATCCGTATCCTCTGCATCTCCAACTCCTATTTCCGCAACAGCAGAGTTGTCACCATCACACTCGACGTCCAAGGGGCTCACGCCGTCCACGTCAAATGCGTATCTACCAAAGTGCACCAGCATAAACAAGACGCACTATGCGTCATATACCTCGGCAACAGCAACATTCCTGCTCTAACCAACAAAGTCACATCCGCAGGATGCTTCTCAACCAACCATTACAGCGAATTTACCATCCCCATCTATATACCAACCTTCACCGAGTTCGTCAACGAAAGTTTCTCTCACCTGCTCGTCACCTGCATCACCAAACCTATCCACCAATTTACCGCCGATAGCAGCAGCAGCGATGACGAGGACTCAAAGTGCACCACGTACTTTAAAATCATTGTTGTGCGCGAAATCTGTGTGTCCTAGTGCCTCAAACAAAAACTATGAATTTTAATGTGCTTTTTTTTCTCCTAATATTTCTTATATTGTCCATTTATTGTATTCATATGTTAATCTCCTGTAATCAAATAATCCATTATGTTATTCTCAAACTATGTATTCATATGTTAAGCAAATAATACATCATGTTAATCAAAAAACTATGTATACATATCTTTATCCAATGTACTGTATTCAAATTATAAATAAAGAAAACAGTCCCGGATGAGCCAATTGCAATAACGATAATCCTACCGCTCAGGGCGCTTTTCAAACTTACCGCCGCCGCCGTCGCACGCAGCGACACTAGCGACACGAGCGCCCCTAGCGGCAGGATTATCGTTAAAACAATTGGCTCATCCGGGACTATTACTACTAGCCATTCCTACGCGCCTAATGAAGTATGCAGTTTTAATGATTTTCTTTGTTCTTATATTTTATAACCGGTGTTTTTTATTATAAGAAGAGCAGACACAATATTTATCATAATTAGCTATTACAGTTTCAGACTATCACATCCTTACAGCCAGAACCTCACGAAGGCGGTAAATGACATTTGCACGCGCACAGTTGCAAAGAGGGGAGCGAAGTGGTCGCAAGCACATGGCTGTTTGGCGCAAACCGAAAGACATTATTTTACCATTAAACATTAATGCACTACATAATATGTCTTATCTTATTTTTCGTCTATGGATTCTTCTTCAGATTTTGAATCCGAAGGTCTCCGTACAATGGAATCAATTTATAAGTTGGTTCACTGTTAAACAGCAAGCATGTTCATACAAACATGAAACAGATTAATTGGCTTGGTATTGACTATCATGTTGCAGTCCTTTAATACTGCGCATCGTCTTCATTCCTGACGGAGTCATTAGCGATGTACTGCCGTAACCCATTTGAAACAGACGATCCCCGTGGCCGCGGTTGCTAGAGCGTTTTGCTTTGTGTTCTGTCGCGTGGGGTTTAGAGTCCCGCCTCGCGAATAGATATTTGTATGGTGCTTAGAATATCTGTATGTACACAATGTGATCAAAAGTATACGGACACCCCACAAACATACCTTTTTGCACCTTAGGTGCACCTACTGCCTGGTACTCATTATGCGCGACCTCAGTAGTCATTAGACATCGTGGATTCCATGATCGAGCGGCTGCTCATAAGCCACACATCACGCAGGAAAATGCCAAACGACGCCTCCCTTGGTGTAAGGAGCGTCAACATTACAAGACTGAACAATGGCAAAACGTTGTGTGGAGTGACGAATCCCGGTACACAATGTGGTGATCCGATGGCAGAGTATGGGTATAGCGAATGCCCGGAGAACGTCATCTGTCAGCGCGTGTAGTGCCAACAGTGAAATTCGGAGGTGGTGGTGTTATGGTGTGGTCGTGTTTTTCCTGGAGGGGGCTTGCACCCCTTGTTGTTTTGCGTGGCACGATCACAGCGCAGACCTGCATTGATATTTTAAGCACCTTCTTGCTTCCCACAGTTGAAGAGCAATTCGGGAATGGCGATTGCATCTTTGAACACGATCGAGCACCTGTTCATACTGCACGGGCTGTGGCGGAGTGGTTATAGACAATAACATTCCTGTAATGGACTGGCCTGCACAGAGTCCTGACTTGAATCCTATATAACACCTTTGGTATGTTTTGGAACGCCGATTTCGTGCCAGGCCTCACCGATCTACATCGATACCTCTCCTCAGTTCTGCACTCCGTAGAGAATGTGCTACATTCCTCAAGAAATCTTCCAGCACCTGATTGAAAGTATGCCTGCGAAAGTGAACGCTGTCGTCAAGGCTAAGGGTGAGCCAACACCATATTGACTTCCAGCGTTACCGATGGAGAGCGCGACGAACTTGTACGTCATTTCAGTCGGATGTCCGGATACTTTTAATCACGTAGTGTATCTGTAAAGGTTGAAAGTAAAACGTTAAAAACAAGCAAGCAAAAAGGAACGCCAATAATATAAACAAAAGTGGGATTAATAATAAATATCAGCTTAAGGATACAATTAAGATACTTCGAAGGAATTCTCTAAACGTAAACAACCCTTTACATGAACAAAGATATGTTATTTTTCCCAAAGATACTGCAATAATCTTGTTTCAAATATTATGAGTTAACACCTTTGCATAGCTAATAGAAGTTATATCTTGAATTTTCTGTAATGGCCTGTATGGGCCTCTTCATTATCATTGACTTAACTGGGAAATCGTAAGACATTCACAAAATCTTACCACAGGATACTTTAGATTCCTGTTTACTTTATCTACCACGTATAGTAAGTAGGCGAAATATTGCATTCCACCAAAAAATTCGATATCGAGATTTAAACAAAAATACATGTTTTAAGGCCCCCTGAATCAAAAAAAATTAGGAAAAGATCCGCCTGTAAGTCTGTGAAAAGCATAACTCAAAAATTAAAAGTCGGATTAATAACAAACCTGGTATTTAGGTTCAGTATCTTTCAAACATGCCACACAAGGACTTTCAAGAAAATCTCCCCACCCCAAATTACCCTTTATATGGAACATTTTTCAAAAATTTATATTTTCTAAAAAATGGCTGTAACAATTTTGATTAAAGTATCATATGTTTAAGATACGTCCATGGCAAATGAAATGTATATTTTGAATTTTCTGGGAATGTCCGTAAAATTTCCCTTCATTCTGAATTAATTTTGCATGACTGGTAAACCATAAGAGATAGACAAAATGTTAGTAGACAAAAAATATAGATCTTGTTTAAACACACAATTTATGTCATATAATTTTTTTGTAGAGTGTACTATTTCTGAGATATTCCTTGTTATTTGTTTGAATTTTCCAATACTTATAGTTTTTCTCAAATGGGAATTCGTTATTCGTTTTTTTTAATGTTCTCGACATTCAAAGGGAATGGAGTGCTTCACATAGCAACCAGTTCTTAAAATATTTGACTATCGCTTAAAGCCTACCATATTTCCCTTGCACCTATAAGAAAATTAACACCACGATAGTTTCTGCAAATATTTATATCGATTAACATTAAGTAGATGGAGAATAAGCATTTGTAAAAATAGCTCGTACAGAGTAGAGAAAGTTATGTGAGTGTAATATATCAGTTCTTTTAAATATACACTTATGCACAATAAGAAATTTTGTAACATTATCCATTCTCGGAATATGCACTACGTTTTTATTAATTTTTCACAAATTTGTGCAGTATACATTAAAATGTTAAGTGAATGATTTTTTTTTGTTTCCCATGAACCCATACAAGGATTTCGTATGACCTAATGTATCAATTTGCTGTTTATAAAGTTTCTTGTCTGGCTTCAAATTGTTTAACTACCATTATTTGGGGGAAACTACTTCTTGAATAGTTGAAAGAGAAATAACTGCACGAGTAGTTTGTAAAATAGTTACGGAGAACAAAAAGCCACGTGACTACTACTGTTTGTTTATTCTTATTATATGAAATATAAATGACTTATGACCAGGAGCGGAGAGGTTCTTAGTACCTCGACCTAAGGAAATCTTTTGTGCCTAGGACCCTAACGCGGCGACCTCCGGAAGAAGGTGTGAGGTGAGGGGGCAACGACAGAGCAAAGAACAGGGTCCCTACATTTTCCAGGTTTAAACTCCTAGGTTGCAGCTGGTATAACCGACTACCCTAACCCTGCAGCTGGCACATTCTACTGGGGTTCCCGGGACTCGGAGACCGCCTACATTTCGGGGGACAAAGTTTTATACAGAGCGTTCTTTTTCCTTGACATGTAGCGCCGAGATACTTGCAAGCATTTACCTTCCCAGCATTTGCTACCTACCCGGAGAAACTCGAAAAACCCCATGGGTCAGGGAGATTAGCCACGGGAATCCAACCCACGACCTCCCGAATGCAAGTTACATGCACTACCGCCTGCGCCACCTAGCTCGAGATATTATAAAACGCATTATATATATTATAAATGTTTCATATTACTGCCTTCGAAACGAACTTGTTTTTCTTCTTTCTCTACATCGATTGCTTTTATTTTCTGTGGCCTCTCGTCTTCTGTTACATTGGTTCTTACCATGTACCTACCTATGCTCTACTCAGGATATCCTTTCCCATAAACTGCTAGCAGAGAACTCTGAATAGGCTTATTGGAGTGAATGGATGGCACAAATGAGGCAGTTTCCGTTGATGCCCAAAGTTCCTGCAGAGGACAGACAATTTCCAAGAAACTTTAACCAGCTAACTTCGCTCACGGATGCATAGAGCTCAGTCAGTCATTTCTTGTATTACTCACTTAATTCTGCAAAGGTAAATGAGTCGATGCAGGAAAGCATTGGAATACGGCGCAGCGCACGTCGCTGAGAAGCGGTCGCATAGGTACAGCAAAATATGTTGACATTTTAAATCCTTTTGCTTCTTAAGAGATTTCAAATATTTCTAAACCTAATGCATTTATTTAATCCTTAACCTTGCAGTCATGTCGCTGCACAGAGTGCGCTGTGAACGCGTTCTAAAACTGTTGAAAATACAGGATTGTAGAAGCATAAATTCTCAACAAGCACGTGTCGTCTTATTTCCGGTGAAGCGAAGTATACAGAGGTTGATCAGATCCGGGGGGATAAGTTCGGACGCAGGCGGGGCACATAACGTCTCTTGATATTACATCCTGACACCGCTGGGACCTACAGATAGTTCCTCAAAGCAAATTCCACCGCCAAACACCTCACTCGCCGTCATTCGTCTGATCCTTCGATCCTGAAATATGACAAAGAAACGAATGGGGAACAGGAAAATTTGCGATTTATAGAAGTAATTCACCCAGCATTTGCCTACCAAATAGTGAAAAACGCAAGGTAGAAGTGACTGGCCCAACGGGAATCGAACCCAGAACTCGCAAATGCATTCCCCAACTTACTACGGAGCCATCTCACTGGGTAGGTCTGTGAGACAATGGTAATGGTAAAGAGAGGGACGAAGGGGGCAGAGCACCGAAGTAGGTCGCAATGACCTTTGTGCTTCTAACGTGACACTTAGGAGGAATGGATAGATGATAGATTTCATTCTTGGAATTGTTCATGACTGATTTACTTTTTATGATGCAATTAAAATTCGAGTTATTTGAAATAATTGTGATGTTTTTAATTATTTATGTTATCTGCTAAGCTTAATTTGTGTTAGAATATATATATATATCTGTATGTGTGTTATGGAACAAAATAGCTATGGATATGCGTGGTTATGTGGGTATAGTAATTCCGAACCATTGACACGAAGGGTGACTAGATACGAATGACGTCGGGTGAAAGCATAGCCTGGATCCCTAACGTTTCAGATCGAATGTATTCGTCGCTGCATGGGCCCACACACAATCCTCCCTACACCGACCGTCCATCCTGTAGGGGCCCACTCCAAAGCGGCTCCTATTTGAACAGTCCCACAAAGACATCAGGTAGGAAACCTCTACGATGCACACACCGCCCAGCCACAACTAGCAGAACACTGTCGCCTGGCGCTAATAACTTGAAGGAGATTATGTAAACAGGAAATTAGGCGCAGAAACGTGATGGTAGAAGAGGAACTAACCCAGGACTTACCTACCTACCCGGAGAAACCACGAAAAACCCACGGATCAGATTAGACGGTCGCCGGAGATCGAAACCGGGAGACCTCCCGAACGCGAGTTGCACGTGTTACCAAGGAGCCAACTCCTGGGTAAGTCTGCGATCTACAGAGAGAGCCAAAACTACGAACCGGCTGTGCGGTTTTTTCCTGTCCGCGTCCCCGGCGGTCGTTGCCGTCTGCCGCTATCATAGAAAAGCGCGGATGAAACCATACAACACTTTTAAAACTACTTTTAAAGGCTTTACTTACCAACTTTATGAAAGGAGATGCTGAAACTGGCCACCGTCGTTGTCCATACATTTTTGGCATCTCTTTAGGAAACTATCGATCACTCGCCATAGTTCACGTTGAGAAATGCTGGCAATTTCCTGGCGGATATTTTGCCTTAATTCTTCCAGGGTGTGAGGGTTTGTCTTGTACACTTTGTTTCAAGTTACCACAGAGATAGAAATCGCAGGGGGTTAGGTCGGGGGACCGAGGGGTGCCACAAATCTCTACTAATAATTCTGTCCTCAAACACACTTTCATATAGTATTTGAGGCAGTATTTTTAACGCTTAAATGAGTTCAGTATAATTATATAATATAAAAAATAAGAGCCCGCCTTAAAGCAGTATGTGTATAATATAATGCATAAAATTTATGCAATAGTCATTGTATTAATGTTTATATTATTGTATACATGTTTAATAATGTTATGTGAATGCATTACGTAATTTAATAATGTTGTTGCTGTAAGAATAATAGGTCAAAATTTGCTATCAATGAGTTAACCTTGAGGCAATAATGAATTGGAAGGTTTAATAATGCTACTAGTAATTCTTGGAGCAACAATAATGTAATTTCTGAGACAGTTTATAAATAGCAATTAACAACCAGAAAACCTGAAAGTTAAATAAAAGTATTCCATTGAGTAGGTTTAGCCAATCAGAGACTCGAAATTCCTAACTGGACGCGAGACGCGTCCTCGAGAAGTTCAATACGTATTCAGTGTGAGACAAAAATTCATTACGGCGAGGATATTATAAAGTTTACGAGTTAAAAAGTGCAAGTAATTAATAAATAATCTCACAGCTCTCTATATTTCAGTGAAGTGTTATTTAATCGTGTCAAAGATTAATAAAAAGGACTGAAGTAAAAATTATAATTTGTGTAAGCCTACATTCTTCAGCCGCACCACACCTTGTTCAGAGATACATGTTTCTACAAATTAATACTGACGCAGCCGAGGCAAACCTACATACATAATATTAAAGAAACATTAAAATATAAAGTTGAAAGTAAAGTTGGAGCGAAGGCCACCGGTTCTTTGTACCGTACGTGGTGGTAAACTCCTTCATTCTTAAGCAAAGCCTTTAAAAGCAGTTTTAAAAATGTTGTATGGTTTCATTCGCGCCTTTCTATGATAGCGGCAGACGGCAACGAGCGCCGAGGACGCGGTCAGGAAAAACACCGCGCAGGTGGTTCGTAGGCTTTTGGCTCTTCCCTGTACTTGCACATGCGCAAATATGAGTACAAGTCACCGCTTACTTCATTGTTTGTACTGGTCCGCATGTTCCTCGATGCCACAATGTTGTTCCATTTTTGCAAAGTATGTCAAATGCTTTCCAGACCATTTCTTACATCTGCTCTGTACAACATTGCTGACTTCATTAGGCTGGTTCCTGCAGTAGCTAAGGTGTATCGCTCCAGTGCTTTAAGGGGTGAAAGAACTGTAAATTCGAATACCGTATCGGTAAAGGCATTTGTGTATTAGTAAATATATGTATATGTTCAAACTGAAATATAGTAGAATACAGACTGGTAGGTGGGGTGAAGTACAAAAAAGACAGAAATTCTGGACAATGTTTTTGAAGTGAAGCTTCTTAGACGCAGCGGGGCAGAGGAAAAGTGAAACGCGGGAGTTAGTTCTGGTCGAAAGATTTCTGGATGAAAAAATTACTTACGTCTCATACAAAAATTAACATTTGTACAAAACACTTTTCAATTATTGTTACACCAACGAAAATTCTGAATGGCTGTGTACGAAGAGCGTAAGATTGAATGGTCCAACCATGGTCATTTGAGGGTAAAGTAATTGGGAACCAACAGTTTTTATTTTGTTTCCTTATTCCTTATTACGAAATAAACAGTTTTTTACAAACCATCTTCTAATGATAAAAGAACATACAAAATGTAGGTTCCCATTAAAAGAAATGAAAATCTTAACATCCTGCAAATAAAACACGACTAATGTCATTTACTTTTCCCTATAATATTAAGCAACTTTTATTAAAGACATTTCTTTCTAATTCCTAAATGGTCCACCTGTGTAAGAAAGAAAGAAAAGAGACTATGATATAGAGTTGACATTGAAATATATATATAAAAGAATTAAACATAGAATCATTGAGACCTACAATAGTGAAGCTATAAGTATAAACATGTAAAGATAATTACAAAATATAACATAAGAAAATTACAACATAAATATTGCAATTCTAGACATTTTTGACACAGATTAAATATACAATAGCATTACACTTCATTATGACTTACCAAATAGCGTGCACCTAGAGGAAAACTATAAAATGCATTCAGAATTTATCTCTTATATTCATGACACCCACTGCTAAAATCCAAGTTATAGGTTGTATTAAGATCGTTATACTGAACTACCATATTTATAAGTGGAGACTTTTGATGGATTAATGTGTTTGATTTATTGTAATAAAGTAAGGAACGTGACCTAATGTATTGATTTATAGTGTTTATCTTTATTTGTGGTAGACATCTTTTATTTACAGTATTATGAGTATTTTACAGAGGAATAGTTGCTGTTTTATTTTCCTACAATTTTATAATGATATATATTCTCTTAGCAAGTCAGTATACTCTCGTGTAATTAGGATATACCTTGAATTGTTTAGAATAAAGATATATAATATATAATAAAACGGGTTGGTGACTATGCATCGCAAGGCATCTAGCAGTAAGTAAACGAAGACGACGACGCAAGTAAGACCACTCTTTGGCGTTGCTTCAACATCTTACGTCTGGATTATTTGGTACACATGATGAAATGTGTGTCAAACATGTCCCAAAAAATCCTATAAGCTTTGTTTATTTGCAAATTATTACAAAGTGCAAAAAAAGCACTTTTTACAAGGTCAAATTTATTTGGCCGTGGCCGCCAGTCGATTGTCTGCGTATGACGTCAATAGTTTGATGCTAGATTATCACAATTACCTCTTGTAGAGGACTAGCGAAAAATGAGTGGCAGGGGTGAATGTAAACAGTTTCGAGGTCACCTTAGTGAAATGGAACTTGTATCGTATCTTTCCAGTGTTTACATTTGGAACTTATTTCGCTTGCGTCTCGCAAAACACGCAGTCTCAGCATGTTTGTTGTTTTTCCTTCTTTTTTTGTTGTTAATAAAAATAACTGTTGTTCGTTTTTTATCACACTTTGTCTCGAGCCTAGATGAAATTCTGGGCAAGAACGGAGAAAATCATTCACACAGTGACCAGTATTTATTGATAGACTTCCCCTATTATCCTTCCAGTTCAAAGTGATCGTTGGTGTCATCCATCTCGCGTACAAAGAACGCACAAAATATGCTAGTAATAAACAGTTACGCACCGCCACCTCTTTACGAAGTCGGAAACTTATGCAGTCCGAGGTTCAATTCCGCATCTTCCCTTTGAGACAAGATCTCGCTGAACTAGTAATGACGTCATTCATTTAAACCGATTGGCGGTAAATACCAAATGCATCCTAAGACCCGTTATAGGCTGAAAATGAGAGTAAATCCTACTCATAGGTTCAATGATACAAGCCAGTCGATTTTCTGAATTCACAGTAGAGAATGCAGGCGGTCTGAACACATCCAATTAATTGCCACAAATGCTGAGTTTCGAGCACGAAAGTCGAGCTAGACGCCGGTTCCTGCTACCTCTGAGTTGGGTGCTATTTCTTAACTACCACAAACCGTTGGTAAAGTGCGACGCTCGCACTCGGGAAATACTAGGTCTGATATCCGTTGATCTTGGGGTTTAGTGAATTTCCCTGTCGGTAGGAAATGCTGGGATAGTTTGTCATCTAAGATGATTTCCTTTCGATCACTTTCCTTTCATTCCGCTTTCTTCTCATATTTCAGGTATGCTTCTAAGTTTCGTGGCGTATGGCAGATGATACGGTTGTTTGCTCAAAGGAAAGAGCTCTCTTCGTGAACACTAGAAGGCTGCTTGGTCGACCGGTCGTTCATCGCGCCCTCTAGGCAACTCTAGCAATGGGACGAGTCTTCGAATCTGGTACTGTTAGGGACTTCCGCACGTCTCTGTGGCCTGTAACCGCCTGTGGTTTTCTCACTTCATCCCTTCCTCCTTGGGGGCGGTAGCAACAATAGAATCTAGGTAGGTCGCGTAGGCGAGTTGTCCTCCTCCGTTATGTAACATATAACATATAACTTCCGTAAATTTAAGCACACACAGTATCGCTGTAACAGTAACTTGTATATAAAAAATCTCATGTGTTACACTCCCATGACTTTCTCTACTCTTGTACAAAATATTTTTACAAACGTTTATTCTCCATATGCTTCATGTTAATCGAGATATCGAGACGTCAATCTTATTGCTAATTTTCTTGTAGATGCAAGGTGAATATGGTAGGTTTTAAGCGATAGTCAAATATTTTAAGCGCTGGTTGCTATGTGGCGCATTCTATTCTCTTTGCATGTCCAGGACATAAAAAAATCTGATGTGTTACACTCACATGACTTTCTCTACTCTTGTACAATCTATTTTTACAAACACCTATTCTCCATATGCTTCATATTAATCGAGATGTCAATCTTATTGCAATTTTCTTGTAGATGCAAGGGGAATATGGTAGCTTTTAAGCGATAGTCAAATATTTTATCGCTGGTTGCTATGTGGCGCATTCCATTCGCTTTGCATGTCCAGGACATAAAAAAATGAATAACGAATTTGAGAAAAAGTATAAGTATTGGAAAATTTAAGGGAATAACAAGCAATATCTCGAAAACGGTTCACTCAACAAAAGAAATGTATATAACATAAGTTGCGTATTTTAACGAGATCTACATTTTTTGTGTAGTAAAATTTTGTCTATCTCTTATGGTTTACCAGTTATGCAAAAGTCGTTCACAATGAAGAATACTTTTGGAGACATTCCCAGAAAATTCGAGATATACATTTCATTTCTCATGACATTATCTTAAACATATGATATTTTAAACAAAATCGTTAGAGCCATTTTTGAGAAAATTAAAATTTTCGAAAAATGTTCCATGTAAAGGGTAGTCTGGGGTGGGGGGATTTTCTTGAAAACCTTCGTGTCGCATCTCTGGAAGATACTGAACCTAAATACCAAGTTTGGTGTTTATCCGACTGTTCGTTTTTGAGTTATGCTGTTCACAGACACACACACACACACAGACACACACACACAGACACACAGACACACACACAGACACACACACGGACATGTTTCCAAAAATGCTTTTTTTGGATTCAGGAGGTCTCAAAACATGTATTTCCGGTGAAATCTCGGTATCGAATTTTTGGGTGGAATGCAATACTTCCCCTACTTACTATACGTAGTAGAGAAAGTAAAAATGAATAACGAATTTGAGAAAAAGTATAAGTATTGGAACATTTAAGGGAATAACAAGCAATATCTTGAAAACGGTTCACTCAACAAAAGAAATGTATATGACATAAATTGTGTATTTTAACGCGATCTACATTTTATGTGTAGTACATTTCTTTCTATCTCTTATGGTTTACCAGTTATGCAAAAGTCGTTCATAATGAAGAATACTTTTGGAGACAATCCCAGAAAATTCGAGATATACATTTCATTTGTCATGAAAATATCTTAAACATATATTATTTTAATCAAAATCGTTAGAGCCATTTTTGAGAAAATCAAAATTTTCCAAAAATGTTCCATGTAAAGGGTAGTCTGGGGTGGGGGGATTTTCTTGAAAACCTTCGTGTCGCATCTCTGGAAGATACTGAACCTAAATACCAAGTTTGGTGTTTATCCGACTGTTCGTTTCTGAGTTATGCTGTTCACAGACACACACAGACACACACACGGACATGTTTCCAAAAATGCTTTTTTTGGATTCAGGGGTCTCAAAACATGTATTTCCGGTGAAATCTCGGTATCGAATTTTTGGGTGGAATACAATACTTCCCCTACTTACTGTACGTAGTAGAGAAAATAAAAAAGACACTACGGACAATTGTTTACGTTTTGTAGCGAATATGATCTAAACCCATCTCAGCCCATTTTTACTTTGTATACCGTCTCCCAATAATAGACAGAGGAGGAGCAATATTCCTTCTAAAAATTGGATTTCTAGGTTAAACCGAAATGCAGGACTTGAAAGTATTCCTGAGTTAAACAAAAATATAAATGTGAGACAGAGCGAGAACGGCACAACTCAAAAACGAATATCGGATAAATACCAAACTTATCTATATTTTGAATCTTCCAAGGATGTGACAGACAGACTTTTATAGTGTATTAATTTTCGCCAGTCCACTGAAGATTGTTTTAACCGCTTTACAACCGCTTTACCCACTGCACTCAGTTCCCCTCTTACAGTAGCAGTAGTATTTTTGAGAGAGTAGAGTCTTGTAACTCTAGTCCCAAGCTTTGGGAGGGTTTGGAGGGGAAACTGCAGAAAGAGACAGATATATACAGCGAGAGAGGGGATTACCATGCGTGGCCTTGACTAGACTGACCAGAGTGAAACCAACAGAAGAAACCTCTCAAATCCAGTCTATCTTTAGCAAGAATATTTTATCGATTTTATTCTCGAAAATGACTGTAGTGATTTTTATTAAAACACTGTATGTTTAAGATATTCGCATGGTGAATAAAACATATTTTTTTAATTTTCAGCGAATAGCCTGTAAAGTCCTCTTCATTCTGAATTAATTTTGTGTACTAATTTAACAAAAGGGCAAAAACTGGCGGCAAGTAAGCTGTAGATCTCGTGAATACTATTTACATGAAGTAAAATTTGATGGAACTAATAATTGTCGTGAAATTCTTTGTAAGTACTAGTAAACATGCATTTGCTTCGTAATAACGTATTTATTGACGGGAGGATATAAATCATTAAATAATTAAATGATAGATAAATAATAGCAATAAATAAATTCCCTATGTTTAATCAACACATAATATAATAAACCTGAATTGAAAGATTTGTCCGGAGAAAAATGTCATTAGCGAGTCAAGTTAAACAAATTCTTTAGTAACAACTGACTAGCGAACGCTCAGTATAAGAGTTCCTGGACTGTAGCTAGAGGTTAGGTTCAGGACGTTTGCAAAGTCACATAGCCAAGAATTCTGTAAATTAAAAAAGGGATGAAATTTTGAGATTCGGGGAAGTTTCGCATAGAAACATTATCGGATACGCATACTTTTTTTTTTTCGAGTGGAGGAGAAAATGATTTAATCACTTACCCCAGCCCCGATGGGAGTCGGGACTGAGAGTGTGGGACTCACCGAGGCGTCGGCATACCTACTAAAAACTCCTCCACCGGATTGAAAGGAAAGGTTTGCTGCGGTACCGCCTAAAGCACCCGCGCAGTCCAAGATGATGGTTAAGCTGGGCCGCAGTGCGGTCGCCAGTGGAGTAAGGAGTTATTGCCGGGAGACAGACTTGACCGAGGCCCAATCTGCCCCCGCGGCGAATTCAAGGTGGGGATGAGAGAGGATTCCTGGTGGCAATGGTAAGGTTAGTGTTGGTGATGTTGATGCCTTCTGGTCGGCTGCTGGAAGTTGTCGAGTTTATCCTCCACGGCGTAGAGTCGGTCATAGACTTTCTCCAGCCGGGCCGGAAACTCGTTGATGGCTTGATGGTTGACTTCAGCCAGTGTTTGGTAAACTGGAAGTCCTTTGAGTTGCTCTGTAATGTCTGCTATGGCCTCTTCCAGAGCGGCTAAGCGGGCACCGACGTTCAGGAACTCAGCATGAAGATCCTGAAATGCTTCCCGAGTCACCGCGTCGGTTGAGTGTGTCGGTGAGAGTTCTCTGGCGTCTGTTGATGTAGTGGATGGTGGCTGTGGTTGAAGTGGTGTCGTCTGTGCTGGCGTTGATTCTGCGATGTCTGGTGATGTTCCCGATGTTAGCTGTGGTTGTTGTGGTGTCATCTGCGGTGGTGTGGAGGTGACAGGCGGTTTCGGCGCTGCCTTCCTGCGAGGATACAGGGGGCAGAGCGCCTGGCCGGTGAAGTGGGTCGTTCCTCCACAAGTTGTGCAGTAGCGGTGTCGATGGCGCAGGTCGTGCTGGGTGCATGAGGCAGTGGTGCTGGAGGCGCCACAGTAGTGGCACCTTGGTTGTGCCGTGCAGGACGTCTCACAGTGCCCGTAGGCACAGCAGCGTCTGCAGGGAGCCTGGCGTTCTACTCGGCTAGCCTCAATACGTAAGCACCGCCCTAATAAGGGCAGTCCCGCCTTCAAGGCCGCTCCGTAGTCGCCAGGGTCTGTAAACTCCATCCTGACGAGCGAAGTTGGTCCCTGTGCTCCGATGATCCTGGTGGCCTTCGTAGTCTTAAGATTGGACGTAAGAGAAGATACGTTGGTAGGGGTAGCGATAGGTAGGCGGAGCTTAAGTTAATAAAAGCTCGTGAATTGTAAATCGAGACATATTCCATTTGTGCATACATTCGTCAAGTAGTCGTGACTCTCCTGAGAGTCTTGACTCTCGTGTGTAATTTATAAGTATGACGCGCGGTGTTAGGAAGATTTAGCGGCTATTGAGAGGGATCTTTCTGCGCAACATTTCTGCGACTTACGGCAAATGGCGCTTCGCCTAATTGTTATATAAATAATTCAATAGTGTTCAAGCTAAACATGCTAGTCCACATTAAAAAAAATTATCAGCTAGGTAAATTGGTGTTATTCTTTCACAATAGACTCCCGCATATCCTGAGATAAAGAACTTAAAACTATTCCACTGTAGCCGGTGGCGAACGAGACAACGCAGAACGAGATGATGACGTCCTAGAACTCATCAACAGAGGAGGTATCATTAAATGATATAAAAATTTGAAGCATGGACCGGCGTCAAAGTTGTCATACCGAAGACGGCTTTACATGCTTTCAAAATGTAGCGGTAAAATGTTGTGCATCGTTTGTAGCAGGAAAACGTTATTCCTCTGATTGATACCCTCTGCTGCAGTGTTCTTGTCTTCGGCTATTGTTGCTCAGTGGCTGCTGGTTTCTCCATTCCTAATAAATTACCTACTAACTAATTTCACTGGTTTAATGGTTTTCGTAGGTGAGGCAAATTAAAATACATTGAACTTCCCTTAAAAATGTGGTTCATTATCAAATAAATCTTATGGGCGGCTAGTGTTTCCCATTGTAACAATTCCCACCATAATAACTAATTAGGAACCATATGTACACACGTGCATCCGTCGTCCAGAGAGTGTCAATGTGTGTCGCCGAGACTCTATAAGAGAGTGAAAATCTTAGCTTCCTTTCCCTTTTTATATACCTAAGCCTAGTGACGCTCGCCTTCGCGCCTCAAAATGTAACGACATTCCTAATTGGTCCTCAGATCGCGTTACCTTATTATGTATGAGAATATTCTGCTCCAAAAGATTTCGCATACCCGTCCCAGTGACGCGTGAGGAAGAAGATGCAATATATCTGTCTCTTTCTATTTCTCCTTATTGCTTCAAGTTCCTTGCTCATTAGCTTGGTGAAAGGTGAGCTCTACCTAGAATTATCTTTTACCTGGAATTAGCTAGCTAACCAGTCCGTTACTTATCTAAGTTACAATCTGCTTTTGTACTATTCTTGGTTGTTAAATATTCTTAACACCTTTCTTGGTAAATTATATTATTATGTACAATTGTTGTTTAATATTGATTTATATGTCAATGTGAATATTTATATATGTGTGGTATATCCCCTTTCAAAAGCCAGCATAAACGAGCAACTTTTTAAAGATTTGAGTACCGCTTCAGCCTCCCATTTGTCTACAACGAAATGTGTAAACGTTTATGTCGATTATCATGAAGTATATAGAAAAATAAACTAATGAAGGAATAGTATTTATGAGAGATGTAGAAGCAGATGAAGGTGGTTAGACAAGGTTATGCGTATTTTTATTTTCTTTTTCAAATGCCCATTCCTCCACATTTGGAAAGCATATAAACAAAGCTTAACATTGTGAAGGTTCTCCTAAAGATCTGTTTTAGTGAACGACAAAGTGCGCTTAGCACTGGGTTTGTGTACAAAACAACCCTAATCTGTGTCAAACACGCACACTCGTTTCCAAGGTCATTATCGGTATGGACTTCCTGCACGAAACCAGCTCTGTTTATGACACTGACATCCTTTACTGCCTCAAGTCTGCAAAACAGCTTTAAAAGCACTACGTTTGTGCCCCATCCATTATACTCTCTTCTTGTCATAAGTTGTAAGAATGCATTATTTCTTAGGATATACTTCCTATGGTGCCCTTCACGTGCCGTAAAAGAGCCATGTTTTCAGGAAAGTGTTTTATAAAACTTTAAACGTTCATAGGTGATATATGTTATGAGCTTAAATTTGTAGTCCTTGGCTATCTGATCCCAAGGTCTCAGGTTCAAGCCCGAGCCAGACAGATGGTTTTTAACTGTGCTTAAAAGGGACAGCCCATGTCAGTAGATTAGCATATAAAAGAACTGCAGAACGAAATTCATGTACACCGGTGGCACTGATACAATCCTGACTATTGACAACATCGTTAACAAACAAAATATGTTTAAATACTTTCTGAATTTGTAGTAACCACTTGTACCTCATGGACCTGTGTCTATTTGGAAATGCCCCTTTGAGCTCTGCAACTCTTTTAACGCAAGAAGGGACATCTGCACACTTTAAATACGGCGGCGCAGTTGGGCCACCAGGTATATGAAGATAAATCATGTCAAGGCGCGTAAGTACATTTTACTAGCGTAAACTATTTCAGTTTTTTTAACAAAACTGCTATTCTAAAACTAGTATGTTGAGTAAAATTACTTTTCAATATGAGTTTTCATCGCTAGTGAAAAGGGTGAATTAAGACAATGTTTCATTGATTTCTGCTTAGCCTTGCAATACTTAGATTCGTACTCTTTTTAAAGCACGTACTGGTTTTAAAATTCAAAACTTTATGTCGATTTGCGGGTCCTGAGGTGAGTTTGAATAAATCTGGGATGTATATTAGATCAGAGGCAATACACAAGTTCTGCATTTGGTGAAAGCACATCTCGTATTTATACAAATTTTCACTCTGATGTAGAGTTTTTCAGAGATGGAAACTTTGCACAATTTCCATTAACACACGAATTAAAGAACAAGTAACTTAAAGTAAGTGGTAACTTAAATTGCCTTACTCCCTGGCGCTGTGGGATAGAGAGTGAAGTTTTGGTTCCCCGCCACGGGATGCACACGAGTTCGGTGCAGCATTTTAAGTCCCAGGTATAGGACCGGTGCCCACTCAGCATCGTGAGGACAGTGAGGAGTTACGATAGGCCACGGCCTCCCGTCCACGAAGGCCAACATTCTGGCTGAGGGATGCTGGCCACATCATCCACCCGTATCGGTTGAATGACCGCTCAACTCTGCCGTACGTACGAGGGCGAATGATAGTTAAAATTAAAATTAATAATCCTAGAAATATTTGGTCGGCAGTGGGGTTGGCAGGTCTAGGCCCTTCATGTGCTATGGCGCCACATGATTATTATTATTATTATTATTATTATTATTATTAATATTAATATTATTGGTATCTTAAATTATTTTCTATTTGGGTATTGTAAAAAATGAAAACACCAATTACTGCAAAAAACATTTATCCATTAGTTAGAGACTCAGTGTACCACAAACGTAACACCATAGTCATTTTTGACGCACACTCAGAACACAACGCAACTGATCCTTCGAATCACAACTCACAAATGAACTGCACTGCCACTGTCATCTTTCGCTATTCACTTTTCACTTTGCAACTTATTAACTACTGGACTCAACTCTGGGCAAGAGCAGCCGCTTATACAGGCCTAGCATATAAAGCAGAAGGTTCTAGAAAGAGAGTCTTCTAGAACATGCCGAGAGGAATGTTCTCGAACAGGCAAGCGGAACGCACACAATGGCTATTGTTCGGCACTAGCTATTGTTCCATACTACCTATTGTTCCGAAGGGCCCGCCCAGGTGCTGGTCCGTGAGGCATTTACCGGCGGCTCGCAGTTAGCCTCTCTCGCTCGATCACAGATGTGCAGACTGTAGCAAGTTATCTTCATTTGGTATACTTACAAAACTGAATGAAATCTGTGGCGAAATATTATTACAATTACTTTTTTAATGGATTAAATTCTCGTTTGCATAGAAGATGTGACTGATATCTTTCTAATGCCAACATAAACATACTTTATTTGTATACAGACTTTACTTTGTCTAACATGTACATAGTAGGTAGAGAAGACATTGCATTCCATCCAAAAATTTGATACCGAGATTTCACCCTGAATCCAAAAAAGAAAGCATTTTTTTTTAAAAAAAAGGGTGTGTATGTGTGAACGGCATAACTCAAATACGAAACGTCGTATACATACTCAAGTTTGTATTTAGGTTCAGTTACTTCCAAAGATGCGACACGAAGATTTTTAAGAAAATCCTCCCTCTCCCAATTACACTTTATATGGAACATTTTTCGAAATTTTTGATTTTTTATAAAATTGACATAACGATTTTGATTAAAATACCATATATTAAAGATATCCACATGACAAGCAAAAAGCATATCTTGAATTCTCTGGGAATAGCATTTGAAGCGCTCTTCATTCGGAAGGAGTGTTCTATAATCTTATATAAATGGTAATTCTTAAACGATAGACAAGAGTTATCGCTAAGTACTGCACAAACAAATTTTCATTTCTTTAAAACACACCAATTATTTCAAATGAGTTATTTCCAGCATCAGCCATTTCCGAGATATTCGTTACTAATCGTTATAATGTTTCATTTCTTGGTTATTCTCTTAAAGTCCTGCCAACATTCAGTTCTATCTCAAGATAGCATGAAAATGTTATGGAACTTTAAGACCAGCGTATAACACTCAGTTCTTCACATTTGACTTTTGCTGTTTCCTTTGTATCTATGAAATGTGAAATGCAGATATTTCTGCAAAGGTTTATTTGTATTAAAATGAATAAGATATACAAACAAGCTTTAGTAAGACTAGTTATCTCTATCCACTAATAGACGTAGAGGACAGAGAAAGTCATGTGAATGTATAACATCATTTGTTCAATATAGATGGTGTAAGTGAATTAGATATTACTATACCATTATAGTAAATTTCTTTTGAGTGCGTGCAAATTATTAGCTGACCAGCTAGGTCGTGCTTCGTCTCTTGTCTTTGCTGTGAATGTCTGAATTTTTGGGAACACTTATGGGTTATCTACTACAACAATAAGCTAATGGTAAAATTCCAAATGTTTTGAATAGTGCTTTACAATGAGTTGATATTATTTGATTGCAAATAGGCATAATATTCTTTTTCTGGGAAGCTCGTATTTGCAAAATAATTTAATAGTCTTGTTGCAAAACTTGTGAAATTCAATGCAATATATTTAATATGATATTTACAATTCAGTCTATGATCAATAAGTATGATAAAATATAATAACCATTAACAAATATGATAACAACCATACATTTTATCTTACTAAATTCTGTTATATGTTTGTGTTTATATTGTATCTATTAGGCCTGCATTGTTTTTATTTTTCTGTGAAAACTAATGTATTTAGCTTTGTCATAATTTATAAGAACTTTTTATGCTAAAACGAATTATTTAAAATGCTACAACTATCTATGTATGAACTAATTACTTTCTTTACTAAGTACTTTATATGTAGGAGGCAGGATGTGTTAATCGGAGGGCAACATCTCGCCATTGCGACTAGCTTGAGCTGTGGCTGCACCCCGGTAGGCAGGGATGATGGAGATCTCAGGTCCGCAGAAAGACCCACAGAGAACTCCCTAATATTTCCAGTTTGAACAACCGCGCATCAGTAGAGGCGAATAATCTCTAGAGAGGGTGACGAAGTGACCCTAAAGAGCTGGACAGCGCACCCTGGCGTTCACGGGATGAAGTCTTCCCAATAGCAAGCAACTATGCCATCTTTACGACACCGCCAGCACTGCAGGACCCAAAGACACACTCGAAACTTGAAAGAGAGAGATGAAATGAGAGGAAATGAGAGAAAGGGGAAAGCATGGTAGAATATACCATCCATATTCGCCTACGTGACGGGAAAATCATGAAAATCCCTTTGCTTAGAGTGGGTGGTCACCGGGATTCGAACCTGGGACCTCTCGAATGCCGGCCACAGATGTAGCCGTCTGTGCCATCCCGTTCGGTTACCTACAGTAAGTAAAGGAAATGTTGTATTTCACCCAAAATATTTTGAGACCCTTAAACCAAGAAAAAGCATTTCTAGACGGCCCGTGAGTGTGTGTAAGAGTTTGAACAGTATAACTCAAAAACGCCGGGTTCGATAAATTCCAAACTTTGATTTAAAGTTTGGCATCTTCTAAGGATGATAAACGAAGATTTTCAACCAATTCCTTTACCTGACTACCCTTTACTTCAATCATTTTTCGTTAAAGTGCACAAGATATGTGAAATAAAGGTTTTTGTGGTGTTAACCGTTTCCGAAATATCCCTTTGTTACTGGTTTGGATTTCCAAATACCTATACTTATTCTAGTTGTATTGGGTTGTCTCATAAGTTCGTTCGTTTTGCTCGCAAGTTCCATCTATAGCGCCTGAAAACCCTGAACCCTCTGTACACTCAAGTTATCCTAGTTGCCTAACCACCCCTACGACTTAGAGAACAACAACCAGACTCACTATTGGATATGTCAGTGTGTATTTGTGACTGACGTTGGATAGAACAGCGTGAACTTGTATTTAGAAACTATGGAAAGTAAATAGGAACATTTCCGACATCTTATTCTGTTTTACTATCGTAAGGGTAAAACCGCCTCACAACGTCGGCAGAAAATTTGTGCTGTCTACGGGGAAGATGCAGTAACGAGGCGAGTATGTCAAAAGTGGTTTAGTCGATTTCGAGCTTGGAATTTCTCGCTGAAAGACAAATCCCGGTCTGGACGGCCAATGGTTACGTACGTGGAAAGAATCCATGAAACGATAGTCAAAAGCCACGAATTACATCTTGGGTGTTGGCATTGGAGCTCAATTTAGCTCGTGCTACTATAGCCAGGAACTTGGCAATATATTGTCGACAATAATGGTGTATACTGCAGGAAATAAATAGTTTATTTACAAAACCTAATTGCTATAGTTATTTATCTTTTGAACTACCTTGTGTTTAAAGTTTGTAAACGAAAAGTTCGGCAACTACTCTGTTGTAGCTATGCTGTGGGTGAGGTGTGTTCCCAGGTGTTCTTAGTGATTGAAACGTAACGAAAAGCGAACGAACTTATGAGACAAGCCTATAGGTGGCTATTCGTGTTTTCCTTGTGATCATGTAAAGGTCATGGAATTTTACCATGTGGTTACCATGTTAGCTTCTAGTTCCCGAGGTGCGGGTTCTAAGTCGGCGAAGGGCGTTGGAATTTTTCGGGCGTAAGATTTGTTCACATAGCTTCCTTTGGAAGGGAAGTGAAGCCGATGGTCTCATGTCGTAAATTTGCGGCACGTAAAAGAACCTCATGCCTAATGAGGAGGCCTCTGAGCAAAATTTCCGGTCTTTCACGCCCAATATAGAATGGGACGCTAAGAACTACAGCAGATAAAGAGCGTTCATAAATAAAACTCAGTTTTTTAAACCGAAGTATATAATTGTGTAATGAACGTTTATCTCGATTACAAAAATTAAACAGACGAATATACTTTTGTATCAAATAATTATAATTACCTAAATTTATCAGAAAAATGCACTCCTCATTCTCCTAGAACTAATCCAATGAATTTTATCAAGATAGTAACAAATAAAGTGCTGATAGAACAATTAAATAAACAAGAAGACTCACCAGAAGTATGCAGAATTGTTACACTTGAACATCTACATAATCAATACCCGTAAACAGAGTGGCTTAGAATTTATACAGATGGTTATGCAGATAAATTGAGAAATTATGTGGGAGGTGGTATATACAGTAAATACTTTTCACATTATTTTACATTGCATATACAATCTACAAATTTTGATCGTGAAGTTGTTGCAATACAACAAGCATTAGAACAGATATACTACAGGACTGATATAAAATAAAATAAAGTAGTTGTACTCACAGACTCAGTTTCCGTCATTCAAACAATAGAACGATATGATAGTCCAGATCAATCTTATAATATTAAGGATGTGAGATGTTAACAAACAAAATTTCAACAGATTATATTACTGTGGATATCAGCACATGTGGAAACGATTGGTAATGAGACAGCAGACCTTCTGGCCAAAAGGGTGCAGTGTTATATTCAAAATCTATGAAGTCGCGTGGACTAGATATCATACTAAAATGTCAAAATTAATATAGAACAAAAATACTAATATAATATTCAAAAGAGATTTTTCCAACATAAAAGAAATAGTACAAAAAATAAAAAATGTCCCAAGGAAAGAAGCCATTGCTTACTGCAGATTAGCTACTAGACATGCCCGTCTGGCGGAACATCTACATAGATTTGGTTTTATGAACGACAAGGTGTGTAAAATTTGCAATGCTGACAAAATTTTAAATGGAGAACACCTATTAGAATGTACCAGATGGGAAGATACAACATTTATATTGGCTAGCAAGGGAAAAATTGATGAACCAAAATCAACAACAGCAACACTTCTGTATGAATAGTTCGTAGAAGAGTGAGTAGAGAAATTCATGTGAATGTGGAATATCGATTTCTAACCTGCTGTGCCAACATTTGTGTTATTAGCTCCTCGTTCTAGTAACCTACCAAATTTTAAGTAGGTTTCTTCTGTAAAATTCCATGTTCTCATTTCTTGGTTCCAGCTTTAGATGTTTCTCTTGTTTCTCAACTTAGTGCTAGGAGACGTTTAATGAATTCAACTTTATGAAACACAGCACAGCCTAGGGAGAGTGTTGAAGAGTCTGCTAATGATGACTGCCTAATTGGCGACGACGTCGACCCCGAGGCTACGGTGTCAAGCGTCGCTTGCATTGGAAAAAGGAACAAAACTCGTCCTACTGTTAGTTTAACCTCCGCCTTTCGAATTCCTCGGTCAAACAGACACATCAGAGCGGCAGACCTTAGCATAGAGATGTGTCTCTGGTTGTATGCATTTTTGGTAGGTGTTAGGAACTTATCTTAAGTTAGCAACATTGGTGTACTAGTCATTGAGAGAAACTGCCCTCCCAACGCAATGAGTAATAGTTTTCTTTCAATCACTTGTATAATTTGTTAAGCAGTGATGAGTAAGGCGTCATTGATCAGTTGACATCCAGCTCGTAAATTGAAATTCCTAACAAAAAAATGTATAGCAAATTCTATGCCCCAAGGAAATAATCACGAAGCTGTACGAAAACAACTTGTACAGGTAGAAAACATTCAACATCCCCTTAAAAATGCTTCCTGCCAATATGTAAAAGGTACAGAAAATGATAGTTATGTATTCTGAAAATTTTCAACATTTTATATCCCAGAAGTATAAAAACGTTTTGTAAATTTGAACGTCCGACTCAATATTCGCGCATCACGGCGCCTCCTTAATTTCGATTCAATATTCGCGCACCATTTCGCATCGTTACCACCCCGACTCAATACTCGCGCACCACTTCGTATCTTTATGAGTTCGATTCAATATTTGCGCACCACTGCATCTCCTTACGAGTTCAACTCAATATTTGAGCACCACTGCGCCTTCTTACCAGTCCAACTCAATATTTTCGCATCACTTAGCATCCTTTTCAGTCCGATTCAATATTCGCGCACTACTGCGCCTGCTTACAGTTCGGCTCAATATTCGCGCACTACTACGCCTTCCGACTCAATATTCGCGCACTGCTGCGCCTTCCGACTCAATATTCGCGCACTACTACGCCTTCCGACTCAATATTCGCGCACTGCTGCGCCTTCTTTCCTGTCCGACTCAATATTCGCCCACTGCTGCGCCTTCTTTCCTGTCCGACTCAATATTCGCCCACTACTGCGCCCTTTTACCAGTCCGACTCAATATTCGCGTAATGCTGCGCCTTCTTAGTAGTCCAACTCAATATGTCCGCGCCCTTTCCCCTCCTCGCAAGCCACTAAGGCGCCTTATGAGACCGAAATCATGAATAATAGACAGTTTTGCAGAATTACCTTGCTTTCATCGCAAGTTTTATACTTCCGTGATTTTAAATAATGTTTACATAATGTTTTCCACTAGCTTGTTCTACCAAATGCATATAAGATAATTTTTAAAGTATCACTCACACAAAGTGTGGAATTTTCCCCAAAATATAAAAGTTATGAAATAAAAATTTTCAGAACGGTATTATCATTTGCCCTCTATACACATTCAAATGAGAATTTTCTCTCATTAATTTAACCGATATTTTATTTTTAAATGGGTATACACATGAATGCTATCTGTATTCAATTTTTTGATGCGATTAAAAATCTTACTACATATGTAGAGCATAAATCAAATGGAGCATACGAAATTTTAAAGATTTATGTCAAACTCTTTTTGAAATATTCATTTATTTATAATTTGGTAAAAGAATTTATTTTACAAACGGAGCTTATCTGTCCTAAGGTTACATTCTTAACTTAAAAGACCAATATTAAGAAGAAAAGTATTATGCAGGCAATGTTTGCTTTTAAATAGTCTTGTAGAAAAGCTTTTTGTGTATATTATTAAATTTTTAACATTGCCATTTTAATATTTAAAATATCAATTTTATAAGGTACTTAATATTCTAAATAAAAAATATTTAATTTTTTAGTGTCTGAAGCTTTCCTGGGCAGTTCAACCATGTAGATTGAAAATTGTGCTAAGGAGAGAATTTTGAATATTAAAAACTGTTGGAGAAAAAGAGCTGGAAAACGCACTTGCCAAATGGCTTGGGTCTATCTAAATGGTGGTATGGTGCATTAGAATAGCCAATATAATACACTAATTTAGCCTATAGGGGAATATATACTCATTATAAAACTGGAGCAAAATGTAAATTTTCCAAATTCTACCAAATTGCAAGAATGTATTGCTATAAGTAAGCAGCCTCAGGGCAAAAGGGAATGAATCACCTTTTCAAGGGCCTACTACTATTTAATTTTTAAAGTAATATATTAATATATACATATAAATATCTTTATTTACTCACAAGGGAGTAGTTCAAGATATTTATACTTGCTTATCCAGCTCACACACCTCAATAAGTTTCCATAGAATCAAATTATAGAAATTCCACTCCTCTTTTTTCATCTGCAAGTTGGATCTGTATTTCTTGCTCCCTCTTACACTGAAAGTTGCTCAGTTTGATATAGTGTTTCGCAAACACCAGCTAAATTGAAATTACGGATGATTATCACTATGCTTTGGGATTTTTGGGCACTAAAAACAGTAGAAATAGGCAGGCAAAATAGGCACTTAAAAGGCACTAACGATATCCTTGCCACAAAAAGAATTACAATCATACACCATAGGATTCATTAATCTCATTATGGCAGTGAATAACTAAATATACCTCTAAATCTTGAAATGAGAGCTGATATCTGTTCTCTATTGGAATGTTTCTACCAGATGGCCCAATCAAGCCGTCCTTTCCAGTTTTATGTTTCCCGCATACATAGATGCAAAATAAGTTCGCATCAGTGATGTTGAAAGGGGCAGTGCAGATACTAAGCGAAGGGTCACCGAGGCAGTGCCTGATGTCTGCAGGTGTTTACGTGGTAGGTTCGTACTGATAAACTTGGCGTGGTCGTTGCATGTAGTTCAAGCCAGCTTATTTGGGCAAGAAAGTAACGTTCACTACTAACGAACACACAGATATGGTTACGCGCCAAAATGCAGCCGAGACTCAAAGGCTGTGTTCGAACAGCGGCTCTGCGCACGTTCTTTTTGTTTTTTTGACGTACAGAAATAACATTAAGAAATTTTTTATCATTCCAGATAGAACGTGGTCTCAGAGGCCTTTTATCAACTCTTCCACCAAAGAGCGGACATTTTTTTGCATATTATGAAGAATGTACTAATCGAAAATGATTTAATTCTATCGCATCTTTAAGTGTACATAAATATAATAAAAATAGAATTTTGTTTAATTTTATTAACTTTGGACATCAGTTGGTGTCATATAGTTGAATTGGTTGTAGATTAACTGTCATGGAACTAAATAACTTAGCATGTGTGATCAGGTTTGCGTCAAACGCACTCCTGAATTCTTGTTAATGGGCAAATTGGTGTTTAAATAACCGATAACTCGCCCCTACATTGAAACACCAGACTCTAGGTATACCGTGAAGTGTTTTTGTTTAAAGACAACTTTCTGGACCCCAGCCGGGAATGGAACCCACCTCATATAGCAGAGAGTTTCTCTACCGAAGGAATTCTGGGACCAGCATTAGCAGTTAAAGTGTGCGTTTTCAAGCACTGGTCTTTCATTTAGCGGTCTTCTCTCTGTCGGTATGCAGTAACCTTTGCAGTTCTGCTTAGGCAAATCTTTTGGCATCCGCGCTATCCGATATAACTAACTTCAACTAAGGACGGCTTGTGTGGGCCACCTGGTATATTGGGAAAAGACTCCTCTTCACTTCACATGAAGTAATCGGAGACAATGCTTCAGGGATCCAATCCGGAAAGTAAGTGGAAATGCAGCAACATCGTTTCCAACCAGTGCTTCTGCCACCACTAACACTTACGGCTAATCAGGATTTCTTTCCATTATTTTCAGATACTTCTCTCCAATACTACGTGCTACTTCTTGCAAATTTGTTTCTGCTTTCTTCATAACTTGCACAGCACTGTGGAGTGGAATACATCTCGTTTCCAGTTGTTTTACGTAAGCAGACAGCTTTGATAAAAGCAAGGTCAGATTTTAGCTTTGGCTTTATCAGGAGGGTATTTGTCCCTGCTATGCTTGATGCCTGATCCTCACCAAAAGTATCAAAGAGCTAAAAATTACACAAAAACTTATAACTATGTGTTATATTCAAATAAAGATATTCAACCCTCCTAAACGCTCACTGCCTTCTCATATCAATAGACCAACTCTAAACTATTTACCTCTTTAATTTTATGGGCATGTTCAACGTAACAGAACACAGCCCGTAACTGTTTACACCAACTTGTTATATCTGGCTGTGGTGGTAGAGTCATCAAAAAAAATTTTGAAAGCAGTAATTCGAGAATGTGCCTTTGAAAATAACTTCTTTACAGTAGAATAAGGTTATTCAGAGATGGAAATTTTTGTATTTACTTATTGGGTTATTTTAAATTATTCGATTTATCCGCGTTTTGGAATCAGTAAAACATAACATACCGAATTATCGACAGTACAGGTAATTTATAGGTTCATAAAAAGCAACAAAATGGTCATATATTAAAGTATAATATACAGGTGGACGATTTAAGCTGAGACTGTACAATATCTCCAAAACTAAGTGTTGTAGAAAGAAATGTCTTGAATGAAAGGTGCTTGATATTATGGGGGAAAGTAAATTCTAAAAGTCTTGTTTTATTTGGAAGCGTAGTGTTGGTCATTTTAGGGTGAATTAAATTTTTTAAAATGGGAACTTACATTTTTATGTTTTCTCACTCATCATTAAGAACTAAACAACATTTGTATAAACCACTTTGCAATTGCTCTTACACCAACGAAAATAACAACTAAAATTCTGAATTGCTGAGTGGGAAGAGCATGAATGGTTGGACCATCCATGGATGGTCACTGCGGGGTTAAGTTATGTTTCGTAATTGAGAATCCTTATTCCTTATCAAAAAATAAACAGCTTTCTATAAAACATTTTCTAATGAGAAAAAGCTAAATTAAACCTAAAATGACCATCATAACTTTCAGCATTCATTATCTGTTTACCCTCCTCTTACACCCCCCAGGACTTACAGGCGGGTGCCTGGGGTCGGAGGCCCGTCGAGGAGCAGACACTCATGGATCAGACAGAGCATCCAGGATGGGGAATCAGCCCGATGCCTGGTACGGGATGAAGGAAGTAGATGAAACGAAATGTAGGTGAAATGGATGAAAGGAAAGGTGATTATGGAGCAGTTGGTGGAATGAATGAATGAGAACCCGGAGAAAACCCGCCCAGACGCCGCTTCGTCCACCACAAATCCCACATGCAGGTCCCTGGGATTGAACCCGGGCCGCCTACCATCATAACTCCTCCAAACAAAACACGACTAATGGCATTTACTTTCCCCCATGAAGTAACTTTTATTAAAGAAATTTCTTTCTACAACGCTAAGTTTTGGAGAATTGTACAGTCTTAATTTAAATGGGACACCCTGTATAACATACAGATGTGTTAATTATTTTTAGGCTTTTACTAGTTAAATAGACAATTATAGGCGCTGTATAATCTACATATAATACTCATAATACCTTAAAATGAATATGTAACCTAAATGCGTGCACTTTCAGCATAAGGATTAAAAAAGCCAAATAGGTATAAATCCAAAGCTTAATTATGAAGTTGTTAATTATTTATTACGTTATTTTAGCCCCATATTGGGCGCAAATTTGAAGTAGGAGATGTATTGTAATTCAACTGTCGGGGAGCCGAACTTGAAGTAATTGGAACCGCACGTATGGTACCCAGTAGCCTTCGTCCCAAATTTAAAAATATTAACTTTGTAATCTAACTGTTTCTTTAAATATTATGTATTTATGTTTGCCTTGGCTGCGTCAGTATTATTGTTAGAGACATGGATGTCTTGGCAGGGTTGTGGTACGACTAAGAATGTAGGCTTATACAGATTATAATTTTACTTCACTCCTTTTATTAATCCTTGACACAGTTTAAATAACACTTCAGTGATATAGAGAGCTGTGAGATTCTTGTCTCACACTAAAATACGTATTAAATTTCTCGAGGACGCATCTCGCATCCGGTTAGGAACACTGTCTACAACCAACGCGTCCATTTATGAGCGCTGTCTACAAGCAACTGACTTGATTTTTACCGCCTAAATTTGTAAATTTCTGTATTTCAAGTCTCTGATTGGCTAATCCTAATCCAATAGAATACCTTCATTTAACTAAAGCTTTTTCTGATTGTTGATTGCTATTTTATAAACTGTCACAAAAATTACATTATTGCTTCCAAGAATTACAAGTAGTATTGTTAATCCTTCAAATTCATTATTGCCTCAAAGTTACCTCATGCTTAACAAATTTTAACGTATTATTCTCACAGCTCCTACATTATTAAATTATGTAATACATTCACATAACATTATTACACATGTATACAATAATATAAACATATAAAATGACTGTAATAAACACTATTTATATATTGTTATATACACATATTGCTTTAAGGCGGGCTGTTATTGAATTTACATATTATATAATTAGAATGAAATCATTTAAATGTAAAAAATACTGCCTCAATTATTACATGATAATCTGAAAGTAACTGTTCCTCCACAAAAACCGTGCATAGGATAAGGTAGGAAAGGGAAAATCAAATGACTGAAAAGTTCAATGCCAACCCGTGATTCCGGCTATGGCGTTGAATTTTTCAGTCGTCTGATTCTATGATCTTTCCAATAATCTAGTCTCTCTATGCAATAATAGAACTATAACCGACAGATTTATGGTTATATTAAATTTTAAATTGCTATATAACACCTTAGTGACATTGATAAATTACAAAAGATTATTTCGTGTACTAATTACACTACTCAACAATGGAGAGAACCTGTGTTCATACCCCGAAATGACTGGTCATCTTAGCCAAGTGTGCTTTCGTGGTTTTCCTAGATCAGTGTGTAAATATGTGGATGAACTATCACAAAACATGCATTTTTCTGTCCTCATTTCCTCTTGCTTCAGTTCCTTTGTCATCTTTTAGAGATGAACAGCCAGGCGCGATGGACAGTGGTGTGCGACGCATGGCGGTGGACGTCCTTTGAGGGAAAGTTTTTATTCTGATTATTTGACATCAGAATGAAATTGACATCTGGCACAGAACCTTATGCCTGAAACCGTGAGTAGAGATGGAAGAGGGGGAAGCTTTAAGGGGAACTTTCTGTCCTACATCTGGAAATGACAGGGACACTGCCAAATCCACCCGCAGTTCGCACTCTCTCACTTCATCCCTCCCTTCCGAGAATAACATAGGTCGATAGGCTACTATTGGTTGGAGTGCTGAAATCCTCCGTCCACAATTTATATACTCAAGGACGAGCTGAATCGACTAATATGTAATAAACTTTGAGACCTCATTTGGAGAGTAGGCTATTGTTATTCTCAATTATTTACACTAAAGTGGGACATAACGTGGAAAAAATTTTAAAATGTCGCAGTATTATTAAAATTCATTAACACAATTCTAATGGCCAAATTAGTTTTTTTTTTACAAAATTTCATTATGGTATATTAAGAGTTTGCACAAACTTCTTGTTAAAGCCAGTTTCATTCCTTATAAGGGAAGAAACAGACTTCAAAATCTGATGAGTTACATCCACATGACTTTCTCTACCATCTATCATTTATTAATAGATATACAAATTATTCTTACGAAAGCTGAATTTTTCTACTTCATTTTAATTGAGATAATGCTTTGCAGAAGTAGCTGCATTACACAGCTTAAAACATTTGACTATTGCTTAAAGCCTACCAATTCCCCTTGCATCTACAAGAAAATTAGAAGATTAACATCTCGATATCGATTAACGTGAAGCATATGGAGAATAAGCGTTTGTAAAAATAGTTTGTACAAGAGTAGAGAAAGTCGTGTGAGTGTAACACATCAGATTTTTTTCTGCATTATATTATTTGGATGCACACTTTATTATATAAAACTTACAAATTTTATTAAAAAAGCAACACTTGAGTAACATATGAATTATTATTTTAAGTTTAAATGTGAGAAACAATAGTTATTTATGAAACGACCTTATACTGGCAGTTAATAAGGGACGTGAGTGGCGAGTAACTTCATGAAAGTCTTAATAACCATTATTTCACACAATAGTTTTTCTACGACGTTTAGATATATAATAAATATTTAATATATATATATGCATACGAAAGAAAATAAAAATACGATAAATCAATTTCCCGCTGCATATTTTAGATGCGCTTCAATAACAAGTGAATATCGATTCAAGGTCGTAGGTATTGTTTTTACACGATGGAAACAGAAATGTTTATTAGTGGATTTGAACAGGTGGAATTTAGTTCCTCCTGATATCCGAGGAGGCGAGGAATGTATGCAAGAACTTACTCCTGAAAAGTCATAGAAAATGTAGGAAAATTTGAATGACAAGTTCATTCTTTGGCGAGCAAGAAAAAATGTAACTTCATTGTCAGAAAATGTGCTCATAGTTTACTTTGGAGAAATGCCAAAACAATGAAATCCCGAAACTTGTGTACAAATAATTTGGTATTGAAGACTGCTCTAAGCTGATATATTCAAGTATAAGAAGTTGTATTACCTGTTAAAACAGAAATTGGTAGGGTAAAGAGGGAACAAATCAAAAGCATTCTCGACAAATGAAATAAAACCTTCATTGGTGAAGCACCTGACAATACGTATCTGCTGATAAATGTAAATATAACTATTCCAATGGCTTTGAGTAGGACAGCGCGCAAGCGAATAAATCTGTATCAAAAGGACTTCATTTCGATACAGATTTATAACATAAATAAACACATTTAAGATAGAATGATTTATTACTCAACTTCAAATGTTATGGTGCTAGAAGTCTTCGTAGTTCCATTAATATTTTGTATTAAATGTTTCGGAAACATTTAGTATATTAGAATGACATTGTCATAAATTGAACACTTGTATCTTATTTGGATTGTTTGGTTCGAATCCTGGTTTTGACCATATTTTTAAAACGAGATTTTGTTTCACGAAATAATTTCAGTAATCCAATGTTCCAATCTTTTCTGAAAGTACAATATCCTGATGCGAAAGCATATGTCTGCCAGCTGGATGTGTGATTCGAAAATGCTGCATCGTAATGAATAAATCTATTTGGCGTTTTCTCGTACACTTATCATAGAGTAAGTAAGGGAATTTGATTGTTCTCCCCCTTCAGTAATACCAAAACTAAGGTCTGGTGCTTGCAAAGAAATTAATATATTTTTGTTAGTCATTTAAAATATTTAAAGTTAATATGTCTATACAAATATTTTTCTATAATTTGCAGACTTCATGAAAAAAATTATAACATGTAACGTGCTACTTACACATGACTTTTTCCACCCACTCTTCCACAATCTGTATAACTGGTTTCATTATAAAATTCACTGTAACTACAAGAGAGATGCAAGAGCCAGAAGCAATAATGAAATCTGTAAAAAGCGGGTAGCTGTGCATTGTCTTTGAAATTTCACTGTTTCCTTGACCACTAGAAACGACTGTCCCTCCTCGCTCTTCCGGAGAGTGGAACATCCTGCAAACGTTTTCTTGTCAGAGGTCTACAGTACAAAGCTTTCCTGTTTCAGAGAAGGTGCATATCTAAAATATACTAAGCGAAATGCATGTAGGGATTTCTGAACGAGCATTGGAAGCCACATACATAAAACCAAAGCCGGAGACTATATAAATATAGAAATTTTTATATTGTATTCTTGAAGCTAATGAGACTTCAGAAAGCGGATAGATACATAGAGTCGAATGTATAGAATCATGCCGATATAATGTGCATTGGTTTATGTTGGTAAGGAAATATTAAACCTCCCCTATCACGCGCAGTCCCTTTCTTACTTGGTTCTCGCCCTCTATTTAATGTTTGTTTTATTCCTTCCGTCTCCTTCGTTCCTGAGCCTGAAACCGACCTGTTTTATAGCTTAATGTTTAAGTGCCAGGCTTCTGACATCAAAGCAATACGAGGAGGACTGTGCAGGAGTTGGTGTACACCGTCGTTGCAAAGCATACCTTCTAGTTAAGTGAAATATTTTCGTACTCTTCCCCACTTGCCGCTCACCAAGACCTGACATTTGTTCAGGGACTAATGCGTGAGTATCGGACTTGAATTCAAAGCAATCAGAAATTATTTCACCCAGGCTGGTGATGAATTACTGTCAACATTAAATAAACGAAAGCAAAAGGATCGGCACGTTTCCGTGCACTCTACTGTACATACCTACGGATGAATAGTAAGAGTTGGATTACTTTGAATAAAATCTTTTAAGCACTTCCTGTGTATACTCCTTGTTTTATTTATCTTCCAATAGTTCGCCGAAGTTGCCGAACTACTTGGCGAAAGTGGTTGCTCGCATGTTGATGAAGAGGTCTGGGGTCTCTATCCGTTGGGAATTATTTGTTGTGTTAATGCCTTTCTTGGACTTCTGCCTTAAGTTTCTATTTTCAAAAGTAATAAATACCGGATGACCTCGGACACCAAAGTACTTGGTCCCAATTTCAACTATATGTTCAGTCGTTTAATTCATTATCTCTGAAGATGCAGACAATGCAGATTTAACGATAATACAAAATTGTGGTATACGCTTCTGCTGCAATTACAAATCCACATGTATCCGTAATATATACCGAGCGGGATGGCTCAGGCAGTCACGTCTGTGGCCCGCATTCGGGAGATCCCGAAATCGATCCCCGGCGACTCTTTTTTCGGGGGGTTTTCCGGGGTTGTCGAGCGAATGCTGGAGTGGTTTCTTTCATCCCCGAATTCATGTCCATTTAGTTTTATTCTTCATTTCATTCATCTTTCATTTCAGAATCGGAAGTATCTGCGATGGTATTTCGGTGTAGCGTGGCAGCTAAAAAAATTCTCTTTGTGACTCTCTTCGTCCCTCGGCTTTCGGTTGGCTGCCGGGGTATCCGAAACCCCTAGTGTGAGGTGGGGTCCCGTTCTGTCTGTTCGTCTACTGGGATGCTTCTATCTGGAATCTTAAGGATCCTATCATTGCTGTGCCATCGCTCCTGATTCCGGCCGCGCGGGGGCTCTCTCACCTCATCTTTACTCCTGGGGATGCCTTCTCTTGGGACGTAGGTATAATATCCACTCTGGATTGGTCCCCTCCGCAGTCAATCCAACCCAATCCCTAATATTTTATGCTATTCACACATAAAGTGATTCTTCTATCCATAATGTGTTATTCACAAAGCTTTGCCCACAAAGATATGATATTGGACAATATAACAACAGCTCTTCGATGGAGAAAAAAATATGACATCATACAATTTTCTCTAACCTCTATCGCTTAATACCTCTATGCAATTTATACTTAGGAAAGGTTATTTTCCTATCTACTTCATTTTAATCCAGATAAACCTTTCTCGTAATAGCTGCATTACACATTTCGTATACATACAAAGCGATTAGCGATAGTCATATGTTTTATAACTGGACACTATACGCTGGCCTTAAAGTACCATACTGTTTACATGACATTGCGAGAAACAGCTGAACATCGATAGGGCTTTAAAAGAATGGCTAAGTATTGATAAATTCTAACCTTTAATAATGAATATCCCGGAAATGGCTTGTGCTGTAAACACTTATTTGAAATACATTTGTGTTTTAAATGTATCTAACATTTTGTGTAGAACGTTTGCCTCTGTCGCTTAACAATTAATAGTTATACAAGATTGTACAAAATTTCTTCTGAATGAAGAGGACTTCAAAAGCTATTCCCAGAAAATTCAAGAGATACATTTTATTTGCCATGTTAATATATCTTTAATATATGGTATTTTACGCAAAATCGTTTGAGCATTTTTCAGAATATAAACAAATTTCTTAAAATCTCCTATGCAAAGGATCGTTTGGGGTGGGGAATTTTCTTGAAAACACCTGTTACATCATAGGAAGATACTGAACCTAAATACCAAGTTTGGTGTTTATCCGACTGTTCGTTTCTGAGTTATGCTGTTCACACACAGACAGACACACACACGCACATGATTCCAAAAATGCTTTTTTTGGATTCAGGGGGGCCTCAAAACATATATTTCCGATGAAATCTCGGTATCGAATTTTTTAGTGGAATACTATACTTCCCCTACTTACTATACGTAGTAGAGAAAGTAAATAGGTCTCTGTGTGTCTATCAACAACATAACCGAAAAATAAAAAGGCGGATAAATATCAAAGTTGCTATTTGGGTGCAGTATCTTTCAAAGATGCGACACACAGATTTTTAAGAAACTCCCTCCACCCCAGACTATCCTTTACATGGAACATTTTTCGAAAAATTATTATTTTCTCAAAAATGCCTCTAACGATTTTGATTAAAATATCATATATTTAAGATATTTTTATGACCAGTAAAATAAAAAGTATATCTTGAATTTTCCGGGAATGTCCTCAAAAGCCCTCTCGATTCCGAATGAGCTTTGCATAGATGGTAAATTGTAAGAGATTTGCAAAAGTTTACTTAAAAAAAAGTAGATGTCGTTAAAACACGCAGTTAATATCATAAACTTTTTTTATGTAGATTAGACCATTTCCGAGATATTCCTTTATTTGTTTGCATTTTCCAATACTTATACTTTTTCTTAAATTGGAATTCCTTATTCTTTTTACTTTATTTATTCTTCTTTACTTTACTTTCTCTACTAGTAGTTCGCGTGTGTGGATATGTGCAAAAACGAAAAGTCGGATAAATACCAAACCTATGTTTAGGTTCAGTATCTTTCAAAGATGACACGAAACTTTTCAAGAAAACACCCACCCCAGACTACCCTTTACATGGACCATTTTTCGAAAATATTGATTTTCTCAAATATTTTGATTTTGATTCAAATATCAAACGTTTAAGATACTTTCATGGCAAATGAAACGTATATCTTGAATTTTCTGGGAATGTCCTCAAAAGTTTTCTTCATTCTCCATGAATTTTGCATAACTGGTAAACGCAAGAGATAGACAAATGTTTACTACACAAAAAATGTAGATCTTGTTAAAACACACAATTTGTGTCATATACACTTTTTGTGGAGTGAACAATTTCCGAGATATTCCTTGTTATTTGTTTGAGTTTTCAATACTTTTTCTTAAATGGGCATTCGTTATTCGTTTTTTGTTTTCTCATGTCCTGGACATGTAAAAATTTGAGTAATGCTTAAAGCCTACCTATTCCTCCTGCCCCTACAAGAAAATTAGTAATAATATCTGCAAATGCTTGTCTGATTAACATTAAGTAGATTCAGAATAAGCGTTTATAAAAATAGTTTGAACAAGAGTAAAAAATGTCATATGGGTATATCAGATTTTTCGTGGTTATTCCGAATCGGCAGGCGAAAGCTGGGGTGGTTCCTCTTCTACTTACACCACGATTCTCCTTTCCCTCATATCCTCATCATCTCCTTGACTGTCATTTGTTTCAGGGTTGTAGGACCAGTTGGCGGTGTACGGTGATTTCGGCTGGGCAGTGGGGGTGCGCTTTTTAGAGATTTCTTCCCTGCCGTTGGTCGAGACTTCCAGTCGGAACCCGCCTCAAAAGTGGACCCCGCCAGGAAGGTCTTCCGGGGATTAGGGACTTGTGGTTGTGTTGGGCGTCGTCGGCTTCATTCAATCTGCAAACATTAGGGACTCCTGATCCGGTCACCCTTCGTATCTCTTCCCCGTCCCTCCCTCTCAAAGGTCACGTCGGAAGCACAAAGGGCCACATGGTCCATGTGTGGTGCTTACCACGGTTTCGGGGGCCACTACGTGAATGTGTACCTGCGTGATCACTCCCCTCAGTAACTATGGATTCACTGTTTTGGTTCTTAGAACGTCAGAATTTAACCTAATGTATATTTTCTTTGGAGATTTTGGATTCCTTGGTTTTATCCATTTCCTCTACTTGATGTCGACATTCAGACATTCTATAACAGCAATTAAAAATCTGATGTGTTACACTCACATGACTTTCTCCAGCAGAGAGAGAGAGAGGGAGAGAGAGAGATAAAAGAAATTTCAAATTATCTACGTGTTGTGTGTCATAACAAGCAGAGCAGTTGGTACTCGTACATAAATATTACACAAAATCTACTTAATCAATCCATAGATCCATATTAGTGAGAAAAGCATAAGAAATCTGAATAGCAACTACATTTATAATGTATAAGAAACAAATTGTTAGAAATTGTTAGAAATATAAGTATGTTTAAGAAATAAGTTGTAAATGAAAGTGTAGCAAGTGTAAATATGCCTAATTAAGCGTTAAATGTATATCAAATAGGATATTTAATAGTGGCTGTGTTAGTGAATAAACAAACTTTACTCGTCATTGAACACCAGGTCGTTGACCTTAAAAGATAAAACTATTCTGCTACACGAATGTCCAGTGAGTGTTACATAAATAGTGACAGTGAGAAATGGCAAGTTTTCTATAAAAAGGTTATGTTTCTTTCTTTCTTTCAGGAGACTTTCAGAAAATATTTAAAAATTTGAAAGACAAAACAAAACAAAAGAGAACATAGGTTTTAAATATTTCTAAAAGGGGGCAATTTGAGGCAGTAGTTTTTTGCACTTAAACTATATCAGTCTAATTATATAAATATAATAACAACCCGCCTAAAAGCAATATGTATATAAATAATATATAAAGTGTATTTAACCATCTTTGTATTATGTTTATATTATTCTGTACATGTATAATAATGTTATGTGAATGTATTAAGTAATTTAGCAATGTAGGTTCTGTGAGAATAGAAGCCGAAAGTTGCTAACAAACAGGTAATAATGAGGTAACCTTGGGACAACAATAAATGAGAAAGTTTAGTAATGCTACTAATAATTCTTGGAACAATAATGTAATATTTAAAACAGTTTATAAATAGCCAATAAACAACTAGAAAAAAGCTTAAGTTAAATAAAAGTATTATATTGGAGTAGGATTAGCCAATCAGAGCCTTAAAATAGGGAAAAAGTGCAAATTCAAGCGGCAGATGCTACTAGACAGCGTTCCTAGGCAGACGCTATTAGATTGCGTACTCGATCGGTACGGACGTGTTCAATGTGTGAGACATGAAAATTCATTACGGCGAGAATAATATAATGTTTAGGTGTTAAAAAGTAATTAAAAATCTGACAGCTCTACAGTATTATATATCAGTGAAATATTATTTAATGGTGTGAAAGATTGATAAAAAGGAGTGAAGTAAAAATAATAATTTGTGAAAGCCTTCATTCTTTAGTCACACCACCCGTGCTAAGAGATACATGTTTCTACAAATTACTACTGACGCAGCAGTTTAAATAAACATGAAAATACAAACTTGATTTTTAAAACGTGGGGCGAAGGCCACCGGAAACTTTGTATCGTACGTGGGTCTGCAACTACCTCAAGTTTGGTGCCCAAAGCGTGGTGCAAATAACGTAAAGATCTTCTACTTCAAGAGATAATAATGATAATAATTGTGCAATAGTTACACTCAATGTTGTGCAGAAAAGGTTTCATAAAGATAGAAATTATTAGACTAAACTGAGAAACTATTTTAGGATTTATAGAGATGGTTACGTGTAAGCAACAACCGAGCGAAATGGCTTGTGGTTTTCCCTGGTCGGTAGGCAAATGCTGGGGTGGCTTCTTATCTACAATGATTTCCTTTCCATTATTTCCCTTTCATTCTATTTCCTTCTCATATTCAGGCGTGTTTCTAGGTTTCAAGCGTATGACGCGGAAGCTTGTTCAAAGGAATGAGTACTCCCCGTGGCTATTAGAGGGCTGTTTGGCCAACTGGTAGTTCATCGCCCTCTCTAGGCACTTCCAGTAGTGGGACGAGTTTTCGAGCCTGGATCCGTTGCGCATCTCAGTGTCCTGTCTACCTGCGGTCTGTGGCTTCCTGTGGTTCCTTCACTACATACCTTCCTCCTGGGTGGGTAGCCACAATAGATCTAAGCTGGTTGCAGTGTCCGAGTCGGCCCTCCTCGTTGATTAACCTACATCTACACGTATAATAAGCAGTAACTAATTTTATATTCCTAATATTGGAAATAGCTTAATTTTGTTTAAAGTATTCAAAAATAAATATATATTAATTTTAAACTTATATGTTTGATACTCAAAATTAAAAGCATAAATTAGAATATAGTCTCACGCGCCCCGTTAGATGCAGAATAATAACTATTCGCTATTTTGCGCAATTTGCTTTATTTATTTCTAGATAACAAAACAGAGTTCATAAACAATAAAATATTTTGTTTTCAATCCCATTAGGAGGTATCGAGTGCTTCCTCCAAAGAATAATTTTTTGTTCCACTTTGAAAGCTAGATTCTAACGTAGAATAGTAATTGAAGTTTACAAACGCGTATTTTGATTTAAAGAGAGGCTGTTTTCTATGAAAATTCACAAAGAAAGCTTTGGGAATTTCAAGTTCAGCTAAATTGGACAAGACATTTTGGCATTTTCTTGTCCAATGACATTTGTCAAATAACTTTGTATTCCCTCTGAATATAATTTTTTCAGTCGTTATATATGTCGACAAACGTTAATAAAACCATTAGATTCTTAAATTATTTAACTGAACACTTTTCATTATACATGGTAAACGTTTTCAAGTTCTTTGTTTAGAGGTTTAATCGCTAAAAAACAAAAATCTGGTGAAATAAGAGATTTATTGACTGTAATTTAAATCATCACTTTATTTAATTTATGAAAGAAAATTAAGTGGAGAGTATGAAACCAAGAACTCGATGCAAGAAGTCCATAACTTCTTCTTTTTTCCCTCTCTTAATGTTTAGTTATAATATCTAATGATTCATTCAAAGAAGTATTTTATGTTTCACTGTGAATTAGAGGATAACATAGAATAATGTGAAGTATACAAGCAACTACACTTGCATATTGAATTTTAGAATATAATGCGGGGTTTAAAAATGCCAGTTTTAGTGATCCAGTAAATGAATAAATCCTATTGTGTGTAATTATTCTCAATAAAATATTACAAATGTATACCATATACTGTATTATTATATTATTAATATCTTTTTACAATTATCAAGGCGGAAATAGCTGGAAATTTTACTTTCTTATTCATATTGTTTTTATATGCAGTTTACGTATAATTTACGTTTAATATAGAAGCAATTTGTTTAATTTTAATGGAAAAACTAGATCTATCTATATGCGCCTGTGCTAACTTTTACCATTATGATAAAAGCTTTAAATTTTGATTCATTTTTAGGTTTAATACTCATGAGTACACTTAGAGAAGTGTCTTAACCTTATAACTTGCTAGCATCAATATATTTTATGGTTTTGTTTCTTAATTTCTCTTTCATGGGTTATGGGCTTTCTAACACACATTTTTATTTATTTTGATCTTTAAGTGTAGTCATATAGTTATTTAATATAAAATATTCTATTAAATAGGTACTTATTGTTTTTAGCTTTTCTTTAGGCATTCAATTGCACTATCGTACGAAAAATATTGGTCTGGCTATCCTTTTTGAAACGTTATTATAAAGCTAAATTAAAAATAACGGGATTTGAAACAAATGATTGCCATAAAGAGACTATCGATACTGACTGTAGTGTGCGAAGATTGTGGTAACGGGTGTAGCATGCCTGCCTTCAGCGGGAACGCAGACGCTGACAGAAGACGGCTACACAAAGGTGAATGTCGTTAACGTATTGTGTCCTGCTGATATCTGAAGTTGCAGATGTTAAGGATGGTATATCTAAATGAAGGGGCCAGAAGAACGGAAATTTAGGTTCCGTGACGTCACGGACACCCTCCGCTTTACCTTCTGTATTTAAGTACGATGCGTGAAGCGAGGGAGGGGGGCTCCAAGCAGGCTGGTGCATGTGTCCGGGAACCTCCATCAGCCAGGGCGGGGTAGGCGATCAATACTCCGGGAGCAGTGTGGGGCCGGGACGAAAACCCGGCCAGGGAAACTTGGCCAGGGCTCCGACCACTGCGCAAGGCTGTACAGAAGGTGGGGTGGGGAGGGACCCGGTGGTGGCACACACAGGCACACGACCAGAGAGAGGGCTGAAGGCTGTCTCGAAGCGGCGGGGCCCCCCAAATTGTAACCAGAAACAAGTGGAGGAGAAGCAGTCTTCGAGCTCACCGGGTGGAACATCACAAAAAGGGGGCATCCCCTGTTTTTTCAAATTCTGTGCTAGGACACTAATACCCAACAACAGGTGCAGTAATACACTTAGGAACATTTATAAACAATTTTGGGGGGTTGCTTCAGGGCATTCTTTGTTTTCTTCGATGAGACAGTGCCGATATGTTATCTGTGTGCAGTGATCCCTAAAAGTGACAAGGCGATGCCGAGGCCCGCCCCAACGGAAACGTCGACGACTACCAGCAGGACATCTCTGCCAGAACCGTCATCTGAAGCGAGCAGATCCCTCGAGGAGTCTCTGCTGCTCAGGACATGAACCGTCCAGGAACGACAAACGACATCCACCATCTTCCTTCTTACTGCCACCACCAGCATTGTTGCTGACCTCCCGCTCCAACTGAGACCAGAACACATCAACATTGCGGCAACTTCAAGCAACATCAACGGGTGTGTCTCTGAAGATGATGGGATTACTGTCGACACTGCTACTGTCGGACTGTTTATCCTCCGAGGGCAATAGTGTTGCGGACTCGCTGGAGGAGTGTCCGCAGCACCATCAAGTTCGGCCTCGACGTCGCTGCGAAGTCCGGCCAACGGAGGACCCTACCATCAAAGCTGCTACTGCGACCGCCGTATAGGCCCCGACGAAGATTTTAAGTGTTGTTGCAAGTCTATAATTTTTTGCCACACCCAACATAACCCTCATAAGTCGTTTGTTTGTAAAACACTTTGCTCGTGTGTGCGTGTGTAATATCCCGCACGCTGCCAAAACTCCTCTGCAGAAGAAGATAACGACGGGAGTTTTTAACAGAAAAATTTCGTATTCAAGAAGAAAGAAGCTATTAATACGTCTTTACATCTTTTTACATTTTCCCGAAGCGCACCCCTTGTACGTAAACACGCCTGCCCGGAACTATTTTTGTTTTGTAACCTGCCAAACTCTTTCAAGGAACACACCTGGCATCCTCAAGACAAATCAAATCCTCGCAGCTCAAGATGAGGGGTATCAAGATGATGCAAGATACCACTGTCTCCTGGGGTATCATCTTCTTGGCGGCGACAGCTTCCCTCCTCCGGCCAGGGGCTCAGGGACCCTTCGTCCAAGCCGCGTAAGTAACCCAAGTCTTTGTTTCATCTTGCTAAACTCAGTTGCAATGTCGTAGAAAACATACACTGTAGGAGTTGATATATATTGAACAACAGAGGTTACCTTACTCAATCACACATCCGATAGTGAATAAAACATCTTAGGGAGCGTTTGATCATATTAAGAGTATTAATGCCATAAAATTCAAATATATAAAGATCGTTATTACTTTGTTAATGGAACAAGCTTTGTTTTATTGCCACTGCTTGGTTAGCTCTGCTAATAAAAAATTATTACTGTTTTTTACTTTTTAACTGTCACCAAAATGAATAAACATTAAAGACACCTAATGCATGCTTCTTACGTTATAATTGTTCAATGTTAGCTCAGAGCAAGAAATAAAATAACATTTCACTGATGTATTAGCTCCCATAGCATCATAAATATTGACGTAAGTGAGTCAGTCAGTGTTATTATGAAATTATTCATATTTCTGAACGCGATTTCTAAAGCTACCGGCTGTATATCGGAAATGTTTGTTGCTTTAAATGTAATTATGTTTTTTTTTTAATATTTTATTGAGTTTTGTTAAATGTTCAGCATATATACATTTTCGTAGTAAGATGCTCCTATATAGCCATTTATAAGAAAATAAACACAATGATATTTTGAAAGTTTGTTAATTTTAACAAACTCATAGGTCTCCTTTTCGAGGCAACGTAATTTTTGTAATTTTGTTTATCCCAAATGTTTTCAAAATGCTACCAGATGAGAAAAGTTAAGTGAACCACTTTGTATATAATGTAAACGATACGAAGTAATGTATTTCTCTCAAATTAGCAATTGAATTGGAATGTATTGAATTCTAGAGCACCTTTCCTTTGTCTCAAGCTCAACAAACGGTTCCATCAGCTGTGCCTCAGTGAAGATACCATATTGTTTTGCAGGGTGGGGTCGCACCTGATATTACCCCCACACTCATGATTCTGACCTGCACAGATAGTGCTCATAAACAAAACAAGTATACTAAGGAAAGGGATTAGCTTCAGATTTTGCACACAGAATACAAGTAAGAAAACGAAACAACTTAGCGCTCATTCACAGAGAAGGTAGTTGTGAACAAATGAGGTTAACTCATCTCCCCACCTTATCACGTCACATTACCTTCCAAAGGGGTGAACTGATTCCGGCTGCGATCAAAGCAATTCGATTATCACCCTCGAGTGGGTGGAAGCTAAGATGTTCCCACTTCAGCAGCAAAGTCAAGAGACTTATTTGGTGCTTATGAAGGATAGAGGTTAAACTAACATTATACTCGTTCATGTTAACAAAATTATTTTCGTTAATCAAAGTTATGTCATATATGTATACCCTTGAAAGTTACTGACCTCTTAGAATTCATCTAATTGTTTTATAAGTGCATTCTTTGATTAACTAAGTAATTTAGTAAATAGTGTTTTATTTTTAAAAGCTCAAAGAAAATAGATGAGCCCTCTACAAAAATAAAGAATGTCAGGATGCAACAGTTTTACAACAAATGAATTTTAAACGTTCAAAACTATGTTACAGCAAACTACTGTAGTGTTTGATTTCAGAATGTATGTTTGACAATATTTTAGCAAAACCAAAATTTTTATAAATATATTTTATCAAATCAAAATAGAATATTGAATCAACTTCAGCTCTACTGTAAAGCGATTAGCAGTAATTACGTATCTTACTGTTAGGATAAATCGTTTTCGTATTACTTTGCATAAAAATACTGTTTTAAAATGACATTTTTAATTTATTACTGCAAGAAATGCACAAAAAGTATTTGCGGTACTTTAAGTTCAGTGGTATTGAACAAGAAATATATTTCGACCTTTTTCTTGCTCAAAACTATATTAAAGAATTAAAATGCTTTTCTCCAGAATTAATTCAAATCTCTCCAGGATACAGCGTTTGTCAGAATTTTGTTTTCTCTCTCTTCACATCATGTATTAAAACTGTTTAGATCATTATATATTTTGTAAAAGATTAATAAAAACTATTAAATTCTGCTATTTGCTCTTATAGGCTTCTGAAAACCTTCCATTATACATGGTGAATGTTTTCAGGTTGTTTGATTAAAAGCTTCATCTCTGAAACAAAATTTGGAAACATTTCCAGAAATATATTTCTACGTTTCATTTAATGTATGCGTGTATATTCCAAAGAGTATAACTATACATAAATACCAAGGGCTCAAACTTAAAAAGAATGAAAACTAAAATTTAATTTCATATTTTTATAACCTTTCTTCATAATTTTAAATTTCCACTCTTATAAAAGAAGCCGTTAAGTTTTATATTCCCATTTTTGTATTGTATAACAATCCCTAAAACATCCTTTAGATGAAAAATGATAACCTTTCTAGATTTTTAACCATAATGTGAAAATGTTAACATTCCTACAATTTGCAATGCGATCTTCATAATTTTAGTTGATTTTGATGCATCAGGCATGTATTTTATATGACGTAATCCCGAAGATATATTTATTCAGCATTTGCAATTCCTTTTCATTCATTATTATCATTCATATAATTGTTTACACTGACAGTTCTAGTTCAGAACTACTTATTGTATTTGAACGTTCATTAAGATGAAGCTGTTTCACCAGTAATAATTTCACTGTTTACATATTTTTGTTAATACTTCCATAGTATTATCCTTATTTTAATCACTCGTAGCAGAAGTATTGAACACTTCTATGTCATGGGCAAATATAGAGAATAACAAATAAGACTGGAGATAAGGTAGATTTTATTGAAAAACCCGAACAATGTAGGACAGGGCGTTTTGAGACCCCTCTCTCATTTTGCACATATGGCAGGGAATGTGGGTGGGGTAGTAGCCCGGATACTCCCCCCTCCTTCCCTCTCTGCGACACCTTCCACCATATTTACATGTCTAACCGCAAAGCATAATACGAAATACACTGCGTTTCTCTATCTGCAGAAAACTTTTTGAGTTTCTCACTTTACTGTTTTACTTTCTGTTGATATTTTAAGTCATACTTAAACTCTATTCTGTGGTATTTCAATAACTCTTGGCAAATGTGAAATATTCTCCCTAGCTTTCAAAATGAGCTTACCTATATTCGGGAATAAATTTTAAAATTAGAAGGATACATTTGAAGTTGTTGGATTAATTGTGTCAAAGATGTGCGAATTCTAGCCGATAATACTTCAATGACAGGCTTCATCTGTGCTTAAAAGACCTTTATTTTTATTATTATAATTATGACTAGAAGTTAATAAAATTTTTTAAATGTTTCCAACTTAATGTTTTATTTTATTATTTTTTTACTGCACGTAATAGGTTTATAGGAGGAATGGAACTAGTTCTATTATTTTCAAAACATTTTATTACATTAGGTGTGCCTCCAATACCAGTTGCTATTTTGAAATGTGTACCATAAAATTATTTATAGCTATAAAAGCAAAGCAATTGGTGTTTATGAAAATATTTTTTGGTAAATATGTGGCGTGCAATGCAAGGTTTCTGATATTTAGTGTAAAGGATACAAGCATTTCCTGTTTCAGGATTAGTGTCTCTTATAAACGAAATAACCAGGTTTAATAACAAAAATATTAAGAAATTTCAAATTTTTAGTTTTGAAAATCAACTTAGTTCAACTTCAAAGAAATATTTTGCCTATTATGTCAGCAGAGTTAACTATCTGTGATATTTTCTGTATTTGTTACGATGTTTCGTGAAGTAACTGTGAATATCCCAGCTTGACAGTTAAACAGACATGGGGAAATGATATTTTTGTTTAATTTTATAGCTCCAGAGAGGTTTTGCTACCCTATTATACCCTAAACCTTATCTTATGTCTTCAGACCTCAGGTTGTACTTCCCTTTTCCTTTATCTAAGTGCGCTCTTAACAACTTTAGAAAATGACTTAAAGCGTTGAATTTGACATTGCAGACTGCAGTACCTTCTAACAATTCAGTATGAAAATTTTAAATGGTCGTACCATTGCATATTTTAGAATAAATTAACTAATATACGAAATAATAGAAAGGTTAAAACTTTTGTATAAATTCAAATAGTTAAACAACATAAATAAAACTGTAAATTTAAGAAACACAATAGCTTTACATTGCCAACTGGTATCCCATCCTCGAGTATAATGCAAGCAAAATGTAAACTGCAGTAACGTGAGGGGTATGTAGATTCATATTTATATTGCTTGTCAAAGAAAGTATCAATGGCCTCAAATAAATCACTTCTCCCGAATAATCCTCCTACAGAAGGTTTCTGTGAAGACGGTTACCGGAATGCTAAAATCTCAATTTTCCTTGAAAATGTACGTTTTTTACTTTTAATTTCAAAATACATATTGAAGGCTATGTTAGGTTTATAAACACTTAAGTAATTAAGGCCCATTCTAACACCTGTTCTGTTCACTATTTTAACCCTTTCCAACCCAATTTATTTTCGCCTGAAACCGACTTTTGAAACCTGATGGTGTGGGAGTACCTATGACACGAGTTGCCTTAATCTCTGATTTGTAGCTCAGCAATGAACATGGCTAGCTAGGATTTTGAATCCTTTCTGCTGTGTTACCAAGTCTGCGACAAAGGATGGGATGGATGCATGAAAAATAAGCGGTGATTGTCATGTGTATATGTTATCATTATAGCTGAACACGCACTTCGAAATTATATTAAAAAAGAAAAGACAGGAAATACATTTTTAACTTTTTTATTTTAGGTATACTAATATCAATTTTAATAAATATCTATCCCAAGGATAAATATTAGTAGAAGTTAACACTTTCAAGTCAAGATTTTTATCCAACTTCTAACAACAAACATGTATAATGATGCATATGTCAACATTGGGCTGAAAAAGGTTAAATGCTTGTGTGCTGTTAGCCTTGGTTTCCTTTCATTGGATTCAAAATGCTATTACTTTCATAAATATTCGTGGAAGTAATCAGAAACATTTGATGAACTTTTCTCCGAAGCCAGAAATGAATATAGTATTTTTGTCTATGTGCCTATTTTTTGTTAGTTTACTCCTCAAAGTACTCAGATTTAAAATAAATCATGACTAATGGTTTAACATCCACCATTTAATAAATACAGAAATATGATTACAAATAATTATGTTTGAAAATATGAATTACACATAGAGAAGAGATACCTTTTGTATAGGATTTATTAACGATGTATTTTAAAGCTCGTATAAAATTCAAAATTTGTGAATAAAAAATCAAAGGATCTGAAAATGTGCCTTAAAAATTGAATATTTCACTTCAGTATGCCACTAAGTGAAGGAAAGGATATATTGAAAAATCAGTTTTCGGCATATATAGGCTGATAATTGAAGAAAATTGCCCATACTGAGTTAAAAATTCTGCCTAGTTTGTCTGCACATAAATTTCTCCTCCTAGAGGATATTTGTTCAATTTTCTGTACAGGAACTCGTATGCAAAGCTCTAAAATGACCCTAAAATGAAAACGAAAAGCGAAAATATTGATAAAGTCTACGTCAGTGTAGTCCCAAAGTAAAATATAAACACGCGACGAAAAGAAAGAATGACAATGGTAAGAGGTAAGCAAACAAAGACTGACAAAGTAACAGAAATTCTATACGTCTGGGCGAACACAGACTTGACAGAAAGTCAAACAAAACCCGTAGCTTATAATAGCTCCGCCGCTTTTGTCACCATATCGACAAGTTTTGTTCATGTGTCCTATACGTACTTAGCTGACAGCTGCCTAAAGAGAATATGTTCCATAGCTTGTCATTAGGCGTAGGAGGGCTTTGTGGAACATGCATCCATGATTTACTCCTTTAGAACACTAGTATTTTTAAACTTATGCAAACAAGTTGATCATAATTCCTCCATTATTTTATTTCGTTCTTATTGTAACTATTTAAATTCCATATTTCGTATTCATTTGTGCGGTTTTTACATTCTCTACTAGGTATCGATGCTGAGATTTCACTGGAAATAAATATTTTGAGGCAGCTGAATTAAAAAATAAGCATTTTTAGAAAAAGAAGGTCCCCGTGTGTGTGTGTGTGTGTCTGTTTGGTGTCTGTGAACAGCATAACTCAAAAATAAAAGTTGATACCTTCCAAAGGTCCGACAAGAAGATTTTCCAGAAAATGTTACAACACCAAACTACTCATTACATGTTATAGCGATTTTGATTAAAAAAGTTCTTTATATGGCAAATAAAATGTACATCGTGAATTCTCTGGGAACAGCTTGTTAAGTCCTCTTCATTCGGAAGGAAATTTATATATAACTGGTAAACGTTAAGCAATAGAGGAAAACTACTACACAAAAGTTGAGATCTCTTTAAAACTCACAATTTATTTCAAATAATTTTTTTGTAGCATCAGCCATTTCTGGGATACCCGTTCGAGTACCTCTTTCAATAGTCATTCTTTTGAAGTTCTGTCACTTTCAGCTGTTTCTCGCGATGTCATGGAAACAGTATGGATTTTAAGGCAACATAGAGCGTCCAGTCCTTCAATATTTAACTATCTCTGTTCCCTTTGTATCTATAAGGAAATGTGTAATGCAGCTATTTCCGGAAAGGTTTGTCTCGATTGCAATGAATTTTTACTACCAGGAGTAAAACTGAAGAGTTTTTAATAATAAGTTTATAAATTTTAAACTTCTGTAGTTAATTAAAACGCATGAATATCCTTTTTCGTGCCAGTAGTAGTCCTTTTTGTATCTCGAAATGTTTATAGTACCATATTACTTCGTGGCTCTCGTAGCAAGATAGCATCTTAGCAACAGCTATGTCATATCAATTAAGGATATTTTATTTTATCATCTAGTTAATCAGAAATAAAACAGATTATTAACTAACTAAACTATCGCTGCTTCAAAAATTAATCTATGTGATTATGTATTCCTTAAAAATATAAGAATATGTATATATATACATATTCTTGTTTTATCCAAATTAGTCTTGTAGGACTTACATTTTTTGCCCTTACGAGAGTCAATAAACAAAACTCAGGAATTTTGACAAAAGTAATGAAATAAATAAAAATATTGTTCTTCTTGTTCGACACGGTTTGAGCATTAGCCCGTTTCCGCCCCAAATTGATGATGCAGTCTTTTCTTTGGTCTTCCTAGCTTCCTTTGTCTCTGAGGGCTACACTTCATGTTGCTTTTGGTAACCTATTATTTCTTTCCATCCAAATGTTGTTCCATCTTACTTCATATGTTGTATATAGCGTTTGACCTTTTGCTTCTAGGTTTCTGCAAATAGTTATATTTGACTTTTTGTCCTGTTTTGTATATTCTGCTCTAGACTAAAAAATCTAATTTCAGCTGTTTGTATTTTGCACATGTTCTTTTTTGTATTGGTCCATGTTTCGAATCCATAAGTGTCTATGGGTATTGATATAGAATTGATATTGAATTTGGCCTTGCGATTCTTAATGTTCAAATTAGAGTTCCTGTTATATAGTTACATCTGTTAATACTTCTATTTCACTAACGTACTGCATTGATGTTTTCATGTTAAAATCTTTTACAAATACGTTCAAGGTATATAACTTTTCAGTTCATTTCAAGTTTTTGTTAGTAAGACCTGATCGTCTGCAAAAGTATAGTTTTTAAAGTTCTATTTCCTGTTCCGATACTCCCTTAGTCTGGTTATCCCATAACGTTATTTCGTCCATGTAAACTTAAAAAGCGTGGTTGGCAATGAGAAACCTTGTCTTACTCCACTTGTAACATCATTGGATCTCGCTGTTGATTTTATTTGTTTATTATACCTATTTTATACTATTATCAAATGAAATGATACACTTTCTTCTTTACGATACTGTGTAGTCGTCCTCTTGATATGTTATACAATGGCTTATTATAGTCAACAAATAATGGTCATAAGCTCAAAACAAATAAATAGAAATCTGATGTGTTACACTCACATGAATTTCTCCACTCCTGTACAAAATACTTTTACAAACGCTTAATCTCCATCTACTACATATTAATCGAGATAAACATTTGCATTATTGCTAATTTTCTTGTAGGTGCAAGGGGATATGGTAGGCTTCGAGCGATAGTCAAACCTTTTAGGAGCTGATTGCTAAGTAGGCCATTCCATTCTCTTTGCATATCCAGGACATAAAACAAGGAATAACGATTTCCCAGTTGAGAAAAAGTATAAGTATTGGAAAATTCAAACAAATGACAAGGAATAACAACAAAACATACATGATATAATTATGTGTTTTAACGAGATATACATTTTTTGTGTAGTAAAACTTTGTCGATAAAATTAATGAGACAAAATGATATTAAAAGCCTTCACTTACATCATGATGGTAAAAGATGGACGATCGTTTCGAGGCTATCAAGGCTTCATCATCAGCGGGAGTCGACTGAACCCTGCTCCAAAGGCACAAAATGTATGTACCCATGTAACATTGATAAAACTTTGTCTATGTCTTACGGTTTACCAGTTATGCAAAATTCATTCAGAATGAACAGGAGCCTTGCAGACATTTCTAGGAAATTCAAGACATACATTTCGTTTGCCATAAAGATATCTTAAACATGATATTTTAATCAAAATCGTTAGAGGCATTTTTAAGAAAATCAAAATTTTTGTTAAATGTTCCATGTAAAGGGTAGTCTGAGGTGAGGGAATTTCTTTAAAATCTTCATGCCGCATCCTTGAAAGATACTGAACCTAAATACCAACTTTGGTATTTATCCTACTTTTCGTTTTTGAGTAATGCTGTTCAGAGACACACACACACGGAGCTTTTTCTAAAAGTTCTTTATTGAATTTAGGGGCCTCAAAACATGTATTTCTGGTGAAATCTCGGTATAGAGTTTTTGAGAGGAATGCAATGCTTCCCCTACTTACCAAACGTAGTAGAGAAAGTAGAAATATCTGCCGAATATATGATTTGCTATAGGTATCTTGTAACCTCCTCCGGTGTATGAGCAATCCTTAACAAACATCATCCTATATTTTACAACTTTTGGAAGGTTTTCTTCTAAATAAAAGTAATTCCTCTTTTTTTGCTTCTTCCAAAAGTTCCTTATACAAAACATTACAGGCAATATCAACCCGTCTTCATCAATAAAATCCCGTCATCTCAGACATACAAAGATAAGAAGCAAGTTAATTCTCACACATATTTGAGATATGTATGTAATATATTAATTATTAATTACTTTCTTTCTCTACCACATATAGTAAGTAGGGGAACTATTGCATTCCACCCAAAAATTCGATACCGAGGTTTCACCGAAAATACATTTTTTGAGGCCCCCAGAAAAAGCATTTTTAGAAAAAGGTCCGTGTGTGTATCTGTGTGGATATGAACACCATAACTCAAAAACGAAAAGTCGAATAAATACCCAACTTGGTGTTTACATTCGGTATCTCTCAAAGATACCATACAATGATTGTCAAGAAAATATCCCTAGCCCAGACTACCCTTTACATTTACATTTTTCGAACATTTTGATTTTCTCAAAAATGGTTCTAACGATTTTGATTAAAGCATCATATGTTTAAAATATTTTCATGACAAACGAAATGTATATCTTGAATTTTCTGGGAATGCCCCTAAAAGTCGTCTTCATTGTGAATGGATTTTGTATAACTGATACACCGTAAGAACAGATAAAAGTTTTATACACAAACAATTTAGATCTCGTTAAAACACTCAACTCATATGTCATATACATTGTTTTGTGTAAATCATTTCGGAAATATTCCTGGTTATTTGTTTTAATTTTCTAATAGTTATACTTTTGCTTAAACGGGAATTCGTTATTCGTTTTTTTATGTCCGTAACATGCAAAGAGAATGAAATACTCCACATAGCAACAAGCTCTTAAGGAATTTGACTATCACTTAAAGCCTACCATATTCTCCTTGCACCTAAAAGGAAATTAGCAATAAGATAGTTTCTGCAAATGTTTATCGCAATTAACATGAAATAGATGGAGAATAAGCGCTTGTAAAAATACTTTGTACAAGAGTAGAGAAAGTCGTGTGAGTGCAGCACATCAGATTTTTGTATTAGTGGTATACAAAATTAGAGTACAGAGTTTGATTATAATGTTATATTCCTTTTTTTATTCGTAATAAATGAGTGGGTTAGAAAAAGAATGAATGAATTACACAGATCATAGTTATCGAAAATAAGCTATACACCTCTAACGATAATCATTAAAGAAGAGGTTTCATAAATATATAATCATAGTCGAGATATGATTATACAAAATTTGAGGAATGTTTTCCTTTGGGATATCAGATGACTGAAATAAATAATAGTCAAAAAATTACAGTTTATGGAAAAACCGACTATAAAAATATGAAGAAATAAGAGTATAATTAGGAATATATAACCGAATAATAAATCAAAAGGATATAAAACAAAGGGGATAACTATGTACAGAAAATTACATCTGAAAGATTACTACATTACTTTATGAATTATAAACTAAGAGAAATGAGAGGTACAGGATGACCTATTAAAACATGTCATGAACAATGTGTGGATTACTAGAGGCAGAAATACTTAAAGCAAAGAAGGAAGAAAAAGAAGGACCAGAAGAAAATTACGGTTGATAGAAACTATGTATCCTGCCACAGCTTTTAACAATTAATTATTGTTAATGTTCATTTCATTGCGATCTATTTAATTTCATTAAGAATTGACCTTAAAACTACTGCTTTGAAATACCGTTGTTTCTTGCATTACCACCCTGCAAGAATCTAGGCCATGATCAAATGCATAAAGAATACAGCGTTTTCCTTTAATTATGTCAAAGAACGTAAATTGGCTAGAGAAATAAAGGTAGCTCTAGCTTTGTTTTGGCCAAAAAGTGAAATATTTTTCTTCTTCTTTCGTTCAGCTCAGTTCCAAAACTTCAACCTGTGCAAGAGAGTATAGCATCATAAACTAGTTGCCATTTTAATCCCTTTTTGTCTAGCCGCTTACTACATCAGGTCAACGGCTTTGAGGTTTTGAAATAGAGTAGTATTTGTATGTTACTACGGCTTCATGAACATTACTTTTATCTGTAGTAATACAACGGTAACTTCAGATTTTTTTACAAAACTTTATTAAGTCAAATTTTATTTGCACATGTGGATGATGCAATGCTGGTATTCTTTTCGTTAATAATCATTTATCAGAATTTAGAAGTATGGCCTGTTTTGAAATTTAGAGAAGGTAACCAGAAATGTTTCAGGTCTGAAAACTTAGAAGCTACATGTGTCGATTCAGCGCTGTTAATATTATCTTACCATTAATCTAGAGGATTCATTTCATATTTTATTATTCTCTTTCCAAGGGTAGTAAACTCCACTCATCTTTCAGGGATACTATATAAATGAATGAAATCTGCAGCACGCACATAATTTCTACACAGATACTTTGGAGATAATTAGGAAAAGTTTAAAACACTAATCAAACCTTTTAAAATATTAACTTAAATTATTAAATTTATAATAACAGATGGTACTTTGCTCTCTTAAGGGGACCAATTTATGAAAATTGTAAAAAACTTTTAAGAAATACAGATTTTTTGTAGTAATATATGTTAGTAGCTTTTAAGAAGGGTGTACATAAATTGGTGATTTTAGACGCTAAATTCACAAAGCTTTAGATAGCACAGAGGTGCGGATTTTTTCAGGTGCTCGTTTACTCGAATTGCTCGTAACAGTGTGAATATTTTCTAATTATTTGGAAAATTTCACCAAGGATTCCTAATATAACAAATTAAAACTATCTGGAAAACTTAGGGAAGTGCAAATGATGTGTAGATACTTTTAGAAATCATGTCTATCAATTAAAATGCAAGAACTGCATTCTACATATACTTTTTACCTAAAGTATTTACTGTTTTATTTTTAGATCATATGATTAGTTTATAAGACAGATATATTTCGAACACAAACCTGAATTTTCGTTCCAAAATTTTAAAAACCCAACGCAGACGACTTTCCTATAGGTCATTAAATAAATCGAAAATAGTGTTTTATTTCTCAGGATTTACCCAAGGAGTTACACTGAAAATTTGGAAGTTGTTTATAGAATAGTTTTAAATTATCTTATAAACATCAAACAATTGCATAAACTAATATAGAATTTCTAATAATTGATAACCCTAATAATCTCCTTTTTACATTCACTAATAATAATATTTCAATTTAAACACACAAGAACTCCTTGATTATGCCAATTAAGTTTCCGACTGGAACGGGGCAACATTTCCTTAATCAAAATAATACTTTACTCTCTCCAGAATCTGGAAGTGTGAATGTTGGAAGGTATGTGGGTGTGTTTCGTAGAAAAAGGAAGAAACTGAATGATAACATACAGCAATTAGTTAAAATGCCGTCAGAGGCCATGGTATGACATTGTAGGTTAGAGGGCGGAAGAATTAATTAAAAAGTCTGATGTGTTACACTCACATGACTTTTTCTACTCTTATACATACTATTTTTACAAACGTTTATTTTCCATATGCTTCATGTTAACCGAGATATCGAGATTTTAATCCTGTTGCTAATTTTCTTGTAGATGCAAGGGGAATTGGTAAGCTTTAAGCTATAGACAAATGTTTTAAGAGCTGGTTGCTATGTGGAGTGTTCCATTCTCTTTGCCTTACCAGGACAAAAAATGAATAGCGAATTTGAGAAAAAGTATTGAAAAATTTAACGGAATAACAAACAATATCTTGAAAATGGTTCACTCAAGAACAAAAATGCATATCACATAAATTGTGTATTTTAACGGGATCTACATGTTTTGTATAGTAAAATTTTGTCTATTTCATGTGGTTTACCAGTTATGCAAAAGTCCTTCACAATGAAGAATACTTTGACATTCCCAGAAAATTCAAGATATACATTTTATTTGTCATGAAAGTATTAAATATATGATATTTTAATCAAAATCGTTTGAGTCATTTTTGAGAAAGCTAAAATTTTCGAAAAATATTCCATTTAAAGGGTAATCTGGGATGGGGGGATTTTCTTGAAAACCTTCGTGTCGCATCTCTGGAAGATACCGAACCTAAATACCAAGTTTGGTGTTTATCCGACTGTTCGTTTCTGAGTTATGCTGTTCACAGGCACACACACACTCACACACACACACACACACACACACACACACACACACACACAGACGGACATGTTTCCAGAAATGCTTTTTTTGAGTTCAGGGGGTCTCAAAACATAATCTCGTTTTCAAATTTTTGGGTGGAATACAGTACTTCCCCTGCCTACTATACGTAATAGAGAAAGTAAAAAGGTATTAAAATGTATGAATGTTACACAATTTGCGGTTCTCAACGTAGGAATAACAGGGATAAATGGCCAAGGTATTTTGTGTTGAACTAGTGTACGAATACCCAACCAAGTCAGCTTAACCCCTACTAGTCTCTTCCTGTAGTAAAACTACTTAAGTCATCTCTAATTGTCAACGACTTCGTTTGTAGATATTCAATCTTATGCACACGTGATATTATCTAAGTGTGTGTGGTTTACATACAGTTCTGGGATCCTGGAGTTTCCTTTTTTGTGGATTATACTGCCTAAGTGTATTGCAGTTGTATGAAAATATATAATTGATACTGTGTGTAGTTTTACTTCACGCATTCTTTACCCTTTAACTCTTTAGACAATAACCTAAAAACATATTTTTATAGTTTTACATTGAATTGCATATTTAGGAAGGACCTCTAAACTGACCTATATTATATCAGAAGCTATGCTGGTAAATGCAGCTGTTAAGGTTTTGTTGGCTGCGGAAGTATTAATAAGCAGTTCACTTTTGGAGGTAATGTGACAAGTTTTAACTCTATATACATTATTTTTATATTTAAAGCCAATAATAATTTGGGGATTCTGTAGACATACAGGGTTATTCAAAATGAAGGAACAGATTTTATATATTCATTTTTAATGAACGACAATAGATAGAGACACATACGACACATCATTAGATAGAGGAAAGTTCAAAGTTTTAAGCCCCACCTATTAGTTCCATTCAGTGCCTACAGCGGTACTGTGTTTGCTTACGAGAAAATGGCGACGCCATAGGAAAAGTCGTTTTGTGTGCTCCATTATGCAAAGAGTGAATCCATTGTTTCATTGCTGCATGCATTTTTTTGTAAGTTCAACAAAGAGCTACCTCGTTATAAAACATTTACAATCGATACAGTAATTTCGTAGAAGATGGTTGCGTATGTAAACGGAAAAGCACTGGTTGTCCTCGCATAACAAATGGTGCTCATTTTGGACACATAAAATCAAATTTTCTACTTTTCTCTATTCAGTGTGTATCGCATTTGTCCATCTATTGTCGTTCATTAGAAGTAAATGTTTAAAGTCTGTTCCTTCACTCGGAATAATCCTGTATACATAGACCTTAATTGTAGGTTCCCATTTAAAAAAATTAAATCGGTCCTAAAATGACCATCATAACGCCCTCCAAACAAAACACGACTAATGGCATTTACTTTCCACCATAATATCAAGCAAGTTTTATTAGAGTCTTTCTACAACGCTTAGTCTCAAGAGAGAGAGACAGAGAGAGAGAGAGAGAGAGAGAGAGAGAGAGAGTGTGTAGGATTGCACTTACTCTGCCTTGGGAAAAAATGATATAGGCTTACAAATCTTACGCAGAAATGTAGTTGAATGCTTTCTAAACAGGTGACAGCCATTTCATGTGTTCAAAGCGATACCACCATCAGTAACTCTACAGCGTCCAAGGTGCTCAACGGCTGAGCGAACTACGGATTTCATTGTGTCCGTTCTGATGGTTTCGTACATGAATCGATGGATTCTCGTAGCGCATCCAGTGTAGCTGTCTTTTGCCAATAAATTTAATTCTTCAACGTCCTCCATAGGTAAAAGTCCAGAGATGTTAGGACTAGAGACCCTGGCGGGTACTCAGTGGCACCTCTTTGACCTACCCATCGTACAAGTAAAGTGTCTCCAAGTATGGCCTGGCATCTCGATTATAGTGAGATAGAGCACCACCTTGCTGGAGCAAGAATTGTAACTCTGTGTTATTTTGTTCCCAAGATATAGATTGGCAAATATTAAATTCATAATTTTCTACGCAATATTTTTGTACAGAATCCCCAAATTATTCAAATTGGTACCATTAATAAACTCCTTTCCACGTTCCCTAATAATACTATTTCTATATCAACACACAAACAATGCTAAAATCCTTTACATATATTCGCGCTCTGGTTCTAGGATAACCAGTATTTAATTTTTCCCCAATAACAATAACCTCGCCATCATCTCTCGTTTAGCATTGGCCCTCACGATCGTGCGAGTTCTATTTTACTGAAATCCACATTAGTTTTCTGCTTCATGGTCAATTACAAATAAAAAAATTAAGAAATGCAAGCCAAGAACTCGCACGTTCATTTTATTCCGGTTTGAAGCAGAAAACTAGTATGGATTTCAAGGAGAAAAATTAAAACAGAACTCGCACGATCGTGAGCGCCAGGTGGAAAGGGAATATTGAACAACAAAAGTATTGAAGAATAAAAGTTTTTGGGATCATAAATAATAATTTACAAACTATATGCTTTTAAGGTAGTAACATACATTTTCCTTACGAAGTTTTTCCATGTCTTTGTCTTGTCTGTTCCAATACAGATTTCTGCCATTTACTCCGGACACAAGGTTTATTGCGCTACGTGAATCGTTTTTAATACCAGTTTATTATGCCTATATCCTTTAGCAAGGAATAGTTGTTATAATAGATATTTATTGAAAACCTTATGGTACGTACTAAGAACATTTTCCTAAAGTAATACATCGTATAAGTTCAGCCTCACAGGAGCATACAAATTGCTGAAGCAGGTCCCATATTATTTACCCTTTCACAAAAATATGTGCTGTGAAAATAAATACGGTAACTGTTTTCGGCTGAAATATATTGCATTTAAGCAAGTTTTCAGCTCATTTCATGCAACATTTTGTAATAAATAGCTTGCCATGCTTATTTCCTGGGATTCTATGCCAGGTTTCATTGTACTTCACCTTGGAGCAGTTTTCAATAGACTGTCTTACTAAACATCAAGATGTACCTAGAACCAACTCTGATCCAACAAATTGGGAAGCTGCACCATGCCGTGCTAGCTCAATGCCACCGTGACCTGGCGCCCAGATGAGTTGAACTTCATTTTGTTCTGGCAAGTTCACCACCTATTTTAACCATAAAGCTGCTTTATAACATCATACTATATATCAATTTCTGTACCCGTTATTTTAAATAAGAAGGTTATAGGGTTCTTTTCTTATTTTTTTCTTTCTTTCTTTCCTTTTGATTTATAATTGCTTTAATACTCTGGAAATGCTTATTTGAAATAGACACATTCTAGTATATAAATAAATAGATGTAGTTATTTTTGGAAATTAGTTCTAGGAACGAAGTGACACAGACCTAGGTATAAAGGTAAATAGTACCTGTAGTCATGAGCCCAAAATTTAAAAATATGATATGAAACTATAGGTATGCATAGAGTGCAATTTTTACCAATAATTATTTTATTAATTGTAGGAGTTTTATAGGAAGAATAGGTGAACCCAACCATTCCTATTTCCCCCTATTAACGTTTTACCTAACTTTAATAAAGCATTTTTTTTCATCATGCTTATTTTCTTAAATTTGTATACAGTTTCCATTTTTTCTGTAGCATTATTGCCGATACGTGATAAAATATCAACCACCTCTCCAAATGTTTTTTTTAATTATATTTTAAATTTCCAGAAATAGTCTTTCTCTTATTAAAAAGATCACCAAATACGTAAGTGATTTTTTAAATACGTTAAAATTATTTTAAAAAGTTTGCGTATATCAAGTGAAATCATTCTACAACATTTCATTTTATTGTGTTAATTGTTTCAGGAGATACAAGCAATTGGCTGAATATTATAACACTAGTTCTGTAATAATTTAGAAAAAAACTTATGTACACGAACGCAGCTGTTTTACATTTTAAATTTTACTTAAGACTTACTTTCACGTTTTTTGCCTTTTTTTACCCTTAGCAGCTGTTTCTTTTCAGCATTTAGACAAGAATTATAAAATTTATTCAGACATGGGTCTATTTATGTGTGCCTTTCTCTGCTCTCAAACGAGAGAGTTGGTTTTTTGAGTACGATTTACAGAGACATCGCAGCTCGTTTTTTGACGTAGGCAGTGGAGTGCGCATTAATACAGTTAACTTAGGTGAATGCACTGTCCCCAAACTCCAAGTTTTAATGACCTGTTTCACCTCTGAGTATATAAATAGCTTTAACAACGTTTTCCAGTGGATTTCCTTACCCCTTGCACCTTCTAGTTTATATTAAAGAAGAGTGTTTAAAGCTCGCTTATTTTATGAAAGAAATGTATCAACAACGTTTTTATAATTCCTCTAATGTAACCTTAAAAAGCTGGTTTTATTCCTCCCATTTTTAATATAGTACACTACATCCATTTCTGCCTTCTCTTCAAGCATTTTTGAATTCCGGGAATGTAGGTGGACAGCTATGCATGATCTTTTGATTCTCATAATCATGTGAAAATAATCTGCTGTTGGTGTATTTCAACGTCAAAGTATCTATAAGAATTTCTTTTCCAACTCCATGATGTGGCGATCTCATATTTCGGAGGGTATGGGCTCAAACCTCGTTTCGAATGGGTTAACTGAAAATATTATAGGTTATACAACAAAAGGAGACACCTCACACACTTAGATCTACAAAAATGTATTGCCTGATGAAAGGGATGCAGTGAAGGAACCACAGGAGGCTAAAGGGTGCAGGAAGATAGGCCACAGAGATGCGCAGAATTCCCTAACAATTCCAGGTTTGAAGCTCGTCCCACTGCTAGAGCTGTCTAGAGGGGGTGATGAACGCCCCGTCAACCAAGCAGCCCTCTAATTTCCTTTGAGCAAGCATCCGCTCCATCTATGCGACACCTAGAAGCACCCTGAAAGATGAAGGATTGAAAGGGAAATAATGGAAAGGATAAGTTATAAGGATAAGAATTAATACTTAAAATGATAATTCAGTACACACCTACTCCATAAACAACAACGTCAGAATACAAGAGAAATACTTGCGATATCTAGAAATAATGAAGGTAACATATCGCTGTGTGAGAATCAGAGGAACGTAACTCCATTTTAGCCATTTTACAGGAGAGCTGAAAGAAGGTATTTTTAAATGTAATTTCCATGTTTCAGTAACGTAATACAAACTTTATTGAAAAATCTCTACTCTACTAAGAGTACACATAAAAAGCAGTTAGATGATAGGATAACTTGAAAAATACTCCTTACTGGTTCACCGCTAATTGCTGTTTAATATAGTACTTAGGAGATAGGTCACTATGACTAAGAAAATCAATCTAAATAGAAGTTTTACACTCTGGAGATACACACTTGGGTGAGAAAATGCGGTATAGAAAGTGAATTTTCACATTGAAAAACATACCAGAAGCAGTTAAAAATTACATAAAAATGAATTTTGGTACCAGTGACACTAGTGAATGTTCACTTTCTCACTAACTTCATCACAATCATTGCCGCCGCGGTCTAAAGCTCCAGGTATCTCTTCTTGAAGACCTCTGTAGAATGCATGGTCTGTTTTCTGATAATGCCTGAGCGGCAATAATCTAATAGGTATTTTATTTTCTCTTCCTGGAGTTTTAGTGCCCCGTCGTATTTCTGTTCCAGCTGGAAGGCTGTATCAGAATTTCGAGATTTTCTGGAAACTGGCAAACTTTTGAATTTTTGCTCATGAAAATGTTTGAAAAAGATGTGATTAATATCACATTTGCGATATTGAAGCTGGGTCACCTTAAGCCGTTGTACTTTATTTTCTTCACTGTCAGTTTTCGTGTTTCTTAACCGCTCCTTCTGCATGGTGCCAAAATCCAGGAACTCCTTTTGGTCCATTTCAACGACTTCATACAGCCTTTGTTTTGAAGCAGTCTGAACAACGGTACACCACCCTGAAGGATCAAAGATGTTAACTTTTTTGCAGCCCTCTCTATACTGGCATGGACTGAATCACACTCCATTAAAAGGTGACCAGGCTCAAAGAAGCATAGCTGTATCATAGGAACGTTCAGAGTTTGTACAGCATGAAGAAACATGCTGCTCATATTGACGTTTCGATTTTGTCCTCCACAGGTGTCGGAGAACAAAATAACTGGATGGCCATCTGCAATCTTCTGGAGTTCTTGAAATATACATGATGTTACTTCAATTGATCCGCGTTTAGCCACACCTTCATGCCAATGTAACTTCTAGCTTTCCTGATAGCAGGTTGCGTACTAAGAGATTGTATACATCTAGTCTTCTTTTATAGAAAATGGCCTTAGGAGTTATGACTGGACAGTACCTTACAGCTTCTAGGCCAAATTCCAGTAAATGGCATTCCCCTGCTCGGGCGCGTTCTTTCATTTCATTTATTAGGTTTCTAACTTCCTCTTTTCTCTTTAGGTGTTCAAAGTGCTGGTCCTTCTCTGTCTCTTGATTTTCTTCGGAGAGATTTTGAAAACAATAGCAGTGGTCACACACATCTTTTCTAGGTACATGAAAGCCCAGATTAAACTCTGAATTGAATATTTATCTGTAGAGCCAACATTTTTCGGCAGTAACCTGTTTCTCTTCGCATTTTATACCTATTTTTTCTGCTTGTATAGGAGTTTTACGTGATAAATTCATTTATAAGTTTATGTGGACTAAGTTTAATGAACAGTGTAAATATTAGTTTAGGTTAATTTTATAACAATTGTGTTATTTTTTATTTTAGAGTCATTGGGTCATTATACTACGGACATTACAATTTGAACCCATACCCGGTGATTCAAAACAACCCCGACAATACTATGTTGTGCGAGACAGTAAACAGAAAATGCTTCAAAGGAGTTGCACGGTTGTGCGCATAACGCATAATCATCTTGATGTATTTTACTTTTAATTCATTTGCTTCAGGTGATGACTATTTACCTGCACAAGGCATATCGGTGTTATTTTGAATCATCCGGTATCTAGGAGAACATGTAAGAGTCTGTTACCATCCTTTAATTTTTACACCGAGATAATTTATATGCATATGTTCATAAAAGAAGCAGCGCATCTCAAACGGCATGTTATGACCCAATTCTAACACAGGAGGAAATGAGCAAAATGGTGGCTATTTCTCAGCAAAGATTCAAATTTGTTTCGATTTTATAATGATTGATGACTTTATATCTATGTGTTTGACAAATTTTTTTAGCACTACAGTGCCTCTTATAGTCATTTTTCTGCGCTTGTAGTTTTACTGATCTTATTTATATTAAGATGCTATAGGGCGTTACACTTTCCATCCATAGGAACTGAAATTTTATTGCATATTAATAAATCTATGACTGAAACTACAAAGCCATATATTGGATAAAGTAGATACTAAACATTAAAAATGGTGTAAATCTACATTAATATTATTGTTTGGTGTCTCTTCTACATGAAATATTTTATGGGAGTATATACATTCGGAAAGAATTGCAGTAATTAAAAAACTATTAAGCTGATTTTGATGAAGCCTGAGGGTGTCAATACCAATAATAAGAGGTTATTGTACACACAAACGCTTCTAAACTAAAGATATGTAAAATAGCAAATTCCTCCCCTTAAGAGATAGTACAAACAAAATGTATAAATTTAGTTAGCTGTTGTTACTAGTTTGTTTCCCGATATCTATCTTGTTGTTACTAATTTTTTGTTTGTGAGGTAAATGTTGAAGTGAATTAACAAACGGTGATGCTCAAAATAATTCAGTGCATATTTATTTACATATTAATGACTATTAACTCATCCTAGACGGTTTTCTTCTGTTTGCAACTACATAACGTACCCTCGGATCTAGAAACGGAATTCTAAATTCTAAAAAAATAAAAGCACCCTAAGGGATGTCAGTTCTTGGAAAAAAATGTCTTACACTCACATGACTTTACTCTTGTTGAAACTATTTTTACAAATGCTTATCTCCATCTACTTCATATTAATCGAGCTAAATATTTGCAGAAACTATCTTATTCCTAATTTCGTTGTAGGTACAAGGGGAATATGGTAGGTTTTAAGCGATAGTAAAATCTTTTTTAAGAGCTGGTTGCTATGTGGAGCATTCCATTCTCCTTGCATGTCCAGGACATAAAACGCGAATAACGAATCCCATTTGAGAGAAAGTATAAGTATTGGAAAATTCAAACAAATATCAAGGAATATCTCGAAAATGGTTCATTTCACAAAAACATTATATGACTTAAATTGTGTATTTTAATGAGCTCTATATTTTTTGCTTAGAAAACGTTTTGTCTATCTCTTACGATTTACCAGTTACGCAAAAGCCATTCAGAAAGAAGAGGACATTTGAAGACATTCCTAGAAGATTTAAAATATACATTTTATTTGTCCTGAAAATATCCTAAATATATGCTATTTTAATGAAAATTCATACAGCCATCTTTGAGAAAATAAAAATGTTCTAAAATTGTTCCATGCAAAGGGTAGTCTGGGGTGGGAGATTTTCTTGAAAATCTTCGTATCGCATCTTTGAAAGCTAGTGAACATAAATACCAAGTTTGGTATTCATCCAACTTTTTGTTTATTAGTTATGCCGTTCTCAGACACACACACACACACACATACACGGACGTTCTTCTAAAAAAAATGTTTTTATTCAGGGGGCTTTAAAACATGCATTTCCAGTGAAATTCCGTCATCGGATTTTTGGGTGGAATGCAATACACGAAAGGCATAGGAGGAAAATATACGTGCCTCCTATATAGGTACATATGTCAAGCAAAGTTACTAATAAATATGTTAAAATGGCAAGTCCTTTAGTAAACACAGCTGAATTAATTACCGGTTTCCAATTAATGTGATGATAGCCATTCCTCGTGCAGCGCCACCTTTCTCTGCAAAGCTCTTAGCAGCTACTTGTGTCTACCTTGTTCCAAAAGAACTGTTTGAATGAATGCATGTATATACGTGTATTTAAATGAAATTCTACATACATCGATCCCTATCAATTATACGGATGGAACGTAGATGGTTTTATAATGCACGGAATAATAAACCAAGACCAAAAACGACAAGAATAGAAGGAAAATACTTGCTACAGGAAAACACCACTGCGCGAGAAAAGTAAGATAAACATATTCAAATATAACATCTTAAAAGCAACCCACAAAGCAATGGTAAATCGTACTACGATGTATTGTTATGTCCTATTACATTACCCAAAACAAAGATAAGAACAATAAAATATCACAACATACTCACAAGAACTAAAAAATAACAATGTAACAAAAAAGCACCAATATCTGGTCGATACGTTTAGCTCTGCTTCCACCCCTAATCCCTACTACCATTCTTCAAAGTAGAAATTTAGCTATCCCCTCCACGTTTTTCCTGCCTGCCAGTAGCGTTCAACATGCCCGTAACCCTCCATTCGAGGTGGTAAAGGATCGCGGTAAATATTTTTCCTTCCATTCCTACGTACCCACACACCTTGACCTGTTATGGATAAACGGCTCATCCTCGAAAATGAAGATTCTCATACCATTTTTATCAGTAATATTTATCATGCGCATGCTCACAATGTAATCCATGCGAGGCCCTGTCTAATGAGTTTGGTAGGTGCACGCCCTTAGATTGCAATAGTGTTTTCCCTCGGTAAGGTTTGCACCTTCATGTAACCAGCCTCTGACTCCACCCAGTCGATGTCAGTTCTCTATGTGACTGGCCTGAAAAACAATCGTGAACAAAAACGAACCAATGAGTGATGTTATAATCTATGTGAAATGAAGGGGTGTTTCAGTTACCGCCTCTATAAAAGAGTTTCGGTATGATTGGTAAAAAAGGAAGCATTAGACCAATAGGTCCTAATTCGGCCTTCTAGAGGGAGAAGTGAAGAGTTATTTGCTTGTATCGTTAACCTAAACAACAGCTACACCATTTATATGAGATGTTTCATCAGCGAAATGGAAAGACAGAAAGTTCTTCGTGTTTATTTCTACGTTTTTATTATATTACCTTTTATTTTTCCGGCAAAATTCAAGGAAGCATTGCCTTATCGGTACTCCGCTAATGAGAACGTACGGCGTGCAATGTTACTCTTTGGCAGCTCGGCCATATTTTTGGGGAAGTGAAAGTACCCTGCCAATTCAACGACTAGAAATTATGCTCGAGGAACAAAGCAACACACGCTGTAAGAGGGAGGGGCTACATTTGTCATTACCTACATGGTCAGCCGTGTTGCATATGGCTCACTTTTTGTGCACGTCAGCATACCTGTGTTGATGCATTGCTCCATACACACCTGGATATTATTCCAGGCTGTACTTCCAACAAGATATTCTTTACATTGCGCAGCTCTTGACGCTTTTTAACACAGCATCGAAGAGAATCTCTAGGATACAAAACCATGATTACAAATGTAAATTGCTGACTACATACGGTATTACATCGCAAATATCAAAGGGATACCAATAATGTCTTTCATAATAATGCCAGGACGTAGAAGCAAAAATAATGCTACAGCTTTGTCTACGATATTAGAAAAGCTATTTTCTGAAAAGGTTCCTTTCCCCGTTTATTTTACAAAGGTATGCCAGTAGTAGGAAATATAATGACATAATTGAAAAATAGTATGTGTTACACTCACATGGCTTTGTCTACTCTTGTACAAACTATTTTTACAAACTCTTATTCTCCGTCTATTTCATATTAATCGAGATAAACATTTGCAGACACGACCTTTTGACATGTAAAGAGAATTACATTTTACACATAGCGACCAGTTCTAAAAATATTTGACTATCGCTTAAGGCGTACTATGTTCCCCTTGTTTTGTACTTGCAAGGGTAATATAGAAATACAGTAGTCTTTAAGCATAGACATATCTGTTAATAGCTGGTTACTATGAGCAGCACCATTCTCTTTGTCACAGATTAATACTCTTTGCATATTCAAGACAAAAAAATGAATAACGAATTTCCATTTGAGAAAATAGGTATTGAAACATTTAAGGGAATAACAAGCAATATCTCAAAAATGGTTCACTCAACAAAAAAATGTATATAACATAAATTCTGTATTTTAACGCGATCTACATTTTTTGTGTTGTAAACTTTTGTCTATCTCTTATGGTTTACCAGTTATGCAAAAGTCGATCACAATGGAGAATAGTTTTGGAGACATTCCCCGAAAATTCAAGATATGCATTTTATTTGTGATGAAAGTATCTTAAAGATATGACATTTTAATCAAGATCGTGAGAGCCATTCTTGATAAAATTAAAATTTTCGAAAAATGTTCCATGTAAAGGGTAATCTGGAGTGGGGGATTTTCTTGAAAACCTTTGTGTCGCATCTCTGGAAGATACTGAACCTAAATACCAAGTTTGGTGTTTATCCAACTGTTCGTTTCTGAGTTATGCTGTTCACAGACACAGACGCACACACGGGCATGTTTCCAAAAACGCTTTTTTTGGATTCAGGAAGTCTCAAAACATGTATTTCCGGTGAAATCCCTGTATCGACTCTTTGGGTGGAATACAATACTTCCCCTACTTACCATACGTAGTAGAGAAAGTAAAAAGTAGTTGAAAACCAAAATATATTTTATAACACACTGTTTCTTACGTTTGAAAGAAAACCCACCTTGCTAATGTTTAGTAGCACATTAAAAGTAGGTGATAATTTAGAGGTGTTCACTGATTAAATCAGCTGAATAACGCTACTCTCTTAGGGAATCACATTAGGCCATTACTACAGATACAGATACTACAGATTATCGGCTAAGCGGTTTAAATTTTAATTGCAGGTTTTTCAGCACAATTATATTTGATAATTAATTTTTGTAACCTCTGTATCTAACTCTCCAAGAAAATATTTTTTAAAAAAATAAAAGCCAGTAATTTGTGAAATGCTCCACATGAACATTTGAAAATTTTAAATAGCTTAATAAATTGTTTCTGGAATAATCTTCACAGTCAAAGATACCTTTTTTGCAACATTAAAACCTTTTCCGTGAAAAGCAATAAATTATGTAATAATTTTAACTCTGAAAATTGACATAGCATTAAATGTATACAAAGCCTCAATTCAAAACTATACTTGATATCAACAAAAGATCCTTCAAAGAACATGTACTGAAATTCTTTTAAAAATGAATAAACATTAACATTTGAAGTAATGCATCTGTGAAATTTGACCAAAAATTGTAAAAAAAATCAAAATTTTCAGAATAAACATCATGAATTCTAAATTTTCAGAAAATGAATCTTGTTTCCACTTGGGGCATTTAAATTGTCAATTAATTGAAGCACTGAATGGACAAGCTTGTTCAATAGGCACGCCCAACTTTAAACCTGATTATCTCGCAAACACTTTTTCTGCATTTTTCCATACTCAAAACGCTCCACACTATGTAACTTTTTACTAATTTGTTTCAGAAATTCTGTGCTGTCTTTCAAAAGTACATTAAATAAAATACCCATATTTTTTAAATGATTCTCAAATTTTGAGAAATAGGTTATTACATTTTTAAAGTTGAAATCAAACATTGTTGAGAGTGCAAAAAGTAATAATTTTTCTGCAATAAAAGGGTTAATATAAAACATTTCGTATAATAGATATTTTAAAGCTAATTTACTGTAAAATTTGAATGTTTGATGTTAATATTTTTAAAAATGCTTCTTGTGGAGCTTTTTACATGGGATAATGGATTTGCAGAAAAATTAGTATTTATAACAATTTAAGCTAGATTTTTGAAACAGGAAAAGAACATTACTGTTATGATATGTAATTATTGGCACAAGTGTCAACAAGATATGCTACATAATATGGATTTTTCGAATTTCAGATGACAAAATATAAGAAAAACCGGATTAACGGAAATGTACACACATATGCATATCCATATAGAACGTCGGATTTTAGCATTTGAGTGGTCATGAGTGCAAGCCGCAATTTGATCCTGATTCTAGGATGTTTGACGACGTTTCTTTGAAGATATAAACAAAATGTGTTTTTTATTTGTATAAGAAATTCATTTCGTAGTTTATTTCATCTCCAGTAGTAATGAAGTAAGTATTTCTATATGGTAGCCTTGATAAAAAGATGCTACAGTTATAGAATTTCTATGTTTTGAGATGGGTGCTGCAGCCAAATGACACAGTTGTGAAACAAGTGATTATAGGGAATAAGAAACAAGAAATTAGTCCGATAACAACTTCTACTACATTCCAGCTCTAAGGACTTAATACTTCGCATGGGTATAAGCATTGGAAAGAACAACATTCAACACTACATTATTGTAACATCTATCAAATACTGAAGTGCATCTATTTTCGAACTCAGATTAATACACTTCCCTTTTGAACTTCATCAATACATACAATCATTTTCGTACATAAATATTGAGGCAGTATTTTTAACACTTAAATGATTTCAGTTAAATTATGTAATATATAATTCAATAAGAGCCCGCCTTAAAGCAGTGTGTGTGGTATAGTATGTGAAATGCATGTAACAGTCATTGTATTAATATTTATATTATTATGTACATGTTTAATAATGTTATGTGAATGTATTAGGTAATTTAATAATGTAGGAGCTGTGAGAATAATAGGTTAAAAGTTGCTAACAATGAGGTAACAATGAGGTAACCTTGAAGCAATAATGAGTAAGAATGTTTAATAATGCTACTAGTCATTATTGGAGTAACATTAATGTAAATTGTGAGACAGTTTAATAAATAGCCAATCAACAACCAGAAAAAGCCTTAGTTAAATAAAGGTATTCTATTGGAGTAAGATTAGTCAATCAGGGACTTGAAATACAGAAGTTTACAAATTTAGGCGGTAGAAATCAATTCAGTTGGTTGTAGACAGTGTTCCTAGCCAGACGCGAGACACGTCCTCGAGAAATTTAATATGTATTCGTTTGAGACGAAAACAGTTGTACGTGTTAAAAAGTGCAAGCAATTAATAAAAAAAATCTCACAGCTCTCTCTATATCAGTGAAGTTATATTTAAATTGTTTCGAGGATTAATAAATGTAGTGAAGTCAAATTATAATCTGTGTAAGCCTACATTCTTCAGTCGCACCACAACCCTGCAAAGAGAAACATGTCTCTAACAATAATACTGACGCAGCCGAGGCAAACACAAATATATAAAATTTAAAGAAACGGTAAAATTACAAAGTTAATATGTTTAAACATTTTTGGGGGGCAAAGGCCACCGGAAAGTATATTTGTGGCGAAGGCTACCGGAAACCGGGTACCATACGTGAGGTTGCAATGAACTTAAAGCTCGGTTCCCAACAACTTCTTCAATACAACCTACTTCAAATTGACTCCCAAAGCCTGGTGCAAATAATTTAAAAATAACAATACAACAAACCATCTACTTCAACATTTTATAGGTTATATCTATTTTTGCATATAAAAGTCAATTCTAGAAAGACAGGCTGCAATACGTTATACGTGAACAAAACAGCTACAATTCTGCGCTCCATTTGCAAGGAAACAGTATGGCGGCGCGTGTTGAAATCGACTAGTCACGCCTGGTTCGCTCTGCCGACCTGGTCACGTAATGTTTGCCTCCCTAGAGACAGAACTAAGAACTAAGGCTAGGGACATGTTATTCACGGAGTCGCCGCAGGCTCGGGGAGCAGGTGGATGGAGAATCGCCTTCAGGGTCTACTGAAGGTATGCCTAATTGGTCGAGCTACTCCAGGAGGGATCAGCAAACAAAGAAAAGAAAAAGCTAAGAGCATGCGTCACAGTTAGTCTTAATGGGGAGAAAATAACAGCTTCACAAGTGGGGGGTGGCATAGAGATGGTTGTTTTGATTGCGTTCACTGCTATATAATCTCTTTTTGAATCTTGAGCCCCTTTTGTAATATAATAAGCGTATTATCTCTCTAACAGAAGTTGATTGAGTGTCTTATTTAATCTCTCTGTTACTATAGTAACTTACTATAGTAAGTAGGGGAAGTACTGTATTCCACCAAAAATTTTATTCGGATTTCTCCCCAAATATATGTTTTGTGGTCCTCTAAATCCAAGAAAGGAAATATTTTTATAAAAAGGCCCGTGTGTGTTTTAATGTCTGTGATCAGCATAACTAAAGGATATTTGGATAAATACCAAACTTGGTATTTAAATTCAGTATCTTCCAAGGATGTGATACGAAGATTTATAATAAAATCCCCCCATAACTACACCTTACATACAACATTTTTCGAATACTACACCAAAAATACAGATCTCTTTAAAACACACAATTTATTTCAAATAAAGTTTTGTGGCATAACCCATTTCCGAGATATCGTTATTAATAGTTCGATTTGTTCAATACTTTGTCATACATTCTAAGCCCCATCGAGTTTGATTTGCTTCTCGTGATTGCACGGAAACAGTATGGAATTTTAAGGCCAGAGTATAGTGTCCATATCTTAAACATTTGACTATCGTTGTTCCCTTTGTATCCATAGCGAAATATGTAATTCAGATATTTCCGGAAAGGTGTATCTCGATTACAATGTGTTAGATAGAAAACCACTCTTTCTTAGAAATAATTTGCCTACCCACTAATAAGTGATAGAGGATAAAGGAAACCAGATCAATGTAACACGTCAGATTTTTCCTTTTTGTATTACTTACCTATAGTAAGTAGAGGAAGTATTGTATTCCACCAAAAAATTCTATTGCGAGATTTCACCGGAAATGGATGTCTTGAATTCCATTGAACGTAAGAAAACCATTTTTCTAAACAATCTTCTCTCGTGTTTTGAGGTCTCCTGTTTACAAAAAACCACTTCTATAAAACGGTTTGTGTGTGTTGTGTGTGTGTGAACACCATAAGTCAAAATAGGAAAGTCCGTTAAGTACCAAACTGGGTATTTAAGTTCAGCATTTTCCAAGAATTGGATACGAAAGCATTTTTGGAAACATGTCCGTGTGTGTTTCTGTGTGTGTGTTTGTGTGTCTGTGAACAGCATAACTCAGAAAGGAACAGTCGAATAAACACCAAACTTGGTATTTAGGTTCAGCATCTTCCAGAGATGCGACACGAAGGTTTTGAATAAAATCCTCCTACCCCAGATTACTCTTTACATGGAATGTTTTTCGAAAATTTTAATTTTCTCAAAAATGACTCTTAACGATTTTGATTAAAATATCATAGCTTAAGATATTTGTATGAAAAATAAATATCTTGAATTTTCTGGGAATGTCTCCAAAAGTATTCTTCATTGTGAACGACTTTTGCATAACTGGTAAACCATAAGAGATAGACAAAAGTTTACTACACACAAAATGTAGCTTGCGTTAAAAGACACAATTTATGTCATGCACATTTTTTTTATTGAGTGAACCATTTTCGAGATATTGCTTGTTATTCCCTTCAATTTTCCAATACTTATACTTTTTCCCATATGGGAATTCGTTATTCATTTCTTTTATGTCCTGGACATACAAGGAGAATGGAATGCGCCACATAGCAACCAGCTCTTAAAATATTTGACCATCGCTTAAAGCCTACCATATTCCCCCTTGCACTTACAAGAAAATTAGCAATAAGATTAACATCTCGATTAACATGAAACATACGGAGAATAAGCGTTTGTAAAAATAGTTTGTACAGGAGTAGAGAAAGTCATATGAGTGTAACACAACAGATTTTTTTAATTTTTTCAAAAATTGCTCTCTCTCTAGTACGCATACTAAGTAGGGGAAGTATTCCATTCCATCCAAAAATATGCCGAGATTTCACCGAAAATACATTCCTTTTAAAACCCTGAATCCAAAAAAGCAGTTTTAGAAACATGTCCGTGTGCGAGTGTTTGTGTTATACTGTGAGCAGTATAACTCAAAATCGAAAAGTCGGATAAGCACCAAACTTGGTATTTAAGTTCAGTTTCTTCCAAGGATGCGACGTAAAGATTTTAAACAAAATCCCCACACCGCATACTTCCACTTACATGGAAGATTTGTCTAAATTTTTTATTTCCAAAAATGTCTGTAACAAGTTTGATTAAAATACCATATATGAAAGTTATTTACATAAAAAATAAGATGTATATCTTGAATTTCCGGAACATAGTCTATAAGCTCCTCTACATTTGGAGGGAGTTTTGTATAATCTTATATAACTGACAAACCTTAAGCGATAGACGAAAATGCACTACACTAAAGATGTAGATCTCTGTAAATCACACAATTTATTTAAGATATGTTTTCATTATGTTATAAGCCGTTTCTGAGGTATCTGTTATTAAAGTTACGAATTGTTCAGTTCTTGGTCATTTTTTTAAAGTACTTTCAACATTTAGTTGTTTCTCGCGATTACATGGAAACAGAATTTTATGGACAGTATATAGCGTTCAGTTCTTAAACGTTTGACTGTCGCTGTTCGCTTTGTAGCTATAACGAAATGTGTAATATATCCATTTCTGCAAAGGTTGGCTTGCATTAAAATGTATTAGATAGGAAAATAAGCTTGATTAAGAACTGTTTGTATACCACTAATAAACGAAAGAGGGTGGAGACAGTCATATAAAGTATCACATCAGTTTTTGCAACTGTTAAGTCGCTGTTTGCTTTTTCTTGTGGTCCTGCAAAGAGTATAGAATTTAAGAGCCCTCATATAGCGACCAGCTTTTAAAAACTCTATCGCTTTAGTGTACTGTACTTCTTATACCTATAATAAAATGTGTAAATATGCAATGCAAGTTTTTCTCTATTAAAAAAATTCTGATGTGTTACACTCACATGACTGTCTCTACTCTTATACAAACTATTTTTACAAACGCTTATTCTCCATCTACTTCATGTTAATCGAGATAAACATTTGCAGACTCTTATCTTATTGCTAATTTTCTTGTAGATGTAAGGGGAAAATATATTTACAAGGCAATATAGAAAAACAGTAGCCTTTAAGCACATACATATCTCTTAATAGCTGGTTTCTAGGTGCAGCACAATTCCCTTTGCCACAGATTATAACTCTTTGCGTATCCAAGACAAAAAAATGAATAACAAATTCCCATTTGAGAAAATAACTATTGAAAAACTTAAGGGAATAACAAGCAATATCTCGAAAATGGTTCACTCAACAACAAAAATGTATGACATAAATTGTGTATTTTAACGCGATCTACAGTTTTTGTGTAGTAAAATTTTGTCTATCTCTCATGGTTTACCAGTTATGCAAAAGTCGTTCACAATGGAGAATACTTTTGGAGACATTCCCAGAAAATTCAAGATATACATTTTATTCGTCATGAAAATATCTTAAACATATGATATTTTAATCAAAATCGTTAGAGCCATTTTTGAGAAAATTAAAGTTTTCGAAAAATCTTCTATGTAAAGGGTAATCTGGGGTGGGGGGATTTTCTTGAAAACCCACGTGTCGCATCTCTGGAAGATACTGTACCTAAATACCAAGTTTGGTGCTTATCCGACTGTTCGTTTCTTAGTTATGCTGTTCATAGACAGACAGACAGACACACACACACACACACACACACACACAGACGCACAGACACACACACGGACATGTTTCCAAAAATGCTTTTTTGGATTCAGGGTGTCTCAAAACATATATTTCCGGTGAAATCTCGGTGTCGAATTTTTGGGTGGAATACAATACTTCCCCTACTTACTGTTCGTAGTAGGGAAAGTAAAAATCTGATGTGTTACACAAACTTGCCTTTCTCTACTCTTGTGCACACTATTTTTACAAGCCCTTATTCTCCATATGCTTCATGCTAAACGAGATATCGGGATGTTAATCTTATTGCTAATTCTCTTTTAGATGCAAGGGGAATTGGTGGGTTTTAAGCGATAGTCAAATCTTTTAAGAGCTGGTTGCTATGTGGAGTATTCCATTCTCTTTGCATTGCCAGTACAAAAAAAAATCTGATGTGTTACACTCACATGACTTTCTCTACTCTTGTACAATCTAATTTTACAAACGCCTATTCTCCATATGCTTCATGTTAATCGAGATATCGGGATGTCAATCTTATTGCTAATTTTCTTGTAGATGCAAGGGAAATATGGTAGCTTTTAAGCGATAGTCAAATATTTTAACGTTGGTTGCTATGTTGCGCATTCCATTCTCTTTGCATGTCCAGGACTTAAAAAAAATGAATAACGAATTTGAGAAAAAGTATAAGTATTGGAAAATTTAAGGAAATAACAAGCAATATCTCGAAAACGGTTCACTCAACAGAAGAAATGTATATGACATAAGTTGTGTATTTTAACGCGATCTACATTTTTTGTGTAGTAAAATTTTGTCTATCTCTTATGGTTTACCAGTTATGCAAAAGTCGTTCACAATGAAGAATACTTTTGGAGACATTCCCAGAAAATTCGAGATATACATTTCATTTCTCATGACATTATCTTAAACATATGATATTTTCATCAAAATCGTTAGAGCCATTTTTGAGAAAATTAAAATTTTCGAAAAATCTTCCATGTAAAGGGTAGTCTGGGGTGGGGGGATTTTCTTGAAAACCTTCGTGTCGCATCTCTGGAAGATACTGAACCTAAATACCAAGTTTGGTGTTTATCCGACTGTTCGTTTTTGAGTTATGCTGTTCACAGACACACACACACACACAGACACACACACGGACATGTTTCCAAAAATGCTTTTTTTGGATTCAGGGGGTCTCAAAACATGTATTTCCGGTGAAATCTCGGTATCGAATTTTTGGGTGGAATGCAATACTTCCCCTACTTACTATACGTAGTAGAGAAAGTAAAAATGAATAACGAATTCCCATTTGAGAAAAAGTATAAGTATTGAAAAATTTAAGGGAATAACAAGCAATATCTTGAAAATGGTTCACTCAACAAAAAATGTATATGACATAAATTGTGTATTCTAACGCGATCTACATTTTTTGTGTAGTAAAATTTTGTCTATCTCTTATGGTTTACCAGTTATGCAAAAGTCGTTCACAATGAAGAATACTTTTGGAGACATTCCCAGAAAATTCAAGATATACATTTTATTTGCAATGAAAGCATCTTAAATGTATGATATTTTAATCAAAATCGTTAGAGCCTTTTTTGAGAAAATTAAAATTTTCGAGAAATGTTCCATGTAAAGGGTAATCTAAGGTGGGGGGGATTTTCTTTAAAACCTTTGTGTCGCATCTTTGGAACATACTGAACCTAAATACCAAGTTTGGTGTTTATCCGACTGTTCGTTTCTGAGTTATGCTGTTCACAGACACACATGAACATGTTTCCAAAAATATATTTTTTGGATCCAGGAGGCCTCAAACGATGTAACGTTTCAGTGGAATGTAATACTTACCCTTCTTACTCTACGTAGTAGAGAAAGTAATAAGAAGGTAGAAGAATACGTTTTTATAAGAATAGTTTGTGGTGGAGTGAGTAGGGAAATTGCCAAACATATGATTTTTTTGTGACAATGCTGTATTAAATGTTGGAGAGAAAAGTTCTAAAAACGGAAAACATAACAGTGTAAAACTACGAAATAACCATTTTCCCATGATTCAAGAACGCCGTAAAGAGAATTTAGCAAGTCTTTCGCTGGTAACTGCACGACAGAGGAGGACTTCTCTTCCTGGGATATGGTATCGTGTTGCGCGAGAGAAGATGAACCCATTCGTCTTCTGAGTCAGTGAACATGCTAGCCGCTTCACTTCCACTCCTTCATGCACATAAATGTTTGATTGCGCGCGCAACCCAAGCTTTATTGCTTCCCGGTTTTTTTATTTCCTTGAGAGGAATTCTCTTGTAGAAGGAGATCTCTCATCCGAAATTCTCCATCAGACAAGCTGAAGGTTCATCAGTTGCCTGGGGCTACAATTGACTGAAGATGGCTATTCACTTGAAAGAGCAATGATAATTCTGAGAGGGACTAACGAGGGAACAAACAGGCGGTCCTTAAGGTCCTTTGAAATGTTTTCTGACTCACAGGAGACTCTAGTTACTTTAAAAAATATCGGTTGCCTTTATTGAGCTTTGTGTCTTGCTCAGAATCATCATGAAGAACTTCTAAAATGTTTGAAGAGTTCTCAACTGGCTGTGTTTAGTAATTAACTTCTATCTGAACAGTTTTTTACTTTCTTCTACACCTTCTGAACATAAATTTTTAATTTTTACAGCACTTTTTAATTCCTCTAGTGCTTTCCTAAACTAAGTAGAAGTATTGTATTCCCACCAAATTTTTCTGAAACCAGATTTCACCTATTTTAAGGCCCCTAAATCAGCAAGAAATCGTTTTTAGGCAGCATGTTCTAAAAGTAGAACTTTTAACATAGTGCACACGAACTAAAAGCTTCATATTATTACACTAGTGCTATAAAATGTTTATATAATCAATAAATTTTCTTTCTTTAGTTTCTATTCCAATTACGTGGCAATTACTCTTTGTATTTGCACATGTTTAATAATTTGACTTGGTTTGATTAGGTTTTACTTTTCATGATGCCTTTTCACATGATTAATTTCTCATTGTGGTCGCATTATCTGTTCACAATATACATCGTCATAACTTAAATTTATCACAATTCGTTGTGGAGATAACATATATCTTATATTGGCAGGCTTGTACTTCATTTGATCTAAAACGTTATTAATTATTTATTACAACCTACATAAGGATTAAATGATGGCAATTATGTATTCAGAAGAAACTGAAATGCGAAAGCCAGGTGAAATTACAGAAGTAACAAAAGAATAACACTAGAACTACTACCCCAAAAACCCAGAAAGCAATATGATGTAGCACTTAATCGCTTCATTGCCTAGTGTAAGTTAAAATATGTTCAAAATAATTTCACTGAAAAAGTAATCAGTTGAAATGTTCATCATTATGGGCTAAATATTCACTAATTAGACTTTATCTTAATGTGAAGAACAATAATAAGATATTAGCAAGTACCTTAATATCAATTGTAATAGATGATTTGTTTGCTATATAAAGAGATCCTTCGCTGAATGTTTAGCACTGCTAGTGAATCAATAAAACATAAAAACATCTGATGTGGTTCACAGGAGAATTGACCTCTTATTTAACGTCATTATTTTGTTTCAAGAAGCTTGTTAAACACGTCAGTGATTTCCTTTTAAACATGATTTATCTTAGTTTCAGGAATCGATATAATATTATTTTTTTGATATTTTACAGTCGAGCGCTGTCTAAAAATATTTTGTCACACGTGTTAAATGTGGTTTATTTTGATTGTAGGATTGCGAAACTCGAATAATGACAAAACTTAGTATTAAGTTCAGTGTCTTATCTTATACATCCAAAAGTATTCGTTATTTTTTTATTTTGTTAAACAATTTCTGTTATAATTTTGGTTAAAGTAGTTATATGTTTAAGATATATTCATGACGAATAAAATGTATATCTTAAATTTCCTGCGAATAGTCTATGAAGCCCTCTTCATTTTGAAAAATACTATATAACTCCTTAACTGTAAGAGTTAGGCAATGCTTACAACACTGAAATTTTTGATCTTGTTAAAACACAATATATGTCAAATAACTTTTTGAAGCATTAAACATATCCGAAATATTCTTTATTATTGGTTACGGTTTCAAAGGCATCACATAGCCACCAGCTCTTAAAATATTTGATTAGCTTAAGTCTATTCTATTTCCAATCTATTTACAAGGAAATATGTAATACTAGCATTTCTATAAATCTTTATGTCGGTTAATATACAACTTGGAGTAGCAGAATTAAGCAGGCTCTGGAAGAAAGTGGGGAGGGAGTACATGGAGAGATAGAGAACTAAAAGAAAGAGGATTCTGGAACCAAATCAAACTAAGAATGGATAATATTGAAATTCAAGAACTTTTTGATAGTTTTAATAACAAAAAATCATTGAATATTTACAGGGAAGTAAAGCTAGAATGGGGAAAGGAGATATATGTGGAAAAAGGAGATAAAGTCGCCAGGGAAGGAATTGCATGGGCGAGAACAGGGGTAGTAAAATGGAAAGGTATAGGACAGAGAAGGGAGGTAGACAAATGTCCAGTATGTGGAAAGATAGACAATTATTGGAATGGAATTTTGTAATGTGAAGAAACTAAAGAAATGAGGGATAAATCAATACTGAGGAAATGGGCTAACTTACCAATAGAAATAATAGGGAAAAAGATATTGAAAATAAAATCAGATGAGGGTGTTAAGGAAATTGGTAATTATTTAGGTAGGGTAAAACAAAAATGGGGCGGCGCCGTGGCCGAGTGGTTAGACCGCTCGCCTCCCACCGAGGCGACCCGGGTTCAATCCCAGGGATTGCATGTGGGATTTGTGGTGGGCGGGTTTTCTCCGGGTTCTCCGGTTTCCCCCGCCATTCATTCCACCAACTGCTCCATCATCACCTTTCCTTTCATCCATTTTACCAACATTTCGTTTCATCTACTTCCTTCATCCCCTACCAGGCATCGGGCTGATCACCCATCCTGGATGCTCTGTCTGATCCATGAGTGTCTGCTCCTCGACGGGCCTCTGATCCCAGGCACCCGCTTGTAAGTCCTGGGGGGTGTAAGTCCTACATAAGAGGAGGGTAAACAGATAATGAATGAATGAATGAAACAAAAATGGATGAGAAAAATATATATGGAAGAGATATAGGCACAACAGAGGTAGATAGTAGCCAAAGAATTGTAAATATAATGGTTTCAGCAGCGAGATAACCGCTTTGTTGAAGCTTGCTGGAACCAAGGATAGGTAGGCAGCAACTCACAGGTTAGGAGTTATTGCATTCAGGATAAAAGAATCTGTAGTGTTAACAAGTAGGTTAAGGGTTAGTAGTAGAGTTGACTGAACGTAATTATACTATGTATATGCATTTTGATAGATATGGTGAAATAAATTAGCTTATCTTATGTCGGTTAACATGAAGTAAATAGACAACAAAGCTTTTGTAAGAATACTTTGTTGAAGAATGGGCATAGGAAGTCATGTGAATGTAACACATAAGGATTTTTTAACTTATTTGGTCAGAGTGAATCATAAGCCTTTTATGAGCCAGATGTACTTTTTGTGTTCTTTGTGCAGCGCCACAGAGCTATCAAAATAATTAAAAACACGTTTATGCTTCTCACTCGCTAAAACTGTGAGAATATAATCAAGCTTGCTAAAACAACCAGCTTCTATCTGCGTGTTTTATCACGAATAAAAGTCGCAATTGCAAGTTTAGTGTGAATGATTTCAGCATCCACAGTGATTCTGGCGAATGACAAGGAGTATTTCTATCAATTATATTCTCCTTCTTACATAACAGAGTCGTATAATGACTATTTCAAGTCTGTAGCGATTCTTAGCAATATTATAAAGGTATTCCAATCTGAACCTCCAAAAAATTGTTAGTCTTTATCTTCATAAAATTGCTCCCGATATTTCAAGAAATAAATCAAGTTCATTATTATTCTTGCAAGAACTAGGCACTCTTGCCTGTTCCGACTTCACAGTACTATGAACAGTGAAGCTGAAGCTCATCTCTTGTGAGTTAATGATGTAACAATATCACTTCATCCCACCTCCTTCATTTTGTTTTATTGTTTCACTCCACTTACTCTTAATACCTCTCTCTGTACTATAGCTTATATTACATCCCAGATAATCAAACTAAGTTACTTGTTCCAGTATTTCAGTTTTACTATTATTATTTTTAAGCGTACAGGGTTTTTAACCCGATGGGTCATAACGGTTGTTTTACTTTAAGGTATTTTAACTTATATTCTTTTCCAGTTTCACTTACCTTGCATACATTTGAAGTACAGAACTCCTACCTGACAGAAGGGTAGGTGCAGATGTCATTCACTGAGGAAGTGATTCTATGCACATAGAGAGCAATTATAACTTAGTACCAGTCTTAAAACATCTATTTCAGCAGACAGAGTTACTTTTGTCAACTTTTAGTATAATTCACATATGAAATTATTAAGCCTAGATGAACAGCATCAACTCATTGTATTCCAGTTTTATTCCTCTTTATTTAATGTTTAAAAGCAAATGGCTAGTGATTTGATATTTTAATAAATATTTAAACAACAATATAGTTCATTACAATTCCTTGAATTGTTAAACAGATGTTTCCATACAGCGTTTTAAAATTTAGTCGCGTTAACTTTTTTAATATATTTTATCTTAAAGTTAAATATCTCTTTGGACCTCTTTTTTTCTAGAGGAGCTTTAAGTTTGTGCAAGTAAGTCAGCTTCATTTTAATGCATCTCATGAAACACTAAAAGTTTTACTTAATATGCAATAAATAAAAAAATAAAAAATGAATAAACACTAAATATCGCAAGGAAATTTCCTTTAATGCAATAGCATATTCACAAGCGGCTTCGGAATGTCAGCGCACATTCTACTTTGGGACAGTCTCATCTCACCCCAAGAGCGGATCTTCTCACCCATATGCAAAGGAAAGCGGACGGTTTGCAAACATCTTTATTTCTCGAAGTGGTTTCTTCAATTCTGTAAAAGAGGGAATATATTTGATTATAAACGCCTTGAATGTACACCTAGAGCTTTGACATTGGTTTAAAGAATAACATCAATACCCCTTCCTATAATCTAATAAATACAAGTTAAAATTATGGGCACTGCGTGCCAGAAAGACTTTATGATTCTGGATTACAGCAGTAATCATCCACGGTGCATTCAATATAGGACATGCATCACGTATCAGATATAGTAACGTGTGGAGCGCTGAACTCTGCAATAAATCTGCTCTAGATCTTTGACACAGTAACACAGCCCTGTATAAACGTTACCTGATGCTTTAGGTCAGTATACTGCAGAACTTCCGGTGTTGTGCTTTGTGAGACTTTTATGTTTTAATATTCCTTCGTTTTTAACCTCTAGCTGAAATTAATTTCCTTTTACTCATGCAGTTTTATGTTGTCATATAGTTAATTACGATAAAAAGTGCATAAAAAGTGGCCCATACCCCTAGATCGATAGTGCTTTTACCTACGTAAGGTTTCCACATTTAGGTAACCAACATTTGACTCCACCCAGCCGCTATTAATTTTCTGGTCTATAACTGGGCTAAAAAATAATACAGAGACATACAAACTGACCAATCAACAATGTTTATAATATGTGAAATGGAGGGATGGTTCGGATACCACCTCTACGAAAGAGTTTCCCTACGATTAGTACACAAGGAAAGCCTAACCCAATACAACATAATCGACCTTATATGATAAGGGGTGAAGAATTATTTGCATATATAGTTAAGCCGAACGGCAGCTATGACGACGATGGTTAAGTTATTGCTGCTACTAAACGGCAATAAGAATACCAGCATTAAGAAAACGGTAGTGTAGCATGAAAATATAAGGTTTAAGTTGTAATGTTACCCTTATGCAGTCCGGCCATATTTTGGGGGCTAAAGTATCCTGCTAATACAGTGGGTAGAATTATGCTCGAAAAGCAGAGGTATCATTCTGGTAATGGGGTAGTCAGTACCAACATAAACAGCTCCGTTCCATTATGGGCCACGCTTTATGCACGCCAGTATACGCATCAACAGAAACCTATGTGGATTGGAGAGTAATTTTGATGTTCAGTTTGTCAGGTTCCTAAAACTGAATTCCGCCGGGCATTAATCCACAGTGGATATGAATAGAAAACGGATATTGTTATTAAGGCAGAAACTGATGCTATGGAAGTAAGATGAAGGAATGTTTCAACGCAAGAGATTATATGAAGTATAAACTAGGAAGGACTTATAAGCTACCGATAAGGGTGGCCGAGGTCGTTAAGGCACTAACTTGTGAAGGGAGATCTGAAGTTCAAAACTCGCCAGAATCGTTCTCCCTAACAGGTTTTTTTCAGGTTTATCTAATGTATCCGGTACGTTTTATTCCCAAATTTTCTTCTGTAATTATGATTTAATTTCATGCGTCATTAGTATCCATCGCCCGTGGGGCCGTATGCAGTAAGATTGCTCGTTATACACTACTAAAAAGACTTAAGAGGCTTCCAAACAGCGATGCATGATGCACGTGGTAGGTCAGCAGAAGGGCCTATTGTGTCTTACTGCGATCCCCTGAAGCAAGCAAGGAATGAAGCAGAAGACCCGAAGGACGATCAGAACCTCGCGGGCTAAGCGAAGGTGGGGTCCATAGGAATTTTAGATTGTGCGTATTCTAGCTGTAGCAACGCGTATCTCCTGCAGAACACCCAAAGGCGTCGAAAAACACCCGAAAAATAAGGGAAGGATAATTCATGGCGGTCACGCTGCGGTCCTGCGCTCTAGCGCTTAGTGCTGTGGTTCCCGGCCACGGAAAGAGCCTGGATTCTATCCCATCCGTGAGGGTGCGGATATTAAGTCCCGGGTATAGAGGCCCGGTGCCCACTCAGCAACGTGAGGAAAGTGAGGGGCGGCCCCGGCCTCGAGAGCCAACATTGTGGCTGAGGGATGTGTGATGCTGATCACATCTTTACCCCGTATTTGTTGAATAATTGCCCTCCTCTGCCTTGCGAAAGTGTGTGTGAGGCCGGCAATTGGGTTGGCAGAACAAGGCCCTTCATGTCCCCTAGCACCTGGGGTTTTTTATATAGTCACTTCCGAATTAGGAACTACGAGAAAGGCCCACGGTTAGGGAAACTCGTAAACTCCCGAGCCACAAGCATTACTGCCATGTATTTACCTATTAGTGGCTAAAGAAATTAATGTGTTACTTCCCACATGTTTTAACTTCTGTTTAAGGGAGGACGTAGGTGAGAAGGCATGGTTACGAATAATTAGGTATAACTTCCAAAATTTTTAGCATCGTGTAAGGAAACCTGATATCAGCATTTGAAATACAGTTCTTCACTTGATAAAAATATTAATCTTTCGGTAGTAAGAACTAACAAGGAATACCAAAAAAAGAAAAACTTAGGGGAAGCAAGGATTTTATGATGGACATTTTAGAGCCTCTGAAAAAGGAAAAAAACCCTCCCAGGCAATTATCTTTTAATCACATTAAAGCAGTTGCTACATTCAACACGTTCCTTGGTTTTCTTTGTTTTATCTTCTTTAGAAAGGGGAACACACTTATCACATGCACTAATCACCAGTTAGGTGCACTTAACCTGCTTCCGTTAGGAACGCGGCCAAACTTTACGCTACTACAAACCATAAAAAGCATTGATTACTGGCATACAAAGTTAGTTTGTGATGATAACGTTCTGATAAAATCCTTCATACAAAATTATAGCTGCTGCATTTAACACAAATAAAGGGAATATTATCCTAAGTTTTTATTAAAACACATGAGGATAGACTACATTCCTATTTTAAGCCTTGATTTGTTCTAATTTCTCTTTTTAATCTTTCGTTATTTTCCTGGAAAACTTTCTTCAAGAACGGAACATTTTATTACATAGGAAATCGTAATACATTTAGCATTTGCGGACGACATAGTCCTATGAGGATAAACTCAAATGGTTGTACAACAACTTAACGTTATTTGTAAAAGAAATAATAAGACATTTACAAAACTAAAACAAAGACAGTCGCATTCAAAGCAAAGGAGCAAATTTATGATAGATTATGCTACAATAGAACTAATATATCTGGGCTGTGACATGACAGATGAAGAGATCGAGATATAGATGAAAAGCTACATAATTTCCAAGAAATGTGCGAAACAACACTGTCACGGCTATATCATAATCATTCCGAAATCCTAACCTCCTAGCTCAGCCGGACAAAGGGGACGTAAAAAATAACACTACTCGCTTGGCTGTGCAATACCGCGGACCGGGAAACATAGTACGCGAAGCCTAAATGAACAGGATTTAACTTACAAATAACACAATTTATTACTAAATTTCAGAAGTTCCTTTAACCTCCAGGATCATTCTGAAGCCATGCCCCGCCATGAGTTCGACGAAGGTTCTTTCACTATACACAAACCCAAAAGAGATCGAAACACATTAATTCAACTCTTTTTATAATTCATTATCCCCACCCCAACTTCCTGTTAAACTCCAATATACTGGAACATTTCAAACATCCAATTAACTGCCTAATCAGTAGGACCAACATTTGAATTAAGCCTTCCAGTATGCAAACATAATCAGGTGTACCACACTAGTTCTTATGAAGGCTTGACTAAACGCAGGGCCTACCAACCTGACATGTACTCGCCACAATACATAGAACATCTAAAAATAAAATAAGAAGTGAAGCATGGACTTTTAAAGAAAAAATAAAATCTAAAAGTAGAAATGAGATTCCTACGCGCTGTGAAGGGACGTACAAGAGACATATTCGCAACGAAGAAATAAGAGAAGACCTAGGAGTTAAAGGTTGGGCCATATTTTACGAATGACTGACAGAAGAATTCTTAAACAATTTTTAACCGAGCGAGAGGGCTCCGCGTATTGTGTGAGGCTCGCATTCGGGAGGTCCCGGGTTTGATTCCCGCTCTCTCTGACCATGGGTTTGAGATAGAATATATTTATGTTATTAGCACCACGCTTTGATCGCCAAACTTGCAGTTGTTTAGTAGTTGCAATCCCAGTATGATACAAACATTCCGGTGGCCTTCGCCCCAACGTTTAGTTTTCCGGTGGCCTTCGGCCACACGTTTAAAAATCAACTTTGTATTTTAATGTTTACTTAAATATTATATATATATGCCTCGGCTGCTTCAGTAGTAATTTTAGAACATGTATCTCGTAGCAGGGGTAGTACGGCTAAAGAATAAAGGCTTACGCAAATTATAATGGTATTTAATTTCGTTTTATTAATCTTTCACACGATTAAATAACATTTCACTGATATATCCTATTATAGAGTTGTGAAATTATTATTTAGTTGCACTTTTTAACACGTAAAATTTATATTATGAACCCGTAATGAATTTTTTATGCCTCACACTGAATACGTACCAAGCGAACTGCTCGGGAACGCTGCTTTCTAGCATCTGGCATCTACCGCTTAAATTTGTACATTTACTATATTTCAAGTCTCTAATTGGTTAATTCTAATACATTAGAATACTTTTATTTAACTTTTAGATTTTCTAGTTGTTGAGCGACTATTTACAAACTGTTTTATATATTACATTATTCTTCCAAGAATTATTAGTAGCATCATTAAACTTTCTAATTTATTGTTGTTTCAAGGTTACCTCATTGTTAGCAACTTTCGGCCTCTATTCTCACAGCTCTTACATTGTTAAATTACTTAATACATTCACATAACATTAATGTACATGTACATAATAATATAAACACAATACAATGACTGTTACATAGAATTTAAATATTATTACATACATATATTGTTGTAGGCGGGCTATTATTATATTTTATATTATATAATTATACTAATATCGTTTAAGTGTTAAAAATACTGCCTCAGTTTTTTCGTGTTTTTTGTGGTTGATAAAGACAAATTCTGGGGTATTCTACCAAGGATTTCCTCTCTCCCTCATTTCCTCTCATTTCATTTTTCATGCTTCGGGTTGACTCGGGACTGTAGTTCGGTCGGTATCGGGCAGATGAGGCAGAGTCTTGCACGTTGGAACTTCTTTAGACATCGTTAGAGGGAAGCCTGTTGAACCCACTGCTGGGTCGTGTTTCCTCGCTCCCACTGGCGGGATGTCTCTGAGCGATCCTTCTTGGCCGGGTGGCCAAGCCTAGATCTAATAGGGAATTCTGTTCGTCTCTGTCGACTTGCGCCGGCTTCGTCTACAACCCATATGTTTCCTACGGTTCCTGTACTGCATCCGTTCCTCTCGCGGGTATAGGCACACAAGCTTCATTGGGGTCGAGGTGCTATAAGTCCCCTACAAAACACTAGTGCTATTCATAACCTAAACAAATTTTAAACTTAAGCCTAGAGGACACAGACTGGATGGAAGTGCAAAGAAGCGTAGGAGAGAATATATGTGGGACTGATAGCTTAATCCATGTGTGAAGAAATAGAAATTTCTATTAAAATTATGGGTCTATTTTGGTACATTCCGAGACCAGATTAATTATCACTGCATTAAGATTTGGCCTCTACGCATTACTAGATAGATAGTATGATACAAGGTATATGACAAAACAAACAACAAAACGGAAAAGAAGAAGAAAAAGGAAAATAGAGATAAATTACCTTTGACTAATTGAACAAATTTGGCCTATCTTCGCGCACTTTAGCCAAGAAATTGCCCATGTTTTTGTCCAATTCCTCTGGTCAGCCAGTAGATCCCAACATGCCAATCTCTTTCTTGACGGACTTAAGAATTTTTCGTTGAATTTAATTGTTCGCTGGTTCTTCCACTGAGCGCATTCCGCCAAAATATGTACCCAGTCCGCGTCCAAAGCACAGAATGGGCAGATTCTCCTGCCAGAATCGTCAGTCAGTCTCTGTGTCCTCCAGCCCCCCCCCCCAGTCTAAACCATGCCATTCCTTATCTTTCCTTTCTTCCTAAGTTAAGTATATGTGGCTCTTTACTCCAATTCAATTTTATTTCAGTTGCTAGACTTAGAGAAGGTTTAATTTTACAATCCAATTCTATTTCCTGTTGATTGATGTCTCTTAGTCTTCTTTTGACACCTTTCCATATGGCTTTGTCATTTGTTTCAGTTCTTTTCCATATTGACCCCATTCCTATTCTCCTCAAACCCCTTTCCAAATCAGCTGCCCAAAACTTAGGAGACTGGTACTTATAGCATTATTATAAAGTTTAGCTGTATATCGCTCTTCGAATTTTAAACACAGCATTTAGAGGGAGCTTACCATTTTCAAGCTGTCATAACAGAAACAAACCGTTACACAAGCCGCAGGTATGTGCACTTTTTATCACTGCTATGCTCTGTGTGTTCAAGAGACATTCAGAGTATTAATAACGCAATGTGGCCTTGAATGCTCAGTTCTACAGAAGGGACATAAAGGATGCGCTAGAAATGAACTGGCTACGTCGGGTGCAGTTTCCGAGAGAATAACTGCGAATTACTCCGCGTTTCTCTGTCCACTGGACCACGAGTAACAGGCCTTTGTGCTATGACGTCACCATAATCACAGTATGCCATTACAGTTCAGCTGTTTCGCCCGGTTTTTCAACCATTCGTTCCATCTCCTCTACATGTGACCGCGTTAGGAATGCCGTTTACATTACTGATTTGTTTATATAGAGCAAGGTATGCTGTAAGCAGTAAAATAAGTGCATATTGTCCATAACGTTCAACAGCTTACATTCAGATCAGGAAATCATGTGGAAATAATCATGTTGTATATAAAACATGAATTAATAATAATAATAATAATAAGAAGAAGAAGAAGAAGAAGAAGAAGAAGAAGAAGAAAAGCATTTACTGACTTAAAATAATAAGAAAGCAAAATGAAAAATCTGATGAGTTACACTCACATACACTCTTGTACAAACTATTTTTACAAACGCTTATTCTCCATATGCTTCATGTTGATGGAGGTCTTAACCTTATTGATAATTTTATTGTAGGTGCAAGGGGAATATAGTAGGCTTTAAGCGATAGTCAAATCTTTTAGAACTATTGCTATGGGGAGTGTTCCATTCTCTTTGAATTACCGGGATAAAAATGAATAACGAATTCCCATTTGAGAAAATGTATAAGTATTGGAAAATTTAAGGGGAATACCAAGAAAATGGTTCACTCAACAACAAAAATGTATATGGCATAAATTGTGTACTTTAACCCGATCTACATTTTTCGTGTAGTAAAATTTTGTCTATCTCGTATGGTTTACCAGTTATGCAAAAGTCGTTCACAAGAAGAATACTTTTGGAGACATTTCTATAAAATTTGAGACATACTTTTCATTTGTCATAAACTTATCTTAAACATGTGATTTTAATTAAAATCATTTCAGCCATTTTTGAGAAGAATAAAATTTTCGAAAAATGTTCCATGTAAAGGGTAATCTGGGGTGAGGGGATTTTCTTGAAAACCTTGGTTTCGCATCTCTACAAGATACTGAACCTAAATACCAAGTTTGGTGTTTATTCGACTGTTCGTTTCTGAGTTATGCTGTTCACGGACAGACACACAGACACACTCATGGACATGTTTCCTAAAATTATTTTTTTGGATTAAGTGGGCCTCAAAACACGTATTTCCGGTGAAATCTCAGTATCGAATTTTTGGATGGAATACAATACTTCTCCTACTTACTATACGTAGTAGAGAAAGTAAAAATAAAATAAAATGGAACGTCTTGCATTAGGATGTTTCACATGGCACATCCCGCCGACTATGAAGTCAGATCAGTGATTCGTTTTTTGAATGCGAGAAATGTTACGGCAGCAAAAATTCATCGCCAATTGTGCGAGGTTTATGGGGAAATAATAATGAGTGGCAATACCCGGCCACACACAGGCAAACAAACTCAAGATCTAATAGCATCATTTAGTTGAGAACAATTGGACCATCCTCCTTACAGTCCGGACTATTTCTGGGGGGGGGGAGGAAACAGGAATAAAGGTATAAGGGAAAAACAAGAATAAAAGGTATTTGGATGGATAAAGGAAGGGGAAAAGACAGGATGTTATACTGTGGTGTCACTATTTATTGGGAGCATAATGGTGATCATAGTTGCTGGTACCGCCGAAGCAAACCTGCTGATTGTGAGTGATTACTAAAAACGGAGAACTCCAAAGTGGACGAACTCCTCAGGGGGAATAGGTAGCAGACATGGCCGAAGACCTAACTGAGACCTAAAACAGTGGTGACGTAACAGTGTCATTGATGTTCTGTGCCCGGGCCTGTTACCTCCGGGCGTTCGGTGTATGCCCATGAATATCTGGGCAGTGCTGTCGTGTGTGATGGTGTGTTGGTCCAAAGTCATCCCTCCGAGTTGTGGAGATATAGGTCTGAAGTGCCCTGATCATCCTATAAAATTAAATAAAACTGAATTGGGATAAAGAGGCATATACATACTTGCCTTAGGAAAAAGGTTAGAAATGATGTGGTTTAGACTGGGATGTTGGAGGATTTGGCATATGACTGACGATTATAGTAGGAGAAACTGCCTATGTTATAATAGGACCAAAAACTGGTTACATTTTTGGCGGAATGTGCACAGAGGGAGAACTATAAAAAATTAAATTCCCAAAGAATGTCTTAAGTGCAGCAAGAAGGGGTTGATCTGCTGCGATCAATTAATTTTATGTAATTATATTCATACAAAATAAGCGCCTTATCCATTTTAATAATATCACTTGATGGTTTGCCGCCTTTTCTAGGATTTGTCCCCAAAAATTCAATTTATAGTTAAAAATGTAGCTATTTTCCTAACTATTATATTTATATTTTTCCCGCGTCGTTGATTAGTTCCTCTTGATATAGTGGCTATGTTTTATAAATGTAGTGATGAATAATGGACACCGAATCACTAATTATATTGACCTTAAAGGCAATATCCGTTGTTTATGTAGACCTAGTTTACGTATTAAATTAAGTATATCCTTGTAGTTGGTTCCACGGGTATCAAATAGAAGACATTCAACATGGAAATTACGTTGAGAGAATTAAAATGTATATTTTTCTTTCAAGAAAGGAAAACATAAATGGTTTTCTCTTCTTTATCGGCTTTTTAGCTTGGTCACAAGTATTATTTTCACATATAATTGTTGGATCCAGGATATAAGCTTCATGTGATTGCTTTTTGAATGATATAATATTGATAAAACGGTTAGACTATCATCACCTTCTAGTGCACATACTTCTTCAAAGCACTCAAATTCTTTAACTCGTAACGTGCTGGTAATATGTACCTATTTTACTATGTGATGCTTTCGATTAATAAGAAGGATATTGAACGTATATTTGCTACGTAGATGACTTGTTTCGTTTTCCTTGATGTTATTCATAGGATAGGATACGACTAGTTAATGAGGGGATACCTATCATCTCAATCCCTAATGGATATTTTCTGCTTACACCCCGGGAGGAACGGATGAGGTGAGGAAACGGCAGGAAACGTTTGGGTAGCAGAGCGAGGCCGGAAAAGGTCGACAGATGCGTGCAGAGTTCCCTTATACTTACAGGCTGGACCACCCGACCACGGGAGGGTCGCTTGGAGACGTCCCAGGGCAAAATCTCCGCTGTACCCAGGTAAAAGGTCGCCATCCAAGTGGCTCTCCCGTTCCCGAAGGCTTTTCCAGTAGGACGGCACTTGAAAATTTATACCGCCCCCATCACAGGGGAAAAAGGATACGCCACTTACGCGCGTATGGTGGGGCTGGAAACCGCCCAGATGTACCCAATCTTCCATGGGTAGCGGGAACCACTGCCCCATCGAGTCCAACCCAATCCAAACAACACCGTCACGGGCGGGGCTCGGATGTTTAACCAAGCGTATTCCTACTAAGCTAAGAATTCCCACGAGTGCTCAGGGTCCGCAGCGCCCGCAACATGACAGCTGAAGGGATTAGAACCCCCCCCTTACGGGGGTGGACCTGGGAAAAAGACCCAGAATTGGAAGCTCGAGAGGTTTGCCTCTTGTGGGCCGAGAAGAAGTTCCGAATCGCAAACCTCTGTGCCATCTGCCCGACACACAGCCCCGACGTCAACCGGAAGCATGAAAGGGAAATGGAATGAGAGGAAATGTGGGAGATAGGAAATCCGTGGTAGAATACCCCATTCCATTCGCCTTTGTCAACAAGGGAAAAACCGAAAAACGCATGGTTAGAGTGAGCGGCCACCGGGAATCGAGGCCTGAATGTAAGTCTTGCAGGTTCCCGCGAAACCATCTGTATATTCAGAGAATAAACACATGGTCTTTGTTTTAAATAAGAAACCGGAAAATAACACGATTTTAGAATTACATACATGTGTTTAAAAGCCACAGACTTATAAACAGCAACAAAATTTCGCCATTGCTTTAAGCAACTAAGTTTAAAGCGGAATCTATCATCACAGATTTAAAATATTCGACTTATATAGGTAGATGTACTATTCGGAAAGTTCGAGTACAGAATATGCTTTTTGAGTGACATAACTCCTCCCTAGAAACCGAAACAAATCTGTTGTACCTACTTGAATCACCTTTCATAATGTGGGGCTAAAAGGTATGCAAGATTTTACCAAGGAAAGAGAATCCGCCATGGACACCAAGGGTTACCCGGTTGCATGGGTCGTACATCGCCCTCTCTCAGCAGCTACAGTAGTGGGGCGGGCCTTCGAGTCAGTAACTGATAAGGACTTCCCGTGTCTCTGCGGCCGGTAACCTCCTATGTTTCCTTCACTTCATCCCCTCCTCCTGGGGGTGGGTGGAAGGCGTAATAGATCGCGCGAGGTGTCCTCCTACGTTGTGTACAGTCGAGTGCAAAATAAGTGCCGATGCTTTTGGTTGCTTTTAGTGTTTTCTGTTCTTGAATGTTACTGTCGTCTACGTTTGAAGAGCAGAGAGGTGTGGTTGGATGTTTTTGGGCCAAAGGGCATAAACCGAGTGACATGCGTGGCGTATATGGGGATGATTTTATTGCCAGCAGCAATGTCTCCAGGTGGTGTGCATTCTTCCTAGAGGGCCGTGTGAACCTTAGTGATTCACCACGATCCGGGAGGCCGGTAACAGCTACAACCCCGTAGAATGTCAGAGACATTGAGGTAGCAATTTTGAACGACCGACGTGTGCAATTGCAAACCTTATCGCAACAGTTCAACATTTCCTATGGTGCAGTGTGCGATATTGTTCATGACGCGTTGAAATTTCGTAATGTTAGTGCTCGCTGGGTGCTAAGAACTTGACAGAAAACCACAAGGGCCAGCGAATGATCACAAGCTTGGATTACCTAACGCGGTACACCGCAGAAGGGCATGACTTTCTGAAAGGAATCGTCACTGGTGATGAGTCGTGGGCATACCACCACACGGCCAAAACCAAACCGGCTAGTATGGAGTGGAAACATGCTGATTTCCCAGTGAAGAAAAGATTCAAAGTGACTCAGTCTGCCCGAAAAATGTTTGTGACGCTGTTCTGGGATATGCGTGGTACTGTATTGGTGGACTTTGCTGAACACGGCACCACTGTGAATGCTGCAGCTTACATGAAAACTTTGGTGAAGTTGCGTCATGCCCTTCGTGGCAAACGCCACAAAATGAATGCTGACAATGTCAAAATTCTTCATGACAATGCTCGCCCCCATATTGCTGCTGCTGTTTGTCAGAAAATCACCAAATTTGGTTGAGAGTTGTTCCAGCATCCACCATACAGTCCGGACCTTGCACCGTCGGACTTTCATTTGTTTGTTCCCATGAAGAAACTTGTGGCCGGCCAACTCTTTGCGACAGATGCGGAAGTGAAATCAGCAGTCCGCAGATGACTATACTCCAAGGAAACGGACTTCTACGAACAGGGCATATTGAAACTAATATCACGATAGGAGAAATGTGTTCAGAAACTTAGTAACTATGTCGAAACGTAGGTAAAAGCTGTAAGTTCATTTGTGATTTTCGTTGTTGTTGTTTTAACTATTAAACTATTTTGTAAAAAAAATTATTGTACTTTACTTTTCGATCCACCCTCGTAGTTATTTATGCAAAGATCCTATAATGGGAGTTATTAAGACGTGAGTGACGAGTAACTTTCGACACGAGCTCGCTTGCTTCGAAAACTTCGAGCGTCTTAATAACGATTATATGAGAGTTGCATATTACATTTAGATATACAATAAACATTTAATATTTAGATGCATACGAAAGAAAATAAAAGTGTAATAAATCAATTACTCGATACGTATTTTAGATGCGCTTCGATAACAAGTGAATATCTATTTAAGGTCGCAAGCATGTATTTTACAAGATGGAGACAGAAATATTTATTAGTGAATTTGAAGAGGTGGAATTTCATTCCACACCTCCTGGTACCTTGGAGGAGGCAAGGAATATAAACAAGAATTTACTTCCTGAAAAATCAAAGAAAATGTATAAAAAGTTGTATGACAACTTCATGTTTAGGCGAGCAAGAAAAAATGTAACTTCATTGTCAGAAAATGTTCTCATAGTTTACTTTGAAGAAATATCAAAACAATGAAATATTCAACCTTGTGGATAAATTCTTCGATATTGAAGATTAAACTAAATGTAAAACATGGAACTGATATATTCAAGTATAAAAAGTTGTATTGCCTGTTAAAACAGAAATCTGTAGTGTACAGAAGGAAAATATTTTCGACAAATGAAACTAACGCCTTCATTCATGTAGCACCTGGCAATACGTATCTACTGATAAACGTATGCAAATTTGGCTATTATCGTAAAAATAAACTTTTTTCAGTGGCTCTGAGTAGGACAGAAAGGAAGTGCGGAAATCTGTATCGAAATGGACTTCATTTCGATACAGATTTATTACAGAAATTAGCGCATTTAAGTATAGGAGTTGAAAAACACATTTATGACATCTTGTCTATGCTTGTTCTTGTAAATTCTTGAATTGAAAAACAAGTTTGACGATGTACAAAGGCCTTATAACTTTGGACTAAACAGAGACAATTTGATGCAGTAATTTGTATCACAAAGTATTTAAATGTAAAGAGTGATTATAGTATGAATATGCATTATTATGTGACATTGATTTGAGATGTTTGTTGATTGTAATTATTGTTGAGAAGTAAGTTTATACTGCCTTACTGAAACTGACAATAATAGCGTGCAATAATGCAGCGAGGGGGTGAGCTGTTTATCATTATTAGAGACGAGGAAGTTACGTAATGTTGGCGCGTTTTTCTTAGAATTTGCGTTTTATTAGCCAATTGCAGCTCAGTTATAATCTTTAGGCATATCGGGGTGTAGGAGTATAAAAGGGCTAGGTTAGAGGTAGTGTCCGTCAGTTCGTCGAAAATATTTGTATGATACACGTCGCCTTCAGTCCGTCAGTTCAGCAGAAAATATTTGTAAAGTACACGTCGGCTATCGATTCACAAGTTACGCGTAGCAGAGTTAGGAAAATTCTCAAGTGTTGTAAAGTTAATTATACAAAAAGTTGAATTACGCGAATTAAGAATGATCAGTAAATAAGTTGTTATAACAGTTTCAGTTTGGCGGGTGTCAAGATCAATGTGTAAATTGTGATAGTGAATGTGTTCGACAATAAAAAGTGTAAAACAAATTCCTTCATCAGTGTTATTTTTGGATAAAAGATTCCTTTCCGTTTACACAACCTGTATAAAGAGAAGTGCTCGACCGAAAAGATCATAGCTAGCTGGAGGACAGTAAACCAAAATTAAATAAAATAACAGTAGCATTCTTTCAAACAAACACTAATACTACCGCAAATTGCTAACACCAGATGGAGCTACAAACCTAACAAAGAATTACGTCACAAAATGGCATCACCACTTGAAGTAAACACACATACACAAACATTATAAGTAAAACCGTCGCAAATTGGCTTCCCAACAAATTAAATATAAGTAACATTAAACCACCTTCAAATTATGGGGCCATTTCCTTTCGGTGGAAGTTATTCAGATATTCCATTTTTCGCCTTCCATTGATCTTCATGAGAAATTACTCACAATGATGTCTTAGCAGCATCCCCTAGGGAGCTTAGTGATGCATCAACGTATACATAATTACCAGTGGAAGGTTTTGTACCAAACATCTCGAGTTAATCGTACCGTCCTTGCGGAAACATCCGAATGAGGCTTAAGCTCTCTGCCAGCACCAACAATCACCCCAATTAAGAGTGATTGCTCTTTCAACATCCCTAATCAGTCTCCATTCTGGACGCCCACCCTAATTCTCCTGCTTCGAATATCAGCAATTAAACGCTTTTACTCACCGCTAGCAAAGCATCTTTTATTTTTGGAGATAAAAATGGCATTGTGATGTTGAGGAGTGCTTCAAAATCCCCAATTTTTCGCAGCTTCAAGTTAAATAGAAGCTAATTTGCCTACATTGTACTCCCTGACTATTTGCTGGTAATGAGAATCGTAAAAACAAGAAAAGAGGAAGATTAGAAACAAATAAACCCTTCTCCTCTTAAGCTGTAAAAGCAAATGCATTCTCTCGGATGCATTTCTATACGGTAATAATGTTGTCCTTATTTATAAATGTACACGTTGCACGTGTAAGATATTTAGTATCAGCTCTTGTTAAATTCAACTCAGAAATAATGATGGTGCAACGAGTCTACAGTACCGATCTTGTACGGGGCCACAGTTAAAGCACCCACCCTACGTACCGGCAAGTCGCGGGCAACGTGTCTGATACTCCTAACTTGACTTAGCTACATTACGATACCTGTTGAAAATAATGACTTCGATTTGGAATAAGTTTATTGTATCTTTGAAAAAGATTTATAAGTTCCTGTTACTTGCTACAATGTTACTTTTAAAGAGCGACAGCTTCCCCTACAATAAAACTGCCAGAGATTAACTGATAAACAGACACGTCGTTCGCCTTGAACTTGAAGTCGGGCGATGTTCGTCAGTTTTGAAGCCGTACTCTTTACTCCAATATATGCTGCTAATTCTATTACCGGCTGCTACAGTGGTTTGCTATGAGCTCTTTCTCTTAGGGTACCCGTGGGCGTAGCGTGAAAGGATAACACCGGTTTAATTTAACTGAGAAATTTAATGTGATTTAATACTCGAGCTATTGAAGCGATTTGCCGACCGTTTGAAGATGAAGAATGAAACTGGTTATGAATCGTAGCAGTCGAAACTATAAAATTGAATTATTATACCTACTAACTTCTGCAGTATCAATTTTATGGTTTGAAATAGTTGTTTCCGCAATAAAAAAGAATGGAAGCATAAATTGCCGTGAGTCGCTAAAATGCTTACCGGTAGCGACTACCGCTAAGTCTTACCACTGGGCACTTAAAATAACACCCGAGTCTCACAAGTATCCAGAGTGACGAATGCACACCCTTATGCTAGCTTAAGCTCCGCCTATATTAGAACTACCCTACCAAGTCTTTCTCTTACTCGAACCAATATTACAATTCTTACGTGTGCATTTTTTAACTTGTTGCTATGCGATACGCTCCTGGTTCTCAGAATTCATTACCATGTTGGTATACGCGACTGTTCAAACGTACTGAATTCGCCCCTTAACTGCATTCCAAAAACTTTTATACAGACGTGTTCACTACTTTGGCTGTCGCTAATAACTATACTTAACATGACTCACTAATGGCAAATATTTTCAACTCCGGCTTATTGCATTATACCTTGTTTTATTATACGAAATTTATTTATTGCAATTATTTCTCTATCTATTATTTATTTATTTGCTTATTTATATCTTACTGTCAATAATTACGGTCCCAAATCTGTGAGCGAGCCTAGCAATAACAGCGGAAATAAGTTATCAGCCCAAACTAATACACAAACACACACACATGAATCCATTGGAAGGCTTATTTAGAATTCGATGGTGGAGTGGTTAAATAATAGTCAGCATTACGAGCAATATTAAGAAATTATTTTCTAAGTATTTGTTACACAGGGTATTTTCACTCCTTCTGCATCTACTTTAGTAGGTCGACGAAGTATTATATTCCAACCAAAACTCCGATATGAGGACTTCACCGAATATGCATGTTTTGTGTTACTCTAAATTAGAAATAGCAGTTTTAGAAAACCCGTCTGAGAACTGCATAACTTAAAAGTGGAAAGTCTGATAAATACCAAAATTTGCATTTAAGTGCAGAATATTTCAAAAATGTGACATGATTTTCAAGAAGATAGAAACCACCATTTTCATGGAAAAATTTACACTCGTGAAAAATACTGCCCTAAGAAGGTATATTTTTACTTCTCCTACCATCTATACATAACAGTTACGAGCAGAAGTATTGTATTCCATCCAGAAATTTGATATGAGATTTCACTATAAATACACGTTTTGGTCTCGTGAATAAAAAAAACAGAGAATCTTTAGAAAATTTTATGTTTGTGAAAACATCATAAATAAACAGTTAAATATCGGATATACACCAAACTTGGTATTTAATTTCAAGTTTAGAAAATAAAAAAATAAGAAACACTTTCTATGTAAATATTGGTTTGTGGGAGGATATTTCTTTCAAAAATGATTTTAAATTGTTCAAGAAAGTCCTTCCCCCGAACCTGCACTAAATCTTTTCTGTATTCTTTATTTTATAAAAACAGGGTCTAAATATTTTGATGAATGCAATATTTTTGAGAAATTTGCATGACAATTAAAATGTATGTGTATATCAGGTGTGTTTTTAAGGTAAGTACGGATAATGTTTGAGAAAGTAATAGAATATTGTTTTCCAAATACTTTACTATCATTCATTACCTTACACCTTACACTACTTCTCAACATAGCCAACGTCGTTATTCAGGTACTTGTAACGGAAAATCAGTTGCTGTATGCCATCGTCAAAGAATGATGCCGCCTGTGATGTCTGCACTTCTTGTTTCACAACATCATCGTCGTTGAAATGTTTTCCACCAAGGAACTTCTTCAAATGAAAAAAACAGACGTGAATCGCTTGGTGCCAAATCCGAACTGTAGGGAGGATGGTCGAATTTTTTCCCAAACAAATGAGGCGATCAGATCTTGAGTTTGTTTGACAGTGTGTGGTCGGGCATTGTCAGTTACTTTGTTCCCATAAATCTCACACAATTGGCGATGAATATTTGCGGCGTAGGATTTCTCGCATTCAAAAAACGAATCACTGATCTGACTTCTCAGTCGGCGGGGCGTTCGATTGTTTTGAACATTTCAAAACGCTCTAAATACAGGAAACACAACGTGACGATCGCTAACGGCTGCGTCTGGCTTCCTGAAATGGAGGAAGTGATCACGCATGTTCAAAATCGCGACTGCGACGGAAAAATATTAAACTGGTGCTTACTTTTGAAACCCGCTTCGTATGTTTTGCCAATAACTGTGAAGTCTCCGTTATTGCATGAAATAACTAGGAAATCGTAAGAGGTCATAAAAACCATTATAATAAAATTGTAGAGCAGATTAATCTGCACAATTTCAATAAAATATAGTTTTCTTTCGTAATCTTAACCGTTTTTTTTAAATTTCATGTGGCAGCTTTTCATCCTTCCTAAGTGATAATGTCTGATCTCACAGATATCATTTATGCTTAGTTTGGGATTTTTGTTTTCTTTCCATGGCAAGAGCTAGTTACCGGGATTTAAACGTTTGAATGCTGTTTTCACTTGTATATGACTAAGAATTTTTTTGCTTAATTTTAATTCACTTCTAGGCAAACGTATAACGCGAGAGACGTAACGTGAATAGAATAATCTTTTATGAAAATGTCATAATATTTCATAATAATGTAAATAATGTAAATGTTTCACACGTACAGTATATCATGCGAATGTATCAAGCAAGATTTTTACCTTCCTTACCGCCTACCAGAATTGTATTCCACTCAGAAAATCGCTACCAAGATTTCACCAGAAGTACATGTTCTGTAGACCTCTCGTCCAAAAACAAACTTTTGGAAAAACTAAAAGTCGGATAAATATGAAACTTTATATTTAAGTTCAATACATTCAAAGATGCGACAGGAAGATTTTAAAGACAATCCCCACCCAAAACTACTCTATACATGAAATATTTTTTGAAAATTGTTGTTATCTTGAAAATGACTCTTAACGATTTGGATTAAAATATCATATGTTAAAGACATACACGTGAATTTCCTAGAAATAGCCTGTAAAGTTCTCTTTATTCAGAGGAAAATTTTTATAATGTTTGTATAACTGGAAAACTTTAAGTGATAGACGAAAACGTAGTGCACAAAAAATGCAGATATCTTTAAGAGACACAATTTGTTTCAAATAACCATTTTATGGCATCAGCTAGTACTGAAACATCCGTTCTTAATGGTTAGAATTGTTCAACACTTAGGTTTTCTTTAAAGTCCTGTTGTTTCTTGCAATGACCTGAAATGGGTATGGTATTTTAAGGCTAGTGTATAGCGTCCAATTTTTAAACATTTGACTATCGCTGTTCCCTTTGTATTTATAACGAAATGTGTAATATATAGCTACACTACGTGATCAAAAGTATCCGGACATCTGGCTGAAAATGACGTACAAGTTCGTGGCCCCTCCATCGGTAATGCTGGAAGCCAGTATGGTGTTGGCTCATCCTTAGCATTGATGATAGCGTTCACTCTCGCAGGCATACTTTCAATCAGGTGCTGAAAGTTTCTTAGGGAATGGCAGCCCATTCTTCACGAAGTGCGGAACTGAAGAGAGATATCGATGTAGGTCGGTGAGGCCTGGCGCGAAGTCGGCGCTCCAAAACATCCCAAAGGTTTCTATAGGATTCAAGTCAGTACTCTGTGCAGACCAGTTCATTAAACGGATGTTATTGTCGTTTAACCACCTCGCCACAGCCCGTGCAGTATGAACAGGTGCTCGATCGTGTTGAAAGATGCAATCTCATCCCCGAATTGCTCTTCAACAGCGGGAAGCAAGAAGGTGCTAAAAATATCAATTTAGGTCTGCACTGTGATCGTTCCACGTAAAACAACAAGGGGTTCCAGACCCCTCCAGAGAAAACATGACCACACCATAACATCACCACCTCCGAATTTCACTGTTGGCACTACCCACGCTGGCAGATGCCGTTCACCGGGCATTCGCCATACCCACACCCTGCTGCCATCGGATCGCCACATTGTGTACCGTGATTCGTCAATCCTCACAACGTTTTTCCACTGTTAAATCGTGTAATGTTGACGCTCCTTACACCAAGCCAGGCGTCGTTTGGCATTTTCCTGCGTGATGTGTGGCTTATGAGCAGCCTCTCGAACATAGAATCCAAGTTTTCTCACTTCACGCCTAAATGTCATAGTACTTGGGAGTGGATCCTGATGCAGTTTGAAATTCCTGTGTGATGGTCTGGATAGATGTCTGCCTATTACTCTTTACGACCCTCTTCAAATGTCGGCGGTCTCTGTCAGTCAACAGACGTGGTCGGGCTGTACGCTTTTGTGCTGTACATGTCCCTTCACGTTTTCACTTCACTATCACATCAGAAACAGTGGACCCAGGGATGTTTAGGAGTGTGGAAATCTCGCGTACAGACTTCTGACACAAGTGACACCCAATCACCTGACCACGTTCAAAGTCCGTGAGTTCCACTGAGCGTTCCATTCTGCTGTTTCACGATGTCTAATGGCTACTGAGGTCGCTGATAATGAGTACCATGTAGTAGGTGGCAGCACAATGCACCTAAGATAAACGCATGTTTGTAGGGGTTTCCGGATACTTTTGATCACATTGGGTTTTTCCGGAAAGGTTTATTTCGAATAAAATGAAGTAGATACAAAAATAAATTTTCGTAAGAAAACTCGTATACCCACTAATAAGCGTTTGAGGATAGAGAAAATGTTCATTTCATAGTTTTCATAAAAACTAAAGAAATAGAAGAGGTGTATTATGCGCTTTCCGTTTCATAATTCCAATAATTTGCAACACATGTTGAGCACACATTCTGAGATTAGCAAAGTAAAGTTCTACCATACTACAAGAGTTGGCGTGATACACCACCCCTTAAGTGCAACCGTTCATGTTCTATCGATTCCGTCGTATAGATGCTTAACTGCACGACACACGCAAGCAAGAAAAAAGCGCAGGGACTACCATAACGACCTAAATATTATGTGCACAATAGAGGGCGGGGCAGGGCAGGGTGCGGTCCACATTGCGTCCAATTTACAGACACGCATCAGGTCTCCCGTAGCGATTTGCTTTGATTTACACCCCGTGCTAGAGGGTTCTATGTCTATTATGAATATTGTGTTAAAAGGTAAATCTAGAATAACTATAACCATTACCTTTACTGCGGTGCAGTTTGCTAATCATGCATTCCAATTATACGCTTAAGTTAAATTAAATTCAGTTTTATTAATGGACGCTCTTTAACTAGTATGGTCCTTAGCGTCCCATTCTACATTGGGCATGAAAGACCGGTAATTTTGCTCAGAGGCCTCTTTATTAGGCTTGAGGTTCTTTTACGTGCCGTAAATCTACGACACCGGACCACCAACTTTACTTCGCTTCCAAAGGAAGCCATGCTAAAGATGCTAACACAGTACCGCTAGTCTACGGGGGACGACAATTATACACTTGAGGAATAATTTTTACTTTCTCTGCCCAAAAATGCAATACCAATATTTCACTGGAAATATATGTTTTGAAGCCCCGTGCTTAAAAAATAGCATTTTTAGAAAAACAACCCTGTGTTTGTGTGTATCTGTGAATGGTATAACACAAAAGCAAAACTCGTGTAAACACCAAACTTGGTATTTAAGTTCAGCACCTTCAAAAGATGCAACAGAAATATTTTCAAGACCTTTCCCCACCCACAACTGCGCATGTCTGAAAATTTTTGAAAATTTTCAATCATGCAAAAATGCCAAACAATTTTGATTAAAATACTATATAGTAAAGATATTTAAATGACACATAAAACGTATATCTTGAATTTTCTGGGAGGAGCCTGTGGAGTTCTCCTCATGTTGTGCCAATTGTGGCTCTTCTTTTACGGAGTGTCTGTTTTTGCATAGATGGCCGCAGTTCTTTTATGTACCTGAAATCGTAGACTACCATTTTCAGCCCCTGCTTGTCATTACGCCTGGCAGCCTGGTTAACACCGGAAGTCGGCTGCACCAGGTTTCTACAGCGCTCGCCAGGTTGTGTCCTTCGCCAGTATAGGTTGCGCTTGTGGTGTCTCCACGTCATTTTCACCTGACCTTACCGGTGTACTCCGAGTGATGCGTTCCAGGGAAGACGAGTTATAATTGTTAGTTCTTGACAACCAGCGAAGAACTCTTATGGGAGCGGCCGTCTCCACACTTTTCGGCCATATCTAAATTATCCATATCCATATTATCCATATACTTTTGGCATAAGTAAAATTCTAAATTGTTGTAGTGTGTGGAGCAGCGTTTAAAATCTCATGGAAGCCGCTTTATATCATATTTCTACGTGTTAAAATTTATTTCAGAATGACAAATGTTGTGTGAGAAGGAAAAATTGTATTATATCTCTGTTTATACATTTAAGTGGTAATATATTTAGTACTTTTGGGGCTGTATGGATTGTTACTTTTATTTAAAGATGCTTTAAACCTTCTTCAATTCCTTTAACCTTTGGTAGTGCAAAAAATTATTACCCTGCGGGAATTCTTTATTTTCAACGGATTCTATAATGGGCCCAGCATTTTACTTTTCTAGTTTATTTATATTTTTAAGTAATTGTGACATTCAATGCATCGACTACTTCAAAATCGGCCTGGCAAGAACGTGATAAAAATGGTATAATCTTATATAACTGGTACACATTAAGCGATAGACGAAAGTGCACTACAGAAAAACTGTAGATCTCTTTAAAAAAATATTTAAGTCTTGTCGACATTCTGATGCTTCTCTTGACGGCAGGAAAGAGTATATTATAATTTTCCAGTTCTTTAACATTTGGCTATCACTAATCTCTTTGAATTTATAGCAAATTTGTTAATGCAGCCATTTCTGCAACGGTTTATCTTGATTAAAATTAAGTAGACAGAAAAATTATCTTTAGTAAGATAATCTTTAATAACCAATAATAAATGATACGTGATAGAGAAACTCATGTCAGTGTAACAATTCAGATTTTTTACGCACAGTTCACCTGTAAAATCCTAAATGTGCAATATACACTTTGACTAACTTGAAATATTTACCATGTATGCAGAATATAAAGCAAATGGACAGAAAATTTTAAGGAACTACGAGGCGTGCTTTTAAAATAAGTACAGACAATTTTATTCAAAGAATAACAGAAAACTATTCTGTTCAGACACCAGTCGTAACGGGAAACCAGTTTTTGTATGTCTTCATATTTAAGTTTTAGTAAGAAGTATTCGTATTCCCACTAATAAAAACATAGGGTAGAAAATATCATGTGAATGTATCACATCAGAATTCTTTTACTTTCTTTACTACTTACACATAGAAACTAAATTTCAATACCAATATTTCACCAGAAATATATATTATGAGGCACCCTAAATAAAAAAAAAACTTTTAGGAAAAGCACCACGCGTATGTGTGTTCGTGTCTGTCTGTCTATAGTGGGAAGGATAACTTAAAAACGAAAAATCGCTTAATGTAATGCACTGAAATTTGACCAGAAGTTGTGAAAAAATAAAAATTAATTTTTTCATTATTAAATAACACGAATTGTAAACCTTAAGAAAACAAATCGTTTTTCTTTTTCCACTGGCACGTTCAAATACAAATTAGCTAGAGCTATAAATGTACAGGCGCCTGCTTATTAATGGGCACGCCGAAATTTAAAACTTGTTTTCTCCCAAACACTTTTTCAGCTTTTTTCCACTCTCAAAATCTCTACTAATTGTTTAAAAAGTTTTTTACTGACTCTCAAAAGTACATTAAAGAAATTACAGCGTACATTTTTAAAATAATGCTCCAATGTTGAGAAAGAAGATATTAATTTTTGAAAAATCAAGAATTTTGGAGAGTACACAAAGTAATATTTTTTTTAGAGTACCTAGGATTAATATAAAAATATGATATAGGAGATGTTTACATAAACTCATTTACTATAAAACGAATTTTTTTGTGAAGGCATCTTTAAATATTATAACAATGAATTTACTTCTTCTTTCACTGTTTATTGTCTTCGTTGTTAGGGCATACACCCCAGGACTTACAAGCGGGTGTCTGGGGTCAGACGCCTGTCGAGGAACACAGGCTATGGATCAGAGAGAACATCCAGGATGGGTTATCAACCAGAGGCCTGGTATGAGAGAGGAAGGAGATGATATGAATTGACGGTGAAATGAATGTAAGGAAAGGTGACGATGGGGCAATTGTTGAATGAGGTGGGGAAACCGGAAAGCTCCTCCAGAAGCTGCTTTTTCACCACAAATCCCACATGCGTTCCCAGGGATTAAAACCAGGACGACTTGGTGAGAGATGAGTGGTATAACCCTCAGCCACGGCGCCGCCCAAGAAGGAATTTACTCAATAAAAAGTTAATATTTAAATCACCATGATAGCTAGAATTTTAAAACATACCAAAAGCATCACTGTTATTGTATGTAATAATTGGCATAATTTCAGGCAATTCTTATATTCTGTGGATTTTAAATTTCATAGTTTGCATTACCTTAAATACCAGAAGCATTATTTAAATTCAGCTTCCTCCAAGGATGCAACAACAAGATTTTTCAAAACATGCATGGAAATTAATTAATTAAACTAATCATTTCCGTGCGTCCGAATTATTGAAACTAAAATTGATAATCCTAATGTTTTTGTAATGAAGTTAGATTAGCATAAATTTTATTATATTTTATTTTTTTAATTAGAAGTTGTTCAATATAGGCTTGAGTACCTACATCTATTCCTACTGTAAGTATGTGATGAGCTCATACGTAACTTTTTGTCTTTTCCAGAATAGCTGTAATTATTTTTATTAAAATAATGTGTGTTTAATATATTCTGACAAATAAAATCTTACTAGGGATGTTAGAAGACCACCAGACACTGGAAAGAACTCTTTTGAGCCCAAACAGACCTATGATCTATGTTGAACTTTGATGATGATGCTTAAAACCTGTGAAGCTCTCTTTATTTGGAAAAAATAAACCCTACTGCACAGAAAATGTAAGCCTCTTTATAGCACAGTTTGTTTAAAAAAAGTTGTTTGTGGCACCAATTTCCGAGGTATCGGTTGGCACTAATTTAACTTGTTCAATAGTGTTATATACCGGAGTAAGGTTCAAGGGTTTTTCAGCTAAAATGATAAATGTAGATACCCTAGCATAAACATTGTGAGACGCAGACTCAAGAGTCAACGAGGGGACCAGAACTTTAACATTACATTTCAGGGCAGGCGTGGGACAATTATCACAAAATACACATAATTTTACACTACTCGCATTACCTGTGGCGTACTAAATATTCACTCTGTTTCCCTACATCATCCACAAATGATTAAAGGAAAGACATTGGAGGGAGGTGCTACACACACGATCCACGCACTCTTCAATACTCAAGGACTAAACGCGAAACGACTGATGCTCTCTACACACCACACAAAGGAATCATGCTTTACTGCCCCCACTCTGCACCACTAGTAAGCTAACTGGCTAGACAGTGACAAGTTGCCACGTAAAACGAACATCAGAAACCCCAGCCAAAAGAATTATCCTCAACAATGCTGTTGCCGACGCAATAACGTGTCCGGCGTGACAGTGCACACACCTATACGCTACAATACCTTTTCGATTTTTTACTTTCTCTACTACGTATATTAAGTAGGGGAACTATTGTATTCCACTCAAAAATTCGATGCCGAGATTTCACAGGAAATACATATAAAGCATTTTTGGAAACATCTATGTGTGTCTGTCTGTCTGTGAACACCATAACTCAGAAACTAACAGATAAACACCAAACTTGTTATTTAGGTTCAGTATCTTCCAGAAATGTGACACGAAGGTTTTCAAGAAAATCCCCCCACCCCAGATTACTCTTTACCTGGAAAATTTTTCGAAAATTTTAATTTTCTCAAAAATGGCTCTAACGATTTTGTTTAAAATATCATATGTTTAAGATATTTTAATGACAAATTAAATGTATATCTCAAATTTTCTGGTAATGTCTCCAAAAGTATTCTTCATTGTGAACGACTTTTGCATAACTGGTAAACCATAAGAGATAGACAAAGTTTTACTACACAAAAAAATGTAGATCGCGTTAAAATACACAATTTATGTCATATACATTTGTTGTTGTTGTTGAGTGAACGATTTTTGAGACATTGCTTGTTATTCCCTTAAAATTTCCAATACTTATACTTTTTCTCAAATTCATTTCCTGGTAATGCTAAGAGAATGGAATGCTCCACATAGCAACCAACTCTTAAAATATTTGACTATCGCTTAAAGCCTACCACATTCCCCTTGCACCTACAAGAAAATTAGCAATAAGATTAACAGAAGCATATGGAGAATAAGCGTTAGTAAAAATAGTTTGTACAAGAGTAGAGAAAGTCAAGTGAGTGTAACACATCAGCTTTTTTAAAATTCTACCTCTATTCAGTAGTTTCTTGCGATGTCATGGAAAGAGTATGGAATTTTTAAGCCAATATATAGTGACCCTCTTTTTAAACATCTGAATATTTATTCGATTTCCTCTATCATCCCGTACCATCAATGAAATGTGTAATGAAACTATTCCTGAATAAGTGTATCTCAATTAACTTGAAGCCAACAGAAAAAACAAACTTTTGTAGAAACAGCCTGTAGAAGTTATATAACAAACACATGATAGTGGTTGGAGAAAATCCTGTGAATATAAAGCTTCTTTCCTTCCTCTACTACGTATAGTAAGTAGGAGAAATATTGTATTCTACCCAAAAATTCAATATCGAGATTTCACGGAAATACATGTTTTGAGGCCCCTGAATCCGGAAAAAAGCCTTTTTAGAAAACGTTCTGTGTGCTTGTGAACAGCATAACTCAAAAACGAAAAGTTGGATAAATGCCAAACTTGGAATTTAGATTGAATATCTTCCAAGGGTACGACACGAAGATGTTCCAAAAAATCCTCCTAGATTACCCTTTGCGGGGAAGACTTTTTTTTTGTTTTGATTTTATAAAATAGCTTTAATGATTTTGATTAAAATAACACATATTAAATATATTTACATGAAAAATAAAATGTATATCTTCAATTTTCAGGAAATATCCTGTGAAGTCTGCTTTGTTTAGAACAATCTTTGTATAATCTTGTATAACTGCTAAACGTTAAGCGACAGATGAAAACGTACCAAACAAAAAATGTAGATCCTTTAAAAGATTTAATTTATTTTAGATAAACCTTTTTGGTAGCATAAGCTACAGGAAATCTTGGAATTGTTAATTTATTCATCATTCCTTTAAGTCCTGTCAACATTCAGTTGTTTCTCGCGATTGCATGGAAACAATATGGAATTTGAGGCAGTGTTTTATATCACAATACTATGAATGCCAGTGTGGTTGTAGTGTAAATTAACATTATTGTATGACAATGATTTAGATGTTTGTTAGCTATAAGCATTGTTAGGAAATAAGTTTACACGGCCTAACTGAAACTGACAGTAGGAGTGGGTAACAATGAAGCAATGGGGTGAGTTGTTTATCACTTAGAAGAGACAAACAAATGACGTCAGGATAGCGTGCCTTTCTTTAGAAATGGAGGGAATATTTTCCCTAGAGCATATGTATTAGTAATTATGATTGGCTTATAAAACAGACGATAATGTTGGCGCGATTTGGTAACCAATAGTAGTTATATTATAATGTTTAGGCATATCGGGGTGAGGGAGTATAAATTCTTGAGCCAAAAGCAAGTATCGCGCAGTTCTACAGAATCATTCAAGAGGTAAACGTCTCGCAGTTCTACAGAATCTCTCGCGAGGTACACATTACGCACTTCTCAGCAATCTCTCGCGAGTACACATTACGCAATGCTAAAGAATCATCCACGAGGTAAACGTCGCGCAGTTCTACAGAATCATTCACGAGGTACACATTACGCAGTTCTACAGAATCAGTCACGAGGTAAACGTCGCGCAGTTCTACAGAATCATTCACGAGGTACGCATTACGTAGCTCTACAGAATCATTCACGAGGTACACATTACGTAGTGCTACAGAATCATTCACGAGGTAAACGTCACGCAGTTCTACAGGACCATTCAGGAGGTACACATTACGCAGTTCTACAGAATCATTCACGAGGTAAACGTCGCGCAGTTCTACAAAATCTCTCGCGAGGTACACATTACGCAGTTCTCAGCAATCTCTCACGAGGTACACATTACGCAATTCTACAGAATCTCTCGCATCGTAAAGTTAGTTACAAAATCTGAAGTACGCGACAACTATTACGACAATAATTAAATTGGGAAATATAACAGTTTCAGTCAGGCGTGTAAAAATATTAAAGATGTGAACTATTAATTAAGTGTGACGGCAATAAAAGTGTGAAAATAAATTCTTTTATCAGTGTTATCTTTTAGTAACAACTCCTTTTCGTTTACATGCCCTGCTTAGAGATGTTTGCTCGACTGAGTAATAATAGCTAGCCGGAGGACAAAGAACCAAAAATTCAAAATAGTAAAACAATAACAGGCGCTCAGCAAATAAGATAACACGAACAGATAACTGCGATAAATTTTAAGGCTAGCATATAGCGTCCAGTTTTTAACATTCGATTATCGTGTTCCCTTTGTATGTGTAACAAAATGTGTAGTGTAGCTATTTCTGCAAATGTTTATTTGGATTAAAATGTAGTAGATATAAAAATAAGCTTTAGTAAAAATAGCTTCTGTATTCACTAATAAAGGATAGAGGGTATAGAAAGTCATATGAAATTATCACATCAGATTTTTTGCAATTATTAAGTCGCTATTCTCTTTTTCCCGTGATCGTGCAGAGAGCATGGGATTTCAAAGTCATCACATGTGATGCACTACAGCGATTTGTCAATATGAAAGCATATTTCAATTAACGAGAAGTAGATAGAGGAATAAGTTTTTGTGAGATAGTTTAGTAGAAGAATGAGCAGGGATAACCATGTGAGTGCAACATATACGATTTTTTACTCTACAACTGCGGTATTAACTTGGTATTATATAATTAAGCTTTGATAGTTACTTTAAACTTTTCTAAACGATGTTAATTCAACTGTCCTCTTCTCCTCTAGTTCCCAAGCTTGCGGGTTTAAACCCGGCGGAGGGTGATGAATATTTTCGGACGTAAAAGTCCTTAGCATAGCTTCCTTCGGAAGGGAAGTAAAGCCGTGGTTCCGTGTCATAGATTTACGGATGTAAAAGAACCTCAAGCCTAATAAAGAGGCTTCTGAGCAAAATTACCGGTCTTCCACGCCCAATATAGAATGATACGCTAAGTAAAGTAGTTAAAGAGCGTCCATAAATAAAACTCAATTTAATTTTTTTTGCCCTCTTCTCTTCGCTTCTCTTCTATGCTGCAATATTTCCCATTTGAGAACAATTTTGTTTGTGTAAGAACACTGTGTTCGATGTGTCAACCACTGGAAATATCCAAACTGTAATTACAGAGAACATTAACCACATAAAATAGTTAGGAAGGGAACCGCAATGAAAATTACGTTGAAATATTGAAAATTCTAGTTATGCGCTGGGTCATAAATTTTGCGTAGGTACCCTTAAATTGGATTTGCATATTCCATAGGATGGTGGGACACCACTGTTCTACACAAGTCACAAGTGCTACAGTAATAATGAATAAGTGGCCAAAAACCTCCCCGGTCACCGCCCTTTTGTTTTGAGCGGTTAACCTTACTGTGCCGTTTTGTCACTGTTTTTCTAATCAGACCAGCACCGCCATGTAACAAATGACTGTTTTTCGTGACAAGCGACCCTCCCTTTTATTTATGAGGAGTGTGGATGGTGATTTTATGCCTCCCAATTCATTATTTAATGTAGTTGTCCAATTACCTTCGAGCATGCTTGCAAAATTGCTTCCCTTGAGACAGAGCAGAGCGAATTTCGGTGAAGGTAAGAACTAGTAGTACTTATGTATTAGCCACTGGTTGCTGCATATATGTTAAACACATAAAACTGAATTTTGAAAACTATAAACAGTTACAAGGTTTATAACACGTAAAGTTTTCAAAAAACAAGAGTAATCCCTCATTACAGTTGGGGAGTTTTGCATAATGTGTACTATTCTTTTAAGTTATTATACTTTAATCCTACTCAGCGAGGTAGCGCGGCTGTAATGTTTGCGACTAGCATTCCGTAGGTCGCGGGTTCGATTCCCGTCGACCGTCCACTCTAACCTATGAGTTTTTCGTGGTTTCTCCAGGTTGGCAGGCGAATGCTAGTATGGTTTATTCTCTACCATAATTACCTGTCCACAATTTCCCTTTCATTCCCTTTCCTTCTCATCTTTCAGGTGTTGTAGGCCTCTGTAAGGGGGAGTTCGACCCCTCCATCTGCCGTGGAGCGGGTGCGTCGGACCCGAGCTCTCGTGGTACTTCTGACGTTACTAGAAGTACGCTGGGCCAAACGTCCGAGCCCCACCCGTGAGGGTGTCGTTTGGATTGGGTTGGACTCGCGGGACAGTGGTTTCGATACCCACGGGAGATTGGGGACGTCTGGGCGGTTCTCCATCCGGGCGGGATTGTGAGACGCCTCAAGGTCTTCCGGTACCGCCCCTAGATAGCCGGTAGGCACTTGCTGGATTGCTGTCAACCCCAGCGGTAGTCTTCCCTTTCGGGGATTGACGCGCGTAAGTGGCATATCCACTTCCACCCTGTAATAGAGGGCTGGATTAGGCAACCAGATGCCGGCCCACCGAAAAAACTCTCGGGTTTGAGTGTGTCACTCGGATGACGCCCATTTTCCAGGGTTATGTGGGGGCATTGTCCCCTGGTGCTTACTGTGCTTGTAGGTTTTGTGATTTATGGTAGTGCCAGACAAATTGCACAGATGCATGTTGAAAGGAAAGAGTACTCTCCCTTATCACCAAAGGGCTGCTTGGTCGTCGGATCGTTCATCTCCCTTTCTAGGCAGCTCCAGCAGTGGGACGAGTCTTCGAGCTTGGAAATGTTAAGGACTTCCGCGTGTCTAAGGGGACTGTCTGCCTGCGGCCTGTAGCTTCCTGTGGTTCCTTCACTTCATCCCTTCTTTCTGGGGATGATAGGCGCAGTATATCTGGGTAGAGGTATCTCCATTTGTTGGGTAACCTATACGTCTGCTTTAATCCTCAAAGTGTTAGTTATTTCCATCTTCCAATTTTTAAAACTTAGTTTTTACAAACATAATATGAAGTACTTACCACTTTTCCTTCCAAAATTTGCATACATTTAATGATATGGTAAACTAAAAAATGCGCTTTAAATGTTACCTTTATATTCAGAATTAGAATTGTTTAGCGGCGGCGCCGTGGCCGAGTGGTTAGACCGCTCGCCTCTCACCGAGGCGGCTCAGGGACCCGCATGTGGAATTTGTGGTGGTTAAAGCGGCGTCTGGGCGGGTTTTCTCCGGGTTCTCCGGTTTCCCCCGCCATTCATTCCACCAACTGCTCCGTCATCACCTTTCCTGTCATCCCTTTCGCCGTCATTTCGTTTCATCTACTTCCTTCATTCCATACCAGGCATCTGGCTGATCACCCATCCTGGCCATTCTGTCTGCTCCATGAGAGTGTCTGCTCCTCGACGGGCTTCTGACCCCAGGCACCCGCCTGTAAGTCCTGGGGATGTAAGTCCCACATAATATGAGGTTAAACAGTGAATGAATGAATTGTTTAGCTTTATTGTTTCTAACGTTTTTAAGTCGCTGTTAAATAGCTGGAGATTTAAAGTGTTCATATGGTAATTTCGTTACAATTACATTCAGGGATTCGTAACGAACCTTAAGATGTGCACATTTTTTGTGATATTTAAATACCTCGCTAACTACTCTTAGAGAATGAAACACTGTAACTTGCGATTTAACGGGACTAATCTTTTAAACCTTTAGTCACCTTTAGTAACCTTTAGTTACATATGCAACCAATCATATTCATATGTATTCTCAGCTTCCGTAGAGGAAGCGTCATCTGGTAGCTCATTGCTGCCGCTTGGCTCATCTTGTCGCGAGCTTCCTCTGGGCTCAAGAGAAGCTGAAAACTGCACCAAGACACAAGCTATGGAAGTCTACGCATCAACTCAGCACATTATTACAGTTTCCTAGCACTGGTTTATACAGGCGATTTCAATTCCGATAGTAAGCTGTTCATTCTTAACAGGCATATAGTATTTTTGGATAGACACATATCAAATCCACATCGGCTACCACTTAATTTACTCCAATTGACTCGAGTTGTTTCCCAGACGGATTAACGAGGTGTTTGATAATCTCAGTGCCATCGCAAGCACTTTATTACTGTGTGCCCATGGGTTTCTTTGTTTTTGTAGAATAATATATATCTTATATATAATTAATTATACTTCAGAGGACAAGTTTTGTCTATGACATGTTTTTAACATAGAGTAAACTGAAAAATGCAATGCCACAGCCGAGATTTGAACACGATATTCCAGCTCTCCGTGCGATTGCTCTAATCATTGAGCTACTGTCACAACATGCCGGTGGAACATTTAATTCTCAATTGACTCGAGTTGTTTGCCAGCCAGACCACCAAGGCATTTCACTAGAGATTACCATCTCAATGGCGACTTGCCATCTAGATACAGAAGTAATTTATTACTGGGTGCTTAGTGGGTCTTTCTTTTTGTAGAATATTATCTGATTATTATAAATAATATTCTACAAAAAGAAAGAAGCCCACCCAGTTTATAAAGTATTTGCAATATCAAGTCACCATTGAGACGGTAACTTCCAGTGAGGTGCCTTCGTGGTCTGTCTGGGAAACAACTTGAGTTAACTGGGGAATTCAATGTCCCACCAACATGTTGTCACAGTAGCTCAACGGTTAGAGCACCCCACGGAGAGCGGGAGAACTATGTCCACATCCCGGCTGTGGCATTGAATTTTTCTGTTGACTCCATATTAAAAATATTAATTCAGGGTTGCCATTGGCAGAGACTGTTATTACTTTCTCTACTACGTATAGTAAGTAGGGGAAGCATTGTATCCCATCGATACCAAGATTTCACCGGAAATACATGTTTTGAGACCCCCTGAATCCATAAAAAGCATTTTGGAAACATGTCCGTGTGTGTCTGTGTGTATGTGTGTTTTTGTCTGTGTGTGTGTCTGTGAACAGCATAACCCAGAAACGAACAGTCGGATAAACACAAAACTTGGTATTTAGGTTCAGTATCTTCCAGAGATGTGACACAAAGGTTTTCAAGAAAATCTCACCACCCCATATTACCGTTTACATGGAACATTTTAGTTTTCTCAAAAATGGCTCTAACGATTATGATTAAAATGTCATATTTTTAAGATATTTTTGTGGCAAATAAAATGTATATCTTGAATTTTCTGGGGATGTATCCAAAAGTATTCTTCATTGTGACTTTTGCATAACTGGTAAACCATAAGAGATATACAAAATTTTACTACACAAATGTAGATCGTGTTAAAATACACAATTTATGCCATATACATTTTTTGTTGAGTGAACCATTTTCGAGATATTGCTTTTTATTCCCTTAAATTTGTCAATACTTATTTTCTCAAATGGGAATTCGTTATTCATTTTTTGTCTTGGATATGCAAAGAGTATTAATCTGTGGCAAAGAGAATGGTGCTGCACCTAGCAACCAGCTATTAAGATATATGTCGATGCTTAAAGGCCACTGTATTTCTATATTGCCCTTGCAAATACAACAAGGGGAACATAGTACCCCTTAAGCGATAGTAAAATATTTTTAGAACTGGTCGCTATGTGTAAAATGTTATTCTCTTTGCATGTCAAAAAATCTTTTCTGCAAATGTTTATCTCGATTAATATGAAATAGATGGAGAATTAGAGTTTGTAAAAATAGTTTGTACAAGAGGAGAGAAAGGCATGTGAGTGTAAAATATCACATTTTTTTCCATTTGCATACCGTCCAAGAAACTGCTGTTCTCTTAGCTATGTGTCGCCGTAAAGTCCAACTACCCCCAATACAGGCAGTTGAAGGGACAATGACACAGAGTGTCGCAAAATGATATGCCTGGACTAGGTGATATGAACAAATTTGTTTAATATTGGGAGATAAGACCTTTGTTTTGTTTTACTTACATTTTCACTCTTAAAACTGATTCAGTACGCATTTTTGAAATTGATCTATAAAGCCCCCCTTCACGTGCAGGTGCGTCTCTTCGCCTGAAGCCTTAGTTTTTATAAAAAAAAAGGTTCGACAATTTCGTAAGGATCACATATACCTGCTGATGTTAACTTACGATGCCTATTTTAAAAGTACTGTCCGTTAAGCAATAAAATAAGTGCTACTGAATATTTTGATATCGAATTTTGTATTCCATTCTACATAACTTAGGCTTCCTTTTTACGCGGTTTTCATTATAAATTAAATTCTCATTCTGGTGTAAAATAAATGATAGTGGCTAGAAATTCGTCACGAGTCCATGAAACAATCGTACAGTTTTTAAAGATACATTTTTTCTGTGTTAATATTCCATGGTAGAAGAAAATACGTTATTTGTATTGTTGATTTCAGGGGATGGGGATTGAAATAGTGGTCCAGAAGTCAGATCTTTATCGCAGAGTAGCTGAAAGTAAACAATGGTGAATCTGCAAGTTAATGTGATGTTAGCCAAAAACACGTCTCATTATTTATGTCCTTCAAGAAGCTTTCGTACATGTTCGTACTTCATTGCAATAGCCCTCGTACAAAGAAATTGTGAAATTGGTTAACCACAACTTTTAAACATTTTGAAAATATTTTAGGCTATGTTCATCGGCCTCATCAGAGATTTTCATAGCTAAAGAAATCATTAAAAGTTTTCCTTGGAAACGCATACCCTCTGTCTTAAATATATCAGCATAAATTAAATTTATGACATCTGCATTTATCATTAATGTAAAATATCGATCACTGAAACCAATTTATAATGAAAAATACGCAGATGTAATATAAATAGCGAGGAGTTATCCAACAGAGAATCTTATATTGACTCCATTTTCAGGGATGTCACGCTAAAAGCGGCAAAGCGCGAGGGCGTGAAAGCTGAGTTGGCTGAGAAATTCGAAAGCAAAAGAGAAAGGTTTCTATTCACTGGGGATCCTTTTCTTATCTCGTTAGAAGCGAAATATCGACACTTGTGTCACGCACATGCATGACAGTTGATGCCGAGAAAAAAACCCATTCCCATTATACATCAAACCTTGGAAATGTAGTTGCTGTGCATTCAAACTTAACAACTGCATTTTTCAAAAAAGGACGAAAATCCATTAAAGACTTAGAATGATGTGATGACATTCCTAATGGTCTTAGTTGGATCTGTCTCCACAGTCTAGTGCATAGATACGAGCCGTGTTTATAATGTATTTCTTTATTTAAATGTTGGAAAAATCTCCTTATTACCTGTAATCTACACCAGCGCTGGAAGAGCCAATTTCTTATTGGTCTGAATTAAGTCTGACACACATACACTTGGTCAGATTAAAACTGGCCTACGTCTGAAGCATGAATCGGGTACTTCCGTGAGGGCTCGGGACAGCTATGCTTTGTTCACAAGACTGAGTATATTCTTGTAGTAGTTGTAATGGGGAATACGACTATTATCACAAAAGTCTTTGGAGAAAATAATTCACACACGAGTTTTAAAACAGACAGGTATTTCAGAGTGTTTCAACACCTAAAATTTGTATCCAAAACACGTTTTATTGGTTTATGGTTTTCGTGGAGTATGACTAAAGTTCGTTACAATGACATCTTACTACAGCACTGTTATCTCAGTGGTAGAGAGTTGGCTTACTGTTTCTGAGGTTATAAGTTCAGATATCCTTGAAGCTGCTTAACGTTTTTCCTGCTTTTTTATATACGCGAGTAAAAATTAACATTTTCTTCATTTATATGTAAGTGGTATTCATAAAGTAGATGGCAACCATGGTATAGTTTATCCGGAAGGAGTTTCATACTCAGTCAATTTCTTTTTATAATCACAAATATCACCATTATTATAATTATATTTGTAAGCAAAATTAAGTAACACAGGTAATATTATTTAATTTTACTAGGGCATTCGAAAAGCAATAGTTTTTATATTAGAACTTCATTTATAGCCTCCTGTCAGATCAATAATACTTTGCCAAATTCTTGGAAGACGGTACACTTCATCTGCAGCACCATTTCTGGATACCTCTCTCACTGATTGATCTAGAGCTCTCTGGATGTCAACTCTTGATTGAAATTGAATGCCTCGTAAGGGTTCTTTGATCTTTGAGAATAAGTCATAGTCACAAGGGCTCATGTCTGGTGAATTTGGTGGATGTTTGAGTACTTCCCAATTCCACTTCCTAAACAAATTCCTCACTGTTGCGTAAGACAAACGACCATTATCATGTAACACAATAGGACTCTCAATGGCCTGAGGTCCTTTACGATGTCATGTTGGGCACAAATGATGTTCCAAGTAACGCGGGGAGTACTCTCCATTTACTTTTATACCATGTGTGTACTAATATTAGGCCTTCATAATCATAAAGCACAGCAATCATTAGTTTTGAAGGATCCTACAATGCTCGGCATCTTTTTGGGCGTGGTAATTCTGTATGTTCCCATTCGCCTGATTGTCGTTTAAGCTCAGGTGTACACAAACGTATCCATGTCTCATTTATTGTGATAACGTCACTAAGAAAGACTTCAGCTTCGTGTTCGTATCGCTCCAAATGCATTATTGCTGTTTCTATTCGTTGCCACTTTTCAATTTCAGTTAGAGTGTGCGGAACACAATGGGCAAAAGCTTTTTTCATTATCAGCTTATTTCTTAACATGTATGGACAGTCAACGCTGAAATAGCAAGTTCCCTGAAAATCTCCACACATGTTCAGCATCTGTCATCTTCCAATAAAGCCCTTATAACCTGAACATGAGATCGTGTGTTGCAGCAACGGGTCTACCAGCACGTGCTCTGTGTTGACATTTCTCTCTTCTTTGGCTAAAAGCTTCCACCCATCTTGCAATAGTTCGAAAAGGTAGGACTTCTCTCCCACAAGCTTCTTTCAATGCTCTAAAGCACTGACCTGCACTTTTCACTTGGATTTTTATGACGCACCTTTATTCGCGTCTACTGAACATCATTTTACAGCGGTATTACTTACTGAATGTGAGAAACAGTGAATGTATTCACAAAATATTACTACTTCGAGGATTTAAATATTATATGTTTATACAAGAAAGGCTGCTTAAGATTATACTACAAGATTACAATTGTCACCACTAGGATCTCTGATTTATAACAATACTAGTATTGTAGTCAAACAAGTTGTAAAACGAAAAGTACACAACGGAGAAACGAACTCAAGCTGCTTGCGTAGAAATTAAGTAGCTTAACCACTGATGGAGTTCGCCCAAATTCGTGCCTTGTGACCGTATGCTCACTCGAAGTGACTGAAGAGGTTTAACTGCTCATGAAACCGGCCACCTTTAGTTTGTCCGAGTATATTAGAGCATGAATAAAGGCCAGGCCTAGGTCAGCGGCGAAAGAGGTAGAGCACGAAAACACTTCACCTGAATGACTAGAAGGCATGCTTCGTAACAACGGTCTACAGCAGTACCTTGTTGAGTCCGTCTCATATTGGTTTAATGTTATAAGTATGGAAATCACATATTAACCTATGAAAACAAGTCGGTTTCGGGCTCGGAAGTGAAGGAAAAAGTAAGATAAAGCTTAACTTGAATACTACAATCGTGTGGTTTAGTATTTTCTTACCAAAATAAGCCACTGCGCGTCATATTGCCTCGATTCCACGCACTCGACTGTGCACAGACTACCTATACTGATATGATCTTCTTTAGGGAGTAGTCATTCACATAATTAATGTGTATTCTTTAGTACAGACCGCGAATGGAATAACAAGAATTTTTCATGATACGCATTCAACTTTTTATGCAAGCCTAACTTTATACATACACACATGGCGTTTCTCGCATTCATATTTCCATCTATTTCTGTCACTCCAAACAGCATCTGTCATTTGCATATCTTCCATAGCTTATCTCACACCAACACCCCACAACAATTGTGGTCTTGCCCTCTTCTTACACCAAGGAGGCTACTAATTATATAATATTAATTGCCGTCTCTCAGCTGACGTTCCGCCAAGATGTCTATAACACCTTAACCGTCTTTCTTCTTTAGACTGGATAATGTTTACTGCTGTAACTTGTCTGCTCTCGTGTACTTTCATTTTTGATGTTTTAAAGTCTAGATACACAACTGCTTTAATAGTCCGTTTCCATAGTTCTTTATTTATTTTGTGCCTTTTTGAGACCCCTATAATTCAGGTCATACAACGCAATACTTTTGATTATTGTTTCATAAATTCTTCTCAATATATAATAACGTATGATATTACAAATTATGGAATGTAATTATCTTATGGCAACTTGTTTTTGTATTCCCTGCCTGCTTTCAAGCTCACTTGTTCCTTTGTCTGACATGGACCCTAAAATAATCATTACAACGTCCTCCAAATAAAATACCACTAATGGTATTTGCTTTCCCCCATAATATCAAGCAACTTTTATTAAATCCATTTCTTTCTACAAGAGATATTGTACAGTCTCAAATTAAATAGTCAATCTATATTTGAATATATAATTATATACAATATATACTGCAGTGATACTAAAGCATTTACTTATTGAGCAACCTCCTTCCTTCCTCCCTATTAATTAATTTACTCCTATTGTCTACATTTCCTTGCTTTTGATTGTTTTAAGATATTGTGCAAAATTTTAGATCTCTAAAATATCTGTCAAAGCAGAATTCGTTCCTTAACTACACGTATTTCATTCATTTGGAAGCAGACTCAATGTGATTAGAATATAAAAGCAAGAAAATTATGCGTCTTGCATAATGGAAGGCCGTGGTTCATCCTTTTACGGCCTTCAATTTAACGCTGATTATTGAGAGATGTGACGTCATTTAGTTAGGCTTTTTATGTATACAGTTTTTCTTCAATCTGCTTGCGAATGTAACTCGTAAAGAGAACTCCAAGGAGGTCTTATGAATGTCAAATGTGCCGCTCAAGAAACACTCTTGCTATAATTATGCGGTGGAATAACGAACACGTTCATTGCGAGGTGCTTTACGTTGAAGCGTTTTCGAAAAACAGTCACTGTCCCTCCCTTACTCCATCAACACTCCGCAGCTGAGAAACTTGAAGGATTATTTTGTAAAATAAGTGAATGAAAAGAAACTAAAATGAGACGAGATACTGGGGCGAAAATTGTATTTCCACGCTCGTTTATTTTTTGAAATTTTTTTCGGAAGCCAAGACATTCTGCGGGTCGATCTTTCTGTCCTTTTTCTTTTCCCTTTCCTGAATAAATATATAATAGTGTGTAGAGACTGTCACCACTGCGGTGGTGCTTGCGACACTGTGACGTCACAGCTAGCCCGGGCAGGCAAGCACAGAAGCCTGCATGGTACGCCTTTCGCTGTTTGATTTCGATTTTGCGGAGAACTCTGAGCAAGGATTAGCTGCCCCGTCTTCCTATATTTAGTATGTTATTTGATACCTAACTACCACTTATTATCCCAGCCCAACAAGCACCTTTGAAAATAAAACTGGATACAAAAGGAATAACTGTTTCTAATGACAGAAAAATGAAACCATATGTCGATATATGAAATTTAGGTATATAAAATTTATCTAGGATAGAATAAAAATCTGCTGTTTTACACTCGCATGACTTTCTCTACTCTTGCACAAACTATTTTTACAAACGCTATTCTCCATATACTTCATGTTAATGGAGATGTTAATCTTATTGCTAATTTTCTTGTAGATGCAAGGGGAAGTGGTAGGCTTTAAGTAATAGTCAAATCTTTTAACCGCTGGTTGCTATTTGGCGCATTCCATTCTCTTTGCATGTCCAGGACATAAAAAAATGAATAACGAATTTGAGAAAAAGTATAAGTATTGGAAAATTTAAGGGAATAACAAGCAATATCTCGAAAATGGTTCACTCAACAAAAAAAAGTATATGACATAAATTGTGTATTTTAACGCGATCTACATTTTGTTGTTAGTAAACTTTTGTCTATCTCTTATGGTTTACCAGTTATGCAAAAGTCGTTCACAATGAAGAATACTTTTGGAGACATTCCCAGAAAATTCGAGATATACATTTTATTTGTCATGAAAGTATCTTAAATATATGATATTTTATTCAAAATCGTTTGAGCCATTTTTAAGAAAATTAAGATTTTCGAAAAATGTTGCATGTAAAGGGTAATCTGGGGTGGAGGGATTTTCTTGAAAACCTTCGTGTCGCATGTCTGGAAGATACTGAACCTAAATACCAAGTTTGGTGTTTATCCGACTGTTCGTTTCTGAGTTTTGCTGTTCACAGACACACACAGACACACACGGACTTGTTTCCAAATTGCTTTTTTTTTTGGATTCATCGCACCTCAAAACATATATTTCCGGTAAAATCTCGGTATCGAATTTTTGGGTGGAATACAATACTTCCCCTTCTTACTATACGTAGTAGAGAAAGTAAAAAATTATATGCTCTCTATCCACTCTTCTACAAACTATTCTTTTAAACTCTTAATCGTTTACTTGATGCCATGTTAATTTTAATGGAGATATACCTGCTAATATGTTAATGCCATTTTTTTTAAGTTCCCTTATTTACCAAGTTTACCATTCCTTTGTTTTTACTGTTTTGTTTATCGCTTATTAGCGCAATTACATATATAACACACACACAAACACCCATGCCCAAGGCGGGGCTTAACACGCGACTCTCAGCTTAGCGGAGCGCCGAAGGTATACACTCCAGCTACTACGGGTACGAGGACCGGCCCATGTGGGTCAGATAAACATTTGCAGAAATGGTTTCATCACACATTTCATTGTATGTACAAGACAAATACAGAGGCTGATTGATAGTCAGATCTTTAAAAGGCGGTTGCTATATGCTGGGCTTGAAATTAAACTCTTTCCAATGACCACGAGAAACAAACGAATGGCGATTTAGTACTTGAAAAGATTATAAAGCATATTTGTGAAATGGTTAATCCCACAAATAATGGTTGTTATAAATCGCTGTTTTAACGATATCTACATTTTTGTGTGTTACGTTAGTAAATTATACAAAGTTAATTAAGACTAAAAAAGGGATTTCGCACGCCATTCAAGAAAATTAAAAATATACTTACTTTTATTTATCATATAAATATATCAGAGTTTCGTACTGTAACCAAAATCATTAAAGTCATTTTTGAGCAAATCAAAAGCTACGAAACATTTTATTGAAAAACATTTCGTGGAAGCATGCTGAATTTAAAAACGAAGTTTAGTACTCATTTGACATTTTGTTTTAGAGTTATGCTGTTCACACACACACCACACATACCCATAAGCGGCTCGGTGACCTCATAAGTCCTTAAAAAATACATATAAAACAATATATACCCTACCTGCTTTAGGAAATCCTCTATTTATTAAATGTAAGTGGTAGAGAAAGTAAAACTACCTTTGATGCCTGAAGTTCATTTAAGGGCAAGTCGTTGGATACTTTTAAACCTACCTTACAACACACTAAAGCGTGCCACAAACGGAAAACTTTCTTTATAGGTTTTCATAAAATTCATTGCTATCCTTAAAGTTGACTTACATATTATATAATATTTTCATAAGGAATTAAGAAACCATAAATCCTTTCCTCCAGCATAACAATGAAGTTTAACTAGTTTTTTCCCAGCGAAAAATAGTATTTTGTAGTGTTTGGTGTTTTAGACTGCACAATCTAGACATTTGAAATGGAAATACTTAATTTTTTCCATTTATTTGGCCTCTTGAGCTGCAACTCCAAAACATTTAAGAAAAATTTAAGAGGCACTAAAAACGGTCAAGTTTAAATATGATTTTCCTGGAAAATAAATTAAGAGAGATTGAATTAAAATTATCTAATATAAAGTCTTCAAAATACCGTTGTCTATTCCTCTTGAGTGGTCAGGAAACTAATGGGTAGACGTCAGATAAAACGTGGATATATGTCTATACGCCAGAGGCGAAGCAGCAGCCCAAACAATGAATAGCAACAATTGAAAGTGCATCAAAGAAAGCAAAATCACTTGCACCTGCGGGAAAGGTGATTGCTGCAGTTTTCTAGGATTCCATTGGTGCGGTGCTCACAGACTACCTTCAGAAGGGCAGAACCATATCCAGGGAGTTTACGCTTTACTACTGGATTAACTGAAAGATGAGTAATGGGTAGACGCGACTCGGAAGCCGTAGTGAAGGCTGCGACTAGGAGAAGGAGACTCTGAACATAAATAATTCGAACGGTTGGTAATCTTTCTATGTAAAATTGCCATTAAACATAAGCTCCAATATAAGTTTGCTAAAAATTAATTAATAATTCAGTTCGGAGTTTCCATTTTGTAAAAAATATATAAATGCTAATCTTTCTTGGGTGAATTTGGTGGCGTAACACTATTGTTGACACCAATAACCACATAGCTAGCTTAAGAGCGAGATGGCTCAGGCGGCAACGCTTGTGGTCTGCATTACAAGGTACAGGGTTCTTCTTGGCTTTCCCGTGGTCGTAGATGCATCCCGGGATGGTGTATTCTACCGCGATTTCTCCTTTCCCCATTTTCCTCTCATTTCATCTCTTCCTTTCAGGTTTCAGGTGTGACTTCGGGTCCTGCAGTGCTATCGGTGTCGGGTGGATAACGTAGTTGCTTGCGCATTGTAAAGATTTTCGTTAGGGTCGCTTTGTCGCCCTCTCTCGGGATTCTTCGCCTCTACTGGAAATATTAGGGACTTCTACGCCTCTCTGTGGGCCTGTCTGTCTGCGGACCTGCGACTTTCTTTGGCTACTTCACTTCATCCCTGCCTCCCGGAGGGTGTAGTCACAACAGATTTATATGGTCGCAGTTGAAGGTGTTCCCCTTGCATCCTACATTGCAAGTTTCTGTCAGTATTTATCCGCGAAACTACTTCGGAAGTTATTACCTAATAACTTAAAATTTACATCGTAAGGAGCATTCTATAGTCTGAAGGATGTCTAAACTATTACAACCGAGAAGAACGCCTTGGAGAATTAGCTGATATTAACAGTTCTGAAATTATCCTTTAGTATATTTTATAAAATAATGTTCATTTATATTTAAAATGCGTAGATTTAAAAAATATTAACATAGATATAGATTACTCTACGGAGCGGAATTCTTCGTATAAACTGAGACCTGCATAGGTGTGCTACTACTACCACCTCCCGGGAGGGAAGGATGAAATGAGGTAAAAACGGAAGGCTACAGTCCACACAGACAGGACACAGAGACGCGCGAAATTTCCTAATATTTCCAAGTCGAAGACCTCAATGCTTGAGCTGCTTAGAGAGGGCCATGAACGATCCTCGGCCAAGCATTGGTGCCCACGGGGATCTATCCACACCGCCTGTCCGTCATTATTATAGACCATGAAGACTAGAAGTACCCTGAAAATGATAAGGAAACGGAAAGAAAGGGAAATTATAGAAAGGAAATCGTGGCAGAGAAGAAACCACCGCAGCATTCGCCTGCCGACTTGGGAAAACCACGTAAATACGACGGGTCAGTGTGGGCAAACTTATTAACGTATTTACACCACACTGTAAAAGAACTTACGCAAACTTTGGAAAAAGTATGAAAAATATCAGAAAAAAACTCAAACGCTTATTTAAACATTCGCGTAACTCCGTATTTTCACTCCGGCAACACAAATAGTTACATGAAAATGTTCCTAGGGAATCAGACTAATAAGTTAAAAAGCATATATTGTTCTAATTTTTTACAACATTTTCCCAATTTTCACCGAACGGCCAGTCTTAAAACTTGGTAGGTTTTAATTTCCTTTGTTTTCTTTTATGAATTAAATGGTTTCGAAACGGTAAAGACATCAACGGACTAAATTTTGTAAGATAAATGTATAAAAATCTGATGTGTTACAGTCACATGACTCTCTCTACTCTAGTAAAAACTACTTTTACAAACGCTTATTCTCCATATGCTTCATGTTAATCGAGATGTTAATCCTATTGCTAATTTTGTTATAGATGCAAGGGAAATTGGTAGGCTTTAAGCGATAGTCAAATATTTTAAGAACTGGTCGCTATGTGGAGTATTCCATTTTCTTTTCATTACCAGGACAAAAAAAGTTGAACAACGAATTTGAGAAAAGGTATAAGTATCGGAAAATTTAAGGGAATAACAAGCAATATCTCGAAAATTGTTCACTCAACAAAAAAAAAATGTTTGACATAAATTGTGTATTTTAACCCGATCTACATTTTTTGTGCAGTATAATTTTGTCTATCTCTTGTAGTTTACCAGTTATGCAAAAGTCGTTCACAATGAAGAATACTTTTGGAGACATTCCCAGAAAATTTGAGATGTACATTTCATTTGTCATGAACATATCTTAGGCATATGATATTTTAATAAAAATCGTTAGAGCCAGTTTTGAGAAAATGAAAGTTTTCGAAAAATGTTCCATGTAAAGGGTAATCTGGGTTGGGGGGAATTTTCTTGAAAACCTTTGTGTCGCATCTCTGGACGATACTGAACCTAAATATGAAGTTTGGTGTTTATCCGACTGTTCATTTCTGAGTTATGCTGTTCTCAGACAGACACACACACAGACACACACACGGACATGTTACCAAAAATGTTTTTTTTTAATCCAGGGGCTCTCAAAACATGTATTTCCGGTGAAATCTCGGTATAGAATTTTTGGGTGGAATGCAATACTTCCCCTACTTACTATACGTAGTAGAGAAAGTAAAAATGTGCTGATAACCGCATATTACAATACCGTGTAGCATTGAATAATGAATACAATCAGCCATATATACGCTAAACAAAAGACAGGCATTTCATAATACCATTACCCTGGCAGAACAAAGCTATACTTACGGGTAACTACATCGCAGCACAAAGGAATCGAAAAGAAATCAATACAGCTCAATGGATCATTATTTAATGAACATAAGCAGTGGTTTCCAAGGCATTGTGTCACATAGACTTCCACATGCAGTCAAGCTTTTTAATACACAATGCATCTGAATTTTATAATGCGATGGTTTCGAGTGCCTGAAACTTCCGACCTCTACGATGGCAACTGCCTATGGAAGAACAAATATGCAGATAGGTTTACAACGTGTTCTCTGAAATAGGAAAACAGGATTTTAGAATAAAAAGAATCTGATGTGGTACATTCATGTGACCTTCTCTACCCTCTATAATTTATTAGTGGGTATACAATCTTTTATTACTAAAGCTTATTTTCTATCTAATTTATTTAAATCTAAATAAAGGTTTGAAGAATTACAATTTCGTTATAGATACAAAGGGAAGAGCGATATTAAAATGTTTAAGAACTGGACTTCATATGCCACCTTAAAATTCTATAATGTTTCTATGCAATCGTAGAAACAACTGAAAATCGATAGGACTTAAAGACATAGTATTGAACAAATCGATCCATTAATAATATAATTATATCTCTGAAACGGCTGATACTACAAAAATGTGTTTTAAATAAATTGTATGTTTTAAAGAGATCTATATTTTTGTGTAGTACGTTTTCGTCTATTGCGTAACGTTTACTAGTTATGTAACATTATACATAATTTCCTCCAAATGAAATGGACTTCACAGGCTGTTACTAGAAAATTCAAGATATACATTTTATTTGTAATTTAATATGTGGTATTTTAATCAAAATAAAATATTTCGAAAAATCTGCCATGTAAACCGTAGTCTGGGGTGGGGGCATTTTCTTGAAAATCCTGTTGTCGCACCTTTGTAAGGTATTAAACCTAAATATCATATTTGGTGTTTATCCGATTTTTCCTTTCTGAGTTATGCTGTTCACAGACACATACGCGCGCGCGGACCTTTTCCTAAAAATGCTTTTTTTTGGCTTCGGGGACCTCAAAACCTGTATTTCCGGTGACATCTCGACATCAAATTTTTGGGGTGAATACAATTATTTCCCTACTTACTATATTTAGTAGATAAAGTAATAACTTATTTATGTACAATGTTTGAATGCGAGAGCCTATAGGCAACATTTTGCCCTCTCGAAAGCTCTGGGAGAAATACATACCATTTTCCAAGCAGAAATAAAGGCAATAGAACTGCGCTCATGAGAGTATAAAGAAAACTATTCGGGGCGTAAAGATCTACATTTTGTTGGATAGTCATTCAGCTTTAAAAGTTCTTAGTTCCTTTACTATTAAGTGTAAGCTAGTATGGGACTGCATACAAAATATTCTTAATCAAAGGAAAAAACTGTTACTTTGAGGTGGGTGTCAGGACATGACGGAATCAAGGGTAATAAAATAGGAGATTGTCTTGCCAGATATGGAGCTTCTGCCTGCTTCATTGGACCATTTTACGGAATCTCAAGGTCTTATTTGAAAGATAAATTAGAACTATGGGTACACAAAATCAAATTACAGCTTTGGAGTTCCAATCCAAAATTGAATCACACTAAAGAAATTATACCTATATCAGCTGAAAGAGCTAAAGAGCTACTAACACTAAACAAACAGGAGTTGAGAACTACAATTATCCTTATTATACATTGCCTCCTGACACACCAATCTCTATAAGATGGATAAAATTAATGTGAAGCTTTGTCGCTTCTTTAATGAAGAGAAAGAAACGGTGAAGCATATACTTTGGGAATTTATTGTAAGGCCAAAGATTAAGGCACCTGCAGAGGAGAAATTGACTTAACTTACCCCAGGAAAATTATTATCTTCTATAGTGTGACGTGTTGGTAGCACTTGGAATGTTAGTGTTGGCAAACGGACAGGATGTGACGTATTGTAAAAGGGAGGGGATAACGTGTTATTTGCGGCAAGGTCAGAAAGTCTCTCTCCCTTTGTGTCTGGCAATGGAAGAGATATCACATGGAGGTCCTCGTGGAAGCAAATACAAAATGTCATCTGTGAATATAGTGGCCATCCAAAGTTGAGTATGGTGTGATTATTTTGAACAGGTAATCCTATTCCTTAATCCTGCAATTTTAGGCATGGTTTAAGTATATTTTAAATTCATTTTAGGCTCGCCCCCGTCGGTCTAGTGTTAATGTGGGAAGTAAAGTAAATTCCTGGGTACCTTTCTGCTCTACCATCTAAATTTGTGATACTAATATGTGAGGTTACATCAATAGAAGTATCAAACTTGATTGGTACTTACAATAGATCTTTTAGGTTGCGGTGAAGAAGGGACACAAATCTACATGAACCACTTTACTGTCTAAGCTATGCACAATATGATCCTAGACTTTCACAGCCGGTGTTATTATAAAGCATGACATCTTTTCTGGGCTTGTAGAACGTGTCGATAATAAAGCTATTGAAAACTTGACGTTTCGTTCTCAACTGTGGAGGATATCCTCAGAAGTGAGATGTGCAGAAACTGCTGACAACTGCGGGTATATACGGCAATGGACGGTAATATATACTATTGGAGTGGGAGAGGGTTGTTTATGGACTTCTCTGTTGTGATTGGCTTTGTATTGACCAATGCGAAAGCAACGTGAGGCAGGAAGCCAAGCCGGTTTATCTTAAATCCTTCTTCTCTATTGAAATTACTGGGATGTTTGTATATTACTACAGCTTCTCTGAACATTCTGGGGTAGTAATGTTTGGTGCTTGCAAGTACTTCTGTTTTATCGAATATAATATCGTGTTTGTCTAACAAGAGGGGATGTTCTGCAATGGCAGATTTGTCTGTGTAGCCGAGGCGACAACATCTTTTATGCACGACAATGCGTAGTCGTCAGCAGTTACTGCCACTCTTCTCTTCTGAGTATGTCCTCCACAGTTGGGGACGAAACGTCAAGATTTTAATAACCTTATTGTTCGAGCACAGCCTACAAGCCAGGAAAGATGTCATGTTTGTAGCGTCTTGCCTGCTATTTCGTCGTGGGTATCTTACCTGCGTCGTTGTATGTGTAGTCTTCAGGACTCGAAATCGCCGATGCCAGTCAGGAAGCACTTCTCATCGCATCTCAGGGTCAACAGTCGGCGAATCGGCCTGAAATTTCCTACAGCTGTTGTCAGGGTAGTATTGCAATAGTGGTGACACCAGGATTTTGTCTTGAAAGCAACAGTCACTTTTTCACTCTTTATGCTAGAAATCCTGCAACATTCATTGGTATTCCCTAACATGTGTTATTCTTTTAACAGTGTCCTCCCGCTATTGTCTCTTGGAATACTAAAGTTTGCTCCGACTAGTTATTTAATATCTCATTGCTCTATCACCGTTCTTTCGATTCACAGAAACTTGTAGTAATCACCTGACTAACATTAACACGTTTAGATATAATTATATCGAAGAATGCCGTTAGCACATTATATAAATATTTTGCCTACATCACTTTATAATTGCATAATTCCGCGGCACTCAGCAAGTTTCGGAACTTGGCGTCCTTTTCTGACCCGGAGCGTTACGTGTTACCTTAACGGAGAATCATGGCAGACTGTCTCAAATCCATGCCCGCGTTCATATATATCAGTCGATGCTCGCCTCCAAATTTTGTACATGTCACTAAGTCTTCCTGTCTTTTCATTAGTTCTAATACTTATCCTCTACGTTTATTGGTTTCCTGGTTGAAAATTCAAAGCCTAACTATAAGAAATGTCCGCTGCCTCATAGCGTCTGTTTATTCTCAAAACTCGCCCCATCCCCACGAAGTACAAAATAATATTTCGAATTTTATGGCCCCATGCTCATAAAACATAATGGGCCGTCCGAAACGAAGCTACACTTATTTTGCCTAAATCTTGTAGTTTTTCTTAGACAACTACGCCTTTATTTATTTTACAACAGTATTGAATTTTAAAACATAATTACAGCTTCAGATGGGCTTTCGATTGAAGCAGATTTGAAACCGATTGCTTTAAAATCATGGGAAAATATCAAATCGCGTGTTAATTATCAAAAATTCCTAAATAATAATTATTACAGAGTTCCTTTTTGTGTATGCTTTAATCAGGTGGAAATAAGGCTACATAGTTTACTATGCACAATGTGTTGATTAAAATCTTATAGTCAAGATTTTCTTTGTCGTCTAATGTTATGGTATGGTCTGCCTGATATTCCGATTATAATGCATTCTTTTAATTTGAATCTAGAGGTGTATCTATATACGCGCCTGCAACTTTGTTGTTATAGAGTTTTACCATATAATTCCATGCGCATTATACTATAAGCACACTTTGTGTTGTTATACTATGGCACAAATAAAATATTATTTCAACCACAAGACTGTGCCATAATGCAACTGTGGGCGGAAAACTCGCTTGGATTGAGAGGAACGCTAACTAAATTACTCTTCAATATATAAGCTTTGATACGTAATTATTCTCTGAAAGATATTATAAATAATTAAATAAAGAAGTGATAGTAAGATAGACATAATTACAATAAATGGTTTTCGTCTGTTAATATATAATGTAGGAAGCCTGAGTTGAAAGACTTTTCAGGAAATAAAAAGGTAATTAGCGAGTCATGTTAAGCAAGGCTATTAGTAACAGTGCGAGTAGCGAAAGCATTAGCAGATTTTTTCAATCCAATTAGACGAAAACCAAAATTCTGTGAAAGAGGAAGGGAATGAAATTCTGAGATTTGGGGAGGTACCGCATATTAACAAGGTAAGAGACGCACATATATAGTTTATAAGCATTGACCCAAGCGGGGAGGAGACATGGTGGGGTAGTTATAAACTAAGCGGAGCATAAGTGAGTGATATAAGGGCGTGCAATCGTTCGTACACACATTCGTGTATACATTCTGTCTTGAGAATTAGTTACTTCATCTGGCCATTACTCGTGTGTTATTTTAAGCGCTTACGCTTGTATGAATAAGATTTGACGGCGATCGCGAGGGGTTTAGCCGACGATTAACGAATCTAGTTTCTTTTATTGCGGAAACAGTAATTTCAAACCATAAAATTGATACTGCAGAAGTTAGCAGGTATAATAAGTAAGTTGTCTAGTTTCGAGTGCTACGATTTGTAATCACATTCATCATTTATCTTCAAACGGTCGGAAACTCAGTTCAATAACCCAAGTATTATATCACATTCAAATTTTCAATCAATGTAACTGGTGTTATTCTTTCACAATCGCCCACGCATATCCTGAGATAAAGATCTCATAGCTAGCCATTGTATCAGCCGGCAGCTGAATCAACAACAGATATTGAAACAAGGGGTTCGGCTCCAAAAACTGGCGCCTCATCGTGGTGCAATATGCCCAGCATTAAAAATCAGATAATGGTACGTTATCAGCTTAAAGGGATCACATAATTGAAACTGATGGGAAGGGGTCACGCTGGATCAGCCGTCACAAAGATTAAGAGTTAAATGATGAAATAAATAAGTGATTACATTTGTTATGGGAGTATAACAGAATTTCAATGTCGCTTCATCCTGGCGGCAACATGGCAGCCCGAAATTAAACGAGCACACGCGTCCTCTTACCACAAAGGGAACCTACTGACTACTCGAGTACGGGAAGCCATGCCAGAGACATAAACGATACCCGCGCATGCGCAGAATGACTTCTCGTAGCTGACGCATCGAGAACGCTCTAACTGCCTTTCATAACGTTACAAGATTAACGGATTACGACAATAACTTAACCTACACACCTAATGTGAAATTGTAATATAAACTAATAGTACCCCCGCTGTATGTTGCTATGTTAATTATCAAACCGAGTGGATCGTGAATTTTAGAATACCCAAGGTCCATTGCACAAAAGAAGAGGGCCCGGGTTCGATTCCTGGCTGGAGGATTGAAATGTTTCTTTAGCCAAGATTATTCCCCATTCTTTCTAGAGTCTGGAAGTATGAGTGGGAGTGTAAACGCATGTGTAAATTTAATGTTTTTAAAGATGAAAACATAAACAACCCAAAGATACAAAGTACATCGCAGTAACGTGTGGGACACTCATTCGGGAGATCCCGGATTCGATTCCCATCAAACATTAAGTTTTATTTATGGACGCTCTTTAACTGCTGTGGTCCTTAGCGTCCAATTCTATATTGGGCGTGAAAGACCGGCAATTTTGCTCAGAGCCTCTTTATCAGACTTGAGATGACGTAAATCTACAACAAGGTACCAACTACTTTACTTCACCTTCGAAGGGTCCCCACCCGAAAAAAATTCATCTCCCTCCTCCGGGTTTGAAACTGCGACCTTGGGAACTAGAGGCTAGTATGGTAACCACTACACCACGGTGGACGACACGATTCCCGTCAACGGCCCACTCTGACTTTGGACTTTTCGTGGTTACCCCTGGTCGGTAGGTGAATTCTAGGGTGGTTTCTCATCTATCACTATTTCGTTTCCATCACTTTTCTTTCATTCCGTTTTCCGACATTCTGCTCTTAGTGTATTCCCCACAGCGATGAAAATGATGTGTTATATGTCCAACAGATGTCACTATATGTCATACACTAGCTCAACAGATATCACTCTATGTCGTACACTAGCTCTAACGATATGCTGGCAACATATGAATAACTAATGCCGCCAAAGCCGGTAAGATACTCAGCCTCAAGGCGTAGCCGAGAGATTGAGGGCCTTCAGTCTCGAAGCGTTGCCGAGGGATTTTTTTTTAGAAGGAGAGGAGTGTAGCAGTTGCGTTCTTAAGCTTAGGTTTCTGATTTACTTTTATATATATATATATATATATATATATATATAACCTTGTTTTAATTTGTTACCAGTGGTTACATCAAAGCACGCGAGCGAAGCTTAGGTTTCTGATTCACGGGAGGTTAGGTTTATATATATATATAAATTACAATTTTGGTGGATAGTCTTTCTTACTATGAATGCGTTGTGTTTTTGTCAGCGGCAACACTAAACGAAGAAGAAATTCTAGTAACAACACGTCGCATATTTAGCGGATTTCACTTTTTATTTAGTTTGACAGTTCCCATTTTGCATGTGCTTTAGCAACAACATGGCTACGTTTGTTGCGTTCATAACGCGATTTCCCTATAAAAGTAAAACACCTAAAAGGGTTGGGCAGGTGGGCACATACTTCTAAACTCACATCCTAAGCTAATTTATTCGCTTTTCATAGGATTTTATAAGCATTTTCAATAGGGATACACTAAGAGCAGATTCGCCCCGTTTTCTTCTCGTCTTTCAGTTGTGCTTCTAGGTTTTGTGTCGGTAGTGTCGGACAGATGTCGCGGATGCTTGCTCAAAGGAACTAGCACTTCCCGTGGACATTAGAGTCCTATCTAGGCAGCTCCATTAGTAGAACGGCCCTTCGAGCCTGGAATTGTGAGAGACTTCCGCACATCTCTGTTTTGTCTGCCGGCTGCATACATACAGCCTCTTGCTGTTCCTTCATTTCATTTCTTCCCCTTGGGGGTGATAGCAACGGTATATCTTCCTATGTAGATCTAGTGCACGAGGGTTCCCCTCAGTTGTATAACCTGTAGGACTAAGACAAGGATCGGAGGGGGAATTAGCACCTCGACCTACGAAGAGCATTTGTGCTTAAGCCCCTGACCGGACACCTCCGGGAGGGAGGAGTGAGGTGAGAGGAGACAAAGGGAGACCAGACCAGGAGGCACAATAGGGCAGAGGGCAGGGTCCCTACATTTTTCTGGATTGAAACCCCTCGAATGACAGCTGGACAACCGCCTCTCCTTCGCTCTGTAGGTTTGCACATCCCACTGGCGGCGTCTGGGAATCGGAGACTAGCCCATTCAGGGGTGGGAAGAAGTGTTACAAGTGTTACCTTTTCTCCTGCCATGCAACGCTGAGGCTTCCGCTGCCACTTCCAACCTTTAAACAGCCAAGCAGCTGAAGGGAGGTAAATGAGAGTAAAATGAAGAGACAGGAAATTCGGGATATGCAATAAACCTTCCCAGCATTCGGCTAACTCCCGAAACCCCCGAAAAAAAATCAATAGGTCAGGAAGATCGGACGCGGAAATCGAACCCACAACTTCCCGAATACGGGCCACAGGCCTGATCTATTGCGCTAAACTTCTTGTCCTTCTTTTCTTACTTTAATGATAATTTAATTCTTGTAAGGTATAATTTAATTTTTCTTTTCACCATAAAGCATCACTATGTTAAAAACCTACAGTAGATCTGTACATTTGTCGAGGACATATGTCATTTATGTGATGTGATCAAACTTCACGACCTGATGAATTGCTCTGTCGCATGTATAGGCTGAAGCCACATTTGCATCGCAAATGAAGGCATTGCGCCAGGCAGGTAGGCAACCTGCTGGCAGCCCTGAACTGTGTGACGGATACGCTTCATCAGTGCCACAAGGCAGCTCTACTCAAATTTCAAGCCCATTCACTCCCACCAATGTAAACAAAATTAATGGGACCCGAGGGATAGGTTAAATATGTAGGCCCGAAACCGAGCCCCGCCACACTGCTGCAAAGGTCTGTCTGTTGCTGTGTCGGGCCATTTCGTTCAACCTCTGACGTGACTTTGCAATTTCGTTTTATTTATTCGTTTCATGTAACAACGTTTCTCTCTGGACGCGTTAGTCTTTCAACGAATCAGGGTGTTAATAACTAAAATCTGCGGCCGGTACAAACTCGGATATATGGGTTATTTCAAAGGTTACTCTAAAAGTTTAACTGTAATAAATCTAATACTTTAATTAGGAAAAAGGTCACTTGTTTGCAAAATTAATGTTTTGTTGTTGTCGGTTTTTTTACTTTATCTCTAAGTATAATAAGTAGAAGTATTTTATTCCAAAAAAACTCGATATCGAGATTTCACCGGAAATACATATTTTGAGACCCCCTGAATAACAAAAACGCATATTTAAAAAAGGATGGCGTACATCTGTGAACACAATAACTCAAAAATGAAAATTGGGATAAATACCAAATAGTACGAGGGCTGATCAATAACGACTGAGACTGATTTTTTTTCACAGATATTTATTACTCCATTTCAATGTTGACATGATCTTTTTCAAAGTAGTCCCCTCCTAATTGAATGCACGTTTTATAGCGTCTCTGCCAGTCCTCGAACACATGGTGCAGGCCATTCTTTGTCAGGTCTTTGAGAATCGCCTCACTTTTCTTAGCACTGCTTCAGTGCTCTCAAGATGAATGCCCCGGAGCTTTGCCTTTAGTAATGGGAATAAAAATAAATCACAGGGGGTAACACCGAAGGCTTTAAGTCGGATGCGGCACACAGGTAATGTTGAATTTAGCCAAAAATTCCTGGACTTGATTTGCGACGTGAGGCCGCGCGTTGTCGTGATGAAGTCGCCACCCATTCCGATGATGTTCTGGACGTTTCCTTGTAATGTGCTTCCTCAGTGTAGCCAATACTGACGCGTAGTAGCTGCTGTAACAGTAGTGTGAGGGGGGAAGCTGCATGGTGGTAAATCATTCCATTCCGAAACCCCAGGCCCACCTTGCTTAGCATAGAGGACTCGCCCTTCTTTGAAGTCCTTGAACCACCTAAACACCGTTGCACGAGGTAGTGCATCTTCACCGTATGCTTGCTTCAGCTTTTCGAAAGATTCAAGGCTGTATGATTTAAACGAAAATAAAATTTTATTGCGCTGTATTGCTCCTCTCGTGTCACCTCCATTTTTTTGTATGCGAAATTCAAGTAGGGTCAACAATATACAGCATTACTACCAACCCACCGTTACGAGAGTGCTTTCGCTTATGGACATTATACATGAAACCCTGCTCTTTTCAAGTATTCGTGGTAGAGCCATAAAACTATCAAGGAAACTACAGAAAAAATCAGTCTCAGTCTTTATTGATCAGCCCTCTTATTTAGGTTCAATACCTTCCAAAGATACGACACGATGGTTTTTAAGAAAATATGCTTAACCCAGATTACCATTTACATGGAAGATTTTTCGAAATGTTTTATTTTCTAAAAAATGGCAATAAAATTTGATTAAAATACCATATATTAAAGATATTTACATGTTAAATAAAACGTATTTCTAGAATTTTCCAGGAATAACCTGTGAAGTTCACTTAATTTGAAAAAAAAATGTATAATCTTGTCTAATTGGTAAACGTTAAACGGCAAACAAAAACGTGCTACATACAAAATAGAGATCTCTTTAAAACACATAATTTAAATCAAATAAGCTTTTTTGTGGTATAAGCCGTTTCTGAGATATCCGTTATTGTAGGTTTGAATTGTTCAATGCTTGTCATTCTTTTAAAGTCCCATTGATTTTCAGTTGTTTCTCGCGATTGCATGGAAACAGTATGGAATTTTATGGCCATCATATGGCTCCAATTCTTAAACATTTGAATGTCGCTGTATCTTTGTATTTGTAACGTAAAGGTGCGAAGGTTTACTTTGATTAAAATGTGAAGATATATAAATAAGCTTCTGTAAGAATAATTTATATACCCATGAATAAATGATAGACGGTATAGAATCTCATGTGAATATATCACATCAGAAGTTTTTCGCGTGTAATATATTTTAACATAATTTGGTTAGTATTTTCGCAAGAAGATTTAAGACACATTGTTTTAATATTAAATGTTAAGTGAACTGGGCACAGATTTTTACATATTAACAAACTTGGGACCAATATAAGTCACCTACTTCATAGTGTTTTGTATCTTGCCATTTTTAATGATGTATCACAATGTTAAAAGAAGCAATGAGTAGGTCTTCTGCATTGCCTTCTCCAAAATGAATTTTTTTTTAAATCTAGGTTGTTGCCTGCGCATCATTTGTGGACCAATTTTAATTAAGCATTGTATCCTTGATCTTTATAAACATATCCAAAGGTATAAGTATTGTATTTTCCTGTAATGTCGCTGGTTTGGACAAACAAAATTCTGATGTGTTACACTCACATGACTTTCTCTACTCTTGTAAATCTATTTTTACAAACCTTATTCTCCATCTACTTCATGTTAATCGAGATAAACATTTGCAGACTCTATCTTATTGCTAATTTTCTTGTAGATGTAAGGGGAATATATATTTACAAGGGCAATATAGAAATACAGTAGCCTTTAAGCACATACATATCTCTTAATAGCTGGGTGCTAGGTACAGCACCATTCCCTTTGCCACAGATTAATACTCTTTGCATATCCCAGACAAAAAAAGGAATAACGAATTCTCATTTGAGGAAATAAGTATTAAATTTAAGGGAATAACAAGCAATATCTCGAAAATGGTTCACTCAACAAAAACAATGTATATGACATAAATTGTGTATTTTAACGCGATCTACATTTTTGTGCAGTATTATGTCCATCTCTTATGGTTTACCAGTTTACCAAAAGTGTTCACAATGAAGAATACTTTTGGAGACATTCCCAGAAAATTCAAGATACACATTTTATTTGTCATAAAAATATCTTAAACATATGATATTTTAATCAAAATCGTTAGAGCCATTTTTGAGAAAATTAAAATTTTCGAAAAATGTTCCATGTAAAGGATAATCTGGGGTGGGAGAATTTTCTTGAATACCTTTTTGTCGTTTCTCTGGAAGATACTGAACCTAAATACCAAGTTTGGTGTTTATCCGACTGTTCGTTTCTGAGTTATACTGTTCACAGACAGACACACAGATAGACACACGGACATGTTTCCAAAAATGGTTTTTTTGGATTCAGGGAGTCTCAAAACATATATTTCCGGTGAAATCTCGGTATCGAATTTTTGGATGGAATACAATACTTAGTATACGTAGTAGAGAAAGTAAAAACGCGTTGTGGTAAATTTAGGAAATTTTACTGAAAACAAGTCTGATAAATAAGAAAAATTTGTTATTAAGTAACATTAAATACATTATTATTAGCCATTTCAAGATAGCAGGAATTGATAGAATAGGATCGCAAGGGTAGCAGGAGCATCTCTTGATGGATTTGAACACGAGGTTCGGATTGCACTCAGGCCCACTCTTTCGCTTCCACTTATTTGTTGTTCTGCTTTGGCCTCACTGCAGAGCCGTCTGGTGTTTATCGGGAAAACTGAGAAAAATTTCTGCCGATGCGAACTTATTTAAATAGAAAGTTTCCTTCAATTGTGGTGAATCAGGGAACGTCCCCATGATGCTATTAGAATTTGACGACAGCTATTTGCTGCATAAACATTCAGTTAAACGAAAATCGCCGTAAACATCTCCTAGTAGTTGGTCAAGTTGGTCCCTTGAAGATGCATGAAATCGTTTTAAACGATTTTCTTCCAGAGGTGTTGATGTCTTTTTGAGATGTGAGGATTGGAAAATTTCGAGATAATTTTAACTTAAATTACTGTAAAATTACCTGAGTCTCCCTGCTTGAAAACTGTGAATAGCGCCCGCTCGTACTATGGCAACACAGCTGGTGACAGTAGTGACACCTAAAATGAAATGATAATTGAGAAACGAAATTTGGGAAGGAAATGTTCCATGATTAATTTTAAGGAATGTCAGGAAGGCATCCTGCCGGGATTTAAACCACACTCCCGTTTACGAGTCAATGTATTAATCCCATGTAGGTCTGATACATTTGTGTATCAAATAGTGGCAAGCCTTGCGCTGATTTGCTTCGTTTGCTGTATTAGACATTCGTTAAAGCTGGTCTGGAATCGCAAAACCGTGCTTTCCTTTCTGAGACACATGTACGAGTATGTTGAAAGTAGGTTGTAAAGCTTCCCTTGTGGAATTAAATCCTGTATAACTAGAAAACAATATAGGGAACAATTTATTATATGAAAAATATGATGTGTTACACTCCAATGACTTTCTCTACCTTAGTACAAACTATTTTTACAAGCGCTTATTCTCCATATGCTTCACGTTATTCGAGATATGGAGATGTTAATCTTATTGCTAATTTTCTTGTAGATGAAAGGGGAATTGGTAGGCTTTAAGTGATAGTCAAATATTTTAAGAGCTGGTTGCTATGCGGAGTATTCCATTCTCTTTGCATTATCAGGACAAAAAAAATGAAAATTCTAAGTATTGGAAAATTTAAGGAAATAACGAGCAATATCTCGAAGGTGTTTCACTCAACAAAAAAAAATATATGACTTAAATTGTGTATTTTAACGCGATCTACATTTTTTGTGTAGTAAACCTTTGTCTATTTCTTATGGTTTATCAGTTATGCTAAAGTCGTTCACAACGAAGAATACTTTTGCAGACATTCCCAGAAAATTCGAGATATACATTTTATTTGTCATAAAAATATCTTAAACATATGATATTTTAATTGAAATCGTTAGAGCCATTTTTGAGAAAATTAAAACTTTCGAAAAATGTTCCATTTAAAGGGTAGTCTGGGGTGGGGGTATTTTCTTGAAAACACCAAGTTTGGTGTTTATCGGAGTGTTCGTTTCTGAGTTATGCTGTTCACAGACAGACAGACAGACAGACAGACAGACACACACACGGACATGTTTCCAAAAATGCTTGTTTTGAATTCAGGGTGTCTTAAAACCTATATTTTCGGTGAAATCTCGGTATCGAATTCTTGGGTGGAATACAATACTTCTCTACTTACTATACGTAGTAGAGAAAGTAAACCTATAGCGATCATTAAAATACAGAGCTTCTATAATACGTATACATGCTTTCGTAATGTTAGACGTTTTCCAAAAGTTGCAGGTTCTAAGCTTAGACCTTTCTCAAACGTCATCTAACGGACATTTTGAAAGTTTGTGATATTCACTTCTTTTTAATTTCACTAACACGCACATTTTTAGAAAAAAAATCCGCGCGTGTGTGTATCTCTGCGTGTGTGTCTGTGAACGGCATAGCTCTAAAACGAATAGTCAGATAACCAAACTTAGTATTTAGGTTCAGGACCGTTCGAAGATTTTCAAGAAAATCCCCCACCTAAAGTACTCTTTACATGGAACATTTTTCGAAAATTTTAATTTTGTAAAAAATGTCTAAAAGTTTTGTTTAAAATACAAAGATAATTTACATGTCAAATAAAATGTATATCTTGAATTTTCTGAGAATAGACTGTGAAGGAATTCTTTCGGAAGGAATTTTTTATAATCTTGTGTAACTGATAAACCTTAGGTGATAGACACAAAAACGTAATACACAACAGTGTAGATGTCAATTTATTTCAAATAGTTTTTTGTGGTATCAGCCATTTCCGAGATATCCGTTATTAATGGTTCGATTTATTCAATACTTTGTCATTATTTTCAAGTCCCGTCGATTTTCAGCATCTTCTCTGATGTTATTGAAAGTGTGTGGAATTCGGCCAGCGTATAGCGTCTACTACTCAAACACGTGTCTATCGCTATTCCTGCAAAATATCTGAAAATAAAATGAGGTAGATAGAAAAATTAACTTTCATAATAATAATAATAATAATAATAATAATAATAATAATAATAATAATAATAATAATAATAATAATAATAATAATAATAATAATAATAATAATTTGTATATCCCTAATAAACGATAGGGGGTAGAGAAAGTTATATGTATGTAACACACCAGAATGTTTTCCTTCGTTTTCTTCCAACAAAGAGCTTGTTATCACGAATGCACATTGGGATGCTGTATCTGCATGATGTAACTAAGCATTTCTTGCTTGATTTGAAATCATCCATAGGTAAAGCTATGTCCTGAATAATGTAACGCGAATTGACGAATCAATTTTTATGCTAACAATACGTAAATAATGTGTGTAAATTGATGGAGAAAGTCGTCTGAAGGTATCGTATTAAAATATTTTCCTTTAATATATGCTCTAATATTTAGTGCTGTAGTTGGCGGCTCTCCTGCTGAGGGTTTGCGGTTCATTCCTGGCTCTGGAAAGGCGAGTTTAAGTTGGCCCCACCCAAGCTTTCACCTGATACTTATGTAAGGTATCCCCAACGACCAACGTTCTATGGAGCTGTAAAAGACTGTAGGTGTTCTCGTCTAGCGCCATCCCCACTATCACCCTACCATTGGAGATAATGGACAACCCTGGCTGGCTTCCTGCAGCTAATAAATGAGTCCAACCATTAGACACTTGTTGGAACGTGAGGCAGTATTTTTAACATTGAAAATAATTATATAACATACAAAATTCAATAAAGCCCTCCTTAAAGCAATATGTGTATAAATAACATATAAAATGTATATTATAGTCATTGTATATGTTTATATTATTACGTACATGTTTAATAATGTTATGTGAATGTATTACGTAATTTAATAAAGTAGGAGCTGTGAGAATAATAGCTCAAAACTTGCTAACAGTGAGGTAACCTTGAGGCAATAATGAATTATAAAGTTTAATAATGCTAATGGTAATTCTTGAGACATTTTATAAATAGCCAATCAACAACCAGAAAAAGAAGCTTAAGTTAAATGAAAGTATTCTAGTGGAATAGGATTAGCCTATCGGAAACTGAAATAGGCAAATTGTACAAATTCAGAAGTCAGTTGCTTATAGACAGCGTTCCTAACCGGACGCGAAACGCGTCCTCGAGAAGTTTAATACGTATTCAGTGTGGGACAAAAATAGTTACGTGCTTAAAAAGTGCAAGTAATTAATAAATAATCTCACAGCTTTCTACATCAGTGAAGTGTTATTTAATAGTGTGAAGAATTAATAAATGTAGAGAAGTAAAAGCTATGATCTGTGTAAGCCTACATTCTTAAGTCGACCACGCCTTGTTAAGAAATTCATGTCTCTACAAATTAATACTGACGCAGCCGAGGCAAACATAAATATATAATATTTAAAGAAACAGTCAAAATTCAAAGTTAATATTTTTAAACTTGGGGCGCAGGTTACCGGAAACTTTTTACCATACGTGCGGTTGCAACAACTTCAAGTTCGACTCCCCAACAATACAACAACCTACATCAAACGATGTTTCTCCGAATGTCGCTTACCACAAGGGGAGCGTTGAAACAACAATATATTCAGTTAAATTGGTAGATTAAACACACAAGGTTCCAAAATATAAACAATTTAAACAATGTAAATGAAAACTTATGATCTAGAAGTATAATTAATAGTACTTACCTTTGAACATTATTTATCATTAATAATTTGAAAAGCTCAAATATATCAAAATATATTTTTTTAATTTTTAAATTACACTATTCTTAATCTGTTTCAGGTCTCTAGTTTTGTAAATACACTAAATATGCAATATATAAAACAAAAAATGTGTACACATCCAATAATAAGTCATTCACGGGAACACAATGATGTTGCGAGTTAACATTATCTACTCTTACTTCTAGCAGCTCAGCTAATACTGTTTTTGTAACCCACTTCTGATTTCCGATCAATTAGTTGGTGTTGTAAGTCTTTCCATCCGGCCTTCTTCCTCCAGGTTGCTACCCTTCATCACACACACCAGTGACTCCGTCAGTAATTATATCAGCTCTCCCACCCCTACCCCAACTCTTCCAACGCTACGCTGAGCATCATTTTCTCATTAAAATCCATCGCAAAATATCGTTTCCCCAACATATTTGCTTGTCAGAAAACTGAGGAAAAGATGTAGGAAAGAATACTTAACCCTTACCCAAAATTACAACACCGATATTGGAGCTAGGAAAAATTAATTGCATCCACACTTTGACAGCTTTACTTACCCACAACAGTTTTCCACTAATCATGACCACGCTCACCCTTGTTCAACATCCTTTCACAGCAAACGCGGATTAACAGCCCACCACAGCGTTTTGAAGTTTAGCTTATATTTATACACATATTTTTAAGAGAGAATATTTTACTGTAAACGATGATTTCGTAAATCATTCAACCAATTTTATTAATTATTTCCCATTGAAAAGCCCTTTTCTTCCTGATGGTTTGATTTAAGCTCTTAAATCACTTAAAGACTGAAAATGTTTACAGCATCGTCATGTAAGAAAACGAAATGTTACAAAGCGATCAAATTATCAGAACATACTTGCAAAAATGTGTGTAAAAATAATTTAAAACTAGAGATATTTCATTCCAATGAATTATTATGCTAAACGATCACAATTTAGCATCTAAAGATCAGAAGACACATTGAGATATGTTAGTAATATTTATTTCTTAGTTTGACAATCTATTCAAACACTGCAGATGTTTCCAGGATTTAACATTAAAATGTCTGAATATCTTTAATTTTATAGATGTATCAACGAAGAAACTGAATATCGAAAATATTAACAACACGTAATTATGCAGTTTTCTGTGTATGTCAGCTGCATATTCATTACCAGTGTATTATCTATACATTCAGAGAAAATTGTTCCACCAAAACCTACTCAGTCTAGTCATAGTAACTCAACTCAGAAGATTAATTTTGTTGGTGATTAGAGAAGGTATGTAATTTACAAAAAGGTTTAAATTGGCGATCTAGGATATACGAAATCTTCATAATCATAGGTTTGTCCCTCGTTGAATATTGATGTAAGGAGCTTCTGTGTTGTATGATTTCACCTACTGTCATTATTTAAAATTACTTTATTTTGGATAATGCATTTCTCCTAAAATCCACTTACCTAAGGGCCGACATTATGTATAGAACATGTAATTTTTTCGGTGTTTAAGGAAATCCGAAACGCAACATCCACCGAATATTTCACACCCATTTCATGAATATCTGAATATTTGTCATCCGCCATTAGAAATATCAAAAGGCTTAATGAAATCATAGCTATAAGGGTTATGGGAGGATTCACTATAATTAATCTTCTAGTTTATTGAACAATTAAAATTTCGTAAGTAATATAAATGTAGGGAGTAAATCAGGTTAATCCCATTGTCATTTGAGGTTTACAAATCCATCCGTTAAACACCGGGTAAGCTAAATAGTATAAAACAAAAATGATTTACTGCACTCACATAACTTTCTATATATAAACAATTTACAAACGCATATTCTCCATCTACTTCGTGTTAATCAATATAAATTTTTGTAGAAATCTTATTGCTAATTTTCTTGTAGGCACAAGGGGAATATGGTAGACTTTAAACGATAGTCAAATCTTTTAAGAGCTGTTGCTATATGGAACATTCCATTTTCTTTGTATGTCCAGGACATACAAAACGAATAAGAATTTCCACTTGAGAAAAAGTATAAGTGTTGGAAAATTCAAAAATAACAAGGAATATCTTGGAAATGGTTAAATCGACAAAACAAGAAAAAATATATATGACATACGAGTAAACTGTGTGCTTTAACAAAAACTGTATTTTTATAGTAACATTTTGTCTGTCTATTAGGGTTTATCAGTTATGCGAAAGTAATTCAGAATGAAGAGGGCCTTTGGAGACATTCCCAGAAAAAAGATACACATTTCATTTGCCATGAAATATCTTAAGCATACGATATTTTATTCAAAAACGTTAGAGTCATTTATGAGAAAATCAAAATTATCGAAAAATATTCCATGTAAAGGGATGTCTGGGTTGGGGGATTTTGTTGAAAATCTTCATGTCGCACCCTTGGAAGGTACTAAACTCAAATACCAAGTTTAGTATTTATCCGATTTTTCGTTTTTTGAGTTGTATGGTTCACAGACTGAAAGACAGACACACCCAGACACATGGATATGTTTCCAAAAATGCTTTATTTGGATTCAGGGCACCTCAATATATATATTTCCGGTGAAATCTCTGCAACGAATTTTTGGGTGGAATACAATGCTTCCCCACTTACTATACGTAGTAGAGAAAGTAAGAAATCCTGGTATTATCGAACATTGAGTGATGTAGCGCGAATTTAATTAAAGTTCTACACAGTTTGTTTCACTTACATAAAGCACAGCAGTTTGTGTTGTCTACCATTTTCGTTTGAGAGAGAGTAAATATCAAAGTAGTTTTGGAGCTTTGGTGTTTTAAATGTACATAAATGCGAACGTATTACGATATTAAGGATTTTTTGTTTATTCCAAAAGATTGAGAGTAGCTGACGTTGTCTTTCAGAATAAAGGGAAATTTCGGAAAAACTTCATGCGAACAGCTCGTGCCAAACTAATTTCGAACCCGGCATTTCTAAGCAGTCACGTTATCCGTTGTACCACAGATAATGTGAATACAAATCAGTTAAACCTGACATTAGGCGGGAGTTTTAATTATGAAGTGTCTGTGCGTTTTGAAGCATTACATAATCGCCTACCTAATATCCAACCATTGCGCAGGGATTGGGCTATCTACAAAAATAAACACTTTTATAAAGAAACTTTTAGTCTGTGCGTATTAGCAGCTTTATAGTTTATAGTAGATCACCCCTCTAAAGCGCTAAAATGACCTACTCTTAAGGAGTTACAAAATCAATTCTCCTAGCCTATATTGCTTTAGGCAATACAAACTACTGCGCTGTATATACCAGGTCAGTCAGCCGTCCCTACCGATCTAGTTTTATGCAACCCACAATTTATTCTTCAATAAGGAAACATCGAGCCGCATGTTATCTAAAGAAATTTTGTAACATCGATACCTTTCATTCACGCTTAGCGATTATTATATATGAATGTTACATGTTATCAGGGTGATTTAGTCAGATGAATAGCTGTGTACACTGCAATGTAAACGTTGTAAAATCTACTGGAATCTTGGGATCTGCTGTGAGTAAATGAGTCGTATATTTTTAAGCTGTACTTCAGTGCGGAATATCTAATTTCCCTTAAACCGCTTTTCTGTTGAATGTTGAACTTTCGTGTATCTAAAAACGTTAGAAGTTCGTAGACGAAGAAATTGGCTTGAAGAAGACATATTTTCCAAAATCGGTAAGGACAACTGACTCGCGTGATATATACAACACTCTATATAATTCATGTTTCTATAAACAGCTGCAACTTAAATGCTATTAACCCACATTATTCGCCATATGTTCAAAAATATTGACAACGTTTACGGTTATTTAAAATATAAGCTTAGTTTCAGAACACCGTAGTGAAGGAATAAAATTGAAAGTAACATAAAAAGAGAGACTGTATGGAGAAGCGTACAAAAATACTCTTTGGGGAGGTAGGAAAAAACACAATGCATAAATACGCAATTTATTCTCTTTTATAAAGCTTATGTGAAGTACTTTCTAACCAATTGTGCGTAAAGGATTAAGTTAAACAGAGACCGCCATTCATGTCGACCGTGGTCACCCCCTGGGAGGAACACATCACTGAGCTCAGAGATCGTCACTTTTGCTTTGACTAAAACTCCTAACCTCTGACGAACCACAAATAATTGGTGTTTTTGCAGTCGGTGGAAAATTACAACTTTGCTTTGTTACCCGTATATGCATTACTCATATACAAATGTTGAAATATGGTCTTTTGACCCTAGAGGAAGTGGATTAAATTAGGAATAATGGCAGATTGCTGCTTGAAAATATATTCCATACATTAATTAACAAGCCGAATTTCTTCCATTTAATAAACTCACACTTTAATAACCTAGATAATTACAATTTACAAAACCCTTATTCGTTTACCATTATTTACATTCTTTACGGCTTTAATGCTTTAAATTAAATTACAATAATTACAGAATTGCTTCCTGCTCTCACATTTACCGATATATTTCAAAACTAACAGCAATAAGTCTATAGTTCAGAAGATCAATCTTTTCCCGGTAAAGAATTACTAAAGAGAATTTTGAATAGGTTAAGCCATAAGTTAATTTAGAAAACGTTGTCCTGTTGTTTTCCTCGTAACCTAGCTCGCCGTCGAAGAAAGACTGATCAGCCTTGTGGACAGCACATTGAAGAAAGCTGGAACTGATCCGGCGCCTGCGCATTCGACGACCACAATCGCCTGACGTATGCGTGACTCAAAATAACTGCGCCCTTTCTCCTTCTTGTTGTCGTCTCCTTGAGAACCACTACCATAGTCGTTTGACTTCTGTTCCCGTACATGTCAGCGTTCCTTTAGTACAGCCCAGTCGCCTAAAGTAGATTTCTCCGGGGAGGGTCAATTTGGCACAATGTAAATCAGCCGTAGTTTCCTAGATTCTTCAGTGCAAAACTAGTCTCCTCCATTCCATCATCCTTTTCGATTTCTTCTTCGTCTCAATAAAAATAATTTATTTTAGAACTTTGTATTATATTGTGACTTTTCTGCCCCATTTAAGATTTGCTGCAGTAAATCCATTAGCAAGGTTTTTCTTTGTGCCCAATTCCTTAATCAATTTTCGTCCTGTTTCCAGTTGGTTTGGGGATTATTCTTCCTTTGTTCCTGTAAAACAGCTTTTCGATTATATTTGTGTTTCAGGCGTGCTGGATTTCTCTAAACGTACATTTCATATATTGTAACGTACTACCTTTCAAAAAAGTAAATGTACACTTTTCGCGTGTCAGTATCATTCAGGCGCTCCGTGAGTAGGGGGTATGAAAATTAAATCGACCGTGTTCGTAGATGTATACTGTCGTGGTCGCCATTTTAACCTGTCACTCACTTCGAAGATTTCTGTGGATATATTAACCCAGTAACTAAATATCACAAACCAAGTTGCAGTTCTCTTGCTACTGAGCTATTAACTACATGGCATTGGCAAGAAAACGGAAAACACATCGAATGAGGTTTTTAATACAACCACCATCTATATTATATATAACCCATACCCCAACATCTGCTACCGTAGCTAATTGGTAAAGCACACGCTTTTTTTGTTCAAGTGTGCCGAGGGTTCACGGTTCAAACTCAGCATATGGTCATGCTTTTTATTCCCACTTTTTCACCTTGTAAGACGCATTAATAAACAAATTTACAGTTCTTTTGCAGCTAAGTTATTACTACATAATTTCGAAGAAAATGCGAGGAGGTTGAATGGTAATTTTAATGTAGCCAAATTCTAAATGCTGTATACAATGCACTGATCACAAAAATAAACTAATACATAAAATAAAAGAAACTGATAAATTCTCATCTCGAGAAAAGCAAATATAATTGTGTATAATTAGATGGAGTATAATGCATAAAACTGAAAAGGTATATTCTGTTAGTTACAATATAGTTACTGTACACATTATGAATAACAAAAAGAAGGCGATAGCTAAGGATAGTGGTGCTTAAAAAGCAAACTATACAACTGCTATTTCATAGCTGAGACCACGTTATATATGAAGAAAGCAATTAATTTCTGAAACATTTAAGATTTATAGATAATGTATTTCTCTGCAACAATAACTTGTAGAAACAACGAATGGAAAACAAAAAATAAATAATGTGTTTTAGAACTAGGTAGAGCGTCCCCAGCTACGGTTACATAGTTTATTCTTTCTTGCATCTCTGTAACCAGTGCAGAACACACAGTGCCCCTACACAGCTATGAACACCAGCTTGGCAAGGGAGAGATGAATGGATAAAACTGAAAGCAGTCGTATATTAACTAAGTCATTAATTCATTCTATTTATTATCCTTTGTAACAGCATGTAGACTCTGGTTTTCCCGGGGTTGAGAAGATGTCCCCTAACCACGTTTCTCGCGTCACATAATTTAAAACTGACTAACACACATGTGTTCTCCTGTATGCCTGCTTTTCAATTGCTACGCCCATAAATACCATCAGCCCAAACGACTTTTGTCTCACACCACGAGACAATTTTTGGTATTCTCCGTAGGTGTCAGATAGTTTCCTAAAGACATTTATTTCCTAATGGATTTTTATTTCTCACCTACAGTGCCAATAACGAAATAATACAGCCATTATTAATGTTCTCTGTATGTTACACATGCCCTCCTAACAAAAGTCAATATACCTTTAACAAAAGGCCAAAGGAAAACAATAGATGGCGACCGCCAAAGGCATGAAAAGTAAGTAAAGTATAAAATGATGTCTGCAACCGTTTCTCCAGTATCACAATGTAAAATATACGTGCCCTACTGACATATCATTATTTTGGACGTCCCACTTCCCAAACGTTAACCGTATGTATTAATAGACCTTTGGGGCACACCGCAGCCTTTCCTAAATGTTTAGAGTACTTGTTCTCTTCCTGAATGTAGAAACCAAACTATTTTCCTTTAATGCTCCTTTTGTGGAAGGCACGTAACACCTTTTACTTTCTCTGCTACGCAGAGGAAGTAAGGGAAGTATTGTATTCCATCCGAAAATTATATATCGAATTTCACCAAAAATGCATTTTTGAGGCCCCTGAATAAATAAAAAACATTACAATTTTAGAAAAAGGTCCATGTGTGTCTTCGTGTCTGTAAAAGGCATAACTCAAAACCGAAAAGTCAGATAAATAATAAACTTGGTATTTAGGTTCAGTGTTTTTCAAAGATACGACACGAAGATTTTTAAGCAAATCCCCCACACCAGACAAACCTTTACATGAAACATTTTTCGAAAATTTTAATTTTCTCAAAAATGGCTCAAACGACTTTGATTAAAATATAATACATTTAATATATTTTCATGACAAATAAAATGTATATCTTGAATTTTCTAGGGATGTCCCCAAAAATCCTCTTCTTTCTGAATGGCTTTTTGCATAACTGGTAAAACGCAAGAGACAGACAACATTTTTCTACAAAAAAAATATAGAGCTCGTTAAAACACACAATTTATGTCATATACATTTTTTGTGGAGTGAACCATTTCCAAGATATTCCTTTTTATTTGTTTGAATTTTCTAATACTTCTCAAATGGGAATTCGTTATATTTTTTTCGCCCTGGACATGCTAAGAGGATTAAATGCTCCACATAGCAACCAGCTCTTAAAACATTTGACTATGCTTAAAGCCTGCCATATTCCCCTTGCATCTACAAGAAAATTAACAATAAGGTAGTTTATGCAAATGTTTATCTCAATTGGCGTGAAGTAGATGGAGAGTAAGTTTTGTAAAAATAGTTTCTACAAGAGTAGAGATAGTCAAGTGAGTGCAATATATCAGATTTTTTCAATAATTTTCATAGCAACAATGCCACATAATTCTTAGGCGTTCAGAAAAGATGTTTTTTCTCTTATAAATGTTCTTAATATTACTACTCTAATTTCTTGGCAACAGCTCATGTTACTGCTTGGCATAACCCAAATATCTAAATTTGTCACTTGCTCCACGCCTCATTTGGAACTCAAGTGCGATTTTCTTTTCTTTGAGTAGTTAAGATTGTTTGTATTTTGTTGCGTTTATTTTCATCTCTTACTGTTTATCATATTATTTTTATCTTTTATAAAATAATTATTTTCAGCTAAGACTGGCATATCATACTCTCATTCCCTCTACTGTCTCTCCTTCCTTGTTCTGGAAACAGTTCTTCATCAGGTCCTCGAAGTAGATCTCGAACAGTGCAAGTTATAATGGGCGTCACTGTTGTAAGTCTCTCTATATCCTACTTACCTCTGACATATCTTTTGTTTTGTATTTGCTTAAAAGCGCTTACTTAGAAGCCTTCTATCTTCTTTTCTTTTCTCTTTCCTTCCACTTTTCTTTAGAACCCTTAAATGTTTCTTTCAATATTCTCTATCAAATATATTCTACAGAAATATTCCCGTGTATATTGTTGTATGCAAGTTTTAATGCTAGAGGTTCAGTTGTCTAAATCCAAATAAATGAATTTTATTAATCAGAGATGGTGCTATTTGTGCTTTTAAATTTTATCAGTCTCTGTTGAAAGCAAAACGTACCCATGTATGCTAATTCCGAAAGTGTTCCTATTTGACATTCTTCTACTGGCAACAATTTTTTTCTTGGTAATGCCAGAGGATATATGTTCCCTAGTGTTTTTCAAGGATGATGATGATGATGATAATAATGGTAATAATAATTTCTTTGCTTCTGTTTTTATGTAACTATATTTTGTGCTAAAAACTTTCTTTTACAGAATTCTCTACTATAGAATAACAAATACGAGCTCGTACTAGCAATGTCCTTTATTATATACTCGGAAACAGTAAGTTTGTAGATTAAGCCTCTCTACTACACACCTTCACACATTAGCATATACATATGTAATATAAAGACACATTAGACAGAATTAAATATTTGAGAATGGAAACAAGGAAGTAATATATGAAATGCAGATTTATATAGTGAAGTCGTTTAATTGTTGTAGCGGTTTCAGTCCAAGCACGTAATGAATGCTAATTTGCGGGAAATTGTTTCTATGGGTGTTCGCCCCGCGTATGGTACTTACTTTCCCGCTGGCCTTCGCCCCACGTGTAATAACGATTTTAATGTTATTTATTTAAATATTATATATGTATGCCTCGGCTGCGTCAGTAGTAATTTGCAGAACACGTATCCCTTATCAGGGCTGGTACGACTAAAGAATGAAGGCTTACACAAATTATAATTGTATTGTACTTTTTTTATTAATCCTTCACACGATTAAGTAACACTTCACTGATATATCCTATTATGGAGCTGTGAGATTTTTGTTAATTACTTTTTAACACGTAAACTTTATATTAACCTCACCGCATAAAGTTTTCATGTCTCACACTGAACCAGTATTGAACTGCTTGGTTACGCTTCCTTGTAGCGTCTACCGCCTAAATTCGTACATTTTCTCTATTTCAAGTCTCCGATTGGCTAATCCTACTGCAATAGAATACCCTTATGTAACTTTTAGCTTTATTGATTGTTGATTGGCTATTTATAAACCGTTTTAAATATTACATTATTATTGTTCCAAGAATTATTAGTAGCCTTATTAAACTTTCTAATTTATTGTTGTCTCAAGATTACTCATTATTAGCAACTTTCAGCTTTTACTCTGTAATTCTGTTTGTTACGGAAGGCAGCTTGCTTCTATTCTCACAGCTCCTACATTGTTAAACTACATAATACATTCACATAACATTTTTATACATGCACATAATAAAAATAAACATAATACAATGACTCTAATATACACTTTATATATTACATTATACACATATTGCTTTAAGGCGGGTTGTTACTATTTTATGTTATATAATTAGACTGGTATAATTTAAGTGTTAAAAATACTGTCTCAATAGGAATCAACGATTTTTTGTTTAAAGCCACGAGTATACTTGAAGGAACCAGTGATTCCAAACGCTGTATTATTTCACGTCATAAGTTCTGATTTGTTTCTGCTGGATTCACAGATTTTGGTCACCGGAGTGCGTAAATGAAATGGCTGAAAGTGAGTCACTAAGCCAGGCTATTTAAAAAGGCCAGCTAAATTAGCCTTATTCACAACTCAGTTAACGTTGTATGTTACATGAGTACCTCTACGTCTTCCCCCATTTTTTACAAGTTTTAATTTAGACACAAGAGTCTACGGAATGTTGATTCATCGCATTTAAGGTCTATCAAGAACTATAGTCCAAAATTCTTTGTGTACACATGCGAGGCAATAGCATGAAGGCTCGGCTGCTTTCATTCCTTATCTAGCATAAAGTTAAACGTAACATACTTCGATATCACTAAATACTGAGAATATCGAGTTATCGAGGTGCCACTCTTACTAAATACCTTCAAGAAACTAGTTTTTCTAATAAGCTTCCCAAATTGTTATACACCCGGGTGAGGCCAAAGGTTTTGGAACTAGATAATATTAAATTTAGTTACCCCGGCATAAATACTGGGGAGCGTAGCTGCAGAGGCAAACGAGAGGCCCGGAACTTGCTGCACAAATTTAAAGTAGGCGTGGGTTATTCATAATACGCTTAAATTCACATTTAACCCATGACTTGTGGTTTATTAAATAATTGACATGGTGCCACTTTATTGTTCACAACAGATTACAGGACAAACATTACAGGGAGATGCTTCACACTCACACGGGAAAAACACATTCTACACACAACAACCACTCGCCCTGAAGAGACACACAAGACACACGCCACGCTACTGACTAGGACGTGGGGCAAGAAATGCCACACCGGACAGCATTCAAAGTCTCATTCAAAATGATTAGACACAACAACGTCATGCTACGCAGCAATAATGTGTCCGACGCTACAATGCACACACATACACGCCACAATATAAAGTGTACAGGTTGCTAAACAAATACATCTGAACCTTCATTATCATTATTTTCCTAATAACTGCTAACAATTTTATAATAATAGGAAAAATTATTCATTTCAAACATTCATTTCCTTACCAAAAACATAACATTATGCAAAAATATTGTTCAGAATTACTTTACTCTCTTTTTGTGTTCTGTACATATGGAACCACATTCCTAACACACTGACAGTAACTATTAAATAATTTAATTATATGAGTATACCATTGCTGCTAGTTACAGGTAAAGTTGTGATTTCCTCACAAGAGTGCTGTATAAGCACATGGTGAACTAAATACAGCGACATAATTTTAAACTTGAACTTGCATCTAAAATAAGAAGCTAAAACTGTAGAGGCAAACCCCTCACTCTCGTTGCTCCTCTAGTCTATCGGCAGTAGAAAGTTCTTCTATCAGAGGTGTTTAAACTATTCGTTAAGCGTTCTACTACTTGCAGCGATAGGTAATGATGACATCAAGGTGTGTTTTAACATTTAAAGCAACACCAAAGATCATATTCATGTACCATTAATTGTTCAAGTTTCTAAAAGTTGTACTTTTTTTGAAGCGGATTTAATGGCATCTATCTCAAAGTTTTTGCATAAGAATGATTAAAAAATGAAACAATAAGTGAAAAATAGCATGAAACTAATATATATTCTATAATCAGTAATTATACCAGGTGGTGCAAACAAGCCGTTCTTTGCAGTTTTATGTTTCCTGCATACATAAATGCAAAAGAATTTGCCGCATCACTGCTATTCAAAGGGGTAGTGCAGATACAAAGCCACAGATCACAGAGGTCGTGCTGCTGTCTGCCTGTGTTTACTTGGCAGTTTCGTATTGATAAGCGTCGCGTGGCCGCCTGCATGCAGTTCCAGCCAGATCATTCAGACAAAAGGTAACGTTCACCAATAACGAAATCACAGTATGGTTACGATCTGTGCAGAGACGCACCAAAATGCAGGTTCGAGGGCTGTATTCTGAACATTTCCAGTTACGTCATTTATCTTCAGCGCACTGTCTTTTACGTACACGAATAATATTGTGGCATGTGATAATACGAGGTTACGACAATATTAAGAAATGATGGATCATTCCAGGTAGAGCGTGGGTCTGAGAGGCTCTTATTATGAATAATGAACTAATAGAAAATAGTTTAGTTCTAACTCACCTATAAGAATACATAAATATAATAAAAGTACAATGTTTGTTTAATGTTATCAACTTTGCGAGACCATATAGTGCCATACGGTTGTACTGATTTCAGTGTTTATCATGTAACTAAATGATTTTACACGTGTGCTCAGGTTTGCGTCAAGCGGCAATCTTGAATTTTGTTAATTAGTGAATTGCTTATTAAATAACCGATAACACCCCCAAAACACATAGGTACTCTCACATTCAAACACCAGACTCTGGGCATACCGTGAAATGTTTTTGTTTAAAGACAAATTCCTGAAGTCCAGCCGGGAATCGACCCCGGAACACCTCATGAAGTAGGCAGTTCCTCCATTGGATGAGTTCTGGTAGCAGTAATAGCAAGTGTTCATATTCAAGCATTAGTCTTTTATTTAGCGTTCTCCTCCCTGTGGCTATGGAATTCTCTTTGCAGTTCTGCTTAGGCAAACCTTTTGGCATCCGCACTATCCGGCATAAATAGCTTCAACTAAGAACGGCTTATGTGGGCCACTTGATATATACACTAGTGTGCAAAACCTAAGGACGATATGGGTAAAGTAACATTACAAATGAACTACTTGTTGGAAGTAGTTGAAGGTGCGAGAGCATGTTACAGATGTCTCTTGCACATACACAGAAAGCTGGACGTCACATGGCGTGAGTGTAGCGAGCCTATAGTGCCAAATGCGTCTGATCCCGCAACACGGGGAGTTGACGAAACAGACATTTAGCGAGCTGTTCCGGTGCACTGTAGTGGTGTTCCTCATTGCAAAATGGCCCATTGGCACCATTTGAATGACTTCACACGTCGTAGAGAAATTAAAAACAGTAACAAATGTAGACTAATAAATGCATTACAGAACCTGAATGTACCTCATCCTTCAAATTATTCCTTGATTATCTAAAACTGGCCTATACGTTTCGCATCTACTATTTTAAATGTTATTCGTCGAAATCAATTATGAATCTGAGGTCGCAGATTTACGGAGAATATATCACCGCATAATATATGATAATGTTTGTTGTTAAATATGTTTATTTCAGACTTATTGCAATTAAACGCTTTGAATCCCTCGATTATTATAGAAAATAAAATAAACGCAATACACGTGTAAACTTCTGTACCATATTAATTTTTATTTTGCCTCTAACATACACAAACTGCATAAAAAAGCATAAGAGACATTTGGTGTGTCTTAAAGCTAAACTTTACCCAAAATCGAACAAACTAAGAATGTTCTCAATCTGGTTCTTTATTACCGGTGCTGTTAACACAATACAGTTTTAATTGCGACTTGTTATGGAAGAAGAAGATTCAAAGACCTAGCAGCTACAAGACAGATAAAGACCTGCATTGCAGTCGGCCTTAGGAGCACGAAGACACTTTCTCCCGGTGACTTCAGATACGAAAACACACCCAGCCGCCGGCCCGGTCGGGTCTTCAGCCCGGTAACCTCCCGGTTCTCAATTTCTGCAAGCAGGGCCAAGCGCCACGCCCAAAAATCGAACCCAGACCTTGGCGGCGCCCGGTCAGACATCGGCTTATTCAAATTCTAAACAATGAGCTTTGTATTTAGCGACTTTACGTTAATAGATTACTGTGGATATATTGCTGTCTTCTAAGCACAGGGGATAAGGGTTCCAATCCAGGTTATAGAACAGTTTTCTTTAAGTATCCTCATTTCCTCCCCTAATCGCTGGAAATTACGAAAACAAAATCTGATGTTTAACAAGTATAACGCTTAAAACCATAAATTTATGAAGATATATATCAGAAACACGTTCCAAAAGTAACATGATTGTAAGACCTGGGAACATAAAGAATTTCAAATATAAAGGCTTTTAATACTTTAAAGAAATACTTTGAAAAGAGTTATTAGCCAGTTAAAGAAGGAAGAAAAATAGAGAATCCGTAATTTGCTTGGATTTTATAAAAAATTCAAAATCTAGAATGAAATATTCACACGACTTTCTCTACCCTCTCGTTTACTAACTGCTCTTACCAAAGCTTATTTCCCTATTTACTTTATTTTAATTTAAATAAACCATTCCAGAAATAGCTACATTACATATTTCGTTATAGATACAAAGGGAGCAGCGATAGTCAAATGTTTTAGAACTGGACGCTATATGCTGGCCTTAAAATTCCATACTGTTTCCATGTAGTAGCGAGAAACAATTGAATGTTGACAGGAGTGTAAAAGAATGACCAGGTAATGAACAATTCAAATCATTAATAACGGATATCTCGGAACTGGCTCATGTCAAAAACATTATTTGAAATAAATTGGATATTTTAAAGAAATCTACATTTTTTGTGAAGTACGTTTTCATCAATCGCTTAACGTTTGGTTATACAGGATTATATAAAATTCCCTCCGAATGAAGAGGAATTCACAGGCTATTCCCTGAAAATTCAAGATATACATTTTATTTGTTATGTAAATATTTTAAAGATATAATATTTTAATAAAAATCATTAGAGCCACTCTTTACACTCATTCATTATCTGTTTACCCTCCTCTTATGTAGGACTTACACCCCCCAGGACTTACAAGCGGTCAGAGGCCCGTCGAGGAGCAGACACTCATGGATCAGACAGAGCAACCAGGATGGGTGATCAGCCCAATGCCTGGTATGGGATGAAGGAAGTAGATGAAACGAAATGTTGGTGAAATGAATGAAAGGAAAGGTGGTGATGAAGCAGTTGGTGAAATGAATGGCGGGGGAAACCGGAGAACCCGCTTCGTCCACCACAAATCCCACATGTAGGTCCCTGGGATTGAACCCGGGCCGCCTCGGTGGGAGGCGAGCGGTCTAACCACTCGGCCACGGCGCCGCCCCCACTCTTTACAACATAATAAAATCGAAAAATATGTTCATGTAGAAGGTAGCTTGGGGTGTTTATTTATATGTCCGTGTCGCATCTTTGGAGGTAGTGAAGTTAAATAGGAAGCTTGGAATTTATCCGCGTTTTCAATTTTGAGTTAGTCTATTCACAGACTCACACACACATACACACACGTGCGCGAACCCTTGTCTAACAATGCTTTTGGGGGGGCTTAGCGGGCCTCACACATTCATTTCCGGTGAACGTTTGGGTGGAATAAATACTTCTCTGCTTACTATACGTAGTAGAGAAAGTAAAAAGCGAACAAATGTTATAAAAACGCATAGACTAAGGTTTTTTGGACATGTATACAGAATTACAGATGAGAAAACAACTAAAAGAATATATAAATGGAAACCTCTCGGATTTAGAATAAGAGACAGGCCTAAAAATATATGGGAAGGTGATATAATTAGCGATCTAAAAAGTATCCAAATAAATATTTGATGTGAACTGATGGATAATTTTTTCAAAACTAACATCTTGTAGAAAGAAAACAAACTATTAAAAAATCTTAATAGGGTAAACGAAATAGACCTTGGATATGGCAAAAGATCTGCACTGAGGCATTGGTGTCAATCACAAACACTTTTTTGAGTAGAGAACTCATAGAGAAGTACTGTTGTAGAGAAGGACAAAAATTTCAGCCAGTGAATTTATAGAGCCTATTAGGAAGAAGAAGATGGTGGTAGTAGAAATCCCTCTTAAAATAGACGTAATATTTTTAAAGTCTAAGATGTGCGTAGTGTTTTGGAACCATGGCTATAAACGTGTAACATCTGTATCACAGGAGGATCAAGTATTACTCTACTTCAACAGATTTGTATTCTAACCAACATAAACTTACATTAGCGAGGTTAGTTTACCTTTAAAAGTGAGAATAACTTCTCAGGCATTTAGGTGGAAATGCAGTACGATATAAAACTATACGATATATCTTGTGTGTTTCATTTTTGCAAAAGTTAATAAAAGTAGTGGAAGTGTATACTATTATATGCATTACTCATCCAAATATTTTCTAAATGTAAAATCTGTTTGGAGGATAGTGGTTGTGAGGACTTTCTTCTCTCTAGAAGTTTGTTTTATATTTTTACTTTCTCTGCTACGTATAGTAAGCAGGGGAAGTATTTCATTCCACACAAAAATTCCATATCGAGATTTCACTGTAAATACATCTTTTGAGGTGCCCTGAATAAAAAAACTATTTTTAGAAAATTCCGTCTGTGTGGCCTATGTGTCTGTGAACTGCATAACTCAAAAATCAAAACTCGGATAAATACCAATATTGGTATTTAGGTTCAATATTTTTCAAATATGTGACACAAACATTTTCAAGAAAATCCCCCCACCCCAGACTATCCTTTACATGGAGAATTTTCCGACAATTTTGATTTTCTCAATTCTGACTCTAACGATCGTGATTAAAATATCTTATGTTTAACATATCTTCATGGCAAATGAAATGCAAATTGTTGAATTTTCTGTGAATGTCTTCAAAAGTGCTCTTCAATTTGAACGACATTCGCATAACTGGTAAACCGTAAGAGATAGACAAACGTTTACTACACAATTAAAATACACAATTTATGTCCTATACATTTTTTGTAGAGCGAAACATTTCCCAGATATTCCTTGTTATTTGTTTGAATTTTTCAATATTCCAACTTTTTCTTAAATTGGAATTTGCTTTTCGCTTTTTTAAATTTATTTTTCATGTCTTGGACATGCAAAGAAAATGGAATTCTCTACATAGAAACCAGCTCTTAAAATATTTGACTATCGCTTAAAGCCTACCATATTCCCCTTGCACTTACAAGAAACTTAGCAGTGTGAGAGTTTCAGCAAAGGTTCATCTACATTAACATGAAGTAGATGGAGAATAAACGTTTGTAAACATAGTTTTTACAAGAGTAGGGAAAGTCATGTGGGCAAAACATAACATTTTTCATATTCAAAAAGGTCTTTCAGAGTCCGGGCTCGTATCGAAACGTTTTAAGTTAATTTTCCTTTTACTACGTACACCTCTCCAAAACATTTGTATTTTTCACTCATTTCTTTGTTGGGTTTTCTCCCAGTACAAGTGTAATCGTTCTTTGTTGAAGCAATGGTGGCCGAGTTGCACGCTATGAGCCTTCGTGGCCTTTCATTCTCCTTTGCACCTACATCCTGTCAAATGCCGTAGACACAACCCAAACTCTATCCTTCCTTCCCAAATTGTCATTTCCTGTAATATCGATGTTCACCTCCTGCGGACCTACACTACGTGATCAAAAGTATCCGGACACCTGTCTGAAAATGACGTACAAGTTCGTGGCACCCTCCATCGGTTAATGCTGGAAATCAATATGGTGTTGGCCCACCCTTAGCCTTGATTACAGCGTTCACTCTCGCAGGCATACTTTCAATAAGATGCTGGAAGGTTTTTTTGGGGAATGGCAGCCCATTCTTCACGGAGTGCGGAACTGAGAAGAGGTATCGATGTAAGTCGGTGTGGCCTGGTACGAAGTCGGCATTCCAAAACATCCCAAAGGTGTTCTATAGGATTCAAGTCAGGACTCTGTGCAGGCCAGTCCATTACAGGGATGTTATTGTCGTGCAACCACTCCGGAACAGCCCGTGCAGTATGAACAGGTGTTCGATTGTGTTGAAAGATGCAATCTCCATCCCTGAATTGCTCTTCAACAGTGGGAAGCAAGAAGGTTCTTAAAATATCAATGTAGGTCTGTGCCACGCAAAACAACAAGGGGAGCAAGCCCCCTCCAGGAAAATCACGACCACACCATAACAACACCACCTCCGAATTTCACTTTTGGCACTACACCCGCTGGCAGATGACGTTCACCGGGCATTCGCCCTACCCACACTCTGACATCGGATTGCCACATTGTGTAGTGTGATTCGTCACTCCGCACAACGTTTTGCCACTGTTCAGTCGTGTAATGTTGACGCTCCTTACACCAAGCGAGGCGACGTATGTCATTTTTCTGCGGGATGTGAGGCTTATGAGCAGCCGCTCGACCATGGAATCCAAGATTTCTCACCTCATGCCTAACTGTCATAGTACTTGGATTGGATACTGATGCAGTCTGGAATTCCTGTGTGATGGTCTGGATAGATGTCCGGATACTTTTGATCACATGGTGTATGTAGTAAGAATTGGTACTTTAGTCTATCTAAAGTCTCCTTTCCTTACGTAAAGTGTCGAAGAACATTCATAATGATATTCTTAGCGTACACTCACTTCCCCGCAGCTTTGGGAGGCATTTTACTGTCCTTCACAGGTGAGGTGTATATAGCAAGGAGGAGGTACATGTATCTATTTAAATTTTCGCGCATGCAATGGTGCCCGGTTTTATGTACACAGTTCTAGATCATTTACATATTAATATATAACTTTGAGCAATAAGTTTACTGATCATCACTTACATACAAGAACCATGTTTAAATATACAACTAAATAAATCCCTGTTTTGCACAATTTACCTATTAAAAAGTATTTTTAATCGAAACATAATGTAAAACTAAATTACATTATACGTTTTACTATAAAAGCACACATTTATTAGACATTGTTCTAATAATCCATCCAATTTCCATTCCTGTCCAGTCGCGTAGACACTGAACCACTCGTCATCCACAGGAAAATTGTAATGAAATGTGGGAATATATACGTTCAGAGCCAGAGTTCCTATGCACCTAAGCGATTAGATGCTTAGGCGGCTAAATCAGGTATTGGATGAGCATGGAGATTGGACAGATTATTAAAACAATGTTTAGTAAATGTCCTCTTTGTGAGTGAATGGTGGAATTTACTTAAATGTTACGTAATATTGCCATTAAAATAGTTTAAATGGAGAAATTGTGCAAAACAGTATTTAATTTAGAAAGGTAGAATCAGACGACTGAAAAATTTAATACTACAGTCCGAATTTGAACCACGGATCTCTCGGTCTCCGTCCGGTAGCCCTAACCACTGAGCTACCATGGCAACATGCCAGTACGACATTAAATTCTCCAATTGATTCGCATTTTTCCCGGTAAAGCACAAGCATAGTATTGTATTGAGATGATATATCCAATGGCGACTTACAATCCTGTTAAGTACTTTAAGTCCCGGGCTTTATAGTTTCTAACACTATTAGGTCAGTTAATGGAATTAACTCTTCTTCCACACAAACCGATGTTGGACAAGGTTGGAAAGGTAGAATCTGACGACTGAAGAAATTCAATACCATAGCCGGGATTCCAAATCGTCAATGTTTTATTTAGCTGTATATTAAGACGGGAGAGATGATTTCAATACTGACTAGTAAACCTGTCCTTTTGAGAGTAAAAAGTATAATGTATATAAATGTTACATTGTGTTGCCATTAAAAATACTTCTTCTTGGAGTTATTTGTAAAACAGGTTTTATTTAGTTATAAGTTATTTTAACATTATTAGAAGCTATGAAGGGTAATGCTATTGCCCAAAGTTATATATGCATATATGAATAATCTAGAGCTGTGCACGTAAAACAGGACGCCACTGCATGCGCGGAAAGGTAAACAGATACACGCACCTCCTCTTAGTTATATATACTCACCTGTAAAGGCAAGCAGAATGCCTCCCAAAGCTGCGGGGATGGCATAAATGGAAGCCAGTGTACCACCTTTTATTCTTTAGTATTTGTAACACAGTGAGGCACGTCATGTGAACTTCAAACGCCATAATCAAAACCAAACATGAGGGGACGTGAGGGGGGAACCTACCCACCGCGTGCCAGTATGTTTTGCTCCTGAATGTTTATGGGTGTAAAGGGAAAGGAAGCTTACACTTGAAGTAAATGGTACTGAGTTTGAAGAGGTGATGAATAATCCGAAGAACCCTCAATTTGAACATGTCATCAACTCCTCCTTTTGTGCGTGCATATTACTGCTAATAAATAATGTAGGTAAATGTCTTCCAATTGAAACGATCAATAGCGACTGTGTATCTTGAATACATCACTTACCTGCGAGTGTTGCAATCTAAAAACCGAAGTATATCGTATGTCTTATTGTATTTCAAATTTTCACAAAAACAGAATTTATTTCGAAGACAAATGTCCTTGTTTTAGAAATCATATGTAATTGGCTGGTTTGTAAATTATATTGCCAGATATTTTGAGAACATTCACAGAGATTTTACCCTCATTATTTCTTATTATTACAACATAAAAGCCAGAAGTACTTACGTAATTTATTAATAAACACTAAGATACTTATTATACATAAAATATTAATACTATGATGATAATTATTACATTTGCTCAGCTCCATGTGTTAGGCATCAACACAAAAACCCGAAGTGTTCTATGATAGTTTACAGCATTATCTTTCCAAAAAATTGGAATCCAATGAGAAAAGAATTACTGAACACTAGCAATTATTTATAAGCCTAAAGTCAACATGTGACAGCTGAAATACCATACAAACAGTTTCAGTATATCTATATAATTATAGGATGTTGTACATACAATCACATAACATAAGAATGTTAAATAACTTCATAATTCATGTTAGCATACATGACGGCACATATATTTTACATAGCATGTATAATAGTTTAAATAATTCAATTAGAATCTTAAGTGCTCGCTAAAGCACTCAACTCTAGAGTATACGAGGTGTGTTTTCAAAAGCAAGTAACGTTTTAATATTTTGCCGCTGAAATCGCAATCTTGAGCATGCGCGATCGCTTCCTCCATTCATTAGCACGCCAGACGCAGTTGTGAGCGATCGTGACTTTGTGTTTTCCTGCTGTTAGAGCGTTTAGAAAACCATCGAAGGACCGCCGTCTGTGAAGTTAGGTCAGTGATTCGTTTTTTTGAATGCGAGATATGTTACGCCAGCAAACATTCTCGCCAACTGTGTGAGGTTTATGAGGCAACAGTAATGAGTGGCAATGCTCTGATCGCATCATTTGGTGGGGAACAATTCGACCAACTTCCCTATTCACGGATTTGGTACTAAGCGATTTCCATCTGTTTCTTCATCTGAAGCAATTCCTTGGTGGAAAACATTTCAGTGACGATGAATGTGAAACAACAAGTACAGACTTGGTTTTCATCGCAGGCGGCATCATTCTTTGACGAAGGTATACAAAAACTGGTTTCCCGTTACGACAAGTGCTTAAATAACGGCGGTGACTAGGTGCAGAACTATTGTAAGGTAATGAATTATAAAAGAGTATTTGAAAAATAATACTGTCATTTTTTAAAAAAATTAACGGGTACTTGCTTTAAAAACACGCCTCGTATAATGAGGCAGTCATGCAATGAAGAAACTACAAAATTAAGAAATTCTTTAAGACGAAAAGAAATTGTGAACGTTTTCAAATCTCTACTTGGAGAACGGAAGCTCTATTACCACTAAGAGCAATTTGTTGCCATGGCAACACCAGTGGTAGAGCAACAACATGGAAAGCTGTAGATCAGGCTATGGTACTGAATTTTTCAGTCTGATTCTGCACTGCACTGCTCCTCTCGCGCCACCTCCATTTTGTGGTATGCGAAATACAAGCAGGATATACAAAACTGAGCATTACTACCAACCTACCGATACGAGAGTACTGCTGCCTATGGACATTATACAGTGTGGACCATTTAAGTTTAAACTGTACAAAATCTCCAAAACTAAGCGTTGTAGAAAGAAATGCCTTTAATAAAAGTTGCTTGATATTATGGAGGAAAGTAAATTCCATTAGTCGTGTTTTGTTTGGATGACATCATGATGGTTATTTTAGGGTCAGTTTAGCTTTTTGAAATGGGAACCTACAATTAGGGTCAATTTAAACTGAATCTAAAACGTCAACCATAACGTTCTTCAACTAAAACACTAGTGGCCTTTACTTTCTCCCATAATGTCAAGCAACTTTTATTCAAGACCATTTCTTTCTACAACGCTTAGTTTTGGAGATATTGTACAACCTCAATTGAAATGCACCACCCTGTATATAAAGCCACTCTCTTTTCAAATATTCATGGTACTGACAGGAATCTATCAAGGGAGCTACAATCTGGGTCTTTGTTGATCAGTTTTCGTACTATAGGCGAGTGGAAGAGAAAGTAAAAATATCTCAAAAACTTCAATTTTGCTGAAGATATTTTTATTGTTTATATTAATTTCTTCTTTGGTAATTTTATACAGAGAAGATAAGATAATGGGAGATGTAATACTTAATCGATTTATCTTTTCAGCTTGAATGTTGTGTATTATCAATATTTCTTTGTAAGTATTAACGGCTCCAATGTTTTCAAGTAAGAGTTTAATCAGCGGGTTGTATACCTACGTATACGAAGGGGTGTCTGGTATGTCGGAACCTTCTCGTTAAGTGAGATTGCTATTATAGGCTGAATACTACTCAACATAGCCTAAACCCTAACATTACATTACTGTTGAAACAAAGGGCGCGCTCAGTTCTGAGCTTGTTCCTTGCTTGACTGCACCTCAGCGTGCCTTTGCCTGCTTGTGACGCAATTACTCTCAGATAAGCAGTTACCAGAATGCATTAGCAGATTGCTAATGGCTGAGATTAAATCTGCGGCTTTAACAGCCTATGGCACTGAACTAAGGTACCTCTGAAACCGTGTTTGAGTTGTCAGTGTTCCTCTGATTTACTCCTTTAGAGCTGTTTGCGGTTTATTCTCTCTCTATCTGCTATCTACAGCACTTAACTCAAAAGTAACAGCACTTTAAGTATGTAAATAGCCGACAGCCTAGCTAGTTAATAATCCAAACCGTGGTCGTATTTTGATAGCAAAATCTAAGTGCTGTGTCACTGTTTTACATGTGGTAACCCTTCACTTACAAGCAGCTTCCTCGTTGGTGTAAGATATACAGCATTAACCGTCTGGGAAGACATAAAACAAATTGACTATAAGATTTATAATACGGATGCTGTAGAATTTATTCACTTCCAATATGATACTGAGCCATGGAAGTTTTGGATCATCAGTGTGGCCGCATAAGAAACAAGAGAAGTATACTCAGCAACGATAAATAAACAAAATACAGCGAGCCCAACAGCGAGGGAAATGTGTCGTGTAGTTTACTAAACCTGAAATTGTAACATGTTCAACGTTGATTTCAACGAGAATATGCTGTTTGGAGGGCTCCAAATTACAAGGCGATAATGATGATGATTTATGTTTAAGGGCTCTCAACTGCTATGTCATTAGCACCTTTTAAAACGGATCATGTAAAAGGCTAGAGACAAAGATCACTACAAAATATTATGCCAAAGACCAGAGATAAAGATGAATATAAAAATCATAGCAAAGGTTAAAAAGAAATAGGAATATATAAAACTCAACCGAGAAGTATGAAACATCTGAATTCAACATGACTAAATCCGCATTTGAAAATTTACCTTTGACACAAAATTAAAAATCCTACCAACCGCTTGCCTGTTATTCGCTAAGACCTCTGCAAGACAGATCGGCAGTTGCAGAGAGTCCCGAAGATGTACTAGAGCAATATACTCTAGTAACACGAGACGGGCCGATAGGCCTTCACTACAAAGCGGACAAATAGGAGCAGGGTCACCCTTAAAAAATAACTGCGTAAAATTGCAGTGGCCAATACGCCAAAGTCACCTCCTCACGATGCGCGAGAGCAAGTTACCCAGTGTATCGGAATGTGCTTCACTACTCTAAGCTTATTTCCCCGGAGAATAATGTTATGGTTTCACACGCTTGAAATAACTGCGTTTAATAAGCAACAGACTGGTGGCATTAACCATGTTGCTGATACCGAATATGCTGTAAATGCTGCTATGACAGCAAATTCCAAAATAAAAAGTCTCACTAGCTATTTGCAAAGACAGTCATGCATATAAAACATGTCTTCATATCTTTGGAGCATACCAAAAACTCTACTGCAACGTGTTCAAGTACTGAGTGAGGTGGATCTGCAGCGATGCTTCATAATTGCATCCATTTTATGTGATCGTATGGAGAGAGAAGGGGGATTCATGAATAGATGTATATTTTCTGAGGAAGCAGCGTTGCATGTGAACAATAGTAATCTCGTGGCGCTTAGTCTTACCAATCCTACTACCGGCCTCACGCCAACGTACATACGGTAGAGGTGGACGATCATCCAACCGATATGGAGAGGTGATGCAGCCAGTATCACACAACCCCTAGCCGGAATATTGGCTTCCGTGACCGAGATCGCTACCAATGGCAGCTCCTCACTTCTCTCACGATGCTGAATAGGCACCATAAAATCCGCACTCCTGAGGGTGGGATCGAACAAGGGCGCACTTCGCCTCCGGGAATTATATCTCCACGCCCTAGCCTACAGCGCCATGTTGCAGGAATTCATATCAATGAGCGGATGAATGCCCATAATACAATCATATAAAGACGTGAAAATTCGCATAAATTGGAACGGGCTGGTCCTAAAGTTAAAGCTGACGCGGTAAGTCACTATAAATTGTATGGGGCGTTTACATCCACAAGAGGAAAACTTTTGATCAGAGCCATAACTGCACATGTTACAGACTTTTTCGCAAACATCTGCAACGGGAAGACAGCATGGTTATTGTATTCCAACAGGATGGTGCATCACCTAATTTGGTAATAACCGTCCGTAATTATGTAGATGACACATTTGGTATCAACGGTTGTGGTCGAGGAGGGCCAGTTATCTGTCCTCCAAGTTCCGCAGACCTGACAACGACCGATTTCTTTCTCTGGATTTTCTTGATGAATTTTTGTACGCACAGTAACCCAAAGGTATACATGATCTCAGATTTTTTTGAAGTTATCCCTGAGATGTTGAGCCATACTTGAAAGAAATCATCCTTAAAATATTAATTTCGTCGTGTTTGCAATAGTGGGCACTTTGAGGCCTAATGTCAACTAAAAGCTCCCGTTCTTCTGGGATGTATGTACAAATTATTGAACAAACAACGGCGCAGTTCTCATTTAATGGCGATTTACTTTATGTCTTCCTAAAGGGATCACTCCGTATTTTCTTTCCGAGGCTGGTTTAAGAGATTTACAATAGGTTTATTTTAGTAATATCCTATTGGTATTTTGTAAGAATACCAATAAGATATTTTTGTGTAGTCCTTCTTACTTCTTTCTTTGTTTGGTAAAAATTGTTTAAAAATATATTTTATAATTGGCGATTTTGTATACTCTATTCAGGATTAAATTTACTTTAAAATGGCTACTTTTACCTCCAGTACAGTAACTAGAAAATTATTTCCCAATACAATACCACAAGATTTTGTGTTATTGAAGTGTCCAGCCCACTTCCCAATTTTCTTCTTCAATGATCACCGGTAAACAAAGATCCTCAAAGGTACACCGCCTCCTGACTGCCCTACTCTTGTATCATAATTAAGGAGGGGAAATAATTCACTTTGAACACATCACAAGCAGCATGGAAAATACAATTTAGTAAATATATTTCCGCCTCATGGCCAACTGTGGAACAAATACATTTAATAATACGTTTTATAGATTCCAATCTGAAGCATTTTGCTGAACATTTCGTATCTTCGTTCTAGTCTTTCTTGCCCCAATAATAGAATAAAAGAGATTAGGGGATTATCATTATACAACTGCACATAGATTACCTGAGAACCTCACCACTTTCACACTTTAAGTGGTAATTATTAACTAAGGGCATTAAACCTCCGGCTAAAATGTAAACCCACAAAGAGAACCGTTGCACAAAAATCAGACAGGAACAAAGAACAGTGTCAGAAAAATGAAGACGAAGGCGAGTTACATTATATGTGGAAGAAGGTACATTATATGAGGGGTAACTTACCAGGAAAGTACACCGCGCAGGTTGACGTACCACAGCATAACCCATCCGTGATTTTGGACAAAACAAATCAAACGCTAGGAAGCAACGGTAGCGCTACTCATAACCCTGAAAAAGCGATAGGCAAGGACAGCACGACTGACTCTCGGCGACGAACTAGCAAGCTGTTAATTACACTACACTGAATCGTACGAGGGAAAACAAAGAAAAATTATTATGTTATTAGCATTATCATTTATTAGCAAATATTTCGGCACAAAGGATAATAGTGAATCGTTTAGGGGAAAAGGTTGACAATTTTATAAAATGAATATTTTAATAAAACAAAGTAAATTTCTTAATAGTATATAAAAATAAAACGTTTCTAAGCAAATCTTGAAGTACAGGAGATTTATACTACCTGTACGTCATGTTTGTTCTCTTAATAAGTTAACCATGTTTCACATTCACCTAATTTCTCCCCATTTCTCTGCTTAACTCCTGTAGCATTTAAAAAGAATTATAATTTGTCAAAAACAGTTAAAAGGCTATGGCTTGAGCATTACCAATGCAAACACTTGAGATGAGTACACGTATGTAATATAACACCAAAATCAAAACAATATGTGAATCACCTGGATCACCGTTGCCAGTTGTACAATGTAGTTATTTAGGGTTTAATAAAACTAACTTCGTGTTAACCCCTGCTGCTCCTTGGTAAGCAAAACGATCAGGAGAACCAGTGTTTGATGAAGCTAATCGAAGCACCGGCCACCAAGATGAAGCCCTTGCGCTACTCCTTGCACTCGCCGAGCGAGGTGACACTACGGTATGTGTTGAAACCGGCGGGGGGCGATGGATTTTTTTTTGCGTAAAAATGCGTAGCATGGTTTCCTTCGGAAGGGAGATAAAGCCGGTGGTCCCATGTTGTACATTTACGGCACGTAAAAGAACCTCCAGTCTGGTAAAGAGATCTCTGAGCAAACCTTCCGCCCAATATAGAATGGGATGCTAAGAACATAGTAGTTAAACAGCGTCCGTAAATAAAACTCCGGCAATTGCTCACTTTGAACTATAGGTTTTTCGTAGTTTTTCCCCGGGTCAGTAAGCGAATGCTCGCGTGATTCATCTTCTACCACGACTCTCCTGCACCTCATTTCCTGTACTCATCTGCTTAAGTGCTATAGCAACAGGCGACGTTGTTCGGTGGGTTGCGGCTGGGCGGTAGCTATGCGATCTGTAGAGGTGTCTACCCTTCGTCGTTGCGGACTGCCCGGTTAGATCTCAACTCCCAGTGGGCTCACCTCGTGGGGACCCCCGGAAGTTCGGAGGCTTGTGGGTGGGCCGGGACATGATTGCTTTTCATCTGGAAGCTTAGGGATTTTGCCCATGCTTCATGCTTGTGCACGTCGTCATTCGGATCTGCTTACCCTTTGGGTCTGTCCCCTCATCTCTCCCTCCCAGGGAACCACGGTAGAAGCAAAAAGGTGCTGTGCCTCAGTTGCAGGGGACCCTTCCTTCGTCCCTACCTTTACCATTACCCCTTCCATTCTCTCCCAGTATGTGAGAGAGCCACTGTTCATGCAGAGAAGCGAACCTCAGCTTCGTACAAGAAATCCACGCGCCTGTAGTAGAACGTGTGGTCGCAATGAAGAAAAGATGGCAAGTTAATTTTGCGAAATAATCAAAGTGAGTGTAATAATAACAAAAACGTATAACGACACACCTTCTCTGTAATACGAATACTCATTGAAGTAGACGTAATGCCTCTTAGTTCGAAACATATTTGCTTCGCGTCATTGAGGTAGTGTTTTAACACTTAAATGATTTCAGTCAAATTATATAATATGTAAATTCAATAACAGCCCGCCTTGAAGCAATATGTGTATGTAATAATTTGTAAAATGTATAACAGTCATTGCATATGCTTATATTATTGTAAACATGTTCAGTAATGTTATGTGAATGCATTACGTAATTTAATAATGCAGGAGCTTGAGAATAATAGGTTAAATGTTGCTAACAATGAGGTAACCTTGAGGCAATAATAAGTAAGAATGTTTAATAATGCTACTAGTCATTATTGGAGCAACAATAATATAATTTTAATGACACTTTATAAAATAGCCATTCAACAACCAGAAAAAGCTTTAGTTGAATGAAGGTATTTTATTGGAGTAGGATTAGCGAATCAGAAACTGAAAAGGAGAACATTTTACAAATTTAGAGTTCAGTTGTCTGCAGACAGCGTTACTAACCAAACGTAAAAAGTGTCCTCAAGAAATATAATATGCATTCTTGTGGGACGAAAAGTAAGTTTACGTGTTAAAAAGTGTAATTAATTAATAAAAATAATCTTACAGCTCTCTATATCAGTGAAGTGTTATATAAATCGTGTCAAGCATTAATAAAAGAAGTGAAGTAAAATTATAATCTGTTTATGCACCACAACGCTGCCAAGACATCCATGTCTCTAAAAAAAATATACTGACGCAGCCGAGGCAAACATAAATATATAATATTTAAAGAAACAGTAAAAATACATTTGGGACGAAGGCTACCGGAAACTGTTTACTATACGTGCGGTTGCAACTACTACAAGTTCGGTTCCCCAAAAGTTGAAATATAATACAAACCCTTCAATACAAAAATAAAAACTACTTCAAATTGACGCCCAAAGCGTGGTGCAAATAACGTAACAAACCAACTACTTCATCATTTATATTTATAATTTTACTGATTATCAAACTAGAATGCATATTCATAATATTTAGTTCCAATTTCAGTCTAGGTGCTACATTCTTTGCTATATTCGTGATGCTTGTCCGCTGGTTGCTTAGCCTATTATTTTCTGAGAACTGACTAGAAAACAAAGCACGATGGTTAGCTAGAACCAAATGTTAGATACCTACTGTAGAAGCTCTAAGAAGCAAAAGTACTGTTGCAATCTACGAGGAAAAATTGATTTTCGGGGCTGATAAAGAAATAGAGCTCTTAAAAGTTTCCATTTATTTACCTCAAATTTTCTCAGGCTTTCATTCAAGTAATTGTTTTAGAAACTGATTTTAATGACATCGTCCCGTGATTAGGATAGCGGGAACGATAACGGGCACAATGCGTGTCTCTAAAATGCCGAAGTCATTTCAATCACCTAGCTGGAATATAACTTTGATAAGATATGGTTATTTTCCCCTGATAAACAATTCTTCTCCATTATTGATCTCTTTGGTAGTCTATGACTTTAAAAACTTTGAGAAAGGCACTCTATTGCGATTTTGTTATGCAAAACTTTCGCTAATTTTATTGTTTAACGCTAGCGGTGTGAAGGAAAAGAGAATCACATTTAAACAATTTCATAACCTGGTAGGGGTGGAAACGGTGGAACTATTCTCTGCCATTTACCTATGGTAGCTAGAGGAAGTATTACATTCCAACCAAAAATTCAATATCGGAATTTCAACGAAAATACATATTGGAAGACCTGCATGTCTGTGTTTTTTCTGTTTTTCTGTGTGTCTACTTCTGTATGTATATTCACATGGCTAGGAAGAGCATTAGTTAAAACGGAATATCAGATAAATAATAAAATTGGTAGTTAGGTCCAGCGTTTTTAAAGTATTTTCATGATACTTCCAGTTTAAACGATCCTAAGGAAAATGTTTTGATATTTATTATTTTCTCACAAGTGTTCTAAAGGTGTTGATTAAAATTCATTTGTTTGGAATACAGACATGAGTGTAACGTGTACTATCCTCTATATTCTTGACTAATTAAAGTCCTCTTCATTCTCATTTAATTTCGGAGAAACATGCACATTGTGGAAATTATACTGTTTTCAAATGCCATATTCAGTTCAAGCCTAAGGGAGTGATTCCTTAACAAACAGTATGTTCAAACCATTTTGGAAATTATTTATAAGGTAGACAGGAAAAAGCTTATTTAACAATAATTTACATACAACAAACCCCAGAAAACCAATGGCTGATATAGCTCAAATTATCCCATAATTTCCAAAAGCTTCTTTTTTCCCTCTTTCCCCTGAAGTATATATTTTAATTTTACCAGGATTTGGTATAATTTCTCATGTCATTTCTCGGAATAAATGTTAAAATAACTTACATAGTTTATATCGTAATTATTAACAAGAGGATATAAAGAAAGAAATAATAGTAAGATAAAGAAATAATTTCAATAAATAATTCATTATATTAAGCAAAGTCATTAGTAATAGCTGACGAGCAAACGCGTTAGTATAAAAGATTCCTGGAATGTAGTTAAGATTATAAGTTCAGTACATTTGCAGAGTCACGTAGACAGAAATTATGTAAAAGGGAAAGGGAATGAAATTCTGAGCTTTGGGAATGTACCCCATAGTAACAGTGCTACGTAGTCATTCTTAGAGTGTTTAGATTGGCCCTGCACGAGAAGGATTGGTGGGATAGTTCTAAGGTAGAAGGGGCCTGAGTAATATAAGAGCGTGTATTGTTAAAATTAGCGTCTTGTCCTTTCTTTCCTTAGTGTATAGCTTTAGGGGCTTACAGTCTTTTACGGTGATCACTTAGCGGTAGCCGCGAGGGGTTTTGCTGGTTAGTATTTTAGCGACTCACTGCAAGTTACGCTTCTAGTTTATTTTATTACGAAAACAGTATTTTCAAACCGTAAAACTAACTCTTCAGGGGTTAATAGGTATAATAAGTCAATTGCTGCAGTTTCGAGTGCTACTCTTCATAATCAGTTTCATTCTTTATCTTCAAACGGTCGGCAACTCCTTCAAGAAATCAAGTATTAGATCACATTACATTTCTCAGTCAATTTAAACCGGTGTTATCCTTTCAAAATACGCCCACGCATACATTTAGAGAAAGGTCTCATAGCCAACCACTGTAGCAGCCGGCAACAGAATCGACAGCAATCTTCAAAAAGTGACGACAATCACCCGGCTGTGGTATGTAAAGAAAGTCACGTTATTTTAATGGATCATAGTTTTAAAAGAATATTCATGGTGTGGAATAGCATATTTCGAAAACCAGGGGTAAGAGATACGCTCATAGTTTCCAGTACTGCAGTTAATTATAATATTGTGTGATTTCGTTTTTGCAAGATCGTTTTAGATCCTATGCAGGTATTTGTCCAGGTTTTAACAAATTCTATGTTCGGTTTATCCTATGAGAGATGGTAGGAATCCAGCCGAACATGTAAATTGTAATGAAAAGCAAAGCGCGCGAGATACAACTGTGCATCTCTTTCTATGCAAAGCTTGAGTTAGTGAGGTAATCAAACGTTACGACTGGTCCCATGTCGGTATTATCGTGACCCCATACGTTATCGCGGTCTGTTGGTTAATCCCCTGCGTGAGCGTCAAGATGCAAATGTACACGCTATAGGCAAACAAGGAGTGCCTCAGAAATAGCATTGGCTTGCTCTTGTGGGGTTATGCTTCCACATAGTCCTTGTATTAGGGGAGAAAAATTCTCAGTCTCTCACTTTCTCCTTATGGAGATTAGTTTCTACAGGGTGTAAATAAATGACTAAGGCTCCTGGTGGGTAGATAGGTACCATGTGATCGTACTTTGCTTATAAACCTATGCTACAAACATTTTGTTTACGTGCTAGGGTCTCTGAATTATGGAGGAGGATCACAAAAGATGGGACATAAATAAAAAAAGAATCTAAGGTGTTACATTCACATGACTTTCTCTACCCTTTATTATTACTGGGTATATAAATCATTCGTGCGAAATCTTATTCTCCTATCTAATTTATATTAATCGAGATAAACCTTTCTGGAAATAACTACATTTCAAAGGCAATAGCAATAGTCAAATATTTTAGATCTGTCCTTAAAATTCCATGCTCTTTCCATGATATCGCGAGAAACAGCTAAAATCGAGAGAGCTTTAAAAGTGTTACTAAATATTGAACAACTCCATTCATTAACTACGTTCAGTACAAAGTTTACAAGTTATACAAGATTGTACAAAATTCCTTCGAAATGAAAAGGAATTTATAAGCTATTCGCAGAAAATTCAAGATATGCATTTTACTTTTCGTGTAAATATCTTTAATATATGGTATTTTAATCAAAATCGTTTGAGCTATTTTTGAGAAACTCAAATATTTCGAAAAATGTTCTATATAAAGGGTTGTTGGGGTGGAGGATTGTCCTGAAAATTCTCGTGTCCCATCTTTGGAAGATCCTGAACTTAAATACCAAGTCTGGCATTCGTGCTAATTTTCGATGTTGAGTTATACCATTCACAAACACACACACACACACACACACACACACACACACACACACACACCAGACACACACGCACACGGATATTTTTCTAAAAATTATTTTGTGGATTTAGAGGATCTCAAAACATGCATTTATGGTAAAATTGCGGTATCGACTTTCTGAGTGGAATGCAATACTTTCTTTACATAAGTAAACGAATAACATTTTAATCAATTACTGAAGGTGCTCAAAATAGTTGCCGCCAACTTTGATACATTTTGGTATCGCTTAGTTATGTGATGTGGAACTCTTGAAAAGAGTTTAAACTTGCTTACATTCAAAGGGATATTTGTTACGACCTAAGGTGCCTGTTGAAGTAGATATTTATTAGCCCCACGTATGCACGCCAATTTGAAGTAGGTGGCTTGTAACGTTATTTGCACCACGCTTTGGGCGTCAATTTGAAGTAGTTTGTATAGAAGGAGTTCTATTATATTTTAACTGTTGGAAAACGAACTTGTAGTAGTTGCAGCCGCACGTATAGTAAACAGTTTCCGGTAGCCTTCGCCCCAAATGTACTTTCAGGTGGCCTTTGACCCAAGTTTAAAAATAAAATATTAACTTTGTAATTTAACTGTTTCTTTAAATATTATATATTTATGTTTGCCTCGGCTGCATCAGTATTATTGTTAGAGACACGTTTCTCTTAACAGGGTTGTGGTGCGACTTAAGAATGTAGGCTTACACAGATTATAATGTTACTTCACTCCTTTATTAATACTTGATACGATTTAAATAACACTTCACTGGTATAGAGCTGTGAGATTCTTTTATTAATTACTTGTACTTTTTATCACGTACAATTATTTTCGTCTCACTCGAATACGTATTAAATTTCTTGAGGACACTTTTTGCGTCTGGTTAGTAACTCTGTCTGTAGGCAACTGAACTGATTTCAACTTCCTAAACTTGTAAATTTCTGTATTTCAAGTCTTTTATTGGCTACTCCTAATCCAATGGAATACCTTCATTTAACTACAGTTTCTCTAGCTGTTGTTTGGCTATTTTTAAACTGTCTCAAAATTTACATTATTGCTTCCAAGAATCACAAGTTACATTATTAAACTCTCGAACTCATTATTGCTTCAAGGTTACCTGTTATTGAATTTATAGATTATATAATTAGACTGAAATCATTTAAGTGTTAAAAATACTGCCTCACTGTTTCACTTAAATGCCTCTCAAACCTTTTAAACACAACGTGGGCTGGGTGACGCCTGTCGGTGTAACGTTGTTGGTAGAACCGGCAAGCCTCTCTTGCATTACTTCGGACATCTTTGTAGACTAGAAGCTTCGCGGTGTACTTTAAATTTGCGTACGAGGCCGCCATTGTTCATTCTCACTTTATAGCTACGGAAATGAATACTGATAAGTATGAAACTGCTAAAAGAATAGACTACCGTTGGCTATAGGTATGATGAAATACTATGCATCAGCGGATGCAGTGACTGTGCCAAACAACTCTTAACTAATGAATACTACATCTACATCTTGTCACGGAGTCCACCGTTCCTTTATTCACAGTCGTCCTCCTGTTAGTTTCGAAGGCTCTAGTGCGTAAACACGGAGCTTCGCTAAAAATGAGTTTTTAGAATTCAGAGGACCGAATAGGATACATTTGAGCTAGAACTTTGATATCGAGTTTTGTGTGAAATACAATACACTATCTAGTAGGTGTGTGGTGGATAAAGTAAAGAATAATGTGTAATACAGGAATAAAACATCCTATGTGTAGCACTCACATGACTTTCTCTACTCACCCTTGCACACACTATTCTTACAAACGCTTATTCTTCTATCACTTCATGTTAATCTAGATAAACGTTTGCAGAAATTGTCTTATTGCATATATGCTTCCAGGTACAACGAGATTAGGGGAATGCAGATAAGATGGGTTGCTATGTAATGGCTTTGAAATTCCGTTCAATTGCATCGCCAAGAGAGAGAAGGAATAAAAAAAACGTATAACGACTTGCCATTTTTGAAAAGTATAAGTATTTTAAAATGCAAACTAATAACAAAGCATATCTCGGAAATCGTTAACTCCACAAAAAGTGCATTTGACATAAAGTGTGGGCTTTAATGAGATATACATTTTTCTGTGAAAAAACATTTTGTCCAATTCTTGCGGTTTTCAAATTATGCAAAGATCATTCAGAATGAATGAAGGGGATTTCAGAGGTTATTTCTAAAAGACTCAAAATATACGTTTTATTTGTCAAGAAAATATCTTAAACATGTGGTATTTTAATAAAAATAATTAAGCTATTTTTGAGAAAATCAAAATCTTCGAAACATTCTTCATTTAAAGGAGATTTTGGGTGAGGGAATTTTCTTGAAAATCTTCGTGTCGTATCCCTGGAAAATACGAACTTAAACACTAAGTCTGGTTTTTAACAGGCTTTTTGTTTTTGAGTTATGCTGTTCACAGACACACGGAACTTTTTCTAAAAATGCTGTTTTTTTAATTCAGTGAACCCCAAAACGTTTATTTCCATAGAACTCTCATGTGAATTTTTGAGGAGAACGGAATACGTGGTAGAGAAAGTAAAAAATGAAGAAAACAAGAAGGTGTAGCCAAATTCAGGGAAATAAGAATATACATTCAATGTGGATACAGCTTATAATATGGTTTGTGCTTCAAAAAGATCATCAAAGAGTGATGTTCATAGATTTTATTTGGATGGACCTTTTAATTTGTATCGTTTAAGGATTTTTGCATTCATAAACTAAGATTTTGGCTAGTTCAGCGTTTAAACGTAAAATATAGGTTTAAATTTACTCCAGCTAGAGAGCGCAGCTTAAAGGTGGTTTATGTCTATAAAAATGAGTTCTTGTCGATCTGTGATTGCCAATTTCTTGTATCGGAGTTATGAAATAGAACAATGGAGGAGAAATATAGATCAAAATTGGAAATATAATAAGAAAAATTATGATTTTAGAAGCATACATTATAACTACAGCTTCAAATAGAACCTCCATACTAAATGATTTCGTTTTATTCTTTATCCTCCTCTAACGTTACTGGCCCAAACATTAACTAGAATTATTAGTTTGTAGTCATGTCTAACGCCAATAAGATATGCAACAACATAACAAAATATATGCTAATAACATTACTGCTATTTCTTGCGTTTTATTGTTTTCTCCAGTAGTGAGTACATTTAATTAATTTAGGTGTATTATTTTCAAAAATATGTATAGTTTTGCACATTATTGCCACGATTATATTACTTTTATTAGGACTAGACGGAGAATGAATATGCGTATTTCAATGTAATGGGGGTAAGTCTTATTTTTATTACCTCTATGTTAATGCTGCTATTTATTTCTTGTGTCACTTAATTTTTAATATTTTATTACATTTTAAGATCGAAAAAGCTTCTAGCCTCAACTACTACACTGAAACAGGTAATGAAGTGGAATTGAGGGCACGGAAAATTGCTCATGTTTATGGTTTCCTATAGTGTTTTTCTTTATTTACGGTATTAACATCTGTGCTGCACACCAGCCCTGGGTGAGCCAATCTCTTAATGATTTGAATTCAAGCCCGACACACATGCATTAGCTTATGAACAAAGGTCAGGCCTAGGTGAGCGGTGAAAGGGGTGGAGTGGCTGGAAGTCATGCTTCACCAGAACTGTCTACACCAGTCCTTCACGTATTGATCGGATGTCAAACGTCTGACAATCAAACATTGACCTTTGAACGCAGGATGGTTTAAGACTCAGAAACCAAGAAAAAAGGGAGAGTAAGATAAACATTAAGTGGAGTGCTAATCGAGCGAGGTGGCGCTGCAGTACCGCGTTCAACTCGCAATCGGGTCCCGAGATAGATTCTCGTTGGCCGTCCACTCTAAAACGTGTTTTTTGGGGGGCTTTCCTGGGTCGTCAGGCGTCCTCACTTCGTTCCATTCATCATTTCATCCATCCTTCACCCCGTTAGATCTGTTTCGGGGTTGGAAATACCGTGATGGTGTTTCTGTATGGCGTGGTGGAAAAAGGAAAGTTCTCCATCTCTCAGCTTTAGGCTGGTTGCCGGGGGTAAACGCACCGACTCTTTGGAGGGGGTGTTTTGCCCTCTATGTGGGACAGGTGTCCCAGGTCTGCCTGCCCGATTGTCGAGGCGTCTCCTTCTGGAAACTGGGGACCCTGTCATTTCTACGCCGTCACTCCTGGTTCCGGCCGCCCGGTGTCTCCTCTCATCTCCTCCTTCACGGGGGCGCCCCCTTGTAGGACATAGGTACATATCCTCACTGGAACAGTGCCGAGTTCCCTTCGATAATCCGGCAAAAAAGAACAGGAGCACTGAAAATAAGTAAAGGGTGTGACTGTAGAAATAGAAGTGGTTTGTATTCCCTTAGCAACATAAACAACTGCGCATTATATCGGCACGATTTCATGCACTCGACTATACATAGGGAAGGGGTTCAATTTGTATCTTACTGATAAATAGTTCACAATTAAGGAAAGTAAAAGCTCATACATTTTAAGAATTTTATTTTTTTCGTGTTCCTTATTGTTAGAAAAGAATTCTGTCTGATTACTGCTATTAGTTTTAGCATTAGAAAGCACGTCCATTTTATTCTTCCAGCCAATCACAATGAGCACTTCAGTGACACTCTCTTATTCAGAGAATTCTTTGTTATGCTTTGTGGTCCAGTTGCGACGCCTTTACCTTTAGCACCGTCTTCTGACATCGCTTGCGAGTCTGTGCTAACGTATTAGTCTTTGCTCCACAAGGTTTCAGTGACATCCACTCTCTTAACCTGGACCACGGAAAGTAAGTCTATGAATATGAAAAGTTTAAACTGCCATTAGGTCCGTCTAACTTACACCGGAGAAAAACTGAACAACGCAAAATCTATGAATACCGCCTGAGAATCTTTTAACGCTAAATATATCAATACTTCTGAAGTAAATGTTTTATTCGAAATTCCAATTTTCTTGGAATGGCCGACTATCTTAATACAAGATAAAACAATAAATAACTCGATACACGTGAATTCCGCGAATTCTGAAAAATATATTTTAGTGATACTAGAAAACCAAGGTAGAGCACGACTGGCTCGATTATTGCAAAGACAACATGTATTGTCTGTTTAATGGTATATGAAGGCAGTTTTCAAACCGGATATAAAACCACGCCAATCATATTAGTCCATTCCCAGATTCCAAGCCTCAGCTATATTCAGGGATTGTTTAACACAACAATTAAAAAAGTGATGTGTTATACTCACATGACTTGCTTTAATGTTGTACAAACTATTTTATAAACGCCAACACTTCATGTTAATCGAGATAAACGTTTGCTAATTTTCTTGTAGGTGCAAGGGGTATGTGGTAGACTTTAAGCGATAGTCAAATCGTTCATGAGCTGGTTGCTATGTGGAACATTCCATTCCCTTTGTATATCCGGGACATAAAAAAGTTAATAATAAATTCCAATTTGAGAAAACGTATAATTATTGGAAAATTCAAACAAGTAACAAGGAATATTTCGGAAATGGTTCACTGCACCAAAAAAATGTATATGAAGTAAATGGTGTGTTTTAATGAGATCTACATTTTTTGTGAAGTGACACACGGGGACATTCCCAGAAAATTATTATATAAAATTCATTTGTCATGAATATGTCTTAAATATATGATATTTTAATCAAAATCGTTATACGTACACTATGTGATCAATAGTATCCGGACACCTCACAAACATACGTTTATAATCTTAGGTGCATTATGCTGCCACCTACTGCCTGTTACTCATTATCCGCGACCTCATTAGTCATTAGACATCGTTAAACAGCAGAATGGGACGCTCCGTGGAACTCACGGACTTCGAACGTGGTCAGCTGATTCGGTGTCAGTTGTGTCAGAAGTCTGCACGCGAGATTTCCACACTCCTTAAACATCCCTAGGTCCACTGTTTCTGATGTGATAGTGAAGTGGATACGTGAAGGGACATGTACAGCACAAAAGCGTACAGGCCGACCTCGTCTGTTGACTGACACAGACCGCCAACATTTGAAGAGAGTCGTAAAGAGTAATAGGCAGACATCTATCCAGATCATCACACAGGAATTCCAAACTGCATCAGGATCCACTCCAAGTACTATGAAAGTTAGGCGTGAAGTGAGAAACCTTGGATTCCATAGTCGAGCGGCTGCTCATAGGCCACACATCACGCAGGAAAATGCCAAACGACACCTCACTTAGTGTAAGGAGTGTTAAAATTACACGATTGAACAGTGGCAAAACGTTGTGTGGAGTGAAGAATCACGGGACACAATGCGGCGATCCGATGGCAGGGTGTGGGTATGGCGAATGCCCGGTGAACGTCATCTGCCAGCGTGTGTAGTGCCAACAGTGAAATTCGGAGGTGGTGGTGTTATGGTGTGGTCGTGTTTTTCCTGGAGGGAGTTTGCACCCCTTGTTGTTTTGCGTAGCACGATCACAGCGCAGACCTAAATTGATATTTTAAGCACCTTCTTGCTACCCACTGTTGAAGAGCAATTTGAGGATGGCGATTGCATCTTTCAACACGATCGAGCACCTATTCGTTCTGCACGGGCTGTGGCGGAGGGTTACACTGCAATAACATCCCTGTAATGGACTGGCCTGCACAGAGTCCTGACTTGAATTCTATAGAACACCTTTGGGATGTTTTGGAACGCCGACTTCGTGCCAGGCCTCACCGACCTACATCGATACCTCTCCTCAGTTGCGCACTCCGTGAAGAATGGGCTGCCATTTCACAAGAAACCTTCCAGCACCTGCTTGAAAGTATGCCTACAAGAGTGAACGCTGTCATCAAGACATATTGAGCATATTGACCTCCAGCATTGCCAATGGAGGGCGTGACGAACTTGTACGTCACTTTCAGCCAGGTGTCCGGATACTTTTGATCACGTAGTGTATATACAGCTTATAATTACTATATCAAAGTAATGGTACCGAGTAGGATAAAGTAGCTTTGCAGAATACTTTTTGATAGTTGTTCATACATGCGCAGATATTTTTAGTAAGCATAAGGGTGGGAGTTGGTAACTATGTATGCATAAACTAACGTTTCGTGCTAATTTATTTCCCATGCTAGCTTGCCACTGATGAACAATCATTTGTATTGTGATGTAAGTGCTGACAGGATCAATTGGCAAATAAGCTTATTGCAATTTTGTTGTATGTATTTTTTAAATGTGTTTGTTCAATATATTTGACCATAACCGTCAATGGGAGCTGCAAAACAAAAAAAAAACAAAAACAAAAAACAAGCAGCTTTTAAGCGACAGAGAAGTAAAAACGGATCATACACAAAGAGTGTCGAGAAAAGGTACTGACTGAAGAGAAATATTCCTAACACTTCATAATTCCTAGAGAGGGATACCGTCGATACCTCGATACTCTCGATAATCGGTTGTATTGAAGTATTTGTTGTACTTTGAGATAAAGTTTCGATACTTTTTCTATACTTCTTAATTTTTAAGTTCTGATATTATTGAAAGTTGTTGCGTTTAACTTTATGCTAGATCAGGAATGAAAGGAGCCGAGACTTCACGATAATTCCCCGCCCGTGTTCCCAAAGAGCTGCTGGTCTATAGTTCTTGATAGGCCTTGACTGCATTTCGAATCAATGCAACATTCCATTGGTTCTTGTGTCTAAATGAAAACATGTAAAACAATAGGGGAAGGAGTGGAGGTATTCATTGAACATGCAGCGTTAACTGATTTGTGAATTAGTTGATTTAGCTGATGCACTAACTCAGTTTCTGCAACAGCCTGGCTTGGTGACTTACTTTCAGCCAATACATTTACCTACCTCTGTGAATCCAGCAACAACAAATCAGAGCTTAAGACGTGAGATAGTACATGCAAATATTTGTTATTTCCTTTCATCTTTTAGTTGTGTTTACGCAATTCAAAACTCGAGTCACGAGTTAGCATACAGGTATACCGTACGACTAATTTCCGTAATAATGGTTATACAGTCCATTGTTATAATTATTATTATCATCATTATTAGCTTTTACTAACAACAGAGGCTATATAACCTGTAGCGTTATCAAGATAAAGATGTTTCTGTTAGTTGGAGTTTCATTTTATTCACTTACCACTAATTGGCCTGCACAAAATTCAGAGCATAAGTAAATTATTTTTAGGCGAATGAAGAACCATTTGATATATATTTAAAATAAAAATATTAAATTTCGGAAAACATAATTAATAGTAGTTTATACAAACAATACTTTAGCTTTACGATATTGTACGAAATAAGTGTAATTGAATAGAATTTTGAAATATTCCGAACTTGGTTCATAGATGGATTTATTTTCTATGTGTATTTCCTTGGGTTGTTCCAGTGAGAACTCAAAGCTTGCTGTCTAGTCCAAAACGTAACCGAGTTTACTTTCCTATCTATGACTATATCAACACATCTGTACTCGCATTAGCAACAACACAATGGGGTTCGGAAGAGTTCAAACTTCTGTATTTCGAGAGCAGTTACTATTCTACTTCGAACTAAAATGGTGTGTAGTGTTACGAAGGAATTCTCCATAACGACAGAAGCTCCTGATGCGCAGAAGGGTTTGTGGCTTGTCACAATGTCCGTAACGCGTACCATCCTGATTTCTTCCATGGAGCGCTCTGACAGGAGCACAGTTGACTTATAATTTAACAGCCGTTCGTCATTCAGTACTAGTAGGTCCGATTTTGAATTCTACCCATGATTTGACCTGCGGTTACTGGCCATATAATATTATCTCTTTGCCATGAAATTGCAATTGGTACCATCAGTGTGTCTATCGTACTGAAAGATACGATGGCGCAGTTACACTGTTGTAGATAGGCTACTACCAGAATCCAAATAGTCTCGCAAATGTCTTCATGGGGTACATTCCAATCTCCGAATGTGTAAGAAAACTAGCATATATATCCCTGGAATTTAATAAAACATATTAATGTCTTTCTCGGAAAAATCCCTCAGTGATCCTATGATCTAAATAATCGATGGGCATTGCAGTTAAAGGACTTATTCATGAGGGACTGTTTGTAAGATTTTGGCTTTGTGGTTTTTATACTTCTAACAACTTCAAAAGATACATTCAGGATATTGCTATGCTATTGCTATTCAATCATTTATAATGAAAGTAACCGTCCTATATTTCGCTGAAATAGGTGTTGAAGCAGTTGGGGATTACTTTTGAAGTAATAAATACCCATTGAGGCTCATTTTACCTGATATATTTTCATTTTTGCCTGTTCAGTGTTTCCTTCATATTTGGACAATAAGAACAGTTAACCAGTTTTCCTGGAACACTTATTGCTTTTGGAGTTTTGATCCATATGCGAACCACATATTTTCAAGTTTTCAGTATTTGGTAAGGCGTTTTCCACTGACCTGAAGAGAACTTACCATAATCACATCTTCCATAAAGATAGACGAATGCTGGAAAAGGTACTTCTATTGAATTTCTCAATTTAGCAATTACCTGAAAAATATGACTAAAATACATAAGCAAAATGATTCTGGTACCTTTAATAAATAATAGAATATAGTGACAGAAATGCCACATTTTGAAATAAACAAATTTGAGTATAATATATATATATATATATATATATGTTTAAGATATTTTCACGACAAATAAAATGTATATCTTGAATTTTCTGGGAATGTCTCCAAAAGTATTCTTCATTATGAACAACTTTTGCATAACTGGTAAACCATAAGAGATAGACAAAATTTTACTGCACAGAAAATGTAGGCCGCGTTAAAGTTCACAATTTATGTTATATACATTTTTGTTGTTGAGTGAACCATTTTCGAGATATTGCTTGTTATTCCCTTAAATTTTTCAATACTTATTTTCTCAAATGGGAATTCGTTATTCATTTTATTGTCTGGGATATGCAAAGAGTATTAATATGTGGCAAAGCAAATGGTGCTGCACATAGCAACCATCTATTAAGAGTTATGTCTGTGCTTATATTTCCCTTGCAAATACAATACAAGGGGAACATAGTACGCCTTAAGCGATAATCAAATATTTTTAGAACTGGTCGCTATATGTAAAATGTAATTCTCTTTGCATGTCAAAAGATCATTTCTACCAATGTTTATCTCGATTAATATGAAATAGATGGAGAATAAGAGTTTGTAAAAATAGTTTGTACAAGAGTACAGAAAGTCATGTGAGTGTTTTATTTTAAGATTTCAGGAAACCTAGGAAAATAGCAATGAATGAATAAACCACGAGTCTAAAGACCATTATTTGGTTACTACGGCTTATGATCGCATAATATTTACGTGTATATAAAACAATTGTCTTAGTCATTTGTATAAAAATCTGCAAGCGTTCCAGAATTATTTATTCAGTTTGTTGAAATATGCCAATTGCGTTCAATTTATCTGATGACAGAAGTATTTCTAAATTCAAGCAGTAATAATATAAAGTCTGGTTGCCTTACATTCACATGTCATTATCTACTCCCTCTTCTACATAATATCCTTACAAAAGCTTGTTCTTCTATCTACTTCTTGTTCATAAAGATAAACTTTCATTTCACACTCACACACTTCGTTGTAGATATAAGAAGAGTTCTGTAGGTTAAAGCGATGGTCAGACTTTTCAAAAGGGTTTGCTGTGTGCTGACTTTGAAAATCTAAGTAGCGAACTTAATGCATGAAAGAAGTGTATTTGAAAATTCTAACTAATAACAAAGAAATGTAGGAAATGGTAAGCGCTGCAAAACATTGTGATATAAATTGTGTGCTTTAACGAGACCTATATTTCTTACAGTTTACCAATAATACAGAATTCATTCAGAATAAAGAGGTCTTCACAGTCTATTCCCATATAGTTCAAAATATGCATCTTAAATGTCATGCAAATATCTTAAATAAACGGTATTTTAATCAAAATCGTTGGAGTCAAAATTTTCGGGATGTAAATTATTTTGGAACAGGGGGATTCTCTTGAAATTTTTTGTGCCGCACCCTTGGAAGGTTTATAACAAAATAGAAAATTTTATATTTATATTACTTTTCGTTTTAGAGTTGCTATACTGTTCAAAGACAGACACACCATCACGTGTATTTTCGATGAAATCTCGATATCGAATTCTTTGGTGGAATACAATACTCAAAGAAAGTAAATATATGGCAAACTTTTGCTTCTCCTATAAACTTAAGACATCATTCTTTGTGTAGCTTTGCATTCGCCGTGGAAATTATGTTCGTAATACTTAGGTTACTGCACAAGTTTGTTCTTTCTTGTTCAATCCATATGTTCGTCAAAATGTTATATTGCGATATGAATATGAAAAGTAAATTATTATAGAATCAAGGAATAGTTTGAAAAGACGAGATGTAGTCAATATTCTGTTACCTCTGCATTTCATATATATATATATATATATATATATATAGCTCAGTTTTTCTTGCAAGATCGTGTGTTTTATTATTTAAATGAATTATTAATGAAAAAGAATTCTAATGAACTTACCGTTACCTTCTATTGCCGGTAATGTAATATTGTCAATTCACAGCTGTAATGTTATCCTCCTTGGTCTAAGGGTACCGGTCGCGGTCGCTTAGCATGGCCTCCTTCGAAAGTGAAGTAAAACTGATGGTCCCATATCGCAGATTTGCGACACGTAAAAGAACCTCAAGCTTGATAAAGAGGCATCTGAGCAAAATTTCCGGCCTTTCACGCCCAATAGAATGGGACGCTAAGAACTATAGTAATTAAAGAGCGTTCATAAATAAAACAACATTGAATTTAACAGCTGTAACTAACACGTTGGCCTATTAAGATTTAAGAGGTTTTGAGCCAATTATGTGATGGTTGATGTGTGACTTGAATGGGCTGTTTGAAAACAATAATGTAGATGATAATAGAGATTCGTATTTATAGAAGAATTTGAACTCGCAGATGTGGATTATGAAGTCACAGATATTGAAGAGGCATGGAAAATTGCGTTGCATTTTAATTTCTGGCTTATATGCTATTACAGGCAACAAATGTATGTTGGCAGACTTGGGTTTCTTTGGAAACAAATTTATTATTGGTATTTTAAATTTACCTCTGTGTAAATATCATCCAGAAGACGTAGAAAACCACGATGGTGTAAAGATGTCTCATTTTTGTTGACGAATGATGACGCTACATACCGCAGGATAAACACAGTGGTATGCCCGCTGAGGTTATACGAATTAAGAGCTCTCAAACACGTTCTATTCTATTTAAACATGTGACTACGTTTATACGTTCTTTAACCAAGTTGAGAACTTGAAAAAAAGTATTAGTGAGCTCTTTTCCGCTGTGAGAAGCGGTTTTTATTTTTTTGGCACTTACTTTATTTGCGGTGGGGTGTAGCCAGTGCGCACCGCGACCTATAGCACACACATGAAAGCAGAAATCGATATGCCGCACTGTATGTATGTGCTCCGCAGTGCCGGTCGGGTGTGCTCGGGGCTAGGCGGGTTTGTCTATGCGGCAGGGGCAGTAACTACGCTTTACTTACACATCACCTGCCATTTATCGCATTCTGCTTTCTTTTCAGAAAAAAAAATGCTTGACCATATTTTACGTTTGTCGAAATACTCGCCCATTCAAGTGTTACCAGATCCCTACATTCATTTCCGAGCAGAGGGGTGGAACTGTGATATTTCGACTTATGTTAAGAGTAGCTGTAATACAATAACTTACGTACTTTCTCTACTGCTTAGGTATATGAGGTAGGGGAATTATTATGTGAAAATGTCATCGGAAATACATAATTTCGTAGCTTCTTTATACAAAACCAAAATATTTTTTTTTACTTTCTCTACTACGTATAGTAAATAGGGGAAGTATGTATTCCACCCAAAAATTCGATACCAATATTTCACCGGAAATACATGTTTTGAGGCCCCCGAATCCAAGAAAAGCATTTTTGGAAACATGTCCGTGTGTGTGTCTGTGTCTGTGTGTGTCTGTGAACAGCATAACTCAGAAACGAACAGTCGGATAAAAACTAAACTTGGTATTTAGGTTCAGTATCTTCCAGAGATGCGGCCCGAAGGTTTTCAAGAAAATCCCCTTATCCCAGATTACCCTTTACATGGGATATTTTTCGAAAATTTTAAGTTTCTCAAAAACGGCTCTAACGATTTTAATTAAAATACAATATGTTTAAGGTATTTTCATGACAAATGAAACGTATATCTCGAATTTTCTGGGAATGTCTTCAAAAGTATTCTTCATTGTGAACGACTTTTGCATAACTGGTAAATCATAAGAGATATACAAAATTTTGCTACACAAAAATGTAGATCGCGTTAAAATACACAATTTATGTCATTTACATTTTTTTTTGTTGAGTGAAGCATTTTAGAGATATTGCTTGTTATTCCCTTAAATTTTCTAATACTTATACTTTTTCTCAAATGGAAATTCGTTATTCATTTTTTTTGTCCTGGTAATGAAGAGAATGGAATACTCCACATAGCAACCAGCTCTTAAAATATTTGACTATTAAATCCTACCAAGAATGACAGCTCTAATGAATATAAAATTTCGCTCATGAACCGACACCACTTAAGGACGTAGGCCAAGATTTTCAAAAACATTTCTTTACATCAAAAATTCTTCTCAGTTGTACTAAAAATTTGTTCTCTCAAAAACGGTTCTAACGGTTTATACGGAAAATACTTATATTGAACTTCGCTATGAACATCCTGAGAATTCCTTTTCAATTTCTTTCGCTTTTATATAGCTGGGAATGATAAGTGGTAATAGGGTTCCTTAAAATATTCAGTTTTTTTGTCAAACAATCCTATTTCCAGTTCGGTGATCTGAGGGTAGTAAGACTGCTTCATATTCCAGAGATGCTGATTAGGAACCTAGCTGTCTAGATATCTTTATAAGGTTTTCTAAGGTTTTTGCCTCACTCTGAATAAATACATTTTGGGTAAGTCTAGGTTCTATTGACCCCGTGTTCATTTGAATATTCATTTCAGGCATTTAATTCATTCATCGTCAGATTTTGACTTTCTCTACCACATACATAGTAGGTAGAGAAGGAATTCGATAGCAGGATTTTACCTAAAATATATGCTTTGAGGTCCTTTGAATAAAAAATTAGGAAAAGGTCCGTGTGTTGACTGTTAACAGCATAACTTAAAAACGAAAAACCGAATAAATACCAAACTTGGTATTTAAGTTCAAATTCATCCGAAGATGCGACAGGAAGGTTTACAAGAAAATTCCCTCGCCGTAACTATCCTTTACATAGAACATTTTTTTTAAAATTTCTATTTTTAAAACATGGCTCTAACTTTTTTTATTAAAATGCCATATATTAAGGATATTTACTTTATAAATAAAACGTATATCTTTAATTACCTGGGAATGGCCTTAAAAGTCCTCTACATTCGGAAGGAATTTTTAATAATCGTATATAACTAGTAAGCGTAGAGCGATAGACGAAAACGTACTACACAAATATTTTATATCTATTTAAAACACACAATTTATTTCAAATAAATTTTTGTGGCTTCAAGCATTTCCGAGATATCACTTTTTAATTCTTCGGATGTTTTCAACACTTATCCATTCTTTTAGTCCTGTCGATTTTCAATTGTTTATTGCGATGCCATGTAAAAAGTGTGGAATTTTAAGACCAGCGTATAGTGTCCAGTTCTCGAACATTTGACTATCGCTGTAACGAAATATGTAACGCGGCTATCGTATTTCCGGAAAGGTTTATCTCATTTAAATGGAGTGTACATGAAAAAAGCTTTCTGAAGAAAGTCATGTGAATGTAACACATCAGATTTTTTTAGAATACAATTTATTGTGATTGTTACTACCTGGAGTAGGATATACTAAGGTGACCATATGAGACGAAATATAACCGTGTTAAAATGTGCACTGAATCTTTGCATTTAATGGTTGAAATGAAGAAAACAATAATGCTTACATTTTGCATCGTTGTTACTGATGTGTCCTCAATAACGTGAGTGTTATTACTTTCCCAGTTGCTTGCTAATAGTAGGAAGAGGAAGTATTGCATTCCACCCAAAAATTACCTATTGAGATTTCTCCGAAAATGCGTGTTTTGAAGTTTCCTAAATCCAAAAATCATATTTATAATAAACTAATTCGAGTCGGAGATTTTCAAGAACGTTTTCTAACCTCAAACTACCCTTTATTTGGAACATTTTACGACCTTTTTATTTTTTGAAAAATGGACCTATTGATTTTGATTAAAATACCATATATTAAAGATAAATACCTGATAAACAAAATGTGTATCTTGAATTTTCTAGGAATAGCCTGTGAAGTCCTTTTCATTCAAAAGGAATGTTGTAGAATCTTACATATAACTAGTAAACGTTGAGCGATAGACGAAAACGCACTACACAAAAAATGTGTGTTTTCAATATATTGACAATTTATTTTCAATAGCCTTCCCTGTGGCATGAGCCGAATTTTAAGAACAGCGTACAGCATCCATTTCTAAAACATTTGACTGTTGCTATTCCCTTTGTATCTATACAGAAATGCGTTATGTACCTATTTCCGGAAAGGTTTTTCATTAAAATTAAGTAGATAGGAAAGTAATCGTTGATAAGAATAATTTGTATACCCATTAATAAGCGATAGAGTCATATAAATGTAACACAGTACATGTTTTTTGTATAATTACACCAGTTATGCTGCTAAAGATGTTCCTTGTTAATTGCGTCCCCAATTTAGATAAATTGTTGTGTTTTTCTCCATTACATCGTTTTGATTGCTTTAGTTGTCTCTAAACTCTCATTCATTGACGTTCAAATTGCTCACATAAACTGTCCTATGTGATTTTTAAAATTTCGTTTATTTAAAGTAAAAAGTATGCTTAAATTTTGCTTATATACTAATGCTTCGAGATACATTACACGATATGAATAATAACACATTAGAATATTTTACTGCCATAGCCGGGATTTGAGCCACACATCTTCGACTTATCGTATCGCTGCAATAACCTTAACCAACACATGGCTTGTATGAAAGAAGAATTATTAATATTGAGTGACCTAATATAGGAACTACGAAGCCCGGGGTTTAAAGTAATTACGAAATTATAAGTTGCCATTGGAGTATGTTATCTCAAACATTAATTTGAGAAAACCTTGTTGTTTATCAGAAAAAATGTAACTCAGATAGTGTATTTAATGTTGTATCGACACGTTGCATGGTAGGTCACAGAAAAAGCCAAAAATCCGTATTACAAATTGATACCAGAATTATTAAGTCGTATGGGTAGTAATTTTAAACAGATATTGCAGGGAAATAAGTAAACAATTGCAATAAATAAGTTTCGTATATTGAATCCATGCATAATGGAAGAAGCAATGGTTATAACTTTGTAAGTGAATAAGGAAGTCAGACCCAGGTAGATCACGGGTTCAGGAAGAGTAATTAGATAAAGCGTAGAGCAGCTAAGGTAAATAAGCATTCCGGCGAACTTAAGTCAACAAGAAACCTATTACCTCAAGGTTCAGGTAGATAGAATGCAAGATGTTAAGAAATAATGTGTGTGAAACTGCACGTAGGCAAGTTCGTAAAAATGAGAAAGAGGAAGAATTCTTAGAGTTTTGTAGTCAAAGAGTAAAAGTTGTGTTTCAGGTGCGTAAGAATTGGCAGCGTATAATGTAGGAACTTTGGTGGGATAGTTCAAAATAGGCGGGAATTAATTTAATAAAAGAGCGTGTATTGTTAAAATTGGCGTATTTCTTTCTTTTCTTTCCTGTACAGCCTTAGGGGCTTTCAGTCTTTTATGGCAAACAACAGTTCGTAACGCCTACGACCGTTATCAGTTACTTAGCGATAGCCTCAAGGGGCTATGCCGATAAGCATTTTAGAGAATCGCGGCATCTTACGCTTCTAATTTCTTTTATTGCGGAAACAGTTATTTAAAACCGTTAAATTAATACTACCGAAGTTAGCATGTATAATAATTCAGTCATTATAGTTTCAACTGCTACTATTCAATTTCATTCTTTATCTTCAAACGGTCGGCAATTCGCTTCAATAGCTCAAGTATTACATCACATTAAATTGTTCAATTAACAATGAAGATAACTGATGTTGTCCTTTAACACTACGCCGACGCATACACTGAGAGAAAGATCTCATAGCCAACCACTGTAGCAGCCGGCAGCAGAATCAAAAGCAAATATTGTAGTCGACGTCAAAAGGTGAACCGAACATTCGTTATCAAAATCCTGGCTATGAAATTGAATAGTTTAGTCTGATTCTACCTCCTTGGCATATGTGAAATAAGAATTAGCATTCGAATTTTTATTCACAAATATAACTATTTGAAAATTCCTTATCCCTGTGAAACATGAAACAATTGATCATATGTTAAAGTATTCGTAAAAACGTTTTAACTCATAATTATTCTGTGATATAAATCACAGTTCCGCAGTCGAATGCACGGAAACGCGCTGATACTTGATTTCATATTGTCTTTATTTTTTATTTAGTATTAGCAGAAACTCATCGCCTGTGTCCCACACAAGTTCTGGATGAACGAATCTTATATGGTTTTGAATTTAATTCCAACACGCACTCATTAGCCTATGAACGAAAGCCAGGCTTAGTAGAGTGGTGAAAGAGGAGGAGTGTGGAAACTTCACCTGAGTGGCTGGAAGGCATGCTTTGCAACGATAATCCACACCAACCCATGGTTAAGTCCGCCTCCTATTTGTGTGTTGTCAACAGTTTGGCACTCAAACATTAACCTATGAACCCAGTTCGGTTTTAGGCTCAGGAACGAAGGAAAGGGGGAGAAATAAAGCAAAAATTAAGTGCAATACCAGAATCGGGTAAGGGCACGATTCTATGCAGCCCAGTGATAATCACCGTGCATAATAAGTGTCCCATTCCCCTAGCTCGCCATAGGGTTTTTCCCTCCGTAAGGTTACTGCCTTAAGGTAACCATCTTTTGTCTCCACCCAGCCAGTACCAGTTCTCTCCATGACTTGCTTGAAAAAAATTCAAGAGTATAAAAACTAAGCAATGTTTATAATCTATGTGAAATGAAAGAGTTTCGCTACGATTGGTACAAAGGAAGGTCTAAGGAATTATAATATAATTCAGTCTTCTAGTAGAGGAAAGGGTGAAGAATTACTTGCATGTGTGATTAAACTGAACAATAGCTATGGCATTTACATATATGAGAACTTTTATCAGCGACATGGAGACGAAGGTTAAGTTATTTCGCTACTAAACTTAATAAAAAAACCGGCATTAAGAAAAATGTAGTGCAGCACCAAAATATAAGGTTTAAGCTGTAATGTTACCCTTCGGTAGGTCGGTTCTATTTTGGGGGAGGTAAAGTACCCTACGGATCCAGTGGCTAGAATTATGCTTGGAAAACGGAGGTAATTACGCTGGTAGGGGTGGGGCTAAATTTTGTCATAACAAACATAAACAGCTCCGTGCCATTATGGGTAACATTTTATTCACCCAGTATGCATAATAACTAGGGCGCCTAATATGTAATCACTGGCTCGTCTTTAGTAATATATTATAAACGCACGAACGCAACATATTCCATATTCATCCTAAAAGACTAAGAAGATGCCTTACCTTGCTTTAATATATCCCATTTCAGCATATCTGTGCTCTGATGAAATGGTATTGACATTTCGAAAGAGCACACTGCTGCGAAAGCAGATTCACAGTTTGTACTAATGCAATCTTGAATCAGCACAAACATTCAGGCACTGATTTTATGCAGATTGTAATGTCTGTGCTCTCTGTTGAGAGTTTGCTCGAGAATCCTCCGTGGCATATGTACCAAGTATAATTAAGTTTCCTTTAAGAGCATCATTTCGTTGAATGTGTATCTCTGCAACAAGAAAACTCGCGAATAGTAAAACCAGAGGATACTAATAGTTTCTGCATGTATTTGGACCTTTAATGTCAGCTGGAAAAGACAATGGCTAAAAGAAGTGCTCAGTTAGAAATGATCTAAGCGCTGCCCAACTGGGGAGAAAATTATTCTTCTTTTGCTTGTCTGCATGGCTACATGCTAGGCTTATGTCCTACTCAATGCAGAAACGTCTTTCCAATGTTTCTATGGCCTTTCAGGTGACCTTCTATCTGTCGATAATTTGTCTCTATGTGCAAAACAGCCTATTTGGTATCATACGAAATAAGTGCACGTTGCATTCATATCTTGCCCATTTATTTCTTCAATGTCCAAATATCTCCTTACGAAAAATTTAGATATGCAAATGTAGGATATCCCCGAGGAAAACTACCGACACGGGTAGCCGAAGTCGTTAAGGCTAAGGTTCCTGAATGGGAGGTCTGCGGTTCAAAAACACGCCAGCCTGTCCTCCTGACTGAGATTATCCCCAGATACTTCTCAATCCCCATAACTAGAAAATGAGGGGGAATTAGCTTAAAGTTAGGCCTGGAAAGTTTTCTTCCCAGATTTCCTTTCCAAACTATCATTTCATTTCATGTACCACCAGTGTCGCCGCCTGTGGTGCCGTACGAGCGTGCCTTAAATCTATTAAAGTGAGTAAAATTACCAAAAATATGGCTGAATAACTCTTTGGAAGAGATAAGAATATCTTTCCAGAAAATGACAGAAAAACTTTTATACATTATATGGCAGCCAGTGACCACGGCTTTCAGCAAGGGGTGGATTTCAGCATTGAGGTTTAAATCCTCTACATCTGGGTTTAATAACAGGCAGAGTTCTTGTATATGTCACAATTATAAGTCCTTGAAGGCTCCTGTCAAATATTTGTAGGATTTGCATCGGAAAATTGCTCTGCTTCGGTAACTGCATTCCAGAAATGCTGTAAATTAATGTATGGAAATTATTGTTTGTTATTCAAGATATGTACGCTTTTGTTATTTTATGGACATCCCAAACGTTGGGGGTTACTGTGGATTCCTGCAAATGCCATTGCATACTTGTAGTATTCAATGAATTATTAAAATTTCTTACTAAGAGATTTTGTTTCGAACATACGAACGTAATTCATGTATATAAATGATTGGTTAAAGCACATAAAAAATCTCGAAAATACATACTTGCTATTAATACTACTTACTAGTCAAGCTTCTCACAGTGTGTACCTTTATATACATTTTATACAAACTTTAACCACTGTTATTGCAGAATTCTGCATTATAATTGAAAGCTTCTTCCAATCCTAAGTAAAATCATACTCTTCAAATATATAAATTTGACGCTTTGGTAGCAAACACTTTAAACTTCATTATCTCCCACATTCCATCAGTGGGACCACGTTTGTCTATCCATTCAGTGAAATTATCATTAAAAAATTCACGTTGGATTAAGCGCTAGTGGGATGGTTTACCATCTGTTGCTAAATGAGTTAGTACCTCCGGTCTTCAAAAAAAGGATTATGTAAAACAATAAAGATTTCATGCAAATCTTCAGACCTCTCAGTATAAAAAAAATACCAACCAATCCCAGGTCTGTATATGTCTGCCCAGGCAGTAGAACATTTAATTGCTCTTAATTCCTCTTTAATAACAGCAAAAGGATTCTGTTCACACCAGTATACGCAATTATGTTTGTTTACCTTATCATTTAACTTAAAACTTATCAGAATATAAGAACTTACAAAAAGTGGGATCATCTTCATGCTAAATTATGATCCACTCACAAAAGTCTAAGCGATTGTCAAGATAGTCCTTATGTAATGTTTGCAGTATCCTATTCATGTAAGCTTTCATTCCTAGTATTATTGAAATTCTGCTAAGACCTCTGTCTAGAAAGGTAATTCTTTGGACGCACGACTTGCTGAGTTGCTGACTTGTTACACAATCCAAATTTCTTCAATATTCACAGATATTGGCAAAACTTGTACTGAACAAAACAGTTTGTTCAAACCATTTGTTTAAATTATACATGCCATTTCTGCGCGGTGTTTGAATACAAACATTCATGAAACATTCAGAGAATTCTTCCCTTACTTCGGCATAATCTCACATTACCACTTCATTTTTGTAGTAAACATCACGCTGTTCAGTTGCTGATTTTATGTTCGTAATGACACACTATCAATACATTGCGTCAACAATGCGTGCCGCAGTTAGCTTCACCTTTCATCGTCTCTCTAAAACAGTTATGAGAGTTAATCAAGGGGAACGATCTTAAAATAAATTAAATATGTACTATTCGCAGAGTAATGTAGTGTATCCAGCCTTGAGCCGTTTCCTGTAAATACATCAGGACATTTTTTCAATTGTAGCTTCACAACTTGATTAATCTCTTACGAGCATTATAATTCAAACAAAGTGTAACCATGCCGGCATGAGATCTAGGACCACTAACAATCCCATCTTGAAAGTTAATCTAAATGAAGGTCTCTCTTCCACAAGCACCAGAAACTCGCCGAACTCACCGAGTTCAACCAAATTTGAACAGCTTCTATTTGGAAAGGATTGGAGCTTCAATCAGCATACTTCTAGATGCGCTACAGATACTACGTAAACGGAGTCCGCTAAGGCTATTAAAACTGTTCCTCTTTTCCCCTAGAATAGGGGACCGGCTACCGTTTAACTCGTTTTGAAAACATCCAGCCTGAAATAGTGCAAGTAGTGTCAAAGAAAATAATTAGGTGGCTTGACACAATGACATGCATTTTTTCTCGGAAGAAAGGGCTGCGGTTCACATAATGGAATTAAAGGAGCTTTTTTCCAGCTGAATGTATTTAGAGCAGAGTAAAAAGCAGAACAGTAATTTCGGCATTAGACCGTTATTTGTTATAGTTTTATTTCACTGAAGCCCATAAAATTGACGCAGGTAAGTCTTTCAGCCCCAAGTTTAGTTGCAATATGACGCAGCCACGCTCAGACCTCCAACAATGAAGCAATATCTTTGCCTCACGGTTGCTGCTTGTCTCCTCCCAGTTGGTTCTTCTTTTGCCACGGCTGCTCCAGCATGAAATCTTAACCTCAGGGTATGCGTGGGTGTGTACAGAGAAACACACAAACGCTGTCTTGGAACACTTTTATTCACTATTTAAAATAATTCAGTGGTTTGCCGATCACTATTAAATGCATACGAAATTATTTTGTCTACCAAGACCGAAGAAGATTAACTACAGCTAAGCGTTCTACCCTCTAGCATGTTCGCCACCAATGTTCACAACTCGACGAGAATGGCGTCCCGTCCTCGGCAGGAACTCAGGACAGACTGATCTACCCACGCTAATACAAGGAAAACCAACGCCTAAACTTCCCCTCTCTCCCCTCAACTCCTTCGCGTCATGAGTGGCCTTCACCAGGCTAAGTGCAGCTGTACTCGGCTGTTTACCAGGAAAAACTTGCTTCAATGGTATTTACCCTTTCTAGCTGAGGCTGGTCCCTAATTAACAAAACTGTGCCCGTCTGGTCTTTCTGTCGCTTTTACAGTCAACAATTTTAACAATGCTTCTCCTTTGTATACATACACTGATTTTAAATATATTATTAATTATTTTATATCACTATCCTTCTCAGATTATTATGATAATTATTGTCTTTATAATTCTGGCTTCAAAATACATATTCTTTTAGGGTTAGCGATTTAATATTAGTATCTACTATTAGTATCTATCTTCCGTATCTAAAGAATTGATTTTCAAGACCAGTGTGCTGTATATTTTCGTGAACTGCAATTTTAAACTTGAAATTTCCTTCCAAAAGCAGCTTTGTTTTTGTTTTCTTGACTTTGTAGATATGTTTAACATCGAGAGAATATTTCATTGGATCCGATAACTCGATTTTTACAAAACAAAAACCTCTGTCTGCATCTGGGAACAGAAAAACTAATACGTTACACATAAGATGCACATAATATCTAATATTTACCAAATTTGAGTTCTTTTGAGGATAAAAAATAAGATTGTTCATGTATTTTACCACCTACACTCAAAATAGTTCTCTTGAAGCATTTATTTTAATAAATCTGTAAAGGTTTGCATTAAAATAATATATATTTGGAATATTAGCATTATGCCTCAAACTTTCTGCAAGCAAACCCTGAATTCCTCTTGGTTTTTATTGTTGTGCCACTATAAAACTAATATGTGCACAAAAATATATTACGAGAAGACCTAAACCTCATTAAAATAAATAATTTATTTCGAACTTTTAAGTGGAATTAGCAATTAGCCGTTTGCAAATTATTCCATGTAGTTTTAGATCCTTTCTACGTTGAAGCGATCTTTATAACATATTTGGAAATGTTCTATTCTTTTACTTTTTAGAGTAAGCTGGTTGCTAACAAAAGTCAACTTGTAATATAAACAGACAAAGAAAACTACACTCGTTCAAATTGGGATTTTTCAGCTAGAAATCTATTCACGTAATATGAAACGGTTTTGACGCACAATGATATTTAGGGCCGTTTTCGAGCGTGCAAGTTTTTACCGGTCGCTTTGTTGTCGGCACGTTGAGCCACTCAATAGAGCACTAGACCTTTCGCCCTCTCTGACGTCGTCGGCTTTTCCCTATTCTTATGTTTCTTCACTGTGCAAGTAAAGTTTGATCACTGAAATTTCAACCCTCTAAAAGGCCTAAATACCACTTTGTACCAAAAAGTCCGGAATTTCTTAGAAGTAACCCAACTCAACAACCCGAAAGAATTTCACTTTCAAATGAGTTGAAGTGTTTCTTGTAAGTGGTGTCTGTTTTCGTATTTTGTAAGTCTGTGTTACATAGTTTATAACATTGCAAAAATGTGTTTTACTATAAAGGGTGACAATGCAATATCGAAGGTTCAATGTTTCCTTAATATCATAGTCGAAAAGAAAACTAAAAGGTATAAAAGGTCTGTTAAACGTAATAATTCAAAATATGAAATATAATAACTAATTTAGAGCAATTGAACATAAAGTGTTAAGAATGCTAAAACAATGCAACTGATCCACTTATTGCAGATATAACAATTTACTTTATTTTGTTCTTCAATTTTAACCTTTTCTAGGTGTTAACAAAAAAGTGTACAGGTATGAAGATCCGGGTTCTGGCCATAAGCTGATTACTACGATCTTACTAAGACCATAGTTTGCCTGGAAGTATGGGATTGTACGTGTGAAAATATCCTTTTACTCTTTATCGATTTTTTCTGGTTGTTCTTTAAATTTTTCAAACCGTAGGTTCGATGATAAATTCTATTTTGTGACTTTGAAATTTGAGAAAGGTGTATTGTCTTTACGTTATTTACACCACGCTTTGGGCGTCAATTTGCAGTATGTTTTGTTTCTGCCCCACGTATGGAAGCCAATTTGAAGTAGGTTAGTTTATTTTTAAGAGGAGTTGTATTTTATTTCGACTGTTGGGAGCCGAACTTGAAGTAGTTGCAACCGCACGTATGGTAAAAAGTTTCCGGTAGCCTTCGCCCCAATTGTTTAAAAAATATTACCTTTGTAATTTTGACTGTTTCTTTAAATATTATACATTTATGTTTGCCTCGGCTGCGTCAGTATTATTGTTAGAGACATGTTTCTCTTTGCAGGGTTGTGGTGCGACTGAGGAATGTAGGCTTACACAGATTATAATTTTTATTTCGCTCCTTTTATTAATGCTTGACACGATTTAAATAACACATCACTGATATAGAGAGCTGTGAGATTTTTTAATTATTAATTACTTGCACATTTAACACGTAAAACTATTTTCGTCTCACACGAATACGTATTAAGTTTCTCGAGGACACATCTCGCGTCTGCTTAGGAAGAGTGTCTGCAAACAACGCGTCCAGTTATGAGCGCTGTCTACAAGCAACTGAACTGATTTCTACCGCCTAATTTGTAAATTTCTGTATTTCAAGTCTCTGATTGGCTAATCCTACTCCAATAGAATACCTTCATTTAACTAAAGCTTTTTCTGGTTGTTGACTGGCTATTTTATAAACTGTCACAAAAATTACATTATTGTTGCTCCAAAAATGACTAGTAGCATTTAAACTTTCAAATTTATTATTGCCTCAGGTTACCTCATTGTTAGCAACTTTTAACCTACTATTCTCACAGCTCCTACATTATTAAATTACGTAATACATTCACATAACTTTATTAAACATGTATACAGTAATATAAACATATACAATGACTGTAATATACACTTTTTATATATTGTTACATATACATATTGCTTTAAGGCGGGCTGTTATTATATTTTATATTACATCATTTGACTGAAATCATTTAAGTGTTAAAAATACTGCCTCAAATTGCGATTATGTTAATGCGTCTTGTGCTACCGTTAGTTTCCAGACATTTGACCTCTTCAAAGGCTTAAGAGTTGTGTTCAGTTTTTCGAAAATCTTAGAGCGCATTTTGTGATGGCGAAAGTTGCGTAGTACATCTTCGTGAGGACAGTATTTCAATCTCTCTGTGGCATCGCCGACAGAGACTGTTGTCTTATTCTACCCAGTATGACACGTGTGGTGGATACATTAGCTGTAATTTTTAAGGCCATTTAAAGTTAGTTACTCATGATTTTAAATCCATGAATTCACTGCCTTATATTGTTTGAATATATCGACGTCGAGTCCTTTCTGAGGAAGTTTAGCTCAGGGTCAAACTAAAAGAATTCTTCATTGAATCGCTCCTGTCAAATTTAAAATCTTCAAGGATTTATTCATCTCAGAAATGAGGTCCCGTATGGTCTGCAAGAATGCTTGTGAACAGTAGATGATGTGGCTGTTACACATAACCTATTTCCTTTAATTATGGAACATACAGAACAAGCAAGCAGAGGAAGCTGCAGAGCAACTACACAGAATTTAAAACTTAGTTTAGGTGGTCGTTGAAAGCATGCAATGAATTTCAGAGAGGAAGTGTAAAATATTTCCAGTCTCTGTAAGCAGATTCGACATTTAAAACAGCGGGTCTTGAAACCCCCGTCAGATTTCATTTTAAAAATTTACATTGTCCAGCATATTTACTGGCAGTTCTGTGTTTTTTACATCAACGTGATATGTGGAGGCGGTGTACATACTTGGAGTGATTGAGCCACTAGCAACGTGCGAGAAACGATAACAGCACTGAGTGAAACTTTCAGCTCTCCATTACAATGTATTTAAAATGGTTCTTTTTAAAGTAAAAATAAACAGGTTTTCCTAAATGAGTGTACTAGTGCATGATTTGTAGTTAACGTAACAAGAGTTGGATGGTCACTACAAATAATAGCTTCTTTATTCTACCAGAATGCTATCCATCAATAAATGAGAACTGTCAATGTGACAAAATTAATGTCTCTATTGTTTTTCTTTACTGAACAGGATGGCTCAAGCAGTAATGTCTGTGGCCTGCATTCGGGAGTTCGTGGGTTCGATTCCCGTGGCTGAACTTCCTTACCCATTAGTTTTTTTCGGGGTTTCCCCGGGTCGCTAGACGAACGCTGGGAAAGTTCATTACATCCCCCGAATTTCCTGCCCCTCCCTTTCATCTCCATTCTCATTTCACTTCACCTTTCATCTACTTGGTGTGTTTCAGGGTTGAAAGTGTCGGCGGGAGTCACGGCATTGCATGGCAGGAGAGAAGGGTACTCTATGTAACTCTTTGGTCCTCGGAATGGGAACGGTATCTGGGTCCGGGCCCCATGTGGGATGTGAAAGCCTGCAGGGGGAGGAGAGACAGTTACACCAGTGCCATTCTTGGAGTTTCAATCTGTAAAAGGTAGCAACCCTGCCCTCTGTCCTGTCGTGTCACCTGGTCCGGCCGCCCGCTGGCTCCTCTCAGCTCGCCTAACCCTCCCTCCCGGGGCACCCCGTCAATGCTTAGGCACAAAAGCTCTTGTAAGTCGTGGTGTTAAGTACCCCTTCGCAGTTAGCTCTAGCCCTATTATTTCCTTTAACTTTGGAGACTTTTACCAAATTAATTAATGCTAAGTTGATAGAAATCTAACTCAATTACAGTTAAATAAATTTACTATCTCTTTCTGGCATTGAAGCAGGAATCATTAGCATCTGCTTTGAAATTATTGTACATGGGAAGAGTATTTTCTGCACATGGATTTCCATGCTTCTTCTTGTTATTCCCCGCATCAGGGTTTAAACTATCAGCCAGTTCCAACTCTAATTTTTTTTGTCAATCCCTTACTCGGTCTTAGTGGTTTGCGTATTTCTTGAGGTATTCTGTTATTAGTCATTCTATGTGTTGTTTCTAGTGTGTCCTGTATTTTGTTATGGAAGTGTTTAGTTCTTCAATATTGAGTGAAATTGTCTTATTCCAGTGTATCCTGCTATGTTTTAAGAAACTTCACTTCTGCTGATTGTATTATACTTTTATGATAAGTGATTGTTGTCCAAGTTTCTGCACCAGTGATAATAGCACGAACAACCCTTGTTATATTCAGTACTTTTGCTTCACACTGTGGTCGTTTCTATATAGTTCACCTTCACTGCAAGCTCACTTCACCAACTGAACAACTTCAATTCTCCATCACTTCACTTCCTTCGTGACGTAGCTTCTTCACGCCGAGCGGTTCACTTCACTGGGGAGACGAACACAAGACCTCCACAACCCGTCGTTCCGCAGTAGCACTCGCTGCACGTCACAATATCCGTCACCAGTTCGCTCGGAGACTCGCTCTTGTTGTTGCACCAGAGACGCACTTGCTAACTCTGACTGCTGTCACGGGAACTGCTTATATAGTCAGTGTACTCTCGAACATTCCAGAACTATTTCGATACACTTTCTAGAGGAGGGGGAGAAGCTTTCAGAATGTTCCAGTTATTTCCTGGTTGCACGCCTGGTGCTTACAATGGCCAGCGGCATTATCGTGTTTACACTGACCGCCCGGCGCGACCTCTCAATAACCTTGGGCCACAGCCGGTGCTTCACAACAACCACTTCACGCTCTCATATTTACAGTTACAATTACAAAGATAACAAGCATGTATCTTATCATAAGTGATGTTGAAAAGGTTACCGTTTTCTATTATTATATTTTGGCATATTCTCTAGTAGGTTTCATTCATACAGGAAAGTTCAATATCCGATATTGAGCCAATCTCTCTTCTGAAGTCTTATTTTAGTTCTTATAATGTAGTTGCACAAACTTCAGTTTTCAAATACTCGCATAGTTAATCACGTACAGTTAAATCAGGGGATCGTGAGGTCCATAATCCTGCATTTATTATAACATGTTTAAAAATGTCTTAATTAAATTTAATGGCTCATCATGTATACGCAGTAGTAAATGTCTTGCTGGGAAAATCCACATTGCCATTCAACGTTGGTCAGCTATTCAAAAAATGATGTGAGTAATATGTTGCTATATTCTCTGCATTTATTGTCTGTTTAAAATATATAGCCCCTTTTATTCTGTATGCATTTACTGCACACCGATTTTCCCGTTATGCAAGGGAATCTCCTGTGTAAAATCGGGTTCTCCTGTACTCCAATATCTGTTATTTTGCGAAGAAATTTAGCCATGTCACTTACACTATCATTTCGCAAAATAAATGACTTAAATTTATCTAGCTTTGAAGATCAGATGAAACAATATGGTGTATGCAATGAAACTCTAATATTTTAACACTAAAAGAAAATATCAGAGAGCAATTCAGTCAGTTTTGGATATTGAACTCCCGAGCGTAAATGACAATTTCCTGGGAAGATGCCAGAAATATGCGAATGGACAACCTTTCCAACATGTCTTATGGTAAGATATGTGCTTATTATCATTGTTATTGTAACTGTAAATAGAATACGTTAGGCGGATAACTTTTTCGACGGGATTCAAGCTGTAGTGGCCTGAGCAGAAGAAGCCGTGCGGTGGCCACATAGTGTTGGAAAAGTACTGTATAATTTACTAATTGAGTAGAATACAGTCTTATTTTTTGGTCTTCAGCATTGTTCCTTACATAAATAAATGTAATTATCATTTCTTTATATCCGCTTCTTTATCCACTGTTATGTCGCACAGATATATATGTTACATTTTGTTTGTTTTTCTATCACTACTTTAAACCGAAAATATATTGACATTTAAAGGACATTACTCCGTTTTCTCTATAGGGATTTCCTTAACTTCCTTAATGTAATTATTAGTTTGTATGTTACCTTTGTAGTTCAGTTTCATACTTTTCTATTATTACTTCGTACTATTAATGTTCCTATCTTAATAAGCCGTTCCTTGTTTCTTCTTTCCATTATTTAATAAGTGTGGTGTATATATATATATATATATATATGTTAAATAATACACTTGACAACATGTAACCATGTATTTCACCTCTTGTAATCACTAGCACTCGTTGGTTAATTTTAATCGTTGTCGCTTCAAATAAACGTACAATTACTCTTAGTAGATACGGCAGTGTTCCTGTGCTTTCTAAAACTGTGATACCGTAATTATTTTTGGGAAGATATAAATAATTAAACGAAGAAATAAATGTAAGATAAAGGAATAATTGCAATACATAATTGTATCTTAAAACATTGTGTAAAGTAATACGCCTGAGTTTGAAGATTTTCCCGGAAAGAAAAAGGTCATTAGCTGGTCGTGTTAAATAAAGTCATTAGTAACAGCCGACAAGCGAACGCTTAGTATAAAAGCTCCTAGAATGCAGTTACGTTTTATTTCTTTGCATTTGCAAAGTCAGTAGGCAAGAATTCCGTAAATTAGAAAGGGGAATAAAATTCTGATATTCGGGGAGTATCCGCATAAACATTGTCAGATATGCATACTTAAGAATTTTAAGATTGGACCGCAAGAGAAGGGACGTTGGTAGGAGTATAGATAGGTAGGCGGAGCATAAGTTAAGAAAAGCGTGTGAATGTCTAATCAGAGTCACTTATTTACTGAATTCCGTGACTTTTTCGTATGAAGATTCTTATGAATGTGAGTGTAGCGCCTAATGACGCGTCTAAGTGAGCAAGATTTAGCGGTAGTTGCGAGGGATCTTTGCGAGTAACATTTCTGCAACCTACGGCAACTGACGCTTCGCATTATTATTATTATTATTATTATTATTATTATTATTATTATTCTATGAACAATCTTATTCGTTGATTCAAGAGTCGGCGACTCTTCTCAAACAGAACATTGTCAACATTAAAATTTCTCAGCTAAAATCATAGCTATATCACTAGAGTACACTGCACACGAGACAAGACAGAACGACCTACTATGGAGCATAAAACTCTGCAACAGAGCAGGTAACATTAAATGTTATGAAACTTTGAAAGACGGAGCGGCTTCAGAGCTCCCACCGAGAAAGGCTTCAACTGTGTCCCCTTTCGGAATGAAAGCTTCTCAGTTCCTAAGAAAACATAACAGGGTTTTCCGAAGAATGTGTATATTTGGATCCAAGATGCATAAATATTTTAAGTTCCTGAGTCCATTAGGATGTATCGTCTCAGATCTTTTACAACTACACTACATGATCAAAAGTATCCGGACACCTGGCTAAAAATTACGTACAAGTTCGTGGCGCCCTCCATCGGTAATGCTGGAAGTCAATATGGTATTGGCCCACTCCTAGCCTTGATGACAGCGTTCACTCTCGTAGGCATACTTTCAATCAGGTACTGAAAGTTTCTTGGGGAATGGCAGCCCATTCTTCACGGAATGCGGAACTGAGGAGAGGTATCGAGTAGGACGGTGAGGCCTGGCACGAAGTCGGCGTTCCAAAACATCCCAAAGGTGTTCTATAGGATTAAAGTCAGGACTCTGTGCAGGCCAGTTCATTACAGGGATATCATTGTCGTGCCACCACTTCGCCACAGCCCGTGCAGTATGAACAGGTGCTCGATCGTGTTCAAAGATGCAATCGCCATCCCCGAATTTCTCTTCGTCAGTGGGAAGCAAGAAGGTGCTTAAAATATCAATGTAGGTCTGCGCTGTGATCGTGCCACGCAAAACAACAAGGGGTACAAGTCCCCTCCAGGAAACACACGACCACTCCATAACACCACCACCTCCGAATTTCAGTGTTGGCACTACACACGCTGGCAGATGACGTTCACCGCTTATTCGCCATATCCACAGCCTGCCATCGGATCGCCACATTATGTACCGTGATTCGTCACTCCACACCACGTTTTGCCACTGTTCAATCGTGTAATTTTGACGCTCCTTACACCAAGCGAGGCGTCGTTTGGCATTTTCCTTCGTGATGTGTGGCTTATGAGCAGCCGCTCGACCATGGAATCCTCACGCCTAACTGTCATAGTACTTGGAGTGGATCCTGATGCAGTTTGGAATTCCTGTGTGATGGTCTGGATAGATGTCTGTGTATTACTCCTTACGACCCTCTTCAAATGTCGGCGGTCTCTGTCAGTCAAAAGACGAGGTCGGCCCTTACGCTTTTGTGCTGTACATGTCCCTTCACGTTTCCACTTCACAATCACATCAGAAACAGTGGACCTAGGGAGGTTTAGGAGTGTGGAAATCTTGCGTACAGACTTCTGACACAAGTGACACCCAATCACCTGACCACGTTCGAAGTCCGTGAGTTCCACTGAGCGTCCCATTCTGCTGTTTCACGATATCTAATGACTACTGAGGTCGCGGATAGTGAGTAGCAGGCAGTAGGTGGCAGCACAATGGACCTAAGATGAAAAACGTATGTTTGTGGGGTGTCTGGATACTTTTGATCACATAGTGTACCTGACTCAGTAATGGAAATTCTAAACATGTGTTAAGATACTTTTTTACTCAGATCCCATTTGAAACATCATCAGTTTGATGCATTTCGCATTAATTTTTATGAAGCCAAATATGTTATTGAAAAGTTTATATAAGGTTAGCTTCAAATGCAATCTTTAATTTATTGAATAATACTTAGAACTAGCGCTTCAAGAAGTTTGATTGTTATTTAGCACCTCTCTTAAAGCAGTATAATTTATTAATCGTATTGCCTAGCTTTTAAAGACGATCACTTTAAAACCTTTGAAAACATTTTGCTAACTATAACTAAAATTCCCTTTTCGTACCTTAGATTTAAAGGTAATATTTAGCATTTCTCATGTTAACATATTATGAAACTCTATTGTGTAGACCAGAGGTGGCGAAAACGTGACTCGCGAGTTATTTTGACTCGCAGGCGCACGTTCCCTCTGTGCAACCGCCCGTTTGATTTTCACATACTGTTGAGTGATGCAGTGCGTGTTGCATATTTAGTGACTCGCGGAAGGAAGGCGTTTTCGCCACCCTTTGTGTAGAGTGAAAACAGCAACAGCTTTTACGTTGTGCTAAACTTTTATTTTCATGCCTAAGTAAGGAATTTGGTATTAAAGAGACCTTTTAAAAGATAAGGTTCAAATACGGTAACATATTTTTGACTCTACAATTCTATAGCGTCGATGCGGAAATGAGTTCTGATATTTCCCCAAATAAAGAAGGAATAAGGAACTGGTGACAATTTAGATTAGGGTTTCTGCAGGGGAGTGGCTTGTAGTATTTCTACAATACTGACCTAATAATGTTGCAAAATTATTGAAACTAATAGAAGTTTCCAATTCCGATAACTTATGGCTAAATTCCTATATCCAATCCTGCGAGGTTTCGTATTCTGCAGTAATTGCCTTTTAGAGCGCTTGAATTAAAGGCCAAGTACCTAGTATTTGTAACTTGACAATTGCGCAATAACCATTAGTTCAGTTGTCGACTCGAGAACCAAATGTCCAGTATGATTTTTTTCCTCCTAGCCCTACTCAGTTGGATGCGCAGTGGCTGGAGGAGTCTATTATCTCCCGGGAGGGGTGTTGGTTAGTGGTAGGGGAACAGCCGATACGCACCTTAGGCATCCCCGTTGCACCGCGCTAGGGGAATGCTGCCGGTCTTTCCCCCATCCTCTCCAGCCTTCCCCTCGTTTGCGTTTCTGCTAGGTCAGGTCGAAAAAAATCGTACTACATTTAATTTTTTTGTTTGCAGCTATGAATGCAGGAAACCCATGTTCATACCACGTGAACGACAGCGAGAAGGATGAAAAAATACATAATCCTTTCTAATGTAACTCCTATATTCTTAAACTTTAAAGGTTATTTATTGGCTAATTCATATAAGAAATGAAAATGCTCTGCTGCGCCAATGAGGAATGTATAAAAATTTTTACCCATTATCTTATGAGCCATTAGATATAATTCATTCATGCCATTCTCTCTTGGTCCTCATAGAATAGATTCAGTGGATATTAATAACATTATATATTTTTTATTGTAACACTCTAAATTTCTATTAAAAATCTTGATTTAATTTAGCGGTTTTATAGGAGAATTTATTTACTGTTAAATGTAATTCATTTTTGCATTGTGTACTTATGTATATTATTTTAAAAATTCTTGAAAAACGGTTTCTACATTTGTATAATTTTGTTGAATTAATTGTTATATAATTTGTAAAAGATCTAAAAGTTTCAAACCCTTATGCTCACTTGACTAAGATACAATGCGTCCGTTTCATTAATAAATTTAACTTTCATGACATCACTACTAAGAATAAAAAGGATTAAGAACACATTTTACTCACAGGTTTCAGTTTAGCAGAAATGGTTACATTATACATTTATAGAGGAAGCTGAAGCAACAGTCAAATCTTTAAAAAGTTGGTCGTTATATGTTGGCTCTGGAATTCCACGTTTTGCCAGACATTAGGAGAAATGAAATGTTAACTTTATCGCTTCAAAAAGTGTCTTCGTAAAGTATAATGGCGCAATAAAATTTGACTTAAATGTTGTGTTTTTAACGAAATGTATACTTTTCCTCGGATAAACTATTCTTTACTTCCTATGGTTTTGCCAGTAATACCAAATGATATTAAATTACATCAGAATGAATTGGAATTTACAGGATACTTGCAGTAAACTCAATATATAGAATTCTTTTTATACCTTTCAGCTGATTATCTTATTAGCAACATGTTTTCAAGAAAACGAATTATGATGAATGTGTCTTTGTTTGAAGGAAAAACAATATGATTTACCTTTAATTTAATTAAAAGAATACTACTGCTGTTTAGTGACATTTTAGCTAGGGGACTTATCTTTGCGATAAAGCTTTAGCTAGTAGGATGGGTGTACAGTATGTTGAACTCATGCCGCGCGTGACGCGTACAGTGGAAAACAGCCAATAGCCTTTCCTCTGTTCCGCGTCTTTATCCCTCACATGCCTCAGCCAAGTAAACACCTACTCTGCTTAGAAGGGCATTCCTACCCACTAGCCAAAACAGACGCTGAACAGACAGTAATATCTGTACTTAAACTACGTTTCTATTTTGTTAAATTTAAAAAAGTAAACCATAAGTCAGTCTTTAAGTGTGTTCTTAGTAAAGATTATTTTTCTGTCAAGTACATTTTAATTCAAATAAGCATTTGTAGAAATAACTACCTTACACATTTCGTTATAGATACAAAGGGAACAGTGGTAGTTAAATGTTTAAGAAATGGACGCTATACGCTGCCTTAAAACTCCATACTGTTTCCATGCAATCGCGAGAAACAAGTGAATGTTGATAGAACCTCATGAGGATATCCAAGTGTTGAATCTCAGAAATGGCTTATGTCACAAAAACTTATTTGATATACATTTTGTGTTTTAAAGAAATCTACATTTTGGTCTATAGTTTAACGTTTATAGGAGATTGTACTAAATTCCTTCCGAATGAAGAGATCCTCACAGGCTATTCCCTGAAAATTTAAACTATAAGTTTTATTTCTCATGTAAATATCTTTAATATGCAGCATTTTAATAAAAATCGTTAGCCATTTTTTAGAAAACCAATTTTTTCGAAAAATGTTCCATGTAAAGGGTAGTTTGAGCTGGGGGTTCTTTTTAGAACTTTGTGTCGCATCTTTGAAAGAAAATAAATCTAAATACCAAGTTTCGTATTTCCGACTATTCGTGTTGGAGATATATTGCTGTTTATTCTGGTGAAATGTCAATATAGAATTTTTTGGTGAAAAGCAATACCTTCTTTACATATTAGTAACGTAAAAGAGATAATGTGTTTGAGATAAAAGTTGCCTGCTTTATGTGTGAAACTAAAATCCATTAAAATAAACTGGGGTTTCTATTAAGAAAAAAAAGAAGAAAAAATAGACTGACCATGAAATGACCTTGAAAATATGCATTAAATAAAATGCACTTAATATTATCGTTTTTCCTCTCAAATGAAGAAACATTTACCGTAAATTATTTTCTTGAAAACGTGTTGCTTTCAACTGAAACATTACGCAAACAAAATACAAAAAAAACAAAGACATTGTGTGTATATTATTTGCAATAGCAAAGATGTTGAACATATGGCATTTTAGTAAAAATCGTTGAATTTATTTTTAAGAAAATAAAAAGTAACGAAAATTGTCATTGTAAAACGTAGTTTGGATTCGCGGTATCTCATGAAAATTTTAAGGAGACGCTGAACGTAAAATATATCAGGCTTGTATTTATCTGGTATTTCGGTTGGACATACACCTATACACACGGGGATCTCTTTCTACAAATACATCTATTTCGGATGAAGTTTCTATACGGAGTTTTTGGGTGGAATACAAATTTTCTTTAAGAGATAGAAGAAAAGGTAAAAGTAAGGCCACTGCGTTGCTTAAAAACGCATAAAAGTGAGTGGGAATTAAAAACATTCAATAAATAACCAAGCTCAAAATGACAGAAATTCGGAAAATAACAATTTTGGAACTATTAACAATATTTAAAAGGAATTCCCCATTAGAAGTTGACATTTCCTATCAGTACGGTGATTGCAAGGAAAGAAGTACAGTATAAATTGTAGCTGGAAAACGTTGGGCGTCTTTTGTAGAGGGAAAACGTTGTTCCTCTGGTTCATGCCCTCTGCTGCAGTATCCTGGTCTCCGTCTATGGCTGCTCAGCGGCTGCTGATATCTCCATTCCTAATAAATTACCTATTTAACTATTTCACTGATCTAGGTTCTTGTTGGTGAGGCAAATTAAAATACACTGTATTTTCGTTAAAATGTCGTTTATTAGCACATACATGCTTATGTTTCCATTGGAACACATAATAATAAATTAGGAGCCTAGTCTAACTGCACACTCTTCCCACCCATATGCACGCACGTACATCCGGCGTCCATAGCGTATCATTGTGTGTCGACGAAATTCTATAAGAGAGTTAAAATCTGGGGCTTTCTTCCCTTTTTATACCCAAACTTAGTGACACTCACCTTCGCGCCTTAGAATGTAACGACATTTCTATTTGGTTTCAGACTACGTTACCTTATTATGTATGAAAATATTCTGCTCCAAAACTTTTCGCATACGCGTCCCAGTGACGCGCCCGGAAGCAGATTCAAGATCTCTGTCTCTTTCCTTTCTATATCTGTCACTTTCTATTTATCCTTATTGCTTCCAGTTCCTTGCTCATTAGCTAGGTGAAAGGTGGGCTCTACCTATAATTATCTTTTACCTGGGGTTAGTAGTTCGCCCGTCCCTTACTTACATAAGTTACAATCTGCTTTTGTACATTTTTGGTTGCTGAAAGTCATAACATATTTCTTGGTGAATTATGTTATAATGTACAATTATTGTTTAATATTAATTTATATGTATATACACATGTGTGTGGTATATCCCCTTTCAAAATATGGTTACGTCATCGGCTGTCTCAAATAATTAACCTTCACAGGATAATAGGGAACGCTGAGGATTGTTGCTTTCCAATCGTAAGCATTGTAGATTATCGCTTTGTGTCCGCAACAGCAAAAGCATTCAGAAAGCTGGTGTTTTTCACTCCAAAGAAAGTCACCTCTCTCCCTCTTGTTTACTGGAAATCAAAGCAAAACATTTGCAAAGCATATTTCTTTGTCGCTTTCTACAGTAGTTTAAGGACTAAGCACAGGTATAATGGAGGGAATGAAGCGAAAGTCACACCGAAATATTAACCGACACATTGAAAATAACCTCTTACTCCCGAGACTGTTTTCATTCACAATGTAAGTACATACTTGGAGTTATCGCTTGGTATTATAATGAAGCAGATCAAAGGAAACCTCAAGAAGTATATCTAAATGAGAAGCGTCAATTTTGGCAGCCTCGCTGAAAATGTTCCCTTAACGTAGCGAAGAGAAGTAACATATAGCGTTTTCGAAGTTTGTTTGTTAATCATCATTTACTAACCTCATAAAATGAAAAACATCATGTGTTAAATTCATAAAGATTTTTGTACCAATTATCCTTTTATTACTTTCCCTACCGCATACACACTGGGTAAAGAAGGTATTGTATTCCATCCAAAAATTCGATACTGAGATTTCATCGGAAACATGCTTTGAGGCAGGTGAATCCAAAATAGCATTTATGATTTCTCTGCTACTATATTAAGTAGGGTAAATATTGCATTTCACCCAAAAATTCGATACCAAGATTTCACCGGAAATGCGTGTTTTAAGGTGCGCTGAATCCAAATATAGCATTTTTGGAAACATGCACTTGTGTGTGTCTGTCTTTCTGTGAACAGCATAATTCAAAAACGAAAAGTCGGATAAATACCAATCTTGGTACTTGAGTTTATTATATTCCAAGGATGCGAAATGAAAATTTTTAAGATAATTTCCCCATCCCAGACTACCCTAAATATGGAACATTTTTCGAAAATTTTGATATTCTCAAATAATGGCTCTTAACGATTTTGGTTAAAATATCTTATGTTAAAGATATTTTCATGGCAAATGAATTGTGTATCTTGAATTTTCTGTGGATGTTCCCAAAAGTCCTCTTCATTCTAAATTACCTTTGCATAACTGTTAAACCGTAGGAAATACACAAAATTTTACTACACAAAAAATGTAGAGCTTGTTAAAACACACAATTTATATACTTTTTTATGCAGAGAACCATTTCCGAGATATTCCCTGTTATTTGTTTGAATTTTCCAACATTTATACTTTTTCTAAAACGGGAATTCGTTATTCGTTTTCTTTTCTATGTCCTGGACATGCAGACACAAGAGATTACTCCATACAGCAACCAGCTCTTGAAAAATTTGACTATCGCTTAAAGTCTACCATATTCCTCTTGCACCTACAAGAAAATTAGCAATAAGATTAACATCTCGATACCTGGATTAACATGAGTGAGATGGAGAATAAGCATTTGTAAAAATAGTTTTGTATAAGAGTAGAGAAAGTCATGTGAGTGCAACATATCAGATTTTTTTAAAAAATAAGTCCATGTCTATACCATTAAAAATAAAAGCTGGAGAACCTGTACAGGTGGTGACCTATGACATTTTTATCAGATGGATAATGGAGATAAGGGATTAAACATACAGTAGAGGTAGCTTTATATTGTTGCTAAGTAGCCTACAATTTTCATTTGGTAATGTATAGTATTAATACACGAAATGTTATCTAGATAGGCCAAAGAGGATTGATTTGTATACTAGCGATTGAAAATGTGGGCTTTTTTAACTTATAGAACAGCTTATCCTTTTTGTTAGAGTTTAAAACCCAAATTTTATTAAAAGTTATAACAAAAGCAGCGGAATCTAAGATAAATTGGGAGACATGAATGCGATATGCAACTCAAAAAACTCAATTTTAAAATATTTCAAGCTTCCCCATTTACGTTTAGTGCTGTAGGTCAGTAAAATCTGTCATGTTTGCAACATAATGCCAAAAAATACTTCTATATTTATATTCAGCGAAACAGAAAAACATGATGAAGAAATCATCAAAATGATAAACTAGTTTGAGAGATTTACTACATAGATGTATAAACATACGCGCGCGAGGTGGAGAGAGGGAGAGAAATTTTCTCTATTTGTAATATTATTTTTTTTTCTTAAAGTTACCTTGTTTTACCCAGTTTATGACACTGTGTTTTTACTGTTTTCGTTGCTGCTTATTACCGCAACACACACAAACACCCATGCCCATGGTGGGACTCGAACCCGCGACCTTCAGCTTGGCGAAGCGACGGAGCGATACACTCCAGCGACCACGGCTACAAGGGCCGGCTTAGTTTGAATGTACATGATTTGCTGCTGAAAGGTGTTACTGCTCGTTAGTATATCAACTTGTAATTTAAACTATTATTTCACTGAATATTTTTGGGAAAATATGAATATTATAAACGGCCATACGACGTATTTACGTACTCACACTTGAATATGGTTATTATTCCGCGAAACCTATGCCATAACCTTCTTTATAATTATCCATCTGGTGCCAGATACAAAATCTTCAGAAGAATTCTAAGCGGGCACATTCTCTGTGAGAATTCACGTTAGCTGTCGGATTGAGTTGTGTTTGAATATAGATATTTCACGAGGTAATGATTGCTGTGAATATTTGCTACGTTTAAAGTCCATAAATAGCTCGGAAACACTTGTTACCCGCCTCATTTAAATGATTGACCCAGATGCAGAAGTGGCTCCCTCTATGTAATCAATACTCTCCGCCACAGCCACTGGAATGTGCACCACTTTCTCGCTGTTGCTACATCATACCCCAAGTCTCCACTTCACAACCCCAATATGCCCCAAGTACTGCACCAACAGCGTACCTTCTGTTTACCGAGTTGCTGATATCTGCCTTATTTTTTCCTGTTTGCGAATGCCTGCCGTTAGTGCGATTTCAATCAGCGAAATACATCAATGAGGCAGAATAAAGCAAACGCTTTGCTATTACGCTGTCAGGGATCTGCAAAAGAAGCAATATAGAGTTTCTACAAACACTCTGCTGGACGAAAAAGGCGTAACACTCCCAAAGAATCTAGTTACAGTTGAAATGTGTGTTATCTAGGCACATTGCTAGAATTTGTTTTCATGTGCACGTTGCAAACAAAAATACGAAAAGAATTAATTATTCTTCACACAAACCATGTTTGTAGTAGAATGAGACACTGGAAAGGTAGAATCACACACTCAAAATGCATTCATTAATTGATGTAATAGAGGCTAAGCTATGAAGCTCGGGACTTGAAGTATTTACAGCATTGTAAGTCGCCATTTAGGTACGTCATCCAAAAACAGTTTGAGATCCCTTTGTACTTTACCACGATAAATGCGATTCAGCTGGAGAATTTATTGTCCTATGGACATGTTGTCACGGTAGCTCAGTTGGTAGAGCTACCGGCCGTAGCCCGGGAAATCCTGTCTCCAATCCCGTCTTTGGCATTAAATTTTTCAGTTGTCTCATCCTACCTTTCCAAGAATAGGAAAACCTATGGTTTTAAAGAGATATTCTCTTGTAAATTTAGAAGGCTTGACTGCTTTGCAACGTTGTTGCGGTATGCCTATCGAGCTTTAAAAATCCTCACTTCTCCCGACATTATTGCGATTTCACACTGAGTATTGTGATTGCAAACAAATTGTATCACGCATAGTGAATGATGTGGCGTATTAGTAAGCATTGTCATTGCCAGACGCATTATTGTGTTGCATTGTCGATATCATTATTGGGTTCCCTTGATTATTTTCTCGGCTGAAAAATCCCTTCTTTGACGCGGAACACGCAAGGGAGTGGGCTTTGTTTAGAATAGGTTTGGTATGACGCCATTCCCGGCTGGCTTGGCTAGCCACCGTTGGAGGGGATGAATACAGTTAGTGTTACATGTGTGTAAGTTGTTGAAGTATCAAGTCCGTGTGTCGCGAGTCCTCGACTTCGGGGTACCTCCTCTCATCCTGTTTTCCTAAGTGCGATGTAGAGTCGCCAAACATTTGTCATTAATTCCAGGTAATGTGTGTTGTAAAATGTAAAACCTCACGCCTTCATGTAAATCTAAGCAACAAGGTCCCGGTCCTCTTGCCGTTAGTGAGCTACACAGCCCCATGTGCGTGTTGGGGTGATCGAAATTTAATAATTTGCTCGAAACCTTATGGCCCTCACCCCAACATGTAACAATATTCATTTTTTATTCTCCAATGTCAAAATTGTGTGTTCTGAAAGATGCTTTTGAGCCCTGTTGAAGCTGGGTACAGCTATCACTGTGTAGCGAGATTTAGAAACAACCCACAGAAGTATTTTGCGAACTGTGAGACGATTTCACGAATCAGGTCGCCCGAAATGTACATCGCGAAGGAATGCCCGTTTTTTTTAACTTTGGTGACAGCAGTTGAGGCGAGAAATCGTCTGGAAAATGCTCACAATATTAACATAAGCGAATGGAGGTGCAGAAGGAGATTGAGTAGTAGTGGTATTTATTAAGTACTTAGTATTACATTAATTGCAAAACACAATCGCATGAGTCGTAAGACCGTACGTGCTCTCTAGAAAAATACCTGGTCTGTAAATGTGGCTTGCAGAATCGACTATAAAACAACTATTTTATAATCACCACACTATATACGTCAGAAAAGTAAACCTGAACTCATGCAGACCTATCACATGACGAATGTTAACTCAACACTGAGGAAATCGTCTTCATTTTGCTAGAGAGCACGTGAACTGGACAATTGAGCAGTGAAGCAAAGTTCTCTATACAGATGAGACCAAATTCAACCTTAGGCCTCCAGATGAGCCAGGTAGGGTATGGAGAAGACCTGGAGTATGCTATCCTGCTTACATGTTTTCCCCAAGGGTTTCTTAATAAAGAGGCTTTGTTATGGTGTGTGGTGGTGTAAACATTGATGCAAGTGTTACGCTTTTTTATTTAATGTTTTAAAATATTTGTTGTCTGGCAGTGTATTTATTTTTCCCCGTAGAATTTGTACAAAGATTAAGTATAACAGCTTAAAATAAAGAAAAACCATGCCTTATTGGTGTAACAGGCTTTATTCTATGTATTTTATTATAAAAATTAAAATAACTAGGTAAGTGATCCATCTTAAAAGTATTCGGGACCACGGGACCAGTCAAAAATCGTAATTCACCATGTTAAAAATTCACACTAATTGGTATCTGTGTTAGGTAACGAGCACATTGAAGATTTGCAAAAAAACTTATACTACTTTTTCACAAACTGCTCACGACAATTGCATGCTGACACTGTAGGGTGCCACTGTTCTATTTTGAACTCCAGTTTGACCAAATCGAAATAGACAGTTCTGATGACAGGGTAAAGCATTGCGGACATGAGGAAGGGCGCTTTAACAACTTGAGTACCCAATATCACGCCCCTGAAATACCTACATCATTAGCTTTCTTGAATCAAGCTTAAGTTCTACGTTTCACAAAAGTTTACAGTTTATAGAATTGTATTCTCGTACATTTATATGCTTGTGCAGTGCTACAACGTAGCAGAAATCTCTGAAGTACAGAATGAGTTTCGTCATATACGTCAAGTGTTAATTAAATAATATTGCATGCACTATGAAATTGGCTAATACTGCGAGAAACACGTGTATCTTCAGAGACCTGCCTTGTAAAGTAAATAAGTATAAAAGAGGTCAAACGTGGCAGTATGGAAATAGGAAAACATAAATAAACTTTTGAATGACCATAAATAAAAGCATTGATAAACAATTTCCACTTCAATGACTGGTGATTATTGTACAAAATGCAAACAACATGAACTGGACAGTAATTATAGCAAAACATTTACATAAAAGTACAGTGTCGTTTACGAAGCCCCTCCTTGTAAATATTGTTGTTCTCATTTCTATCAATAAGTGATTAGAATGTATTTTTATACTTCAGGGAACCAAAGAGTTTAGCTGTTCTAGGAGGTACACTTTCTCTGCAGTAGGTTCACTACAGAATAGTCTTAAATGCTTGTCATGTAGAATTAAAAACAGGAATATCCAATGCTACTTCTACTAGCAGTTTTACTTTTGATTTATCATTTCGAGCAACTGCATTTCTACTCATGTGATTTATTTAGTACCTTACTTTCAATTAAGAGAAAAAATATTTAAGTTTATCATTTTAATGAGTTATAGATGAGACTTTATTTTATAATTTCTCCTTCTGGAAGATTCGTTGAACGATCGTCTTCCGTAGTTGAAATTTATTGGCAACTTTTATATACAGCCGATGTGTTACATTCATATGACTTTCTCTATCACTATCGTTTATTGTTATATAACTTCTGCAAAGCGTTGCTGCAGAAGATTACTCATCCATCTACTGAAATTAATTGAAATAAACATTTGTATAAGTAGTTTCATTTACACATATTTTCACGAGAGAATTGAAGGTTTACAGTACTTCAGAAAAATAAATTGACAAAGTATTAACACATGCAAATCAATAATGATGAATAACTCCGAAATTACTGATGCCAAATCTACATCTACATGTTTTGATAACAGGCCTTTGTCTATCTCTTATACGTTACCAGTTATGAAAACCCTTCTGATTGAGGACTTCACAGGCTTTTTGCATAAAATTCAAGACAAATTTTATTGTCATGTAAATAGATTACATAAATGTGTTAATCAAAGTTGTAAGGGTCATTTAAAAAAAGAAATTTCTTAAATTTTCCATTTATAGGCGAGTTGGGGTATGGGGAACTTCTTGAAAACCTTCGTGTTGTATATTTGAAAAATACCGAACTTAAATTACAAAGTTTAGCATATACTTCACATATTTTTTTTTAATTATGCTATTCACAGATAGGGATCTTCTTGCTGAATTCAATTCTTTTAATTCAGGGAGCCTCAAAATCTGTCGACTTAAGAACTTTTATATAGAATTCTATACCTACTCTAACTACTATAGTAAAAAAATCCAACACTAAATTTGGCATATCACAAATGTGAAGAACTCTCTTCAATGTATATCTTTTTTTAATTCCTGGAATAAGTATGTTTCAGCGAGTTATGGGAACCTACTTTCCAATAAGATGACACTACATTCACACATTTATGGATACCGTAGAGAACTATCATACTCTTCGACGACAACTAATCTCAGAGAAAGTGTACACCAGGCGGCAAAGACTCTGAGATGAGAGTTGTTGACTAAGCAAATCCATATCTCAATACGTGCAAGTATCTTAAAGCTTGTACTACAAATATCTCAGAAACAAAAATACGGACTGAAAAACGATTTTAATAGGCATTAAGACAGAGGAGAGCACATTGATGTAAATGATAAAGGTCATTCAAAAATGTAACTAAGTATGGTTTTCAACACAAACTTGTGATTTTTTAAATGGAAAACCCACATTATTCCTCACCAGCTTAATAATATAGCATTAAGAACGGTGTTACATTCACATGGCCGCATCTACTCTGTTACGTGTATTAGAGGTTACTTTATTTTACCCATCTACTTTATTTTAATCCAGATAAACCTTTGTAGAAATAACTACATCACAAATTCTGTTATAGTAACAAAGGAAACAGTGATAGTCAAATGTTTAAGATCTGGACACTATATGCTGGCCTTAAAATTCCATACTGCTTTCATGTAATCGCGACAAACATACACCGGACTTTAAAAAATGACAGTCTTGACAATTCGCACCATTAATTATTAATAACGGATATCTAAGAAATTACGTATTCCATAAAAAATTATTTGAAATAAATAGTGTGCTTTAAATAGATCGACACTTTTGTATAGAAGTTTTCGTCTTACTTACCACTTACAACATTATACAAAATTCAGTCCGAATAAGAGAAATTTACAGACAATTCAAAATTAAAATAACTCAAAACATACATGCATTTATTTCTAATATAAATATTTTAACATACAGTATTTTCATCAACATCGTTATAGATATTTCAGAAAATCAAAAATAAATTTCCCAAAACGTTATATTTAAAGGTTTGCATGGGGTGGGGAGATTTTCTTGAAAATAAATGTATCTTTGGTAGATACTGAACTTAAATGCAAAAGTTGGTTTTATTCCGACTTTTCATTTTTGAGATATACTGTTCATAGACACACACACGCACACAGATGGACGTTTTCTTAAAAATTCTTTATTTGGAGTGTAGTGGGCCTCAAAACATATTACGGTGAAATCTCCACATCTAAATTTTGTATGAAATACAAGAAAGTAAAAGAAATGGCTTTATTCTGCCTTAAAATTTCATACTCATTTTGTGACGTCATGAAAAACAAAGGAATGGTTATTTGAACTTTAAAAAATGTATTCATAAGGTAATAGAAAATTCAAAATCAACAGCAACGAATATACCCGAAATTACTAATTCCAAATTTGTTTTTTTTTACATTGTGATTTAAGTTATTACAAGTGATTTAACGTTTTCTATGTTTTTTGTTGTAATAAGCTCTTATCTACCCTTTATGCTTTACCAGTTATACAGATTATAAAACAACCATTCCAAGTGAAAAGAATTTCGCATACTATTTCCAAAAAATTTAAAATCTACATTTTATTAGATAGTAAGTTATCTTAAATATAGGATATTTAATCAAAATCAATATAACCATTTGTGAGAAAATAAAAAAGGTGAAAGATTTGCCATATAAAGGGTAGTTTGGGCAAAAGATATTTTCTTAAAAAACTTCCTGTTACATTTTGAAGTTTCTGAAATTAAATAGCAGTTTTTATGTATATTTCGTTTATGAGTTATGCTATTCACACACACGCGCGCTCGCATACACTTTTATATAAAGCCTTTTTGGATCAGTAGACCTAACAAATGTATTCATTTGTCTACCACACTTTACGCTGATTACATGTGACGTAACTGAACTATAATGCCATCTATTATACTTCAGCGACTCATTATGATCTTACTCGGCGGCGCCTTCAAAGCAGCGGTCCACTGGAATCCATTTCCCAGATAAACAATTAGATATGTGTTTTTAAAGTAAAATAAATTCTGTTCATTGTAAATTTAATATTCTAACAAACTGATTTCAGTTCCGTAGTGTCAACATTGTCCAATATTTGTTACCTGCAAAAAGACAATAAATACGGCCTGGACTCAACACTACTGTCATCTGTCGCAGTACTCGCAAACACGCTCAAGATCTTGTCACCATGCTGCCATTCGATCAGTATTTAATAGCACACAATTAAGAAGGTAAGATCTTTTTGCAAAATCTTAATAACATCGTATGTAACTTACCATAATGGCAGTGATGATATGAAAATTATGCTACCGCTAGCTTCACTTAAACATACTCGCGTTTTAATTACTACCATAATTTAGTTTTTGCATAATATACTATTACGGTTTAATCTCTGCATTCAGCTTTTGGGTGGAGTATTGTTTTACCCTTTCTTCGTGTTCTTTATTTAATTGATGAAAACCCTAACCCTACATTAACTTTAAAAGCTGTTGGACATCAGTGATACTTTTTATACCAGCATTTTAATGTAATATACACATATAAAACTACATGTACACTTATACCTCTACCTACCATCCGTGTGTAGTAGAAAAAGGGGGGAAAATATGATAAATTATTGGAATATTCAAACAAATATAACATTTCCCTCAGTGGTATCAGTAATTTTTTCACATAGTTGTTTCAGTACGTCTGTATATTTGTGTAGTATGTTGTGTATCTATTATGTTTTCCTAGTTATACAGAATTATATAAAATTCGGATATCAGAAGGGATTCATATGTTATTCCCCAGGAAATTCAGAAGGTGAACATGATTCTCAATCAAAATCATTAATAGGTTTTGAATAAAGTAAAAAAATAACAAACATTTTTCAGGGATAATATGAAGTGAGAGGACTTTCTTAAAAATCGCATACTTTGTTGTTGTTGTTAGACTTAAAAAAGAAGTTTGTTTGGTAAGGTAGAATCACCCGACTGAAAAGTTCAACGTCATAGCTGAAATTTTAACCACGGATCTTCCGGCTTCCGTTCGGTTGTTCTATCCAGCTGAGTTACCATGGCAACATATGCTGTACGGCATTAAATTCCCCAACTGATTCGCATTTTCTCCGGTAAACCACAAGGAGATCTCAAATTATTTTGAAATGACATATTTAATGCCGACTTACAATATCGTCAGTACTTTAAGTCCCAACTAGTGGTCAATCAAAGATAATTAATTATTTATTGTTAGAGCAACCGGACGGAAACCGGAAGATCCGTGGTTCAAATCCTGGCTGTGGCATTGAATTTTTCAGTCGTCTCATTCTGCTTTCCCAACCTTGTCCTATTTGTGTGGAACAACAATTATTTATCAAGAAGTTTGGCATTTATCTCACTGTTCGTTTTTGAACTATACTATTCACAGAAATATAGAAGCCCCTCTTTCCAAAAAGATTGTCTTTTTTTAGTTCAAAACAGTGTTCCCGGTGAAATTTAGATAAAGAATTTTTAACGAAATGTTTGCATGTACTTACCACAGTAAGCGGTAGAGTAAGTAAAAATACCCCTTCACATTATATATGTAAAAAATATTTCACAATTATTACACCATTCTCTTTGAAGTTAGTCATTATTAGACTATCTTTATTCGTATATAAAGCACGATAAGTTTATTATAACGCATAATATGATTTGATTTTCCGTGAATCCCGACTCCAGGTAAGGCAATTTCTTCAGCCACTTCTTTATTATTATTTGGAATCCTTTTAAATACATGGAAATAATGAAGCTTGAGAAGTGGGGAAGGGTATTGGCTTGAGAAAGCATTAACAAATATAAAAGGGAGATGGAACTTGTTGCTGTCTGTACGATAAGCCAAGTCAGTCTCCCCCTCACTTCTTCACCTCTCTCCTCGAGGGCGAACAGTGGAGGACCCTTCAGATACTCTCAAACCTTCCTCACTTCTGTACATTATATTGCTTTAAGAGAGGAGCTTATAGGGTCCCCTTTTTGACAGATGCGCTCACTTAAAACTGAGATACAAGGTTTTTGTTATCACTCTGTAGGTTGGCACCGCCGCAACTTTTGGAGAATAAAACTGATTTTTTGTTGTTTTTGACACTGAGTTATGAAGCACTTCCTTCCATTACATAAAGTTCATCATACTTAAACCAATTAAGTTCCTGAGAGCCGACCTCGAAATTTCATATTGTTATAATTCTAGAATAAAGGAGTATTTGTCAGTGATTTTATAACGATATTTAAACTTTAATGTCATTGATTAGGGAATTATTCAGTTGTATTATTAATAATTTTATAAAGACATGATAGGAAGGTAGATAAATAATTGAAATAAGTAATATCCATGTGTATAAATCATTTAAGGACGATTTACAGTACTGCCAGTGGATAAGAAATAATTAACAGGTAGGTAACATTTTGAGGGAAAGTAAGCAGTTAGAAGTCAGATTAGCTAAGGCAATTAAGTGTTCCGACGAACTTAGGCAACATCCATTAGCTCAAGGTTCAGGTAATTAGAATTCACTATGTTCAGAAACCAGACAGTTACATGAAAATGCACGTATACCAGTTCTGAATATCAGAAAGGGAAAGAATTCTTAGAATATAGCACGTCGAAGACTAAAATCTGTATTTCAGATGCGAATAAGAAGCTTAAGATTTGGCAACGTATAACATAGGAACTTTGGCGGGGTAGCCATGAAGTAGGCGGGACATAAATTTATAGAAGAGCGTGTATTTCCAAATTAGAGTCTTGCAGTCTTTTACATCTTACAGAAGCGTTTTACTGTGTGGCGGCAGCCACAATGGGATTCGCCGATTAGCATTTCAGCGATTCACGGCAACAAACTTCTCATTGTTATTACGGAAGCAGTTATATTAAGCCGTAAATTTCTTGATACTTCAGAAGTTAGCAGATACAGTACTTCAACAGTTTCTCGTGCTAATATTCATAAATAGTTTAAATCTCCATCTTCAAACTGTTGGCAACTTGCTTCAAACAGCTCATATATTAGCCTCTTAAGTTTATCAGCCAACTTAACTGTTTGGTGTATTCTGACACTCATCCACACATATCCTCAAATAAAGGTTCCACAGCTCACCACTGTAGCAGCTGGCAGCAGATTGGAAATATTGGAGTCGGTATCAAAAATATAGGGAATACGTTTCATTTTAAAGATATAATAATAATAATAATAATAATAATATCTTTAAATAAGTTATAATAAAGCTTCAATTGAAGCTGAAGTTGCTAATAGGTGCAGTAATTGAACAACATTATTAGTGAAATTTCAAGTTAGTAAACATTTATATAAATATCTTTCTATTTTCTCCATCACTTCCGGATTAGGCAATGTGTTCATTTCTTCCTCAAAGCTCAAATGCATGTTTTAAAATCCTCTACATATTTTCTTAGCTAAGCTTTTATCCATTTCCTACGGTTTCATACACAATAAAGAGGTATTAACAAGTTATCTTAGAAAATGTGAGATATGCCTTCATTATTCACGTTAATGTGTTTAAAAACATTTCATATATTTAACCAAAATCGTTTCAAGCAACTTCCGAAAAAAAGTCGTGCTTTATTCTTGGAAGATGTTGAAACTAACACCGAGTCTGGTGTTTATTCGACTTCTGGTTTTTGAGCTACACTATTTACATACACTGCCAGAGTGCTCCTTTTTCTTTGAATGTCTTTTGAGTTTCACTGGGCCTCAAAACACACATTTTTTGTGAAATCTTTATATGGAATTCTTGGGTGGTATACAACACTTCCTCTGCCTGCTATAGGTAGGTGATAGAGAGAGTAATAAGTGAGAAAGTTTATTTTATGAAGAAATCTGAAAATTAAGAGCAAATAACAAACATGTTTTAAAGTAAAAGCGGAAGTAATGAGATGGTGTCACATGGTAATTGTCGTTATATAAATTTACATTTTGCGATATTGCTACTGTATCTGCTAAGTATGATATTTTCGTGTGAACGATTGTAGGTTATATACTTGTATGACGCGTGCTTGAAAGTAAGGTCCGTTTTGCAATAAGTACGAATCGCTAAATATTTTCCAACAGTTTACTTTTTGCCCATGTCTTCAAAAGTTATACTTTTGTTATTTTTCGAACATTTATCTTAGAGTAGCATAAGGTTTTTAGAACCTCGTCACAGAGTTCCGCCGGCAGCTCATCTTGGAAACGTGTAGCTGATTTTTGGAGTTACATTTTTCTGTAGTGAACATGAGCTGTGATAACCTGTTAGGGTACAAATGCGGCACATGTACGAAAGCTTCTTGAAGGACATAGGATAGGATACAATAGGACTAGAAGCAGGGGAGGACTTAGCACCTCGACCTATGCACATCTTTTGTGCTTAGGCCCCTCTTGGGACGCCTCCAGGAGAGAAGGATGAGGTAGAGGAGACAGCGGTGACCGAACCAGAAGGTACGATCATTTACAGATTTGAACTCCCCGGGTGTTGGCTGGTGCAGTCGGCCCTCTCCCCCTGTGGGCTTACACATGCCCTGGGGGACCCGGGACCCGGTGACCTCTCGCGATCCGGAGCTAAAGGTTTCCACAGAGCATCCTTTTACCCTGTCATACACTTGTCGAGACCTCCCGCCGACACTAGCAACCCTGAAAGAAACCAGACAGAGGAAAAGTGAAATGAGAATGGAGATGAAATGGAGGGACAGAAATTAGCGGATGTAATGATCAGGGAGGTCGACTACGGGAACCAAGCATATGTATTCTCGAATGCGGGCCACAGACGTTACCGCCTGAGCCATTCCATAAACAATGAGTCATTTGTTTTGGCTAACATTAACCTGCAGATTCACAATTATTTCCTTTCAACTATTCTATGATAAACGTCTCTCTTCCGGAACACAAGTTTGAATTCCCATCCACTACAAGAACAGGATTCCAAAAACGCAATTTCCTCTACCATGGAATTTTAGATACAGGAAGAAAATGCATCTTAGAAACTGTACGATTGTTTTATGGACTATCGGTGAACTTCTGTTAGGAGTAGCCACTAAGATTTATTCTACACCAGAATAAGAATTTATTGGTTGTGAAAATTGGGTGGAAAGGATGCTTAAGATATATAGAATGGAATAAAAAAAATTCTGATGTGTGACATTCACATGACTTTCTCTAGCTCAATCGCTTATTACTATTCCTATTAAAGCTTCTTTTTCTGTCTAATACATTTAATCCAAATAAACCTTTGCAGAAATAGCTACATTACAATTTTATTATACATACAAAGGGAACAGCGATAGTCAAATGTTTAAGAACTGGACGCTATGTGCTGATCTTAAAATTTCATAACTGTTTCCAGCAATCCCCGAAGCAAGTTAATGTTGACAGGACTTAAGAGAGTGACCAAAAATGAATGATTCCAACCTTTGATAACGGATATCTCAGAAATGGGTTTGAAATAAATTATGTGTTTTAAAGAGCTGTGCGTTTTTGTGTAGTAGGTTTTCGTCTATCGCCAAACCTTTACAAGTTACACAAGATTATACAAAATTTCTTCCAAATGAAGTGAACTTCAAAGGCTATTCCCATAAAATTTAGGATATGCGTTTAATTGCAATCTAAGTATATTTAATATATGGTATTTTAATAAAAAATGTTAAAGCCATTTTTAGGAAACCAAAATTTTAGAAAAATATTCCATATAAGCGTAGTCTGGGGCGGGAGGATGTTTTTAAAATCTTCCTATCGCATCTTTGAAAGGCATTGAACTTTTCGTTTTTCAGTTACGCTGTTCACAGACCCCCCCCCCACACACACACACATAAACACATATACGGACGTTTTTAAAAAAAATGTCTTTTTTTCGATTCAGCTGACCTAAAACGTGTATTTCCGCTAAAATTTCGATATCGAATTTTTGGCTAGAATGCAATACTTCCCCTAGTTACTATAGGTAGAGAAGAAGTAATTAGTTATCCCAAATATTCAGTAGCTATTTTATTGCATAACGGACCCTGCTTTAAAAACATCCCTCGTACATTTTAAATTAATAAGTTGGTTAATTTGTATAAAGAAGGTAAATAACAATGACCTTACGTTTTTTCAAAATCAGAACGTTCTTTGCTGTATCATAGTTGATAGGTCGTTCTTGCCAAAAACGTCTTTTCATTTCCGCACCTTTCAACCTCTCAGTCTAAGCTGGGTTTATCCGTTCTTCCGAAATCTAGCTCAATTTAGTTTCCATTAACAGACTCAAAGAAGTTTTCTGATTGCTTTCAACTTCAATTTCCTCCTTTCATACAACTATCCAAGATTCCAATTTATCTTTCGGAGTTTGCGGGAATCTCTTTGTAAATTAAAAGCGTTTTAAAGATGATGTTAATGAATTTTAATCCAGCAAAAATGATTTTTTTTGCAGAAGCTTTTACAGTAAGGGCAAGGATGCCTTGCCCTTCTTGTGCTCTTTTACTCTCCTTTACTGAAGAAAATTTAAGGTAAAGTACGTCTCTTATGAATAGCAGAACAACAGAGTTACCGTCCTTTCTTACGTACACTGCCGTGCATAAAAAGAGGCCCATTCCGCTAGATCGCCATAATGATTTTCTCTCCGTATGGTTTCCATCTTCAGATAACCAACCTTTACTCCGCCTGGACGGTTTCAGTTCTCTATGAGACTGGCCTGAAAAACAATTCATAGGTATAAAAGCGATCCAATGAACCATGGACAGGTGGTTCGGATACCCCTCTATGAAGGAGTTTCGCTATGATTCGCACACAAGGAAAGGCTAAACCAATTACAAATAATTCGCCCTTCTTGACGAAGGGGTAAAGAATCACTTATTTGGTTAAACTGAACGACAGCTGACGTTTACATATATGAGAGCTTTCATTAGCAACATAGAGACGAAGGCTAAGTTTTTGCTGCTACTAAACGGCAATATGAAAATCGGCAGTAACACGTTAAGCGCGAGTAGGTATTTGATGAAATCTTTCCACGGACCAGATTTGATATTTTTTTTCACTCAGAGCGCCACTGTTGCCTTGAATGATATAATTTCGGTACTGTTAGATTTGGCGGCCCTTATCTGTAATGTAGAAATCATTATTAATATGATTTTTTTTCCTCAAACTTGCATCACAAATTTCAAGAAAATAAAAAATCATAGTAGCGTTATTGTTCTCAAACGAAGCTCTGATTGGTCCCTCTCAGCACCTGCAGATGTCAATTTCTAGGAAAATTAAATCTCTAAATACGTATACCTTTAATAAATACGTCGGGCCAGCTCATAAGAATGCTACAAAAAGATACTACAGGTCATTTATCAAAAAGTAAAGCGAAGAAAGCAATCAGCTAGTGTGAAGAATACGACAAAAGACTTCATTTTTGCTTGCCATGCTTTCCTAATTTTGTAATAAAAGTTAAAAACAAAAATATTTCTGATACGCCATATTTTGTATACTTTGAATACTAAACGCATTCTTTGACAGCAATTCTGATTAAGCTTTTGATTGCAGCCATTACTAGGCAAACCCAGTGGTAGTAATGTTTAGATAGGAACCACAGAGATCCATTTTGTAGGTCGGCCTCAAGGACCGTTCTGGTGCTTAACGTGTTGAGAAAACGGCAGTGTATCATGAAAATATAAGGTTTAAGTTGTAATGTTTCTCTTCAATAATTCGAGCATATATACTTTTGGGGAGGTAAAACACCCTGCCAATCCAATGAATAGAATATTTTCGGAAAACAGAGGTGGTCACGTTAGTAGAGGGTGCGTTTAGATTTTGTCAGTACCAACATAAACAGCTTCGTTCCATTAAGGGCTACAATTTATGCACGTTAGCATACATTGACATGCATAAAAAGTGACCCATGATGTACGTAGCCGTTTATTTTGGTACTGGTACTGATAATTCTAGCCCCACCCTCTGCCAGAATGACCTCCTATGTTTCTTGAATATAGCTCTAGCCACTGGATTGGCAGGGTACACTATCTGCACAAAATATGGCCGAACTGATGAAGGGTATGTTACAAGCGGAGTACAATTAAGACAGTGATTTATTACATTTTTTGGAAAATAAAATATAATAACAAAATAAAAATAAAGACGAAAATTAAGTAACCTTTAATTGTTGTTCTTTTAATAATCTTAAACGTTATATTTTCAATGGCAGCAATAAATTTAGCCTTCGTTGCTGATGAAAGCTCTCATTTAAATGCGTAGCTATCATCCACTTTTATGACACATCCCTTCCCCTTCTCCGTTCCTCTCGAAAGCCGAATTATGTTGCATTCGCTTAGCCTTTTCTTGTGTACCAAATGTAGTGAAAGTCTTCTTAGAGGTGGTATCCTAAACACCCCTTTATTTTACGATTATAACATCCTTTTTGTATCCCTGAATTGTTTTTCAGACCAATCACAGAGAGAGCTAATACTGGTTCGATGGAGTCTAAGGTTGGTTACCTGAAGAAGGTGGAAAAATTACGGAGGGTTATAGGGAAATGGCCCCTCTTTTGCACCTCACTGTAGCTGGCTGGACAATCTTCTATTGTAATTTGGTAAATCAAGAAACGCCGCAATGGGAATTTTAGCCTTCAAAGTGTTCTCATTTTACCGATATCATAGAGCCTGGATTTAGTCGGAAAAAAATCAAGACGATTTTGAATCATTTGGTAATACAACTTTCTTTTTTGATTAATTACCCTTTTCTTTTCTCTACTCTATAAGACATGTAGTGGCGCCATAGCCTAGTAATTAGACCACTTTTCTCCCCGGGTTTGATCCCAGGGACCCGCATGTGCGATTTGTGATGAACGAAGCGGCGACTGGGCGTGTTTACCCAGCCTTTCATTCCACCAATTGCTCCATCATCACCTTTCCTTTCATCCTTCTGCCTTCATTTCATATCATCTTCTTCCCTCACTCTTATATCTGGCTACAGGTAGATCCCCCGTTGTTCTTCATTCTCTGATTCAAGGTTCATCTATAGGTTGTGACTATGGGCACGGTTGTAAGTCCTAGGGGTTGTAAGAGAAGGGTAAGCCGACTGAGTAAGTATAGGGCATGTTCCTAAGTGAGAAAGAAAGATTGACGAAAAAATGGGAACGAAGCTAATAGAGACCTAGGGATAATATTCTAGGATTCTAGCAATTGATGAAATATATGAGATGAAGCTAAGATAGCAAATCGAAAACTGATTCACGGGGTTAAAATGTGTGCAAATGATTAGTGAAAATAATATTTGTATATAAAAGTTGCAATGATATACCTCCCAGAACTAGCAATACATTTTCACTGTTGGGAGGTAGATGGAGAAATGCACAAACCGGCATCACCATATCATTACTTCTTTACCACATGTTATTTGGACATTGCAATTATATACATGAATTACCGTATACTTCCTGCCAATAATAAATTTTCAGTTATAAGTTACCTTGAATAGAGTAAAGCCACTAATAGCAAACTGAAATTAAGAATGCCAAATTGCCTCAAGTGCGATAGATATTTTAAAACATATTTAAAACATTTGTCACTGTTCTGCAATCTTTAAGGAGTCATTCACATTTGGACTGTACAAGTTTGCTGAAGTCCAGAAGTGGTGAAAGACACCAGCCAAAAGAAATCTACGTTGTACCAAGAGAAAACTCTAAATATTTAGACCTACTAATCCACTCAATCAAAGTCAGCCAACTCGGTTACGTGTGATCCATCATAGTCGTGTGACGTAGCACCATTTCCGGGATGCATAGGCAAAGGAGTGCGGAGGAAAGGTAAGGGCAGGCTTTGAGTCTTACAACTACTGAGTAACACTCCTAGGACTTCGCAATTCCCCTTGTATCATCTGTCCCATATTTCTCACTGACAAGGGGCCATTGTCACGTTGATATTACAGATCGAGTTGGGATTTTTTTTAGTAAAAGTGCATCTAAAATAAAAATACCTGTGTCTCGGCTTTCTCCCCCATAGTCTCAAGTTTAACAAGAAAAAAATTATTTACGAATTAAAAGCACTAAGCGAGAAAGCCTACAAAAATGTGCAATTTTCATCTATGAGGTTTATTTGCTTGGAGGCACCCATCACGGAAAGCATAAAGCGAAACGTAGCAGCGGCCGATTTTCTCTTCACTACATTAAATCTTGTTTGTAAGTTATCTTTAGTGCGGTCTTGCACCTTGACACTTGTAGCCTCGGTGCGGAGCAAAGTTTATTATCCCGTCCCATCAGCGGGTGTGTTGATACACTAACGAAGGAATGCAGTATTTTCTTTCCATTAGTTCTGTCTCCATGTAGCGTAGTGCGTGCTAATTATAACTAAACTCAATTGGGGAGTAGTATTAATTAGAATGAGACACTGCTGGAACGTCTGAATGTGTATGTTATGCATATGTCTGCTTGCGTCAATTGAATAATATCCTATTTCTTTATAAGGATCTGTCTAGATTTTTACTTTCTCTATTACGTATAGTAAGTAGGGGAAGTATTGTATTCCACCCAAAAATTCGATACCAAGATTTCACCAGTAATATATGTTTTGAGGCCCCCTGAATCCAAAAAAGCATTTTTGGAAACATGTCCGCAAGTGTGTCTATGTGTGTGTGTGTGTGTGTGTGTGGGGTGTGTGTGTGTCTGTCTGTCTGTCTGTCTGTCTGTGAACAGCATAACTCAGAAACGAACAGTCGGATAAACACCAAACTTTGTATTTAGATTCAGTATCTTCCAGACATGCGACACAAAGGTTTTCAAGAAAATCCTCCCACCCCAGATTACCCTTTTAATGGAAAATTTTAATTTTTTTCAGAAATGGCTCTAACGATTTTGATTAAAATATCATATATTTAAGATACTTTCATGAAAAATAACATGTATATCTTGAATTTTCTGGGAATGTCTCCAAAAGTGTTCTTCGTTGTGAACCACTTTTGTATAACTGGTAAACCATAAGGGATAGACAAACGTTTACTATACAAAAATGTAGATCGCGTTAAAATACACAATTTATGTCATATACATTTTTTTATTGAGTGAACCATTTTCGAGATATTGCTTGTTATTTCCTTAAATTTTCCAATACTTATACTTTTTCTCAAATGGGAATTCGTTATTCATTTTTTATGTCCTGGACATGCAAAGAGAATGGAATGCCCCACATAGCAACCAGCTCTTAAAAGATTTACTATCGCTTAAAGTCTATCATATTCCCCTTGCACCTACAAGAAAACCAGCAATAACATTAACATCTCGATTAACATGAAGCATATGGAGAATAAGCGTTTGTGAAAATAGTTTGTGCAAGAGTAGAAAAAGTCATGTGAGTGTAACACATCAGAATTTTTTTTATATAAAGTATATTTGAAATCACAATGTTTTAAAGTTTGTAGCAATATAAAGAGTAATGTAATCAAGTCTCTAATGTTCAAATTGTACCTTCGTTCTCATATGAAAACTGTTTAAACATACATTTTAATATATGTATATATGTATTACTTGTCAGTTACGAATTCAGTATTCCGATTCTTGAGGAATATAACCCTTTTCCCTTATAGCAACCTTTCATACATTTTACTACAGCGTCTAGCATAGAACCAGGCAGCTGATCGTTGAGCGGAAAACAAACCAAAGGTCGGCTATTACAAACTAAGGCTTTATAATTTTTTCCTGCGAATATGTTATATTAGCGTTGCCCAAACATAATGTTATATATATAACTGTAAATCTACTAACCGTCCACGTTCCTCTTCCCATCGCACGCATTGATATCGTGGCCGACTAGTAGCTACTTTTGCCTACAGCTATACATGAACTGGATAAGAGAAGTTTATATCACGTTTGAAAGCATCGGTCTTGATAATTCATGAGACGGTAAGCAGAAGATACTTGGTTGGAATTCCAGCTAAATTATTGAATGTTTTGTCAAATTGAACTTTCCAATAATTTTAATGTTTTAGCAGCAATATTCCTTGCCTTCCTCACCCTAAACAGACTTAAGCACAAAGGGGGAAGTTTAAGAAAACTAACCTACTCAATTAACAGAGACCCCCCTTCCCCAAAGTTTTGCCAGTAACTTTAGAGGATTTCAGAAAATACGCTGCACTTAGCATTAGAGTTAGTACAAAGCTCCTCGACAGTACTTTGTCTTTACTTTTCCACGGTTTAAACAGAAGAAGATGGAGCAGCTAAAATTGTCCAAGCATGACCCATGACTTTCATTTGCTGCTGTTACGCAGCGCTTTAGGGTGAGAAACAATAGGGCGGCGAAAATGCTAAAGTTTCTACTGAAAGAACCTCGTTTACCAACTTCCTCGTTTCCGGAATTTTTTATTAAATTTCTCCTTCAGGTAAAAAATATGAGTGGGTGGTCTACTTAGCCTTTTGAAAGGCAAAAAGATCAGTTAATTAAAACAAAAATTATCTTTCCTTCCGTGATTCCTGCGTGGGATTGTTAAAAGTGAACAAAAATATTGCTAGCTTTACTAAATAAACCTTTGAGTTTTTGTCCGGTTCTGCTAGGTACTTGAGACTTTTAAACCTAATTGTAAAGAGTAACTAACTATATTCACATTACATTCTCTACCCTATATCGCTTATTAATGTTTTAGAACTGGACGCTGTACACCAACCTTAAAATTCCATACTCTTTTCATGCAATCGCAAGTAACAACTGAAAATCGCCAAGACTTCGAAATAATGGCTAAGTATTAAACAATTCGAACCATAATAATGGATTTCTCGGATGTGGATGATGCCACAAGAAAATTTATTTGAAATAAATTGTGTGTTTTAAAGAGATATACATTTTTGTGCAGTGTTTTTTCGTCCATCCCTTAACGTTTACCAGTTATACAGGATTATACAAAACTTCTTCAGAATGAAAGGCTATTCTCAGAAAATTCAAGATATATAATTTTTTCTCGTGTATATATCTTTAATAACTGATATTGTAATCAAAATCTTTTGAGTCATTTTTACAAAATAACAAATTTTGAAAAAAGCTCCATATAAAGGATAGTGTGGGGTATGGGAATTTTCTTCAAAATCTTCGTGTCGCATTTTTAGAAGGCACTGAATCTAAATACCAAGTTTGGTATTTATCTGACTTTTAATTTTTTGGATATGCTGTTCAAAGGATACACACATATATGCCTTGTTTTTTCAAAAATACTTTTTTTGTATTTCGATGAACTCTCGGTATCGAAATTTAGGGTGGAATGCAATACCTTCTCTACCTATTATGTACGTGGTAGAGAAAATAAAAATGTACATTTGGTGGTAGGTAGATCTGCGTGCAAACATGTCTGTGAATGTTACAATTTTGACCGACTCTTCGCTATAACGTCACGAGCAGAACGGGGCGAGATCAGATCATCCTACCCGAGTATTCGACAGCAAAGTTGGCAGAAGTTTGCCGCTCATAGAGAAACTCTTTTTAATGCTTGATTTAATCCTATGTTTTGACCTTTCTGTGACTGTGCCCAGTGAACATTTTGATGTTGTGACGTATTAATAAATAAATTTAATTTTAAAGTGAGAACAAAAAGGAACGTAAGGGTGTAGATGAAATTTTAATATTATCAACAGAAAATAGGTACATTCTGTGTAACCATATTTTTACAGTTGTATTATGAACATTAAGTATACGATATTATTACCAATAATTTGCCATTTAATGCAACACAGAAAAGCTGTTAATGTTTTTAGAATAATTTCCCGCGAGTAGTCTGCATTCTGCGACTTCAATCTGGCAGTCTGTGTTACGTAGCATGAAACGACTTTTGTAACATTTCAACTGCGATACCATTAATTCATCTGTGAATATTTCCGTTGCTGTGAGGTTTTGTAGACAATTTGAGTAAACATTTTCATATTCATGCAATCCAATACCAAAGCCTTTTCGCAGAATTTGAATTTCAGGAGTTATTTTTGCCCTTTATTGGAAACATGGCAGATTATTAATGACTTCCAGCACAAAAAGCATATAAGGGGAGCTTAAAATATTTACAATTGGGCTATTGGAAGGGGTAGTTTCATCTCTCTTCATACCATCAAATTAATTTTTGCCTGATTTCCTTGAAAATTGTTCATAAATAATGTTTAGTATGTAATACATTAGGGTTGTGGAAAATCGCAAAAATGAGGTACCTTAAACTTTAATAAAATGCCCTCTGACCTGTCTAGATAAAAATTCGTGTTCTTATACTCTTGTATGAAACGAAATTTATATGCATTCTTAAAAATCTCAAAAAGTACCTCTAGAAAATTGTAATTCCTTATATAGTATTTGCTGTACAGGGCCATGCTAAAAATCATATATTTTCCCCTCAACTTTCAATAGTTGGGCTCCGTGGTGGCGCAATGGTTTCGTTTGCGGCTCTTGTACTCAGATCTGGAGTTCGATTTCCGGCTCTGGGGTGGCGATTTAAGTCAGCCTTATCCACACCTTCACCTCTGACTTGCTCGTGTAAAATATCCCCGAGGCCCAACATGGTTCGGAGTCCAGGGTAGAAGCTGTAGGTCCTTTCATTCCAACCCCATCCTCATCATCACCGTACCATCGGAGGCAATGGATTTCGCCCGCTGGGTGCCTCCATCTCAGAAATGGATTCAGTCATCGTTTGGTTTCGAGGTATCCCCTGAAGGTCATAAGTCATATGGGGAGTGTTAGAAACTACGACTTTCAAAAGTCGATATTCAATCTTATAGTATTTTGAACTTTCTAAAAGCTACCCCTACTATTATTTTAAATCCATTATACAATACAAAATAAAATTTGTTCAATTATTGGGAGGTAATTATAGGATATATCCTAACCCAAAATGGTTCACTTTCGGGTTCACCTTTCCGTCAGGGACTTCAAATTGATCATCATAGTGTCCAACTGAAGTCGATCAATTTTAAAATGGTAGACTGTCGTGCATAAGAAGTAGTCCATTCCCCTAGATCACCATATTGTTTTTCTCTCCATAGACTTTCCACCTCCAGCTAACCAACCTTTGACTCCGCTCGGCCGGTATCAGTTCTCTGTGTAACTGGCCTGAAAAACAATTCAGTGATAAAAGCTAATCAGTGAACGATGTTTATAAGCTATATGAAATGGAGGGGCGGTTCGAATATCTCTCTATGAAAGAGTTTCGCTACAGTTTGCACAAAAGGAAAGGCTAAACGAATTAGAAATAATTTGGTCTCCTAGAGTAAGGGGTGGAGAATCATTTGCTTATCTGGTTAAACTGAACGACAGCTATGACATCTATATGAGAGCTTTCATCTGCGACATGGAGACGAAGGTTAAGTTATTGCTGCATCTAACCGGCAATAAGAAACCGTATTGTAGCACGAAAATATAAGGTTTAAGTTTAATGTTACACTTCAGCATTCGGATATACCTGCTTTTGGGGAGATAAGGTATCCTGCCAATCCAGTAACTAGAATTATTCTCGAAAAACAAAGGTGGCCACGCTGGTAGGGGGTTGACTAGATTTTGTCGGTACCAACTTAAATATCTCCGTTTCATTATGGGCCACATTTTATTCACGTTAGTATACATTAATGTAATAAAAATTTACCGAAGCATATGTAATTACATACACTTCACGCCCAAAAATAGGCCGTAATAATATAAAGTATTAATTTATTAATCCTATATGCTGTAGCGCTGTGAGCTAAAGCTTGCAGCTCCGATTCCCGGTTATGGAACGCGCTCGGGTTCGATCGCATCCATGGAGGTGCGGATTTTAAGTCCCAGGGACAGGACCGCTGCCCACTGATCATTGTGAGGGAAGTGAGGAGTGCGATGGCAATAGCACTCGTGAGGCATCTTTCTGGCTGCGGATGGGTGATGCTGACCATTGCATTTCCCCGTATCGGTTGAATGATCACCCACCTCCGGCGTGAGACCGTGAGCCCTTCGTAGGCTGTGGCGCCACTGGATTTGTGCTTTATTAATGAGCTAACCCGTAACAGATGATGACGATGAAGGTGGTTTTGATGATGAATAGTAATTATATATATTGGGCAAGCATGTAAGACGTTTTGTAAACTTAATTTATTTTAATCGAGATTTAAGTAACAAATAACACACCAGAAAACATATTTTGAGATGAAATATTCACTAAACGTAAGGGAAATTTCAATTTCAATAAAGGCAATCTCTTTTTATATACCTCATTAATTTAGAAGGCATGGAAATGTATTGTGAAGCACAGGTGCGAAAAAACACTGGATGGTGGGAGCACTTTCAAACCAAATTATATGCAGCGTTATCATATATATTTGAGAAAATGGAGGGTATCACGATGTTATGTACGTTCCCTTTTTAATAGTCACTGAGGCTATTACAAGCTAGAATTCACAGATATAATAAATGCTCAATTTATCTGGAAATACAGTAATTTCCTTCTCCTAATGGTTTCAGCTGTGAGGTAGTGTTTTTAACACTTAAATGATTGTAGTCAAATTATATAATATGTAAATTCAATAACAGCCCGCCTTGAAACAATATGTGTATGTAATAATTTGTAAAATATATGTAACAGTCATTGCATATTCTTATATTAATGTTCAATGTTGAATAGTGTTATGTGAATACATTACGTAATTTAATAATGTAGGAGCTGTGAGAATAATAAGTTAAAAGTTGCTAACAATGAGGTAACCTTGAGTCAATAATGAGTAAGAAAGTTTAACAGTACTGCTTGTGATTCTTGGAGTAACAATAATGTAATTTTAGTGACAGTTTATAAAAATAGGAATCAACAACCATAAAAAGCTTTAGTTAAATGCAAGTACTCTATTGGAGTAGGATTAGCCAATCGGAGGCTTGAAATACAGAAATTTACAAGTTTAGACGGTTGAAAACTATTCAGTTGCCTGCAGACAGTGATTGTAACCGGATGCAAGATGCGTCCTCGAGAGAATTAATACGTATTCATGTGAAACGAAAATTAAGTTTACGTGTTAAAAAGTATAATTAAAAAAACAATCTGAATGCTCTCTATGTCAGTGAAGTGCTATTTAATTTTGTGTCAAGGATTAATAAAAATCTGATGTGTTACACTCACATGACTTTCTCTACTCTTGTACAATCTAATTTTACAAACGCCTATTCTCCATATGCTTCATGTTAATCGAGATATCGAAATGTCAATCTTATTGGTAATTTTCTTGTAGATGCAAGGGGAATATGGTAGCTTTTAAGCGATAGTCAAATATTTTAACGCTGGTTGCTATGTGGCGCATTCCATTCTCTTTGCATGTCCAGGACATAAAAAAATGAATAACGAATTTGAGAAAAAGTATAAGTATTGCAAAATTTAAGGAAATAACAAGCAATATCTCGAAAACGGTTCACTCAACAAAAGAAATGTATATGACATAAGTTGTGTATTTTAACGCGATCTATATTTTTTGTGTAGTAAAATTTTGTCTATCTCTTATAGTTTACCAGTTATGCAAAAGTCGTTCAGAATGAAGAATACTTTTGGAGACATTCCCAGAAAATTCGAGATATACATTTCATTTCTCATGATATTATCTTAAACATATGATATTTTCATCAAAATCGTTAGAGCCATTTTTGAGAAAATTAAAATTTTCGAAAAATGTTCCATGTAAAGGGTAGTCTGGGGTGGGGGGATTTTCTTGAAAACCTTCGTGTCGCATCTCTGGAAGATACTGAACCTAAATACCAAGTTTGGTGTTTATCCGACTGTTCGTTTTTGAGTTATGCTGTTCACACACACACAGACACACAGACACACACACACACAGACACACACACACACAGACACACACACGGACATGTTTCCAAAAATGCTTTTTTTGGATTCAGGAGGTCTCAAAACATGTATTTCCGGTGAAATCTCGGTATCGAATTTTTGGGTGGAATGCAATACTTCCCCTACTTACTGTACGTAGTAGAGAAAGTAAAAAGGAGTGAACTAAAACTAAAAATCTGCGTAAGCCTACATTCTTGTCGCATCACGCCCTGCCAAGATATGCATGTCTCTAAAATAGTACTGACGCAGCCGAGGCAATCATAAATATTAAATATTTAAAGAAAGAGTTTACTTACAAAGTTAATATTTTTTAAACTTGGGGCAAAGGCCACCTGAAAGTACATTTTGGGGCAAAGGCTACCGGAAACTGTTTAGTATATGTGCAACTACTACAAGTTCGGCTCCTCAACAGTTGAAATATAATACAACTCCTTCAATACAAAAAACTTCAAATCGGCTTTTTCATACGTAGCAGCAACAGCGTAATAAAACACCTTCTTCAAATTGGCGCCCAAAACGTGGGGCTAATAAACAACTCCATAAAGAAACTACTTCTTCAGCTATTACTAATTATTAGTTTGCATATAGGAAGTCATGCTTGAGGATCGAAAATGGGTAAGAAGTCTTGAGACTACATTTCACGTACCAGGTGGCCCACACAAGCCGTCCTTAGTTGAAGATAGTTTATACCGAATAACGCGGATGCCAAAAGGTTTGCCAAGCAGAGCTATAAAGGGGACTCCATACCAACAGAGAAGAGAACGCTAAATAAAGGACCAATAGTTGAAAACGAACACTTTAACTGCTATTACTGGTCCCAGAGCTCATTCAGTAGGGAAAGTGTCTGTTATATGAGCTGTACCGTGTTCGATTCCCAGCGAGGCTCCAGAAAGCTGTCTTTAATATTTCACGGATGTCCAGGATGTGGTGTTTGAATGTGAAAGTACTTATGTGTGTGTGTGGGGGGGGGCGGGGTTGTTATCGGTTATTTAATAACCAATTCACCCACAAGCATCAGGATTGTCGCTTTACGCAAATCTGAGCACACGTGTTAAGTCGTTTAGTTCTATGACAGTTAATCTACAATAGTACAACTACATGGCACCAATTTGTGCCACAAAGATAATAAGATTAAACGAAATTCTATTTTTATTATATAATAATAAACGCAATTTTATAGCTGCGTTAAAATTAACTTATTTTGTATTAGTAGGTTATTTATAATAAGCACTGCAAAAAACATGCATACCCCTTGGTGGACGAATTGGTGCAAGAGCGTCTTAGGCCCACGTTCTGCCTGAAATGATCTATCATTTCTTAATATCATCTCTGTACGTAAAATAAAGAAATAAATAAAAATTGCAAGAAGACAGATGCCGCGCCTACATTTTCTGTGAACTACGTTTTCGTTTATCACTTAACGTTTACAGTTATACAAGATTATACCAAATTCTTTCCGAATGAAGAGGACTACATAGGCTATATCTAGAAAATATAAGATAGACATTTTATTTATGATGTAAATATTTTTCATATGTGATATTTTATTAAGTATTGTTAGAGCCATTGTTTTAGAAAATAAAAATATTAGAAAAATGTTCCATGTAAAGGATAGTTTGGTGTGAGGCTATTTTTCTTGCAAATATTCGCATCTTTGGAAGATACTGAAACTAAATAACAAGCTTGGTGTTTATCGACTTTTCGTTTTTATGTTATGCTGTTCACAGCCGCGCGGGCACACACTTATGGTTTTCTAAAAATGCTTTATTTGGATTCAAGGCAACTTCGATATCAGATTTTTGGGTGAAATTAAATACCTTCTCTATCTACTAGATACGTAGTAGAGAAAGTAAAAACAGCAGATTCGTATTTCAGAAAGCAAATGCTTTATTTTTCTCAAATATTTGTATGACAATTTTTCAAATCTGTTCAAGGTAACGCTTGCAGTTTTTAGATATTAGCCTACGTTATAATGAAACTTGTAGATGAGGCATCTCCAAAATGAAAGAAAGCAAAAGGGCGCTTAAGTACCCTTCCGAGCATAGAATTCACCTCTTAAAGTAATGAGACTTCGAAGAAGTTCATCTGGGCGTGGCGGAAGGAGTCGTGGTGTCTGGAGATTAGCCATGCGAGACTCGGGCGGATACGCATGGCGGCGTCTTCGTGGAAAACTTGAGGTCCATGACTCCAGAAGAACAGGCAGGGAGGGGAGAAGTGCTGGCCAAACAATATCAAGTGCCCTTTAGCAGGTAGAGTTTGGAGACTGCTGAAAATTTGTGCTTTTCCTAGCACTATATCCTCCCTTACATAACTACCAACTTGCAAAATCTCAATATGTTAAAATGGGACTAACCCCGCAATATGCACATAGCCTCTTGCGTAAAAAATGATATGTTGCCTTTCCTTGGGGTTAGAGAACAATACATGACAGCCTCCTCTTTTGCACATCAAAATAATATTGATTACATTCACACCACTTTCTCCATTTACTGTCGTTTGTTTTTATATAGATTTCACAAACTATTCTTACAAAAGCATATTTTTCTATTTACTTCATATTAATTGAGATAAAATTTGCAAGAATAGTTTCATTACAGATTTCGTTAAGTACAGAGGCTATAAAGGATCCCCAATCAACAGTCACACGTTTAAAAACTATCGTTACGTTATATGCTGGACTATAAATTCTGCACTCTTTTTATGATATCGCGAGAAACAGAGGAACAGCAACAGCACTTTAAAGAAGCAACAATTTTGAAAAACTAAAACTAATAACGATCTCAAAAAGGATAATGCTACAACAAAGTTATTTCAAATAATTTTTGTGTTTTAAAACGGACACGTTTTGTTAAAGAGATTTATACAAACTTTCTTTCGAATGCAGAGGACTTCGTAGGCTATTGGTCGACACTAACATCCTCTTGGGGAAAAATAAAGGGGCATTCTTATGGTTTTGACGACGCTAAATCTGATTTTTAAAGCCAAATTGCTCAATCACGTACCATTTTTAAAAGAGCCATAAATTTATACAAAGCAATTTGAAATTCTGTCCATGTGTTTAAAATTTTTGACTGATACTTTGTTTTTTCTCATATTGGGTAAATAATGAGGAATGATAACATCATATGTAACTGTAAACAAATAAATGTGCCTTCCAAATATGCATAAAAAGAGTTAATTTAAGTTTTTTCGCTAAAAAATAAACTCGGGTTACTTACATGCAGAAAGAAGCTACTATAATCTCTACAAAATAAGAATTAAATTTTAACATCCCTAAACTAATAGCAAAAACTGGACTAAAATTGATAAAATTCTTAATATCAATACTACAAAATAAAATTAATGAGAAAATCTAATAGTACTTAATATTTATGTAATTTTTACTTTCTCTACTACGTATAGTAAGTAGGGGAAGTATTGCATTCCACCCAAAAATTCGATACCGAGATTTCACCGGAAATACATGTTTTGAGACCTCCTGAATCCAAAAAAAGCATTTTTGGAAACATGTCCGTGTGTGTGTCTGTGTGTGTGTGTGTCTGTGTGTGTGTGTGTCTGTGTGTGTGTCTGTGAACAGCATAACTCAAAAACTAACAGTCGGATAAACACCAAACTTGGTATTTACGTTCAGTATCTTCCAGGGATGCGACACGAAGATTTTCAAGAAAATCCCCCCACCCCAGACTACCCTTTACATGGAACATTTTTCGAAAATTTTAATTTTCTCAAAAATGGCTCTAACGATTTTGATGAAAATATCATATGTTTAAGATAATGTCATGAGAAATGAAATGTATATCTCGAAATTTCTGGGAATGTCTCCAAAAGTATTCTTCGTTATGAACGACTTTTGCATAACTGGTAAACCATAAGAGATAGACAAAATTTTACTACACAAAAAATGTAGATCGCGTTAAAATACACAACTTATATCATATACATTTTTTTTGTTGAGTGAACCGTTTTCGAGATATTGCTTGTTATTTCCTTAAATTTTCCAATACTTATACTTTTTCTCAAATTCGTTATTCATTTTTACTTTCTCTACTACGTATAGTAAGTAGGGGAAGTATTGCATTCCACCCAAAAATTCGATACCGAGATTTCACCGGAAATACATGTTTTGAGACCTCCTGAATCCAAAAAAAGCATTTTTGGAAACATGTCCGTGTGTGTGTCTGTGTGTGTGTGTGTCTGTGTGTGTGTGTGTCTGTGTGTGTGTGTGTGTGTGTGTCTGTGAACAGCATAACTCAAAAACGAACAGTCGGATAAACACCAAACTTGGTATTTAGGTTCAGTATCTTCCAGAGATGCGACACGAAGGTTTTCAAGAAAATCCCCCCACCCCAGACTACCCTTTACATGGAACATTTTTCGAAAATTTTAATTTTCTCAAAAATGGCTCTAACGATTTTGATTAAAATATCATATGTTTAAGATAATGTCATGAGAAATAAAATGTATATCTCGAATTTTCTGGGAATGTCTCCAAAAGTATTCTTCATTGTGAACGACTTTTGCATAACTGGTAAACCATAAGAGATAGACAAAATTTTACTGCACAAAAAATGTAGATCTCGTTAAAATACACAACTTATGTCATATACATTTCTTTTGCTGAGTGAACCGTTTTCGAGATATTGCTTGTTATTCCCTTAAATTTTCCAATACTTATACTTTTTCTCAAATTCGTTATTCATTTTTTTATGTCCTGGACTTGCAAAGAGAATGGAATGCACCGCATAGCAACCAGCGTTAAAATATTTGACCATCGCTTAAAAGCTACCATATTCCCCTTGCATCTACAAGAAAATTAGCAATAAGATTGACATCTCGATATCTCGATTAATATGAAGCATATGGAGAATAGGCGTTTGTAAAAATAGATTGTACAAGAATAGAGAAAGTCATTTGAGTGTAACACATCAGATTTTTTTATATTTTTTGCTTGCAGAAAGAAACTACTACTGTCATGGAAATTCTATTAAAATAGTTACAAATAAATAAAGTGAAATAATTAAGTAACACTCGCAATGCTGTGTAGCTGAGCTGAATTATTTCAGTTATGAATGTTCTGGCTAAAATTTAATATCTTGTATACTTGAACATCACTGCATAAATTTAGTAACACACATGCGCACGTAATACTCACTACGCTTTCGTCTGTTTTTATTTTAAATCATAATTATAATTTATCACTAACTTAACAATAACGCTATTTACATTTGAACATTTCCACTTTAATGGAAAATTAGTTTCTTGTTCTTTTTCTTTCACATAGTTCTTCAGGTTTTCTCGCCCAAGAGTCCAACAGTAGATGGTTCACATGTTTTTCATTCTATTTACCGCCGTATCTACTTTGTATTTCAGTAATATCGTGGTGAAATCTTTCACCGTGCTCATCAGAAGCATCTCCTATATTTGCGTGGAAGAATTCCAAACTTAAAAATGCACCTTTAGAGACATACACCCATGTTAATCAAATGAGGCAAGTAGATACAATTTCTTCGTAAATGTTAGATTTCTTGCTTCAACATGTGCTACTTTCTCTACTACGTATAGTACGTAGGGGAAGTATTGTATTCCACCCAAAAATTCGATACCGAGATTTCACCGGAAATACATGTTTTGGGACCCCCTGAATCCAAAAAAAGCCTTTTTGGAAACATGTCCGTGTCTGTGTGTCTGTGAACAGTATAACTCAGAAACGAACAGGCGAATAAACACCAAACTTGGTATTTACGTCCAGAAATGCGACATGAAGGGTTTTCAAGAAAATCCCCCCACCCAGATTACACTTTACATGAAACATTTTTCGAAAATCTTAATTTCCTCAAAAATGGCTCTAACGACTTTGATTAAAATATCATATGCTTAAGATATTTTCATGACAAATAAAATGTATATCCCGAATTTTCTGGGAATGTCTCCAAAAGTATTCTTCATTGTGAACGACTTTTGCATAACTGGTAAACCATAAAAGATAGACATTTTACTACACAAAAAATGTAGATCGCGTTAAAATACACAATTTGTCATACATTTGTTTTGTTCCATGAATCATTTTCTAGATATTGCTTGTTATTCCCTTAAAATTTCCAATACTTATACTTTTTCTCAAATTAGTTATTAATTTTTGGTCCTGGTAATGCAAACAAAATGGAATACTCCACATAGCAACCAGTACTTAAAATATTTTACTATCGCTTAAGCCTACCAATGACCCTTGCATCTACAAGAAAATTAGCAATAAGATTAACATCTCGATATCTCGATTAACATGAAGCATATGGAGAATAAGCGTTTGTAAAAATAGTTTGTACAAGAGTAGATAAAGTCATGTGAGTGTAGCACATCAGATTTTTTTTTTAAATGCGTTCCAGGCTCTACTCTCGATTAAATTCAATTTAACTTTGAACATAGTGTCTTTCAATAGTTGCTTTATTTGAGGTCAACGAAAATGTCTTCCTTTATTTGACCTGGCGAATTCGTGGAAACGTTTCCTTCAGATAAGCGATTCCGGAACCTTCTTTATTCATTGCCTTCAAACGTTGTTTTTTTAAAAAAGTATTATTGTGAAGAGGAGCCAATATAATATTTTCCTTGTCGACTAACGCTGCTTCATGTGACATGTTTTTTTTAACTTGGAAAGTTTTCTTCTCGGGATGGCCATTTTTTCATAATATAGTGTTTGACCTTCGCGCAGCTATTCCACTCACACATGAAGCAGTTGAATTTTGTATACCCCAATTGTAGAACCGCCAGCAACGCTACAACTTTAAGGCCAGTATATATGCTCCATTGGTGGTCTTCGTAGTTTATTTTATGTAAAGGATGTTGCATATGTTTCTTTCACGTTAGCTGAATGTGCGAGAGGTATTGACGGATATCTGTTCCTACTAATACGCTTTCAGTTTGTTATCAAACAGACGCAGAGGGTCAGGCTTTCTAAGTTCACATTGCAATGTCAAGGGATTCATCCAGGCACAATTATGAATTCTTTATAATCCTATCTAAGTATAAAATTATTGTTGGCAAAAATCATTTTTACATTAAAATGAAAATCGTAGAGACAAATTTGTAATAAAACTTGCCAAAAACTGCACTTTTTTCGAAATTCACAGGTTCCTACCCCAAAAATGGAGCGTGTAAGAGAAATATGACTAACATATTTGGATTCAGCAATGTCGTGTACACAAGCTAAATATAATTGTTTTCAAAGGAGGGATTTTTTTATTCTATTACCGACAGCAAGTTCTTTATTGTTTAAGTTGTTTCTTATCCAAACATTTTAAATAGACGATATTTTAATGAAAATATTCAGAGTAATTTTTAGGAAAATGGAAAATTTCAACATATAGGGTAATCTGTGGTGGAGAGAGGTTTTAAGAAAGTCTTCGTGTCATAGCTTCAGATATTTCTTTTTTACTTAGTTTGTTCACAAATATACACATATACGCGCGCTCGCGCTTCTTCTAAACATGCCTTTTGGGATTCAGTGGATATGCAGGCCTCAAAACATGTTTTTACCACTGAAATCACGATTTAGTTGTGGTTCTATCTTTTAAATACGTTGTAGAGAAAATAATAATAATAATAGTTTCTAAAAAAATAACTAAAACTTAAAACATTAAGATACATTCACCAATGCCAAAGTTTATATTTCTATTATAATTTTTATGCCGCGTGATCTCTAAGGCACCTCGATCAGGAGAACATTTTCAGGAACCTTGTCAGGAACTTATCTTGAACCATTGATGAATTTCAGGAGCTAACACACAAATACAATTTGACACTACTTTTTACTTTCTCTACTACGTATAGTAACAAGGGGAAGTATTGTATTCCACCCAAAAATTCGATACCGAGATTTCACCGGAAATATGTTTTGAGACCCCCTGAATCCAAAAAGTGCATTTTTGGAAACATTTCCGTGTGTGTGTCTGTATGTGTGTCTATGTGTGAGTCTGTATGTTTGTCTGTGTGTGTGTGTCTGTCTGTGTGTCTGTGAACAGCTTAACTCAGAAATGAACAGTCGGATAAACACCAAACTTGGTATTTAGGTTCGGTATCTTCCAGAGATGCGACACGAAGGTTTTCAAGCAAACCCCCCACCCCAGATTACCCTTTACATGGAACATTATTCGAAAATTTTAATTTTATCAAAAATGGCTCTAACGATTTTGATTTAAATATCATGTATTTAAGATATTTTCATGATAAATAAAATGTATAACTTGAATTTTCTGGGAATGTCTCAATAGGTATTTTTCATTATGAACGACTTTTGCATAACTGGTAAACCATAAGAGATAGATAAAATTTTACTACACAAAAAATGTAGATCGCGTTAAAATACACAATTTATTTCATATACATTTTTACTTTCTCTACTACGTATAGCAAGTAGGGGAAGTATTGTATTCCACCCAAAATCCGATACCTAGATTGCACCGGAAATACATGTTTTGAGACTCCCTGAATCCAAAAAAATCATTTTTGGAAACATGTCCGTGTGTGTGTGTGTGTGTGTGTGTGAACAGCATAACTCAAAAATGAACAGTCGGATAAACACCAAACTTTGTATTTAGGTTCAGTATCTTTCAGAGATGCGACACGAAGGTTTTCAAGAAAATCCCCCCACCCCAGACTACCCTTTACATGGAACATTTTTCGAAAACTTTAATTTTCTCAAAACTGGCTCTAACGATTTTGATTAAAATATCATATGTTTAAGATATTGTCATGAGAAATGAAATGTATATCTCAAATTTTCTGGGAATGTCTCCAAAAATATTCTTCATTGTGAACGACTTTTGCATAACTGGTAAACCATAAGAGATAGACAAAATTTTACTACACAAAAAATGTAGATCGCGTTAAAAGACACAATTTATGTAATATACATTTCTTTTGTTGAGTGAACCGTTTTCGAGATATTGTTTGTTATTCCCTTAAATTTTCCAATACTTATACTTTTTCTCAAATTCGTTATTTATTTTTACTTTCTCTACTACGTATAGTAAGTAGGGGAAGTATTGCATTCCACCCAAAAATTCGATACCGAGATTTCACCGGAAATACATGTTTTGAGACCTCCTGAATCCAAAAAAAGCATTTTTGGAAACATGTCCGTGTGTGTGTCTGTGTGTGTGTCTGTGTGTGTGTGTGTCTGTGTGTGTGTCTGTGTGTGTGTCTGTGAACAGCATAACTCAAAAACGAACAGTCGGATAAACACCAAACTTGGTATTTAGGTTCAGTATCTTCCAGAGATGCGACACGAAGGTTTTCAAGAAAATCCCCCCACCCCAGGATACCCTTTACATGGAAGATTTTTCGAAAATTTTAATTTTCTCAAAAATGGCTCTAACGATTTTGATTGAAATATCATATGTTTAAGATAATGTCATGAGAAATGAAATGTATATCTCGAATTTTCTGGGAATGTCTCCAAAAGTATTCTTCATTCTGAACGACTTTTGCATAACTGGTAAACTATAAGAGATAGACAAAATTTTACTACACAAAAAATGTAGATCGCGTTAAAATACACAACTTATGTCATATACATTTCTTTTGTTGAGTGAACCGTTTTCGAGATATTGCTTGTTATTTCCTTAAATTTTCCAATACTTATACTTTTTCTCAAATTCGTTATTCATTTTTTTATGTCCTGGACATGCAAAGAGAATGTAATGCGCCACATAGCAACCAGCGTTAAAATATTTGACTATCGCTTAAAAGCTACCATATTCCCCTTGCATCTACAAGAAAATTACCAATAAGGTTGACATCTCGATATCTCAATTAACATGAAGCATATGGAAAATAGGCGTTTGTAAAAATAGATTGTATAGAGTAGAGAAAGTCATGTGAGTGTAACACATCAGATTTTTTTATGTCCTGGACATGCAAAGAGAATGGAATGCGCCACATAGCAACCAGCGTTAAAATATTTGTCCATCGCTAAAAACCTACCATATTCCTCTTGCATCTACATGAAAATTACCAATAAGATATACATCTCGATATCTCGATTAACATGAAGCATATGGAGAATAAGCGTTTGTAAAAATACTTTGTACAAGAGTAGAGAAAGTCATGTGGGTGTAACACATCAGATTTTTTTTGTTGAGCGAACCATTTTCGACCTTATTTTCTCAAATGGGAATTCGTTATTAATTGTTTTGTCTTGGATATGCAAAGAGTATTAATCTGTGGCAAAGCGAATGGTGCTGCACATATCAACCAGCTATTAAGAGTAATGTCTATGCTTAAAGGCTGCTGTATTTCTATATTGCCCTTGTAAATATATATTCCCCTTACATCAACAAGAAAATTAGCAATAAGATACGCTCTGCAAACGTTTATCTCTATTAAAATGATGTAGATGGAGAATAAACGTTTGAAAAATAGTTCGTACAGGAGTAGAGAAAGTCATGTGAGTGAAATACATCAGATTTTTTAGGTATGGTCTCTCCCTTGCACAATCAGCCAACAACGTCAACACCTCTTCTCTGTTTTATGAATCCATTTCAGCACTCCAAATAGAAGGCATGTATGTTGATTTACTTCGGTGGTAATTTGTTGCAGATTTTGCATTTTATGACTTCCAGGCTAGCTTCTCCAGAAGTTCCGTTCTTCTCAATCGTTTACAGTTTTAACATTTGCTCAGTACACGTGTATATGCAAAATAAATCCATTGTAGTGTACTCAGTAAATACAAGAAAACAACCACAAGTTATATTTGAGTGGGCATAGAAATATCTTCATCTTCTTTAACAGATTACCCTCAGGTTTGTAGGACTTACAGCCCCAAAGACTTACAAGCAAATGCCTTGTGTCAGTAGACTGTCGAGGTGAAAACAAACTCTGGATTATAGCATATCCAGGATGGGCGATCAGCTCAATACCAACTCTTCAATAGTGAAGAAGAAGGAAATGAAATGTTCTGATGATAGGACAATCGCGGATCAAATTATCTAACAAGAAGATAAGAAAATAAAGCAGGGGAAAATAAAATAAAACATAATTAAAACTTATCGCAAACAGGGTTTTCTTAAGCAACATCTGGTTCGTTGGCGGATGCTTGATTTTTAGGCATCTTCTTTGGTAGCCATACTTTTCACACAAATACACACACGCGCGCGCCATAAAATATATACCTTTTTGGATTTGGTTTATATGAATTCAAATAGTTGCTTTCACAGGAGAAGTTATTTAAACTAGTGTTACTTAAAATTGTTGGCAAATTGAAGAAGTTTGTTGCTGCTTCGTATAGAACGTCAGTTTGAAGATGATGCATTATAGTTCTTATGTGGGGAGCCGAACTTGTAGTAGTTGCAACTGCACGTATGGTACCCGGTAGCCTTCGTCCAAAAATTTAAAAATGTTAACTTTGTAATTTGACTGCTTCTTTAAATATTTAATATTTATGTTTGCCTCGACTGCGTCAGTATTATTGTTAGAGATATGGATGTCTTGGCAGGGCGTGATGCGACTAAGAATGTACGGTGCACAGATTATAATTTTACTTCACTCTTTTTATTAATTCTTGATACGATTTAAATAACACTTCACTGATAGAGAGAGAGAGAGAGAGAGAGCTGTGAGAAGTTTTTATTAAATACTTGCACTTTTTAACACGTAAACTTATTTTTTGTCTCACACGAATACGTATTAAATCTCCCGAGGACGCATCACGCATCCGGTTACAATCACTGCCTGCAGGCAACTGAACTCTAAATTTGTAAAATTTTCTCCTTTTCAGTTTCTTATTGGCTAATCCTACTCCAATAAAATACCTTCATTTAACTAAAGCTTTTTCTGGTTGTTGATTGGTTATTTTATAAACTGTCAATAAAATTACATTATTGCTTCCAAGAATCAGAAGCAGTATGGTTAAACTCTCAAACTCATTATTGCCTCAAGGTTACCTCATTGTTACCTCATTGTTAGCAACTTTTAACTTATTACTCTCACAGCTCCTACATTATTAAATTACGTAATATATTCATATAACATTATTGAACATCTTTACAATAATGTAAACATATACAATAACTGTAATATACACTTTTTATATATAGTTACACACATATTGCTTTAAGGCGGGCTGTTATTGAATTTATATATTATATAAATAGACTGAAATCATTTAAGTGTTAAAAATACTGCTTCAAAATGTATTGACAATAAAACAGTCGCCTCGTAATAAGCAAATTTACATATTGGATAACAATGTGAATACCTATAAACCAATTTAATTACTCTTTAGTAAAAACTGAACTGTTGTTCTGAAGCTCTGTTTGACAAATGTTCTTGTTAAATGTGTACAGCTGCAAAGATCATAAAGCTCTAAACTCTCTTCCATGCTGTCTTTCGCAGCTTATTTGATATAAAAACATTAAATATTCTTCTTTTGTAATAAACATGTGTTGCCTTTTAGCAGTTTTAAATTCTTAAAACGAACCCTCTTTTTATCGACCATGAAGCTGTAAACTTCTTTCATCCAGTAGAATGCAAAATGTGTTTGTTTTGTCTTTCACTGCTTCTTTGATATAAAAATCTGAAATATGCTTCTTTTGTAATGAACCTGTACTGTGTTTTTTAAGTTCTAAACTCATCAAATGAACCACCTTCTTTAAATATCTAGTTTGTCTCGTAGAGTTACTTGTACGTATAATAGTTGTCTGCTTAGTAGGAGGGAATTTCTGTTTGCGTTTGAAATGCCAGGAGAGACTTGAATAGCAATCCAAGGAATCCAAGACGGAAATTAACGTGTTCGAAGGAAACTGAGCAAGAAATTTGAACACTGTCATGAAAAGGGCGCCAGTTGAACAAACCTGAGGAGATATAGATGTCCATCTTCAAGATACAAATAGGATGCACTGAAAGGAGGTAAGAAAAGGCTCGTAACCTTCAGTCCATCTCCAAGTATTTCGCTGTCTTATGAATGAGTAAACAACATTGATCCGAGCGGGAGGGCTGAGCGGTAGGATCTCAGACTCGCATTTGGAAGGTCCCGGTTTCTATTTCCATTGGACTAGTCACCCTCGCCTTGAGCTTTTTCTTGGTTTTACTAGGCAAATAGGCAAAGGCTGGTTTGCTTTATATACTACCACGAATTGTTGTGTCCTCATTTCCTTTCATCTTCGGGGTTGCAGTCCTGGTGCGATAGTCGGTGGTGTGTGATGCATACGGTGGATGTGCTTTAAGGAGAGAACTGTCCACCCGGATAGGGGGTGGTATCAGATGGGCATCTGGGGATGCTAATGCCCGGAAGCAATAGGAACCCCGCTGCACTGCGTCTGTCGCCATCAGATATGGCCGTTCCTCGTCTACTCTCACCTCAACCATTCCTCCCGGAGGTTTAACAGGCGCAATACACCTAGCCTTAGGCGCATTCCCAAATCCTCCTCCGCTTCTTAAGCTTTAATACTGTCACGGCTATGCCAAACCATTACGAACTTCTAACCTCATAGCTCAGCCGGACAAAGGGGACGTAAGAATTAACACCACTCGCTTGGCTGTGCAAATGTCGAGGACCGGGTAACATAGTAAGGGAGACATAATGAAAAGAATTAAACTTAGCAACAACACAGTTTATTGCTAAGATTATCTATGTACCTCTAACCTCCAGGATACTAATGCAGCCATGTCCCGCCACGAGGTCGACGAAGGGCGAGCATACTCGCATGTTTCTCTGACTGTACACAAACCCACTAGCGAAGAGATGAGACGAGAAGAGACCAAAACACACTAACTCAACACTTTTTATATCACAATATCCCCACCCCAAATTCCTCTTAAAACTCCAATCTACTGGATCATTCAAAACATCCCATTAACTAACTAATCAGTAGGACCAACATTTGAGTCAAGCCTTCCAGTATACAAACATAATCAGGTGTACCACACTAGTTCTTATGAAGGCTTGACTCAACGCAGGGCCTACCAACCTGACATGTGCTCGCCACAATACTAACCCCTAAACAATACCGCTCTCACGTGGAGGAAAGGTAACATGTAGTTTTAAACACATCTACACTGATTATGTATTCATGAATCAGTGAAAAAAGTGCTACATCAACAGAGCAAATGTTGAAGTTAGATAAACTTTTTCACTTTACGCGGGAAAAAATGAAGATGAATTGTTGAGAAATTATTATAAAACACACTTAATATTCTTATCTGCGTACACTCTCGTGCATAAAATGTGATCCAACCCCCTAGATCACTATAGTGGTTTTCTCTCCGTAACATTTTCATCTTCTTAAGGTAACCAAAATTTAACCACGACCGGCATCAGTTCTCTATGTAAGTGACCTGAAAAACAATTAAGGTACATAAAACTAACTAATGAACGATGTTTATAATCTGTGAATTGTAGTGGTGGTTCCGATACTCCCTTATGAAAGAGTTTCGCTACCATTGGCTAAAGGCTAAACCAATTACAAATAATTGGACGTTCTATTGTAAGGGGTTAGGAATCACTAGCATATGTGGTTAAACTGAAACCGACATTTATATGACAGCTTTCATCAGAGACGAAGGTTAAGATTTTGCTGTTACTAAACGGCAATAAGAAAGCTGGCATTAAGAAAACGGTAGGGTAGCATGAAAATATAAGGTTTAAGTTGTAATGCTAGCCTTCGACATTCGGACATACCATCTTTGGGGAATTAAATACTCTGCTAATCCTGTGGCTAGAATCATCCTCGAAAAACAGAGGTGGTCCCGCTAGTAGGGGGTGTGGCTAAATATTGTCAGTACCAACATAAACAGCTCCGTTCCATTATGGGCCACATTTTACGCGCGCCAGTATACATGAGAATGTTATGAGATTTAAAAAAATTTAGCACACACTGAATTTTATTTGCCACTAGCACCTTGTGAGCGAACCTTGGTCCTTATACGTCATTCACGAATTCTATTCCAACTTCAGAATTCCTATCTTAGGGATATGTCAAACGTTTTTAATGCTAAGTACACATACTTCCATTACATTTATATATCTATATAAAACAAATAGTGAGTTACTTCAACCATTCATCCTATTGTTCTTTTCCAAATTTTACTGTTTCAGCAGCATATTTTTTTAATTAATAAAGTTTGGATAATGTTTTCGTTCCTCTCTTCTGGAGTAATGATTCACATGTCCGTTTCTACATTTGATATACCAAAAGAGGTGGCACCGCAGTAAAGTGTGCGCCTAGTATTCGGGAGGCGCCGGGTTCAATCTACGGTGACCTCCCGCTCTGATCCATGGGTTTTTGTGGTTTCTCCGTGGTCAGTAGACGAATGCTGGGGTAATGTCTTCTCTACCACGACTTCCTTTCTATCATTTCCCCTTCATTCTATTTCCTGCTCATCTTTCACACGTGCTCGTGGCTTCGCGGCACCAGAAAGATGACGAAAGCATGTTCAATGGAAAGAGTATTCCCCGTGGACACCAGAGAGCTGATTGATTGTTGGGTCTTCATTGCTCTTTCTTGGCGATCCAGCAGTGAGAATGGTCTGCGAACATGGACATTTTATGGACTTCCGCGTATCCCTAAGATCTGTCTGCCTACGGCCTGTAGCCTCCTGCGGTCCTTCACCTCATCCCTTCCTCCTGGGGGATAGTAGCTGCAATAGATCTGTGGAGGTTGCTGCCGCGCGTGGTCTTCCCCTCTATTGAATCATCTCTACCGCTTACCTCTACGTTTAACACGAAGAGATTACTTGGAGAAACTTCTGATAGACAATTTAAAATGATATGCAACTTCTGTTTCCTATCGGAACCCCAAACACACAAGCCGGGGTATAGACACATGACATGTATCTCTCTTCAACGTTGTTCACATGTAGTACAACACTAAAAGTACAATTCCGAGGAAAATCCTTTGGAGTAAAAATGAATTAAATATGTTTTGAGCTGTCTGCAGGTTTAAGCATGTAAGTATTAACATAACGATGCCAAATTTAATCATAAAATTAACCCAAAGTATTTTCATTCACAATGACAAACGGAAACACAAGCAGCAGACAATCGCAAGAGAGCGTGAAACAGCTGAACTAATGCGGACTGTGAAGCGACCACCGACAGTACACACGACAAAAGAGGTTATATACCCACGCATCAAAATGAGCTGACTGTCCGATTAAAACACATTAAACTTACAAAAAATACCATCTACCATTACAATTCTTTTTTTTTCTTTTTCTTGTTTGTATTTTTAGATATCTTAGTGCTTTCTGGCCCGTGATCTCTCACAGAAATGCAGTTAGCCAGTTAACACAAGGCAACAGAAAATCTGATGTGTGATGGTAGAATGACCACGTGATAGATGGAGAATAACTATCTGATTGGCTAGTTTCTTATATTGATATAAAAATAAACATGAATGCGTGGAGCTTGTAAACTTCTATGTTTTCGTTATAAGTGTAAGTCAACGCCAGCCAATGTGAACGCATACATTAAGACAACATGAAACGGTCTTCCATGCTTACGTTGTGTTCATGTTCTAGGTTTCACTCATTTTTGGGGAGAATCTAGTTTAAACAAAAATATTATAACGTTTCATTTGGAAAGGTAGCCTTTCATGCTTACGTTGTGTTCATGTTCTAGGTTTCACTCATTTTTGGGGTGAATCTAGTTTAAACAAAAATATTATAACATTTCATTTGGAAAGGTAGACTCAGACGACTGAAAAATTCAATGCCATCGCCGGGATTTGAACCACGGATCTCCTAGTCTCCGTCCGGTTGCTCTAACCACTGAACTACCATGGCAACATGCCGGCATGACATTAGATTTTCCAACTGATTCGCATTTTTTCCGATAAACCACAAGGATATCTCAAATTGTATTGATGGAGAAAAATGTTGTGCTGACATGCTCCATGGTAGCTCAGTGGTTAGAGCAACCGGACGGAGATGGCATTGAATTTTTCAGTCGTCTGATTCCACCTTTCCAACCTTGTCCTTGTGTAGAAGAAAAATTAATTCCAACATTTCATTTAATGTAACAAATGGAATCGGCAGTTAATCTGTGAATATTAACCCCTTACAATCTTTATAGCATTTCGCTTTCAGGTGCATAGAAAGTGTTGGTGGATTTGTAGAAATTTCACAATGTCTGTAAAAATATTTCGCACTAATGTCATTAGACTACAGTTCTTCAAGGTGTTCATATAGATACACATACATGGGAGTAATATGATCGATAGTATTGCGAAGGTAACTGACGAATTAGTGAGTGAGGGATCGCCCTTATTAAAAAGTGGAGAAGTTTCTTGAAAGAAGTGACGGTCATCATCGCATGCCGGCGTTAAACAATACAAATGGAGGTCGGTAGGGCGTCTCCCTTACGGCGCCACTTGGTGCTCACTGCACACGGGATCGATATCACCCAGCTCAGAGATAACATGCGTCCTTTACAATTGGTGATGCTGGTGATACAGCGGCTGCAAGTGGCACATTATTCTGCTTGAGTGTTTCTCACCCTGGAGGGTGTGAAGCTTTTCGGGAAATGCTAAAGACAATCAAGGCGGGAACGCGAGTACATTTATTAGTTTTCTGATGACAGAAATAAGAACAAACATTGCTAGCTAGGAAGCCACTAAAAGGAAATAAACGCTGAGTAATATACTTGTCACTTTCAACATAAACGAGACAGTTATCTTGAAATTCTATTTCATTGCAGGTTGTAAGCTGTTCATAAACTTGCAGAGGATTAGAGCTCTCTCCAGGGTATTATCTCACAGACAGGATAGTCGGTTACACACCAGCATTGACGTTGTTGTATTTTCGATATACGCATGGTCCCTTCATACATAACTATTTTCCTTTTATTGTACACTCGAGCGCATGGAATCGTGCCGATATAATGCGCAGTTGTCTAAGTTGGCAAGGAAATACTAAACCACTTGTGCACCCCATAGCCCCATCCCTTACCTGGATTTCAAGGTAAAGGTACGTATCATGGAAGGTCCCCTGAACCGGGGCAGGGCACCACAATAGACGTAACGGCCCTTTTTGCTTCCGGCGCGACCCCTGGGAGGGATGGAGGGAGGGAGAGAGGGAGGGATGAGGGTAGATATCCGAAGGACCACCAGATCTGTATGCCAATGGGCACAGCATGGGCGGGACCCTAAATTTCCAGATAGAACGCATCCGACGCCGCCCGGTCCCTGTCTACAAGCTACCAACCTCCAGGGTTCCAGGGGCGGGGCCTACTCGGAGGAGAGATCTCAGTACGGCAGCGATGCTAGGGAAGAAACCTTTATAGACCGCCCAGCCGCAAGCCGCAGAACGCCGTTACCTGGTTCTACAATCCTGAAACAGATGACAAGGAAGATAATGGGTTCAGGAAATGAGAGGGGGAAGAGTCGTGGTAGAAGATAATCAGCCCAGCATTCGCCTGTCGACCCGAGGAAACCATGGACCAGAGTTGGCGGTGGGCGGGATCAATTCCAGGATCTCCCGAATGCGAGGCACAGTCGTTGCCGCGTAAGCCATCCCGCTCGATTTACCTGGTTGTAGCTCTCCACTTAAAGTTTTCTTTATCATACTCTCCTTTCCTTAGCTGCAAAGCCTGAAACCAAACTGTATTCACACAGACTTTTGATATCAAACCAATACGAGACGGACTCAACCAGGGGCTGGTGCAGAACTTCATTTCAAAGAATGCTTTCCAGCCACTCAGGTGAAATGTTTCCGTATTCTTGTCCTTTTACCACTCAACATAGGCATGATCTTCGTTCATAGGCTAATGCGTGTATGTCGGACTTGGATTCAAATCAAAAACAGATTGGCTGGTCTGTAACAAGATAAGAAGTTTCTGCCAACTTTAAATAAAGAAAAGCGGTGTAGAATACCAGAAGCATCAAAATGTTTCCGTGCACTCGTCTTTACATTCACATAGCTACGATGCTGTTATCTGCTCCTCTCTAACCCATTCGTTTCTCATTTTATACGACATGTTTCGACATGCACTGCTTGCACGTACAGCTATTTCTAAAGTTAAAACTATTGGATTATTATCAATCTACCTTAATAATAGCTCTGAATTCACACTGTAGTCGATAAACAAAAACGTTCAATCGAATCTTGGATAACAATGTAATGGTACAAACTAAAAAATCTTGTGTTACACTCACATGACTTTCTCTACTCTTGTACAATCTATTTTTAGAATCGCTTATTCCCCATATGCTTCATGTTAATCGAGATATCGAGATGTTAATCTTATTGCTAATTTTTTTGTAGATGCAAGTGGAATTGGTAGGCTTTAAGCTATAGTCAAATATTTTAAGAGCTGGTTGCCATGTGGAGTATTCCATTTTCTTAGCATTACCAGGACAAAAAATTGAATAACACATTTGAGAAAAAGTATATAAGTATTGGAAAATTTAAGGGAATAACAAGCAATATCTCGAAAATGGTTCACTCAACAAAAATTTTATATGACATAAATTGTCTACTTTAACGCGATCTATATTTTCTGTGCAGTAAAATTTTGTCTATCTCTTATAGTTTACCAGTTATTCAAAATCCGTTAACAAATGAAGAATACTTTTGGAGACATTCCCAGAACGTTCGAGATATACATTTCATTTTTCATGAAAATATCTTAAACGTATGATATTTTAAACAAAGTCGTTAGAGCCATTTTTGAGAAAATTAAAATTTTAGAAAAATGTTCCATGTAAAGGGTAATCTGGGGTGGGGGGATTTTCTTGAAAACCTTCGTGTCGCATCTCTGGAAGATACTGAACCTAAATATCAAGTTTGGTGTTTATCCGACTGTTCGTTTCTGAGTTTGCTGTTCACAGACACACACACACACAGACACATGCACGGACATGTTTCCAAAAATGTTTTTTTTGGATTCAGGGGGTCTCAAAACATGTATTTCCGGTGAAATCTCGGTATCGAATTTTTGGGTGAAATGCAATACTACCCCTACTTACTATACGTAATAGAGAAAGTAAAAAGAAGAATCGAGATAACGGCACTAAAAATTCCTTTGCTAGTTGCTTAATATCGAAATGTGTTAGGTGACCGAGAATCTCTTATGATCATCTTTGAATTAAATTTCACTTTCTTATATCACAAAAGTAGCAGGTGCAGTCATTGCTTTTATTTTGCCGCAACGGTTTCAATCTATGTTGTGCCTATATTTTACAATTATTATTATTATTATTATTATTACAATAGTAATGCCTCAAAACAGGAATAATTCATTAATTATACTAGCCTGTATGTTTATTTATACTCTGAAAGCAGCAGAGAATCTTTAGTTCGAATATAACTGACAGCTCTCAGGGACCGATTTTTCTCTGGCTAAGTGATATATACTGCCTTATGTGCCGAAGATACCTTTCGGAAATATGCTATTGGCTTGGGTGCTCGACTCGCTGTATGCTCTGTCTCGCCTGTGAATTAAGATGGAATAGGCTGAAGATAAATAATAGGCAATTTTTGCAACCATTATTTAATATTATTGCATTCTAATTTTTTGATTAACTTGTAATAAAGCATTTTTAATATTTAAAATAATTTATAACTTTAAATTTTATAATTTTAATAATGCCAAGGAATTTAAATTTTTAAATTTGAACTTATAAGTAAAAAAATCTGGGAACATACTCTCAAATAAGTTTTTGGAAGAATTTTCTTACGAGTACTCACAAAGCAAATCAAATGTAATCAGTTTACTATTATTGATACGATATATTAAGCAAACTTATTTAACTTTTCGTTATTATGAGTAAGAAGCATATAAAATGTAATATGCTTCTTAATGATAGAATCAGACATCACGACAAACCATCCGATTTGAAAAGAAAGGGGACAAGATTCCCTCCACTTATATGATTTACTTCTCTTGATTGTTCAACAAAAAATTTACATTTATCTAAATTTTCTGAAAAATGGTAAATATTCCTCAGAAGTACTTTCAATGCTAATTTTGTGGTAGGCAAGAGAGAAAATATGTAAAAACCTGGGTAAAAAATTGAATATTATTTATGCACGCTTTTTAACTACTATGGTTCTTAGCGTCCCATTGGGTGTACAAGTTGCTTAGGGGCCTCTTTATCAGGCTTGATGTTCTTTTACGTGCTGTAAATCTACGACACGGAACCACCGGCTTTACTTCCCTTCCAAAGGAAGCATTATTAGGGATTTTTACACCCCTCCCAAAAAAAGAAATCAATCCCCCTCCGCCGGTTTTGAACCTGCGACCTCGGGAACTATAAAAATCTTATGTTTGCTTTCTCTATGTAAAACTTATCTGCGGTAGATAAAGGAAGTATTGATTGTAATGCATCTAAAAACCGGATATTCAGGTTTCACCGGAATAACATGCTTCTAGGTATTGAAAACATTAAAAACATTTTAAAGGAAAAAGGTTTTCGAGCTCGTGTGTGAGGTTGTGTGTGAACAACGTAACTCAAAACGTAAAATGGTGAATTAATACCAAATTTGGAATTGATTTAAGCAACTTCCAAGGATGCAACACAAATATGTTTAAGAAAATCCACCATTCCAATCTAATCCTAAGTTGGACATTTTTTGTTTTTAAGTTTTCAAAAAAATTTCTAACCATTTTGATTACAATTTTACTTAGTTAATATATTTACATGGATAATAAACTTTATCTTTATATTTTCCTGAACAGCCCCGTAATACACACTTTTAATCTGACAAAAATTGTGTAAGTCTGTATAATTCTAAAACCCTTTTAATACGATCGAACTTTTCTTTCAATTCAAGAGTTTACAAGAAAATTTGTCAAACAGTTTTCAGTATGTGACAAGATTAGACAAGACTAGACAATATCATATATGTATATTTATAAGTTGTCTTTTTAAAACTGTAACCCTTTAGAACACATTATTAAATAATTTATCGCGGTCAAAGCAATTTACTATTTGCGTCACGGTATAACAATTTGCAATGGAATACTCTTCTTTACTAATATTATGTAGCACTTTTACGTATTATATACAAAATCCCATTACGATTATGGAATACAGTGGGAATAACACTAACTAGGTTAACCACACTATATAACATAGCAGTAATGTATACTTAGTTCGAAAATCTGCAATCTGCCTAGCAATTATTTCTTCATATGCCTTCATCTGATTTATCTTGTCGTGGTAATCCACGGAGCCTTCGACGTACAAACATGGCCAGCATATATATATAAACCAATTAGTTCGCATACGACATACCTTGGCCGGGTAGCTATTTTTGTTTACTTTTCACTTTCATCGGATTTCGTGACGCACTGTTAGTACTCGCATTTCATTGGCCAAGCCATCAAATCTTTGACCGTTTAGAGCTTACCCTTATTTTCTTTCAAGCCTTTCAAAGACTTTAAAAGTATTGGAAGCAATCTGACAAGAAACGTTGTGGCAATTCTTAAAAAAACCTTGTAAAGTATTGAATTTGACAAACATTTTATCGTGTGTAAGGGGTTTAAAACCGTAGATAGCATTAAAATACAAACATTATATCAAATAAAAGTGTTTATGGCTATTTCTGAGATATTCCTTAACATAAATTTGAATTTTTCAAAACATTTACTTTTTTTGAAATGCTATGACACATTCTTTTGTTTCCTACAATGTGTAACAAAGAGTATGGAATTTTAAGCTAGCGCAAAGTGACCTGCTTTTCAGAAATCTGACTATCACTCAGCCTGCAGTATTTTTCTTACCCAAACAGGAAAATGTATAATGAAACCATTTCAGAATCGTTTATCTGAATTAACATGAAGTAGATAGTAAACAAAACTTTCCAAGAATATTATTCTGTGGAATAAATATAAAAATAAACCATAATTTGGTAGAAAAATAATGTAGATGTAACACATCAGACTATTTAAAAATGTTTGTATGTTTGGAATGTAATTAATGGGTGTATGTAAGCATGTATAATATCTTATAACTAAAAAGCGATGGGACAAGTTTTCATGAAAGTTCAAAACATTCTTCAAACTCTGCCATCCACAAATTGTAACTAAAATAAAGATAAATTAGGGAAATGTTGTGAGAAAAGGAACCAAAATAACGCAAAAAAGATTAATTCCTATTGGCTAAAATATCCAGAAGAAAAATGTCTCGGTTTCAGTATGCTAAAGGTTTTGGCATCTCGAAATGAATGTGATCTTGAATATTTCTTAAGAAACCAATTGGTTATTTGAAAACATTTATCTTCTTTGAATTCAATAAACTCAAAATCTAACACTTATTATAACGTTCTACTAAATTATACACCCAAACTGAAATAAACATTAGTTGTATCACCATAAATAAACGATGGTGCTCCGCCTGTATGCCTAAACCTAAATGTTTAATACAAGCAGCCCTCAGTGACAGTGCCTTTCTTGGTCCATGGTTATGCAACTGAATAATAATATCCTCATCTGCAGCACTTAAACATTTTAAAACTAAAAATATAATTAAAAGTGTAATAATAAAGTATTTTTCGCAGGTAAATTATTTCTGTGTGCTTTATATTAACTATATATTAGAATTATAAGATTATTATTATTATTATTATTATTATTATTACAAGTATTACTTCATCACAATATTATTTAATGTTTTTTCAAATTTGAATGTCAGCAACTAAAACATTTTAACGCTAAAGAATTTGAATATGTACACTGTCATGCGTAAATAGTGGTCCATTTCTTTAGATCGCCATAGCGTTTTTCCCTCAAAGTTTCCATTTTCACGTATACATCTAACTTCTTACTCCACCCAGCCGGTTTCAGTTCTCTATGTGATTGGCATGAAAAACAATTCAGGGGAATAAAAACTACCAATGAACGATATTTATAATCATCTATGCGAAATGAAGGGGTGGTTCAAATACTACCGCCTCTATGAAATAGTTTCACCACGATTACTACGCAGGCCTTGCAGAATAACAGGTGAGGCAGTATTTTTAACACTTAAATAATTTCAGTGTAATTATATAATATGTAAATTCCATAACAGCCCGCCTTGAAGCAATATGTGTATGTAATAATTTGTAAAATGTATGTAACAGTTATTGCATATGTTTGTATTATTGTATCCATGTGTATAATGTTATGTGAATATATTACGTAATTTAATAATGCAGAAACTGTGAGAATAATGGGTTAAAAGTTGCTAACAATGTGGTAACAGTGAGGAAACCTTGAGGCAATAATTAATTACAAAGTTTAAAATGTTACTTGTGATTCTTGGAAGCAATAATGTAATTTTACTGACAGTTTATAAAAATAGCCAATCAACAATCAGAAAAAGCTTTAGTTAAATGAAGGCATTCTTTTGGGTTAGGAATAGCCAATCAGAGACTTGAAATACAGAAATTTACAAGTTTAGACGGTTGAAATCAATTCAGTTGCCTAGAGACAGTGTTAGTAACCGGATGCGAGATTTAATACGTATTCGTGTGAGACGGAAAATAAGTTTACGTGTTAAAAAGTACAAGTAAGTAATAAAAGAATCTCACACCTCTATATCAGTGAAGTCTTATTTAAATCATGTCAAGCATTAATAAAAATGGAGTGAAGTAAAATTATAATCTGTGTAAGCCTACATTCTTAAGTCGCACCACAACCCTGCCAAGACATCCATGTCTCTATAATAAATACTGACGCAGCCAAGGCAAACTGTTTACATAATGTTTATAGAAACAGTCAAAATTACAAAATTAATAATATGTTTCAACTTAGGGCAAAGACTACCGGAAAGCGGGTACTATACGTGTGGTTGCAACGAATTTCAAGTTCGGTTCTCCAACAGTTGAATTATAATACAACTCCATCAATACGAGCTACTCCAAATCGTTGATGCCACAAAGAGTTATTTAACTAAATTCTGTGTTTTAAAGAGTTCTACATTTCATTGTGTAGTACGTTTTCTTCTATCCCTTAACATTTACCAGTTATACAAGATTCTGGAAAATTCCTTCCGAATGACTTCACAAGCTATTCCCATAAAATTCAAAATTTAAATTTTATTTTTAATATAAGTATCTTTAATTTATGGTATTTTAATCAAAATTGTTGCCGCCATTTATAGAAAATCACAAATTTCGAAAAATGTTCCATGAGAAGCGTAGTTTGGAGTGGGGATACTTTCTTGAAAATCTTTGTGTCTTATCTTTAGAAGACACTGAACCTAAATACCAAGTTTGGTATTTATCAGACTTTTCGTTTTAGAGATATGCTGTTCACAGACATACACATTCGGTCCTTGTTTCTAAAAACGCTTTTTTTGGGTTCAGGTGAACCTGAAAACATATATTTCCTGGAAATATCGGTATAGAATTTTTAGTCGGAATGTAATACTTTCTCTACCTGCTATGTTGTGGTAGAGAAATCAAAATAAAAGGGTAGGTACAGTATTACTTGTCAAGAAAATCTATATTTTATCTTTAAATTTCCGTTCCTCAGAGTTTCTATAGACGAATAAGTAAAGGAAGGTGAGAAATTGGGAAATCCATGTTCTTTAGACAAATAAACAAAGCCCATACAGATGCATACAGACTTGATAACAAGGAGGGGGAGAGAGACTTGGCCGAGATGTACAATTGAGTTGATAATTTGCCCCGTCATCGACCGTAGCATATAATGAGCTGTCTTAACGCCGTCACAAGTCGCGTTGTCGTCGCGAGAAATCTCGTGCATGGAAATGTTAGAGACAGATCGATACCCTCGCTAAGAGCAAGGTAAGGAAGAAAAGGGGACGTGGGAAGCGAACAACGATCATTTTCGTGTATTATTGCTGTTCTCTTTTATTCTTTCCTGCTTTGTCGCCCTGAGCCGGATGGCCTGTCTTTTGTGGATAACAAGAACATGAGCAGAGAAGGAAACTCGCTGCAGACGGTAGAAAAGTGGCACAACTTCACCTAGAGAAGGAAAAAGCGTGTATCCGGGAGCCTTTCAAACGAGGGTTATTTGCTTGCAAATGAGGAAAGATGCATTTATACGATTCTTTTCCGCAGCAGCGTTTACCTTCTCTCAGAAATGCCGTTCTTGAAGAAAGCCTGGTAATGGGTTTTCTGAAATACGTGATATTACAGCAGTTTACAGTAATTGTATTTACTAAAACCGTTGAAATCTGTACTGGAAATAAAACGGAGGGGTAGGAAATATAAAACAACCTCACGATACATTTAACATTTTCTAAAGTTTCCTAAATGTCAAAGGGCTATATTAAAATGGGTTTCATGCAGAGGTCACCATACGATTTATGACGTGTTTGTATTTTAACTTAAGGCAATGTGAAATTTGCTAAAAAATTCAAAGTTCTTATTTTTTGTTCCAATTTTATTAGGCCTGTAAGTTGTACTTTCACTCTACTTAACTGCTGTTTTTAAAGCCACAAGTGGCTATTTAATTGTTCCTGTGCCATTTAGTTAAAATACCGAGTTAAACTTTAAACTCCTTTTTAATTAATTGCATTTTTTTTGCTTTCTCTACCACGTAGGGAAAATATTGCATTCCACCCAAAAATTCGATATCGGGATTTCACCGGAAATACATGTTTTGCGGCCCCCTGAATAAAAAAATTATTTTTATAAACAAGTTCCGTGTGTGCGGCTGTGTGTCTGTGGTCTTAGAACAGCATAACTCAAAAACAAGCAGCCGGATAAATACTAAAGTTGGTATTCAGGTTTAGTACGTTAAAAGATGGGACACGAAGATTTTCAATAAAATCTCTCAACCCAGAATACGCTTAACATGGAAAATTTTTCAAAAAAATTTATATTTTCATTAATGGTTCTAACGATTTTGATTAAAGTATCATATGTTTAAGATACTTTCATGGAAAACGAAATGTATATCTTGAATTATTCTGAATGAATTTTTCATAAGTAGTTAACCATATGAGATAGATAACGTTTTACTACACAAGAAATATAGAACTCGTTAAAACAGCAATTTATGGCATATACTTTTTTTGTCGAGAGAACATTTTCCGAAATATTCCTTGTTATTTGGTTAATTTTCCAATATTTGTAGCTTTTCTCAAATGGGAATTCTTATTAGTTTTTTATGTCCTGGACATGCAAAGAGAATGGTATGTTTCACATACCAACCAACACTTAAAAGATTTGACTATGCATAAAGCCTACGATATTCCGCTTAGAGTCTAAGAAAATTTGCAATACGACAGTCTGCAAATTTTTATATCCATTAACATGAAGTAGAATGAGAAGAAGTGTTTGTAAACGTATTTTGTACAAGAGTAGAGAAAGTCATGTGGGTGTAACACAGTTTTATCATTATCTCCCTGGTTCAAAATGCTCCTTTGACTACATTTTATAACCAATTATCTTTAAATTGTCACAAAAGCTTCAGGAATTACGATTTATAGATGGTTGTGAACTGTTGAAACATATTAAATAGTTCAGCTGAAAATATTGAAAAATTCGGTAACAAATATACGACTAATTTCTTCTCTTAAATTAATTAAAATTAAGAAGTACCTACACAAAGATTTCTTTGTTTGTATACTAAGCTCAAATCAACATTCTGGGAGAGAGGGATAAACCGCACGAACCAAGCAGCATTTCATATGACCGTATCAAAAAGTAATTAATTAGATTAAAAGAAGTAATTTCTACAACTGTTGAAATAGCTCGTTAAATTTTGTGTGTGCTATACGTTCTGAGTATATAGCAAAAACTCCAAGCAATTAGAAGAAAAGTTTAGCTTTTTGGATTTTATAGATACACTACCTTAACACCCTAAAAGCTGGCAATTTCCAGGTGTAGGTGCAAATAACAGGATTTTTTTTCCGTTTTCAATGATTGAAATCTTTAAACAATATTTTGTAAAAAGCCATGACACCAAAGCTAAGAATTATTAACAAATTAAAATTATTCGTTTACTATTAGTTCCCACAATTCCACTCGTGTTATTGTGTTAACTGCAGAGGCCCTTTTTTGCCTCTCCCCCTGACACTAGTCGGTCCTTCTTTTTTTCCATTGTGTGAACACCAGTGATAAAATTACTTTTTGGGGGTTTTAATAGAAGTTCGACTACAATTTGTGCCTCTTTCTTACTAGTATACTGTTTCAGTAATAACTGGTTTGCATATATGCGTAATAATATACATCTCACAATGTGCCATACCCACTGGGTGTCTGGTTCTAGGTGGAGGACATGCGGATCTTCGCAGAAGTTTCTTCAAAATCCAAAAATTAATAATCATATGGGGCCGCCTTGGCATTGGCAGCCCATTAAGCCTCATTTCAGTAATATCAACGTCACTCTGCTCCAGGAATTAGTCTCCTCTTTTCACTCAGTTAAGCACGCCTTTCTGTGATGGTTAATGTTGCACAAACAGATCACAAACAGAGCATTTTTGGAAACATGTCCGTGTGTGTGTCTCTGTGTGTGTGTGTGTGTGTGTGTGTGTGTGTGTGTGTGTCTGTGAACAGCATAACTCAGAAACGCACAGCCAGATAAACACGAAACGTTGTATTTAGGTTTAGTATCTTCCAGAGAGGCGACACGAAAGTTTTCAAGAGAATTCCCCCATATTACACTTTACATGGAACATTTTTTGAAAATTTTAATTTTCTCAAAAATGGCTAACGATTTTGATTAAAATATCATGTGATTAAGAAATTGCCATGACAAATGAAATGTATATCTCGAATTTTCCGGGAATGTCCCCAAAAGTATTCTTGATCGTAAACGAGTTTTGCATAACTGGTAAACCATAAGAGATAGACAAAATTTTACTGCGCAAAAAATGTAGATCGCGTTAAAATACACAATTTATGTCATATATATTTTTTATTGAGTGAACCATTTTAGAGATATTGCTTGTTATTTCCTTAAATTTTCCAATTCTTATACTTTTTCTCAAATTCGTTATTCATTTTTTGTCCTGGTAATACAAAGAGAATGGAATACTCCACATAGTAACCAGCTCTTAAAATATTTGACTATCGCTTAAAGCCTAGCAATTCTCCTTGCATCTACAAGAAAATTAACAATATGATTAACATCTCGATATCTTGATTAGCATGAAGCATATGGAGAATAAGCGTTTGTAAAAATAGTTTGAGAATAAGCGTTTGTAAAAATAGTTTGTACAAGAGTAGAGAAAGTCATGTGAGCATAACACATCAGATTTTTTAACATTCCTTTAGGTTTCTCAATAGGACCCTACACTTGATCACCCTATATGGTGATCAACCTTGCCGAGGAATGCGCTGTCTTAATATATTCAGATTGCAAAGCTCTTGGCTGTTCTTTCTAGGTGAATATCATTGTCAAAACTTAGTAGAATTTATGAATGGCTGGAAACATAAAGTGCAAATCGATATGGTAAGCCCCTCAGGGAGATCCAATTCTTTATCAACATTTATTTTGATTCTTTGGTCATCCTGAAGTTATATTCTAATGTTGCATAAAATTTCTAAACAACATGTTACGTCATGCTGACGCACATACATGCACACACACGTTATTTGAATGCATGAAAGATATGCTCAAATGTTGTTTAGAGCTGTTGTTAAAACAGCCTTTCATTTATCAAACTGACTGCACAAGTAATTTCTGCGTGTTGCTAGGAGTTTGTCAATCTAAACAGAGTCGGTCTTGCCAGACAGTTATGGCTATACAAGTGATACAGATTTTAAATTACACAAATTCCAGCACCTGTTAGGCACAGTTAAAGGTATACTTCTGAAAGAGTCAGAAGATATATTACTTTCTATACTAGTATAGTAAGTAGGGGAAGTATTGTATTCCACCCAAAAATTCGATACCGAGATTTCACCAGAAATATATGCTTTGACACCCCCTGAATCCAAAAAAAAGCATTTTTGGAAACATGTCCGTGTGTATGTCTGTGAACAGCATAACTCAGAAACGAACAGTCGGATAAACACCAAACTTGGTATTTAGGTTCAGTATCTTCCAAAGATGCGACACGAAGGTTTTCAAGAAAACCCCTCCACCCCAGATTACCCTTTACATGGAACATTTTTCGAAAATTTTAATTTTCTCGAAAATGGCTCTAACGATTTTGATTAAAATATGATATGTTTAAGATATTTTTATGAAAAATAAAATGTATATTTTGAATTTTCTGGGAATGTCTCCAAAAGTATTCTTCATAGTGAAAGACTTTTGCATAACTGGTAAACCATAAGAGATAGACAAACTTTTACTATACAAAAAATGTAGATAGCGTTAAAATACACAATTTATGTCATATACTTTTTTTCTTGAGTGAACCATTTTCGAGATATTGCTTGCTATTCCTATAAATTTTCAATACTTATTTTCTCAAATGGGAATTCTTTATTCGTTTTTTTGTCTTGGATATGCAAAGAGCATTAATCTGTGGCAAAGATAATGGTGCTGCACCTAGCAACCAACTATTAAGAGATAGGTCTATGCTTAAAGGCTACTGTATTTCTATATTTCCCTTGCAAATACAAAACAAGGGGAACATAGTAGGCCTTAAGCGATAGTCAAATATTTTTATAACTGGTCGCTATGTGTAAAATGTAATTCTCTTTGCATGTCAAAAGATCGTTTCTGCAAATGTTTATCTCGATTAACATGAAATAGATGGAGAATAAGAGATTGTAAAAACAGTTTGTACAAGAGTAGAGAAAGTCATGTGAGTGTAACACATCAGAATTTTTTTAAATGGTACGAAGTCCTAGACATAACATCACTATTCCACGGTTCAGATACTTGTCTCTAAGAAAAGTAAACACTAAAGAAGGCTAGAGGCATAAGAAGTAAGGTTATTGATACCATTAGCTGCATATAAAATGTTAATAACAAACAGTCTTCTTCCTTGAAGAACTTGAAACTGCAAGAATTATAGAACAAACTGAAAAATTCATATTGCAATGCCATGACCATGTGAACGGAATGGATTCTGATCGCATCCAATAACTATAAACCTACAGAATGGTGGGATATTGGATGCCCCAGGAAGAGCTGTAAAGACAGTTTGAATAAGAATTATGAATTATGTGGGGATGGTACGGGCCCTATATTCTAAACCTTAAAATATGGTAATTGAAGTTGCGTCATCAGACAGGAATGTAATTTATAGTGTTATGATTTACAATTTTATAAAGTTTTATAGTTTCTTTTTTAAAAAGATTTTGATACTTTTTATGGTCGCTCTTTAACCGCTGTAGTAAGCCGTCCCATTCTATATCGGGCTTGAAACACCAGTAATTTTGCTCAGAAACTTCTTTATCAGGTTTGAAGTTCTTTTACGTGGCGTAAATCTACGACACAGGACCACCGGTTTTACTTCCCTTCGGAAGGAAGCTATGCTAAGGAGTTTTACATCCATCGCCCTCCTCCGGTTTTGAACCCGCGACTCGGGAACTAGAGGCTAGCATGGTAACCACTACACCATGGAGGACGACAGCTTTTAATATGATGCCACTTCTTTGTCATAAGGAGATTTCTGCTTGGCCGGCGCAAGTATTGGTTTGTTATCAAGGTGAGACTTTAAGGTTACTTTCTTGTTGATTTAGAACTCCATACCAAGATATGTGAAATTTTTTGAGGCCTTCAGTCCTTTACCTCGTTCATGGTTTTAATTGGCCCCTCTTTTTGACACGTGGCAACAACAATGAATAGGTCCAGTAGTGGCCAGAACGCAGCCGAAATGAAATTCTGTATCTTATATAGCTACGATAGGCAAACCGAATATTTTCATTCGACTGTTTTCATTCGCTTTGGAATTCGTATAAATATGTTGACCGGTAGTCATTACAAGTTAGTTTTCATTCGATAGTCGTACAGTCGATTATACACCCGGAAACCTTTAAATTGGCCGGCGTCTGAGAGACGGAGCTCGAATTGAATAGTATAATGAATGCTCGGGTAGCCAGGCTTTCTTCACAAGACTGCATATATTATTGTAGTAGTTATAACGGGGAACGCAACTACAATTACAGAAGTCTTTTGACAAAGCAATTCATATATGAGATTCCAACAGACAGATATTTCAGCATACTGAATATTTGTAATCAAAATTCACTCTATAGATTTATGATTCTGAAGTGCATTATGACTAAAGCTTGTGACTAAAATGAAGGCTTACTGCAGCACTTTTGGCTCAGTGGTATAGAGTTAGCTTGCTGTTTAAATCTCCGTGTAGCTATTCAAATTTTTTGCCCTTTTGTTTTAAATACACGAGTAAAAATACCAAAGGCTTCTTCAGTTTTTATGTATGTGACGTTTGTTTACTAGTCCGTACCGGTGTATGACAACCATTATATTAATTTATCGGTTGGGAGGAGGTTTCACACTCAGCCAGTTCAATTTATAACCACAAATGTTACCATTATTGCAATTATATTTGTAATTAAATGATGTAACACAAACAATATTATTTAACTATATTATATTTGGAAAAAATAAAAGATAATCACTCTGGAGATTTGAACTGGAGGTGCTTGGGGAGAAGTTAAGCCCTTGACCACTGCTCCAAGCTAAGCACGATGTGAAGATGTATAGTGGCTTATATTATAGAGTTAGGCAAAGCGGCGCACAGAAGTTGACGGCTGTAAACCGCGTGTTCACTCGAAGGAACTTTGAAAAATTTGACTACTCAAGCGACTGGTCGTATTTAGTTTGACCAAGTGTACGGTTGTATTCGGCTCTGTAATGCATTATAATGATATTCGCAATATAGATGTAAACATGATGTTTCCATGAGGTCCAGAAACAGAACTTTGGCCCTAAAGGGGTAATTGTTAAGTTTTCAATCAAATAAAACATTTACATTACACAGTTATTAATTGTATGTATACTCATGTGTATCATGATTGTGCTGTGGTAGGTTGTGGTCTGCGTTTGGAAGTACCTATAATTTTCGAAATTGGTCTGGCGTGATTAAGCATAATAACAGTTTGACCTTAATTGTTTATAGTTGAGTGCATGGAAAACTAATAAATGCATACTACGTCCAAACATGTTATTAATTTTTTGTAAAAAAAATTTCTGCTCCAATTTATCGCAGGTGCTTCGTACAATTTATCCTCCAAATGTCACACATAATATTATAACCTAAACTAATTAAGGGCACTGAAAGACAAAGATGCCTAATAAAATTCCATTTCTCATTTTCTGTGTGATAAAAACATACAAAAGCTTAACATACAATTGGGTTTAATGAGCAATTATCCCTTTATATTTGCCAATTTAAACATGGCGGCGCATAACCATGTCCGTTGTATTATTCCCTTCTTCTCTATTTGCCGTAACTCGGTTTTTACTTTTTCTACCACGTACAAACGGGGTAGAGGAGGTATTGCATCCCACCAAAAAATTCTATATCGAGACTTTACCGGAAATACATATTTTGAGGCCTTTGAATCCAAAAAGCATTTGTAGAAAAAAGGTCCGAGCGCGCGCGTGCGTGTGTGTGTGTGTGTGTGTGTGTGTGTATGTGTGTGTCTGTGTGTATGTGTGTGTCTGTGAACTGCATAACTTAAAAACTAAAGATTTGCTATTTAGGTTTGTTGTCTCCAAAGATGCGACACGAAGATTTTAAAGAAATCCCCACCCCAATTACCCTTTACATAAAGCATTTTCGAAAATTCTGATTTTCTAAAAAACGATTAACGATTTTGGTTAAAACGCCACACATGAAGGATCTTTACATGACAAATAAGTTGTATATCATTAATTTTCTGAGAATAGCCGGAAAATTCCTCTTCATTCGGAAGGAATTTTGTATAATCTTATATAACTTGTAAACGTTAAGCGATAGACGAAAATGTACCATACAAAAAAATGTAGAACTCTTTAAAACACACAGTTTACTTCAAGTACGTTGATTGTGGCATAAGTAGTTTCTGAATATCCGTTATCAAAAGACCTAAATCTTCAATACTTATCATTCTTTTAAAATCCCATCGATTTTAGTTGCTTTTCACGATTTCATTCATGGAAACGGTATGGGCTTTTAAGGCTAGTATATAGCGTCCAGTTCTTGAACATTTGATTATCGCTGTTCTCTTTGTATCTATAATGAATGTGTAATGTAGCTATTTTTGCAAAGGGTTATTCGGTTTTAATATAATAGATAGAAAATAAGCCTTAGTAGGAACAGATAGAGGATAGAGAAAGTCATGTGACTCTATCACACCAGATTTTTTCCATATTTCAGGTGCACTCTTCTCAAAACCCTATTTTTTTCATTGATTCAGTAGTTACTGTGTAATAACAATTTATGGTAGTATCATATGTTAGCTTCTTTAGCGTCCCAATGACATCACAGTGACATTTTTATTTTGTTTTATTCATTCCTCTTTCCTGTTTTTCCAATTAATATCACTTATGGGGTGACATTAATTTTAATATGTGATATTTATTTTAAAATGTAATTAACGTAAGGTAAGGCGGCGCGATGGCCGAGTGGCTAGACCGTTTGCCTCTCACCAAGACGACCGGGTTGAATCCCAGGGGAAAAACCCGTTTGGGCGGGTTCTCCGGTATTCCCCGCCTTTCATTCCACCTACTGCTTCATCATCACGTTTCCTTTCTTCTATTTATCATATTATTTACTTCCTCGCTCTCATACCAGATATCGGGCTGATCACCCAACATAGATACTCTATTTGTTCCAGAGCGTCTGCTCTTCAACAGGCCTCTGACCCCAGGCACCCTCTGGGGGGTGTGAGTCCTTTATACGTGGAGGGTAAACACGAAAGAAGAAGAATGAACGTAAGACAAAAATTTATGAAAACTTATGAAGGTTAGTGCTGTAATTTGCGAAGTCAAGAACATTACGGAAGCTATAAGATGAGTTAAGCACTACCTGCTTCTAATTTCTACCCCCCATAATAAATTTGGATCTAATACATTTCTAATTCTCTCATAACAATAATTGCATTTACTTTATGACTACTGGTGAGTACTCGTATATATCATCACACCATATTTATCTTAACACATTGTTGTCGTATCGATTGGTTGTGTGACTTGGTTGGTTGGGTTGCGGTTCGTAGGGAAGAGAACATCGGCTTTACTTCCCTTCCGAAGGAAGTCATGCTAAATATTTTTACGCCTCCAGGTTTGAATCCACGACTTCAGGAACTAGAGGATAGCATGGTACCCCTAGGCCATGGAGGACGACAGTTAGTACGACGAGCTAAATAATTGTATAAGCACATAGAATTGCAAACATTAGAAATCGGCGAACTGATATTTTATAATTGTTAACCGAGGAGATTGTTTATTTCGATACTCGTAGACAATATGTCTTTTTCAAAGAGGTTAACTTGGTGGACTGGGAATGCGAAATCTTCATATTGTAACAAATGAGAACACCGCTTACTGAGAAAACACACCTTATTTATCACAAGCTACTCAAATTAACACCAACGTTACACTTGAGTCATTGGGCATGCACACGGAATACAACACAACTGATCCGTTGAATCAAGTCACAACTGAACTCTACGACTCACAAATGATTGCTGAGTTACAACTGCACTGTCCATTTGCACTGTCATTTCTAACAAAACTCTACTCAGCAACACAGCGTCCTGGCGAAAGCAGTCCCTTATATAGGTCTCTCATACAAAGCGGAACTTTCGAGAACAGGAACCTACTAAAACATGACCTAAAACGAAGATTCCGGACAAGTAAGCTGCACATAAAATGGCTTTTTATTGCACACTCGCTATTGTTCTATTATTTCCGACTGCCGGTCGCAAACCCCACTCATGTCCCGGGCCGGGATGCGGCCCCCAGGTAGCACCGCGCGCACGCTCACACTATTCACGAGTTTTACCTCTATTTCGTTGCATATGTTAAGGTTTTCTGCATTATGTAAAGCTTATGTAGCTTTAATGTTTTTAAATATGTATATAGTCAAAGAGAGGGTACAAATGTTTAAAATTTAAGCTACTATAATTATTTTAAAAATATCCCTATTCCGGACGAGGATTGTTCAATGGCCAAAGGATACTTCGAGTTTATGCAGTGTTTCCGGAACTTCAAAGACTGTAGGGGAAAAGTTAATGAAGTCAGACGTTCCACCGATGTTTCACGTCTTTTGCGTCATTGTAAAGGGATTTTCGTCTGTTATTTACGAGTAGGAAATTACAATTGTGAGGACCATGATGGAGGATTAACTATAAATATCCTATTGATCATTGTACGATGATTTTATAAAGAACTTGGGGGGGGGGGCTAAATAAATGAAACTCACTAATTCCTCATTTGAGTTTAAAAAGCTATCCGTGCAACATCGGGTAAGCCAGTTAGTCCTTGAGGCAGTATTTTAATACGTGAATAATTTAAATTGTTATTTATAATAGATAAATTAAATAACAACCCGCCTAGAAACAATATGTATATAATAATTATTTAAATTGTATGTAACAGTCATTGCAGATGCTTATTTTTATTGTAAACATATTTTATTAATGTTATGTGATTACTTTACATACTCTAATAATGCAAGAACTGTGAGAATAGTAAATTTTAGATTGATAACAATGAATAATAATAGGTAATTGTGGCAATAATATGTTTATAATTTGAAAATGTACTGGTCATGATTAAATCGACGATGACGTAGTTTCAGTGACAGTTTTAAAATTAGCCAATCAACAGCAAAGAAAAGTTTTAAGTTAAATGCAGAATTTCTATTGGACTAGAATTAGCCAATCAGAGACTTGCATTACCGAAGCCTAAGGTTTTAACCGTTTAGGTTATTCAGTTCCTGGCAAGACGTGGTAGTGTATAGATAGAAAAATGTGTTCTCTACGGGCGTTTAGTAAAAACAGATATACGCGTTAAGTGAGTGTATAAAAGTTTCTCACAGTTCTTTAAAAAGTGTAGTGGTTTATAAATATGTGCAAGAAGTTAAAATAAAAGTGAAAATTTAAAAGTTTAATTCTGTGACGTCTACAATAATTGTAATTACCACACCCTGTATAAGAATCCTAACTCTAAATTAATACTGGCGCAAATGTGACAAATTCAAATAGTAATATTACGTAAGCATTAAATTCAAACCGACGCTCAAAAACAACTATAAATATATAATAACTCTTCAAGTTTTTCGTAAACATTTATGACACAACATTACGTAACAGCATCAAAATCATCTGCAAATTAGCGGACATACATGGGGCTAACTCAAAACAGCATCCACTCAAAAAGCAGCTAAAAGTAATACGTGAGCCAACTCCGGAACCCACATACTTCAAAGTTGAAGAACATAACCACCTTTTTCAAATTGGCTCCCATACGTGGGGCAGTTAAACCTACAGCATCTATCTATATTTCTTCTCCATCCTAAACCAATTTCTATAATATTCCACATCTAGTGATATATGTGCCTATTTCTGTTACGAGAGTACGTACTGTCTAAGAATGGGAAAGCTTGGGTAGATGTATTCAAGTGTGTCATACTTGCTGCAGGAAAAGGACGAAGAGATATTAATCCGCACTGTGTAAGCAAATAGCTTTTTGCAAATGTTAGAGGTTATATATAAGTTCAGATATTAAACCCAGTATGTACATGGTGTACAAAGCAAATGTGCTGATGTGCTCCTGCATAACAGCAATATCAAAAGATTTTTTCTTTATCGCTGGATACGAAGAAGAAATTTCATAATATAAAAAGCTGCGGCTAAGAAAGAAGCAGACATAGCGTCTGAAAGCTCCCCAAAGCGAATTGCATACTTGGATGCACTTTACCTGGGAGAAATCAGCAAAAAAAACCAAAACCTGGCTACATGAGATGTGAAAAAACGTACAACGTCTAACTCTTCATCCATCTCAGCTGGATTTCTTGCTTTCCCACATCTTTGATCTTCTACCCCAGCACTGTGTGTATCTCTATCTCTCTTTCTCTTTAGCCGCACCATTAAACAATTTCTGTCTTTAGCCGATAGCAGCCTCGCTCTCAAATGATGCGTTACGCAACCCCAAGATAAATTTAAAAATGAGGCACAAACGAGCCCGAAAAAACTTCCGTCAATGACTTTAAAAGTACAACGGGTCATTTATTAAATCTCTCTTCATTTCGTTTGACATTTGTGGATTTCGGATTAGGGAGAGACTCCGTTTTCTTATATAATTTCCGAAAAAAGCGCACAAGAAATACACGGAAGTGTAAGTTATTGCAGTGTCTGTGGTACTTAGATAAACTGCATGATTAAGAGAAATAAGGTAAACTGACACTGGTCACCAATTTTTACTTTTTATAGCACGTACGTAGCAGGTAGAGAAGGTATTGTATTTCACCTAAAAATTCTATATCGAGATTTCATCCGAAATAAATGTTTTGAAGACCTCTGAATGAAAAAACATATCTTTAGAAAACTGTGTGTGTGTATGTTTTATGAACAACATAAATAAAAACGAAAAGTCAGTTAAATACCAATCTTTAATTTCCAGTTCAAAGTCACTAAGATTCCTAACAAAAGCCCCCAGCCCAAGCTACCCTTTACATGGAAAATTTTTCGAAATTCTAGATTTTCTCAGAAATAGCTTTAATAATTTTTATTAAATTACCACATGTTTAAGATATTTACATTATGGATATTTGTTATACTGGCAACGATTTTTGCCGAATATCTTAAAACATATAAACGTGGAGATTACCGTGTTTACTATTAGAAACCACAATTATTCTAAACCTTTATTGCACTGATTAGATAATTTAGCAACCGTACAAAAGCTATATAAAGTGTTGCAATGCGCTTCAAACACTAGAGCTTAATATTTATGTTTACATACGTAGTTCATAATATGCAGCCAAATGTCTATTTGAATTTGAATGTCTTATAAGATTCAATTAAAAATATTTACTCCTATTACGAAATTTCCCCTTTGGAAGTAATATGTAAATACATTTACAGTAATAACTCGAATATGCAGTATTTGTATGCTGGTCCTATAAGTAGTTATAAAATATGTATGCGTAATTTTAAAGCTGCGCAGAATTATATAGATTGTGTAGTAAGCGATTCTGTTAAGCATTATACCAGTCTGAAAATTTATTGAAGGTCTCTTTCTTATTTTCAAGAACAAGTGCGTCACGCACTAAGAAAAACTACCTGGCTCGGCACAGGTGGAAATTTCCACATCGCCCCTTAAATATCGGCAACTTCTCCGGCATCGAAGATCGACATTCAGGAAGGTATAACTTACAGGGAATTATCGGATATGCTGCACTATTCGGATCCATGCAAACTTTAGCACGCAGGGTGCCTGCTTGCTACGAAATTCTTTTCCTGATATTTCTATCCATTTATTCCTAGATAAAAATTATAGATTTTAAATAAACAGTTTTATAAACTTCCTAGCTGATTATCTTGAAAACAGATTTGCTTCATTTGAGGAGAAGAAAACAATAATATTTACCTTTTATATTTTGAAGGTAATTTATTGACAGCTGAATTTTACTAAATGGAAACCTCAATTTTTGAAAAATTTTGTTTTTCACATGAAACAACTTTTTTCGAAAGATTTTGTTATAAAACTAGCCATTATATTATAAAATACTAAAGAAGTCTGAAAACTTATAAACGTTAATACTTTGGAAGATTAATTTAAGTATCATTATTTTAATTTAACGCAATACGAACGCAGTTTAAATGCGGACATTGGGCTTATTTTCAAATTCTTAAAATATTTTGTGTAATAACGGTTGATTTAACTTAAACAAGTGCTTCAGACAAAATTGATTTGCTTTTATGCATACAGAAACGACAGGAAGAAATCAACGCGGCTTCTCTGGACAAATCGCATTTGTTATAGTTTCTAGGGTACTTCATGACGCCATGACTTCATTTTATTGGATGGTGTTGTCACCTTGTAGATGCTATCCTGCCTTGTGCTGTGTATCGCACAATAAACACACTTATGTTAGTTCTGTCAATTCATTGGCAAAATACGAATAGGTATAGGCGAGGAACGACGACCGATTTTGTCAATATTTCGCGAGGTTAATTGCGAGTATACAGCAAATGTCTCCTTGGAAATGTTCTTGAATATAAGTAAATTCCCGGGTTATTAGCATTTTAGTCCTCAAGAATCAGTTATACGTCCTCATATAAATTATTATAAATTTCCTAACTATTTACATGTTCTTACAGAGGCAAGCTGTAGCCTCCTTCAACGCATAAGGGTGAAGGAGGCGCCAGCGGATATGTTAACACCTATTAACACCCCTACAGACAATCGGAAATCGGATGTAGATTAGTTCCTGTAGAATGTGTGCAATAAAAATCTGTTAAACTGGAGTTCCCGTTTAAAAACAATTAACTGAACATCAAAATACCTTGAAAATATGCACTAATTAAACTAGCTATATCATTGCTTTCCCTCCTCAAATAAAAAAATCACCATATATTGATTTCTTCAAAACGTGTTGCTTTTAAAGTAATCAGCTGGGACGATTTTAGATCATCCTGCATATTACAAAGTAATATATCGAATGTCGGTTTTAGCCATAGATTTTTCTAATAAACTGCATTAAAATCTTTGTTGTAATTCAATTAGGAATTGCCCAACATGACATGCAAATTGGTTTCTCATGAACACCCCATTCTATGCAATGATAATGTAGCTTCATACCTAAGAAAGGAAATAATTTTGCAAAATTTAATAATTCTTAATATTATTTTTAAAATATCTAATGATTTTCTTTGAGCAATGTATAGTTTGGGATAAATTTTAAGTATTTCCAGTTTTATATACTCCAAATTAATGTAGAGATGAATTTCCGTGTCATCAATATCTGTAATCTATTCAGGCTAGTGCCAAAGGGTTTTAATATCTTCATTAATACTGCTGATAGCGACTAGAAACAAGTGGATATAATAAGAAATAGGACTGGAATTCTTGGATGCCTTTATACGTAGTCAATTCACAAGCCCGTTTTATACTTAAAATATCCTTTCGGTTATTTCCTTGAAATCATTAAATTATTGATATAATTAAAGTCTTGAAACATTATTTCACACATCCATTCGTTCATATATATAACATAGGCACAAAAGTCATATCCAAATGCTGTTATTGCCCTATAAAGTCCATTAAGGAATATTTAGCAGGCTATCTCTACGTTGAATCATTTTCCCAATGGGTAAACAGCTTTAACTTATAATTTTTACTCATTTAATATGGCCATCTACGAAATTTCTTTTACTTTCTCAGAATAAGATAAAAATCTTAGGAGATCGCATTCAGGCAACTCTCGGCAAACTGATTCGAAACCGAGCCACCGAATTATTTGACATGCTATCCATAATATTGCGAAAGTGTTTGTAATGTTTCACTGTATAACAAGGGAAAACGCTTTAGAACAGTTAAATTAGTAATAAGTAAAGCAATTTAGGACCCATTATTTTTTTCTTTTATTCTTTTACTATAGCTCTGTATATATTTGTATATATATATTATATACAAAATATATTTTTTCTACATATACATACTGAATGTTACAGAATCCAAGCTTTCAGGATTTACACAGAAGTGTTAGGCAAGCACTTTGATACAGGATTCTTATGGTCTTTAAATGCACGATTGTTTGCAATAGATAAAAATCAAAAACGAGCCAGTACATCACTGAGATTACTCCATGGAGTTGATGCTACTTGCAGATAATCGAGGCTATGCTGTGTTCAAACATTCCATGTGATTACCTACGTGTAAACCTTGAAAGAAACGCGAGAAATTAAAACCGGGCTTAATTTAAACGTACATCATTCATCTGCTTTGATTGCATGAAGATTGAAACCAAAACTATTAGATTGATGGCGGATTACGCTAATGATTGTGCTATTACTACAGCTAGCTGTTATTTGTCTCTCTGAAACAATGATTCTCTATGTGAAAGTTTAAGTAGTGCACCACTGGCCCTTACTGACGCAGAAGTTTACCAGAAAACGATAGAAATGCCGCAATGCCGCAATGATAGCTATTTTCGTGTTTATGAAAGAGAAATGAACTATTTTATAATGGAAATCAGTACTATCCGTATTATTTACTTATCAGTACGCTTTTCAAATGAAAAATCATTAGGTTAGTAACTTTAAAAGTTTGTCGTAGCAAACCATCCCTCTTGTAACTCGTGAATGTGTCGATTAAATTCTGTAACGCTATATATATATATATATATATATATATATATATATATAGTTTTAATATATTTGCAACGGTCATATACGACTTATGAGTTCAATTGTGACCATTGAGTGCAAATTTAACATGTTGCAGATTTAAATGTGTGGCTTTTAATGTTGTTAAATGGTACGCTTATCCTTTTTAACCTCTTGTATAAAAAACTACACGCTTGGCCAATCGTGTCAAAAGCATTTAAGCTAGGTATAGGTCTCGTTTAAAATTATAGGCAAAGTTACAAATTTCAAAACCTATCCTATTATTTTCAACCTCTTATTTATAAAATACAGACGTTAAATTCTGGGTAAGACAGATGTTTATTTTTAACTTGCGTAAAACCTAAAATAAAGATTTATGAGAAAAATTAGTTATAATATTAGTTCTAGCATACTAAATCCTACTGCATGAGCGAATGTGAATCGTTGATTGATCTTCGCCTTATTTTCAATGCTTTTCGAAGGAAAAAAACACGCTCAAAATGCGTAGAATGGTTTTCAATTGCTGACGAAAATAACAAGAACATATTCTGGAGGCATGCCTTCCTCGGCTCTTATGAAAAGCAGAATTTTAATAACTGCGGAATCGATGTCTTGGAAAAAACAACTGCGCACAAGGTAAGTCAATACTAGCGTTTCCTTTTATATTATGTTGCGACTCCACTGTGGTTCACTCTCTAACCGAGATGGTAAAGGGTTTAGCATTTAATAGCTTTCCTTGCGATTTGTTCATAAAAGGTCCCTTAGATGGCGAAAATGTTAAAAAGTTCCTCCTTTCTGTGCATGAGGGCTACCTTGCAATTAAACTTTTGTCGGAAGCGATGGAGCGAAGATTTAAAATCTGTTTGATGTCACTAAAGGCTTCCCACTCCGCGGCTCGCTTCAAAGCCGAAGAGAGAAGTTAAAAATCGTCTTCCTTTGATTTACGAGCTTGCAGACCTCACTTCCTCATTTAGAAGATTAAGAGCTCCATAATTTGTACATATTTGCTACATGAAAATCACTGTGGTGGAATTGATATATACTGAGAGAATACTCACATTCCCATGTTAAAGATCGTAAAGAGATTGCGTTGATTGCAGATTTTTTTCTTTTCTTTTTTGAAAGTAATTATAACTCTCTTAAAAAGTTGAATTTTATTATGATTTCAACTCATTATAATTTTATTAAGATGCTGTAATGTACACGGAATCTGTAATATTACTTTGGGCGAGATAAATTGGGGGAAACCTTGAGAAAAGTGCCAGGCCGTGTGTTTTATGAAGAGAGACAGGCAAAGTATTAAATTTCATATTCTAAACCATGTTTGCTATCATTATGGGAACATTATTTTTACATTTAGTAATGTGTAGAATTCAATGCATGTGAAAAAAATGTAATATTTCATAGCATTTTAGTAAAATATTCATATTTTATAAAAATCTTTATATTTCCTTCCCTCCGCTATAATTGAAGTATTTTTTATTTTTTCTTTCTTAATTTTGTTAATTTTTTTCTTCCAAGTTTAAAGTGTATAAACTCCGTGTAATTTTTGTGTTTAATTTTATGTGTTATTATTAAAAATGGCGAAAACGCTAGCTTATTTGTAAACTACTCAAGTGAACGTATTTAAGGACCTTAACGTATAATGCGTTAGCTTTAAGATACATATTACGTCATATTTTGAGAGCTTCTTCTTTATATTGGCTAACTTTGGCAAAATAATCAATTGTATTCTTCTTATTTTTCCTGCCTCTATTTATAAAGATACACCTTGTGTAGAGAATATCAAATCAGGTTTAAATCGACTGCCTCTATGGTTGAGAGCTCAGCGAGCTGACTTCTCACCCGAGGGTTTCGGTTTCGATTTCCGGCCGGAGGGTGAGAATTTTTCTTTAAATAGGATTATACTCGCCATAGAGTCTGCAACTTTAGATGTGAAAGTAATGTGTGTGTGAAAATAAGTTAGAAACGTGGAAAACCTGCAGTAACCTAATATAAAGGTTCAAATAGTAAAACACTATTAAAATGTTTCAGTCAAAACCCTGATATGACCATAGCAGTTCAAGAGAGCTATAGAAATGAAGTAAAAAAATGGTTTAAAATCCATTCATCTAGCAGATGCCATGGCAGAAAATTAGAAATATAAAGTTTAAAACTCACATAATTCTTCTGCCTATTACAAATCCCGCTCCTTTTATATTACTGCACTCACGCTAAAGCGATTCTATCATACATGTCAGCCAACTGGATGTACTGCGACGTCAGCGAGCAAATCTCTTCTTCCTCCCGACTTTCAGCTATGAACTGGTGAGAAGCATGTGTGGCAAGGGGAAAAAGGACTGATACCGAAGGACTAGCGGACTAAATACTTGGTACTTCCGTGGCTGTAGGACACAAAGCCTGTCCTTCCCTTCCCCCGAACCCCTTACCCAGGAATTCCTGAAACAGTGTTACGTCACACTATTGTCATAATTCACACGTTATTGATCTGGCTGAGTCTACCTTAAAAAATCTGATGTGTTACACTCATGTGACTTTCTCTAGTACAAACTATTTTTACAAACGCTTATTCTCCATATGCTTCATGTTAATCAAGATATCGAGATGTTAATCTTATGGATAATTTTCTTGTAGATGCAAGGGGAATTGGTAGGCTTAAGCGATAGTCAAATATTTTAAGAGGTGGTTGCTATGTGGAGTATTCCATTCTGTTTGCATTACCAGGACAAAAAAAATGAATAACGGATTCCCATTTGAGAAAAAGTGTAAGTATTGGAAAATTTAAGGAAATAACAAGCAATATCTCGAAAATGGTTCATTCAACAAAAAATGTATATGACATAAATTGCGTATTTTAACGCGATCTACGTTTTTGTGTAGTAAACGTTTGTTTATCTCTTATGGTTTACCAGTTATACGAAAGTCGTTCACAATAAAGACTACTTTTGGAGACATTCTCAGAAAATTCGAGACATAAATTTTATTTGTCATGAAATTATCTTAAATATATGATATTTTAATCAAAATCGTTAGCCATTTTTGAGAAAATTAAAATTTTCGCAAAATGTTCCATGTAAAGGGTAATCTGAGGTGGGGGATTTTCTTGAAAACCTTCGTGTCGCATCTCTGGAAGATACTGAACCTAAATATCAAATTTGCTGTTTATGCAACTGTTCGTTGCTGAATTATGCTTTTCGCAGACACACACGGACATGTTTCCAAAAATGCTTTTGTTTTTGAGACAGGAGGCCTCAAAACATGTGTTTCCAGTGAAATATCAGCATCGAATTTTTGAGTGGAATGCAACACTTCCCCTACTTACTATACGTAGTAGAGAAAGAAAAAACAGTTTAAAGGTTTCAAATAAAGCAAAATAGACACTAAAACAACATTCAGTTGTTTACATCACAGGTGAAATATCGATATTAAAATTTATGGTGTATTATTGTACTGTCTCTACTAAGTAGGCGGATGAGATGGTGAATGTATTACCTCTGATTAGCCTAAAAGGTAGGTATCCTGTATGTTCAATGGGAGAGTAACGGGATTGATTTAAATTTAAGAATAATGAACTGAAATTTCTAAAATCCATAAGTTTAGATCGGTTCATTTGAAAATTTATTAAAGTAATAAAGGTTTAATGTAGAACATGTACATAATTGCACGAATATTTTAATATTGTTTCACGAGATATTACTTTCTATTATTTAGTATAACATTTTAAAATTTTACTCCAAAGATGCAATTTACTATTCTTTGAAAAAATTAACATTTATAAATTAAAATCTATTTACTGTTGCGAAATTCTACGCAACATAAAATAAGTCTGCGAAGCTACGAAAGAAAACTCTCTCAGTACACGAAGAAGTTCGTGGTGTGTCTGAAAATTGCAGTATCAGAAGGATTGACACGATCTTATTTATCATATCACGAGAAGCGGCACCATAACAGAACTAAAAACAGAGTAGAGTCTTAATGCCCAATCCTGTGACGTCAAACTAGAGAAAACTAATATTTATGCACCCACATCCAGCACTACAAACAAAAACCAAGCCATTACAGTGATTGGTTTAATGATCGGTGCAAGAGGAGCAATATACCTTACTTGCGCTAATACTGCGCTTTGTCTCTCTGATACAATGATTTTCTATGTAAAAATGTAGGTATCCACTGGTGCATTGACCCTAATGAGAAAGGACAAGACGTGGGCAGCTAAAATTAAGAGATGGCGGAATACATAGGAGTGGTAATATTTGGAAATAGAGCGAATTTGTGGAGAAAAGCACAGAGGCACCTGAAATATATTAATATTATAGAGAGAGAGAGATTGACAGCAGGCACTGTCACAATGCATTGAGAAAGTATCATTAAGCTTACAGTCGGAACTAAAAACAGTATGAGGTGTAGAAGTATGTATTCTGCCTAGAAATAGAGTCAGCAAACAAGGGCTTGCTTGGCTCTGGCTGGAATCATGGCGAGCAATGAAATTTTTTAACGAAGAAGGTATAAGAATCTGTCCCTGGAGTAGAGAGGAAGAAACTTGGGTTCATATTCTGACGCATTGTACTAAGACAGAACACTTGAGGAGAGAGTATCAGCAAGACCCCTTTGTTAACGCAAGGAGACGGTTACAAGCGTGTTGCACCTTCCTGGTTGGGCGGGGCGGAGGGGGAAGCGATTGGTGCATTCTTACACAAAGTTATGCGGCTCAGATCAGAGTGTAAGGAAGAGGGATAAGGGTGGGAGTGGGAGAGCTAATGGCTTAGGGTGGGTATTTATTTGTTTTGCAAACAAAGGTGTGTGTTTGTGAATCAGTTTTTATTCTTCTTCGTTTTTGTGTGAATTTTGTTGTTTGGTTCTCTGTTTTTCTTTTCTTTCCAATTCTTATAAAATATAATTAACATTAAAGTATAATGTCATGAATATAGACTGAAACATATGGACTACAGTGTATTCTATAAGCACGTAGGTCTATCTGAACAGCACGATGTATGAGTTTTTGAACGTGTAAAATGTTAAAGACTAATAAATTCTAACCCTCTGCTGACACAGAATTCCAGCAAAGCCCGTAACTTTGAAAATTCTACTTGTGAAACAGAAATTAACTAGTTTAGAATGGTAATCAATATTCATATTATTATTTATTTGTTTATTTATTTGCGATTACCAGTAAGAGTATTCAAACTAAAATCTATTAGGTTAGTATCCTAAACGCTTGTGTTGCAAACCATAGGCTCCTATATCAAGGTATTCCTTGACCATCCCTTTTGGAACCCGTTAGCGTGTGTTGGTGGTGTTCTGTAACGCCTGATGTTTTCTTTTAGTTCCTCCAATGTACGAGTATGAGTGTTTGTTGCATACACTATATTTTTCAAGTTTGAGGCAGTATTTTTAACACTTAAATAATTTCAGTCTAATTATATAATATGTAAATTCAATAACAGCCCTCATTAAAGCAATATGTGTATGTAACAATATATAAAAAGTGTATATTACAGTCATTGTATATGTTTATATTATTGCATACATGTAATAATGATATGTGAATGTATTACGTAATTTAATAATGTAGGAGTTGGGAAAATAATCGGTTAAAAGTTGCTAACGATGAGGTAACAATGAGGTAACCTTGAGGCAATAATGAGTAAGAATGTTTAATAATGCCACTAGTCATTATTGGAGTAACAATAATGTAAATTTTGTGACAGTTTATAAAATAGCCAATCAACAACCTGAAAAAAGCTTAAGTTAAATAAAAGTATTCTATTGGATTAGGAATAGTCAATCAGAGACTTGAAATATAGTAAAATTTACAAATTTAGGCGGTGGAAATCAAGCCAGTTGCTTGTAGACAGTGCTCATAACTGGACGAGTTGCTTAGGCGTCCTCGTGAAGTTTAATACGTATTCAGTGTGAGATAAAAATAGTTTACGTGTTCAAGTAATTAATAAAAGAATCTCACAGCTCTCTATATCAGTGAAGTGTTATTAAAATCGTGTGAAGAATTAATAAAAAGGAGTGAATTAAAAATTATAATCTGCGTAAGCCTACATTCCTCAGCCGCATCATGTCTCTAAAAATAATACTGACGCTGCCGAGGAAAACATAAATATATAATATTTAAAGAAACAGTCAACATTACAAAGTTAATATTTTTTAAGCATTTTTTAAAGGAAGACCACCGGAAACTTTTTACCATACGTGCGGTTGCAACTTCAAGTTCGACTCCCCAACAGTTGAACTACTATACACTCCTACAATACAACCTACTTCAGATTGGCTCCCAAAGCGTGGTGCAAATAATGAAACAATACAACTTCTTCAAGTTATTCTATAGAAAAATATCATATAGTTAAATCGGGGAATCGTGAGAACTATATCCTTTACTAATTAACCTATCTTAAAAAATGTCTGAATTAAATGCACTTACACATTAGCTGATGCGTGGTAGCAGAGTCTTATTGGAAAAATCTAGAATTACATTCAGCATCGTCAGCTGTTAAAAAAATCTGTCGTGATACACTCATGTGATTTTCTCTACCCTCTATGGTTTATTATTGCGTATACAAACTATTCTTACTAAAGCTTATTTATCAGTTTACTACAGTTCAACCTTTGCAGAAATAGCTACATTACACGTTTCGTTATAGATACAAATCCAATCGCGAGAAACAAGTGAATGTTGACAGGACATAAGAGAATGACAAAGAAATGTACAATTCGAACCTTTAATAACGGATATCTCAGAAATGGCTATGCCACAAAAATACTTATTTGAAATAAATACTGTGTTTTAAAGAAATGTACAATTTTTGTGTAGTACGCTTTCGTCTATCGCTTAAGGTTTACCACTGATACAAGATTATACAAATTTTCTTCTGAATGAAGAGCACTTCACGGGCTATTCCTAGAAGAAATCAAGATATACGTTTTATTTGTAATGTAAGTATCTTTAATATGTGGTATTTTAATCAAAATCGTTACAGCCAATTTTTAGAAAATAATTTTTTAAAAAACTCTTCCTAGTAAAGGGTAGTCTGGGGTTGGTGGAATTTTCATGAAAATCTTGGTGTAAAATCTTTTTTTTTAGTGAAATCGTGAAATTTGTTTTAAATTCAGGGTTCTCAAAACATGCATTTCCGGTGAAAACTCGATACCGAATTTTTGGGTAGAATACAATATTTCCCCTACATACTATACGTAGTGGAAAAGGTAAAAATGGTGTGAATAAGTCACTCCTGTATCTCAAAGCATTTAATCTTTATTTAAAAGGTATCGCTCCTATTTCTCTATATGTATTTACTGCATGCCACACACCAACTTTCACGCCATGTAAGGGAATCTCGTGTGTAAAATCGGATTTCTCTGTGCTTCAGCACATGCCATTTTACGACGGAACATAATCAAGCAGATGGAACAAAGCTTTTTGGAGACGAGTATTAAACGTGGTTCAATTACTGTATCATTGACATTTCGCAAAATCTAATTACAAAAATGTACACGACTCTACTAATTACACGAAAAATAAAGTGCAGGCAACAACCATACATTGGAAAAAGTAAAAAAGCTTTAGGCTCTAAATTCAGTCATATTTCGGATATTAAAATGCCGAAAATGTATAACATTTACATCACTTATGATGAGGTATGTGCTTAGTATCATCTTAATTGTAACTGTAACTTTGAGAACCTGGGACGGTTGCGCGGACATTATAACTGTTTTGGCGGGAGTCGAAACTGAAGCGGCCGGCGACGAGTCGCCGTATGGTGGCCACAGTGTGAAAGAAAAGCACCGTATAAAAGCTACGCAGAACTAAAGAAGAAGTTTGCTCATGTTTAATAACGCTAAAATCAATATTTGTGAATTTCGGCAACTTTTGGCCTTAAACATCAAGCCAATGCCCTACTTAGACCGAGCGATATTTCAGCAAGCATAGGTCAGTGTTAAATAATGTTAAGAATTAAAGGATTTTTATGTAATTACTTGCACAGCGATGTGAAGCCAAGTGATAACGTCGCTTCTACTAGCAGAAGATTGTAGCAAGCAGTAAGCCGGTATAATCGGCTTTGGGAAGGCAGGGAACCTTCGGTGTTTTACCATTCAGCTCCCTCCTCTAACCAACGTCCCCTATTTATAGGGTGGTGTAAGAATATCCGTGGCATTTATAGCTCCCTTTCTCCCCTTAAGAGTAATAAAACTTGCTTCATGAGGGCTTAGAGCACATCTTGGAGCATATTAAGAAACATCTACGTCCCAAGCTTGTTGTGCAGGACTTAATAAAACCTGCGCATAATGTTTATTACCTAATACAGATTTTTATTTAAAGCCCTTTTTGTTCCGGAAATCAAAAGCTACATGGTAAACGTAAACGATAAAAGATGAGATTGGATACCATCGAGACTTCTAGGACATCGTTTGCTTGACGGTGTATTACTCTAATTCGTTTGTTATTACAGTAATAGATTTTACTTTCTGTACTACTTACCTGTACTAAAGGGTAGGGACAAACGGGCGCAGCAAGTAGGCCGCACGACTCTTTCTGCTTCCGTCGTGACCCCTGGGAGGGAGAGATATGGAGAGAGATCCAATGTCCGGCTGACGACGGGCACAAGTATGGACGGGGTCCCTAACGTTTCCAGATTGAACGCATCCGTCGACGACCAGGCCTACCCACAAGCTTCCGAATACCCGGCGATCCTCCCGGGACGGAGTCCACTCGGAGGCGAGGCCTAACTGAGCAGTACCGCAACGACGCCAGGGAAGAAAGTTACAGATCGCACAGACGCCGCTCAGCCGCATCCTGATGATCACCGTTGCCTACAACTCAAAGAGATGACAAGCAAGATGATGGATACAGAAATGAGAGGCAGGAGAGTCATGGTAGATGAAACACTCCAGCATTCGCTTGCCGACTAGGGTAAACTACGAAAAGCCCATGGGCCAGAGTAGGCGGTCACCGCGATCGAAATCGACACCTTCCGAATGTCGCGCATGTTACTCTGGAACCACCTCGCTCGGCACTTATCTATACAAATTAGAGGAAATACTGCACTCTACCCAAAATTTTGATATAAAAATTTTAGCAGAGGTTCTCTGAATACAAAATAAATAATTTTTATAGAAAAGGCCGCGCGAGCGTGTGTGTGTGTGTGTGTTTGTGTGTATGCTGCACTGCTCCCACCCCTCTCTCTCTCTCTCCCTCCCTTGTCTATTTCCTATCCTTTACCTGGGAGACAAATTTACGAAAGTATACAGAATAGGTTCAACAAAACAACTTTCTGATTCTCTCCATTTAACTTTCTGAACAACATGTGTATTTATTTCAATAAAGCTTTCATGACAAATGTAACTACGAGACTTATTGAAGAGTTCGATCCATGATCAGGGGGTTGCATTAGATTTCATGAAGTGTCGAAGGATTCGGTAATGTAGGAAGAAATGTCTTCCAGGGCACGGGTCGCCTGTTAAGCTTGCGGATAGGTATATATTGACCTCGAATGTGGGTCATTGTTCTCAATTTACCCGACACTTGAACGACGCCGAATCCATGACAGTCAGGACCCAGTGTCCCATCCTAAATAAGTTAATTATTATAACTGTGGACTTCAAGACCAACGGAGCTCATCAAGTAAGCCATGTGTGGACAAAAATAAGCTCTTGCCTTACTCTAGTCCACCCAGAGGTCCCCAATATATTCGCAAGCAATTAGAGAATATAATCATTGGCTTTTTATACAATCGCTGGATTCTCATTAAACTCCCTACGGCATCTTGCATCCGGACACCGACCAGCCCTATCTTCTGAGCCTATTCCCCCGCTGTAAGCAACCCCCAGGGCTAACCGCCCTCAGGGGGTGCGTTACAATATAAATAAATTGTAGCAGGCTCTAGCTGCACATTTGCTATTATCAAAGTTTCTGTTTCTAATTGAGAATTCCACCAACACTTGCACATGACAATGCCTAACATATTAGAGCTATGGGAAAGCAAATGGGCGAATATATCAGTGCATATTTTTCTGTTCTTACAATATGCACCATGAGATTAGATTGTCGACCTACAAACGGTCCCAAATTATCCTAACATGAAAGAGTAAAAGCATTAACACTTAAAAAACCCAAAAATTCAATAAGTTAACATATTAAAATAGTAAACATGCAAGTTAACTTAATCATACTAAAATTCAAGTTACAAATCTTCTGAACATTTTACATAATAGAACCCTGATCAAGATTACAATTACTTGCATTCCCAGCTTGTGTAACAATAAGGAATTATTACGCGAACATTAAGTGAAGCGAACATAAAAAAGGCACGCGATCGGAAACTCGTCCAACAGTAAGTATTTCTCAGTGCTCTACATAATACCATGTAACCTCACCCGTCGATTTTGCAGCCCAGCACACGAGAGAACCTAAAATGCCGTTCCTCAGAAAATCTACCTTGCGAAACTACTAACCTCAGAGGGCAACTGGAACGCCCTCACCGTCACCACAACGAGAAAGCGGTCAGGTAGTACAAAGAAACTCTCGTAATGAGCGCGAAATATAACGCTTACAGAACCATTAGAAAATCTACACATCATAAACAACATAACTCGAGAAGTCGGTTAAATACCAAATTTGGTGGTTACATTTATTATCTTCCAAGGATAAGATAAGAAGATATTGAAGAGAATTCCAGTCCAAACCATCCTTTATAATGAAATATTTTATTCTCAAGATAGGCTCTAACGCTTTTGATTAAAATACCATAAGTTTAAGATATATACAGGAAAAATAATACCTATACAGGTTTTAAAATAACAAAAGAGAAAAATTAAGTAGTGGAACCTTTTAGGAAAATCTCCGATAAGATAAAAGAGCATTCTAGAAGATAAAACAGGAAAATAAGTCCCTAACTTTGCATATCTAAGTTGGGAATTTACTACGGAATTTGAAACAGAAAAAGACATTAATAGTTGGACGAGAAACCAGAAAAGGAACAAGGATAAAGTTCAATAAAACAGCGACTGTTCCTACAATTATTTATGGTGGTGAAACTTGGTTGATTAATAAGAAAATTAGGAGTAGAATTCAGGATGAAGAAACTAGTTTTTGAGAACAATTATGGCTGCACAAGACTAGATCTCATATGGAATAAATACATAAGAAATTAAAGTGTAAGTAGAGAAAGCCATGTGAATATAACATATCAGACCTGTTCTAACTAGTTGTCCAGTATCTATCAAACTTTTAATTCATTTGACTCAATTGTAAGTTTAAAACAATATTTTGATTTTGTCCAGTTTTTCAACTGTCACTTTTCTCAGTTCTCAATGTCGTCGTCGTTCTTCTTTCTTTCTTTCTTTCTTTCTTTCTTTAGTTCACCTTCACTGGGAGTTTACTTAACTTCCTTCGTGACGTCGAACACAAGAGCTCCACAACCCGTCACTTCCTCACTGCTGACTTACCCAAGAGGCACTTGACTCGCACTGACTGCCGTCTTCACTTCGCACTGACTTGACTGCCGCTAGAGCGCTGGCTTATGTAGTCAGTAGAGCCTTTCCACGAGGTTATCGAACGTTCTAGAACTATTTCGACACACTTCCTGGAGGAAGGGGAGAAGAAACTTCCAGAATGTACTAGTTATCTCCGATAGCGCGCCCGGTGTTTACAATGGCAAGCGCAGTTATCATTGTTTATAACGACCGCCCGGAGCCGACTTCCCGATAACCTTGGGCCGTATCTGCTACGTCACAATATCGTTCAAAACAAATTGAGAGGACACCAATTCGACGATAAAACAGTCTCGCATTAGCCTTTAAAGTACGATAATGTAAACAAGCAAACCAATTTTAAATCAGAATACTAATTAAAGATATGCATTACAAAATAACCCTGTAATTTATCAAGTTTCTTTGAATGCACTAAGGATTGAAATAAGTGAATCTTCAGCAATAGAGAATTCATTAAAAAAGAGAGATTTACAAGCTACTACATTTAAACGTCCACGCGTTTCTTAAACTGCACATATTTATTGTGCCTACTGTCCACCCAGTCGTTTAGCTATCGATTTCCTTTTACATATCTGCAAGTCATTATTCTGCTTTTGTTTTGTGAAACCAACGCTCTGTTCCGCATCAGGCTTTTGTGCTTGCGTCTCATCCTGCTTAATACAAAGGGGTATTTGTAAAATATACAAATCTCTCGTTCGCTCATCATCAGAAGTGAAGAATGGAGTAGTGTATTTTATGTTGCTGTAATACATTATCGAAGTCTAAAGCTTTCAGAAGGAAACACCCTTCTGCTTCGAAGAAACAACAAGGAAGCGTATGAAAAACCTTGTTTTTAAACATTAACGACCTTGTTTAGTTTTACTTTGCATTTATGGCAGAAATTATGAAGACGAAGACAAAAAAATAATTTATAAGCATAATTATCTGAATTAAATGATATTAAATGCTATGATTCTCCCTCTCCCTCTCTCTCTCTCCCTCAGTCGGTCTTTTTCTCTTTCACGCTTTGCTCCTCTCTCTCCCTCTCTCCCCACCCCTCTATCCATATTTCTGTAACATCTCTTCCAGTCTCTTTCCTCCATTGCCCTCACTCCGCTGTCTCTATTTCTCTGTCTCCCTTACAATTTGCATGGCGCGTTGTGTTTTGAAAACCGGCAATAAAGGTGTTTTTTTGGAATGCTACTGCAAATTAAAATCATTCCTTTAAAAATTGGTATAACTTTTTAAATATATAACTTGTTAGAAATAGCATTCCTATAGACTTATATTATGTAACATGTTATAAAAACCTGAAGAATATTTGAGACATTTAGAGTAATTTTTTTAATTTCGCGCTTCGTTAAAATATTTTGAGGAAAATGATTAAGATGGCACGTTTTCTTAGTGGAAATTAAGTACATTAAACTTGATTTTCATAGCAGTTTGGCCATTCTTGACTGCACATTAACACACAGACGTACAAGTGGACACAAACAAGCAAAACAAAACAGCATTCTAAAATTCAAGTTTTGGGTTCAGTGTAACCCTTTACACAAACTAATATTGATTATTTCACCAAAACTTAAAACTACCATACACCATATGTATACCACATATATCGTATACTATACATACAGTGATTTCTGAAAGAATTCGTCTCAAGTTTAAAAACATCTAGCAGCCAAATTAACGAACAGAAAATTATAATGTTTAATACGCAGAAATAAAGTAAAATTTTAAAGAATTTGATTTTATTAGTTTTATATTTTTACTTTCCCTATTACTTACCTATGTAAAAGGTAAAGATACGAACTAACGGAGAGAGTCTCCGAAACCGAGGCAAAGCACAGCACGCAGACCAGTTGGCCCCTAGTGCTTCTACCAGTGACCCCCAAGAGGGAGGAATGAGGGGAGAGACTCGAAGGGCGACCAGATCGTGATGAGGATGGGCACAAGCACAGACTTTCAGATTGAACGCATCCGACGTCGCCCGGTCCTGCCCACTAGCCACCGAAGCTACGGCAACTCCCGCGGGGCGGAGCCTACTTGGAGGAGAGACCTAATTGAGCAGTCCCCGCATAGACGCCAGGGAAGAGACATCTACAGAGTTCATATCCACCGCCCAGTCGCAGCAGGCCGAACACTCGTCAGGCCCTACAACTCTGAAACAGATGATAAGAAAGATGAGAGAGAGACGACAGTCGTGGTAGAAGATGAACACCCCAGCATTCACCTGTAGACCCGGGAAAACTACGAAAAACCCATGGGTCAGAGTGGATCGAACCCGGAATTGAACCCGGGACCTCTCGAATGCCGGCCAAAGACGTTGCCTTGAGCCATTCCGCTTTATACTTACCTATAGTAAGTAGAGGAAGTATTGTATTCTACCCAAAAATTCGATACTAAGGTTTCACCGGAAGCACACGTTTTGAGATCCCCAAAACTTCTTGTTAAGCTCAGGGGCTACACGAAGATTTTAAAAAAGTTCCCCTAAATCCAAACTAGCTTTAAATGTAAGAATTTTCGAAAAAAATTACTTTCAAAAGAGTGTTCTAACTGTTTTGAGTAAACTACCATATGTTTAAAATATTTTGATGAAAAAATGAAAAGTGTATTTTAAATTTTTGTATGAATAAACTGTGAAGTTCTCTTCATTCTGAATAAATGTTGTATAATTGTTGAACCGTAAAAGATAGACAAAATTTTAATACACAGAAAAATACACATTTCGTTAAAGTACGTAAATTATGCCAAATAAAGTTTTCGTGGGTTAACAATTTTCGAGATTATAGTAATACTTGGTCGACTTCTCTTATTCACATCACTCGGCTCTGATGTTGTTGGTCACCAGAGCATTTAAGGGAAAATTGCTTCCCAACTTCAACGTAGGACGTCGACTGAACGTGCGGCAGGATCAGTCAATGTTTTACGCTGAAGATGGGGAGCAATCTTCCCGAAAACGTTCTGGTGGTTGAGGCAGTATTTTTAGCACTTAAACGATTTCAGTCCAATTATATAATATGTAAATTCAATAACAGCGCGCCTTGAAGCAATATGTGTATATAATAATTTGTAAAATGTATGTAACAGTCATTGCATATGCTTATATTATTGTTAACATGTTTAATAATGTTATGTGAATTTAATTTAAGTTATGTGTTATGTTATTACGTAATTTAATAATGTAGGAGCTGTGAGAAATAGGTCAAAAGTTGCTAACAATGAGGAAACAATGAGGTGACCTTGAGGCAATAATGAGTTTGAGAGTTTAAATGTTATTTGTGATTCTTGGAAGCATTAATGTAATTTTAGTGACAGTTTATAAAAAAAGCCAATCAACAACCAGAAAAGCTTTAGTTAAATGCAGGTATTCAACTGGAGTAAAAATAGCCAATCAGAGACTTGAAATACAGAAATTTACAAGTTTAGACGGTTGAAATCTATTAAGTTGCCTCCAAACAGTGCTCATAACAGACGTGTTGCCTGCAGACAGTTGTCATAAATGGATGCGTTGCTTCTGCATTCTCGAGAGATTTTATACGTATTTTGAATCAGAAAATTTAAGTTTAAATGTTAAAGATGTGTAATTAATTGATAAAGAAAAGAATCTCACAGCTCACGATATCAGTGAAGTGCTATTTAATTTGTCAAGGATTAATAAAAAAAAGGAGTGAATTAAAACTTAAAATCTGTGTAAGCCTGCATTCTTGTCGCATCACGCCCTGCCAAGACTTCCATGTCTCTAACAATAATACTGACGCAGCCGAGGCAAACATAAATATTAAATACTTAAAGAAACTCTCAAATTACAAAGTACATTTGTGGTGAAGGCTACCAGAAGGCTACAGAAACTGTTTACTATACGTGAGGTTGCAACTACTACAAGTTCAGCTCACCAACAGTTGAAATATAATACAACTACTTCAAATCGGCTTTTCATACGTAGCAGCAAACAAAGTAAAGAGCAATTCTACTTCAAATTGGCGTCCATACGTGGAGCTAAATAAATAAACAACTCCAACAAAGCACCTTCTTCATGGTCAACAACGTTGGAAAAGTCGTTTAAGTATTACTATAGTGAACTGGATATCCCTTTTAGAATGTCTTCTTATAATCATTTAATTTTCTAGGTATCCATTGCTATTGGCTTGAATATTTAAATAGTTGTATTTTTTCAAGTGGTACTCGTTATTCATCTTTTCTTTGACCATGTATGGAACATAGATTTTCAAAGTTATTGATAGAGATGTAATTTATAAAAAAATCTTACAACACTTTGGACTATTGTATCATTGTTATACCTACAACAAAATGTGTAAACACGTAATGAAGAGTTATCTAAATTAACAAGAAGACTAAGCGTTTGTAAAAATGGCTTCTAAAACATAGCATAGAAGAAGTCATAGGGATGCAACACGTGGGATTCTTTTTAATTTACAGCAGTGTTTTAATTGTTCTATTTGTGGTGTTTACGGAAGGTTTTTACATGCATTTAGTAAACATTTTTTTGTATAATACTCTACAACTTTTACCGTGGATTTCAACCACGTTGGGCCTTGGGGATGCTTCACATGAGCACATCAAGAGGTGAAGGCGTCGATGGGGACAGCTTAAAATCGCTACCCCAAAGGTGGGAATCGAGCCCCGGATCCTCAGTGCGAGAGTGGAAACGGAACCATTGCGTTAATCATTGTCTTTGGAAGAAAAATGTCAAATTAGGAAGTTATCAACGTTTTCTACCGAACTTTCTCGTTAATGCCTCACAAATGTATTTAACTAGTCAGTTCATATCATATGCCTTTCACACTGTAAGGTTTTATATGAAGGCTTATTAAGAAATACAGACTTGTTTTTTTCTGTATCTTCCTTAATCTTGGTTTCCTGTCCGAACCATGTATGTTTGAAAAGAGCGGGGTGTAACGTATAATGTCCACAAGGGACTGAACACTCATATCGTTAGATTGGTAGTAATGCTCTGTTTTGTAGTGCCTGCTTGAATTTCGCATACACAGAATTATTTATCAGCATGCAATTCCCCTCACATTACTGTTACAGCATCATACTACCCTCAGTATTGACTAAACAGAGGATGCACATTGCAAGAAAACGACTAGAAATTCATCGGACTGGGTGGTGACTTTATCATGACAACGCGCAGCCGCGTCTCGCAAATCAAGTCGTGCAGTTTTTGGCTAAATGGAACATTACCCGAGTAACACATCCGCCGTATAGCCCCGATCTTGCACACTATGGTTGTTCTTATTCCCATCATTAAAGGCAAAGCTCCGGACAATTTGGTTTGAGAACTCTGTAGCAGAGATCAAGAAACGTGAGGCGATTATCAAGGACCACAAAGAATAGGGTGCTTCATGGGTTCGAGAATTGGCAGAGATTCTATAAAAAGTGCATTGAGGTAGAAGGAGATTACTTTGACAAAGGTACTGTAAACATTGAAATGGAATAATAAACATCTGTGAAAAAAATCAGTCTGTCTTGGTTGGTCAGCCCTCGTAAAATAATTGCTCTATATAATGTATATAAAATAGTTTTACAGTAATCACACATGCAAATCCTTTTATAAAAATTAATGGAATATTTTCAAAGAGAGCATAAAATTAATAAAAAGTGAGGCAGTATTTTTAACACTTAAATGATTTCAGTCTAATTATACAATATATATATATATATATTATACACATATATATTATATATATATATATTCAATAACAGCCCGTCTTAAAGCAATATGTGTATGTAACAATATATAAAAAGGTGGATATTACAGTAATTGTATATGTTTATACTATTGTATACATATATTGTAATGTTATCTGAATGTATTACGTAATTTTATAATGTAGGAGCTGTGAGAATGATAGGTTCCTAACAATGAGGTAACAAAGAGGTAGCCTTGAGGAAATAATGAATTTGAAAGTATAATGATACTAGTCAGTATTGGAGCAACAATAATGTAAATTTTGAGACAGTTTATAAAATAGCCAATCAACAACCAGAAAGAAGCTTACGTTAAATGAAAGTATTCTATTGGAGTAGGAATAGCCAACCAGAGACTTGAAATACGAAATTTACAAATTTAGGCGGTAGAAATCAAGTCAGTTTCTTGTAGACAGTGCTCCTAACAGGAAGCGTTGCCGACAGACAGTGTTCCTGACGCGAGATGTGTCCTCGAGAAATTTAATACATATTCGTGTGAGACGAAAATAGTTTTACATGTTAAAAAGTGCAAGTATTTAATATAAAAAAAGAAATCTCACAGCTCTCTCTCTCTCTCTCTCTCTCTCTCTCTCTATATATATATATATATATATATATATATATATATATATATATATATATATCAGTGAAGTGTTATTTAAATCGTGTCATGCATTAATAAATGGAGTGAAGTAAAATTATAATGTGTGTAAGCCTACATTCTTCATCGTACCATCCCTTGCTAAGACATTCATGTCTCTAAAAAAATATAAACACTGACGCAGCCGAGGCAAACATAAATATAATACTTAAAGAAACAGTCAAATTACAAAGTTAATATTTTTAATTTTTGGGGCGAAGACTACCGGGTACCCTACGTACGGTTGCAACTACTTCAAGTTCGGCTCTCCAACAGTCGAAATACAATACATCTTCAAACTGACTTTCCATACGTAGCAGAAACAAACCTTCTTCAAATTGGCTCCCAAAATGTGGGGCAAATAACAACGTCTTCAAACGTCTTCTAAACTAACTTAACACGTAAAATGTAATATCGTTTTTATTTATAATATTACAAATCAGAATTTGCTACTGTAAATTTATATTCTGCAGATTTTAATGTTGAGAGAAATATTTTTGAAGTTACTGCATGTACGAAGGTTCTTATTGAGAAAACTTAAGCAACAAGCAAGCGAAGGTTGTTTCCTTAAAGAATAGTAAAGAAGCGTTTATTATAAACACAGAAATGTCAGAAATAGGTCACTCAGTAAAGTAAAATCTTAATATATAAGACATAAAACGTTTATCTATTAATTTCTACCAGTGGCGCAGACTTACATTTTTATATGTTTGTTTACTCATTCCAAATTGATCATATGTTCCTCATCAATTAGGTCGGATATTCAAATGCTATCCTTCCTTAGATTGAAATAAGTGTCACAGTTTTACAACGATATGGTTACTGCATGAAACTATTATATGAACTGTATTCTGTTACTGTTTAAGGGAGCTATAGGCTTATTCCGCCTGGGTTGTTGCAGATGTAATTATAACAGATGGGTTAAGTATTGCTGTTTTGTACAGAAGTAAAACAAATGAAGCAGCTTAGCCATTGCAACAGCTCCTGCATTAAGCACTGTACATCACGGCCCAGTATTACTAATATTTGTGATCGATGGCTGTAATGGAAGGTAAACACTATGCAGCTGATAAAGATCTGATGTGTTACAATCACATGACGTTTTCTACTCTCTATCGTTTATTAGTGCGTATACAAATTATTCTTACAAAAGTTTGCTTTTACAACTAGTTCATTTTAACCAAAATAAACTTTTACAGAAATAGCTACATTATACGGGAATAGCTACGGATACAAAGGGAATAGTGATAGTAAAATATTTAAGAACTGGAGGCTATATGCGTCGCGAGAAACAACATAAAATAGACGAGACTTAATAATGATCACAAAGTGTTAAACAAATTGAAGCATTAATAACATATCTCGGAAATGGCTGATGTCACAAAAAAGTTATTTGAAATAAATTGTGCTTTAAAGATATCTATATTTTATGTAGTACGTGTTCGTCCGTCATTTAATGTTTACCAGTTATACAAAGTTATACAAAATTCCTTCCGAATGAAGAGGGCGTCAAAAGTTATTCGGAAAATTCAAAATACATATTTTATATCTAATATTGATATATTTATTACATGATATTTTAATAAAAATCGTGAGAGTCATTTCTCAGAAAATAAAAAAAATATCTAAAAATGTTTCATGTAAAAGGTAGTTGGGGTGAGGGAGTTTCTTCAAATGTTTTGTGTCGATTCTTTGGAAGGTAAAACTAGTCGCGGGCATCCTTTCCCCAACCGGCTTCAAAGCGAACGGAAAGCTTTGAAGCCTGACCATAAACCCATCAGTAAACGATTAGTAGGGTCTTCCCATCCCTTAAACACAACACGTGGTCCTTTCTCCAGCTCCACCAAAGCAAAGCGTTGTTAAGATTTTATGGTGCTTGCGGTTAGGGAGGGTAGGGAACAAGTGTTTGGCTACTGCACAAAGGTCGCCGCTTGGGGATCCGAAGGCTGCGATGACCATACTGAACCTAATATCAACTTTTACTTTTTGAGTTATGCTGTTCACAGATACATACATACACACACATATAACACGGAACTATTTCTTTTTCTGTATTCAGGGAGCCTCAAAGAGTGTATTTCCAGTGACATCACGGTATCAGATGTTTGGATGGAATGGAATACCTTCTCTACCTACTGTATACGCTACGTGATCAAAAGTATTCGGACACCCGGCTGAAAATGACGTACAAGTTTGTGGCGCCCTCCATCGGTAATTCTGGAAGTCAATATGGTGTTGCTCACCCTTAACCTTGATGACAGCGTTCACTCTCGCAGGCATACTTTCTATCAGGTGCAGGAAGGTTTCTTGAGGAATGCCAGCCCATTTTTCACGGAGTGCGGAACTGAGGAGAGGTATCAATGTAGGTCGGTGAGGCCTGGCACGAAGTCGGCGTTCCAAAACATCCCAAAGGTGTTCTATAGGATTCATGTCAGGACTCTGTGCAGAACAGTTCATTACAAGGATGTTATTGTCGTGTAACCACTCCGACACAGCCCGTGCAGAATGAACAGGTGCTCGATCGTGTTGAAAGATGCAATCGCCATTCCCGAATTGCTCTTCATCAGAGGGAAGCAAGAAGGTGCTTAAAATATCAATGTAGGTCTGCGCTGTGATCGTGCCACGCAAAACAACAAGGGGTGCAAGCCCCCTCCAGGAAAAACACGACCACACCATAACACCACCACCTCCGAATTTCACTGTTGGCACTACACACGCTGGCAGATACGTTCACCGGGCATTCGCTATACCCACATCCTGCCATCGGATCGCCACATTATGTACCGTGATTCGTCACTCCACACAACGTTTTGCCACTGTTCAATCGTGAATCTTGACGCTCCTTACACAAAGCGAGGCGTCGTTTGGCATTTTCCTGCGTGATGTGTGACTTATGAGCAGTCGCTCGACCATAGAATCCAAGGTTTCTCACCTCACACCTGTCATAGTATTTGGAGTGGATCCTGATGCAGTTTGGAATTCCTGCGTGATAGATGTCTGCCTGTACGCTTCTTGGCTGTACATGTCCCTTCACGTTTCCACTTCACTATTACATCAGAAACAGTGGACCTAGGGATGTTTAGGAGTGTGGAAATCTCGCGTACAGGCTTCTGACACAAGTGACACCCAATCACCTGACCAGTTCGAAGTCCTTGAGTTCCACGGAGCGTCCCATTCTGCTGTTTCACGATGTCTAATGACTTCTGAGATCGCGGATAGTGATTACCAGGCAGTAGATGGCAGCACAATGCACCTAAGATGAAAAACGTATGTTTGTGGGGTGTCCGGATACTTTTGATCACATAGTGTACGTGGTAAGGAAAGGAAAAGTAGACCGAAATAATTTGGGAGAAAGGATTTTTATGAAATGTTAAATTTAATGGGGTATTAAAAGCCCTATCCCGCCAATATTAAGTGTGCTAAATTCATGACCCGTTATCTTATAAAATATTTAAATCATCAAGCTAAAATGTTTAGGGTGTGGACCTTCTGAGTTCACTGATGTACTTTTATGCATTAGGATTGATTATTAAGGAAGATAGGACTATTTTTTGTTGAAAAATAACCAGACAATTATTAACACCAAAGTATATCCACAGTAGCACTTAAGAGGAAGGTTACCGAAAGGATAGTTCAGGCGATAACGTCTATATGGCGCATTCGGTAGGTCCCGAGTTCGATTCCTGTAAACAACCTTCCTGAGCAATGGTTTTGTCGGGGTTTCCTCTAATCGCCAGGCGAATGCTGGGAAGGATCATTATATCTCCCGAATTTCCTGTCCCTCCATTTCATCTCCTTTCTCATTTCACTTCACCTTTCATCTGCTTGGTTTCTTTAAGGGTTGCAAGTGTTGGTGGGAGGTCTCGGCGTGTGCATGGCGGGAGAAATGTATGCTCTGAGTAAAGCTTCGTCCCCGGACTGCGAGTGATCTCCGGGTTCCGGACCCATCCAGGGGATGCGTAAGCCCACAGGGGGGAGGGGCGTCGGCTGGGAGTTCAAATCTGTAAACAGTAGAGACCTTGCCCTCTGCCTGTCGTGCCTCCTCTTCCGGTCGCCGTCTGTTTTCTCTCACCTCATCCCTACCTCCGGGGGGCGCCACGTCAGAGGCCTAGGCACAAAACATTTCCGTAGATCGAGGTGCTAATTCACCCTCCGCTTCTAGTCTTGTCCTATCCTAGGAGAAAGGTTTTACAATCCAAAAGTGTAATTTACCTACCTTCAGTAGTTTCTGAGATTAATTTTTATTTATTTTTAACAAATATGCAACATGTGACCGACATCTATGACTGACAACATGGATCCAGAATACAATCATAACAAAAAAGAAATGTACATATCCTAATGCATAAATGAAATTACAAATTACATTACTACTGAAAGCGAAACAAAACAACAACGTGAAAACCAAAATAAGTAAAACACCATAAAATTATAACAGGTTATAAAAGCTATGCCATTATATAAGTTGTTATGAATAATACATACGAGTTTTTCAAAAACTTTGTTAATTTCTTCACTTTTAAAATCTAATCGTAAAAGAACAGATTTAGTAAATTTGAAAAAAGTCCTCCTTACGTCGTAAACGGATCCCTTACTGCGCGTGCATAATTTTAAATGTTGTATCTGTAATTTAAGCAAAGAATTCATGAGCTGTAAATTGGAATTACTTGAACTGCATGCTCTCGTTCTTTACTAAACGGACAGTAGGATCCAGGATGAGACTTCGTCTAGTTTTTCTGTCGATGGCTATGATATTCGCTCTTGTTGTTGACCCATCTTCTGCCAAACAATGCACCTCTTCTTACATCTCCCACTGCAGCATCCAAAGTTCTGTAGCAATGGAACTTCTTACTTTATGAAATTAATTGTTCTTCCACACAAGCCGTGTGTTGGACAAGATTGGAAAGGTACAATCAGATGACTGGAAAAGTATTTACTTAAAGTACTTACAACATTGTAAGTTGCCATTTTGATACAAATTGAGATCTCCATGTGGTTTACCAGGAAAAGTGCAAATCAGTTGGAGAATTTAATGTCGTGCCGGCATGTGCTCAGTGGTTAGAGCAACTATACGGAGACGGGAGATCCGCGGTTCAAATCCCGGCAATGGCATTGAATTTTTCAGTCGTACAATTCTACCTTTCTTACTTTATGATGGAGTGTATTCCTTAATAGCTCTCCTTTAGAACAGCATCCTAATACATGCCTAAGGGTTTCTACTTCACTGCAGTTAGGTTGGTGGTACTGTTGGTCTGAAAAAGAACAGCCAAGGACAGGTCGCACTGCTGAAATGTTGGCAGACATCTTAATGGCTTTGTCCACTCCGAGGAGGACAAACATTTCCTGTTACTGATCCAGGAGTAAATATCACTCACAGAAAAAGCTGTTAAAAACAAAAATGTAGAACATCACAATGTTTGAACGCACTTAACAAAAGTAGCAATTTGTAGATACCCTAAAAATGGGTTTAAAATTTACTTCTCAAAGTTTGTAGCAGCTATGGCTTTTTTCTGTAAAGTTGTGCGTAATTCAAAATGGCAGATTCATTGTCTTTTTAAAATGTATTTAAAATATAATTACTGAGCTTCTATTAATAAAATATATATAAAATCCACGAGTAAATTTCAATTAATAAAACTGGAATAAAATCTAAAAATGTCAACTTTTCGCCATTCAGTCTCCCCTTAGTTGTATAGTGTACAAAATATACGTTATTTTCCTATTTCACTTACGTGAGTGCTTTAAATTTATAACATGGAAAGCTATTGCGTACTAGTTGTTTTATTCTTAGCGTCGTTAACTGTGTTATGCGATAAAACGAATTTATTTTTGTTTTAATCTATCAGAGTTTACAGAAAATTAAAATTCCAACAGTCCATAGCTATAGGTCTAGTTTTATAATTCTTCATCTTCTAGCTATAGTTTTAAATCCTTTTAGGCTCCTTTATGGTTGTATCCATCTTGTTGCTGGTCGGCTGATATACGTTTTTCAGTAAGTACATATTCAGAAATTATTTTTGAATGTCTATCTTGGCTCATGCGCTATACTTATTCCTATGATTTTGTTGATATTAATATATAGCTTCCAATAAATTGATAAATCTTAGGTTATTTCATATTTCGCCGTTTCTAATGTAATCTGTTCTGGCCACTCCATCTACGCTTCGGAGAAATTGTATTTCTACTACCTGTAGTCGGCTTCTAGATTTCACTGTTAAGCCCCAAATTTCGCACCCATACAAGCGTGTTGGTATTGCCATAACTTTGTATGGTTTAATCTGTGTATCTTACCTTGCCTTATTATGGACTGTTCTTCTAATAGTCCCATACATGTTAGTAAATTTAGCAATTTTATGATTAAAACATTTTTCATGTGTTTAAGATAAATGTCAGCGCAGAAAATTAAAATGATTAACTTGTTTTTTGATGTAATCTTCTACTACAACCTTTGACCCCACAGTCTTTTTACCATTGTGTAATTTTTTTCTTTCGAAATGGTTAAACTCATATCTTTCGTGTTTATGTAACTGTAATTTCAATTTCCTCATTGCTTAGTCAAGATAAAAATTAAGAAGCATAAGTAACAAACCGCAACCTTGTCTTAATTACTACTCTTATTATCGGAGGGGACTTGGCACCAATACAGGAAGGATATTGTATCATGCCCAACAAGGGGGCGCTCCCGGGAGGGAGAGAGGAGGTGAGAGGAAACTCCGGGTGGCCAGAACCAGGAGTGACGGCATAGCAATGACTAGGTCCCTAAATTTCCCAGATTGAAATGCCCCGACAGTCGCACAGGCAGACCGCGCACCCCCGGCCTACAAAGAGGGTACAACTCCCTGCTCCGAAGAAGATTTCCGTTTAACCCCAGCAACCAGCCGAAAGCCATTGGATGGAGAAAGTTCCACAGAGAGAAAGTTCCCTGCCACGCCGCACCGAAACAGCATCACCGACGCTTCCAACCCTGAAATAGAGGGATGAATGAAATTATGAATGGAACGAAATGGAGGGACAGGAAATTTGGGGGCTGAAATAAGCCACTCCTGCATACGCCTAAGGCCCAGAAAAAAACGAAAGAAAACATGGGTCAAAGTGAGCAGTCACCGGGAATCAAACTCGGGGCCTCCAGAATACAAGTCAATTGCGTTACTGCGGTGCTAACTGGATACCTACAGCCCTGTCTTACTCCTAAGTTTACTGTCTCGTTTTATTATTTCCCTTCTTTGGATTTATAGCATGTAGATGAGTTTTGACACATACTTTTTATAATAAGAATTAAATTTTGAAATATATATCTTCATTCCATTATTTCCTAAGTTTATCTCGTTTTAAAGGAACATATTGTAAATATGAATTAAATTTTAGGTTTTAATTCGTGAAATAGATCCTTGAAATAAACACAACTCGCACTTCAGAAGACTTGTACAGACCTCGTTATATTGCTATAGATAAACCTTATGCCCAGCCAGAAAAAGCAACTGTGGCAACGTGTTACGAAGGCTTCCAAGTCCTAGTGATTACATCGTCGCGTGTTTTTCTTACATCCCAGAAATATCAAATATAGCTTTTGTACGTTATGTCTGTCAAAGATACCGCAATGCATTTTTCAGTGTGTTGGTGCAGACATCACTCTGGCTACCGTAAAGTCTAAAAATACGAAAAACCGAGATTTCCTGACCAAAGGGAGGGTAAGTGGGCGGTATGGATTGGCGACGTCGGTCGCGAGGTCCTTGGGCTGCGGCCAAACATCTGTGGGGGAGACGGTACCGCGTGACACTGGCTAGGGCGTGCGTGACAGTCCTGCCTGACTGATTCATTGAACAAGAAACTAGTTCACTAGCTCACATATATACTTGATGGCCGCGTGTTCCACTTTCCTTCAGCAATACAATACCACATAGCGTGTTCCGAAAGCTAGGTAGAATAATGGAACCACATTTAATGGCAGTCGATGACCGACGTAAAACAGAACTTCGGAAGGGATTCACTATTTGTATCAGAAGCTTGATACGGAAGATTTTTATCGCTTAATTTAATATGACGCGCATAAACCTTGCCGATAAATATGCTCGGCAGTTTTCAGTAGGTATTCACATTTCAACAGCCTACTCTTCCAATGCTTATCCTGCCTTCCTTCCTTTCTTCTGAACTATCGAACGTGCTTTCGTTAGACACGCCTCCAACGTCACTTCGGCTTCAAATTGGGGTGGACTACACTCGCATTGTTTACATTGCAGCAAATTCCTTAAGGGTAGATTAATAGCTTATGTCAAATCCGCTAAACTAATGTTTCATTATCTCAGAAACTATTTGATATCGTAATGAAACTTTTACAGGATTTAAATTCATCTAAATGTCTATACAATACTTTTATACAATAAGCTTTTAATGAATAAAGATGAGATTTCTTCTCTTTTGATAAAAATTTTCAAATAAATTATTTTTATATAAAATAGCCACTCATCTGTTTAACACTAAACAAAACTTTGATGCTATTTTTATAGCCTCCCAACTTCAAACTTTTTTGAGAAAATTGTGATTTATATAAAAATACCACTGGAAGAAACAACTCCAATATTTTTGAAAAGAATGGAATCACGTGCTTTGGGCACATAGACGCTACCATATTTAACAGTATTACCAATTTGTAAAGCAAATTCTCTTAAAACGTGGGTTAATGTTTACCTCTCTACTCTGAAGTGTGTAGGTGTTATATGATTTTGTTCCTGTGAAGTGGTGAGGAATTCACAGTACCGTAGATGCAGTATGATTTTTAAAAATATATTTAAAATACAAGTATTGTGCCCACAGTAATACAATATATGTCAAAATCAGGAAGAAATTCGAAATAATAAGAATGCATAAAACATCTTAATTTATTTACCATTTAGTCTCCCCTTAAATCTGTTGTATAACGCCTGTTTTTAAAGTAAGATATTTTTTTAAAAAAATGGCAAAACATTATTTTCCAAATAATTTATCATTATTAATTACCTTACACCTTACACTATTTCTCCGCATAGTCACCGTCGTTATTGAGGCACTTTTCGTAACGGGAAACCAATTTTTGTATGCCTTCGCCAAAGAATGATGCCGCCTGCAATGAAAGCCAAGTATGCACTTCTTGTTTCACAGCGTCATCGTCGTTGAAATGTTTTCCACCAAGGAATTTCTTCAGATTGAAGAAGGTGTATTGTAGTTCCACTGTTGGGAAGCCAAAACTTGAAGTAGTTGCAATACGTACGATACAAACTTTCCGGTGGCCTTCGCCCCACGTTAACTTTCCGGTGGCCTGCGCCCCCACGTTTAAAAATCAACTTTGTAATTTGAATGTTTATTTAAATATTATATTTGTATGCCTCGGCTGCATCAGTAGTAATTTGCAGAAACACGCATATCTTAGCAGGGGTGGTGTGGCTAAAGAATGAAGGCTTAGTGGCTAAAGAATGAAGGCTTACACAAATTATTATTTTTACTTCATTCCTTTGTTTTAATCTTTCACACGATTAAATAACACTTCACTGATATATCATACTGTAGAGCTGTGAGATTATTTATTAATTGCACTTTTTAATACGTAAACTTTATTTTTATTCTTGCCGTGATGAACTTTTATGTCTAACCCTTAACCTGTACCGTATCGAAGTGCTCGGGAACGCTGCCTCGTAGTGTCTGGTTTCTACCGCTTAAATTTGTAAATTTCTCTATTTCAAGTCTCTGATTGGCTAATCCTACTCCAATAGAATACTTTATTTAACTTAAGCTTTTTCTAGTGGTTTTAAATATTACATTATTTCTCCAAGAATTACTAGTTGCCTTTATTAAATTTTCTAATTCATTATTGCCTCAAGGTTACCTCATGGTTAGCAACTTTCGGCTTCTATTCTTACAGTTCCTACATTGTTAATTTACTTAATACATTCACATAACATTATTATATATATACATAATAATATAAACATAATACAATGACTGTTACATACGCTATATATATTATGTTATACACATACTGCTTTTAAGGTGGGCTGTTATTATATTTTATATTATACTGATATAATTTAAGTGATAAAAATACTACTCAAGATGAAGTAACAGATGAAACTCGCCAAATCCGGACTGCAGTGAAGGTGATAAAATTGTTCCCAACCAAACGATGCATTCATATCTTGAGTTTATTTAGCTGTGTGTGGCCAGGCATTGTCACCCATTAGGTGTCCCCATAAACCTCACGTAATTGGCAATTGCTGGCATAGCATTCCTCGTATTCAAAAACAAATCACTTATCTGACTTCACAGCCGGCGAATCGTTCGATTATTTTAAAGATTTCGAAACTCTCTAACAACAGGAAAACACAAAGCGATGATCGCACATAGCTACGTGTGGCTTCCTATTGAATGGATGAAATGATCGCATAGGCTCAAAATCGCGTCCACAACGCTTCAGTAGCAAAATGTTAAAACGGTACTTACTTTAAAAACATGCCTCGTTTTTTCATAATGTGGTTAATTGGTTAAGACAATCAAAGACACATCAAAGGTGAAACTCAGCATCTCGTCTATGTAATTATAAACAATATTAAATATTTATATGAATTTATATACAACAAATTGTATACACATCAATGACAAATCGCTTTACAGCTCGATACAACGAATACTGAGATGGAGGAATTTTGAGAAGTGTCACAAAGATAGAAAACTGCGTTTAAGTCCTATACCTCCAGTACGACAGCTGCAAAGTATTTTTCTTTAAGACCATATTGCTACAAATGCCTTATGTTTATTAGAGATAATCACGTGAATTGAAAAGGGGACGGTATTAATGTTAATTTTCGACGAACAAACGAGTTGTAGAAAGAGTTCAAACTTCATTCTGGTTTTACCGTCAGTGGCGAACACATTTGCAGTCCTATGTGGAAGCACAGAAACAATACGTTTAATTCGTAGTCGTCCACGGGATACCTTGTACTAAATCATGAAAGAGGGTTAATCAAGAGTATTTAGGCTAATAGTGTGTGAGTGCACGGGACTGCCAGTTGAAATTTGGTGACTCAGCAAAGGAATGGAGTAAATAACAAAGGAAAACCCACTTCTTTGTCAATATTTCCTCTGAAAATGTTCACTCCTGAAAGAGTCATAACTGGGATCATTTATAACCAACTTGGTAACCACCGGGCAGTTAAGAAATCTCGGGCAGGTGTGGATTCTTCATCCAATGGCGTCTGGCGTGATCAAATCATGACGCTTGCATTGCGGTACGGGAACATTGCGTTATCCTCGCTTCAGCATCACATTAATCCCGAAATAATAAACGAATATCAGCGCTGATAATGACTCTGGGGCGTTATTCCAATGAGGAGTGATATCTGCGTTGCAAATACAATTTCGGCGATTATGGCAGTTTCACGGAGGAAAGAAAAACATCTGATGTGTTACACTCACATGAGTTTCTCTACTCTTGTACAAACTATTTTTACAAACGTTTATTCTCCATATGCTTCATGTTACTCGAGATATCGAGATGTCAATCTTATTGCTAATTTTCTTGTAGATGCAAGGGGAACATGGTAGGTTATAAGCGATAGTCAAAATTTTTAAGCGCTGGTTGCTATGTGGGGCATTATATTCTGTTTGCATATCCAGGACATAAAAAATTGAATAACGAATTTGAGAAAAAGTGTAAGTATTGGAAAATTTAAGGAAATAACAAGCAATATCTCGAAGATGGTTCACTCAACTAAAAAAATGTATATGACATAAATTGTGTATTTTAACGCGATTTATATTTTTTGTGTAGTAAACTTTTGTCTATCTCTTATGGTTTACCAATTATGCAATAAAGAATACTTTTGGAGACATTCCCAGGAAATTCTAGATATACATTTTATTTGTCATAAAAATATCTTAAACATATAATATTTTAATCAAAATCGTCAGAGCCATTTTTGAGAAAATTAAAATTTTCGAAAAATCTTCCATGTAAAGGGTACTCTGGGGTGGGGGGATTTTCTTGAAAACCTTCGTGTCGCATCCTTGGAAGATACTGAACCCAAATACCAAGTTTGGTGTTTATCCGACTGTTCGTTTCTGAGTTATGCTGTTCACAGACACACAGACACACACACAGACACACACACGGACATGTTTCCAAAAATGCTTTTTTTGGCTTCAGGGGGTCTCAAAACATGTATTTCCGGTGAAATCTCGGTATCGAATTTTTGGGTGGAATACAATACTTCCCCTACTTACTATACGTAGTAGAGAAAGTAAAAAGGTGTTAAGATCGCTAAGTCTTCGTGCATGCACTGCTGCATTTCTGATCTTAGAAAGTAGGAGAGTCCTCAGGTTTGTTGGACGTGATTTATTGCCACATGGGAATATGAATTCTAAGGAACCCCTTTCTTCTAACTTATATATTCATTTGCCTCAAAGAATGAATTTGAGGATTGTTTTTACTTACCCCCTGGCAGCTTACATACGGAGTGCAGCTACCAGCCCCAGGAGAAAGGTATGGGATGAAAGAACCACAAGAGGCTACAGGCCTAGGCAGACGGCTACAGAGACGCGCGGAAGTCCCTAACATTTCCAAGCTCGCAGACCCATTCCACTTCTGGAGCCGCACCAGCAATACGGCAGCTTTCTGGTATCCACGAGGAATACTCCTTCCAACGAGCGCGCATCCGAGCCATCTGTCCGGTACCGCCCTACGTCACGAAACCTTATAGCACATCTGAAAGATGTGAAGGAAACGGGAAGAAAGGGAAATGATGGAAGGAAAATCACGGTAGAGAAGAAACCACTCCATAATTAGGCTGCGGATCCCGGGAAAAACACAACAAGCCCATGGATCAGTGTATGCGGTCGCCGGGGATCGAATCCGGGGCCTCCCGGATACCAGCCGCACACGTTACGGTGGCGCCACCTCGCTTGAACAAGTACATTATTCTAACACTGATTTTAAAGCATCTTTACGTTCGGTGCTATGATTTCCTTAACGTTTCATCTCGTACCCTCCTTCATGAATATGCATGTAACAACATCTCTGCAATAATTCTGGCTTGTACTGTCAACATTGAGAGCTACAGGATTTTTGACGTTCTCTACCACTTACCTGTGATAGAGGAAGTTTGACGTTACTCTCAAAAGTTCGATATCGAGGATTTTAGAATAAGGTATATGTTTGTTTGTGTGTGTTTGTATGTATGTGAACAACACAAAGAATTTAACAAATATTATATTTAGTAATTAAATTCAACTCCTACCAAGGACACGACACAAAGATTTTTGAAAATATTCCTTTTCATTTTTATTTAGTTTTTCCAAAACGCCACTAACGATTTTGATTATTCCCATATTTTTTAGATAATTATATGCATGACTGATAGAACAGTACATATTGTATTGTTATAAATAATCTGTGAAATGTTCTTTACGTTGTACAACTGGCAATCCGTAAGGAGAGACAATATGCTACTGCACAAAAAAATCGAGCTGATTGAAGTGTACATTTATTTGAAATAAGCTTTACTGTGACAGTAGACGCTTTTGAAACATTCTTTACTACGAAATATTTGTCTTCCCTGGTGGAATAATCATGCATATTTTGAAGTAGGTAGTTGCTTCTTTCTGCCCCACGTATGGAAAGCCAATTTGAAGTAGGTCGTTCGTTAGTTATTTGCATCACGCTTTGGGCGTCAATTTGAAGTAGTTTGTATTGAAGAAGTTGTATTATATTTGAACTGTTAGGGAGCCGAACTTGAAGTTTGTTTGCAACCGCACGTATGGTAAACGGTTTCCGGTAGCCTTCGTCCAAAAATTTAAAAAATATTAACTTTGTAATTTGACTGTTTCTTTAAATATTAAATATTTATGTTTGCCTCGGCTGTGTCAGTATTTGTTAGAGAAACGTTTCTCTTAGCAGGGTTGTGGTGCGACAAGAATGTAGGCTTACACAGATTATAATTTTACTTCACTCCTTTTATTAATACTTGATACGATTTAAATAACACTTCACTGATAGAGAGCTGTGAGATTCTTTAATTAATTACTTGTACTTTTTAACACGTAAAACTATTTTCGCTCACACGAATACGTTTTACATTTTTGAGGATGTTTCTTGCGTCCGGTTAGGAACACTGTTTGCAGGAAACTAAACTCTAAATTTGTAACATTTTCTCCTTTTCAGTTTCTGATTGGCTATTTTATAAACTGTGACAAAATGTACATTTGTTGCTCCAATAATGACTAGTAGCATTATTAAACGTTTATACTCATTATTGCCTCAAGGTAACCTCATTATTACTTCATTGTTAGCAACCTTTCACCTATTATTATCACAGCTCCTACATTATTAAATTACGTAATACATTCACATAACATTATTACACATAGATACAATAATACAAGCATATGCAATGACTGTTGCATACACATATTGCTTTAAGGCGGGCTGTTATTGAATTTATATATTATATAATTAGACTGAAATCATTTAAGTGTTAAAATACTGCCTCAATTTATAAAGCATCTTTAAAAATGTGCGTATCTTGTTTTTCCCCACATGGGGAAGATTTACGTTAACTGTATCGTTGTGTTTGTTATCCATCACATGCATTTAACGCCAAGTGTTTAAGGTGACAAAGTACTCTGAAAAGTAAAAAATCACATTTTTTGTTTGTTTTAGGCAGTAATCAAATTTCTATTATTTCCAGTTTCAGAAAATATTTAGCTTTTGGGTGTTAAGATATTCTTAAGACATTTAAATACCATTTAAATTATAGTCTGCATTTCTTTAAAGCTGTCATGCATTTTTGTATCTTTCAACAACGAACGACTATATCACGCCCAGCGAACAGTTCAGCAATTAACAAAAGAGGCCAGGACCAAGAGAAGGCAGTCAGAAAAGTTGAAGCAATCCAGGAATGAAGGTGCAGATAATTATGATCCTGGAATGCACTGAAGTGTGTCAGAATTTTAATTCAAACTTTAAATTCAGTTTTCTAAAAACAACATTTTGGATATTTAAGTACCTTTTTCTCAGAAAGTATGAGAGATAAAGAGCTGAAATTTTCAATATTTGTATACAACACATAGTTAAGCTTTCTAAACCACAATCATAATTTTATAATGTACATTAGTGATATTAAGAAAGCAACAACATTGCAAATTTTCCACGTTTTTACTCTTTTAACTTTGTAAATATTTTTTTTCAATTTCTGGTGAACTGATATACATAACCAAATAATTGAGGTTCAGAAGATGATTATACTAAGAACAAGCATGAAAAAGTGTGATTCCTTATTCAAGTAGTATCAGAGAAAAAAGTACATGAATTCACATGTTTTAAGAGTAAATTTTATTATTTTTCTGCTGAATGAAATAACTTTTGCGAACTCAAATACACAAGCTATCAAAGCAAAAACCAATTGAACTAAGTATCATGACCTATAGAATAATTCATAAAATTTCTGGAAAAATAATTGAGAACTTTAAGAGCAGTGGTAATTTAACACACTTAAGGTGTAGTTTTCATGTTTTCAGACTACCTTGACCCCTTAAAAGGGGATTCTAAAGTCCCTTAGTTATAATGTTATGCTGAAGATAGTGAAAATGGTAATTATTTCACACTCTTAAAGCGTTTGCATTCTAGTTAAAACACAATATATTAAAGATGTAAATGATTGTACTCTAAAGTACTAAAACACCAGAATTTTACAAGATCCGTGTAACGGAATACGAACATTTTAGCCATATTGACCAATACTGTCGAGAGCTCAAGCAAATTTAGATGATAGAGCAAGTGTTACAGGAAACATTTTATTAATTGCAGGATCGGACATGGGAGCGCAGCCTAACTATTCGTGCATTAACTTTTCAACTTTGCTAAATTTGAGGCAGTATTTTATATCATAACACTGTAAATGCCAGAGTGATTGTAGTGTAAATTAGCATTGTTATATGACAATGATTTGAGATGTTTGTTAATTATAAGCATTGTTAGGAAATAAGTTTACACGACCTCACTGAAACTGACAATAGGAGCAGGTAACAATGAAACGAGGGGGTGAGTTGTTTATGAATTAGAAGAGGCAAACAAATGACTTCAGAGTAGTGTGCCTTTCTTTAGAAATGGAGGGAATGTCTTCCCTAGAGCAATGTGTTCGTAATTTTGATTGGATAAAAAAATAGCCGCTAATGTTGGCGCGCTTTATTAACGAATAGCAGCTCTGTTATAATGTTTATGCATATCGGGGTGAGGGAGTATAAATTCTAAAGCCAAAGACAAGTATCGCACAGTTCAACAGAATCATTCACGGGTTACACGTCGCGCAGTTCTACAGAAGCATTCACGAAGTACACGGTACGAAATTCTACAGAATCTCTCGCGTCGTAAAGTTAGTTATAAAATGTGAAATACGCGAATTAATAGTGCGCGGCAAATAAGTGATTGTAGTTACATTCGAAAATATAACAGTTTCAGTCAGGCGTGTATCAAAATTAAATATATGAAATTAATTCAGTGTGACGGCAATAAAACTGTAAAAACAAATTCTTTTATGAGTTATCTTTTAGTAACAACTCCTTTCCGATTACACATCCTGTTCAAGAGATTTGCTCGACTGAGCAATAATAGCTAGCCGGAGGACAAATAACCCAAAATTCAAAATAGTAAAACAATAACAGGCGCTCAGCAAATAAGATAACAGGAACGATACCGCGACAAATTCCACCTAAACAGAAAGCGCAGGGGAATATTCCAACCCCCCCCCGCAAAATCAAGAACAATTAAGTTAGTTTATTACAAAAGCCAAATGCAAAATCAGTACTGGCAGTAAGAAGAAGCGTGTGCTGCTCAACCATGTTGACTGTCCGACGACAGCACACGGAGAGAGAAAGAGAGCTGAGTGTACCTTAGTATATATTACCTAATTGCTGCTCCCTCTAACCCCTACCTCACTACTGACCCATAATGCCAACCTCTGAATGTATAAATCCCCCAAATATTCTAAACTAAACCCCTAAAAACCCGCTAAAATTACAATATAAGCACGTATTAAAATAGATTTGAATTTTAGATGCAAGCTATCTCAAACAAGGATTGAAAGTCAGCTCTAAAGCCACTAGTGATATGCAGTTATTCCAGACAGGAGTAATTATGGCTGAAAACAGCTCCCTAACAAGACATCTTTCTGGATGAGCGTCCCAGAAGCTCAGCTATGTTTCATCCCAGTGATGTACAAGGATCTATAAACTGCCTTGTCTAATGGCTCCAGTTCATGGGTTGAGAGTTGAGAGGAATAAGAGTGCTGATTGTAGCTCTTCACTGTTTTCCTTCCTCTATTTCATCATAATTTAGCATATTGTGCTTTAAAAAATCGTAATTTACTCAACAGCAACGTAAAACCTGGCCCCCGCACTCACTATAGATGTGTGTTATAGTTCGACATAGCGCGGTAGTGTTTTCGGTATAAAGTTCATTACTAAATTTGCTCGTTCTTTTTATTCCACTTGGGTGTTTAAATAAAAAAAAACTGATGTGTTACACTCACATGACTTTCTCTACTCTTGTGCAAACTGTTTTTACAAACGCTTATTCTCAATATGCTTCCTGTTAATTGAGATATCGAAATGTTAATCTTATTGCTAATTTTCTTGTAGATGCAAGGAGAATATGGTAGGCTTTAAGCGCTAGTCAAACATTTTAAGAGCTGTTTGCTATGTGTAGTATTCCATTCTTTTGCATTACCAGGACAAAAAAGAAAACGAATAACAAATTTCCATTTGAGGAAAAGTATAAGTATTGGAATATTTAAGGGAATAACAAGCAATATCTTGAAAATGGTTTACTCAACAAAAAAATGTATATGACATAAATTGTGTATTTTAACGTCGATCTACATTTATTCTGTAGTAAAATTTTTTATCGTTTGCTAGTTATGCAAACGTCGTTTACAAGAAGAACACTTTTGGAGACATTCCCAGAAAATTCAAGATATACATTTTATTTGTCATGAAAGTATCTTAAATATATGATATTTAAACCAAATCGTTGGACCCATTTTTGAGAAAATTAAAATTTTCGAAAAATGTTCCACATAAAGGGTAATCTGCGGTGGGGGGATTTTCTTGAAAACCTTCGTGTCGCATCTCTGGAAGATACTGAACCTAAATACCAAGTTTGGTGTTTATCCGACTGTTCGTTTCTGAGTTATGCTGTTCACAGACAGACACACACACAGACATGTTTCCAAAAATACTTTTTTGGGATTCAGGAAGCCTCAAAACATGTATTTCCGGTGACATCTCGGTATCGAATTTTTGGGTGGAATGCAATACTTCCCCTACTTACTATACGTAGTGGAGAAAGTAAAAATATGATAGTTTATTGGTTTTTACCCCTTAGAAAAATTAAAGTAATTTACTTTGCTTTATTATATTTTAGCGAAATATTAAATATAACAATTCTTTTACTTCTTCTCATGAAATTTTTATGTGAATGATGTAGACTACTGGGCGGCGCCGTGGCCGAGTGGTTAGACCGCTCGCCTCCCATCTAGGCGACCCGGGTTCAATCCCAGGTACCTGCATGTGGTATTTGTGGGCGTCTGGGCGGGTTTTCTCCGGGTTCTCCGGTTTCCCCCGCCATTCATTCCACCAACTGCTCCATCATCACCTTTCCTTTCATCCATTTCACCAACGTTTCGTTTCATCTACTTCCTTCATCCCATACCAGGCATCGGGCTGATCACCCATCCTGGATGCTCTGTCTGATCCATGAGTATCTGCTCCTCGACGGGCCTCTGACCCCAGGCACCCGCTTGTAAGTCCTGGGGGGTGTAAGTCCTACATAAGAGGAGGGTAAACAGATAATGAATGAATGAATGTAGACTACTGCAGTCATTTGGTTTTTATTTTAAGCACATTTAAATGAACATTTAAGATACTCTAGGACTGCATTTCCTCAGTTTTTTTAATTTTAGAACTATTCACTTGAAAATTAGCAAACGTAAGGTAAATAAAACAATAACTTTGCAAAAGCTCAAAGCTCTAGCTTAAATAACCAAAAAATGCTAATTTTCTAAATTACTTTGCGCATTCAAACTTATCAAAGAAATATGATAGTGACATTGTATAATACTTTAGTACAGTGAAAATAAATGTAAAGATTTGATAGAAGTTGTTATTAGTTGTAGAGAAATAGATTTTTGTTTTTATGAAGCTATAGATATTACAATTTTCCTTCTTTTAAAATATAAATTTCATTTTTGTGAGCCAAAGAATAAAGTAATCATACACTGAATACTTGAATATTTAGATAATTCATCTTAAATTATGTATGCAAATTTTCACACAAATTAGAACAAAACTGAAGTGTAAGGAGTAAATTTCACGCGCAAAAAAAGTAAAACAGAGAAAATCCACATGAAAGTGTCATTGGGCTTAAAAAGGAGCGCACAGGTGATTTAATTATATTTATGGGTATTTAAAAATAGTTTATTGTGAAAAATATTTGACCAAAATGATTTACAGATGTAAATATTTATAATATGTAATCAAAAATGGTAAACTTTATCAGTTTCACCTAAAAACTGAATCCCACGTCCCTTAAATTAAAGTGCACTTTTATTTTGTTTCTTCAATCATTTAAAGCTAAAGAAGTGTATCTCGATTTTAGATACTATCATCTAGCATTACAGATTTTGCTGTGAATGTATTAAATAATCATATAACAATTAAAAGTTCTACTGTCGAAAGTTAATAGAATTCTCGTAATGCCATAACACACGCGACCAAGAAGGAAAAGGCGCGCATTGCATTCATTGTTACGTGTCAATCATGAGAAGAGCATTGCTCTCTGCATAGCAGAGAAGAGCTATCTCTGTACTTGAAAATTATTTTGTACATATCTATGAAAAACAGAAGAAAAGAGTTCATAAACTTTTTCCAGTGTACCTACTGATGTATGCTATTTTCATGTTACAACAATAAAATCCCAATACTGGGAAACAACACATATAGATCTAGAATAGTTTTCCATGGAGGGAACGAGGTTTAACCCATCTCGCTTTTTGTTCTTCGGTTTGCCTACCTTCCAAGGAGATTCTGTTCTATCGTGTCGCCGTAAAGTCCGACTACCCCAACACACAAAGTTACAGCAGGACAGTGCATACAGGATGGACCATTTAAGCTGAGACTATACATTATCTCCAAAACAAAGCGTTGTAGAAAGAAATGTCTTTAACAAAAGTTGCTTGATATTATATGGGAAAGCAAATGCCATTAGTCCCGTTTTGTTTGGAGGACATTGTGCTGATCATTTTAAGGTAGGTTTAATTTTTTTTATAAATGGGAACCTACATTTTTTATGTTGATTTCACATTAGAAAATGGTTTATAAAAAGCTGTTTATTTTGTGATGAGGTATAAGGAAACAAAATAAAAATGTTGGTTCCCAATCACAAAACGTAACTTGGCCCTCAAATGACCATATATGGATGGTCCAACCATTCATTGTGCTCTTCGTACACAGTCATTTAGAATTTTCGTTGTTATTTACATTGGTGTAAGAACAATTGTAAAGTGTTTATACAAATGTTGTTTAGTTTTTCATAAGGAGTGAGAACACAAGATAAAAAGGTAGGTTTCCATTTAAAGAAATTAAATTCACCCTAGAATGACCATCACAACGCTCTCCAAATTAAACACGACTAATGGCGTTTACTTTACCCTATAATAACAAGCAACCTTTATTCAAGACATTTCTTTCTACAACGCTTAGTTATGGAGATATTGCACAGCCTCAACTTAAATGGTCCACCCTGTATGTATGTATGCATATTTATTTACTTCTTGTAATTTAAAAGATGTGGCATCTATACTCCTTCCAACTGGCATTAATAGTTTTAAACTCTCTGGAGATATTCGGGGGAGGTGATAATCCTAAACCGAAATCATTAACTTAAGCCCTAATTATAGGGGAAAGCTACATATGCAAATCAGATTTACTCTCCATTCTATTCCTACATAGCGCTACTCTTTCTTACTTAAGAGTCCGCAAGTTTGGATTTCAACTCTGCACTAGCAGTAAAGTCAACGTTTATTTTCCGAGAAATTCTTCCTGAACTCTCGGACTAATTTCATAGTTGTCGTCGAGATTCCAAGAGTGCTCTCAACTTCAGGAGTTGAAGTGCAACGGCTTGACCGGCTGAAAGGTGTGAAGCACTGAACACAAGTAGAGAACGTCAATAACACCCAATCTTCAAAGTCCGAAGTCCGCGCCATTGTAAATGAATTCTAGAGAAGGAAAGTTTTTCCAACTATTCGCAGTAAGATGCAAATTATAGTGCAACGTTCTAAGTGTAACAGACATGCAAGATAAATATTTTAAAAAATGAAGAGCACATGCATCATTAGTTATTTATCGTAACATAACACAAATGACATATTCGCTTCCAGGATATAAGAGCAACGTGCGTAGGACCCTAGTTCGAATGTCGATTTGATGGTGTTGCCTTTAGTATACTGAATTTACATTTTGTGAAACACTGATTTTTTTCCTTGAATAAATTATGTTTACAAGGGCTTTGGAGTAACATTTGTTGTCTGTAAGAAAAGTGGATTAAAAATTATTTTTAAAATATTCAGGTATTTACAAAAAAAATAGTCCTTACAATGCGTTTTTCAAATTTTGGTATAAAGTTTGATATTTAGAATAGCGATTAAATGATTAAATAAATACGTTATAGGTAAATATCACGCAAACTCATGCTCTTTTATATTTCTGTTTACTCGTATATTAACGTATTAGCTCAGTAAAGGATTTCATGTCTTTCAATAAAAAATAAAATCTTACGTTGAAGATTTCAGCTGGCATATATTGGGGAGACTAATTATATCAAAATGTTCTCACACAATAGTCTTAAACAATGATATTGAAATCAGAAGCATCGGCGTGTTACATTTATGCAATAAATCCGAATTGGTAAAGAAAACGCTAACACGTGAAATATGTGTGGCCCTTTAAAGGTTTGCCGGTATCCATTATACAACATTTCATTAATTTAATAATTTATTATTGTATCCTAATTGCTTTAAACAGGGTAATATTTAACTAGAATTGGTTTCAAATCAAGCATCCCTCATTACTTAAACAAACTTCCATTTATAACACAGTGTTTATTAGTAAAGACTTCATGCAAAAGGAATAATAAAAAAGAGGAATCCCATATTTTCAAGCGAGCTACATCTTAGTACCATACTTCACCGAATTAAAATTTCTAAATATACAAAAGTTAACATTTCATAAACGGATTAAGCTTAGGTATATGTTGTAGATATATCAAAAATTGCTTATTTTAAATCTTTTAAAATGTTTTCTCCTATACGTTTTTGTAGATCTCTTATTATTTTCTATTTTATCTTTTTGTAAGAATGAACATGACTATACGCGATATCTTCATAAAATGCAAACACAATGTCGATATTGTTATACACCTGGATGAGGCCAAAAGATTTGCAACTAAAATATTAAATTTAGTTACCCCGCATAAACATTGAGGGACGTAGCTACAGAGGCAAGCAAAAGATACCAAGAACTTGCTGCACAGAGCTGAAAGAGGGAGGGGAATATTTATAAAGAATTACATTTGAATTCACATTTTGCTCAGGTTTATTATAAGTTAAGGTGACCTACATTGTACACAAAAAGGTTACAGACAAATCACTGGGGGAGATGACCCACGCTACCCTTGGCAACACACACCCTAACACATTGAAGACTCACACACGACTCTGGCTACAAGTGACGCAAAGCTACCACACAAAGTCGCTCTTACCTCGACTTGCCTTGACTCCCCGACTAGGAAGATGGAATTGCCGCGCCGGACAGGAACTCAACACACAAACGCAACAATTAGCTCAATAATATTATACACAGTAATAATGTGACTGATGCGACAATACACTCACGTACACTACAATATCTCAAATGTAGAACACTTAAATAAAATGGTTTAAGCTACGAGGCTTAAGTACCGGTAACTTTTTAAACATAACACATTATTTTCCAAATGCTTCATCATTTATTACCTTACATTGCTTATCCATCGCCATTATTCAGGCACTTGTAACGCGAAGTAAGTTGTTGTATGCCTTCATCAATTGATGAGCCACTTGAAATGAAAGCTAAGTCTGCACTTCTTGATTCACAACAGATGAAAATTGCTTGGTGTCAAATCCGGACTGTAGGGAGGTTGGTCGAATGTTCCCAACCAAAGTATGCGGTCACATCATGAGTTTGTTTGTCTATGTGTGGTCGGGTATTGTCACTCATTATGGGTTCCCCATAAATCTCACAGAATTGGCGATGAATGTTTGCTGGCGTAACATTTCTCGCATTCAAAAAAACGAATCACTTATCAGTATTCGCAGTCGGTGGATCATTCGATCACTTTGAATATTTCGAAACACTCTAACAATAGGAAAACACAAAGTGACGATTGCTCACAACTACGTCTGGCTTTCTAGTGAATGGAGTAAGTCATCGCGCATCTTGCAAATGCGACTGCAGTGGCAAAGTATTAAAACGGTACTTGCTTTAAAAACACCCCTTATATGCAAAGGCCTTTTTACATAATGTGGTCTAAAAGCAAAACTTCTAACACAGAGCACACGAACTAAAAGGTTCAGTGTGACAAACTTTGGTTTCAATTCGAATCACATTACAATTATCCTTTGTAGTTGCACATATATAATAACTCGACTTGGTTTGATTAGGTTTTATTTTTCATTGTGTCTTTAAACATGATTAGTTTTCGCAATACAAATCGTCATACTTCAATATATCGCAGTTCATTGTAGAGTTAACCTAAACGTTATTTTGTCAGCTTTATTTGATCTAAAACGCTATTTTCATCTAACCTACATGACAATTAAATGGCGGAAATTATAAATTCAGAACAAACTGAAATGGAAGAGTCAGGTGAAATTACAGAAGCTGCACAAAGAGTAACACTATAATTACTTGCCCGAAATATAGAAAACAACATTATATAGCATTTATTCACTTCATTGCCCGGTGTAAGGCAAAACGTGCTGAAAATGACTTCACTGAAAATGACTGCTAGCGAATCAATAAAAGTTCAAAACATCTGACATCTTGCTTTTTTAACGTCATTTATGTTGTTTCAAGAATGCGTTCAAAACGTGACAGTTGTTAATTTCAGGAATCAGTATAAATATTATTGATGTTTTACAAATTCCAGCCTGTCTAAAAAAAATTATGATGTGTTACACTCACATGACTTTCTCTACTCTTGTACAAACGCTTATTCTCCATATGCTTCCTGTTAATCGAGATGTTATCTTATTGCTAATTTTCTTGTAGATACAAGGGGAATTGGTAGGCTTTAAGCGATAATCAAATGTTTTAAGAGTGGCTGCTATGTGAAGTATTCCATTCTCTTTGTATTACCAGACAAAAAAATGAATAACGAATTCCCATTTGAGAAAAAGTATAAGTATTGGAAAATTTAAGGGAATAACAAGCAATATCTTGAAAATGGTTCACTCAACAAAAAACATGTATATGACATAAATTGCGTATTTTAACGCTGTCTACGTTTTTTGTGTAGTAAAATGTTGTCTATCTCTAATGGTTTACCAGCTATGCAAAAGTCGTTCACAATGAAGAATACTTTTGGGGACATTCCCAGAAAATTCGAGATATACATTTCATTTGTTATGAAAATATTTTAAACATATGATATTTTAATCAAAATCCTTAGAGCCATTTTTGAGAAAATTAAAATTTTCGAAAAATGCTCCATGTAAAGGGTAATCTGGGATAGGGGGATTTTCTTGTAAACCTTCGTGTCGCATTTCTAGAAGATACTGAATCTAAATACCAAGTTTGGTGTTTATCAGACTGCCCATTTCTGAGTTATGCTGTTCACAGACACACAGCACAAACACGGACATGTTTCCAAAAATACTTTTTTTTGGATTCAGGGGGTCTCAAAACATGTATTTCCGGTGAAATCTCGGTATCGAATTTTTGGGTGGAATACAATGCTTCCCCTACTTACTATACGTAGTAGAGAAAGTAATAGTATATGGCGCACACTTAAAAGTGGTTTTATCCCTTGTATCACAATATATTGTTTTCGTGAAAGACTTTATCTCGCTTACTACAGATATGTGGACTTAAATACAAAATTTTGTGTTGACTTTTCTTTTTTAATTTATATTACTTACATAAACGCGAACATTTTACCTTAAAATGTTTCTTTTTGGAGGGAGGGGGTTTGGTGAACTTCAAAAAGTGCCTTTCTGATTATAAGATTGGATGATTTCACTGTAAGAAATGTTATTTAGCCTACTGCCTACTACACCTACTGTGTCTTTTATTCTGTAATTTGCGTAGCGCTCTGTAACTTCTATGACCCCATCGCGGGCCTTTGAATTAGAAACAACCGATGACACTTATAAGTCTTCTACTTTTAACGTTGATTGTATTCAATTTTTCCTACTGAATACACTCATATTCACACTTCCAAAATCAGAAGAAGGTAGAGAGTGCGTCTATTAAAAGGAAAATTGAATCTGTGGCTTCTTGGTTAGAAGCTAGGCTCCTTAGACGAAGTTCTAAGTGAATCTAAATCTAAAATTCACAGTTTCACCAAATATGACTTGAATAAGTTATTAAATTAAGTTATTTGTGGACGATCGGATTATAGTTGCTGAAAATGAGATTTCATTACAAAGAACAGTACTATAATTGAAAACAATTATGCGTTTATTTAATGGACAAAACAAACAAAAGGTTATTAATTTTTAGTGGCCATCGATAAATACCCCAGGCACCCGCTTGTAAGTCCTGGGGAGTGTAAGCCATACATAAGAGGAGGGTAAATAGATAATGAATGAATGATAAATAGAAGAAAAATTATTATCAATAATAACGTAATAGAAAGGTTAAATTGTTTAACTTCCTTTGCTTATATGTCAAACAATTTTCATGATAATATTCCGAAAAAATCAAAAGGATGACTCGCATTAACGGAAAAATTAACAGCAATTTTAAAAAATAAGGTCATGAAAGAAACAATACAAAACGTTTATGCTCACCACATCTCTATATGAAGCTTAAGTGCAGGTCCTCAAAGTTGCAGTAATCCAAACAATGGATATGCGATTTTTAAAGAAATGCATAAGGTATAAATAGAATAGAATTAAATAAAAATGAGGACATAGGTTTAAGTTGGAAAATATAAATGATATAATACCAAACAATAAATTAGTAGTAGATTCATTTAAATCACTTGGATAGCATAAAATTCCAAAGCAATAAATTACAAGCCAGCCGGAATGGAAAATTAGGGACCAAGAAAAAGATGGTGAGACCGGTCTTTGTTGAAGATAATACGCAATGTAGATGATAATGGCGATGATGATAAGTTATATATTTAAGGAAATGTATCTGTCAATTTTGGAAGAGAATGTGAAAATTTTCGAATTTTTGTTTCATTCTTTTTATATTCGTAACTTGTGCTTTTATGATATACAGTTAGTTTTTTAATATCAACTATTCTAAAGTCAGAAATGGATATTTCATTGGTCCTGTACCATTTATTAAAAGCACCGCGTTTAACTTAAAATGCCATTTTTCCCAATTCCATACTTACATTTTTCAACATTCAAAATGCTTCTTTGATCGCATTATAGAACGTATCTAATTTAAGTTTTCAGGCGAGCTTCAAGAATTAAGCACTTAAAAATTGCTGTGCACCAGTGTGAACCATTTTAAGTGTTCAGCTAAAGTGAATTATCTTCCATAACTGATTAAAAATTGTTGAAAATTTCAATAACACGTATACAAAAAGGTTTTTATCTTAAACTAATTAAAATTAAGAAATTCCAGCAAAACAATTTATTTATGTTTGTATACTAAGTTTCAAATTAAAAATTTGGAAATCAAAGATAAATGAAGGGTGGAAGGAGGATTTCATAATAACATCAAAAAACTATTCATTATCAATAAAGACTAATATGGTAACAAGGTTTGACATAGCTCTTTAACTTTTGTGTGCACTTTATGTTTTATGTTCTGAGTATATCGTGGAATTTTAGATTTTTATAAACACCTTGCTTTATATGCTTCATTTATATATCATTATTTAATAAATGAATTTAATAATAATAATATACTGTGGTTAGGTTATATTTATGATCCTTTACCAAGTCTCAACACTTAAACAACTTTATTTATCCTAACCTACAAATTAGGTTAGAGTACCCCATAAACGTTACACCCGCTTACTTCCCTGGCTGTTAGTGAGTATACTGTATAGTCCTTTTTTGTGCTACCTATTCCTCTCGATTCTCTGTTTCTTCTTCTCTCTCTGTCTCTCTTGCACGCTCTTATCTGTTTTTATTTTTACCTTTCATAAAATGTGCTTGTTTCTTTGATTTTTCTCTTTCCCTTCCCACTCAACATTTTTTCGCACCATCTCTCCTAGTATACTACCGTATTTATGTTTCCAAATATATTCCCATCCCTCTCTTGTTTATTATATATATCCAAATACCCCTTTCTTATCCATTTTTTCTTTATTTTTTGTATAAGCCAAGCAACTTTTTATTACTTTCTCTACTGCGTATAGTGAGCAGGGGAAATATTGCAATCCACCCAAAAAGTAGATACCGAGATTTCACCGAAAATACATGTTTTGAGGCGCCCTGAATCCAAATATAACATTTTGGAATACTTGTCCGTGTGTGAACAGTATAACTCAAAATTTGAGTTTAGCATCTCCCACGGATGCACCACTAAGATTTTCAACAAAATCCCCCCAGACTTCCCTTAAAATAGAACATTTTTTTGAAAATTTTGATTTTCACAAAAATTCACTAACGATTTTGATTAAAATATCATATGTTTAAGATATTTTCATGGATAATGAAGTATGTATCTTGCATTTTCTGGGAATGTCCCCAAAAGTCCGATTCATTCTCAATGACCTTTGGATAACTGGTAAATCATAAGAGATAGACAACATTTAGTTCACAAGAAATGTAGATCACGTTAAAACACACAATTCATGTCACATACATTTTTTTTTCGAGTGAACCATTTCCATATATTGCTTGTTATTTTCTTCGAATTTTCCAATACTTATACTTTATTTCAAATGGAAATTCGTTATTCATTCTTTTTTATGTTCTGGACATGCAAAGAGAATGAAATGCTCCACATACCAACCAGCTTTAAAACATTTGACTATAGCTTAAAGCCTACCATATTCCCCTTACATCTACAAGAAAATTAGCAATAAGATATTTTCCGAATGTTTATCCCGATTAACATGAAGTAAAATAGCTCCTACAAGAATAGGGAAAGTCATGTGAGTGCAACACATCATATTATTTTTATTGCTCATCCTACACTTCCTGCTTATCTATGTCTTCTACCCTATTTCTCACTGATTGCTAGAATCGTTATCATTATGTTCTCCTTTCGTTCATCTTTCATCCCTCATTATAATTAAAAGATAACTAATTTAGGTAACGGTTTTATCCGGTTCTGCTGAATTATTTACACTTAAATAGAAGTAACACTGCGCTTCATCACTATCATACTGATACTGCAAATAACTGTTTTAATCTCCATTTTATAAACCATATCTATTGATTTCATAATTTCAGCGGTGTGGGTATTCAGAAAGTACCTTTGTTGCTTCACTAAATAAAAAATCCACTGCCCTCACATTGCCACATGATCTATTTCCCATAATTCAGCACATGATCGCGTGCTGGCTTTACGTTGCTGGGCAGAAGATTCTATTTTGGGTTGCGTAAACGTGCACGCAGACGCTCGCGATAACGCGAAAATGGGCAACCGCTCTTTCTCACCTGAATCGCGACCTTTGATGCCTTATCGGATATTTATGGAGCATAAGTAAGCTGAGTTAACGAGGAAACGTGTTAAAACGCGGTATCGTATGTGCTAATCACTCTTTGTCTTTCATTATGACTGAGCTCTATGCAGAGGAAGCATTAACACCTCTTCGGATTCTCACCTCACTGCTCTACATGATAAAATGCTTACTGCAGTAATTTTCAAGATAACAGATATGATTCAAGTGCTACAAATGAAGAGTACAGATAAAAAAAAATCTCATATGTTACATTAGCATGATCTTCTCTTGTTTATTAGTAGATATACAAACTATTCTTACTTAAGATTATTTCTGTGTCTAAATCATTTTAATCAAATAAACATTTTCAAGAATAGCTGCATTACATTTCATTATAGATACAAACGGAATAGCGATAGTCAAATGTTTAAGAGCTGGACGCTATATGCTAGCCTTAAACTTCCTTTCTTTTTACATTTCAATACTCCTTCCAAACTCTCCCCAGTTCTTAAACAATTGGCTATCGCCACTCCCTTTGTATCTATAAAGAAATGTGTAATGTAGCTATTTCTGCAAAGGTTTATATGGATTAAAATGTAGCAGATAGAAGAAAAATAAAATATGAATATTCAACCCCGGCATCTAGGTTACTACACCGAGGCATATGTCCAAATTTTATATTTATTGAATCAAATTTTTCAATTCTTATATACATTCATTTTACAGATTAAGTCTATAACTACTACCTAACTACAAACAAGGAAAACACAAATGATAATTACAAAGTCTGTAAATCTACACTAATACTGATAACCAGCATGAAATCAACTGGTATCCAGCTACTTAACTAACAAAATTTACTAAAGCTAAAAACTACTCCACTGCTATTCAGCGGATACATACTAGTGTCTAGTACTATTCACCAAATATTTATAGCTTAAAGAAGTTCTTTTTATTTCTATTATACAGTTTAATTAGTGGATAATAAAATTTACTTAATACATTATTACAATAATAATTTACAAATTTACTTGTATTTCTAAAATGTATTCTTTCACACTAAGTTAATTATATACAAATTAAGAATATTTCCTTCACTTATGTTTTAATCTATTAATTTCCTTTAAATTACAAAAGAAAATTAGAACTATCTACCATATTTATATTCATATATATTGTTTTAATTATGTTATAACACATTTATTTTATAATTTATATTTTCCTTTCCTACTATCTATACTACATGCTTTTACATAAATAATCTTAAAATCCTATTATTTATTTGCATTTAAAATTATTTAAAACATTTCATACTTATCTTCACACTTACTATTTAATACTAAATTGTATATTTAAACACAAATACACTACATTGAATCATTTTAATTTAATAACCTAGACACAATAAATTTATAAACTTTATATATCTTATTTCATTCATTGATCATTATACTTCTATTCAATAAGTTAACGTTTAAAATATTTAATCCAAACTAAAATTATATCTCTTACACTATATCCTATTATTATTATTATTAAATTAACATTTATACCTCAATTTACAATCATGTAATTTAAATATATCTATAACCAAATCTTCATTCTTCTTACCCACCACTCACTACACAACACTTCATTCCATTCACTTTTATCTTCTATACACACTACATAGCACATAATTTCTACTCACAGCACTTATCTCCAAACCTACACTTCACATTCACCATTTTAATTGGAGCTATAAAAAACCTCCAATTATAACCTGCAACAAACTATATCTTCAAACATTCATCTCTCATAAAATCTCTCCAATCTCCTCCACCTCCTCCGTCATGGTAACAATGGCGGCCTCATTTACTACACCGGCACCTTCTTCCTCTCCCCCCCCCCCAGATTCCAAAAGCCATCCTTATCCATCTTCTCCTCAGGGTTTACAGCCAAATTCTCTGATAGAAGAGAAGTACAGTTTGTATACCTACTAAAAAAAATAGAGGATAGAGAAACTCATGTGAATGTATCACATCAGATTTTTCTCGTGGCCATTCAAGGAGCATGGAATTTCAAAGCAACGATCGGCATTTTAACATCGGCATAGAGAAAGTCATGTGAGTGGAAAAAATAGCTTTTCATGTAGCTTTTAGAAATTATTCTAATAAAACTTATTTTTATCTTCTTTATATTAATAGAAATAAATGTTTACAGAAATAGTATAATTAGATCTTTCGTTTTAGGTACAAGAGAAATTCAGAGAACTGAATCTCTAGTCAGATGTTTAAAAACGGCTCGCTGTACGAGTACGTTGGCTTCTAAATCTCCGCGAGAAGCAAGTGAAAAGCGACAGAGTTTTAAACAAATTACAAAGTATGCAGCATTATAACCAACAATAACAGATATCTCCGAAATAGATGATGACACAGAAACTGTTATTTGAAATAATATCTCTTTTAAAGAGATCTACAATTTTTGTGTAGTAAGTTTTATTTATCCCTTATGGTTTACAGTTATGCAAGATTATGCAAAAGCCCTTCATAGTTAAGAGAACTTCATAGGCTATTCCCAGAAAGTTCAAGATGTGCGGTATATTTGTCATGTAAAAATCTTAAAAATATGATTTTTAAACGAAATTGTTAGAGCCGTGTTAGAGCCACAGACACCTAAAACACACACACACACACACACCACAGACCTTTGTCTAAAATCCTTTTTTGTGTTCATGGACCTCAAAACGAGTATTTACAGTCAAATCTCCGTATGGAGCTTTTGGGTTGAAAACAATTCTTCCTCTACTTCCTACAGGTAAATGTTAGCAAATATAATAAAGTTACTGTTAGTGGTATTCAATTTATTATTTTTAGCGTTAGTTATCGATTTTAACGTTTAATAAAAGCGTTAAGCGTATCATTTATTCATTCATTATCTGTTTACCCTCCTCTTAAGTAGGACTTACACCCCCAGGACTTAGAAGCGGGTGCCTGGGGTCAGAGGCCCGTCGAGGAGCAGACACTCATGGATCAGACAGAGCATCCACGATGGGTGATCAGCCCGATGCCTGGAACGGGATGAAGTAGATGAAACGAAATGTACTAAGCGTATCAGATTTTTAAAAAATTAAAAAATGGATTTCGTGTCCAAAACATAATTTGAACCTTTAGTTTCAACTACAAGCTATAAATGTTTCTCTCAGAGTCTTTTAAAACTTCAACAGTTGAATATTTAGATACCCATGACCACAAGATCTACTAGCCTTTATTTCCTTCCAATACGTTTATTACACGGCTTTGGTTTTCTTACACTTTTTCCGTTAAACATGTTTGTTCCATCTTGTTCAAATTTTCAACCAAAACTTAGAGAGGATGAGCTAAAAGACGTATGGGTTTTTCTGCATTTTTAAATGCCTTAAGCTACGACAATTAATTCGAGCACTGAGGTTAAATTGTTAGAAAAATTGTATTTAAAGATTTTAAAAATTTTTATGACACAGTCAAAAGAATGAAAAAATTTTTATGTATCATTAATATTGTAGCTACCCATACCCTACGGTGAGGGGGATTGCGCTAGATTTCATGAAGTTTCGAAAGATGTGGTACTGTAGCACTGACCTGTAAGATACCAGGTCGCTTACTTGGCTTTCTGAAGGGTATGTATTGGTAATGTATGTAGTTCAATCGCTCTCAATCCCCTTCGGCACACTACGACCCCGACGCCCCACCCTACATATTTAAGCTTTAATTCAGTGTTACAATGAGTCTAGGTAAGAGATATGTGGTTACGTGTAAGTTCTTGCACGTACAACCTCTCTACCGAGGGGTCCCAACGTTATGTTAAAGTAAACAAGAATAATTGTTATTAGCTTTTTATACAACCCTGGGTACTTATTTGGCGTCTCTCTCCTCCGACACCATACCATGAAACCTTGCACCCCGGTACCGACGTGCCCTGCCGTCTGAGTCAATTCTCCCCTACTGTCAGCCCCTGGGGAAGTGTTAAGCCCCAAGGGTGCACTACAATAATGCATACGTGTAAAATAAGTGTGCGTCTCTTTATTTATAAAAGTTTAATAAAATAGATTATTTGTGTTTAAACATCTAATAAAACACAGCTAAAGCTACTCTATGTTTCTATTCACGTATATAAGTAAAGAGAACATGAAAACGACGCAATACATCAGTAGTAATGCTTCCATAGCGCGCGATCGCACAACTGTCTGGGACGTGAGTGTAAATCAGGCTTGGTTACTGTATATACACTATACATTAAATTAATATTTATGCCAAATAATAGCGCTGAACTGATTAAACGGTTCATTTAACGAAGAAACTGAAGTTCACAAATGAATGTAGTCCACGGCTGTTCCTATGTTCCTCAAAAATACATCTCTTAATCGCTTGGCATCCAAATTGTGGTGTACGCAATGACGTGTCCAAAGCTTATTTTTTCTGTAAATATAACTTTTTTTGCGGAGTAAATCGTTACATTTTCTCATTCGCCGTGTATTAGAATAAATTCTTAAGTGAATTAGATAAGCAATTCGCTTCTCTCTAGTGCATACCTTCCATTTATTTTAAACAGCTGATAACTTCTGCAAATTAGATCGGTATCTGTTGCTATTGGCATTATTCTTAGTCACATATTTTTAACATACTTAATAGAAGGTTTATATTTGTGCGTCATAAATTCGCACTATCCTAATTTAATCGCTAGCTGCAGAATAGCTTGTGCGCAACCAAAATAGACTTTCCAATGTAAGACACGCAAAGGGCGACCTTAACGAACTCACTGTAGGGTTATTGTTACACAATGATAACTACTTCTGGATGACCTTCATGCAGAATATCTGCCTTTCTCTATTACTTTCTCTACTATGTATAGTAAGTAGGGGAAGCATTGTATTCCACCCAAAAATTCGATACAGATATTTCAACAGAAATACATGTTATGAGGTGCCCTGAATCCAAATAAAGCATTTTTGGAATCTTGCCGTGTGTGTATCTGTCTGTGAACAGCATAACTCAAAAATCAAAAGTCGGATAAATACCAAACTTGGTATTGGAGTTTAGTATCTCCCAAGCATGCGACACGAAGATTTTCAAGAAAATCCCCCCACCCTAGATGCATCGCCCTCCGCCGGGTTTGAACCCACGACCGGAAACTACAGGCTAGCATGGTAACCACTACACCACGGAGGACTACTACATCTCGATTAACATGAAGTAGATGGAGAATAAGTGTTTGTAAAAAAGTTTGAACAAGAGTAGAGAAAGTCATGTGAGGAAACCACATCAGATTCCTTTCAATATCTACCTACGAATAATTAATCCTTTGGATAATTTATTTTTCGTCTAAAAAACATACGTTCAACCCGAAATGTAAATACCGAGACGAAAAGAAGGCTAAGATACTCCAGAATAATATTCTCAGCTGAACAATAATAATTCCTTGCTTCGCGCAACCCTCTGTGCTTCGAAAACTTCAGTAATTTTGTCATTAGGTTTTTATGAACTGAACACCTCAATTACAGAAGAATAATAACTACTGAAAGAAAGTATAGTGACAGTTTTCTTTTATGCATTTTCTTACTATGATGCAATACGCGCTAGAATTTATCACAAGTGTTCTACTTTGCAGATGTGTGTAATTATACGAGAGACACAAGATACGCATTGTTTTTATAAATTGTTAATTCATAAAAGAAACTACTACAAAGTAATATGAAACATGTTTATAAAAGTGGCAGGGGGTTTTGCTACTCGGTCAAGGCCGGCTTCTCTCCCCAGTAATGGACAGCTGCCTGCCAGCCCGTTTGAGTATGGTATACAATTAGATGGAGACGCGTAACCTTGCCCAGTTTTACGAGGGGAGAGATACCAAAATGGCATTTCGACCCCAGTATTAATGATCGCAACCTAACTCGGTCCCGTTATCTTCTTGAAACAATGGTCCGTCCCGTAATCGTGATAATACTTGAGCATAGTGAAATGTAAGGTAACGTGGCATTCCTGTTACGAAAAATCGATAGTCCCTGAGCACAAGTAGATGGTTGGAGTCGTAACATTGCTGGTAAAGGTAAAGGCACGCATCATGGAGGGGGCCTCGGAACCAGGGTTGAGAAAGGAGTTATTTCAACTGTTGGGGAGCCGAACTTGAAGTTTGTTTGCAACCGCACGTATGGTAAACAGTTTCCGGTAGCCTTCGTCCAAAAATTTAAAAAATATATATAAACTTTGTAATTTGACTGTTTCTTTAAGTATTAAATATTTATGTTTGCCTCGGCTGCGTCAGTATTATTGTTAGAGACACGTTTCTCTTAGCAGGTTGTGGTGCGACTAAGAATGTAGGCTTACACAGATTATAATTTTACTTCACTTCTTTTGTTAATGCTTGATGCGATTTGAATAGCACTTCACTTATATAAAGAGCTTTGAGATTCTTTTTATTAATTAATTACACTTTTTAACACCTAAACTTAATCCTCGTCTCACGCGAAAACGTATTAAATCTCTCGAGAACGTGTCTCGCGTCCGGTTAAGAACACTGTGAAAGGGAATATATCATACATATTATACATTGTACATTTGAAAGGGGATATATCATACATATTATACATTGTACATATGAAAGGGGAACCATACACATAAGAATTGTATAGCAATAATTTAATTCACTGAATGTTAAAACATTCAACATGTAACTTTGTACAGAGCTATTTGTAAGTAACGGGCGCGCTAGCTAATTGAATGGGAATTCCTGGAACTCATAACGACCGTGCCTGGCACAGAGTGGTACGACGCTACATGATGGCGCTGAAGCGCAAGGTTCTGAAACCTCATATTTTCATACATGCTTCGGTAACGCGGCCTGAGGGCCAATGGGAAGCATCGTTACATTTTCAAACGTAGAGGACAGAGTGGGTAAGCCGCCCTATATAAGACCAGATTTTGCCGAGGGGGCACTCTTACTTATTACCAGTTCAGCGCAACAAGAAGTCACGCCGAAGCAAGGTGCTACAGATGCACGTGGGTGCATATAAGGGTGGGGATGCTTGTGAAGATAGGCTCCTGATAAATATTTAAGAGGTGGTATAAAGTAAATGGGAAAAGCAGCCGCCCATATTTATTTGAATAATGAAATAAACATCAGTTATAAAGGGAAAACTTGCAGTGTATTTTTAACTTGCCTCACCCATAAAAACCTGAGATTAAAGAGACTTAGCAATTAGGTAGGAATGGAGTACTCAACTACCGACGAGCATCACTAGCCGAGGAAGAAAAATACTACAACAGCACGCTGCAAGAGTCGACCAACCATTTCCCACTACAACTGTTTGCAGGCAACTGAACTGATTTCAACCGCCTAAACCTGTAAATTTCTATATTTAAAGTTTCTGATTGGCTATTCCTAATCCAATAGAATACCTTCATTTAACTAAAGCTTTTTCTGTTTGTTGATTGGCTATTATTAAATGTCTCAAAATTTACATTATTGTTGCTCCAATAATGAATAGTAGCATTTAAACTTTCAAATTCATTATTGCCTCAAGGTTACCTCATTGTTACCTCATTGTTAGCAAATTTTAACCTATTATTCCTACAGCTCCTACATTATTAAATTACGTAATATAGTCACATAACATCCAACACATGGATACAATAATACAAACATATACAATGACTGTTACATACATTTTTATATATTGTTACATACACATATTGTTTTAAGGCGGGCTGTTATTGAACTACATATTATATAATTAGACTGAAATCATTTAAGTGTTAAAAATACTGGCTCAGGGTAGAGTACCACACATAGAACAGTCGTGACCCTGAAGGGAGAGCCCCGAAGTGCTACCAGATCCGTATGCCGACGATGCAAGCATGTATGGGGTCCCTAACGTTTCCAGATATAACGAATCCGGCGCCGCACGGCCCCCACCCACAACCCACTAACCCCCACGCTGAGGAGAGACCTAACTGAGCTGTATCGCAGCGACGCCAGGGGAGAAACCTTTACAGAGTGCAAGCCACCGCCCTGCCGCAACGCGCAGAACACAGTCATCTGGTCCTACAACCCTGAAACAGATGACAAGGAAGATTGCGGGTACAGGAAATGAGAGGGAGGAGAATCGTGGTAGAAGATGAAACCACCTCAGCATTCGCTTGGCGACTTGGGAAACCACGAAAAACCATGGGACAGAATGGGCGGTCGCTAGGGATTGATCCCGGGACCTCCCTAAGAGGGCCACAGACATAACGGCCTGAACCATCCCGCTCGGTGACATTGCTGATAGGTCTTTAGAAAATAAAAACAAACGTTATCACAGATTGTATGTTTTGGTGTTTTTCAAAAACTCTCATTTGACTATAATTATAATTTTTCTACTAGCACATAGTTTTTCAATTACTTTGTGTGTGGGGCTTACGAAATTGTTATATGCACTTAGTACAACAAGTTTTTATATAACAATTCTTTTCTTTTTGCAGTTGAAATCGGTTTTAGTGAATCATGAAACTGCAAAATCGTTTTGCAGTCCCTGTAAGGCTGTTAAAAATCATAAGTGTTTTAAAACAGGAAGCAAAATTATACGCTATGCACTAGATTAAGATTAATTTCCTACAGGAGCGAGTAGGTTGTTTATATTTCGGAAGACGGGAACGAGTTTGGATTTGAAAGTAGAAGATGGGTTTCACCAGTTTCAATTAGCTGACGGGAGAGAAGATTTATGTTTTCAACAGGGCTTTGACATTGCCCATATGGAGGAGAAGTCCATGGATAAAATTGAGCACTAGACTGGTTACTTATAGTGTATCACACTTACTTCCCACATTGTTACCAAATGGCTAGACGATTATTAAGAATTTATTGTATAGTTTAATAATTTTATCTATGTAGTAATTGTTATATAGGAAATAAACGTTTTGTAATTTCTACTACTTATGTATGGTAGGTAGAGGAAGGATTGTATCCATCTAAAAATTTTCAACTTGGATATTTCACCTGAAAGTACAATTTGAGGTTCCTGAGTCAAGAAGAAACTTTAGAGAAGGTTGTATGAATGTCTGTCTTGGGTGAAAAGTACTACTCTCAAAAACAAAAATTTGGATAAATACCAAAATTGCATACTTGACTTTAAAGACCACAGGCAAAGATTTTCAAGAATATTTACCTCTCAAACTATTCTTTACAGGATAACTGTCTTTCCATATTTTATGTTCTCAAAATAAAATATTTATTAAATATGCTTGAGTGGTTAATTTGTTAACTGAAGTGCATATCTGAATTTTCTTTGAATAGCCTGTGAAATCCTCTTCATTCCTTTTTAAATTTCATATAATGGTTTTACATAACTGAGAAGCTGCAAAGGCAGAGGAAAACTATTTCAGAAAAATGTAGATGGAGCACCGCAAAGAGACAATTTGTGTCAGATAGGTTCCTCGTAGCATTACCTACTTCACAAATTTTCTGAGGTTTTAAGTAATACACTTGGGCAAACAAATACAAAGTAGTATAGCCTCCAAGTGTGCTATTGTGAAATTACTACACACAACAATTGAAGCCTTTTCTGACAAAATGTACACAGTTAACAAGACGCAGTAAGAAAAGCTAGCAGGAATAATTGCAGGATAGGAATAAAACCAAACTAAACTCTTGTATAAGCATAGGACTCTTAAGCAGTTGGCTTCAAGTTACTTACACTCAAACCACATCAATATAAAAATGTAAGCAACAGTGGCCAAGAGTCACTCACGACAGGTAAAATATGGTCTAGTGACTGAGTGCCGCCTGTAAACAGACTACGAGGAAAAGGTGGAGTGGTTTGTTATCTGCGATGTCACTGCTAAAGTCCAATAATGGTTCAACCTATTTCCTTTTGCCGTGGTTTAAATGCATGGAAATTCCTATGCCTGGTCATGTAATTTAAAACATCAGATTCTTTATGTAAATCATCATCTACTACCGGGATTAGGCGCTTTCCACCTGTCATCTATTCATCTTCCAACAGGTATGCCAATATTTGAGGTTGGTAGTTCAGTAGGAGCTTTGGGAAGCAGTGTCTTCCATTCTTTATATATGCTCCAACCACTCTCTTTTGCGGCTCGCAATTTCTTCAGTTAAATTACGTATTTCGAGCTCTTTTCTTATGTCTTCATTTCTGCGGTGTTCCTTAGAGTAGAGCCAGCCAGATCTGAGGAATCTCATTTCTGCAGATTCAATTTTCCTCTTGTCTAGTTTATTCAGGATCCAATTTTCATTGCTGTCGTTTAGCATTGGTATATACATTACTTTATAGAATTTAATCTGTGTTTTTTTCTTAATGCTTAATGTTCTCTTTCTTCTTCCACACATCTTTCTGAATTTATTTAGTTTCATATTTATTCTTTCCCTTTGGCAATATGAGACGTCAAGGTAGTTAAAATGGGGAACTTGTTGCATTATTTCATTTCTGGCAACTATTTTACATCTCATATGATTCGTACCTTAAAATTGCAGTGTTTGTATTTTTTGTAGAAATTCTTAAATTGAATTCTTTCATCGATTTCTCCAGCTGGTTAGGTGTTGCTCGTAAATCATTTTCTGGATCAGTAAAAGTCAATTTGTCAACCCAATTAAAATGATGTTCATTATATGATTGTTTAAGATACAAATGCTAAACCATTGGTCTTATGAATAAGTATTCAGCTGTGTCCCCTTAAAGAAAACCAATAAGCGCTTGGTGCCAAGTCTGCCGAATACAAAAGCGAAAAGGAATTCTAAATTCATGACTCTCAGTCCCATTTGCTTGTGAAGGCTGTCACGACCAAATTGGAGGAGAAGGAATATTTTTAGTGTTCTAAATTCCAAACGTTCTACCTCACAATCAAATAAATATTGTTTTTATTTTTATCTCAGCATATGCAACGTTCCCACAGTCAAGCCATAGTACAGGAATACTATCAGAACAAGCTCTGAAGTTCCAAACGTTTTATAAATGTTTGGAATTGGCGGGAATCTGGATTTCCTATTGTCTATTAACCACGTCTCAATTTACTCCTTGGTTTTTATTCATTTCTCTACCACGAACACTGTTGTGCATAAACAGTGGCCCATTACCCTAGATCAGCATAGTGCATTTCTCTCCGTAAGGTTTTCACCTTTAGGTAACTAACTTTTGACTCCATCCACCTGATATCAGTTCTCTATGTGACTGACCTGGAATATAATTAAAGGATATAAAACTAGCTAATAAACGATGTTTATAATCTACATTATGTGATCAAAAGTATCCGGACACCCCCATGGACATATGTTTTTCATCTTAGGTGCATTGTCTTGCCGCCTACTACCTGGTACTCATTATCCGCGACCTCAGTAATCATTATTCATTGTGAAACAGCAGAATGGGACGCTCCGTGGAACTCACGGACTTTGAACGTGGTCAGGTGATTGGGTGTCACTTGTGTCAGAAGTCTGTACGCGAGATTTCCACACTCCTAAACATCCCTAGGTCCACTGTGTCTGATGTGATAGTGAAGTGGAAACGTGAAGGGACATGTACAGCACAAAAGCGTACAGGCCGACCTCGTCTGTTGGCTGACAGAGACCGCCGACATTTGAAGAGGGTCGTAAAGAGTAATAGGCAGACATCTATCCAGACCATCACATAGGAATTCTAAACTCATCAGGATCCACTCCAAGTATTATGACAGTTAGGCGTGAGATGAGAAACCTTGGATTCCATGGTCGAGCGGCTGCTCATAAGCCACACATCACGCAGGAAAATACCAAACGACGCCTCTCTTGGTGTAAGGAGCGTCAACATTACACGATTGACAGTAGCAAAACGTTGTGTGGAGTGACGAATCACGGTACACAATGTGGCGATCCAATGGCAGGGTGTGGGTATGGCGAATGCCCGGTGAACGTCATCTGCCAGCCTGTATAGTGCCAAAAGTGAAATTCGGAAGTGGTGGTGTTATGGTGTGATCGTGTTTTTCCTGGAGGGGTGTTGCACCCCTTGTTATTTTGCGTGGCTCGATCGCAGCGCAGACCTACATTGATATTTTAAGCACCTTCTTGCTTCCCACTGTTGAAGAGCAATTCGGGGATGGCGATTGCATCTTTCAACGCGAACGACTACCTGTTCATACTGCACGGGCTGTGGCGGAGTGGTTACATGACAATAACATCACTGTAATGGACTGTCCTGCACAAAGTCCTGACTTGAACCCTATAGAACACCTTTGGGATGTTTTGGAACGCCGACTTTGTGCCAGGCCTCACCAACCTACCCCTCCTCAGTTCCTCCGTGAAGAATGGGCTGCCATTCCCCAAGACACTTTCCAGCACCTGATTGAAAGTATGCCTGCAAGAGTGAACGCTGCCATCAAGGCTAAGAGTGAGTCAACACCATATTGACTTCCAGCATTACCGATGGAGGGCGGCACGGACTTGTACGTCATTTTCAGCCAGCTGTACGGATACTTTTGATCACGTAGTGTTTGTAAAAAGAAGGTGTGGTTCAGATACCGGTTTTACGTAAGGGTATCGCTGCGATTGGTACAGAAGGAAAAGTTAAACCGATTACAATATAATTCTGCCTTCTAGAGGAAGATGTGAAGAATTATTTGCATATCTGACATTTACATAGGCATTTGAGAGCATGGAAACGAAGGTTGAAGTTATTGGCGCTACTAAACCGCAATAAGATAACGACACTAAGAAAAACTTGTAATTTAGTATGAATGAATGAATAAATAAACTTTATTTGTACATTTTGTTATACACAATTCTTTTTACAACATTCCACTTATAAACTAACTTAAACCTATGTACAAATTTTCTTCTTGCCAGCTATGCTGCTCATGTTGCCTGGCACCATGGCCTTATGGTTCAACTGAGCAGCCCTTGCTATCTTTAATCCTTATTGCCCATCCTCTTTCCCTTCCTTTTGCCCTTCTACCTTTCTTATCTCTCCTACCTTTCTAATCCATTTCTTATTTACTCTTTTAAGAACTCCCCCATATTCCTATGTTCCTTTCTTGCTTTTCTTGTTAACATTTTAATTGTTACTATTTTTCCATCCATTTTCTCCCATTTTTCCTCCCATACTTTTTGTATCCATTCTGCTAATCCTTTGCGTTCTGTCATATAATGCTCTGTGCTTTCATTACTTCCGCATAGTTCACAAATTCCCCTTTTTCTGCCTCAGGGTTGTTTAGTATGAAAATATAAAGTTATAATGTTATATTTCGGCAGTTCCGCTATACCTAGTTTGGGGGAGGTAAAGTACCCTGCCAATCCAGTGGCTAGAATTATGTTGGAAACACAGAGGTGGTCAAGCTGGTAGGGGTTGGGCTAAATTTCGTCAATACCAACATAATCAGCTCCATTAGATTATGTGCCATAATTTATCCATTTATAATTGCAGTAAGTAGAGAAGGTATTACATTACACTCAAAAATCCATTTTGAGATTTCACCGTAAATACATGTTTTGTGACCCCTGAACACAAAAAGGAACATTATGTGTGTACGCCTGTGAACAGCATAATTCAAAACGAAAGTTGGATACTTCCTTTAAATAACTTATCGTCTACGATTACCCTTTTAGTATTGGAGGATATAGGTTTGCTGCTCTGTAATATTGTGGCTTTAATAATAGCCCGAAAGCTTCAAAAAGAATGATGATTTTGCTTTTGTCGGTGAGTTGAAGGTATTAGTAGTTAATGGGATTGCTTTTGACGTAAATATGTTCGCTGCCACTTTTGACGCCTGACGTTTTCATTGCCTGTTCGTCATATTTAAGCCTCCGCGAACGCCCAAGTGAATAAAGCCTTGTCTGCTCAAAAGAGTATAATAATATGCAATTAACAGGAGAAAATCTTTCACCGCATTCCGAAATCCTTCAACAAGCGTTAAACTACATCCCGTTTTAGAATGCATTTTTATCGTCAGTTAGTTACGTTTCTTTAACCATAGCTTGCGTTCAAAAGTTCGAAACAAATGTTGCTTTATCAGGTAAGGAATGACTGCAGTTTGAATTCGACTCACTTTTTTATCACATACACAAATCATCCTGTGATAAAGAGGCAGTAAATCACACAAACATTTCAGCCAAACTGCAAAGGTGAAGGTAAAATGCACACATGTAATTTGTATACCCCAACATCCACGGTAATTAAAGGCGTAATTTAAATTGCACACACAGGTTATGGCGTTCTTTTCGTTTTTTCTTTCTCTACTAGTCCTTCACAAACTCGATATCCAGATTTCACTGAAAACACATATGTTGAGGCTCGTGTATCCACCAAGAGCATTTTTAGAAAAACATCCGTGCGCGCGCGCGCGTGTGTGTGTCTGTAAACAGCATACCTCAAAAACGAAAGGTTAGATAAATACCAAGCTTATAATTTAGGTTTAGTACCTTCCAAAGATGCGACACGAAGATTTACAAGAAAATTCCCAACCCCGGACCTCCCTTCATATGAAAGATTTTTCGAATGTTTTATTTTCTGGGAATGTCGCCGAAAGTCATCTTCATTCTGAATGACTTTTGCATAACCGGTAAACCGCAAGAGATAGACAAGGTTTTACTACACAAAGCATGTATATCTCCTTAAAATACACAATTTATGTTATATACATTATTTTATGGAATGTACCATTTCCGAGATATTCCTTATTATTTCTTTGAATTTTACAATACTTATACTTTTTCTCAAATGGGAATTTGTTATTCGTCTTTTTTTCTATGTCCTGGACATGCAAAGAGAATGGAATGCTTCACAAAGCAACCAGATTTAACTATCGCTTAAAGCCTACTATATTTCTCTTGTACCTACAAGAAAATTAACAATAAGAATGTTTATCTCGATTAACATGAATTAGATGGAGAATAAGCGTTTGCAAAAATAGTTTGTACAAGAGTAGGGAAAGTAATGTGAAAGTCCTATGTTTTTGCATCTGTTCCTAATGCTTACCTGTTTAACGAAACTCAACAGATTAACCACGTTATCCTTCCAATATAGAGTCAAAGTCGACAACTTAATCCATGTTCTGCTAGATTAACTTCCACAAATAATAATGTTTACGCACGCCCAGGAGAATTTCAGACATGGGAGCTGAACTTTGCGTGCACATTAAATAATTCGTAGAATCCGTCCTTCTGGAGCGGTCGCTTTTACGAATTCAGTAGTCCCTCTGCAGTACTTCCGAGCGACTACCTCTGCTGGAATCCTAACCAGCTTAGTTCTGCAGTGAGACATGGTGCAAGAAACTTGTGATTTGCTGACGCGACTTCTACATCACAAACTGACTGCAGTGGCAGAAAGTTAAGTCGTACTGCGGTGTTTTCCAATGCCAGAGAGGATCGAAGACTAGTGTTAAAGTAATTTATAGGCTGAGCAGGTTCATTCACGTAAGAGGCAACAGTAATAATTGGAATTGGGAGAATAAATACTAGATTTCAAATACTGCGATTAAAAATCATTACTAGTTAGCATACATTTCCCACATTATTATCAAGGATGTGCAATTCTACAATATGATCTTAAAAACTGAAATATTTTAATATAAAGAATGATAGTACGAGGGTTGATTAATAAAGACTGAGATTGATTTTTTCCTGTAGCTTTCTTGAGAGTTTCCTGTCTCTACCATGAATATTTGAAAAGAGCGGGTTTCATGTATAATGTCCATAGATGGCAGCACTCTCGTATTGGTAGGTTGGTAGTAATGCTGTATATTGTTGACCCTAGTTGAATTTCGCATACCACAAAATGAAGGTGATACAAGAGGAGCAATAAAAATTTTGTTTTCGTTTAAATCATACAGCCTCTGAAACTTTGGAAAAGCTGAAGCAAGCATACGGTGAAGATGCACAATCTCATGCAACAGTGTTTAGGTGGTTCAGAGACTTCAAAGTAGAGCGAGTCCTCTGTGCTAAGCAAGGTGGGCCTGGTGCTTCGGCTTCTGCTATGACTGAAGTCAACATCAACCAGCTGCTGTGATTGTTGTTCCCACTCACACTACTACACGTCAGTATTGGCTACACCGAGGAAGCACATTGCAAGGAAACATCCAGAACTTATCACAACAACGTGCGGCCTCACGTCGCAAATCAAGTCCTGGAATTTTTGGCTAAATTCAACATTACCTGTGTGCCGCATCTGCCTTTTAGCCCCAGTCATGTCCCCTGTGATTTCTTTTTATTCCCATCACTAAAGGCAAACCTCCGGGGCATTCGATTTGAGAGCACTGAAGCAGTGCTGAAGAAAAGTGAGGCGATTCCCAAAGACCTGACAAAGAATGGCCTGTACCATGTGTTCGAGGACTGGCAGAGACGCTATAAAAAGTGCATTCAAGTAGCAGAGGACTACTTTGAAAAAGACCATGTCAACATTGAAATGGAATAATAAATATCTGTAAAAAAATTAGTCTCAGTCTTTATTGATCAGCCCTCCTAGTATTCACGTATGTGGTATATTAATAATCTACAGTTGTATTAAAGCAATATTTGTCTTAAGAACTTTCGGATAAATGGATGCGGTTAGCATGAATGATGAATTTCATTTTCTTTTTAATTATATATATATATAATTGAAATGAAATATACTTTTTAGAGACTTTAGCCTGGTCTTGTCAAGTATGTAATATACAGCCAACTGAAAAATTCAATGCCACAGCCGGGATTTCAACAAGGTTCTCCCGCTCTCCATTAAGCTACTGTGACATGTCGGTGGGACACTGAATTCCCCAATTGACTCAAGTTGTGTCCCAGATAGAACATCAAGGCATCTCACTAGAGATGACAATCTCAGTGGTGACCTGCCATCGCAAATACTTTCATATTCGGTGCTTATGGCTTTCATAAAGAGAGTAGGAGAGTGTTCAAATTCCGGCTATAACATTTAATTTTACAGTCTACTATATTTAAAAAATGAATTTTATGCCCTATAAAAATATGGCGCCTTTGTAGTCTTCATGTGCACGTGTTATCCATTTTAAAAAACTTAAAAGTACCTTTATTACCTCTAATTTACCTCTATTGATTTGTATAATAAAATGAAATTCAAGGCCAAAATGTACAAAAAATGTGTTTATAGTTCAGGAATGAGATAAATGACAATTATAATTGCTACAGTTCAAATTGTTACTATGCACAAAATGCGCAGTGCGGAAGTAACACGGATATATTTTTCCAGCAAGATGATGTACCACCTCACTGATCATAAGGCACCAATTTTCGAGATGATACTGGTACTGGTACTTCCAGAGAGGAATGGGACCCGAGACCGGATCTCTCCCGAAGGCAGGGGCAGGACATGGTTCACGGACAGTTCCCGCCTCGGGGGTAGGACGAGGGCTGCCACCTATGGCCCGAACTTGGCTTGTCCTTCCCCTTGGACGATTTGTCGCGATTTTCCAGGCTGAGGTCTATGTGATCTTAGCCTGTGCTATGTATATTTACACTTTGCCATGCAGACGAGCGGATGTGTACTGCTGGGATAGTATGTCAGCTTTGAAAGCCCTTAGGGCAGTTAAAACCACATCCAGACTGACATTGTCAGAGGATTGGATAGACTATGTACCCGCTGCCCGGTTACATTTCTTTGGGTTCCGGGGCATGCTGGTATTAGAGGAAATGAGATGGCAGACACTCTTGCGAAGAGGGGATCGGAGCTCGGTTTTATTGACCTGAGCGCTTTGCGGAGTGTCTGCTAGTAATGTCAAGTATGTGGTAACCCAGCTTACGGCGAGGGCTCATTTTGAGAAACCACCGCCAGACAGGCCCATTATCTAATATCTGGGCCTAACAAGAAAGTGAGTTTCTCTTGAAATTGACTAGAGTTAAGCTCAGGGGGATTGTGGGCTATCTTACGGACCACAACACTCTACGCAGGCATCTAGTATAATGGCTCTTACAGCGGACCTTTATGTAGGAAATGTGTGAGGGACTTTGGGACCTCACAGCATATACTAAGCGAATGTGAATGTTTCACTGTGCATACATAGGTGTGTATCCTTAAGGTCCTTCTTTTTGGAACCTGTGGAGGTAAGAAAGGCAGATATCAAGGACGAGGTCCGTTTCATATGGACCATTGGACTAGAGTAATGCCAAAATAAGAGAAACAATGGGTTCTTGAGTCTGCGTGCATGGCCTCTTTAAGAGGCCAGTGGGTTACTATCATTATCAACTGGTACCTAATTATATGACCTCAAAATTCCTCAGATCTCACACCATTCTATTTATTCCTCTGGTTTTGTGAAGAATATTGCTTATTCACACAGAGCCATGCATATTCAAGATCACTAATGGAAGAAAAACGCTTCGCCGTATGCTGTTTATTCGTATATTAGTCGTGGAAATATTAAAGAGTGGTGGGAAGTACCAGGGCAGTGCAAAGTCCGAACGACCGCGTGCCAAGTAGAGTTGCTGTGTTTTTGGACTCTACCAGCGTACAAGTGAGTTTTCCGTGCTGTGATGTAGGTCAACATCAGGATCTACTTCAGCAGCTGCCCAACAGTATATTTAGAAAATTAATACTTAGATTCCTGAGCACAGTCTAAAGCAAAGTTTCAGCTAGTGTACTAATCAGAGCCAAACGAGACAGAAAAACAAATTTCATTGTAGACCAGCAGGTTTTAGAATATGGATACGTATTGGTTGTACCAGCATGTTGCGTAAATCCCAGAGAATAGATATTTATCTGAACTTGAACGAAAAATAAAATCTCGAAATATGTAGGAAATAGGGTTTAATGAAGTTCTCACACCCAATGGAAATATTTTAGGTTAAAACACATCGACACGATTATACTATAATATAATAAAAAAACAAAGAAATAATATCTGTGTAAACCCCATCATAGTTTCATTAGCCAACAAAGAGCTTTAAATTTGAAGTGTGTATTATTGACCAAGGTATGCAACTTTCTTGTATCAGATATTTTCAATCGCTAATTTATAGGGTATAGAGTATTCAATATAGAGTATTTAAAATGAAAAACCAAGGAATATTACAACAATAGAATCGGTCTTGTGGAGACATAAGAGTACCAGTCCAAAGTATTGTAAATACATTCATTATTATTTGCAGACGATCAGGTGGCTCAGATTCGTGAGGATGCAAAACATATGACGAGAAAACTTCTTGATGCCTTTGAAACAGGAAGATTACGAGTGAATATGCAAATAACTGAATACCTTGTAATAGAAAAAAGTGGACCAGACATCTCCCATCACAAGGAACTATTAGAGCTGTTAAAAAACTAAAATATTTAGTATCACTTATACATGAATGACGGAGTTGTAAAGCCGAAGTAGATAGTAGGTTAGTATAAGCACGAAGAACTATAACAATGTTAAACGGAGTATTGTGGAGTAGGACCATGTTGAATCATACGAAGAATAGGATTTTGAAGGCGGCCGTTGAAAGTATAATGATCTATGGTACTGAGGGGCGGATTTTTTTAGATCAAGAATAAGACGCAATGTCAAGAGTGTCCAGATTAGAAAGAAGGAGAAACGAAGAGGTGAAACAGATGATGGATATGGATGAGGCACTGGTGGAAAGAATTGAAAGACGATCTCTGCAGTGCTATGAAAATGTTAGAAGAATGAAGGATAGTAGGTGGCCTAAGATTCTTTTGATATAGTCACCTCATGGTATAAGGAAGCGGGGGGGGGGGTTAAGAATAACCTGGAGAGAAGGTATCCATAAATTGATGAGTAAGCGGTGTCTGGAGGGTATGATTGGCTCGATCAGAATGGCGAATGGGAATATAGGATAACTGCTGCAAGTAGAGAAGCCCTCAAAACAAAACCAAAACAAGTAAGACTATACAAGCAGAGGGTCTCCTCGCGTACTGCGACTTAACGGAGATCTCTATTGTGAGGAAGTGAAGGAATCACAGGGGGATACTGACCGCAGGCACACAGGCCACAGCAATGTGCGGAAGTCCCTAAAAGTTCCTGGATCGAAGAGACCCGTCCCACTACTGGAGCTGCTAGGGATGAACGACTCATTCAACTAAGTAGCCCTCTAGTGTCAACGAAGAATACTCCTTCCTATGAGCAAACATTATGCCATTAGTCCGACATCGCTCTACACTACGAAACCTAGAAGCATACCTGAAAAAACATGAGTAGGAAACGGAATTAAAAGGAAATAAACTCAAGCATTCATCTACCGGCCAGAAAACCTACGAAAAACTCAAGTTCAGAATGGGCAGTCGACGGGAATCGAGCCCGGGACCTCCCGAGGTCGCAGGTTCAAATCCGGCGGAGGGCGATGGAATTTTTCGGGCGTAAAATTCCTTAGCATGGCTTTATTCGGAGAAGCCTCTAAGCAAAATGTTCGGTCTTTCACGCCCAATATAGAATGGGACGCTAAGAACCACAGTAGTTAAAGACGTCCATAAATAAAGCTCAATTTAATTTAATTTTCGGACCTCCCGAATGTAGCCTCGCATGTTATCGCGGAACCATTTCGCTCGGAATTATGACTTTACTGCTACACTAAATTTAAATGGAAATACGTTTACAAAAATCTGATGTGTTACACTCACATGACTTTCTCTACTCCTGTACAAACTAGTTTTACAAACATTTATTCTTCATATGCTTCATGTTAATCGAGATATCGAGATGCTAATCTTATTGCTAATTTTCTTGGTAGGTTTTAAGCGATAGTCAAATATTTTAAGAGCTGGTTACTATGTCGAGTATTCCATTTTATTTGCATCACCAGCACAAAAGAAAGAATAACGAATTCTCGTTTGAGAAAAAAGTGTAGGTACTGGAAAATTTAAGGGAATAACAAGCAATATCTCGAAAATGGTGCACTCAACAAAAAAAATGTTATAGACATAAATTGTGTATTTTAACTCGATCTATATGTTTTGTGCAGTAAAATTTGGTCTATCTCTTATGGTTTATCAGTTATGCAAAAGTCGTTCACAATGAATAATACTTTTGGAGACATTCCCAGAAAATTCAAGATATACATTTTATTTGTCATGAAAGTATCTTTTGGTGATACTGAACCTAAATAATAGGTTTGGTGTTTATCCAACTTTTCGTTTTTGAGTTGCGCTATTTACACACACACAGACCTTTTTTTCTAAAAATGCTTTTTTATTATTCTGGAGGTCTCAAAACATGTATTTCCGGCGAAATCTCGTTATCGAATTTTTTGGTGGAATGCAATACTTCCCTACAAACTATAACAAAAACAGTGATAGAACGTAGTGATGAAACAAAAGTTATGTTCATTTTGCAAACTTCTACGCACTTCACTTATTATTATATGAGAAGCATATCTTTATTTCTGGCATAAGCAGTGATAGTTAATTCTGAATCACAAAACGTGCACATTACACTAATTAAACGACATTAATTTAACTAAGCATTAAGTACTTTTTATGTATTATCAGATTTTTTTCCAAAATTTGCAACAATTTCTCAGATTAAAACACAAAATAAATCTGGAAACGTGAAGGTTTAATGTTAGGTTGGTTTCAAAATGTTACAACGCAATTAAAATATTTATTACTATTATACAATATTACTGGCTTGGTGCATTCTCCTTCTCTTTTTTTTGCGTAGCTTTTTCTATCTTAAATTTTTCCTACCCTTTAATTACTGACCATTACTTAGTAGTTTCAAGTAAGATATTTGACATGCAAAATACACGTTAAAGAAGTTGGCGATAATTCGTTTTATCTTTATTATGGATATATACACGGTTTACAGGAAAAACGTTTTTCTGCTGTTTCTTTCCATAATTCTTTTCTGTTCTCATGTTAGGGGTGTTTTCGCTTCTTTTTTACATAGTCCATTTTATATAGTAATTAGCACGCGTTGTTATAACCTACGACATCGCAGATGTGAACATGGATGATACATGGAATAAACTTGGATAGGAAACTTTGAAGAAGTTATTTTGTTTACTGTTTATTTATTAGCCTCACGCTTAGAACGCCAAATTTTTTAGTTTGCACCACGCTTTGGGCGTCAATTTGAAGAAGTTTGTTTGTTGAATTGTCGCTACGTATGAAAAGCTTATTTGAAGATGTATTTTTGTTGTTACGCTCTAAGTTTAAAAAAATAATATTAGTTTTGTTATTATACTGGTTCTATAGATATTATTTATGTTTGTTTTTGCCTCGGCTACGTCAGGATTGTTTTACAGACATGTTTCTCTTAAACAGGGCGTGGTGCGACAATGATGTAGGCTTACACAGATTTTTAAGTTTAAATTCACTTATGTTTATTAATCCTTGACACAAATTAAATAGCACTACACGGATATCAAAAGCTGTGAGATTCTTTTATTTAATACTTACCCTTTGTTAACACGTATACTTAATTTTCGTTACACACGAATACGTAATATTTCTCTAGAGAATACATCTTCCATCCGGTTACTACCAAGGTCTGCAGGCAACTGAACATATTTCAACCGTCCAAACTCATAAACGTCTGTATTTTAAGTCTCTGATTGGCTAATCCTAGTCCAATAGAATACCTGCATTTTACTAAAGCTTTTTCTGGCTGTTGATTAGCTATTATTAAACTGTCACAAAATTCACATTATTGCTGCCATAATCATAACTAGTAGCATTTAAACTCTCAAACTCATTATTGCCTCGAGGTTACCTCATTTTTACCTGATTGTTAATAACTTTAAACTTATTTTTCTCACAGCTCTTACATTATTAAATTACGTAATGCATTCACTTAACATTATTAAACATGTTTACAATAATATAAGCATATGCAATGACTGTTCCATACATTTTTAAAAATTATTACATACATATTGCTTCAAGGCGGGCTGTTATTGAATTAACATATTATATAATTTAATTTAAATTATTCAAGTGTTAAAAATACTGCCTCAATTTTCTAGGCGTAGCTTCAGTATATCTACTCGCTTTGGCTATTTATGTTAAATGGGGGAAACCTGTTTAAAAATAACAAAACAAAACAAAACATGGGAAGAGCCCCCTTCCGGAACCGTGTGCGTCAGCCTGCCATCCGGGGGTTAGAAAAGACACCTAAATCTTCCGGTCTGTACCGTCCTAGAACACACTCTCCAGGTCCGATCTCGAAGAATACGAGGTGTGATTTGAAATTTTCGGAATGACGTCATAAATACTACACAAACAGTTTGTTTTGTCTAATCTGCCCTGTCACCCTCGAAGTACTCTCCTTGGGAGTTGACACACTTGTCCCAGCGCTTCTGCCACTGCTGGAAGCACCAAGTCTTCTTCTTTCAACATATTCAGAGCCTTCTGCGATTCGCGATGGATGACATCAATGTCCTCAAAACGGTGTCCTCGGAAACGCATTTTAAGTCGCGGGAAAAACAAAAAGTTCGCTGGTCCAAATCTGGAGAATAGGCGGGATGGGTAACAGTATTCATCCTATTTTTATCCAAAAATTGGCGAACAGAAAGGGCTTTGTGCGCGGTGCATTGTCATGATGCAGGAACCAGTCACCACTCCTCCATTTCTCCGGCCGTTTGCGTCGCACATTCTCCCTTAATCTTTGAAGCACTTGTTTGTAGAACACTCGATTCACTACTTGAACCTGTGGCACAAATTCCTTATGTACAATGCCTTTAATGTCAAAATAGACAATCATCATTGACTTCACTTTGGATCGAACTTGTATGGCCTTTTTCGGGCGTGGAGATGAAGGACCCTTCCATTGTGAAGATTGTTGCTTCGTTTCTGGATCGTACCCATAAATCCATGTTACATCAGAAATAATTTTCTCCATAAACGTAGGTTATTTTGTAGCTGTTCTTTAAAATCTGTGCAGGCAATCACACGGCTTTCCTTTTGGCCATTTGAAAGCAGACGGGGCACGAACTTGGCGGCAATTCGTCTCAAGTTCAAATTGTCCTTCAAAATGCTTTGAACACTTCCAAAGGAAAGTCCTAATGAGTCAAAAAGTTCTCTTATTGCAATGCACCTATCATTTAAGACCATTTCTCTCATCTGATTGATATTTTCATCAGTTTTGCTGGAACAGGTTCGCTCCGAACTATCTGCATTTAACTGATGTCACACCACTTTTAAATTTCGAAAATCACTCAAATTCTTCAGTTTTGCCCACAACTTCCTCCCCATAAGCGTTTATTAACATTTCATAGGCTTCTGTTGCAGTTTTATCGAGTTTAAAGCAACATTTGATATTCGTTCTTTGTTCTTCGTAATCTGACATTTTTGGTACGGAAAAATCGCAGCACTTGCAAAATACGTGTTCACTTCAGAGCGTCTACCTCGTCACTACATGGTCACAGGAAGTCACGTAACCTCTCATTTTTATCGGAACGGAACGCTGCATGTACAGTCTGGGTAAGAATTAAAGACAACTCAGCGTCAGCATTGTTGTGAAGCCATTCCGGAAACGTTTTGATCACACCTCGTACTTCAGAGAAGTTACCCTCCGACAGGCCCGACTTTATGCCCCTACCACTGGAATAACCGCCTTGGCTTTTAAAAAAATAATAATGTTGTACACCTAAGAAAACCAAGTGGTAGAGCCTAGAGGGCAGAGAAAGCTTTATCAATTTCAACACATGCTGTGCGACATGGGGAACGAAGCCTACAACAATATAAAACCCATCCCGCAAATGTAGGAGAACCAAAAGGGAACAAATCTATATTACTAAAGGATGAACACGTTTCAAACCAAAACATTAAATTTATTACATAAATGAAGGCTCAAAAGTGATTCATGAGATTACCCGTTGTTCCGAAGAGGATGCCATCTTCCTACCATTGTGCTCCTGTGAACTGCTGCTACTCAAGAGGACGAGATGCTAGCCAGGCACAGTATATAAAACCTGTTTTTTCAGTCAGCAACTCCCATGATCCCTTACGTTCCTACTAGCACAAGCTGCAAAACTATGAATATTCAACTATTTCAGGTACACCACTATAATTTCCAACATACAAAAAATGCCACATCAATAACCAAACGCTTTCTATGATAGCGGCAGACGGCAACGAGCGGAGAGGACGCGAACAGGAAAAACACCGCGCAGGCAGTTCATAGTTTTTTGGCACTCCCTGTAATTTCGAATTGCTAATCGCCATTGTGGTTTATCTCTGAAGTGAGACGCTTAGTCTACCGACGAAAAATCAGGTCAGATGGCGAATTTAATGTCATATCAGCATGTCGTCATGGCAGCTCAACCGTCAGAGGAACTGCATTCGGAATCAGGAAATCCGTATTCAAATTCCATTAATAAAAGACACAACTATTTTACATTTATATCGGGATTAAAACGTTCTCCAACTGTTCATGACTCCGTGTCATAATGATCTCGGTCACCCGTGTCGGTATGGTGATCGTCACCGATGATGGCTCGACGTAAACAAACCAAGAGGTCAGCTTATCCTTCTCAATGTCCAAGTTTGAAGAATAAACGGTTGTCGCGGTATCACATTGATGCCCCAAGCACATTGCTAGATACTTAATTTAGAAGGCTGAGGTATACACGATCTTAGCCTGTGTCATACATATCTACACTATGGCATTATGGCAGCTTTGAAAGCGTTTAGGGTAGTTAAAACTGCATACCCATTGGTGATGCCAGAGGATGTTGGATAGACACAGTACCAGCTACCCGGTGACACTTCTTTTCATGGGCATGCTGGTATTAGAGGAAATGAGATGCTGGACACTCTTGCAAAGACGGGACCGGGGTTCGATTTTATTGGACCTGAGCCTTTTGCAGTGTGTCTACTAGAACTGCCAAGTACGAGTTAACCCACCTGACGGCGAGAGGTCATCTTGACCTCTGAAGTTAGCAACTACTGCTAGGTAGGTCCATGCTTTGTATCAGGGCCTGATCGGAAACTGAGTTTCTGCTGAATTTTACTAGAGGTAAGCTCAGAGGAACTTTAGGCTATCTTAAGGGTCACAGTACTCTGCGCAGACGTTTATACTTAATGGGGCTTACATAAGATCCTTTATGTCGTAAATGTGGGAGGAACTTTCAGAATGTGAAGGTCTCACTATGCATAGGTATTATCTTTAGAGTCCTTCTAGGTATTTGGAACCGCAGGAGATAAGAAGTTTAGATATCAAGGACGTGGTCCGTTTCATACGGACTATCGAACTTGAGTATTGCCTAAATATGAGGCACAAAGGCCTTCAAAACCTACATTCAAGGCCACTAGAAGTCACTCAGTTATCGTCATCAACCTCAACAATTCATATGATAATACGTTTACTACGTTTACATTTCAATGTAACAAAGTCATGGGTCGAGCACTCGAAACCTCACTTACTAAAATGTGTAAAAATGTAAAACATTTACATACCCGTAATGTATTATACAATGTATATAAAGGTGATTATTCTACGCACTTTAGGTAATTACGATAAATTGTTGCCCAAAAATTTCTTTGAGCTAAAAAATGTGAGATTTTACATGTAAATTTCAAAAGTAATTCTCGAGTGTTTATACCACAAATCTATATTTTTTGTTACTAATAACTTACGCAGAAGAATAAAAAAAATGCAATATAAGATGTACTATACAGATGTATTACCAAAGTAAATTTCTACCTCGGAAAACTTAAACACAAAACAATATTTCGGAAACGGCTAACGCCGCAAAAAAGTCATCCATTTAATATTATAAACAGAGAACATTTGTGTATGTGTGTGCAATAATATCAAAAACCACTCAACCAATTCCTATAATTCCTTCGCCATTGAAAAGCCCTATTCTTCGATTTGGTCACAGGCTATATAATGTCTCCAAAAGATTGAAAACTGGTGATTAGCGGTGTGTTTTTCATATTCATGTCACCAAATTTAAATTTTGTTTCGTTGAATATGGATATCACATACTACTTTTAGGCACTTTATTGCAAACAATTTCGAGCCCAAAGGAGTAAATAGGGAGGCTTAAAATATTTTAAAATTGAGTTATTTTATGGGGTTGCATATTATTCATATGATCACATTTCCCTCATATTTCACTGAACTTTTATCAAGTAACATTGTTGATATTATTTTGACAAAACCGGGTATATTTGGATTATAGAAAAAGACCCTTACATTCAGTTACTATTTTCAGCCCCTAAAATACCAATTAAAACACCATCTGGATGAAACTTTGAACGCTTATACTATAGACTCAAATGGGAATGATAAGTTACTTTACAACTCTAAAAAAGCACCCTTACCATATTTTAAAACCCTCGTGTTGAAACCTGTACCGTTTGAACCATATGGTCAAAATAGTACACAATTATACAATTGGAGTTTGCGAAATCATAGTTACGTTAGAACTTCCAAACATCACCTATCCTGATTTGGAATTATATATTACTGAAGTTTTTTAAAGGCTACCCACACTTTATTCTCTTATAAAGAAAACTATACCAACAGGCCACAAATTTGTGCACTTAGACTTGGTGAAAATGACAAAATAGCATACAACTTCAGAAAGCTACCCATACTCATACTTTTTGGACCCCTTATGTGCAAATTGTTATATGGACAAACTATGAACACTTACATTTTAGGTACAAGTACAAATTACAGACTACTTACGACTGTCAAAAATCACCCATTTCCATTTTCATATCAATTGTTAACCTTAAGGAGCTTTATGTTTTTCTCATAGTATATTTTTGTTTATTGTTTATGGTTTCCCACTGCGAGAATCCCTATGAGAATGAAAAAGACTTTACCGGTTATTTACTGGCAGTAAAGATACCATTTTCATATCAAAATTATAGTGTTCAGTGGAAATCTTTAGAGTCGTTTTTATTAAATGAAAAGTAACGAAAATATTTCCATGCATAGATCTGTCTGTGTTAAAGGGTATATCTTTAAACTCTCCCCTTATCTTAAACATATTATCTTATATTTATTGGTATTTTGTTTAACAGACACGCATCAATGAACGACAGCGCAAATTCTATTTCATTTTTAAAGCGTATTTTTGCTTAATACCGTGTAGTAAAGTTTTATTTCAAATAAATTGTTTTCTTTACTTTAGTCAAAGTAAAGCAATAATGCGCTTGGTACTGAGAATTGGAACTTTTATCCCTACATGTCCTATACTGACGTGCATAAAAACTGCCCATAATGGAACGCAGCTGGTTAATTTGGTAATTACAAATATAGCCCCACCCTCTGCCAACGTGAGCTGTTCTGTTTCTCGAGCATAATTTCTACCTTCACGTCCCCAAAATAAGACCGAAATGCCAAAGAGTAACATTGCGCGATATATGTTCTCACTAACAAAGGTAATGCTTCCTTGAATTCAGTAGTCGCAAAATAAAATATAATATAATAAAAAGGTATAAATAAACACAAAAAGGTTGCTGTCTTCATCTCCATATCACTGATGAAAGCTCTCATATAAATGCCATAGCTGTCATTCAGTTTAACGACACTGCAAACAATTCTTCACCCTTTCCTCTGGAAGGCCGAATTATGTCATGGTCTAACATTTCCTTTTCTACCAATCGTAGCGAAACTATTTCATAGAGGCGGTATCCGATTATAAAATCCTTCATTGGTTCGCTTTTGTGTTCATGGATTATTTTATAGGCCAGTCACAAAGAGAACTGACGGTGCCTGAGTGGAGTCGAGGATTGGATATCTGAATGTGGAAACCTTACGGAGGAAAAGACACTATGGCAATCTAGGGGAATAGCCCAATTTTTATGCGCGTCAGTGTATATGTGCTTGAACTGGTCACTTTAGGTGCTGTGAGATTCTGCTGTAAAAGCCACAGAAGTTCCCGGTTTGAAACGAAAATATTAAGTGCTTTAATTAACCTTTTCCTGCTAAACGAATGAAAGGTTCTATTCCAGAGGCTGTTGCAGACTCTGACCCTTGCCTGAGGGAGCTTCTGAAAGGTCGCACACGAGTGGACTATCTGAATTTAGAACTAAATTCATTAACTGGGTTCACGGCCGCAATCCCAGAATAAGGTAAATTTCTATTCTAAGCGAGATTACTGAACTGAACTCGCTACAATGATTTATAGCAGTTCACACGACCTTTGTTCTCATCCATTGCACATTCATAGGTGTCAATATAATTATTGTAATGAACTCTACACTTTTCCTAAAGGTCTTTTAGTTATATTAAATTCAATGAGGGAAAAGTGAACTTCATGCGTACTCTCAGAAAATTTAAAAACGTTGTTTATTTATTTTATGAATATATTAAACATTTGATACTTTTATCGATATCTTTAGAACCATTTTTCATAAAATGCAAATTCACAGACATTTCCTCATAAAAAAGGTTCGAGTTGGATGGGAGGATTTTCTGAATGTTTCAGCTTGCATTTTTAAATGTGTCGGGTGTGAAATTCAATATTTATCCAACATTTTACTTTTGAGTTACTAATTTATTTACCTTAACAAGAGCTATTTTGATAGGATCTTCTGCTTCACTCTATCAAGTAATAAAACATTATATATAGTATACTCCTAAAATAAAGGGATACTATGGTTGATGCATAGAGAATTAAAATAACAATACACATCGGAATAAGCCTAAGAGAGAAAGTGAAACTGCATTACCGAGGGTTATACTGTAACTTCCCGAAATACCGGATGCATCATTGGTGAAAGAGCTCAGGGTGAGAGTGCCCGCCTAAGGGCTGAGCAGCGCTCGGGCAGGGGGTACCGGTTCCGGTGGTAAAGAAAACGCCATACCTACCCATGCTATGAATACTTTTATTCCCTCCTAAGTGCCTATAACCCCGTCTATAATTACCTCACCTCATTACATACCTGGCTTATGGTGAAGTTGTTTCTTATATACAAATGAATAAAAAGAATTGTCTCAACCACGAACAGCGCAGAGACATTCCGTATCCAGTATCGTGGTGGTCTGCTGGGACCCCAATTCGTTCGGCTTAAAAATCCTACGCTGTGAGTCATCAGCTAGCCCTGCGACGCTGTAGCCTTTCGTGACTCATATTCAGTACAAATCCAGGATATCAATTAAATGACTGGATTTCCTTGGGTTTTGTCAGTCAACAAGTATACATTGGACTTTATCAGTTACATAACCAAAAGCCATATATTAAGATAAATATAAATAAAATGTTATATACCGGGGTAAGGCCAAAAGGTTTTGCAGCTAGTTATTACATTTAGTTACCCCGGCATAATCATTGGGGGACATAGACACAGCAGCAACGAGAGGACTAGAAACCTTAACTATACATTCTAAAGCAGGCGTGGGATATTCATAACAAAATACACATCATTTCACATTAATTGTGGTTTATTATAAATTTACCTTGGTGGCACTACATCATGCACAGAAAATTACAGAACAGACATTGCAGGGAGATGTTACACACACACGATCCACGCACTCTACATACATAACCACTCGCCCTGAAGAGACTCACACGACTGCCCCACAATACTAGACTGACGCCACTAGACAAAGAAGCTCAATCCCTCTACTTGCCCTCACACCCTTTTCTCTCTCCACCCCTGACTAGGAGGTTGAAGAAGGTGTTTTGTTGTATTATTGTTATTTGCCCCACGTATGGGTGTCAATTTGTAGTAGTTAATATCTTTGTTACGCTATTTGCACCACGTATGGAAAGCCGATTTTAAGTAAGATGTATTGAAGGAGTTGTGTTATATTTCAACTGTTGAGGAGCCAAACTTGTAGTAATTCCAACCGCACGTATAGTACCCACTTTCCGGTAGCCTTCGCCCCAAATTTACTTTCAGGTGGTCTTTGCCCTAATTTTAAAAAAATAGTAACTTTTTAATTTGTTTGTTTCTTTAAGTATTAAATAATTTTGTTTGCCTCGGCTGCGTCAGTATTATTGTTAGAGAGACGTTTCTCTTAGCAGGGCGTGATGTGACTAAGAATGTAGGCTTACACAGATTATAATTTTACTTCACTTCGTTTATTAGTGCTTGACACGATTTAAATAGCACTTCGCTGATATAGAGAGCTGTGAAATTCTTTTTATTAATTAATTGTACTTTTTAACACGTAAACTTATTTCTCGTCTCACACGAATACGTATTAAATCTCTGGAGGACCATCTCGCATCCGGTTACAATCACTATCTGCAGGCAACTGAACTGATTTCAACACCCAAACTTGTAAATTTCTGTATTTCAAGTCTCTGATTAAGCTATTTTAATCCAATATAATACCTTCATTTAACTAAAGCTTATTCTGGTTGTTGATTGGCAATTTTTAAACTGTCCCAAAATTTACATTATTGTTGCTCCAATAATGACTAGTAGCATTTAAACTTTCAAATTCATTATTGCCTCAAAGTTACCTCATTGTTACTTCATTGTTAGCAACATTTAACCTATTATTCTCACAGCTCCTACATTATTAATTTACGTAATATATTCACATAGCATTATTACGCATGGATACAATAATACAAACATATACAATAATTGTTACATACATTTTTATATATGTTACATATACATATTGCTTTAAGGCATGCTGTTATTGAATTTATATATTATATAATTAGACTGAAATTATTTAAATGTTAGAAATACTGCCTCAAGTTTGGGAGAAAAATGCCGCGTCGGACGAAATTCAAACTCGCAAACGAAATAATTATGCTCAACAATGTCATGCTATAAAGCAATAATGTGTCCGACGCAACAATGCTCACACATACACGCTACAATATATGGTACCGGAAGGCGAAGTTTACGTAAGCGGACGGTACAGAAAGGCAACTCCGATCATCTGCTCCGTATTACAGGAGTACAAGTTCCATGTAGAAAGAAGCAATTCCACGATTCTAAAAAACCCAACTTCGGATTCAGAAAATCATCAACAGCAAATGAATAGGAAGGCGGCAACCCATCTCAGGTGTCTATCTGAAAATTATGGATCAGATACAGCCTGAGTTCCGCAGAGTGAGCCGAAAATGATGTTAATGTGCTATAATTTTTGTTCGAATGTTGATATAAACTTTAAACGTAATGTTATGATATCCATGGTTTTTGGAATGTAATCAAATCGCTGTAATATCTCAAGCACGCAGTACTCTCTTCAATAATTTTTATTCATGAAATAACTACACGAACGTTCACTTCAAGAAGACTGAAGATTAAACAGAAAACTTCTCTGGTGACAACAAGAACTGCACATCAAGTGATCTAGCTTTACATTTCTATCTCACATTTCCATCTGACGGATCGCCTGAAGCACAGTGTGCATAGAAATAGACATTCATGAGGATACATCACGGAAAATATGTGGGAATTGCTACAACTTATTCTGTGGGGTTCAACGCGAAGGGCATTTCCCACATTTATTGTAGTGAAAGATTCTTCCATATTTATGGCTGAGTTTAGCAATAACATCTCCAAGTTCTTTAATTTTTCTATTTTATCCTGTTGAAGAGCTGTGTTGCTAAATTATTTTTTCATGACTAAACAAAACCTCCTATGCAGTATGTTAAAATTTTATTTTGTAATTGCATTCTTTCATGTTTATCGTTTGTGAATGATGTGGGTACTTCAGAGAATAATCTACATAAGCTATGTAATATAACAAAAGAGTATAACCTTAAAGCTTCGAAAACAAAACTAAAACAATGGATAAAACAAAACATTAAAGATGAAGAAATGTAATTAACTCACAACTTATTGAACAAGTGAGGAGCTTTAAATGTCTGGGTTGTAAAATATGATAGCATAAAGAAAACCTCAACGAATATAAATATGTTTGTGGAACCATAAGAAGAAGTTTAGGCAATAAAACAAGTAAGAAAATAATATAATTTTATAAATCAATGACACTGTCAATATTTCTTTATATTGCAGAGGTATGTGTAGTTTTCAGAAAGAGTAAACGCAAAGTAGACGCGTCAGAGATTAAGTTTCTAAGTTCAGTGGCTGGTGTGCCTCTAATTGAGCCTAAAAGGAGCGAAGATATAAGAGAACTTGGAATAAAAGGAGTGATAGATTATATAGACATTTGTCATAAGAATTGGAAAGAATATTTAGACAGAAGGGTGAAAAACGATTACCTAAGAAAGCCCTTCCAAAATATACAGATGTATTAACAGATGGAGTGAACAAATTTTAAGGAAACGGAACGAGTCTGTGGCTTAAATATATGGATGAGGATGATGGTAATGAATAGCATTATTTCATTTTAATGCCTTGTATAGATATAATATTTCAAATTAAAACATTTTACCTCATTGTCTTTTCCGTTATCAAATCATTTCATAAAGTAGACATGCTTTGTATAACACAAATCTACGATTTAGCTTGTTTGTACTTAATCGAGATGAAGGAAAATTCTTAATTTGAAACTTTCGGCCATCACTTAAAGCTATACCAGTTAGTTTCAAAATATTATGCAGAATTACTGAAGCATGGAATATTTTCAAACTACTAGCTGTAATTTTCTGAGGAATAATAAAACCAGATATTTCCAGACTTAGGATAGTCTGTTGTTTTGGTGCAATTCAACAAGGTATTCAGGATGAACACAAATAGGTTCTCATGAGAACCCCCTTTCATAGTTTGTGATGACTCTACTTCCGTCTAGAACCTCAGTTTGAAATGTAGTCTGCTTCTTACCAAAAGATTATGGATATCCGTTAGTTTCAGCTGAAATCAACCTTAAGATTTCTGACACTACAGCAGCAAGCTGAAAATCACTAAACCCTCTCTTATATAATGAAAAGGAAGAGCTTGACTGACAAAATTGTCTTATACGCTTTCTTCTTGAGAAACGCGGTGTTTTTACCTAAAAGCCATACCAATTTAGGTACTATAAAAATGGTATAATTTTGACGGGAGCGCACTAGTGGAATGAGATGTAAATGTCTGGTGGGAACTTCAAGAAGAAGGACAATGATAGTATGAACTAATTAATAATTCACCCTTTAGCCTCTGTCTATGTTGCTATTATATTATGGAATTCTTGAAGAAATTGGCTAATACAATGAAAATATACATTTAAAAATAAAGAAAGTTAAATACTGGTTACCATAGTGCTATATCAGTCACTTCTACGAACGATGCTTTAAGGGAGCAAGAACGGGAAGGGTATTTTTTAAATTGAGTTTTATTTTTATGGACGCTCTTTAACTACTATGGTCCTTAGCGCCCCATTCTATATTGGGCGTGAAAGACCGTTAATTTTGTTCAGAGGCCACTTTATCAGGCTTGAGGTCCTTTTACGTGCCGTAAATCTGCGACACGGAACCACCTGATTTACTTCCCTTTCGAAGGAAGCCATGCTAAGGATTCTTACGCCTGAAAAAATCCATCACCCTCCGTCGGGCTTGAACCCGCGACCTTGGGAATTAGAGGCTAGCACGGTACCGCTAGTCCACGGAGGAAGACTGGATATGTTTTGGGCAACGAAATTGCACAAGAAATTGGAATGGGGTAGATATATTTGATTACATGAGAGGGTTATGGATGTAGCGAGTGAAAGTTACATTTTATTCAGACAACTGCGTGATGACAGAAAATTTGGAATCACCGCATGAGGCTAAAATTTTATTCAGCTTACATTGTCACACAGCACGGGCCCAGGGGATGGAAGTCTATATAGATGATTGCATAGGAAAACAAACAACCGGTTTAACGTGGCAAAGATTAGGCGCCTAGAAAGTCAACAAATTAACCGATGACACCGGGATGAGAATATGTCTACACTGTGGTGAAGCGGAAACATGCAGTTATATTCCAGCAGAGAAGCAGAATTATTAAGAAAGCAATAGTTTCTGGAAACCAGTAGCGGAATGAAGCCTTGCTTGGATGTAATGTTGAACGGTGGGTGTCGCGTCCTGAGGACATTTCTAGTTAGATTCGCTGGAAAAGGTTAATTACCATGGAGAACGGAAGAGGATGCATTAAGAGCGAGGGTTAGAGCACTGCATTCATTTAATATTAAGTTAGTAATTTCATTTCATTCTAACTCATCCTTTTTCTAATTATTTTTCTCTATGTACGATGTTCAAGAATTCTTAATTCTTTTTAGTTCCATTTATTCTCCGCCTTTAACTACATTGGTGTTATCGCAGCCTTTTCTTTTTGGAACTTATTGCCTAAGGCAATGGTGTTAACTGTATTCGCTTTGGCTTTCTTGCACTTTGGGTTCTTTAATCATCAGATCACACAAACATTCATACTCTCATTCATATTTCCAGAATAGGGAATAACCTTGGCTAGAGAAAAATTCCCACCCCAGCTGGGAATCGAACCCGGGACACCTTGCACAGCAGTCAGGTGCACTACCGACTGAGCTACGGAGCCAGTCAAAATAATTCTTTATAGTTTGCTGTCGCATTTTCTCCGTTATGTTAGTACGCAGGAACCAAATATACATATTTATTAGTGTACGCTTACTTCAAGGCTACTGAGCGGGATGGCTCAGGGGACCACTTCTTTGGCCCACATTTGGGAGGTCCTGGGTTCGATTCTCGCCTGCTCTGACCATGGGGTTTTTCGTGGTTTTCCCCTGTTCGCCAAGGAGAATACCGGGGTGGAGTATTCTACTACAATCTCCCCTGAGCGTCTCTGTGGACCTGTCTTCCTGCGGATCTGAGACATCCTGCGGCTTATTCACCTCATCCCTGCCTTCCGGGGAGTGTATCTCCAATAGACCAAAGTGGTGCAGATTTTACACAAATTAAAATTGCACCTTGTGCGCCGTTTTCCTCTTCTTCCTCAAAATACAAATATAATAAAGGTACTGAGGTGCTGATATTAAATTTCCGATATTATTAAGGACAAATGCTGAATATCCCTCAGCGATAAACAATCCTACTGTAAGATTTCAGGGACACGAAAAACCTGTATAACAACGAGGTTCCTGTATTATTTATAAGCTTTACAAAAAATCTAGTGCGTCTGCGAACGTTTTAGCGATTACTCCTTTAAATAAAGGAAAACAATTATATGATAGCGGTTAAATCTTCAAGTGGTACAAATGTTACTTGAGGAACTCTCAGGAGAGAAATAAACATTTATCGACCTCCATACAAGGTACAAATAAGATAGGAGTAATTAACCTCAGCTCTCTTTTAAATTTAGCTTCATGTTGGCAATTTATATGGGTTTAAATGCAGTAAACCACTAAACAACTCTATTTGTATGTGATTTACTATACTTACCAATTCTCCAGATTTAGAAGCTATTGCAACATGTTTTCTCTTGATTTATTGCAGCGCTTTTAGTTATGAGCGAAATGGTCCCGCGGTAAAGTACTAGGCTTGATTTTGGGTTCGATTCCTGGGGCCGGCCACTCTGACCACGGGATTTTTGTGGCTTTCCCTAGTTGGCAAGGAAAATGCTGAGGTAGTTTCTATTCTACATTATTTCCTATCATTTAACTTCCCATTTCCTGTTTAGGAATTTGCAGTTTCCGTCGGTGTCGGACAGATGGCGCAGATGTGTTTTCGACCCTGCCAGATGTCACCCTCCGGTGGGTCGAGTTCTCCACGCTTCCACCAAAGCAAAGTCTGTTTGAGTAGTGCGCTGGTGTCGCTTGGAATCGAGTCTCTGTCGGCCGATCTGCTTGCGGTTCATTCACCTCATCCGTTCCTCTTGGGGGTGGTAAGCATAAAAGATCCGCTTTGAGTCGAAGTGCGATGTATCCCCTGCTTTCCTTGCCCTATGCCATAGCACAACGCAAAACCAAGTGAACAGTATTATGAAGTGAATTATAATTTATCCCCGTGATGATCTATGCCTGCAAAGTGTGCAACATGGCAGAAGACTCCCGGCGTCTGTGCTTACAACAGATGCAGAATGGGGTTCTCTGGTTCATCTATTATCTACCGTCGCTTCCCACTGAGGTTACTGTGGCCTGCCATATGTGGAGGATGTGATTATTCACCGGTCTGAAAACTTTTACGCCAGCTTGAACTTACATCCTCTGACCCCAGGCACTCGCTTGTAAGTCCTGGGGGTGTAAGTCCTACATAAGAGGAGGGTAAACAGATAATGAATGAAAGAAAAAAATTGAACTTACATGTTAAATACCCTTGTCATATCCCACGACTGCGTACAATTGAACGCAAGTGCTTACCCCTCTCCCTTGGAAGTGGACAAATCAAAATCAAAACCAACATGTTTAGAACACATACATACACCAGTGGAGCAGCGGCAAGTGCTTTCCCTAAAAGAGCGTCCGTAGAGGAATCTACAGCAACAGCCCTAACTCGTTACCAACTCTAAAACCTCAGCAGTCAAACTTATCTCATCTTCCTCATCGGAGGGAACTCGTCACCGATCAAGAAGAGATATGATACCTACGCCGCACGAGGGGTCATTACCAGGACGAGAAGAGAAAAGATACAGGCGGCCGGATCCAGGAGCGACAGTACAGCAATGACAGAGTCTCTAATTTTCCAGAAGTAAACACCCAGGCAGACAGCAGACAGACCGGGGACCCCGCCCCACTTAGAGGGAGACCAACGCCCTCAAGGGGGTTCGGAACCCCGGCAGCCAGCCAAAAGACGAGGGATGGAGAGAGAAGCAGCTGCCCTACAATGGTCCCTTCTAGTTCTGTGGTTAATTTCTACAAATGGCAGGTACACAGGAAACACACCTAGGCTCACGACGAGCAAAAGAGACCGATGAAATAAATTCTCTCCATTTTTAAGATCTGATGTCGAAGTTTAAGTCAAACATAGTTTACTTAATGTGATTTGTACTTCATTTATCGCATTTTTCTATTAACAGTAATCTGAGTTGATATTATTATGCCACACATGACATGCCTTTGCCTCTCGGTAGTCTCTCAGGTGTTGTTAAACTCCACGTGGAATGACATTTCTTTGCTTTCATTAGCTGAAGTGACAAACTCATTGATGCAATGTGAAATATCAGCGGCTTCCGAGATGCGTCACTTTAGTCATTGAAAACAAAGCAATAGTTTCGCTCCACGTGGAGTTAACAACTAAGAGGATTCCAAGAAGTAAAGGCAACCGCATGTTAACCTTTAGAGTAGCACAATAATAGTAGAGTGCCGTTTATGCAGTGAGCACAGGTAAATTTGGAGGTAGACTAAAAAGAAATGCGTAAGAATTAGCAAACACAATGTAGGTCATGTTTCAACGTCAAACAAGATCCAACAAAACTCAAAAGTCCGGCACAAAATGCTTCTTACGCCCCATCTACTCCAGTTCCTTGATAGGTTAAGCAAAACAATGCAAAAGGATCTCTTTTGTATTTTTCCCCCTTTGTCATTACCGGACATGCCCCTGGAGCACTGCGGCTTCTATTAATGTCAACAAATGTTAGCGAGCGCGAGGTTATTGTTGCTATGACGTCAGAACAGGTGACCTCGGGGGAAAGTAAAGAAGTGGAGAGCAAGAAGAAGAACTAGAGAAACAGACACTCATTAAATGTACAAACTGCGTCACTCTGCAGCTGACAGGTGCAAAAAGAAATGTAGATTGCAAAAGTGTCGAGCATGCGCATTGACAGACCGCTTCGGAAATGCAGCCCGGTAAATAAATGTCATATTCTGGTAATGGGGCATTGGTATACCTCGAAGGCCTAGCCACGTAACACTATCTTGGAATAGCTCTAAAATGGTTTAAAGTTCTCACAATTTTGAAGGCTTTAAATGGCTTCAGATATTGCATTACACTGTCTAGTTTCCGTGTATTGGTAGAAAACTTTCAGAAGAAATACAATTCCCTCCAGGTTTCTTTCAAGGAAAGGGATGGAAAACATTAAAAATTATATAGTTTTATTCTTACTTGCTCTTCCACATACTTAGTACTAGAGAAAGTATTGCTCTCTATCCAAAAGTTCGACACCAAGATTTCGTCAGAAATACATATTTTGGTGACCCCTTAATCAAGAAAAACCATTTTCAGAAGAAGATCCTCGTGTATATGTCTGTGAACAGCGTAACCCAAAACCGAAAAGTTAAATGAATACCAAACTTGGTATTTAGGTTCATTACCTTCCAAAGATTCGACGCGGAGATTTTCAAGAAAATTCCCCCATCCCAAACTACCCTTTACATGGAGCATGTTCCAAAATTTTTGATTTATATAATTTTGTTTAATTGATAAGCGTTAAGCGATAGATGAAAACGTAGCATACAATAAATGTAGATCGCTTTAAATCACACCGTTTATGTCATGTGAGTTTTTCGTGGCAAAAACCATTTCTGAGATATCCGTTATTAGAGGTGCGAACTGTTCATCTCTTGGTCATTCTCTTAAAAGTCATGTTGTTTCTCGTGATTCTGTTGTAACAGTATAGAATCTTAAGGCCAGGATATAGCATCCAGTTCTTAAACGTAGGACTATTGCTGTTTCCTTTGTATCTCTAACGAAATGTGTAATGTAGCTATTTCTGCAAAGCCTTATCTGGATCAAAATGTAGTAGACAGAAAAACCAGTTAGTAGGAATGGTTTGATTATTCACTAATAAACAATAGAGGGTAAAGAAAGTCATGTGAATATATCACTTTCGATTTTTTACATAGGTGATTCTATTATTACTGCTATTATTATTAATTTTCAAAATGTATAAAGAATATGGATTCGCTGTAAAGCTGAGGTTGTTTGTATTCATTAGTGGTCAAGCTCTGATCTAATAATATTGCAGCTTATACATGTTATACCAGGAGAGTCAGCTGCCGCTATTTATTCGTATCTATGCAACCCGCTGTTTATAGTCTAATGTGAAAACATCCACCCTTTTAGCAAACAAACTGTTATTGTAGCTCTACTCTTCTATTCGGTACTTTACGTAACTAGCATTAATAATTAAAGGCCTGAATGAGAACGAAGGAGCTGCAAAAGGCTTAAAAAGGCGGCTGTTCATGGATATAACGCTTGCAAGGAGATAGAGGAATGTTCTCGCAAAGAACGCCAGAGAGTGAGTTAGCCGAGTGGGTTAGCTGCCGAAATATGGTGAAGCAAAGGTTAGCTTCGGAGGTTCGAATCTGATGCAAGCATTAAATTGTTTCGGTTCTTTTTTCTTTCTTTCTGCTTGTGTTTATTTTCTGTATTTTAGTATACTAATTTATTTATTTTTGTTATTTTCTCTCCTGTGAACCAAAGACACAACAATTACAAGCAGCTAATTGTGCATCATGTTTACCGTAGTAATCTGGTGTTTTAAGCGTGTTACGTAGTTAGCTTTCATTCTTTTGGGCGGATACCGATGATATTAAATCTAATAGTTTTTCTTTCATGTTTAAACCTTATGTTTCACTTCTTCTATTGACAAAGGAGTTGTAAATTTCTAGCTTTATGGGTCAACAGAATAATAAATTGTTAAAGAGCGTGGATTTCATCAACGAAGTAAATTTTCAAAATGATGACCCCCTTCATCAATGCACATTTATGTACGTTGCCGAAAAAACCTTCTTGCATGTTGTAACATGCCCGGTGTAATCTGCCTGCATTCTTCATGTATGAGTGCCCGGAAATGATTTGGGCTTTGCGGTTCTTCTTCTTTACGGTAGAAAAAACATGGTGATTATTCTATTTTGTGCACACATATAATGTTATCAAAAATGTTTTTGTATCATAATATCAAATTATAGGCCAAAAGAGATAAAAGAAAAGGTAATAAAATTTATGAATTTAACACGACGTATTTGAACCCGCACTAAAGCGGCACTGCGATAAAGCAACCATGATAATACCATTCGGCCAATGCTACGTTGCGAGTTCGGGTTCCTATACGAATTAAGAATAGCAAAACTCAACCCCATCTCAAATCTTTATATGCTTTTTGCAACCTTACACAGCGTTTGGAGGTGATTTCGGTAACTTTAACTCAAATAAACAAACTGTATCAGCCATTTCAATTACTGTATGAACTGAAATATGCCGTAGTTTGTGATAGAAGAAAAATCATCCACCTAATGCTTAGCATTTTTTGACAAGGCTGTATAACGAACCTTTGTTGGTTGACGGTTTAAATCCAGTTGGTCGCACTGCTAGATCTTCCATTTCGTTTTCAAATAGTTTTGTCCATCGATAAATATGATAAGTTGTTCCTTCAGGGACGTTTTCAAAGGTGTGTATCAATGTATGCTAAAGAATAAAAGTTTGTAAAATCAGTTTAAAGTGCCGCTGAAGCTCCCAGTGTGAGGGTGGGATGATTTTGGCATCGACATACATGACGATAGCATTCTGTCTCGTAAAACACTTATGCACTGAGTTATCAAGCCCTCCTCTATAAAGTGTTACGCAAATCAGCCTTTAGAAGAAATTCAAGAAAGGCGTAAGTCACATATGTTGTTTAGCACGTTGCATAAATTCAAAAATAAATAGGGACAGCTGATTCAGCTGGTATATTACCCGTGTGAATGACTCAATTTCGAAAATCACAGGGGTTATGTTTCAATGTTTTAACCGTTCTATAGAGAATTTCTAGTGAAATATTTGGATGCTGAATTCCAAGGGAAAATAGATAGATAGATAGATAGATAGATAGATAGATAGATAGATAGATAGATAGATAGATAGATAGATAGATAGATGGGTAGATGGATAGATAGATGGGTAGATGGGTAAGTAGATAGATAGATGTGTAGGTAGATAAATAGATAGATGGGTAGGTAGATAAATAGATAGATGGGTAGGTAGATAGATAGATAGATGGGTAAATAGATAGATATATGTGTAGGTAGATAGATAGATGGGTAGGTAGATAAATAGATAGATGGGTAGGTAGATAAATAGATAGATGGGTAGGTAGATAGATAGATAGATGGGTAGATAGATAGATAGATGGGTAGATAGATAGATGGGTAGGTAGATAGATAGATAGATGGGTAGATAGATAGATGGGTAGATAGATGGGTAGATAGATAGATAGATAGATAGATAGATAGATAGATAGATAGATAGATAGATAGATAAATGGGTAGGTAGGTAGATGGGTAGGTAGGTAGATAGATAGATGGGTAGGTAGATGGGTAGGTAGGTAGATAGATGGGTAGGTAGATGGGTAGGTAGATAGATAGATGGGTAGGTAGGTAGATAGATAGATGGGTAGGTAGATGGGTAGGTAGATAGATAGATGGGTAGGTAGGTAGATAGATGGGTAGGTAGATAGATAGATGGGTAGATAGACGGGTAGATGGGTAGGTAGGTAGATAGATAAGGTATCTTTATTGGTTTCAAATTATTGAAGTTATTTCACAAGTATTTTGTGCATGCGTCATTGACCGTACATGCATATTTAAGATACAATAGGGTGACAAAATATACAACAGAGAAAGAAAACACAACAAAAGGAACAAGAAAAATGGAAATAGAGATGAATTACCTTTGTCTAACTGAACAAATTTGACCTAGCTTCGCACACTTTAGTTAAAAAATTGCCCATGTCTTGCCAGTTCCTCGGGTCAACTAGTAGATCCCAACATGCCAATCTCTTTCTTGAAGGACCTAAGAATTTTTCTTTCAGTTTAATCGTTCGCTGGTTCTCCCACTGTGCACATTCCTCCAAAATATCTTTCCAGTCCTCATCCAAATCACAGAATCGTCATTTCTGTACCTTTCAGCCCCCCAGTCTAAACCAAGCCATTCCTGATCTTTCCTTTCTTCCTAAATTAAGTATATATGCTTCTTTACCCCAGCACAATTTTATTTCATTTGCTAGACTTAGAGATGGTTTAATTTTACAATCATATGGCCCATGAAGGTGCATTGACTTTGTAAATAGTGTAGATATATAGGGCTTCAAGGGACATGGCTTAAAGCGAGGGAAAATGTAAATATTGGTGGTTTTAGTGGTATATTCACGGGCAGTGAAACCAGGGGTCATAGAGGCAGATATCCGGGGTGTGTTACCGTTTACACTAAGGACCAGCATGATATAACTTTTCATCAGATAAACTTTAAGGTAATTGGAACATTATGCGTATACTGTAAATTAAGGGAGAATAAATACCAGCAGGAAGTTTAATGGCTCCTGGCCTAAACTGATTATGAAGATGACTGGCTGGTATTGTTGTGAACTAATAGTACAACTTGATGTATTGTCATTCACAATCACAAACGGAAACATAAACAGCAGCCAATTGCAAGAAAGCGTAAAAAGTTGAGCTAATATGCTAGCCTGTGAAGCGAACATCGACAGTACAAACTACAAAAGAGGTGATATACTTGTATAAAAAATCTGATGTATTACACTCACATGACTTTCTCTACTCTTGTACAAACTATTTTTACAAACGCTTATTCTCCATATGCTTCATGTTAATCGAGATATCGAGATGTCAATCTTATTGGTAATTTTCTTGTAGATGCAAGGGGAATATGGTAGGTTTTAAGCGATAGTCAAATATTTTAAGCTCTGGTTGCTATGTGGCGCATTCCATTCTCTTTGTATGTCTAGGACATAAAAAAACGAATAACGAATTTGAGAAAAAGTATTAGTATTGGAAAATTTAAGGGAATAACAAGCAATATCTCGAAAACGGTTCACTCAACAACAAAAAATGTATATGACATAAATTGTGTATTTTAACACGATCTACATTTTTTGTGTAGTAAAATTTTGTCTATCTCTTATGGTTTACCAGTTATGCAAAAGTCGTTCACAATGAAGAATACGTTTGGAGACATTCCCAGAAAATTCGGGATATACATTTCATTTCTCATGACAATATCTTAAACATATGATATTTTAATCAAAATCGTTAAAGCTATTTTTGAGAAAATTAAACTTTTCGAAAAGTGTTCCATGTAAAGGGTAGTCTAGGGTGGGGGATATTCCTGAAAACCTTCGTGTCGCATCTCTGGAAGATACTGAACCTAAATACAAAGTTTGGTGTTTATCCGACTGTTTGTTTCTGAGTTATGCTGTTCACAGACACACACACGGACATGTTTCCAAAAATGCTTGTTTTGATTCAGGGGATCTCAAAACATGTATTTCCGGTGAAATCTTGGTATCGAATTTTTGGGTGGAATACAATACTTCTCCTACTTACTATACGCAATAGAGAAAGTGAAAAGAACAAGAACTAGCTAACCTGTCAAAGGATGTTAAGCTCTCAAAAAAGCACCATCTACCATTACAATTAGTTTTGCTGTGATTTGTATAGATATCCCAGTAATTACCTACTGTCCCGTCATTTACAAAGACGGTTGAGTTAGTGAGTCAACGCATGGCAACGGAAAATCTGATGCGATGTGGCTGAATAATCCCGTAATAAGTGTATGAAGAATCGTTCTCTGATTTGCTAGTTAATTAGGTTTGACTTATTGACTTCTATGTTTACTTTATAAGTTTATATCCATGTTTCTTACTTTCTCTACCACGTACATAGTAGATAGTAAAATAAATTGCACTACAATAAAAAATTCATTATCGAAACTTCACGGTAAATACCGTTTTGAGGCTCCCTGAATCCAAAGAAAATTTTTTTTGGAAAAATAAAACCACCTTTGTGGGTGTGTGTATCCAACGAAAAGTCGGATAAACATCAAACTCTATTTAATATAGAGTCAAACTGAAAAATTCAACGCCATTGCCGGGATTTGAACACGGTTCTCCCGCTCTCCGTGCGGTTGCTCTAACCATTGAGCTACTGTGACAACATGTTCGTGGAACATTGAGTTCTCTAATATTTAAAACTTGCCAAGAACAGACTAAGACCTATACAAGGTATAATTAATTTATATATAATAATAACAAAAAGTAAAATCTTAAAAAATCCATTTACCCAGCACTGAAGTATTTGCGAGGGCAGGTCGCCGCTAAGATTGTTATCTCAAGTGAGATACCTTAGTGGTCTGTCTGGGAAATAACTTGAGTCACCACAGCAGCTGAAATAAAGTTGAGTTTTATTTATGGACGCTCTTTAACTGCTATGGTTCTTAGCGTCCATTCTATATTCGACATGAAAGGCCGGAAATTTTGCTCAGAGGCCTCTTTATCAGGCTTGAGGTTCTTTTACGTGTCATAAATCTACGACACGCGATCACCAGCCTTACTTCCCTTCCGAAAAAGCCATGCTAAGGATTTTTACATCCCCCAAAAAAACCATCCCCTCCGCCGGGTTTGAACCCGCGACTTCAGGAACTAAAGGCTAGGATGCTACCCCAGAGCATCTGAAGGCAACATCACGAGAAACAACTGCAAATCGACAGGGCTTAAAAGGAATACCTACGTATTCTACAATTCGAGCCATTAATATCGAATATCTTGGAAATGACTAATGCAACAAAAAGTTATTTGAAAATGAATTATTTGTTTTAAAGACATCTACATTTCTTGTGTAGTACGTTTTCGTCTATCGCTTAATGTCCACTAGTTATACACGATTATACAAAATTACTTCCGAATGAATAGGTCTTCAGAGGCTACTCCCAGAAGATTCAGGATATACATTTTATTTGTCATGCAACAATAAAAATCTTCAGAGCCATGTTTTTTTATAAAATCAAAAATGTTGAAAAATGTTCCAGGTAAAAGGTAGTTTGGGATTCGGGGATTTTCTTCAAAATACTTGTGTCCCATCTTTGGAGGCTACTGATCTTAAATACAAAGTTTGATATTTATCCGATTTCTCGTCTTTGAGTTATGTTATTCTCAAACACACAGACACACACAAACACACGGACATTTTAAGATGCTTTTTTGGATTCAGGGAAACTCAAAACGTGTATTTCCGGTGAAATTTCGGTACCGATTTTAAGTAATGTGATACCTTCTCTGCCTACGTAGTAGAGAAAGTAATGTCTTCGTAAAAATATTTTTGGGAGCTGTATAAAAGTAAATATAAGTCATGTCAGTTATTTTGCTTAGGGCTTCGCCTTTAACCCGTTCTCCGGTAGCTTTTCATACTCCCACAAATAATAGTTAGAAATAGACGGTTAAAACGTTAAGCACAACAAATTTTCTCCATATCGAGTCCTCAGACGTTATAAAAATACCCAGCAGCTCTTTTGTATAGATACGCTCGGAAAGGGCCTTGCCGACACACCAAATAGCGACTTAATGAAATTTTTAGAGGTAAATCGATGCAGCGCATATTGCTTACGCAGTGGGTAGTGCAAAAGTCTAACGGGTTTTCCATAAAGCAAGTTTTACTTCGAATAATAATGAAGCATATTTTGAGTTTCTTATAAAAATGCAAAGTGGAGAGAAGGAAGCCGATGTGGTATTTGTTAATATCGTATAACAGCTCCACGCTTTGCCACATGAATTTTTCATGACGTCCAGCACATAATGACCCAGAGAGAACCTGGCGTGTGAAACTCACTGCGTACAAAGGCGTTACGTTTTTGTGAAAAATTATTCACCAGCACGATAGACTGCAGTTGGTCACGTGTATGCCACCAGTAATTACACAATGGGGACAAAAAGAATCTGAATACGTAGCTTGCCGTTTTGCTGATTATACTCTTTCTCGTGTCGGATGCAATTCTCAAGAATGACAAATAACCTGTTTCAAATCCAAGGAATTTTCACTGAATTCACTCCATAAAAATAAACTCGTATTTCTTTTACTCATATTTATTATACATTCTGCGATTCTTTTTGCTTTGTTTCCGAAGTTATGATGTATAACTTTGACAAAGAACTCTTTCAGAAAGCACTCGCGTGACCTTCATTGTTACCTCTGACGTCACTAAAGGTGAAAGTAGATTTACTTTCTTACTACTCACCTATAGTAAGCAGAGGAAGTATTGCATTCCACTCAAAAATTCAATCCGATATTTTACCAGTAATACATGTTCTGAGGATCTATGAATTCTTTAAAAAAAAGGTCAGCGAGTTCGTGTTTGTTTCTGTCTGTGAACGGCATACCTATATATGACCTCAATTTAAGGAGATTTGTGCCTAGACCCTAACGGGGGGCGAGGTGAGAGAAGACAGATGTCGACTGGACCAGGAGGCAGGACAGGGCAGAGGGCAGAGTCCCTACATTTTTCAGATTGAAATTCCCCGGATGGCAGCAGGTAAACCGGCTACCCTCCCCCCTGCAGACTTGCACACACCACTGGAGAGCCCGGGACTCGGAGACCATTTCCATTCCGAGGGACGAAGTTTTACAGAGAGCATGCTTTTTCCCTGGCATGCAACGCCGAGACTCCCGCCGACACTTGCAATCCTAAAACAGCCAAGCAAATGAAAGGTGAAGTGAAATGGATGGACACGAAATTAGGGGAATGCAATTAAATTTTTCAGCATTTGCCTAGCAACCCGAGGAAACACCGAAAAAGACCCATTGGTCAGGAAGCCCTGTCACGGGAATCAAATCCACGTCTTCCCGAATGTGGGTCATATGCACTAGCTCCGTGCCACCCCTCTAAGTATGAACAGAATAACTTAAAAACGAAAAGTGTGTATCGAAATTTTGTGTGGAATGCAATACTTTCCATACCTACTATAGATAAGTGTTGGAGAAAATAAAAAGAAGCTATTTTGCTCCACTCATTATCACTTTTACTCTTTTTCTCACTTTACCAAGTAATTGTTCTGTACATTTCCGTAGCATCCTCCTACTCTTATTATTTCTGTTATTTTAAAGGAAAACACTTATTGCTAATGCTTCACTCTCCAGGATATCTCCTTTTAAGCTTCTTTCAGATGTATATTTTCCCATTTTAAGGACACAATTCAATGCTGTGTCTGAATTTGCACTTGGGAAACATTTCTGCAAAATCTCTCTTTCACTCCCCTATATTTTTTAAACCATCAAGAAAGATTTTCTCTTCTTTTTCCATCATATATCCTTCTCCCCTTTTCACAGCAGAAGCAGCAAGTCTTGTCCTCACCTCTCTGCTCCCCAGAAAAAGTGCTTAATACCTTAAAATGAATATGCTTTAAGTATACAGTGTATCAAAACAGGTAATAGTGGAAACCAAATCATTTGAAGGTACAAAATAATACAGGTAAACCAGCGTTAGTAATTACGATTCAGGTATTTGCAAAGGTACAGTTAAGTGCCGCCGGTGTTTCATTAGCTCTACACATAAAATAGTATACTGCGATTGAAGTGCGGTAAATGTATCATTGTAGAACGAGGAAAGGCTTTTAATTTTGAGACGAGGTCGAGTATTTAACTTAATGGTAATAACAAGTACTTAACGCTTGTGTACTGCATACTTGTATTTTTGGAAATGGTAAAAAATCAAAATAACGTTTACGCGAAAATATAGTTAATTACTAACATCTGTTAAACATGGTGGTTCAAATAGCAAGGTCAGGAGCCTTAGCCATGGTCACTGGCGATCGATTATCCACGCCTGGTTGTTGACTTTAAAAAAATCAGTAGATTGCAGATCATGCTTAGATCCTGCATGAATCAAACCGTAAATAAATATTAATAATAAATCAACAGCTTTATATATTTTTATGAGGTAAGATTTAAATGGTAACACTCAGCTATAGAATATTACGTTCCATATTTTCGATTATAAATATAACAAAATTTATACGATTTAATACAGCTAATGCATATACGTGCAGTAAAATAGGGAAAACATTTAGATACATTAAATTACCAGCACTGAATGCAGGAAATTCATGACAACATGAACGAGAGTGGATCTAGAAGCACGTAAACGCATGTCAAAAAACATAAGTTTCTTCTAATTCGAGTATGTGTCTCCTGTACCGTTTCAGAATGCGCACTGTAAGCGTTCCATACAGTATTTGATTGCAACTCCAGCTCACGGAAATCTGCAGTTTTGTAAACAGAGAACACTTCGGAGGGTTTCTAGCATTTAAGGAAAAATGTGTATAACTTTACAAAAAATCTGATATGTTGTAACCACATGACTTTCTCTACTCTTGTATAAACTATTTTTACAAACGCTTATTCTCCATATGCTTCATGTTAATCGAGATGTTAATCTTATTGCTAATTTTGTTGTAGGTGCAGGGGGAATATGGTAGGCTTTAAGCGACAGTTAAATCTTTTAAGAGCTAGTTCCTATGTGGCGCATTCCATTCTCTTTGTATTTCCAGGACATAAAAAATGAATAACGAATTCCCATTTGAGAAAAACTATTGGAAAATTTAAGAGAATAACAAGCTATATCTCGAAAATGATTCACTCAACAACAAAAAATGTACATGCTATAAATTGTGCATTTTAACGCGATCTACATTTTTGTGTAGTAAAATTTTGTCTAACTTATGGTTCACCAGTTATGCAAAAATCGTTCACAATGAAGAATACTTTTGGTGAAATTTCCAGTAAATTCGAGATATCCATTTCATTTGTCATGAAAATATCTTACATACGATATTTTAATCAAAATTGTAGGAGCTATTTTTGAGAAAATTAAAATGTTCGAATAATGTATCTGGGGTGGGGGGATTTTCTTGAAAACCTTCGTGTCGCATTTCTGGAAGATACTGAACCTAAATACCAAGTTTGGTGTTTATCCGACTGCTTGTTTTTGAGTTATGCTGTTCAAAGACACACACACAGACACACACACGGACATGTTTCCAAAAATGCTTTTTTTGGATTCAGGGTTGTCGCAAAACATATATTTCCGGTGAAATCTCGGTATCGAATTTTTGGGTGGAATACAAAAATTGACGATTAACCATTTAAACTATCTAATCTCGCAAATCATTATTTACGGATTTATGTTTACTTTAGGTTGTGTTATCCTGGTACTATCAACGTTTCGTTTATTTCAGAAATACATAATCTTTAAAGAATTTCTATGAAACACTCAAAATTGTAATCAAACATTTTCAGTATATAGATTAGTAAATGACGAAGCTACTTCTAAAGCTTTCTACCCAAACGATTAGTTCCCAGTGCACTTGGTTATATATATATACAAAATGAGCTAGCTTTGACTTCGCTAACTGGCTCTGGAGTGAAATTATCTTAAGGAAAGCAATATAGTTTTAAGACGAGTTAAGAACAATATTATTTATTACACAATTTGCAATTTAATCAGATATTTTGCACTAAACATTGTGTTAATCTCTTGAGTGTAAATGATATAATGCAAATACTAAACACCTCTAGAAATGTATTTTGTAATTTATTGGTTAAAGTTCCTTCACAATGCTACAAAATGTTGTTCATCTAAAATTAGCTGGCTTACCTGACGTTGCACGATTATGTTTTCAAACCACAGTGACCAATTCATTAATTTTATATACCTCACCCAGCTATTCATGAAGCTAATGTGCAAATATTTGGGGGGTTTATCGTAAATCCTCCCCTTTTCCCTAATAATTGTAATTTCGTACAGTTCCGAATATTCCAAATAACACATGAAAAATCACCCTATATTCATGCAAAAGGATGTGAAACATCAGTGAAAAGTCTGAATTCCTTAAGTACATACATTATAGAATTAGAATAATAGTAGATTATAATATAAGGGATAATAGAAGGGTTTTATTTTGTGAGTATGAATGTTTGCGAAACGAAGACCATAGGCCGAGTTTGCAATTCTAGAGTAAAATAAAACCACTTTTAACATTTGTGACATATATTACTTTGAGACAGCGTTGAATTTGTGAAATATTAATAAGATTATATAGATTCCCGAAACTAAGAGAAACCACATTAGAACGTGCTTCTTGGAACAAAAGAAATGATGTTAAAACAGCGAGATGTCAGATGTTTTTTTGATTCGCTAGCAGTCATTTTCAGGTAAATTATATTTCACCATGTTTTGCCTTACACCAGGCAGTGAAGCGATTAAATGCTATATCATATTTGCTTTCTGGATATTTTGGACAGGTAGTTCTAGTGTTTTGTTTCTGCTGGTTGTGCAATTTCACCTGACATCTCCACTTCAGTTTCTTCGGAATTCATGATTTCCGTCGTTTAATTTTATGTAGGTTATACTAGATAGAAGAATAAAGTTTTAGATCTAAGAAAGCTACAAATATAAGGTATTGGTTAACTCTACAACGAATTGCGGTAAATTGAAGTATGACGATTTGTATTGTGAACAGATAATGCGAGCGTCATGTAAAAAGCATAATGAAAAGTAGATAGATAGCTAAGGTGTCTTTATTGGTTTCAAATTATTGAAGTTATTACACAAGTATTTAGGGCATGGGTTATTGACCGTACATGCATATTTAAGATACAAGGTATGGTGACAAAATAAACAATAGAAGAAGAAAACAAAACATAACAGAACAACACAAAGGAAAATAGAGTAAAATACCTTTAACTAACTGAAAAAATTTGACCTAGCTTCGCGCACTTTAGCCAAGAAATTTCCCATGTTTTGCCAATTCTTCTGATCAGCCAGTAGCTCCCAACATGCCAATCTCTTTCTTGACGGACTTAAGAATTTTTCTTTGAGTTTAATTGTTCCCTGGTTCTCCCACTGTGCACATTCCATCAAAATATTTACCCAGTCCTCACTATGGGCAGATTCTCCTGGCAGAATCGTCAGTAATTTTCTGTGCCCTCCAGCCTCCAGTCTAAACCATGCCATTCCTGATCATTCCTTTCTTCCTAAGTTAAGTATATGTGCCTCTTTACCCCAATTCAATTTCATTTCATTTGCTAGAATTAGAGAGGGTTTAATTTTACAGTCAGATTCTATTTCCTGTTGGTTGATATCTCTTAGTCTTCTTTTGACACCTTTCCATATGCTTTTTACTTTGTTTCAGATCTTTGCTATACTGACCCCATTCCTATTCTCCTCAAACCCTTTTCCAAATCAGCAGCCCAAAACTTAGGAGAGCAAATCATACCAAGTCGAGTTATTAAACATATGCAAATACAAAGGGTAATTGCCGTGTGATTGGACTTGAAACCAAACTTGGTCACACTGAAGATAGTCGCACTAGTGCGATAGTCTAAAAACTTTAACTCATGTGCTGCTCTGCGTTAGAAGTTCTACTTTTAGGCCATGCAGTCTAAACATTTATTCAGACTTTGACGTTGTTTCATCACATACATCTGCTGTATTTGATAAACTGCAGTTAAAGAAATAATAACAAGGTCTTCTGTTCGCTAAAGTATTACGTCATGGGCCATATATGTATACCGCTTGCAATAATATGACCGGTTTTTGTTTTTACACTCTGCGGAGATAAGCAACTGTTTATATTCTGTGGAGTAACTGCAATTATTATTTCTACTGTATGACATTTTTAATTAAAACAGCTGCATATCTTCAATGTGTTTGTATTCAAGTGCAGGACCTTTGTAAATCGCTCTTAATCTTTAGTAATTTATGAAATTAAAATTAGAAGGTGATTTACAGGCTGCTGTCCGTCAGAACGAATTGGCCTTTTCGACTGTTAAAAGAATTATTAAAATCGGGTTTGAGATTACCCTTCATATACAAATACAATCTCTCTCTCATATAAAGTTTTTGTCTTTATAATATTCGTATAGATTACTGTGTTTGTTTTTTCCATTTTGGATAGATAGAAGAATGACACAAACAAAGCAAGACAAAAAGAAAGAAACAAAGAGTTTCAAAACCATCACAAATATAGGTTCACACTTTTCTCATATAGCTGATTTTTATTTTTACTTTCTCTACTTCGTATAGTAAGTAGGGGAAGTATTGTATTCCACCCAAAAATTCGATACCGAGATTTCACCGGAAATACATGTTTTGAGATCTCCTGAATCCAAAAAAAGCATTTTTGGAAACATGTCCGTGTGTGTGTCTGTGTGTCTGTGTCTGTCTGTCTGTCTGTGTGTGTGTGTGTCTCTGTCTGTCTGTGAACAGTATAACTCAGAAACGAACAGTCGGATAAATACCAAACTTGGTATTTATGTTCAGTATCTTCCAGAGATGTGAAGCTTTTCAAGAAAATCCCCCCACCCCAGATTACCCTCTACATGGAAGATTTTTCGAAAATTTTAATTTTCTCAAAAATAGCTCCAACAATTTTGATTAAAATATCATAGGTTTAAGATATTTTGATGACAAATAAAATGTATATCTTGAATTTTCTGGGAATGTCTCCAAAAGTATTCTTCATTGTGAACGACTTTTGCATAACCGGTAAACCATAAGAGATAGGCAACATTTTACTACACAAAAAAATGTAGATCTCGTTAAAATACACGCTTTATGTCATATACATTTTTTTGTTGAGTGATCCGTTTTCGAGATATTGCTTGTTATTCCCTTAAATTTTTCAATACTTATTTTCTCAAATGGGAATTCGTTATTCATTTGTTTGTCCTGTATATGCAAAGAGTTATAATCTGTAGCAAAGGGAATGGTGCTGCACCTAGCAACCAGCTATTAAGAGATATGTATGTGCTTAAAGGCTACTGTATTTCTATATTGCCCTTGCAAAATATATACTTCCCTTACATCTACAAGAAAATTAGCAATAAGACAGAGTCTGCAAATGTTTATCTCGATTAACATGAAGCATATGGAGAATAAGCGTTTGTAAAAATAGCTTGTACAAGAGTAGAGAAAGTCATGTGAGTATAACACATCAGATTTCTTTTATCACTTACCTGTGGCGTTTGATATGTTCTGATTGAACGTTGTATAAATATGAAATCATAAGATGTAGATAAAAATAATGCGTCTCTGGAGCGTTAGAACTGAAACTGCTTAGGCTCTAGCATTTGTTGACGATTTTATTATTTTTTTATTAAGAAATGGTTATGTGTAACGATTTAGACTGTAAATTTTCTAAATAACGAGAGAATACTGCGTCGATGGTAGTGCTGATCTGGTTGTAGACTGAGTTTTGTCACTGTTCGATTTTAACTTTAAATTTTCATCCAAAATTCTTATAAATTGTAATTGATCAGAAGCAATCTACGAATCTCAGTGTAGAGCTTCGGTGAATGATTTGCAAACTATCACTTTAAAAATCTACTTTATTTAAAATAGGAAGTTCGCTAATATAATAATAATAATAATAATAATAATAATAATAATAATAATAATAATACAAGGAGTTCAGTTAATGTACAATATAATAAGCATGCATCTACTGGGTGCCTATGCTACGTATTAACACAGTACACATGGCGTATGCGCACAGACAACTATGACGTTTGCAACGGAGAGAGTAGAAATGATTCTCCCTCTTTTTCTTCGCAATTGCCGGTTGGAGTCTCTCGATCAGGTCAATTCATGTGTTTCACTTTTTTTAAGAAGTTTCACTTCAAAAACTTTCTTTAAAAAAAATTAAGTGTTATGAAAACACACGATTTATATCAAATAGTTTTCTTGTAGAATTAACAATTTGTTATCGGTTGGACTATTCACACAATTTTGAATTGGTAAGTCTCCAATCGTTTTTTTCTGATGCTCATGCAGAGTGGAATTTCAAAGACAGCAGCATTTCAAAGCGAATTCTTCATCCTTGTATATTCATTTCGTATTTGGTTTTCTTTTTTTGTAGTGTTTAACGCCCCTTCTTACCATATGCCTTCTAATCCTATGTTTTAAGTAGCTCCCGGGTATTGGACAGTTTTGAGAATTGAATAAAACCTGAAAACCCTCTTCAGTTAGGGAGGACGCTCTTGACGGGATTTGAACTAGGTATTTGATCCTCCCACTCATGAGTCCTTACTACCTTCTTAAATGTATACAAAATGTTTAATGAAACCTTTTATACAAACGTTTATCTCAAGAATAGTTTATGGAAAATTGGGTAGAGAAAGCTATGCAAATGTAACTCGCAGATTTGTTTGGGAGAATAAAACAAAAATGGAATGGAGAGGATAGGCGGGAACTAGAGGGAGAAAATGGTTTATCCATGTGATGTATGACATTCGCTGTCAATTCAAGGAAATAGTCGACCGGCCCATTGATGTTGGTTCATATCCCGAACGTGGCAAACACATGAGAGGTCTCATTTCACCCTTGGTTAAATTTGTGTACTATGTTATATCGAGAGATAAACTGAAGAATTAAATTCAACTGGAAACATAACGTCTGTTTTCAACTAAAATTAAACGGTTACATGTTCTTTACAGAGAATGTTACAAAGTCGATTTCAGGTATATTTCTAATATATCGGTTATCGAAGGATTACCGGTATACTTGAATCAGATGCGAAGGTTATGTTTGCCAGAATAGTCCAAACAGTAGAAGTGTCAGTTTAGTAAGCGTACGCTTAGTAAAACAGTAAAAGATCCGCTTGGGCTTGGTAATGAACTTTTTCAATCTGTTTCAATCTCTCAAAAACGGTTTATGCTTAACAGCTACTCGAATTTCTCTTCCCTAAATTGTATTCATTAGCTGTCTTACCCAGAATTGTAAGTGTACATTTTATAAGTAAGGGATTGAAAATAAGATACGGGTCGTTCTTAAAAGCCGCGAGTGGTCTACTTGTACACTATCGTGCATAGAAATGGCCCATTCCCCCAGATTACCATAGTATTTTTCTCTCCGTAAGGTTTTCATCTTCAAGTAACCAATTTTTAACTCCGCCAGGCCGGTATCAGTTGTCGATGTGACTAGCCTGAAAAACCATTCAGAGATAAAAGACTAACCAATGAAATATGTTTATAATCTATGTGAATTGGAGCGGTGATTCGACTCTCCGGCTATGAAAGAATTTAGCTACTATTGGGACACAAGGAAAGGCTAAACCAATTACAAATAATTCGGCCTTCTAGAGGAAGGCGTGAAGAATCATTTGCATATGTGGTTAAACTGGACGACAGATACAACGTTTACATATATCAGAGCTTTCATCAGCGACATGGAGGCAAGATTAAGTTATTGCTGCTACGAAAAGGCACTAAGAAAACGTAGTGTAACATGAAAATGTAAGGTTTCCGTTGTAATGTTACCCTTCAGCCATACTTTGGGAGAGGTAAAGTACCCTTCCAATCCAGTGGCTAGGATTATTCTAAAAAAACAGAGGAGATCACGCTGGTAGGGGTGGGCTAGATTTTGTCAGTACCAACATAAACAGCTCCGTTCCATTGTGTGCCCAATTTTTTGCACGCGAGTGTACGTAAAGCGTAAGTTTCAAATGTTTTCTCCAGATTGGTCGAATGCTGCTGATATGTACATAATTGGTTGAAAATAAAGTACGGTAGTTTTTGTAAGTTGTATTATATTCTAAAATTGGAAATTGTAAGAGCTGAAATTATAGAAAATATTGTGTTATCTTTATTGCACCATCTTTTGTCTGGTTTCTCTAGCGTTGTAGTGCATATGATTGTTTTGTAATTATCTAACGTGACTATAGATAAAATATATGAGCAATTAAATACTATAATTATTAAGGGAATGCAAATGGAATTGGTGACTTTTTCAGCAGAACATGAGTTAGGGGTAAATGCTACACCATCAACAATCAAAGATGTAAATATAAATTGAAAAACCTCATTAAATTACTCTAGAAGAAGGTTATGTTTGTGAAAGTGGTAATTATAAAGAACTTAGGACAGTGAAAACAATAGTAATGTATTCAAGCTATCACTTGGTATATGGAGAATGACTGTCTCAAGGACTGTAAAGGTTTGCAAAGATTTAATCATAATTTTCTTACTTTTATCGTCATATTAGTGCGCTTTCTTCAGTCAGCAAACAACTAGTGATACATTATTTACATCACTTAATATCTATATTTTAAACTAAATATTAATTTAAGTTAATGTATGTGTTAATTTAGAAACCTTTTTTTAAAAATGCTTCTTTTGGACGAACGGTACTTCAAAATCTATATATTTCCGGACAAAATCCGACATCGATTTTTTGAGTGGAATACAACACAATACTTCACCTATTTACTATACGTAACAATAATAATAATGATAATAATATTTATTTAGTGCTATGCTAATTACATGAAGGGTCTACGACAACTGGCCCTGGCCAATTATCCCATAGACCTCCAGTGATTACAGATTCTTTTTATACTTTTCTCTTCTCTGTAGCCATTTCCAATATCCTCTTATTTACAGTAATGAGATTATCACATTAGCAGCTGTCGATAGAACACTTTATCCTAGCATTCCAAAGAAATTATCCTAACTGCCTTCACCGAAATTGCTCTGTGAACATTTTCTCATTCACCAAAACTCTGCTACATCTAAGTCATTTTTCCTCCATTGATTAGTTCCTCTACATTTCATCAAAACATACACTTTGCCTTCGTTATCCCCACAGATTGGGCATATACTTCTTATAATATCTTCTCCCCTTAGCTTCCACACCCCTAGTGGAACCATACAATGGCTTTCCTCTCCTTTTTGTTGCATAAATCTAAATCTATACATACTAGAGAAAATAAACATGTTTTTTGGATTTAAGGGCCTTCAAAACGTGTATTTTCGGTGAAAGTTCTTGATAGAATTTTTGGGTCGAATGCAATACTTTCTCTACCTGCTCTTGACATGGTATACGTGGTTTTTATTCTTTATAATAAAAGGGTTTAATTCTCTTGTTAACTTCTTTACTTACTCAAAATTTTATAAGAAAATTTTCAATCTCAATCAAAAATTTTATAAACTATTAGAATAAATAATCCAAATATTATGTTTTATACCCCTTATTATTATAATAATTACTTTGAGGAAGTAACTAGTGTTAAAACTGATATTGAATAATGAGAGGTAATTTAAACACTAGTCTCCTAACCCGGATGTGTTTTCCTTGCCGTTGCAGGACCCCAGGTGGGAGTATGCTCGGGGACGTCAACATATCCGCCATCTTGGATTCCTTCAGCGTGAGTTACGACAAAAGAGTAAGACCGAATTACGGAGGTAAGTAATGGTTCTGTTTTGCACTCAAGTCTGAAGCAAAAAGAAAAGCAAAAGTACTATGATAGGATAAAATGGAACAGAGACCAAAATGAACGTTTCAAGTGTATAACAGCTTCTGTTGTTTTTCTCAGTAGATAGCTGTCTTTGTTGTTGTTGTTTGCGTTGTTGTACACAGCAGCTCTGGACTCGATATTGATTCTTTCTCTGTATCCATCTGCTATTGAGTCTATTTTCAATACAACCCAGATTGTATTTTTTAAAAAAGTATTCATAGTTATGTTCCCAATTCTGAATTACTATTTCAGTCCTATATTTATTGATCGATTGGGTTGAAAAAAAGTTTTAACTATAGTATGTAAGTAATCCCTGTTGTCATTGGCTATGTAACTTTGCAATGTAATAGAAATTATAGAAGTCTATGTATTTTCCTTCCTATTTATATACATTATAAACATGTTTTTCTTATTCAACTTTTATTTAGTTATTTGTGACAGGATGTAGCTCGTAATATTTGGTGAAGATCTCAACCCCAGTTTGCTACAGGAAAGAAACACTAATTTCATTTAATTCTTTTTTAATCTGAAAATACGTAGCCATTTGAGTACACTGCGCAAGATCACAATGCTTAACTTTATTGAGGATCGATGATCCGGACAATCATCACAAACACCGTAACAATATAGAAGGACGGCTTAGCGACAAGCCCTGTATTAGTGATGCATTTTCCTCGGCGACAGGTGGACTGCTTTACCTTCGCTTGGCAGTACTTCGCTCTTAGACTGTTTCTGCACATTGGCTAAGTTTCCCGAAAATTCAGACTGTTTTATCCGCTAATAAAATGTACTCAACTGGGCAAAAACACAGATTTCAAGACATTTATGCTCTAATTCAGAGTTAGTTACTCACTGAAAAACAAAACTGACACTGCTATTGCCATTTGTCACCAACTGTCTTCGAGGATAGAGCTTGTGTAACACCGGATAATATATTACTGCTATAGGCACAAAATTACCTAAAATATAAGTGCTCAAAATTTCGCAATCTAAATGTTACCACAAATACACTTTCTGAGGTCTCCTGTACAAACAAGGCGTGTATGTATACGTGTGTGTGTGTGTGTGTGTGTGTGTGTGTGTGTGTGTGTATAAATGTGTTAGTGGACTACAGTACTCAAAACGAAAAGCCAGCCATGTACCAAGATTCCAATGAAATGAAAGAACGTTTTTTATTTTTATCTTATAAAAATGGCTCTAGTAACTTGGATTAAAATATCACATACTTTAAGAATAAATGGAATGGATCCATAAATGCTCTGTAAATAGCTGTAAAGTTCTGGAAAGGTAGAATCAGGCTGAAAAATTCAATGCCATAGCCGTGATTGAACGACGGTTTCCGGGTTCCATCCGGTTGCTCTAACCAACTGAGCTACCATGGCAACATCAGTATGATTCTACCTTTACAACTTTGTCCTACATAGGATTGTGTGAAAGGTAAGATTAATTACAGCTGTAACGTCCTCTTTATTATCATGAGCTCTATACATCCCTAAGATATATCGAAAGGTTTACAAAAGAGAATTAACATAAATTCCAAATAGGTGTGTTATTTCCTGGCGTTAGCTATTTCTGGTATATACATTTCTGTACTAAAATGTATATTTTTTAAAGGCTTAATGCAGTTTATTGTTTTTACAAAACCAAGTCCATGCTACAAACATGTATCACAACTATTATGAAGTGAAATTTCTATTAGGAAGGTCTCTGAAATAATAACAGGTAGGAAATATCGTGTGACGTGCCAAATCTAATTAACATAATAACGTAGTAGCTGTTCTTATATGCAAGCCTCACATGGTTCACTGTGCATCATTTTTATTTAGTTTTACTGGATCTTTAAATAAAAATAATGTAGTTAATTATTGACTAGTTTAGTTATTGTTTAAATAAAATTATTTACCTTTGTTTATTACTTTTACATAAGTTATTAAACGAAATACTCGTTTTTCCCTATTTGCTCTCTCTTTGATCTGAAGCTGAACCTTTTTGCATTTGATTGTTATAAATTACTGGAAATACTTTTTTTTCTTTTACTGTTGCACCCACACTGTTCGGTTTTAGCTACCTTCATTAAACATTTCGCTGAAAGTACGCGAAAGAAGCTATCTTTGGAATTAAACAACACTACTAAAGTTAATACCGTTCGTGTAATGCAGAAACAACTTCGCAGCGGCAGCAGAGACAGAGCGTGTATGCTCTGCGGTGAGCCTGGCCTTGGCAATCAATGTTATTTTCCCAAGCAGTTATCAGGTCAAGAGCGCTGTTGTCAAACGTCTGTCCATTTCAAGCTGTTTCCACCCATGTAGAAAATATGAAACAAAAATTTTCATAAGCATTGTCAATGTAGTCATCACTCTTGCATGTAGTCGTCCTCCATGGACTATGGGCACCATGCTAGATCTAGTTTCCGAGGTCGCGGGTTCAAAAGCGGCGGAGGGCGGATTTTTTTCGAGCGTAAGAATTCTTATCATGGCTTCCTTCGGAAGGGAAGTAAAGCTGGTGATCCCGTGCCGTAGATTTACGGCACGTATAGGAACGTCAAGCCTGATAAAGAGGCCTCTGAGCAAAATTACCGGTCCTTCACGCCCAATATAGACTGGGACGCTAAGAACCACTGCAGTGAAAGAGCGTCCATAAATAAAAAATCTGATGTGTTACACTCACATGATTTTCTCTACTCTTGTGCAAACTATTTTTACAAACGCTTATTCTCCATATGCTTCATGTTAATCGAGATATCGAGATGTCAATCTTATTGCTAATTTTCTTGTAGATGCAAGGGGAATATCGTAGGTTTTAAGCGATAGTCAAATTTTCAAGCGCTGGTTGCTATGTGGTGCATTACATTCTCTTTGCATGTCCAGGACATAAAAATAATGAATAACGAATTTGAGAAAAAGTGTAAGTATTGGAAAATTTAAGGGAATAACAAGCAATATCTCGCAAACGGTTCACTCAACAAAAGAAATGTATATGACATAAATTGTGTATTTTAACGCGATCTACATTTTTCGTGTTGTAAAACTTTGTCTATCTATTATGGTTTACCAGTTATGAAAAAGTCGTTCACAATGAAGAATACTTTTGGAGACATTCTCAGAAAATTCCAGATATACATTTTATTTGTCATGACAATATCTTAAACATATGATATTTTAATCAAAATCGTTAGAGCCGTTTTTGAGAAAATTAAAATTTTCGAAAAATGTTCCATGTAAAGGGTAATCTGGGGTGGGGGGATTTTCTTGAAAACCTTCGTGTCGCATCTCTGAAAGATACTGAACCTAAATACCAAGTTTGGTGTTTATCCGACTGTTCGTTTCTGAGTTATACTGTTCATAGACACGCAGACACACACACACACTGACATGTTTCCAAAAATGCTTTTTTTGGATTCAGGGGGTCTCAAAACATGTATTTCCGGTGAAATCTTGGTATCGAATTTTTAGGCGGAATACAATACTTCCCCTACATACTATAAGTAGTACAGAAAGTAAAAAACAAACAAACAACTTACAAGAAAACCTCAACATACTCAGTCGAGTGCATGGAATCGTACCCATATGCTCAGTAATTTATGGTGTCCAGGAAATACTAAATCGCTACCGCCACTGTCACGCGCAGGACCCACCGCTTACCCGGTTCTAACACTCCATTTAATGTTTGACTTAGGTATACATAGGTATAGGCTATTCAACAGAAGGAGACACCTCGCGCACCGTGATCTAAGAGATCTATTGTGACTACCAACCCGCAGGAGAATGGGATAAGGTGAAGGAACCACAGGAGGCAGCCAGGCCACAGAAACGTGCGGAAGACCCTAACATTGCCAAACGCGCAGACCCGTCCCACTGGAGTCGCCTAAAGAGGGCGATGAACGCACCATCAATCAAGCACTCCTCTGGTGCCCACGGAGAGTAATCCTTCCATTGAACATGCATTTGCGGTATCTCTGGGCTCCGACATATACCATAAAACCTAGAAGCATACCTGAAAGATGAGAAGGAAACGAAATGAAAGGGAAGTGATGGAAAGGAAATCGTGGTAGATAAGAAACTACCCTAGTATCAGCCTGCCAAACCTAGGAAAATCAAGAGAAACTCATGGGTCAGAGTGGTCGTTGCTGGAGATAGAAAAACGGGATTTACTGCGGCACCACTTCGCTCGGTAATGTTTTCCTTACTTCCTCCATTTTCTTTACTCCTGAGCCTGAAATCGAGCTATGTTCATAGGTTAATGTTTGGGTGCAGGAGTTTTGACATCAAGACGGGTTCATCTAGAGGCTGATATGGCGTCGGTCATTGTGAAGTAGGCATTTCAACAAATCAGGTGGAATATTTCCGTACTCCTTCCGTTTCGCCACTTACCTAGGCCTGACCTTTGTTCATAGGCTAATGCGTCTGTGTTGGACTTAAATTCAAATCAATAGAAATTGGCTCACCCAGGGCTGATGTGGATCACACATGACAAGGAGCTTCTGACAGCATTAAATACAGAGAAACACTATAGGAAACCAGAAGGATTGACACGTTTCATGCACTCGACTGTACTCTGATTTAAAGAATGGCATCTATTCCCTTTCACCCGCTTTGTGTGTGTGCGTGCGCATATCTTATTTACTATTTACCGTTTATACTTGTATACATGTTTTAAAGAAACCAGAAAAATAATTTATGTTTTATTTATAACATAAATATTAAAACAGAAACACATAATATCCGCAGATTATTTATCATCATGCCAAGATAGGCATAAGCCTGTTTCGACTCAGAAGGGATCTTCACACTGTCTACTGGTCTTCCAACGTCCATTCTGAGCTGCTTGAGAAAGTAAATTTTTACTTGGATATGTTACCAGTCCGATCACAAAACCCCCTACCAGGATGACCAGAGTTTAAGTTCAGAGTACTTCCTCCTAGAAGATTATCGGCCCGTATTGTGCTAACCCCAATAATAGAGCTAAATTCTCTCTGTCAATATCACGTAGTCGTCTCCGCTACGTCTCATGTCCCTCCCCTGTAACCAAATGTACCCCATTCAAGCCCCTGCGCAATTTTGTTGCCCAACACGTATCCCAGTCTTCGCTTAATTGCTCCCTGAAACAACCCACACTATGGTGATCAGTATTTAATTGTCCTTTCTTTAAATGTACAAGCGGAATTCTTTAAGAACACCACAACTTGTACCCCTCTATACCTGTAGAATTCGCTTCAGAAAATGCGTCTCTTCCCAAACCCAAATTTTTGTCCAAGGCGTACCGAAACTTTGTTCCACCAGGTTTGTTGTTGAAGACGCCACCCATAACTGGGCAAAATCTATCTTTTGGAAGTTTGTAGTTTCCAAAGCGATAGAAAACCTTCCTTGTATAGAAGAAATAGTTGTTTAGCCCTGCAGTCTCTTGGCTGGCTGATTGCAGTGTCCTCAGACACTGGGCGATGGGGTCGCTACACCATATTTATAGTATTAAATTTTTCGTAAAAGTATAAATGAGCATTTTATTTCTTGTACCTTAAAAATTTGCACATAGCCCTTCCAGAAACCTTTACGAGTTTATATTACCTTTAGTACGCTATGTTTTTTCTGTCGCTTTATAATTATCTGGGGTGCTAGAGGAGTATTCTTCAGCGTAAGTGTCTCGCATTTCGCATTTGATTTTGTGTCATCTCAGGACAGAGACAATATCATACATCTGCAAATAAAAGGATGACATTATTTCTTTACTTTCAGTTCATTTTAGCATATTAAAGAGCTTAAAATAATTCAGATTGACGCGTATAGCGTCAAATATAACGTTATACAAATACTTAAGTTTATTAATTCATAAGGGAGTTTTAAATACAGTGATAAAAGCTATTAATGATAACTTCAAGTGGTTTTGGTGAACATTTTCAAAGAAATAAAAATTGGCATGTCAGCAAATGCTTTGACCGTTTAGTTTCTATCCCTTACGCTTTTGTTGTCACAGGCTTTTAAACCCTGTCAAGCGAATCTCCACGTAGAGTACCCCCTTCTACGGTGGAGGAGTTGTACTCTACTTTCACCAGAGCTAGATCTCGGGTGGGTGAGTTGGAGATGCCTGAATTTCAAGGTTTTACGTTATCATTACAATGCAAGGTTGAATAGTTCTCAGATATGTGAACACCGGGCTCACTCCACTATCATTTTACTTATCTCGTTCATAATAAAATGGATATTGAAATTTAAAAGGATCTTTATTTTTAAACTGCTTCACATTGTCGTTTAAATATCAGTATGCACATTAATTCAGCTTTGACACCTATTTGGTTTTCTCCCTGTGTTACTATATTTTTTAATATAAAAAGTATCTTCCACATTAAAGTTCACAAAGGATAAGAAAGAAAAGTTGCATGCAGTTTTGTTGCATTATAAATGACCACTAAGTATAAACTGGGAAAAAAATCATATTTAAAATGTAAACCTGAAAAGTGTCAGGAATTCATATGGCAGGTAATCTATTAGCTTCAAATAAACCTTTAATTTATCATCAGAAATATTTATTAATTACTATAATAAAAATTCCGATGTGTTGCACTCAAATGCCTTTCTCTACTCTTGTACGAACTATTCATACAAACGCTTATTATCCATATACTTCACGTTAACCGAGATACGAGATATTTTAATATCTGGTGTCTGTGTGGAGCATTTCATTCTCTGTGCATCTTCAAGATATAAAAGAACAGATAACGAATTCCCGAGAGGAAAATTTGAACAAATAACAGAATATCTCGGAAATGGTTCACTCCACAAGAAAGTGTATAGACATAAATTGTGTTTTAACGAGATCTAAATTTTTTATGCAGAAAAATTTTGTCTGTCCCTTACGGTTTACCAGTTATGCAAAAGTCATTCAGAATGAAGAGGATTTTTGGGGACATTCCCAGAAAATTCAAGTTATACATTTTATTTTTATAAAAATATCGTAAGTACCCGATATTTTAATCAAAATCGTTAGCCATCTAGAAAAAATCAAAATTTTCGAAAAAATGTACCCTGTAAAAGTTGTCTAGTGTGAGAGCTTTTCTTGAAAATCTTTGTGTCGTATCTTTGAAAGATACTGAACCTGAATACCAAGTTTGGTATTTATCAGACTTTTCGTTTTTGAGTTATGCTATTCACAGACACAGAAACACACACACACACGCAGGCCTTTTTCTGAAAGTGTTTTCTTTTATTCATGGGCCTCAAAACATGTATTTCCGGTGGGAATCTCGGTATCAAATTTTTGGATGGAATGCAATACTTCCCCTGCTTACTATAAGTAGTAGTAAAATTAATAACTAAGATTTCATTTTTAAAAATGTATGGAAATATGCTGCATGAAATTTAAATAGGTTTATAATAATCATAATAGACTAGCATGTGGAAAAACATTTGAAAAGCGTTAGGCACTACAAGTTTTAGATTTTCACCTGCACTCATTAATTATATTTAGCAGGGGCACAAGTTACCCCAGAAACTAGGCGTGTATCATAATGCCACGATCAAAACAGCTCTGCTCCCCAGGGTCTACTGTAATGCGCTTCCCCGTCTCAAGGTCAAAATACGAACAGCGCACGAGCCCTCATGACATTAAAAACACATTAAATGTAAGGGTTGCGCAAAGATTGATTTTCCTATGAACCTTAGCATCTTACCTGCAACTCCAGCTGTACATTTCAATGTTTAACCGATAGAGAGGGTATAAACTTCGTATCAGTTATGCATTTGTATCTGAAATCAGCAGCATATAAAGTTTTCTTAACCTCTTTGGTCATCTACAAATGCACAGAGAAACCCTCGCCGTTCTGTCATCATTTAATGGAAGTCAAGGTTGTATCATATTTAAATAAACACATACACGAAATGCTACAAAACCTTTAAAGCCTTGTGAAAGCTAACATACGAACACATTGAAGTTTTCCATTTAATCGATTCAAATAATTGTGATTTGCTTATTTATTATTATTAATAATCTATTGCCTAGACAAATTCAGAAATGTCCCACCTCCTTGATTTCTAACACGCAGCATACATTAAGTGTCCGATAATTTCATTGGTGTAAATTTCGAAAAGTTTATTTTCTCCAAAACCATGGAAATATATACATTTGAAAATGTCACCACAGTTTTTTGAGGTGTCTGCATACATATTTTAACATACATGTTCCATTATTATGATAATGGAAAAGTTTATAACTTCAAATTTTTATCAAACTAGACATTGGTAAAATTATATTTTGTTTAAGAAATGCAAACTATAGGAAAAGAAATCTAATGGGTTACTTTCACATGATTTCTCTACCCTCTATCCTTTATTAGTGGATATACAAATTATAAAAGTTTATTCTACTATCTACTTCATTTTAATACAGGTAAACCTTCCAGAAATAGCTGTCTTACATATTTCGCTATAGTTACAAAACAATAGCGAGTCAACTTTTTTGGAACTGGACATTATGTGCTGCCTTAAAATTTCACACGCCTCCCATGGAATCGCGAGAAACAACCGAATGTCTACAGGACTTTAAAAATGACCATGTAATAAAGAATTCGAACCATTAATAATGGTTATCTCGGAAATTGCTACTGTCACAAAAAAGTTATTTAAAATAAGTATTTTAAAGGCATCTATATTTTTTCTTCTATCACTTAATGTTTACAGCATTGTTAAAGTTTACAAAATTCCTTCCCAATGAAGAGGACTTCGCAAGCTGTTCAAAACATTCAGGATATGCTTTTTATTTTTCATGGAAATATTTTTAATGAATGGCATCAAAATCGTTACAGCCATTTTTTACAAAATTTTAACATTTTGAAAAATGTTTCGAGTAAAGGGTAGTGTCTTCGTATCGCATCTTTGGCAGGTACTGAACTTAAATACCAAGTTGGTATTTATCCGACTTTTTCTTTTTAGTTATGCTATTCACAGACACACACACAGTGCTCTAATTTTTTTTTTCGTTTTGGGGACACTCAAAACATGTATTTATGATGAAATCTAGATATTATATTTTTGAGTGAAATATAATACTTTCTCCACCTATTAGGTACGTGGTAGAGAAAGTAAAAATATGCATTAAATAGTATTTATAGAAATCATGTTTCTTAAATAATAAATATAAATAATGTAATATTTCATACCCCTAATATGTCTAATTTCCATGAAGGTTTGGTACAGAAATTAGCTGCTTACTTATTACTTAAACATTAAAAAATTGCGGGAAAAGGGCAGAGAAAGGGAAAAGGATATTTCCAGAAGTAAAACTGACGCTCTTCCTCTAGCACAAAAATAAAGAAGAAAAGATAAGGAAAGTTTTTAGAAAAAAATAGTTATCCTGATGAATTTAACTGAGGTTTTAATAAACTTGTGCATGTAAAGAAGCTTCATGATTAAAGCAGAAAAGCATTTACAAAGTACACCAAATACTCAATGCTTACAATGACACTTTCTTGTCATTTCTTTGATCTGTACTGTTAGGAAAGTGAGGTATTAGGTATATTTATGTTAATATAAGACTGAAAATTGGTAGCGATAAAATAGATGAACAACGTGTACAAACAACATCTACATGCATTTAGGAAACAGTCATTAAATTAGAGTCTATAGAGCAAACTGGTCATTACAGGTACAAAGAATCGAAAACTTGCAAAGAAAATTTAAAGTTTTATTCTAAAGGTAAAATAAAATGGACAGATGGATTGAAGGAATAAATAAATAACTCAAAGCACAACAGACATTAGGTCTAAAACATGTACAGAGATGTTGAGTCCGGTAATGAAAATACAAACAATTTAATTGCATTTTAATAACTTTTAACTTTTAATGTCTCTACACCATTTCTTGCTTACACATATTTGGTAGTTGCTCTACTGATAAATAACCTGTTTTGGTCTCGAGATCTCACTTTATGTTATCAGTATGTGCAGTCTTTATCTCCGCAATTTGGCACCAAATGTCACATTTTTACCATCTGCAAGATGTATAAATATTTACTCACTGGAAAAGAGGTTCATCGTTCGATAACAGTTGGCAGTACATAAAGATTCAATGCTACTCAATGCAATGGGCATTTACTTTTTCATTTTGAATGAAAAATGCCTCAAACAAATAGTGTCATGTTATATCGTTTCGGAAACAAAGCAGGAATACTGAAAATAACTAAGTGCTAATCATTATAAAATCCAAAATTACGTAATATCTTTCAAAGTGTTCATCTTTACTTATTAAAGATTCATAGAAACATATTCTAAGGAGATTTATAAAATATTATTCAGCTAGTTAAGTTTCTGGTTTTGAAGAGAACAACTTTGTAGAACAAAAATTAAACATGACACCTGTGTAAGATGTACCACGAACAACCATAATTAACAAAACAATACACAAAATACATTGAAGAAATGATGTACTGTAAGTTTGAACAATACCAAACAAAATATATGGTTAGTTTCCAGACCGTATAAGTTTTGCACCTTAAGTCCAAACTGTACACTGTCGAGCATAAAAAGTGGAAAATTTCCTTAGATTACCATAATGTTTTTCTCTCCTCAATGTTTCGACATTCAGATAACCAACTTTTGAATCCGCGCGGCCGTTGTTAGCTCTCTGTGTGACTGGCCTTAAAAATAAATCAACTGCATAAAAACTAAACAATGAATGATTTTTATAACCTATGTGAAATGGAGGGGTGGTTTGGATATCCCTATAGGGAAGAGTTTCGCTAGGATTTGCACCCAAGGAAAGGCTAAAACAATTACTTATAATTCGTCCTTCTAGAGGAAGGGATAAAGAAACATTTGCACGTGTGATTAAACTGAATCACAGCTACGACTTTTACATATATGAGAGCTTTCTTCAGCGACATAGAGATGAAAGTTAAAGCTGTTGCCGCTACTAAACGGCAATAAGAAAACTCCGACATTAACAAAACGGTAGTGTAGTATGAAAATAAGGTTTAAGTTGTAATGTTACTCTTCGGGAGTTTGGAAATAGCTACTTTTAGGAGGTAAAGTACCCTGCTAATGCATTGGATAATTATCCTAAAAAAACAGATGTGGTCACGCTGGTAGGGATGTGGCTAGATGTTGGCAGTACCAACATAAACAGTTCTGTTCCATTAAGGGCCACATTTTATGCGTGCCAGTAAACGTATATGTTAAAGAGGTTAATAAATATCAATATCAAATAAATTGTAAATTGTAGAACATATCCTTAGTAATTATTACACCACAGGTTAGTCACATTGTTGGTACACTACGTGTTCAAAAGTATCCGGCCACCTGGCTGACACCTGGTTCGTGGCGCCCTCCATCGGTAATGCTGCAAGTCAATATGGTGTTGACCCACCCTTAGCCTTGATTACACCGTTCACTCTCGCAGGCATACTTTCAATCAGGTGCAGGAAGGTTCTTGGGGAATGGCAACACATTTTTCACGTAATGCGCAACTGAGGAGAGATATCGATGTAGGTCGGTGAGGCCTGACGTCGGCGTTCCAAAAATCCCAAAACGGTTCAATAGGATTCAAGTCGGGACTTTGTGAAGACCAGTCCATTACACGGATATTATTGTCGTGTAACCACTCCGCCACAACCCGTGCAATATGAACAGGTGCTCGATCGTATTGAAAGATGCAATCGCCATTGCCGAATTGTTGTTCAACAGTGGGAAGCAAGAAGGTGCTTAAAATATCAATGTAGGTCTGCGCTGTGATCGTGCCACGCAAAACAACAAGGGGTGCAATTCCCCTCCAGGAAAAACACGACCACACCATCACCTCCGAATTTCACTGTTGGCACTACACACGCTGGCAGATGGCGTTCACCGGGCATTCGCCATATCCACACCCTGCCACATTGTGTACCGTGATTCGTCACTCCACACAACGTTTTGTCACTGTTCAATCGCGTAATGTTGACGCTCCTTACACCAAGCAAAGCGTCGTTTATCAGTTTCCTGCGTGATGTGTGGCTTATGAGCAGCCACTCGACAATGGAATCCAAGGTTTCTCACCTCACGCCTGCCATAGTACTTGGAGTGGATCCTGATGCAGTTTGGAATTTCTGTGTGATGGTCTGGATAGATGTCTGTCTATTACTCTTTACGACCCTCTTCAAATGTCGGCGGTCTCTGTCAGTCAACAGACGAGGTCGGCCTGAACGCTTTTGTGCTGTACATGTCCCTTCACGTTTCCACTTCACTATCACATCAGAAATAGTGGACCTAGGGACGTTTAGGAGTGTGGAAATCTCGCATACAGACTTCTGACACAAGTGACACCCAATCACCTGACCACGTTCGAAGTCCGTGAGTTCCACGGAGCGTCCCATGCTGATGTTTCACGATGTCTAATGACTACTGAGGTCACGGATAATAAGTACCAGGCAGTAAGATGAAAAACATATGTTTTCGGGGGTGTCCTGATACTTTTGATCACATAGTGTATATAAAATGAAGTTATGTTCAGCAAAGAAGGCTAATATTGAAAATTTTCCAGACCTAAGTTTAAGATACTTGCTTGGCATTTGCAGTTATGACAACTTGGAAAATACTGGAAAAACCTCAGTAAGGCATGACGGTCCTGTCTGGATTTGAATGCCAACCTCCGTTCACGAGCCCGGCCTTAACGGTTTCAGCTAACAGTGTCGGTAATCGTAGATCTTCATTTCCAATTTTATATGACTTAAACATTTTCTTTCAGTTTAATTTTCAAATTAAAAAATGTGGAACGATGTAAATATTACAATGTTACATTAACACTGAGGAAAATATGAAGTTTCAAAAGAAAATTGATAATATATCTTTACTGAAGATATTAATAAAAGTAACGTTAAAACATGGTACAACGCTCGCTTTTCATCACTATTATTCTACTCATCATCAACAGCATCCTGTTCAAATACTAACATAGGTGGTTCTCCCTGTTTGAGGGTTTTTCCTTGCTTTCTTCAGTCCTCATAAATAGCAAATGCCGGTAAGGTATCCTAAACCTTTTCTGGAATGATTCCTTCTTAAATTGTTATTAAATAACTAATCATCTACAAGTCAATGTGACAAAATTAAAATTCTTACAAAAGCATAATATGAAAATATTTATTCCAAAATCCAATGTGATGGCATTGAAAGGAAAAAAATAGCATCAGATCTAGAATAGTTATAAACAATATAATAGTACAGGTGAATACTTTCAGATACTTTTATGTGAAATATCAGTATATAAAACAAATAGAGACTTGGAATATAACCTACAAAATATAGTGATATAAATGGATGTATAAAAATATATTCGTATTTGGTAAAAGATATGAATGGTATATGAGACATGGGTGCTAAGAACAGGTGATGAAACACGTAGTGAAGCAGCCGAAATGAGATTTTTAAGATTGATATTAGGGGTGAGCCTCAGAGATTAAAGAGGTAGTCAAGAAATTATTTAAGAACTCTAGGTGGAAAAATATGATGGAAGAATAATACATTACCAAAAGAGATGACATCAAAATGTACAAAAAAATGTCCCCTGATCGTCTACCGGCATATTCTTATAATCCAATAGGAATATGGGATACAGGACGGCTTGGAAAGAGATGAAAACAGCAGCTCCTATAACACTTTGCTTCGGAACGGGAAACAAACAATTCTGGAATTGGAAGAGACAGAAGAGGGTAATTATTATCATTAATGATAATTTAAATGTTGATTTCATGTATCATCAGTGTCTGCAGGCCTGTGATGATTACAGTAAGAAGGAGGTAAAAAAAACTTCCTCTTCAAGAATAAGGCCTCATGAACTCTTCGGACTCAAGAGATATCATCCGTCTATCTCTCAAGAGGTCCACTAACATTCGTGTGTCCTCATGGATGATGATTGAGAAGGATTTTAAGAAATATATCATCTGTCGTTCTTTGCATGTGCTCCCTTGAGGCAGTATTTTTAACACTTAAATGATATCAGTCTAATTATATAATATAAAATATAATAACAGTCCGCCTTAAAGCAATATGAGTATGCAATAATACATAAAATTTATCTAACAGTCATTGGATTATGTTTATATTATTTTGTGCATGTATAATAGTGTTACGTGAATGTATTAAGTAATTTAAGAATGTAGGAGCTGTGATAGTAGAAGCCAAAAGTTGCTAACAATGAGGTAACCTTGAGGCAATAATGAATTAGAAAGTTTAATAATGCTACTAATAATTCTTGGAATAATTTACTATTTAAAACAGTTTATAGGCAATATAGATAGGCAATAAAAAACTAGAAAAGCTTTAAGTTAAATAAAAGTATTCTATTGTAGTAGAATTAGCCAATCAGAGACTTGAAATAGATTAAATTTGCAAATTCAGGCGGCAGACGCTAGAAGGCAGCGTTCCCGAGCAGTTCGCTCAGTACGTATTCAGTGTGAGGCATAAAAAATTCATTACGGCGTGAATAATATAAAGTTTACGTTTTAAAAATTACAAGAAATAATAATCTCACAGCTCTACAGCAGAATATATCAGTGAAGTGTTATTTAGCCGTGTGAAAGATTAATAAAATGAAGTTAAATACCATTATAATTTGTGTAAGCGTTCATTCTTTAACCGTACTACCCCTGCTAAGAGATGCGTGTTTCTGCAAATTATTACTGACGTAGCCGAGGTATACATATATAAGATTTAAATAAACATTAAAATACAATGTTGATTTTTAAACGTGGGGGCGAAGGCCACCGGGGACTTAGTACCGTACGTGGGGCGAACACTCCAAGAAACATATCTCCCGCAATACGTGCTGTAACCAGAACAGCAACAACACTCTCAAGTTTAACCCAAAGCGTGGTGCTAATAGCGTAAAGATAATCTATCTCGCCCTTCAGTTCTTCAGTTTCTATCTCCGCGTTTGGATTCCTTTGTTTATTTTTCTGGTAGTCACACAGAGTCTGCCAGCTACTAATCTCAGCAATATGCTCTTTTCTACTCTAAATAATGCCAATTTGCTCAGCTACGTTTCAATTCTTATATTATTTTATGATATTTAATGCACATTTATTTTAAAGGAGGGGATTAAAAGTCCTATCATACCAGTTTTAAATATGCTAAATTAATGGCTCATTCGATCTGAAATCTGAAGTAGAATGTTATTGTTTACGTAATTTATTATTACGTAAGTTATTAGCCTCACGCTTGGGAAGCCAACTTGAAGATATTGTCTATACGTTGGAGTTTTGTTTATTTAGCTCAACGTAGGGACGTCAATTTAAAGTGGATTTTTTGTTGCGTAATATGCTGCTACGTATGAGAAGCCGATTTTTGAAGATGTATTTTTGTTGTTACGATCCAAGTTTAAAAACATTTATTAACTTTGTTATTAAACTGCTTCTATAGGTAGTATTTACGTTTATGTTTGCCTCGGCCCAATTCAGTATTGTTTTAGAGTCCCGTATCTCTTAGACAGGGTGTGTAGGCTTACACAGATTAAATTCACTTCTTTTTATTAATTCTTGACACAAATTAAATAGCACTACACTGATATCAAGAGCTGTGAGATTCTTTTACTTAATACCTGCACTTTGTTAATGCACATACTTAATTTTCGTTTCACACGAATACGTAACATTTCTCTAGAGAACACATCTTCCATACGGTCACTACCAAGGTCTGCCAGCAACTGAACATATTTTAACCGTATAAACTTTTAACTTTTTGTATTTCAAGTCTCTGATTAGCTAATACTAGTTCAATAGAATACCTGCATTTACTAAAGCTTTTTCTGGCTGTTGATTGGCTATTTTTTAAACTGTCACAAAATTTACGTTATTGCTGCGCTAATTATGACTAATTCAAACTCTCAAACTCATTATTGCCTCTAGGTTACCTCATTGTTAGCAACTTTAAACTTATTATTCCACAGCTCTTACATTATTTAATTACGTAATGCTTTCACATAACATTATTGAACATGTTTACAATAATATAAGGATATGCAATGACTGATACATACATTTTAAAAATTATTACATACATATTGCTTCAAGGCGGGTTGTTATTGAATTCACGTATTATATAATTTAATTAAAATTATTCAAGTGTTAAAAATACTGCCTCAAATAACGAGGGGTTTCTTAAAAATAAGGTCCGTTTTGATATCAAGTTTTAACCACTAAATGTTTTTGGATAATTTTTTTTTTTTGTACCCAAGCATTCATCCTTATACTACTTTCCTGCCAGTTATCAATGTTTTTAGATCATTTGCCTTATCGTAGGACAAGGTTTTTTAAACCGTCACAGACATCTGCCACCAATTCCTCCAGGAGACATGTAGCTGTTTTTGGACCTGTAGTAATATCTTAGGGGTCGTATGCGGCACATATACAAAGCTTCTTGAAGGACATAAATAATGAGTCGTCTGTTTTGGATAACATCACATTAACGTGCAGATTCACGATTGTTTTCTTTCAGCTTCTCTGTGATAATGGCCTAACTTCCGGACACTGGTTTCAATCTCCCTCCTTAAACCAACATATCAGTAACGCAATTGTTTTTGCATGGAATCTTAGACACACAAAAATGCCTCTCAGAAACTGTGCGATTGCCCTATAGATTGGTGGGAACTTCTTATAAGAATCAATACAATTTATTCTACAACAGAACCAGAACTTAATTCATTGTAAAAACTGTGCGGAAAGAAATCTTAAGATATCTGCAAAGGAATAAAAGAGTAGTTAACCAAAATATCCAGTAGTTCTTATTTTATTGCATAACAGACCTTACTTTAAAAACACGTTTTTAAAACATTAGACTGAAAATCTTACAGCATGTAGATGCAAGATTTCTAAGTTTACTGATCTCCTTTTATCCAAATATTTGTTGATTAAGGAATATAGTATTTGTTCTCAATTATATCACCCTTTGATTAAAATGTATCAGCAATTCTTTCTTTCAGAAATAATGAAACATCTCATTAACACCAAAATGGATCCACAACAGCACTTGCTATAGTTCTAAAATTTCATTTAGCTATCTTCGACCTGAGAAAATGGGTCATATACAGTCTGAAGTATTTAAGTTGAGACTGTACAATATCTCCAAAGAAGAAATGTCTCGAATAAACGTTGTTTGATATTATGGGGGAAAGTAAATTACATTTGTTGTTCATTTGGCATTTCGTTATAAATACAAAGGGAATAGCGATAGTCAAATGTTTAAGAACTGGACGCTATATGCTGGCCTTAGAATTCCTTAGGCCCCATTCACAATGAAAATTAACTTAACAATAACGTAGACTTAAAAGTTAGACGCTATGTGTTGTAATGCAACCATTCATAATGAATCATATAAACATAAAAATAGACATTGAATTAGATGCAAACTTAAGCCTGCAAAATCCAAGATTTTAGGTTTAGGACCAATCAGAGAGCGGTTCTCATCACGTGATCATCTTGCCATCTTCCATCAGATTTTCCATCGGCATATGTTGATCGCTAACACACTTTCTGTGTAAAATCACGGGCCAGAAATCACGGAGTATGTATAAAAATCGCAGCAAAACAAATTGTGATTGTAGGCGATGCTTTTTGTGAGCTTAACATACTTTAACCGAATAGCTAACCCTTGTTCATTTTTATACAAGTACATAACATCTCCTCTCTCCACTGTATTTCTCCACTGTGATAAAATATGTGTTAAATTAAAAAGGAAGTTAAAATATATAATACTGCCTAAGAAATTAAAAGTATAATTTTTTGCTAATTTTTACATTTGGTTTACCTTTAAACATTTATTGCAACATCGCCTTTATTGTGCTATAATTCCGTCTAAATTTGTTTAACATTAATTTCTTCATTCGACAGTATTAAACCTTAAAATTAATATAACTGAAATCAGATATTAACGCTATAATTATTCATAATTGTCTGTTTATATAAATCGTAATGTAGCTCTCACGCTGCGTAATCTTTCCATTCAACCGCACTTGAGAGTTCACTGTCTGCAAAACTGTTTCTGTTGCAGCATAATCTTCATCACCAAAAAGCTTTTTCAACTTTCTTTATCATTTCTTCACTTGCACAATGCCCGGCCTATCCTTTGTAGCTTTGATCCATTGTGTCTGTGTGATGCTTATGTTGGTGGTAATGAGCAATGAACCTGCAACACCTTTGAAGTCAAAGAAGTTTATTTCTTTCATAACGATGACTAGAAATAGTTTTGATGTTGCATTATTTTAACTAAGCCCAGAAGTCTCTCGTATTCTTCTTTCATCTGTAGTTGCTAATCCACTACTACAACGTATGTATGAAAATAATTTTCCTTAACACATATTTGTTATATATTACACATCTGTATAAATAATGACGTACTCAAAACGTCTCTAGTTGGAAGGGTAAGAGTTGCAAAAGTTTAGTATAACACAAAAACGAAAACTTGAATAAATTTAAAACGAATATTTATTTACAAATATTAAACAAGTATACGCAATAATACTATAGTTTATCCAATAGTAATAGTTTATCCATAAGGAATATACAAAATCTTACTATAAAAACGCAGATTTCGTGAAAACAGACAGTATTTGCCAAAGAAATGTTTTGTATCGTTAGCCATTACCGAGATATTGTGGCATATTAGTTAATATTACCAGACGCACTGCTGTGTTGAATTGTTGCTAACAGACGTAGCATTCGGTCTCCTTAGTTATATTTCGGTTTGGCGGTCTTTCCTTTTGGCGCGGACCACGCCAAAGGCAAGGATCTGTTTGAAATTGTCTGGTATGACGTCATCCCTGTCTGGCTTTAGCTAGACACGGTTGGTGGGGGGCAAGATAGGTCACTCGAGATTATGTGGTCGTTGGAACCAATCGTGTGTGGCCGATCTACGGTCTGTGGCCTCTCCCTTCATCCTGTTTCCTTTGTTAAATATGTAGAAAAACCGAACGTTTTTGTGAATAAATTCCAGGTAATGTGTGTTATGTAATCTTTCAATGTAATATAAAAGCCCACACCTTCCCCTTTAATTTTACACACCAAGATCCCGGACTTTAGCTGCCAGCAAGGATCGCCCCCCCCCCTCATGTGCGTGTTGGGTTGACCTAAATTAATCATTTTCTGGTAACCTTTTCGGCCTTCACCCCAACATGTAACTATATTCTTATACTTATACTTTTATACCTTTATGAAGTGCTAAGGTTGTCCTTCGTTTGTTTCTCGTGGTCGCATACCAACCCCCTTTGAATTATTTGACTATTGCTTCAGAATACGGTCCCCCTCCTGTACCTAAAATGAAATTCCTAATGAATCCATTTCTCCAAACTTTCATATCGATTAACGTGAGATAGATATAAAAATAGTTTGTAGAAAACAAGATAGAGAAAGTCATGTGAATGTTAAACATTATTTTTTTCTTTCTTCTTGTTTTATCTCATATGCATGTTTAAGTCCTTCACTGATATGTTCTCACATATTTTAACTTCATGGTGTTATAAAAAGTGAATAATTTGCTTCTATGAAATAGTGTACAGCTCAACTGTCATCTATCAAAATGTCATTAAACCCTTACACTGATGTGGAGTTACTATAGTTTATACTTTGTGGACGCTAGTTCTAGAGTTCGATAATTATTCCTTGGCATTAGCTGTGTATAGGCCGTAAACTGGAAAGGTGAATAGACTTGAAAAAATCTCTACTCTTGTAAAATCTATTTTTATAAATGCTTATTCTCCATCTACTTCGTGTTAATCGAGACAAAGATTTATTGCTAATTTTCGTGTACATACAAGTGGAATATGGTAGGCTTTAAGCAATAGTCAAATCTTTTAAGAGCTGGTTGCTATGTAAAGCATTCCATTCTCTTTATATGTCCAGGACAAAAAGAAAAAAAAAGAAGAAAAAAGAATAACGAATTCTTGTTTGAGAAAAAAGTGTAAGTATTGTAAAATTTAAACAAATAACAAGAAATATCTCGGAAATTGTTCACTCCACAAAAAAGCATATGGCGTAAATTGTGTGTTTTAACGAGATCTACATTTTTGTCTAGTAAAATTGTATCTATCTCTTCGGTTTACCGTTATGCAAAAGTTATTGAGAAAGAAGAGGACCTTTCGGGACATTCCTAGAGAGTTCAAGGTACCTATTTTATTTCCATTTGTGATAAAATAAAAACTTTCAAAAAATTTTCCATGTAAAGGTTAGTCTGGTGTGGGGTCATTGTCTTAAAAATCCTCGTGTGGCATGTTTGAAAAGATACTGAACCTAAATACCAGGTTTGGTATTTATCCGAATTTTCGTTTTTGAGTTATGCTCTTCACACACACGGACCTTTTTATAAAAATGCTTTTTTGGATTCAGAGGGCCTCATAACATGTATTTCCGGTGAAATCTCGATATCGAATTTTTAGGTGGGATGCAATACTTCCCTTACCTACTATACTTAGTAGAGAAAGTATAAAAATGCAACACCACAACCGGGATCCCATCCCTATACTGGGTAAGGAAAACGTGTAGAAAATTGTGGAACAGAATGGCATTACAAAAATAAACATTTTGAGGTTAGAATCAATTGGCCCCAGAAGCTTTTTTGCTGCGCTACATGCGTCAACACAAAATCCATCAGGTTAGAGTCTCCGATTGTGAAACCTGGTTGTGGCGTGTGGATGTAAACAAAACGCATTCTTGTACTAGTCCGCCACCATATGAATGCATGCGAAGGGAAGAGGAACGCTTACGGAACAAGTGGGCGGGGCTTAGGAAGGACAGTCAGTTAAAGAAACATCCGCAGTTCGGAGATGCATTTACTAGCAAGGCTGAGGCCTGTGTTACTGTTTTCATTGTGCAACTGTGCATTCCCCTATCCCCTTGCCTCTCACTCTCCTGTAATCCAGCCTTCGCATTGTCAACAAAAACAGTGGTGCCCTCCTTCAAGCGCACTCACGTTGTGACTGACTAGTTCAGTACTACTTATTGTTTCTAGGTGTCTGATGTACAATCCCACATTTGTGTTGTCAAGCCTACTAGATAGCATAGGAATACCGAACGCTAATCTTTTCAGTACACATAAGTACATTGCAGTACATGCATATAATGGTTAGTTCATATTGTACCGTTTGAGACAGTATGTACACATTTATCGTGTGAGTTAAATTTCATTTTGAATGACAAATGAAGATGTTTCATAAACTCAGATTCCAATTATGTTCATGCAGCGCTACTGTTATACTGCATGTGTGACCCCATGCTCCTAACCTCAAAATACTTAGTTTGGTTCCGCCTTTCTACTCTACAAATTGCTACACATTGTTTTTCAGCAACCTGTATTTCGGCTTGGTCGGGGAATGGGATTTAAATTTTGGTTCAACTTTCCAATTCACTCCAGTCCCATAATTCACCATTAAACAAGTTTATGCCCCCCAATCTATTTCTCTCTCTCTCTCTCTCTCTCTCTCTCTCTCTCTCTTTGAATTGGGGGTACACTTACAATATTATGTGTCTCAAATAGTACTTTTCAGCTCAGGATGAAATAAAAACATTAAAACATGCCAACATTACTAGGAAATATATATATACCAATTTTATTGCCATGGTTATAATCATTATCATCATGATCAGTACCATCATCTTATCACCATCATGTGGGTCAGGCAGTAAGCCGGTTACAGATTCATAAGGTTTGTGCCCAGCGTTCCTTGTGGTTTATACTTCTTGACTATCTGCGTGTATTTCTTACTAAATTTCTTATATGGTATATTATTGTAATTTTGTCCAAACTTTGTAAATCTAAGTTAATGGACGGGTAAAGTTTTTCCAAAAGGATAAAAAATTATTTATTTTAAGAAAATTTGATATCTTTTATTAATTTATCCTGTATGTTGCATACACTTTCCAGCCATCCAAATGCCAAAAATACAATTTTTATGCTCTTTTATGAAGTAAATGTGGTGCACCAACATGGGCAGCTGGAAGATTTTAAGGTCTTCATGGTGAAACCTGGAACAGATGTCCAAAGAAACTTTCTTTTTACCAATACATATCTGCTATAATGATGCAGTGATGTTCCTTCACACTGCGGCCACGCCTCGATGGCTGGCTGGCGTGCCGGTCGCCTCGACTCGATCTACCGCCGAAAGAATTATAATATTCTCGCAACCACCTCACGTTCCCATAGTTGCAATTACAATTACAACTAAGCTATTACCCTATTATAAGAGATTTTGGAAATGTTAGCCTCCTCTGTTCACACATTGCTGGACTCTTCTCGGGAAATTTGCATTCACACTGGGGAGTTTAATATCCGACATTGAGTGAAGTTTTTGCTTGATGTTTTCTTTTAGTTCTTCCAGTGTGTGGGGTTCTATTGTATACACTTTAATTTTCAAGTTCCCCATAGATAGCAATCGCATACAGTTAAATTAGAGGATCATAAGGGCTATAATCCTTTATGCATTACCCTATCCTCAAAAACTTCTAATTTAACGACTCATCGGATGAATGTCATCATTCCTGCATCTGAATTTGTTGTTTGTTAGAAAAATACAGGTCCTATCATTCTGTATGTATATACTGCACATCCATTTTCGCATCATGCAAGGGAATCTCGTGTGTAACATCGGGTTTATCTGTATTCCAATATGTGTTATTTTGCGACGAAACATAGCAAGCATCAGAGAAGAAAAGTGTGGGTCAGTTACTCTATCCACAAAATCTAAATATATAAATTTACTCGACTCTGATGTTCACATGAAACTTAAAGTATACGCAACAAACCCCATACATTAGTAGAACTAAAAGAATACATCAGGAGAGATATACTTGTAAAAAGAAAAGAAAACTGCCTTAAATTTGGCATTTATAGGAAACCAACGCATGTGGATAATTGCATTAAAAATAATTTCTACAACCCTGTGTCACACCAACATGCTGTGTTCAGAAGTTTGATTTATAGATTGATGAGGGTACCTTTAGACAAAGAAGATTACATTATAGAATTAAATTATATAAAAAATGTAGCCACTGAAAATGGTTTTAAACCTCAACTTATTAATAATTTACTTACTAAATACAAAAAGAAACAAAATTTACATAGTAGTACCACTTTACAAAACCCAAATAAAAAGGATGTGATATATAAGAAGTTCACATATCATCCAGTCATGTTCAAAAAGTTTGAAAAGCTATTCAGAAAATACCAAATTCAATTAGCACCTCAGAATGTTTTCAGTTTGAAAAATATGTTAAATACACCTTTAAGTAATACAACTGACAAATTAAAAAAATCAGGAATTTATCAGATATCATGTCAAGATTGTCAAGGCTTATACATAGGAAGAACAAAAAGAAATTTAAAAATCAGATTAAGTGAACATCAAAGAAATATAAAATTGAAACAAACAGATAGATCAGCAGTAGCTAATCATTTTTTGAATAGCAACCATGAGATTGGACAAGAGATAAAACTACTCAAATCTATTCAGATACCATCACATTTGAAAATATGGGAAAAGATCTTCATTCACTTCAACATTGAGAAGGTTTTGAATTTTGAGATACCACCGACAGACCACTTAATGCAGTTGATCCATTTAAACAACAAAAGAAAAAATAGACGTTCCCAAGGTTCTCCACAGAGGGCAGCAAACTCAAGATCAAGTGTTTTCAAGACTTTTCAACAGAATGCAGACCAATTACATCACAAGAGAGAAGAAAGAAGCATGATGAGTGACCAACAGACAACACAGAGGGCAGTAACAGATTTAAGTTCCAAGGTTTCCCAACAGAGGGCAGAAATAACAGCTAATGAAAAGCTTCATGGGGAGAGGGGAGAGGGAGATCCGTCAGTCGGATTCTCAGCTGAAGTTGGGAGAAACATCTCTCGAAAGCGCTCCTGCGATAACATCTAGCGCACATATGTGATGGGAATTTACATTTTCCGACTCAAAAAACTTTAAATGTTACATAACATCACTATAAATAATACTTCTGGTTTATCATAAAATCAGGAGAGAAATTCACTCAATTCTAGATATTGAGCTCTTGAGTGTGAATGAAAATTTCCTGAGACGATGCCAGAATTTTGCGGATAGAGAAAGATAGCATTTATAACATTTCTAATAGTAAGGCATATACTGATTATCATTATACTTTAGATAGATAGATAGATAGATAGATAGATAGATAGATAGATAGATAGATAAGGTATATCTTTATTGGTTTCAAAATATTGAAGCTATTACACAAATATTTAGTGCATGGGTCATCGACCGTGCATGCATACTTAAGATGCAAGGTATGGTGACAAAATAAACAACAGAAAAAGAAATGAAAACAAAAGGAACAAGAAAAAGGAAAATAGAGATGAATTGGCTTTGATTAACTGAACAAATTTGACCTAGCTTCACTAAATTTAGCCAAGAAATTTCCCATGTTTTGCGAGTTCCTCTGGTCAGCCAACAGATCCCAACATGCCAATCTCTTTCTTGACGGACAGAATTTTTCCTTGAGTTTAATTGTTCCTGGTTCTCCCACTGAGCACATTCCGCCAAAATATGTACCCAGTCCTCATTCAAATTGCAGAATGGGCAGATTCTCCTGCCAGAATCGACAGGCATTTTCTCAGCCCTCCACCCCCCCAGTCTAAACCATGTCGTTCCTGATTTTTCCTTTCTTCCTAAGTTAAGTATATATGCCTCTTTACCCCAATTCAATTCTATTTCATTTGCTGGACTTAGAGAAGGTTTACTTTTACAATATGATTCTATTTCCTGTTGGTTGATATATCTTAGTCTTCTTTTGACACCTTTCCATATGTTTTTGTCATTTGTTTCAGCTCTTTGCCATACTGACCCCACGCCTATTCTCGTCAAACCCCTTTCCAAATCAGCTGCCCAAAACTTAGGAGAAGGTTTTCTCGTTGATATTTATAACATTTGGATCGTAGTGTGGAGTTATCTCCCTGCATCAGCCTCAGCCAGTACTTCACTGCTCTTATTTTGCAGTGTATTGTATCTCCATAACATCCCACCTTCCTCAATACCCCCGAATTTGATGTTCCTTGTGAAACTCCAAGAACTCTTTTCCAAAATGCTACTTGCGTTATATTTACATGCGCCGCTCTTTCCCATCCCAAGATTTCACTTCTGTATAACAAAATCGGCCTTATCGTGTGGCGGTTGCAGTGAAATTATAACTGTTTCGGCGGGAGTAGGCCTTGCGGCGGCCGGCACAACAGCAGTCGTGCGGTGGCCATAGCTTGTAGAAAAAGCACTGTAACACTCACATAAAAAGCTATTCTTCCAACCTCGTTGCGTTACATAAGATATATCATACTTAGAAATAGTTTCAAATAAAGTAAGGCGTTACAACATGCGTAAACAGAATTCACATGTTGTTTATTTGAGATAACAAGGTCTTGCAATGGAGTGAAATGAGGAACAGCTGGTCACTATATACTGATCTTGAAATTCGATACTTTTTCATGACACTTCAATGAACAATTCAATGAAACCGCTTAAAAATGACAAAGCATTGAAAAATTCACCGAGTATTTACGAATATGTTAGAAATCCTGGTACCACAAAATTGTTATTTAAAATTAATTTATATTTTAATAAGATCTACATTTTTGTTCAGTAAGTTTTGTCAATTTCTTTTGATTTATCGTTTATACGAAATTATGCAAAATTCATTCCGATGGAAGTAAAGTTACAGGGTATTCCCAGATAATTCAAGATACACAGTTTATTACTCGTGTAAATATTTTAAGTATGTAGTATTCAATAAAAATCTTTAGAGCTGTATTTTAAGAAAATCAAAAGTAACAAAGTTTTCGCATGTTACTGAGCTTAAAAACCAAGCTTGACATTTTCGTTTTGAAGTTACACTGTTTATAGAGAGACCCACGATGGACGTAGGTTTTTCTAAAAAACCTACTTTTGGGTTCAAGGGACTCCAAAAGCTGTGTTTCCGATGAAATCGCAATATCAAATATTTGAATGGAATATAGTATTTTCTCTTATCTACTATAGCTAAATGGAAGATAAAGTAAACACTGAATTCACAATTCTAAGAAAAACTACAAGCTTCAATATGAACTGTAATGCTGAACTCTGAAGTGGTATTACTTATAATGTTTGTGTATGTGTGTTTACTCCACGTGTTGAAGCCATTTTGTGACGCGATTCTTTGTTAAGTTTGTAGCTCCATCTGGTGTTAGCAATTTGCGTTAGTATTAGTGTTTGTTTGAAAGAATGCTACTGTTATTTTATTTAATTTTGGTTTACTGTCCTCCGGCTAGCTATGATCTTTTTGGTCGAGCACATCTCTTTATACAGGTTGTGTAAACGGAAAGGAATCTTTTATCCAAAGATAACACTGATGAAAGAATTTCTTTTATACTTTTATTGTCGAACACATTCACTATCACATTTACACATTGATCTAGACACTCGCCAAACTGAAACTGTTATAACAACTTCATTACTGATCATTCTTAATTCGCGTACTTCAACTTTTTGTATAATTAACTTTACAATACTTGAGATTTTTCATAACTCTGATACGCGTAACTTGCGAATCGATAGCGGACGTGTAATATTTCTGCTGGACTGAAGGCGACATGTAGCATACAAATATTTTCGACGAACTGACGGGGTCTATCTCTAACCTAGCCCTTTTTATACTCCTACATCCCGATATGCCTAAAGATTATAACTGAGCTGCAATTGGCTAATAAAACGCGCCAACATTAGCGTCTATTTTTATATCCAATGAAAATTATGAATACATATGCTCTAGGTATAATGTTCCAGCAAATTCTAAAGGAAAACGCGCCAACATTACGTAACTTCCTCGTCTCTAATAATGATAAACGGCTCACCCCTTCGCTGCATTATTGCACGCTATTATTGTCAGTTTCAGTAAGGCAGTATAAACTTACTTCTCAACAATAATTACAATAAACAAAACATCTCAAATCAATGTCACACAAAAATGCATATTCATACTATAATCACTCTTTACATTTAAATAATTTGTGATACAAATTACTGCATCAACTCTCAAGAGCAATCGTAATCACAAAGACTGACTTCTCCCTTTAATTTTCAGAATTTTTATTCATTAAAAACGGCCTGTAAAATATTAATTGTGAAGTTTTAATGAATGTGTTTAGAAATATATGACAGACGGGTTCTTTTGCAAAACCAATCATTTCAAAGTGATGGGAGGTTTTATTTAGCATATTGTATTTAAAATTAGAATAAACCAATAGATTAAAACTAAACAAATCATATATTGCCTTCATGCCTGCAATAGTACCATACGAAGACACACTCTTTCTGGACATAAAAATAACTTGTTCACTCTCTAAATCTAATAAATATTCTACGTGGAGACTTTTAAAGCCAATTTTTGTCATATATAATGTAATTACTACTTTGAAAGATGGTAGATGTATCAGTTGGTATATTACTTAATGATGTTTACATTTCAACAGAAATTATGCAGAACCTTGCATTGGCTTCTTATAGTCCCACTTGGTATATTGTCAATATAAGCCATTATCACATCTTTAGGAATCCCACTTCTGCCTTGAATTTTTTTAATTTTCTATTGTATTGCAGCCCAAATTTCGCTTTCGTTTAAAAACTGGTACTGCTTCATTTGTGTGCATGTTCGGTTTTATCTATAAAATCGGATTTAATAAACCTAGAAATTGTTTTCCTTCGTTGCCTTTCTCCTTCAACGTAATAGACACATTTCTGCAATAGTCTGCACCTCTACAGATATTTTATAGTCAAAACAGCTATAGTTATTTGGTATATCTTCGTTTTGAGAAAACATCTTTATCTTCTATGTTGTCACACTATCACCTGAATATAAAATGTAATTTTAAAAAATAACTTTATATATTACTTTCTCTGAATTTATTAATTTCTGCAATTTATTTAGCATAACTCAGATATTTTGTAACAGAAACCAGTTTTCAGGTACAATAAAATTAGCTAAATTGTTGTTTCTAGTTCGAAGAACATTTTATTCAGTACGTTTGCTTATTCCAGCTTTCATATCTTCCACACGCAGGACATTTATACTTTCTTCGTCTTTTAATGGGGCTGGAAATAAATACCACGGTGTCTCGATACTGCAGTACTCCAATAGTACTAACAATTTTTTGCTCTTCTTACTTCCTATTTAAACTTCTCTCGCTCGCTAGTTGGCCGACTCACGTAAACTTTCAAGGACTGAAATTAGCTAATGAATTTATTTTTGCACTCTTTGTCCCTTTATATAGGTACCAAGATCTGTTTTCCTAAAATTTTGTCACAAAATATTTCGAGATAACTTCCACTTATAAGGACGTGTTTAAGCTGTCATTTCTATCCATGAAACTGGGCCCGACAATGCAGGCCAAATAAAACGCATTAAACATGGTTCGAGATTAAATGCGCACTTATCTTAGGCTCGCATTCCATAATACAGGTTTCTTTCGTTTACTTAACATTACAGTGTAATCTTTTACAATTTTTGCCATCTCCGTGAAAACTAGCGGCAAGAAATGCACCCTCTGTTGTTGTTTTTTTTTTTACAGAACCTCTGGTTGAAAAAATTCGCTGGGGAAGTGAAAGTGAGTTAAGAATAGATAAAATAAAATTCTGTCGAAAGTAGTTTGGGGGGAAATGTTCATGCAACGTCAGCAGCAAGCGTGCTGGCAATTGACGATGTATTGGAAAACTAATATTAACAGGCTCTTTTTTATTAATATCCTGGATAGTTTGAAAGTTGGCAAGGCACGGTTGATTGCAGCGAACAGATGGTCGTATTCCTCCATCCCCTTAAACCCACTTTGGAGTGAAGTTGTAACACCGAGCCAAGCTATACGGTTGTTACTTTCATCACAATCTAGATAATATACTAACAATATTTCAGCTAATACCCCCAGTACTGCGTGGTTCTTTTAATTGGCAAAAGATCATTCTGTACATCACTTTCATAAACAATTCTATAAAATAACTATATAGTTTACTTTTATAAGTAAATTATTTAGATGTTTAAATTTCCACTTAGAGCATTTTAAATAGGCAGAATTTATTCCGCTTAGGGCGTTTTATATTTTGAAAGAAACAGCAAAAACATGAAACAGTGATTTGAGATTTGGTTCGGATCTTGTATTACGCTGTAGGTTCTTTTTCTGGCCGTTTTTTCTCACAATTGGCCGAAAAAACTCTTAAGTTGGACACTTAGGTTATTCACACAGGATTAATCCACTCATCACAATGACAAAGGGAAAGCACAGAATGATTCAGAGGAAGAATTTTATGGCGTTTTCCAGAAACAAGGGACGCGGTTAGTAATAGATCTGTATTGTTCTAGTGTTATTAACCATTCCATAAATTAAAATCTACAAATTTTAAACTTCCTTCAACAAAATTTTTAGAAGATCTTTTGAAAATATTCAACATTTTTTCAGTCCTTAAATAATTCATTTCTTTTTTTACTTTTGTAAACATATGACAGACAATAACTATGGATGTTATGGGCTCAGTTATTAAATGTTAGGTAAAATGTTATTCTTTTTAGTTTCCAAGTACACAACAAAATGTTCAAATTTTCCTAAATAAACATTAAACTGAAACTTGCACAGCAGTTGATCATATTGAGGATGTATTTTAAAGTTTTATTTTTGGAGGAGGAAAGTACGTAACAGTCACTCGTGTTTGAAAAACACTCAATTGATTATTTCCTCAACAAAATATTATTGTAAAAATTTCTACATGACATTATAACACTGAACAAGATAAAATGTTAGCTCATAATAATTTTAAATCTATGATTAATGACAAAAATAAAATTACACCCATTATTGCCGCCGAGGGTCTGCCTTTGGCGCGGAAAACCAACTGTTCAAAGTAGCACCAGGATTATCATGAAGTTCTAGAATTTCTAAAGTAGATAGATGCACTGGAATATTGTAATAATGAAGGCTCTTGAAAGCTAGCACCTACTACAAAAAGGCGAGTTCGTGTGCAGGTTTGTTGATCAGACAGCCAGTTATGTGGCGGCAGCAGATAGTAAGAGAGAAAGACATGAGGGAAGAACAAGAAGGAGAAGAAGAAGTGATACCAATAGAGTTGTAGTCAAGACTTAAGTATATGAATGAAAGAACCAAGCAATAAGCAGAATTAATTACACTGTTATGAAAGTGAGCAACCAGTCATTTAGAATGCTTCAGAAGTGAGGCATGGTAAACGTCGGCTCCAGTTGTGCGAATTACGTGTTGAGGCAGTATTTTTAACAATTAAATGATTTCAGTCTAATTGCATAATATAAAAAAATAACAGCCCACGTTAAAGCAATGTGTATATAATATATAAAATGTATGTAACAGCCATTGTATTATGTTTATATTATTGTGTACATGTATAATAATGTTATGTGAATGTATTAGGTAATTTAATAATGTAGGAGCTGTGAGAATAGAAACCGAAGGTTGCTAACAATGAGGTAACCTTGAGGCAATTACGAATTTGGAAAGTTTAATAATTCTACTAATAATTCTTGGAATATAATGTAATATTTAAAACAGTTTATACATAGCCAATCAACAACCAGAAAAGCTGAAAGTTAAATAAAAGTATTCTATTGGAGTAGAAGTAGCTAATCAGAGACTTGAAATAGAGAAATTTACAAATTTAAGTGGTAAACACCAGTCGCTAGAAGGCAACGTACCTGTGCAGTTCGTTCGCTCGGTGCGTATTCACTGTGAGACATAAAATTCATTACAGCGAGAATATTATAAAGTTTACGTGTTAAAAAGTGCCAGTAATTAATAAATAATCGTACAACTCTCTATATCAGTGAAGTTATTTAATCGTGTGAAGGATTAATAAAAGGAGTGAAGTAAAAATTATAATTTGTGTAAACCCATTCTTTAGCCGCATCACCCCCTGCTAAGAGATACATGTTTCTACAAATTAATACTGACGCAGTCGAGGCAAACATAAATATATAATATCTAAAGAAACATTAAAATACAAAGTTGATTCCTAAACGTTGGGGCGATGGCCATCGGAAAGTTAACGTTGGGGCGAAGGCCACCAGAAACTTTATACCATACGTGGGGCAGTTACTTCATCAAGTTAGGCTCCCCTTCAAGTTTGGTGCCCAAAGCGTAATGCTAATAACGTAACATTACACCTCCTTCAAAATTGGCACCTAAACGTGGGGCTGATAACGTAAACAACACCCTTCTTCAGTGTTGAGGACAAATTAACTACGCGAATGCTACAAATGATAAAAAAATAGAAGAAAATACGAAGTTCATCCGAACTTTAACAGCACTATTTACTATAGCATCACTTATCTTAATAATATAAGCTTTTATTTAACTGCATTTGCGTTTATAAAAGGCACAGTCCTTTCCTTTGAATATCTTGTAAACGTTTAGGCTTCTAAAATGCTGAAAAATATTTGAGCAAAGAAATCTATACCTAGCAAGGCATTTGAAACCTTTGGAACGAAATAAAACAAATAAATAACAAAAAAGTATACATTTACAAAATTTTCGTAAATAAGTTCCAAGGTTCTTAAAAATATTTTATCTCTTTTAATGCACAAACCTTAGATTTAAAATAGTACATTTGTTAAATTAGGGTTAGTTTGGTAATGAAATGTTTAGTTTTAACAGATTTTGTGATAGTAATAATAATAATAATAATAATAATAATAATAATAATAATAATAATAAACATAGCAAGTGTTATACCGCAGAGTAATAATGTATATTCACTCTTTGAAATCTTTCTTGTCTGTCACAACAGCATAAGTAGAACTTTTTACGAATGTTGGTTTTACGTACTACAAGAAGTTTGAGATTTCCACAGATTCATCTCTTCTAGCAAATTTTCAATTGCATCCCATCAAGAGTAGCGATTTAATTGAAACAAACAAGTATATTATCTTAAACGTGCGAGATTTGGCAGCACTTTTTTACATCCTGGCATATGTGAAGCATAACCCCAAGGCGCGTTCTGGTCTAAGGTACAGAAATAGGAAGGGAATCCGGCTTTTAGAACTAATAGAAAGTATATTAACAAGATCACTTAACAACACCGTTCTATAAGCTTTATATCCATAGAAGATGTGATACAATTTTAAAATATCAACACTGAATATTTTAACAGCTACAGCAAGAGAGGGTAGAAAAAATATCTAATTACTTATCTACTATTTATAGTAAATATTTAATACTTATAACCTTGATTTCAATATTTCATTGGAATAATACCTTTTGAGGTGCCATAGATACAAAAAAGTTTAGTTTTGCTACCTCGTATAGAGTACCTAGAGAAGGTATTCCATTCCACCCAAAAATTCGATGCCTACATTTCACTGGAAATACATATTTTGAGGCCCCTGAATACAAAAAGGAGCATTTTTAAAAAGTGTCAATGTGTGGGTGTGTGTGCCTGTGCATGTGAACAGCACACTCAAAAACGAAAAGTCGGAGAAATACCAAACCTGGCATTTAGGTTCAGTATCTTCCAAAGATGCGACACGAAGATTTTAAGAAAATCCCTTACACTCCAAAATATACTTTATGTGGAACACTTTTCGAAATTTTGGATTTTCTAAAAATGTCTTCACGATTTTGATTAAAATTCAATATATGAAAAATACTTACATGGCAAATAAGACATATCTTATGTATTCCTTTATGGGAATAATCTATGAATTCCTCTTCCTCCGGAAGGAATTTTATATAATTTTGTATAACAGGTGCCGTGGCCGAGTGGTTAGACCGCTCGCCTCCCACGGAGGCGGCTCGGGTTCAATCCCAGGGACCTGCATGTGGTATTTGTGGTGGACGAAGCGGCGTCTGGGCGGGTTTTCTCCGGGTTCTCCGGTTTCCCCCGCCATTCATTCCACCAACTGCTCCATCATCACCTTTCCTTTCATTTCGTTTCATCTACTTCCTTCATTCCATACCAGGCATTGGGCTGATCACCCATCCTGGATGCTCTGTCTGATCCATGAGTGTCTGCTCCTCGACGGGTCTCTGACCCCAGGCATCCGCCTGTAAGTCCTGGGGGATGTAAGTCCTGCATAAGAGGAGGGTAAACAGATAATGAATGAATTGTATAACAGGTAATCGTTCAGCAATAGACGAATCCAATTGTCCATTTCTTGATGATTCTCTTATGTCCTGTAAACATTCAGTTGTTTCTCTAAGTTGCATGGAAACGGTATGAAATTTTAAAGCCAGCATGTAGCACCCAGTTCTTAAACATTTGACTATGGCTGTTCCTTTTCTATCTACAACTAAATGTATAATATAGCTGTTGCTGCAAAGGTTTTTTTGGATTAAAATTTAGTAGATAGAAAAAAATCTGATGCGTTACTCTCAGATCACTTTCTCTACTCTTGTACAAACTGTTTTTAAAAACGTTTATTCTCCATGTGCTTCATGTTAATCGAGCTATCGAGATGTTAATCTTATTGCTAATTTTCTTGTAAATGCAAGGGGAATTGATAGGCTTTAAGCGATAGTCAAATATTTTAAGAGCTGGTTGCTATGTGGAGTATTCCATTCTCTTTGCATTACCAGGACAAAAAAATGAATAACGAATTTCCATTTGAGAAAAAGTATAAGTATTGGAAAATTTAAGGGAATAACAAGCAATATCTCGAAAATGGCCCACTCAACAAAAAAAATGTATATGAAATAAATTGTGTATTTTAACGTGATCTACATTTTTTGTATGTTAAAATTTGTGTATTTCTTATGGTTTACCAGTTATGCAAAAGTCGTTCACAATGAAGAATACCTTTGGAGACATTCCCAGAAAATTCAAGATATACATTTTATTTGTAATGAAAGTGTCTTAAACATATGATATTTTAATCAAAATCGTTAGAGCCATTTTTGAGAAAATTAAAATTTTCGAAAAATGTTCTATGTAAAGGGTAATCTGGATTGGTTGGATTTTCTTGAAAACGTTCGTGTCGCATCTCTGTAAGATACTGAACCTAAATACCAAATTTGGTGTTTATCCGACTGTACGTTTCTGAGTTATGCTGCTCACTGACACACAGACACACACACGGACATGTTTCCAAAAATGCTTTATATGCATTCGGTGCACCTCAAAACATGTATTTCCTATGATATCTCGGTATCAAATGTTTGGGTGGAATGCAATACTTCCCCTACTTACTATACCTAGTAGAGAGAGTAATAAACTTTAGCAAGAATAGTTGTATATCCACTAATAAATGATAGTGGTAGAAAACGTTATGTGAATGCATCACATCACATTTTTTTATAAAATGATTCGCGCGAACGGTATAACTCCAAAGCGAAAAGTCAGATAAACACCAAACTTGGTATTTAAACACTTCCAAAGATGAGACAATAAAAGATTTTCAAGAAAATCCTCTACCACTAACGACACTTAACATGGAAAACTTCTATCATCTTGTTTCTTTTGCACTGGTAAATCCCAAGTATTTTGCAAATTTGGAAATTCTTGTTTGTGATCTAACATGCTGATAGCGGTCTTAATCGCCTCTATTTTATTTTTGCTTTTTGTTATAAACCAAGTAATGATCCTTAGAGCAGTGGTGGGATGGTTAGAACTTTATAAAAATTTAAAACAGCCTTCTTCTAACTTTGCCAACAAGAGTTATTTTATTTGTACCTAAAACCTGCTCTTTAAAAAAGGCATGATGAAGAAGACTTAAAAGGTTATTTACAGAAAATTTAAGATATAAATATTATTTATCATCTAATTACCTCAAACAGAATATTTTAATTAAAATTCGTTCGAATAATTTTTGAGAAAATAAAAGGACAAAACCATTCCTTGAGTGTATAGTTTCCTGTGAGTCGATTTCAAAATCTTCGTATTCCATTCTTGAATGACGCTGGATACGAAGTTTTATATTCACCGACCTTTGTATTATGCTTACCAAAGACAACTTCTTGGGTTTCAGGGTTTCTAAAAACATGTATTTCTACTGAAATCTCAATTAACAGTTTCTTTTCTGTCACAGGCGAGGTAAAACTACAAGGGCTGACAAGAGTATTCGTCTTTAAAAGAAAGTGAAAAAATTCTAGCAGCCAAATAAATATAGATAAAAGTCTGTTTTCAATACACAGAAAAAATATTGGTTTTTCAAAACATTTCATTTTATTATTTTTATAATTTGAAAATATTTTATATGCACTTAGTAGTACAATTTTTTGCGTATACCATCTGATATTTTCATCGACGCAGGATTTAAACTGAGGGATAAAAAAAATTTGTGAATCGTAAAATTTGAGGCGTTAATGAAAGTTCAGGAAATACGTTGAAAATCCCTGACTTTCACATTTCATTCTTCCTACAAATGAAAACCTATTTTCACCTCAAAATTAGGTATCGCACAAAAAACATAGGTCTATTAAATGTATGAAAAAATGTCTGTAAACAACACTTACAAGAACTCTGATGTGTTACAATCACATGACTTTCTCTACTCTTGTACAAACTATTTTTACAACCGCTTATTCTCCATCTACTTCATGCTAATCGGAATAAATATTCACAGAAACATATCTTACTGCTAATTTTCTTGTAGGTGCAAGAGGTAGCCTATTATGGTAGGCCTTAAATATAGTCAAATCTTTTAAGAGCTGGTTAGTATGTGCAGCATTTCATTCTCCTTGCAGGTCCAGCACATAAAAAGCGAATAACGAATACCCATTTGATAAAAGTTTAAGTACTGGAAAATTCAAATAAATAACTAGGAATATCTCGGAAATTATTCACTGTTTATGACGTAAATTGTGTGTTTTAAGGATATCTAATTGTTTTGTCTAGAAAAATTTTATCTAGCTATTACGATTTACCAACTATGCAAAAGTCATTAACAATGAAGAAGACTTTTGTAGACATTCCCAGAAATACAAAATATGCATTTCATTTTCCATGAAAATATCTTAAATATATAATATTTTAATCAAAATTTTTAGAGCCATCTTTGAGAAAATCAAAATTTTCCAAAAATGTTTTATGTAAATGTTAGTCTGGAGTGGGGGAATTTCCTTGAAAATCTTCGTGCAGAATCTTTGAAAGATACTGAACCTAAATACCAAGTTTGTTATTTTAGTTTTTGAGTCATGCTGTTCACATACTGACACTTCTATGAAGCTTTTTCTAAAAATATTTTTTTATTCATGTATTTCCCATGAAATTTTGGTACCGTAATTTTGGATGAAATGCAATACTTCCCATACTTACTATACGTAGTAAAGAAAGTAAAAAGTTAAAAAATCGGTATATTTTCCAAACAATAATTTGAGGCAGTATTTTTAACTCTTAAATAATTTTAGTTAATGATATAATATGTAAATTCAATAACAGCCCGCCTTAAAACAATATGTGTATGTAATAATTTTTAAAATGTATGCAACAGTCATTGCACATGCTTATATTACTGTATCCATATGTAATAATGTTATGTGAATATATTACGTAATTTAATAACGTGGGAGCTGTGAGAAATAGGTCAAAAGTTGCTAACAAAGAGGTAACAATGAGGTAACCTTGAGGCAATAAAGAGTAAGGAAGTTTAAATGCTACTGGTCATTATTAGTGCAGCAATAATGTAAATTTATGTGACCGTTTATAAAATAGCCAATCAACAACCAGAAAAAGCTTTAGTTAAATGAAGGTATTCTATTGAAGTAGGATTAGCCTATCAGAGAATTGAAATGCAGATATTTACAAGTATAGACTGTTGAAAACAGTTCAGTTGTCTGTAGACAGTGCTCATAACTGGATGCATTGCCTGTGCGTCCTCGAGAGGTTTAATACGTATTCGTGTGAAACAAAAAATAGTTTACGTGTTAAAATGTGTAATTAATTAATAAAAAGAATCTCACAGCGCTCAATCAGTGAAGTGTTATATCAATCGTATCAAGCATTAATAAAAGTAGTGAAGTAAAATTATAGTCTGTGTAAGCCTACCTGCTTGTCGCATCACGCCCTGCCAAGACTCCCATGTCTCTAACAATAATGCTGACGCAGCCGAGGCAAACATGAATGTTAAATATTTAAAGAAACACTTTAATTACAAAGTTAATATCTTTTTTTAAACTTGGGACAAAGGCTAACTGAAAATACATTTGGGGCGAAGGCTACCGAAAAGCGGGTACTATACGTGAGGTTGCAACTACAATTTCAGCTCACCAACAGTTGAAATATAATACAACTCCTACTTCAAATCGGCTTTTCATCCGTAGTAGCAAACAACGTAAAGAACAATTCTACTTCAAATTGTAAAAATAATAATATTGCAAGTTATTGAAAGCTACCAAAGCAAGTAAACTGTAATACTATTTGTTCTTATGAACATTTTATATCCATTAATTTGGCTACTATAATTTTTAAAACTGTGTGCGAATACCTTTGTCCACCCCTGTAAATGTTAATAGATATGCAATACAGAAATGTCACATGTGGATCCTAAAGTCGGGTTGGTATACGATTAATGCATGAGCGCAGTAAAAGGGCAAAATAAATCGGTAGGTTAGACTGGCACCTCTGAAAGAAGAAACTCCTTATTACCTAACCTATGAATTTTAAAAGAATACCACAAAAAAAGACAGTATCATCTATAACTAAAGTCATTTACTCCCCCTAGACAGTAGGGACCATGAAGAGTGCAATTTCATGCAGTCAAAGACTAACTGCAGCTGAAGGTGGAAGGTGTAGGGTCTAAAAGTAACTGGGGGAGTGAACACGTGCGCAAAGAACGCATAAATCCAGTAGAGACGTTATCAAGCGAGTATCATGACAACATGTTTTGTTGAAGGGTGGAGCTGGCGGCCGTCGCCTCCTACACAGCTCGCTACTGTATCGATCAAGTCAGAGAGCCCGGGCTCGCACATGCGCACTGCACACGTGCTGCTTCAAAGAGGCCACGAGGGTCATTCACTCTCTCTCACTCTCTTTTCGTTGATATTATACGCCGACGTTCACTAGGGTCAAGTTGGTGGTGCAAGTGAAAAACTTGAATTTCCAGCTCTCAGAGGTCTACAAGTTCATTACAAACTCAGAGATACGTCGAGCTACTTCCGAATTCATAACTGTTTTAATTTCGGCGCAATCGATATCTGAAAAGGTTGAAGTTTTATCCAATAGTTATTCATTCTAAGGCAACTGGCACCAATATACTCTCCTGAAAGCTCAACAAAGCCAAGTTAAAGTATTTGCAATGTGTCTAAAAATGGGGCACTTTATAAATATACTTTTTAGACGGCTGGCATTAAAATTAGAGCTTTTAACACGAGCCACTCATACTAGAAATTGAGGATTAGTAGTATTCTTCTTTGCCTTACTAGCCAATGTCTTGGGTCAGTAGCCTGTCGTGGAGTAAACAAACCCTGCATTATAGCATACCTAGGATAAGTAACCAGCCCAGCATTCCAACCATATACAACCTAGCATTTGCCTAGCGACCAAGGAAAACTGTGAAAAAACCTTCGGCCAGATTGATCGGCCCGGAATTTTGAACCCAGGACCTTCTGAATGGAGTCACAGACGTTACGTCGGCGTCACCTCGCTCGGTATTATAACACTCAATGGAATAAAATTTGTATAACACTACATTCTTATCACCCTTGTTTTGTGCGACAGAAATTATATGTAATTAAGCAGAGAATTGGTATCGATTGCTGTAATGGGGATTATTTGAAATCATCTAGGATTTCTTAGGGCTACGTTGAAAATTATTTAGAAAAGAAAAGGAAAATTCTTCACAAATTCTTCCAACGAAACCAAATGTTTCCAGTCAAAATAATGTAATCGATGATTTTATCAATACTAATGTAACTTTCTCTGCACAAGGAATTGATATTATAAATTGTAACAATTTCACAATGAGAATTAGAATTACGTCAACAGAATACTAATCATGTAAAATAAAACATATGTTTATTAATAAAAGCATTGTGACACTTTCTGTTGATTTATTTATGCTACAATCTTAACATAGCGTTTTGATTGTGTAAGTGATCATATTGGTGGTACGAAGGCCAAACAACAACAGACTAGAGACCACCATTAAATTGAGTTTTATTTATGGACGATCTTTAACTACTATGGTTCTTATCGTCTCATTCTATATTGGGCGTGGAAGACCGAAAATTTTGCACAGAGGCCTCTTTATCAGGCTTGAGATTGTTTTATGTGCTGTAAATCTACGACACGGGACCGGCTTTACTTCCCTTCCGAAGGAAGCCATCTCAAGGATTTGTACGCCCGAAAAAAATCCATCGCCCTCCTCAGGGTTTGAACCCGCGACATCGGGAACTAGAGGCTAGGATGGTACCACTAGACCACGGAGGACGACCAGAGACCATCATTGCGTATGTTCGAATGTATACTGCTATTTTCACACAAATTTCAGCTGGATACTTTATAACTTGTTATTCAAAGCTGTCCAAAAAAACTCTTGTGACTTTCTCTACACCTGTGCAAACTATTTTTACAAACGTTTATTTCCCATTTACTTCATGCTAATCGAAATATTTCTATCGAGAGGTTTCTATGTGGAGCATTCTCTTTGCAATTACAGGACATAAAAAAGGAATAACGCATTCCCATTTGAGAAAACGTGGAAAATTCAAACAAATAACAAGGAATATTCTAGAAATGGTCCACTCTACAAAAAATGTATATGACATAAATTGGTTCTTTTAATGAGATCTACATTTTTTGTGTAGTAAAAACTGTGCCAATCTGTTTTTTCAGTTATGCAAAAGTCATTCAGAATGGAGAGGACTGTTGGGGACATTCCCAGAAAATTCATGATATGTATTTCTAAAATTATTATATTTTAATCAAAATCGATAGAACCGTTTTTGAGAAAATAAACCTTTTCGAAAAATGTTTCATGTAAATGGTAGTCTGTGGTGGGGGATTTTCTTGAAAGTGTTTATGTCGCATCTTTGAGAGATACTAAACCTAAATACCAAATTTGATATTTATCCGATGTTTCGTTTTTGAATTATGCTGTTCATAGACACACACACTGACATTTTTCTAAATAAAACTTTTTGGGGCACCTCAAAGCATTATTTCCGATGAAATCTCGTTATTGAATTTTTGGGTGGAATGTAATACTTCCCTAGTAGAGAAAGTAAAAATAGTGTATGTCAACTAAAAGTGCTTTTATTTTGCTCGTAGGATTATTACTCGTAACATAAAACTCCACTTTTAACACATGTATCATAAGTAACTATTATGCTCTACGGAGGATTTGGAGAGGTTGCCCAGAAACAATGAATGTAATAAATATATTTCAAGGAATCAATTCACTTCCATTCTGATTTAGTTTTAACCCTTCAATAACATTGTTATTAATTTCTTCTTTTTCAATCGTCAATGCAAAGGGCGATATTATGTCCAAAGGCTGAAAATTTGAATTACGTAAAGTCACTTTCGAAATGTTCGTTCATCCGATAGATAACATTAAAATTACTATAAGTTTTAAAACTCATGTTTCGTGCGTAAACAGTGGCACATTCCGCTAGATTGCCAGTGTTTTTCTCTCCACAAGGATTCCACCTTTTGGAATCCAAATTTTGACTCCGTCCTACTGGGTATTAGTTCTCTATGAGACTGGCCTGAAAAACAATTCTGTGGCATAAAAGCTAACCATTGAATGATGTTTATAACCTATATTAAATGGTGTGGGTTCGGATACCACCTCTAAGAAACAGTTTCACTATAATTGGCACACAAGAAAAGTCTAAAACAATTACAAATAATTCGGCCTTGTAGAGGAAGAGTTGAAGAATCATTTGCATGATTTCCATGTGTGTTTAAACTGAATTACAGCTACTATTTTTACATGTATGGGAATATTCATTAGCGACATTAAATTAAATTGTGTTTTATTTTTGGGCACTCTTTAACTGCTGTGATCCTTAGCGTCCCATTATATATTGGACGTGAAAAACCGGAAATTTTGCTCATAGGCGTCTTTATAAGCCTTGAGGTTCCTTTACGTACTGTAAATCTACGACAAGGGACACCGGCTTTACTTCCCTTCCGAAGAAGTCATGCTAAGGATTTTTACGCCCGAAAAAATCCATCGGCCACCGCCGGGTTTGAACCTGCGACCTCGGGCACAGAGGCTACATGGTAACCCTTTCACCACGGAGGACATCAGTGACATGGAGACGAAGGTTAAGTTATTTGCTGCTACTAAACGGCAATAAGAAAATGATAGTGTAGCATAAAAATATAAGTTTTAAGTTACAATGTTAACCTTCGGATTCGGCTATACCTACTTTTTGGGAGGTAAAGCACCCTGCCAAACCAGTGGCTAGAATTATCCTCGAAAAACCGAGGTAGTAACGCTGGTAGGGGGTGTGGGTAGATTTTGAGTACCAACATAAACAGCTCCGTTCTATTATGGGCCACATTTTATGCACGTCAGTATACGTACACTGTTTTCATTATTTGCTGAACCAACAAAAATAGTGGAAAACAGTTTAGAGTAAAAGCCAAAAGTTCATTACAGTGTACTAAATAGTGTCTTAACCTTTAAATAGCTGTTATGTGGACAGTGGCGTCACATATGAATAATGCACGTATCTAACATATTCACAATTAAGTTAGGCATATATAAATAATTTATCCTTTTATGGTTCTATGGGTTTATAAAATACTAGGTGGCTTACTTGACATTGCAGGTTAGAGGTTAGAATTTTAAACTCCAATGGCAATTGATTCCATTTACCTCCCATGCTTTTTATGAAATTATTGTACATGATCTAGAGGGTTTTTATAGTGAATGGTTCCCTTTACCCCTTATAGTTGTAATTTAATACAGTCCCAACTACTCCAAATAACGTATGAAAATCCCCCCGATGTTACGCAAAAGTTGCGGAACATCAGCTGAATGTCTGCCTTCCTTAATACCCCCAGACAGTCTTCAAAGTTGTGAAAGTATGGCATAGCCTACACGTACCTCTTTGGCGGTGGAAGAATACTCGGTCGGAATAGACGAGTAATTTTTTAGATAATTATGGTAGGTAAACTTTTACACCCTTGTACCTTCTTTATGGTCACATAATTATTAAATAACATATAAGCTACATAGCTTTCGCATAATCAGAAACCTTTAACATTATAACGAAATAAAATTCCGCACTCCCAGGCCACCAGGTTTACCTCTTTGTAAAAGACACATAGGCTACTGCCGTCCAGAAAAACAATCCTCTGAGATAAGTATCTGGCATTCCCGTCTAACGAAACTGATTACAACATAAATGCAAAGGAAAGTTTTTTACATGAGGTTCTTTAGAAGCTTTTGGGATCGAGAAATTTCACTGCATACCTCTACAGAGTTAGAATAAACGTTATTCAGAGGTTTTGGCACGGTGTCATTTCATACGAGATGCGGTTTTAAAGTAATTACTGTTTTAATAGGTTGACGCTGCAGTGCTGCAGTCGCGATTTTAAGCAAGATCGATCACGTCAGAAAGTCGGACGAGGCTGTGAGGGATCGTCACTTCATGTTTTTCTGTTGTTAGAGGGTTTCGAAATTTTAAAAACAATCGAACCACCCACCGACTGTGAGCTCAGATCAGCGATTGGTTTTTTGAATGCGAGAAATGTTACGCCAGCAAACATTCATCGCCAAATTGTGTGAGGTTTGGAGGAAACAATAATGAGTGACAATACCCGGTCAGTCACAGTCAAACAAACTCAAGATCTGATCGCACAGTTCGGCCACCTTCCCTACAGTCCGGATTTGGTACCAAGCGATTGTCATCTGTTTGTTCATCCGAAGAAATTCTTTGGTGGAAAACATTTCAACAAAGATAATGTTGTGAAACAAGAGGTGAAGATTTGGCTTTCATCACAGGCGGCATCATTCTTTGACGAAGGCATAAAAAAACTAGTTTACACCGTTACGAAAGTGGCTGAATAACGGCAGTGACAATGTAGAGTAGTGTAAGGTAATTAATAATTAACGTATTTGGAAAATAATGTGTTATTGTTTGAAAAATTATCGGTACTTACTTTAAAAACCGCCTCGTATACATCCGCAGCATTTGAAAAATCACAAGTAAAGAAACACATATAACACAATATGTTTTGTTGCTTTTTAAACACTGTCTTCTGTTTGTTAAAGTGTTACATAACTATGTATATTCCTTGCAATAAAACCGGTTTTTGTTTTTATAGTCTATAAATGCAGCAACGATTTATATATTAGTAACAACTATTTTTACGCCATAGTATTTTTCATTAAAAGTGGAGGCCTTCTTCGTAATCATCATCTTTATAACTCCAATGTCTTTCATTCAAGTACAGGGGCTTTGTAAATACTTTTTCATCTTTTAGTAGATTATGAAACTAAATTTAAAGGTATTTTACATCCCCATGTCGGTCATTACGATTTGGGTTTTTCAATGGTGAGAGAATTATCAAAATCGGTTAGTGGTTTTTGAGATTACGCTGCATACACACAAATGTTCCCTCTTTATAATATTAATAAGCTTAACTTAGCAATTACCAGCAAATTATTTTCATTTGAGAGTAACTTACCTGCCATGTTTTAAATTAATTACACCAGGAATGTTTTATTCCTTTTAACATGAAAAGGCATTCCTGTTATTTAAGTTTGTATGTATTATACCTTTTATATGTATTATACCTCTGGCAGTTTCAGCATTAAGGACTCAATTAACATGGCGCATTTTGTCAGTTATTACGTTTGTGTATATGCTGATGATATTTTAAATAAATGTATATATTTACCATATTAAGGGACAAAAGTTAATAATTAGATTTTTATTTGCAGATGACTAGTCAGAGTACAGAAAAAGCAAAAATAACTTTGCAAATGAACTGAAGGGAAGAGATCATTTTATTAATACTCGCTTTAATAACTTCTTGGCTTATAAAGGAAGGTTGTAAATGATTATTCCCATTATTGTGAAATGAAGAACATTCTCCTATTTAGTTTCATTCATATTTTCTATGATAATTCACGTATAAATCAATTTCCATGTTTGAGAAGCTTCAAAATGTATTAAATTAGACGAAATTGTTTCATAAATATATTTTAAAATGAAATCTAGGAAAGCTTTGAAACGAAACTAGTAACACCTCAACTGACACTGTTGCAATGTATTTAAACCACAGTTAGAGCACTAAAATACGATCTATAGCTATTAAATTAGATTGTAAAGCCGACCTATGCAGTTTTATGTTTTCGCATACATAGGTGCAAAAGAAGTTGCCGCATCACTGTTGTTCAAAGAGACAGTGCAGGTACAAAATGAAAGGTCACTGAGGTAGTGCTGCTATTTACAAGTGTTTTAGTGGTAGCTTCATACTCATAAGCGTCGGGTGGCCACCTGCATGCAGTTTGAGCTAGGTCATTCAAAACAAAAGGTAACGTTCACCAATAACGAACACACAGATAGGGTTAAAATCTGTACGGAGATGCACTAAAATGCAGCTGGCTTGAAGGGCATAAGAAATAATATTAAGAAATAAAGTATCATTCCAGGTAGAACATGAGCCTGAGAAGCCGTTACGTCAGTTCATACATCAATGTTTTTGCATGTTTTTGCACAACCTATTATGAAAAATGAACTAATAGAAAAGATAGAAAATAATTCAAGTCTAACGCATCTTTAAGAACACATAAATATAATAAAACTATAATATTGTTTAATCTTAAGAACCTTGCCGCAACAACTTGTGCGTCAAGCAGCAATTGCATATTAAAAACAGAGAGCACTCCCCCACACGCAGATAGGTACTCTCATATTCAAACACCAGACTCTGGGCATACGTGAAAGGTTTTTGTTTAAAGGCAACTTTTGGAGCCCAACCGGGAATCAAACCAGAACACCTCATATAGCAGGCAGTTTCTCTACCAAATGAACTCAGGGACCAGTAATAGCACTTAAAGTGTTCGTTTTGAAGCATTGGTCTTTCATTTAGCGGTATCTCTCTGTACATATGGAGTTCCCTTTCCAGTTCTGCTTAGGCAAACCTTTTGGCACCCGCAATATCCGGTATAAACTAATTTCATCTAAGGCCGGCTTGTGTGGGCTACCTGGTGTACATATTTGAAATATTAAGTCTATATATGAAATAAATAATTCAGGAATGTTTTTGAAGTTTGCACAAAGTGGTTAATATAAAAACTAAAGTTAAATATACATAGACAACAAGGTAAGAAAAGGTTCCAGAAAAGAAAATCAGTTTTAAATGTAGGGGTTGCATAGAGGTAGTCTACTCCTAAAGACACAAACATTCAATGTGTAATTACATTTAGCCTTCTCTGCCCATTACCTACTGATAGATAACTCTTATACCTATAGCACTATGCACATGAAGAGTGATTCTTCCTATCTACATTTCGTAACTCAGAATATGTTTTCCTTAGGCAGTTTGAAATTAGGCAATACATGCAAGACGTAGAAGCTTAATTCATAAGTTCACTTTTGTTACAAACTCGTGTGACATAGGAAGAATACATGAATAAATTAACATTGTAGAAGTTAAACGCAAAACAACGAATACTTCGGAAGGCGCTAGTGTTGCAAAGTGTACATTTTATTTGGCTTTACGTTTTACTGTAGTAAGCTTTTGTCTTTCTCTTATACTTTTCCTTTTAGGTAACATTCAATAAGAACTAAGAAGGATTCAAAGGCATTTTATTGAAGTTTTAAACTATATATTTCATTTATTGCGCCGTTATCTCAAACCTATAATATTTCAATTATGATCGTTAATCATTCTAGAAAATAATAACAATAATAACAAAAATTAGCTTATATCCTTTAAAGGTGCCCAACTTAGGAATAGATTATGACGTTTATTCCATTTTATTTTTGTTATGACGCTCTCTCCCCCATCTCTCCCACTATCATTAAGCATAGGTTTTTTAAAAATGCTTGTTTTGGGAATACGGATAACTCAAAGCTTATATCTATGGTGAATTTATTGGTTAAATACAATTCATCTGTGTTTTAATGCTAGAGAACATAAAAATAATGAAATCCCAAACAATCTATATTACTGCTCAAACATAACTTTAAAAATTTAAAAGATCAGAACTTAATCAACAAATGGATACCTTATTTATGGAACTGAAACATAGATTATAACACAAAAGCAAATTTAGAACTCCAGAGTGGCAATAACAATGCTCCTAAAAAATCTAAATGGATACAACTGAATGGAAAATACAAATAAACCCGAAAAAATTAGACAAGAACTTGGTATAGTAAAATAATACAGTAAGGACAAAGGTGGTGGATCATATGCAGAGAATGAGCCAAAAGAATTAGAAAAAATCTACAAGCAACATGATGGGAGCTCCGAGTGATTGAGCATCTATAGGAAATGTTGGTGGGGAACTTTGTAAATCCAGAGTTTATCTAATTATTATTATTATTATTATTATTATTATTATTATTATTATTATTATTATTATTATTATTATCATCATCATTATTAATTATATATTTACTTTCTGTGCTTAACACCAGCTTGTGATGAGTCAAATTATTAATGATGGCGTTATAAGCCCGGAGTGCCTGAAACTGAAAGTTACCCCATATTTAAGTTTTCTGTGTAAGACAAAGCTCGGGAATAAAAAGAACATCGAAGTCAGAGATTCCATTAGGAAACCCAGGGACTGATATTCTGGCAAAAATTGAAAAAATTATAAAATTACGATTTTAATATATAAATACACCTTAAGACGAAATACACTTCATGTGGTATTATAGGTTTCTTTAACGTTCAAAATTGTATTAAAAACTGCAAAGTCTGTGAGTGGAAATTCAAAAGTTTGTAACATGTCATCCTCTGTGCTTCGCTCCAACCTGCATTTTTCAAGATATACATTGTAATGTAACATTGTAATGTAAAATTCTATGTTTGATGTTCATAAGCTTATTAAAAAGCAGTGTTTTTGTTAATTAATGCTACTGGTTTGGGGAAAATTTATTTTAATTGTAGAAAATATTGAAGTTTTACTTTCTCTACTGCGTAGAGAAAGTCATGTGAGTATAACACATCAGGTTTTTATATTAAGAACCCAGTAAAAAGGAAACGCTCTACCTCAATAAGTAAACGTGTGATTTAAAAAGTACTGACTAGGCGTATCCTTTTCTAGGGATCTTTCTGTGAATATTAAAAACTCCCAGGTATTCTACTCAGTGTGTTTGACCACAGCTTATGTTTGTATAAAGAAGTACAAAGTTTGTTACATATACATGTATTGCATTCCACCGAAAAATTCGATATGAGAATACACTCGAAATGAGTGTATTATTATTATGCATACCTGAATTAAAAAAAAAACATGTTTAGTAGAAGGTCCGTGTGTGTGCCTGTGAACAGTATAACACAAGAACGAAAAATCAGATAAATAACAAACTGGAATTTAGGTTCGGTATCCTTCAAGGATGCAATACGATGATTTCCAATAAAATTCCCTACCCCAGACTACCCTTTACATTGAAGGTTTTTCGAAAGTTTTGATTTTGTAAAAAATTTCTCTTAACAAATTTGATTAAAACATAATATGTTTAAGTTATTTTAATGGCAAATGAAATGTATATCTGAATTTTCTGGGAATCTCCTCAAAAGTCGTCTTCCTTCTGAATGAATTTTGTATAACTGGTAAAACGTAAGAGACAGACAAAGTTTTACTACACAAAAAATTCAACTCTCATTAAACACACAATTTATGTCATACATTGTTTTTGTCAAGTGAAATATTTCCGAGATATTACTTGTTCTTCTTCTTTCTCTGTTTAACATCTTCTTATGCAAGACTTACACCCTCCCCCAGGACTTACAGGCGGGTTCCTGGGGTCAGATGCCCGTCGAGGAGCAGACACTCATGGATCAGATAGAATATCCAGGATGGGTGATCAGCCCGATGCCTGGTATGGGAAGAAGGAAGTAGATGAAGTGAAATTATTGGGAAATAGATGAAAGAAAAGATGATGATGGAGCAGTTGGTGGAATGAATGGCGGGGGAAACCGGAGAACCCGTAGAAAACCCAACCAGACGCCGCTTTGTCCACCACAAATCCCACATGCGGGTCCCTGTGATTGAACCCGGGCCGCCTCGGTGAGAGGCGAGCGGTCTAACTACTCGGCCGCGGCGCCGTCGATATTTATTGTTATTTTTTTAATTTTCCAATACTTATACATTTTCTGGAATGGAAATGTGTTATTCGTTTTTTTATGTCCTGGACATGTAAAGAGAATTAAATGTTCCACATAACAACAGCTCTTAAAAGATTTGACAGCCTAACATATTCCCTTTGCACCTACATGAAAATTAGCAATAAGTTTCTGCAAACGTTTATCTCGATTAACATGAAGTAGGTGAAGATTAAGCGTTTGCAAAAATAGTTTGTACAGGAGTAGAGAAGGTCATGTGAGAGTAATACAGCATTTTTTTCGTCTTGAAATGCGCCATAAAGCTTCTTTAGTGACGCATTTCACTATCTGTCTGGACAAAGTGGAAGAAATAATCTTTCTAGGAAACCATTTCTATGCTGGCCTTAATACGGTATAGGGATTAGCAAGCGAGATGAAGAGCGCTTCCCGCGTAAGCATTCTCTAAGAAGAAAGTGACTAGCCAGGGAAAGCACCAAATTAGATTAGCGCCGAACCCGAAAGGGCAAGATTGTTTATATAGACAATAAGGATTAATCACTCGACGGAGAACCGCCGAACTCTTACAAGACCAATAGGAAGCCAAACAGAGGACGATTTAAACACGGTGCCGTGCATGAAGTTCTAGATAACAGAGAAGGTAAGCTTAAGAGCTCCAGAAACTCATTTCAAGAAATCAGTAAAGAGTAGAAGAAGGTTTAGCCCCAATAAAGTGTTTTAGAGAATCTGATATAACTATGCACATCTTTCTCTTAGCATCATCATTTATTTTCACAGCTGCTGCACAAATTATGCATACCAGAGCTTATTTGTGTCTTCTATTAAGTATGATAAATATTCACAAAAAATAGCTTTAAATACAGCAGCACACAAGAGGCTAACACAACATTCAACCCTTAAAAGAGCTGTTCTTATGCTAGCCTTGATATTACGTACGCTTTACACGAGTTCATGAAGTACAAAGCTAAAGGAACGGTAGCTCTCGTAATTCATTGCATTTATGGTAATCTTTTAGGCTTCTAGTAATTAGTTCGCAGACCTGACAGCCATATAAAGTACATAAGTCATGAAACCCAACTTCTCAATTGCGTTTTTCATTAAAATGCCCATTATTCCATAAGCACTGTTTTCAGTGTATACCATTAATATATTAGTAAAAATATGATTTCTAATGTAAGCATTGGTACTTTATGTAGGATATGCCCATATAAGTGTTAATTACGTATTATTGGGTTCGTTTTTCGTTACGTTTGAATCACTAAGAACGCCTGGAAACATACCTCACCCGCAGAACAGCTTCGACAGTATAGTTGCCAAACTTTTCGTTTATGTATTTAAACATAAGGTCGTTCAAAAGATAAATAACTACGGCAGTTAGGTTTTGTATTTATTTCCTGCAGTATGCACCATTATTGTCGACAAAATATTGCCATTTCTCTGGAATCTTAGAAGTTCCATTTCTCCAAAATGTGGGGTTTTTCTGGTTGACGAACTCTTCGAGGTTCAGTTGAAGTTATCCAGTGAGGCTTTTGCCAGTCAGGAAATTCTGCAGGGAACGGAATAGATGAAATTCGGATGGGGCAATGTCTGGAGAATACAGCGGTTGGGATATCACATCCCACTCCAAATAACGCAACTTTTGACGGATTGCCATAGAGGTATGTGGTCTGGCGTTGTTGTGGTGACGTCGTTTCCCAATTCCGTTCTTTTCCTTTCAATGGCTGCCTTGAGATGATCCAACCGAGAACAGTATTTCTCGGAATTGATAGTCTCATTATTCGGAAGAAGTTCATAAGGGATTCCTTTGCAATCCCACCAAATGCATAGCATAACCTTTCTCGGATGCAGCCCTGGTTTAGGAATCGATAGTGATGGCTGCCCTTTCTTGGTCATGATTTACTCTTTCGGGCGCTGCTGTATACAATCCACTTCTCATCCCCAGTTACTATCCCTTCCAGAAAAGGATTATTCTGATTGCGTCACGGATGGAAACGCGCTGAATCAAATTCGCTTCACTCAGATCGTGAGGAACCCATACATGGCGAATACTTACGTAACCCAGTTTTTTCAAGTTCCTGGCTACAGTAGCTCGAGCAAAATTGAGCTCCAATGCTCATTCGTGGATTGTTGACTATTATTTCATGAATTGTTTCCACGTCGGTAACCACTGGCCATCCAGATCGAGGTTTGTCTTTTAGGGAGAAATTCCCAGCTCGAAATCGACTAAATCACTTTCGAGATGCTCGCTTCGTTACTGCATATTCCCCGTAGACAGCACAAATTTTCTGCCGGCATTGTGAGGCGGTTTTACCCTTACGATAGTAAAGCAGCATAAGATGTCGGAAATGTTCCTTTGCCTTCCATAGTTTGTAAACACAATTTCACGCTGTTCCATCCAACATCAGTCACAAATACACACTGACATATTCACAGTGAGTCTGGATGTTGTTCTCTAAGCCGTAGGGGGGTTAGGCAACTGTAATAACTGGAGTGTACAGAGCGTTCAAGGATTTCAGGCGCTATATGGAACTTGCGAGCAAAAGAAACGAAACTATGGGACAACCCTGTATAAGAGCTACATGATTTATTATTTATATTTATTTATTTACTTATTTGTGAGACGTTATTTTCACATTTGGGGCCTGCTGGGATTGGCTCTGGACAGTTGTTCCTCAGATCTCCGATATTACATCTCTTATATTTTTAAATTCTACAATCTTCCCCATTCTCCGTCTTTTCAATTACTATTTTTAACTTTTCTCAAATTCTCATTATCTTTTTACATTTCACAAAAATTCTCGTAGATCTCTAACCTGAGGCCATTCTAAAAACATTTTATTTATTTTCATAGCACTAGTATTTTTGAGTCATTTCACTCGAATCAAGTTTTCCTGTATTCATTTTTACTTTCTCTACTACGTATAGTAAGTAGGGGAAGTATTGTACTCCACCCAAAATTCTATACCGAGATTTCACGGAAATACATTTTTGAGGCCTCCTGAATCCAAAAAAAGTATTTTTGGGAACATGTCTGTCTCTGTGTGTGTATGTGTGTCTGTCTGTGTACAGTATGACTCAGAAACGAACAGTCGGATAAACACCAAACTTGGTATTTAGGTTCAGTATCCTCCAGAGATTTCACGAAAATCCCCCCACCAACGATTACCCTTTACATGGAACATTTTTCGAAAATTTTAATTTTCTCAAAAATGGCTCTAATGATTTTGATTAAAATATCATATGTTTAAGATATTTTCATGACAAATGAAATGTATATCTCGAATTTTCCGGGAATGTCTCCAAAAGTATTCTTCATTGTGAACGACTTTTGCATAACTGGTAAACCATAAGAGATAGACCAAATTTTACTTCACAAAAAAATGTAGATCCCGTTAAAATACACAATTTATGTCATATACATCTTTTTTGTTGAGTGAACCATTTTCGAGATATTGCTTATTATTCCGTTAAATTTTCCAATACTTATACTTTTTTCTCAAATGGGAATTCGTTATTCATTTTATTTGTCCTAGTAATGCAAAGAGAATGGAATGCGCCACATAGCATCCAGTTCTTAAAATATTTGACTATCGCTTAAAGCCTACCATATTCCCCTTATAGCTAAAAAAAATTAGCAATAAGGTTAACATCTCGGTTAACATGTTGCACATGGAGAATAAGCGTTTGTAAAAATAGTTTGTACAAGAGTAGACAAAGTCATGTGAGTGTAACACATCAGATCAAGTTTCCATACCTCTGCCTCAACCATACAGTCGCTTTCCTTTGTTTTTTAAACTCATTCAAAAGGAAAGGTGCTTCACAGGTTATTTGCAGAAAATTCAAGATATGCATTTGATTTGTAATGAAAATATCTTAAACATGTGGCATTCTAATCAAAGCCGCTAGAGCCATTTTTGGAACATTAAAATAAAGAAAATCTTTCCATATAAAGAGGTTCGGTCAGAATTTTGAAAATCCTCTTTTCTTATCCTTGGAAGATCCGCAAATTATATATAAAATGCGGACTTTCTGTTTTTGAGTTATGTTTTTTGTACATAGACATATAAACACACGCTAGAGTGCGCGCACACATATAAAGACACACACCCGAATCTTTATCTAAAAATCTGATGTGTTACACTCACATGACTTTCTCCCCTCTTGTACAAACTATTTTTAAAAACGCTTGTTCTCCATATGCTTCATGTTAATCGTGATATCGAGATGTCAATCTTATTGCTAATTTTCTTGTAGATACAAGGGGAATTGGTAGGCTTTAAGCGATATTCAAATATTTTAAGAGCTGGTTGCTATCTGGAGTATTCCATTCTCTTTGCATGTCCAGCACAAAAAAATGAATAACGAATTTCCATTTGAGAAAAAAAATAAGTATTGGAAAATTTAAGGGAATAACAAGCAATATCTCGAAAATGGTTCACTGAACAAAAAAAATGTATATGACATAAATTGTGTATTTTAACGGGATCTACATTTATTGTGTAGTAAAATTTTGTCTATCTCTTGTCTAATTTTGTCTTTACTACTTATGCAAAAGTCGTTTACAATGAAGAATACTTTTGGAGACATTCCCAGAAAATTCCAGATATACATTTAATTTGTCATGAAAATATCTAAAATATATGATATTTTAATTAAAATGGTTAGAGCCATTTTTGAGAAAATTAAAATGTTCGAAAACTATTCAATGTAAAGGGTATTCTGGGGTGGGAAGATTTTCTTGAAAACCTTAGTGTCACATCTCTGGAAGATACTGAACCTAAATGCCAAGTTTGGTGTTTATGTGACTCTTTCTGAGTTATGCTGCTCACAGACAGATACACACACAGGGACATGTTTCAAAAAATGCTTTTTTGGACTCAGGGGGCCTCAAAATATATAATTCCGGTGAAATCTCGGTATCGAATTTTTGGGTAGAATACAATACTTCCCCTAATTACTATACGTAGTAGAGAAAGTAAAAATGTTTCTATTGCGTTAATGAAGCTGAAGTGGTATATTTGTTATTTGTTGATTAGCTAGTTGTTAGTTGGAAGATGCTTCATGTTTATATGCCCCATGTATGGAAGCCAATTTGTCGTAGTCACTGCGTGTTATCCTATTGCTGGGCCCCTGTTATTGTTTTATTATTTTGCATTTTGGGTTCATTGTGCTCCGGCTAGCTATTATTTCTCGGTCAAGCACATCTCTTGCACAGGGTGTGTAAGCGGAAACGATTTTGTTACTCAAAGATAACACTGATAAAAGAATTTATTTTTACACTTTTATTACCGTCACAATTAAGTTCACATATTGATTCGTGATACACACCAAACTGAAACTGTTATATTTTCTAATATCACTATAATCACTTATTTACTGCACATTATTAATTCGGGTGTTTCACATTTATAACAAACTTTAAGACGCGAGAGATTCTGTAGAATTGCGACGTGTACTTTATGTATGCTACTTTATGTAGCGACGTGTAACCCGCGAACGATTCTGATGAACTAACTGTGCGACGTATAATGCGTGAATGCTTCTGTTGGACTGACGAAATCTTCCTCTGACTTTAGCTTTTTATACTCCCACACCCCGATATGCCTAAAGATTATAACCGAGCTGCTATTGGTTATTAAAACGCGCCAACATTAGCGTCTATTTTTATATCCAATCAAAAATTACGAAAACATATGCTCTAGGGAAAATATTCCCGCTATTTCTAAGAAAAACGCGCCAATCTGACGTCATTTGTTCGTCTCTTCTAATTAATATTCAACTCACCCCCTCGCACATTGTTATCCGCTCCTATTGTCAGTTTCAGTGAGGCCGTGTAAACTTATAACGTTGCATAACGTTCTGATTCGGTTTAACTAGGATTCCTATACGTCTAGGAACAGCCCATCTGTAGCAGAGATTATAGAAAACGCTTCAGGTTTTCTATAATGGTAAAACTTTGCCATATACTTTAATTATCAGCAACCGTGTCCACGAAAGCTTGTGCTATAAACAAATGTTTCCCCACTATCTTTTCGAAAGAGCGCCTCTCCCCGCGGCTGAGGCATTTGGGTTTAGCGTTTCGTGGCGTGTAGCACTGAGAGTTCAAGGTCCGCCTCGATTGCATGTATATGTATGTAGGATTAATCAACAGTAGCAGGAATCATATAAAGATAACAGACAATAGCAAACATTATGGCACAATGCATAAATAAAGAACCAAATGTTCACTGAGCGGGCACATGGATACATTGCTCGGCCGCCTCCAGTTGGAAGTAGTTGTTACACGGTTTTAAGGACAGTTTTTCAGCACATTTTTCATGCACACAGACAGATAGCGAGTTTTCATATTAATATTTTACAGGATTCAGAAGGGAAGTGTGCCAATTTCTCTATTATTTCTATAAAGTCCATAAACAATATTGGTCACTAATATGTTAAGAGATGCTACATTCTGCTTGATTTAGCCTTCAGATCACAAATAATCGAATTTTCCAATGGCAGCGCTAGCTGTTTTTCTTTCTATATATTTTTTCATTTGTTTTCTTTTCGGTTTTAACTATCTGTGACTAAAAATGAGATAACACGTGTTACAGGTCATTTAAGATAAAACCAAAGTTAACCTCCCAAATATCTATTTTTATGGCTTAGGTTAAAAACCGCTCCATGTTAATCTCTCCATTTCCACGGTCTTCCTATACTTCTCTTCTCTCTATACTTCCTATAGATTATACTGTAATGTCTGTATAGAATACTATCTTTTGATTTCCCATCAATTCGTTTTGTAATGAGATGGGATTGGACTGAAATGTGAAGCGGAAGGGAAAGTCCCCTCCAGGAATGAGGATACCGTAGCGACGTCCCACAAGGTGGCAGTCGGAAAGGTAGACCGGGACCTCGCCCCCACACAGGGTATAACGCCCCCCAACTGGCGGTCCTTCAATATCCAGCCGAAGGCCGAGGGACGCAGAAACTTTAGTTTTTCCCTGCCACGCTGCACCGAAACACCATCACCGACACTTCCAACCTTGAAATAGACCAAACGGGGTGAAGGATAAATAAAATGATTAATGCAACGAAATGGAAAGACAGGAAATTTGGGGAATGAAAGAAATCACCGCCGAGAATCGAACCCAGGACCTCCCGATTGCGAGCAACAAACATTGCTGCCTGATACATCCTACTCGGTTTGTACTGAGTTAGTTTATCAACTCTTGATTATTTGGTATTTCATTCTGTTCTGATGTCCTAATTTTACTGTTGATCCACTCCTGGACAGACTTTATTGATCTATAAAGTCTCACCTTACTAGCCTAAATTTTCTGGAGATATTTTCCTTTGGGCTCATGTTTCACTGCTTCTGTGGAACTGTATAGGTCGCGTTACTTATAACAATCTTTTATTACATTTTGTATTTTAGATTCTGCTAGATAATCAACTTTTTTCTGAGATAAAGATATATTAGTACGATAGAATTTACAAATAACTAAACTTAGGTCCTATTCCACCAACGTTAAATCCGCTAAATGAATAACCCGTTATTTTTTCTGAGATAAAGTAATATTAATATGATAACATTTACAAATATGGTAAATTTTAAACCTATTCCACCATTGTTAATCCATTATCGCAGACTCAACTTTACAGAATAGATGCATAGCATATATGTACAGTGATCTACCTTTATCCAACAATTTTGTTTATTAAGAAGCATAGGACTATTTTCTCAATGATACCATCCTTTGATAAAATTTATTAGCATTATTTTTTTAAAAAATGTGATGCGTTATATTCACATGGCTTTCTCTGCCCTCTATCGGTTAGTTGATATAAAATTATTCTTTATAAAGTTTTATTTTCCTATCTACTTCATTTTCAATGAGATATGCTTTTTCGAAAATAAATGCATTGCACCTTTCATTATACACTGCCGTTTGTGAAAATTGCAACACCAAGAACAAAACGCATGAGTTCAATGAATTTAATACCGCAAGTTAGGTACATGGCAAGTAACATATGTATTTGTGTGGCCTTCAGATGCTGCAATTAGAGCAGCTATACGCAGTGACATTGAAACAAAAAGGTTCTCAATAAGTTCCATATTTCCCTCCAGGCAGTTTGCATTTGATCCCATAAATCCGTGACATTGGTTAATGGAGGGCCGTGGCGCACCACATGCCGACCAACCATATCCCAGACATATTCAAAGGGCGACATGTCAGGTGAACGTGCAGGCCAGGGAAGCAATGGTACCCGTCGCTCTTCGAAGAAGGCTTGTACATTCATCGCACTATGTAGCCGGGATTTTCCTGTTGAAATGTGGCCTTTGGAGATCCTGAAACAGGGGAGTACCTCAGGCTCTACAACCACCGTTAGGTACCGGTTGCTGTTCAAAGTGCCCTCAATTCGTAGGAGGCGACACGGTTGTTGTAACCAATGACGCCTCTGGTGTTTGTCCATATTGCCGCTCAACAATGCAGCCCTCCAGGTTGCGCTCACCACGGTACCGTCGGACACGTATGGAGCCATCACTGTAGGACACGTTGAAGTGGGACTCGTCCAGAAAGACTACGTTTTCTCACTCAGCACCCCAATGACGGTGTTCACGTGTCCATTGCAATTGGAGGATCTTGCAATTTCTGGACAATGGAAGCCGACGTAATGTCATGCATGCAACCAGTCCAACCTGCAGCAGACGGCGACGAACCGTTGATGCAGACAGCTTCACGCCTGTTGCAGTTCTCCAGCGTCGAGCCAACGCTGTAGATGAAGCCGTACGGTCCGTAATGGCCATGTGGACAAGATGACGGTCATCTCGTGCTCTGGTCATGTTCTGTGGTTCAGTACCCGCTCTTCGCTGAGTACGGCCTTCATCTATCACTGCTTCCGCACACGCATCACTGTAGTAGCAACATTGCCTGTACGAGCCGAAAAGTCACGGTGTGACAAACCCATTTCCCGGAGAACGATCATTCTGCCCCGTTCGAACTCACTCATACGCCAATATGGCTCCCTTTGACGTCGACGAGGCATACTGGCATTCAAATTTATTGTTTCCACCTTGTTTGACAGCTCTGCACTGACTACACCGGGCGCAACACTGACCTTGTCGGACCGATACGAGAGGACTCTGCTCGGCCTACGTATACCCCATCTCTCTGCAAACCTAATCACAAACGGCAGTGTAGATACAAGGGGAATATGATAGTCAATTTTTTTAGAACTGGACGCTTTATTTTGGCCTTAAAATTCCTTATCCTTTCCATGCCATCACTAGAAACAGCTGAAAATCGACAGGACTTTAAAAAAATGGCTGTGTTAAACAATTCGAACCTGAATAACGGATATCTCCTAAATGGCTGAATAAGTTATTGGAATAAATTGTTTTTTTAAAGAGATCTATATTTGTGTAGTATGTCTTCTTCTACCGCTTAATGTTTACCAGATATATAAGATTATACAACATTCCTTCCGAATGAAGAGATCTTCTAAGACTATTCCCAGAAAATTCAAAATATGCATTTCATTTGTCAAGTAAATATCCTTAATATATGATATTGTAATCAAAATCGTTAGAGCCAGTTTTTTATAAAAACAAAAATTTCGAAAAATGTTCCATGTAAAGAGTAGTTTGAGGTAAGGGGATTTTCTTGAAAATCGCACCTTTGTGTTACATCATTAGAAGGTACTGAACTAATTAAGTTTAGTGTTGATACGACTTTTCGTTTTTGAGTTATGCTGTTCACAGACACAGACAGGGACGTTTTTCTGAAGATGATTTTTTTGTATTCAGAGGGCTTCAAACCAAGTATTTCCGGTGAAATCTCTGTATCGAATTTTTTAATAGAATGCAATACCTTCTCTATCCACTAGGTATGTAGTAGAGAAAGTAAAACTTAACTAACCATTTTCTTAAAACTAAACAGAGATTTCTTTTATCACCCTATAATTTGATTTAGTTGTCATTTGTTTTATTTGCATCAGAAAATACCACTCACAGAAAATATGTTCAAAGCAAAACTGGAGAAAAAAACTGGCATATATTTGTTAAGAAGGAAATCACATGACATTAACATATAGAACATGCAATATTTAACTGTAGTGCTAATTTGTGGAGGAAGTTCTAATTTATAAGACAGCGTAGAAAATTAAGGGGACAAGGTAGTCTGAACACACCTTACACCTTACACCTTAAGTGTGTTAAATTACCACTGCTCTTAAAGTTCTCAATGGTTTTTACTGAATGTTTTATGAATTATTCTATAAATCATGACAATTATCTAAAGTGGTTATTTGCATTGGTAGCATATATAGTTTAGTCCGTAAACATTATTTCATTCAGCAGAAAAATAATAAGATCTACTCTTAAAACGTGAATTCATGTACCTTTTTTCTCTGATACTACTTGCAATACAGAATCACACTTTTGCATGCTTCTTCTTAGTATAAGCAGCTATTTCCTGAAGCTCAATTATTTAGTTATGCATATCAGTTCACTAAAAAGTGAAGAAGGAAGTATTTGCAAAGTCAAAAAAGTAAAAATGTGGAAAATTTGCAATGTTGTGGCTTTCTTAATATCACTGATATACATCACAAAATTATGATTGTGATTCACAAAGTTAAACTACGTGTTGTATGCATGTAGTGAAAATTTCAGCTCTCTATCTGTGATAAAAAGGTAATTATTCAAAAACATTGTTTTGAGAAAACTGTATTTAAAGTTTGAACATTAAAATTGTGACACACTTCAGTATATTCCAGGTTCATAATCTTCTGCACCTTCATTCCTGGACTGCTTCAGCTTTTCTGATTGCCTTCTCTTGGTCCTGGACTCTTTTGTTAATTGCTGAACTGCTCTTTGGGTATGATATATACAGTCGTTCGTTGTTGAAAAATAAAAAATGTTCTAAAAAGGAGTGTTTGATGACAGCTTTAAAGGAATGCAGACTATCATTTAAATGGTACTTAAATATCTTAAAAACCTCTTAACCCCCAAAAAGCATATATTTTCCGAAACTGGATATAATAGAGATTTTTAGTGCCTAAAACAAAAAAATGTTATTTTTGACCATTTCAGAGTACCTTGTGCACTTAAGAATTTAATTTTTGGGTAATTTTAGTCATTTGGTCTCCCCTTAATAATTTACTTTCTTCCTCTTCTTCTTCTACAAGATATAGGCCTGTCAACTGTTCAATCCTTAATTAAATATATCACTCCATCTTGTTCTTCCTACTTGCCAGTATACTCTAGGTGTACCAGGTGGCCCAACCGCGCCGTATTTCAAGTGTGTACATGACCTTTATTGCGTTAAAGACGTTGCAGAACTCAACGGGGCAATTTCAAGTAAACACAAGCCAGTGGGGAATTGGCAAATTAGCGTGAGCGAGCTTCTTTTTTTTTCTTTCTTTCTTCATTTATACACAGCCTTTAGCTACAATGGTCTTATCGGCTGCATTTCTTTTGGAACATATTATTGTTTATATGCAATGTCGTTAACCCGTACTCACTTGTCTTTGGGTTTCTAGTAAACTTTGGGCCTTAATCATTAGAGGACACACACATTCTACTCGCATTCTTAATTTAAGACTCCGGGGAGAATAGGGAATAACATTGGCTAGAGACAAATTCACACTCACAGCCGGGAACCAAACCCGGGAACCTCGCACAGCAGACGAGTTACGGTCCAGTCGAGCTTTGTTCTAATCCTCTTGCTTACCAGCAAAGACAATGAACGGATCGGTCTCATTGAGAGGCACTTCCTAGGCTTGCAATAGAGTACACAGTCCGTGATGATAGACAATAACAGACCTTTGCACTGGAGCGTACTGTCCGTGATGATAAACAAAAACAGACCGAAAAGGCCTTGAAACATTTTCCACTTAAGTGATACAGGATTTAATTTCGAGGAAATAAACTGACTTTTTAGACCAATAAATGATTAAAGTGTCTCTATTTGACCTATCCATATCTGCCCGTAACTATTCTCTTAATTGTGTCTACGCAGTTCTTGTCTAACATCACGGATTATAAGCAACAAACATGGGAGCACACAGTGTTTCACTGCCATTTGCTTGCTATTATAAATGCTATTGTTCCTAGTATTATTACCATCATATAGCGGTGCTGTTATGCTGAATAGATGTTCGAAATTTTGCCCTTGTGATTTATACGATGTACCAATCGTCTTTGTATATCCATATGGGCGTTTCTGGAAACCGCTGTAGTGCTGGTGGTGGTGGTGGTGGTGGTGCTGTTTAGGGCGCTAATGCGCCAGTGCCCCACTGAGCTGTGTTTACGGAAGTGCCCCGCTGAGTTCTGCAAGCATTTTAACGCATGTTGGGCCACCAGGTGTAATTTAATAAAATGTTGGGTATTCGTTCCTCTTCCGTCTTTTATATCAGCAAAGTTAGTTTTATTTTCGTTGATTTTTTCATTGAAGCTGTATATATTAAGTGCTTGTGAAGTTATGCATTTCTATATGTAAATCCTGATACTACTCTTAGCAATGTTTCTTTTAATGAACTCACATTCGTGATTTTTGCATATTATTAAACCATCTACATACCACAATGAATTTTTATAAACATTTTCCTTAGATTAATCCACATTATCACGTGAAAAGTAAATTAATTATTTGCAGAATATACTTCACAAATAATATCCTTCAAGAATTATAAACCTAGGTACAGTCGAGTACATGGAATTTTACCGATATATTGCTCAGTGTTTACGTTGGTAAGGAAATAATAAACCACCCAGCCACTCCCAACTCTTACCCCATACCCAGTTCTAGAACTCCACATAATGTTTGTCTCACCCCACCTTTTTCCTTCGCTCTTGAACCTGAAACCGAGCCGTGTTCACAGGTTAACGATTGAGTGACAGACTTTTTACATCAAACCAATTCGAGAGAGACTCCCCCAAGGGATGGTGTGGACGTCTTTTCGAAACATATCTTGTGGCTACCCAGGTAAAATGTTTCCGTTCTGCTTCCCTTTTGCCGGTCACCTAGGCCTGATCTTTGTTCACAGGTTTAACGTGTGTGTGTTGGGCTTGAATTCAAATCAATAAGAAATTGTATAACACAGATGATAAGGATATTCTGCCAACATTAAATAAACAAAACACTATGAAAGCAGGAGCCACGACACATTTCTCGATTATAAATGCCCACGCAAATAGAGCTGCAGGTTCCTTTTAATTTCAAAACCTGGTATCTGTAGGTGTAATGTGGTGCCAACATTACATTTTCGTTTCCTGTACGTTTAAACGCAATGAACGCGTTAGCTATGGGTCAAAGTTCATAGAGCAGCAGAAAGGCCAAAGGTGCATAGATAACAGTGTGGCAAGTCTAAAACAGGAAACGTGCCCCTAATGCAGCGCTCCTGTGTTCCATCTTCTCCGGAAAAGAGCTACCTCCCATAAACCTACTAACTTCGGCATTTCACTTGACGACGCCCCCTCATCTCTTTTGTCCAAAAATGAGACCCCGCCTGCTGCTTATCTACATCGGTTTTCTTTCTCACAGGAAGGTGAACAATTGTAACATATCGACCTTCTGTTGAGTGCAGAAGCTGAAGTTCGCTCAGCAACGAAAACTTGTACCCACGACAAGCGGAAGATTATAATGATGATACAGCCTCATCCTTCATTTCAAAGTTGCTTTGTACTGCCTGGTTTCTAACATTGTGCCCTTACTAGCGTAGATCGCATACACAATGAACTGGTTACGCACCTCGAATAACTTATAACACTACCTCCTGGTGTTATTGCGCTTAATGCACAGATATTTTCTCTCTTTCCTTCTTCCATCTCTCTCCCCCTCTCTTTCTTAATGATGCCTTTTTAGTACAGGTCATATCATGTCATTATGCAACCATAATAGCAATAAAATTCTGGTGTGTTACACTCACATGACTTTCTCTACGCTTGTACAAACTATTTTTACAAACGCTTATTCTCCATATGCTTCATGTTAATCGAGATATCGAGATGTTAATCTTATTGCTAATTTTCTTGTAGATGCAAGGGGAATTGGTAGCCTTTAAGCAATAGTCAAATGTTTTAAGAGCTGGTTGCTATGTGGAGTATTCCATTCTCTTTGCATTAGCAGGAGAAAAAATGAATAACGAATTCCCATTTGAGAAAAAGTATAAGTATAAGAATAGCAAGCAATATCTCGAAAATGGTTCACTCAACAACAAAAATGTATATGACAGAAATTGTGTATTTTAACGCGATCCGCATTTTTTGGGTAGTAAAATTTTGTCTGTCTCTTATTGTTTACCAGTTATGCAAAAGTCGTTCACAATGAAGAATACTTTTGGAGACATTCCCAGAAAATTCGTGATATACATTTCATTTGTCATGAAAGTATCTTAAATATATGATATTTTAATCAAAGTCGTTAGAGCCATTTTTGAGAAAATTACAATTTTCAAAAAATGTTCCATGTAAAGGGTAATTTGAGGTGGGGGATTTTCTTGTCGTATCTCTGGAAGATACTGAAGCTAAATATCAAGTTTGGTGTTTATCCGACTGTTCGTTTCTGAGTTATGCTGTTGTCTGACACACAGACACACGCACGGACATGTTTCCAAAAATGATTTTTTTTATTCAAGGCGCCTCAAAACATGTATTTCTCGTGAAATCTCGGTATCGAATTTTTGGGTGGAATGCAATGCTTCCCCTACTTACTATACGTAGTAGAGAAAGTAAAAATAAGTATGTTATGTCTAAACTATGCTACTATTGTAAAAATAAATCCTTCGAAAACTAATGGCACATCGAGGAAAATACCCAGTAAGGTAAAAAATGATTATTGAAACAGCTCTCGAATTTCAACTATTTGGGCTGTAAGTAAGCTCCCCGTAAGGGAGAGGGGTTCCGACCCCATCAGCTGCCATGGTGTGGGTTTTGCGGACCCTGAGCACTCGTGGTACTTCTAACGTTACTAGATGCATGCTAGGACAAACGTCCGAGCCCCAGTCCTATGGGTGTCGTTTGGATTGGGTTGGACTCGGCGAAGTAGTAACTCCCGATATCCATTGGAGATTGGGGACGTCTGGGCGGTTTTCCGTTTCGGCGGAGTTGTGAGACGCCTGGGTCCTCCGGTACCTCTCTGTTTGCGTGGGTATACAGTTGCTAGATTGCTGTCGGTCCAACCGAGGTTCTCGGTATTCTTCCCTTTTGGGGTTGACGCGCGTAGATGACGTATCCACTTCCACCCTGTAATGGCAGGGCCAGATTGGCAACCAGATGCCGGCACAAAGGAAAGGCTCTCTCGGGATAGTAGTGTCACTCGGCTGACGCCCAGCTCCAGGTTCACGTGAGGGCATGGTCCCTGATGCTTCATGTGGAGTAAGCTTTGATTTAGAATAGGATTTATAAAACATGGACAAGTTTCAGTAAATATACGGAACCATAGCAAGAACTTTGATTAATAAGGGAAGGAAAGAAAGGAAATTGAAATTTTATAAAATCATGACAGTTCCAGCATTAGTGTATGGAAGTGAGTCCTGGGTAGTAAAATAAATAGACAAAAGTAAAATACAGGGACAGAAATGAGAGTTTTAAGATGAGTTAAAGAATGCACCAGCCGAGATTTAATGCAAAACTTCGTGAGGAATTAGGCACGTACGATAAATTATCATATAAATTACATGCTAAAGTAGAAGAAAGTAAACAGGATTGGAAGAATATATGAAGAGAATGCGAAGAAAGAATACCATTTTAATAAGAAGATTCAATCCTCGTGGAAGAAGATGGGATTAGTTGTTGGAATGCGAAGACGGATTGCCTAATCTCTGAAGCGAAGCAGAAGAAATACTGTGATTCTACTGTCCGCGTGGGTATCTCGATTATCAGGAAGCGGAAGAGGATTTGGGCACTTACGCGCACATGAAGGCCGATTGCGACTTCTGCGAGGTAAAGGTGACCAGAACTGGGGTGGCAGGATCGGATGCAGGCCGAGTCCATAACATCTTCAGATATCACATCCTAAAGCTGACAGGACTCCCCCTCACCATACAGGTTCATCTCTCCTCACGAAGAAGTCTCTCTGAGACAACATCACTCATCGAAGGCCAGGGCAGGCAGTACCTCAAAGCAAACCCTATAACCACAACTTCGCCGACTGCCCTTTCGCCTGATCCTTCTACCCTAATGCGTTTAAACTGCTGGCCCGGACGCGGAATCTTTATAGTCATCAGTTCCATCGGTTTGTATTTTGTGAAAGCTGAGCAATACTTATGCTATTAATACCAATAGGCTAAAGGGAAAGTAAAAAGGTTTAAAATTTCAACTATTGCGATTATAAACGTAACTCAAGTATTCCGTTAATCTTTCATTGCGAAAATATATTTTCTTAAACGCTATACAGTTTTTATATAATTTGGAACATTAACATGGTGTGGAGTTAAAGAACTCTGAATTGTAACATCAGTCGAAGTTTCGTGTGCTTGTTTGTTCGTGAAATTAGGGGATTTTTCGCCTGTAATTAATGATCATGGAAATTTAGGGAACTTACGGAGGATTCAGCATAAATAAATTCACAATTTTACAACAATTTCATAAAGAAATATAAGGGGGTACATGAAATTAATGCAATGCCTTAATGAGATTTAAGAAGCCAATAAAGGACTAATTACAGGTATTAAATTTCAGATAGATTGTATGTTATTTTATGTAATCTAAGCATTATACCAGGTGCCCTAAATGCGCCGTTTAGTAGTAATACTACTCCAAGGGTTCTCAGAAACGACCATATGGTTGTATCAATCAATCAACACGGTCATAATTTCGAATATCTATTCAGTGAGCGAAGCCAGCATAACAGTACCGTTAGATGATGATGATAACAACAAGAAGCTAAAAAGTGGCAGTGAAACACTGCATTCTCTATATCTGCTACAGTATTCCGTAATGTTACAAATAACACCGTAATCACTATCAAAAAAGCATCTATGAGCATATATCGAATACGTTGAATAAAGATATTTTAATTATTTGTCAGCTTAAAAACTGAGTTTATTCTCACGAAAATAGTCTGTATAACTGAAGTGGAAAACATTCTAAAACCTCTTCGGTCTATTTTTTTCATAACATCACTCTAGCAAGGGTCTGGTTTTGTCTATCATCACTCTATTGTAAGCCTGGGAAGTGCCACTCAAGCGCGATTCGCTCATCGTCTTTTGCTGATGATTGAGAGGAGTAGGACGAAGATCGTTCACACTGATACGCTAGTTTTCCCACTTACATACTTGCAATAATTGCCTCGTTGAGTTCTCCAATTTCTTAATGCGCGGAGGGATATCTACACACGTGAAATACGGAGCGATTGGACCGCCTAGTATACAGGTTCTAACTGTATTCAGTGTCGTGCATAATTGGCTCATTATAGCATTCGTTCTTATAATACCAATGACGTAATGTAGGTATTCCAAGTTGCCTATGAAAGAGATGGTGAATCCATTTTAAGATATTATTTTCTCTGAGTAAAGAATATTTAAAAACCTGTGTATATTATTTAATATAGAACAAACAAGATCTGAATTTATAAATTATTACTTACCACGCTGTTTAATAATAGGCTACGTCATAGTCGCTCACTTCGCTCCCAAGAAGAGTTATCTGTTTATTGCTTCAAACAAGTCAGATAATAACAAATGAAATGCAGGGAGAGAAGCTAGCGCCTCATTTTCGAACATATGAAGACGCTCTCAGTTATATCAGGCATGGATGCCGAATTGTTTCATATTTTATTTCTGACAATTTAAGAAATGTTGTATCCCTCGTATTAGAAGATGTAACACTTAATCGATTTGTTATTTTTATTTATTTATTTGTTTTGTTTTAATGTTTGTATTGTCAATAATTGTTTTCTTCGGATAAACTTAATATAAAACCCGTGAAAATTGTCCCACAAACATTCAGTCGCGCCATAACTATCAAATTTATCCAATTGTTGCGTAGATTACTATTCTGAAAGAAGTACATCAGTGAAATACAAAATGGTGCTGGCGCAAAAGCGTAAACTTTTAAACACGGTTCTGCATCCACTCGCAGCGGATAGATGCCGTCAGCAGCTTCTTTCCATATCCATAATTTTTGTAAAACATCCGGAGTAATTTTTCATCTCGCGGAAAATTAAAAGTGCATATTTCTTAAATCTCAATATCCGAGTCATAAGGGTATTGCTATCACTCCGTATTACCAAACCAGGGGAACGCGCAGTTTCATTAACACAAAGCGAGAATTTGAATTTCCCTATGGTGAAGGCACATTCATACCAATTCCCAGAAAACCCGTCTCTTAGAACATCTAAGATGCAAGGAAACGGCAGAATTTCTGTTCGTTCTATTGATTCCTTCGTACTCCTTTATTTCAAATTTCATCTGCATTACAAAAAAATAAAAAGTAAATAATCGTCTTAGAGTATTTCGTTTGAATTAAACTTTCAGTATAAATTTATCTCATTAACAGTTTTATTTCATAGCTCCTCTCTACAAGATCTGAAACTTAAAGCCGTGAACTAATGGATATTAGTGCATCTATCCTCTTAGTGCTACATTGACTAAGTATTTATCTTTTCTCGAGAGAATTAGTGGTGTTACAAAATCAAGATTTGTTTTGTAACCAAATTTTATATGTATGCTAATGTATAATCAATATAAATTTAGCACCGGAACAAAAGTAAGATTGTTTTTTTATTTTTACAGCTCTTTGTGACCACTACTTAATAAAAAAGTTCCTTTATTGCCAGGTCTTGATACCTACACTGGTAATAAACTTTTATTCTACTCCATTAAGTTCATTTGCTATGCTTATAAATAGCATTGAATTTTTATAGTCACTTAGTGCAGTATTTTCTTTCAAAATTTACAGGGTGATTTATGAAGAACTGGCACATTTATTTCTTTGTTTCAAAACGAGTTATGCTAGCGACAACTTATTATACCTGAAATACAGAGGAATTTTGGAGATTATCTACCTCTATAGCAAATGTTGAAAATGTCCTCCATCCTGCATAAGGCACAACTCAACATGTCGTTCCATGTTACAGGCCACCCTGTTGTCAATAGCTTGAATCTCCTGTGTAATGTTGTGCTTCAGATCGTCTAATGTCTGGGAAGGTGTGGCATAAACCCTGTCTTTTAAGTAACCCCATAGAAAGAAGTCCAACGATGGCCTCCAGTTCTTGAAAATTATCCGGTCGTCAAAGAAACTTGCAAGTGCCATGGATTCATTTGATATATGGCATGTAGCACCGTCCTGCTGAAAATATTCTTGACTCAGCTCTATATCATCTCGTTGCTCAGCAAACTCCATGAAAATACATCAGTACTCTGCAATGTTCACATTGTTTAAAAAAATTGGTCCCACTATTCTCATTGCGTATATTGCACACCAAACTCGATTTTAACCAGGTGCATAGGTGCTTCATGAATAACATGTAGGTTTTCGCTGGCCCAGTAGCGTGAGATATTTGAGTTCACATAGCCCGATAGATGGAGCCATGCTTCATCTGTGAACCATGTGATGGACAAGATGGCAGGATTTTGCACAATGAACGCCTGTAACCAACGACAATAATTCAGTCGTCCATCCTTAGCTGGTTCCTGTAACTGATGGACAACCGTAATCCTATACGGCTTTAGGCCTGCACTTTTCGCAGCTCTCTGACACATTGAGTAGCTGTACCCTGTCTCCTACGACAAATGTCTTAATGATATTTTGGGTGACTGATCCAGTCGTGCTCTTACCTCAACAACAGCCGTGGGAAGCTGTTTTGCCTTTTTCACTCACCAGAGATCCAGTTGTTTCCAATTTGTTTACCAGTCCCAGTATTGTGTTTCTTTGGGAAGGATACCGAACACCAAATTCTCTCAGGTATGCTCTTTGAGTAGCTGTAATTGAATTCGTAATCCAGTATTGCTTTACAAGAAAGAGTCGTTCATTTAATGTGTACTCCATTTTCATGTTGACTATAACAAAATCTCAAAAACAGTTCCCGACAATAAAACTAATAATTACGAATAAAACATGAACATTTGCAAATTTAGTGACAGGCAATCGAAACTCCAGAACTTTCTGCTTAATATGGTGCTAAAATTGGACCATTGAGTGAATTTCGAATAAAATAATTAAAGAAAGAAATGTGTCAATTCTTCATAAATCACCCCGAATTTAAATGTCGAAACAGAAGTTTATCAGAAAACTGTAATATACGTTCATTTAATAATCTCTTTAACTCCTCAAAATACAGAAACCGTAGTCATGTTGTTTATACCAGAATGGCTGTTTTATAAAAAGCATTTCCATAACAAACGATAAAACTCAAAGCCTTATAGTTCATATGGTTTGACGCTGATTAGTCAAAATCCGGAGTATATGTTTAATTTGTGTAGAATTATTTTAGATAATTTAAGGATTGGATAAGATTAGGTAAAGGAGGGGACGCTTAGCACCTCGACCCCCGAGAGATCTTTTGTGCCCACACCCCCGGGAAGAATGAATGAGGTCAAGGGACAGCAGGAGACGTATGGGCTACATAGCAGCCGGTGAAATTCGACAGAACGCATGTTTCTCTTACAGTTCCAGGCTTGACCACCCGGCGGCCACGGGAGGGTCCCTCGGAGACATCCCTCTAATGAGACCCGGAACACGACCCAGCAGTGGAGATTCGATAGGCTTCTCTCTAGCAGGGCCGAGAAGTAGTTCCAAATCGCAAGCCTCTTAGCCATCAGCCCGACACCGACCGAACCACAGCCTCGAACACTATGAAAGGGAAATGAAATGGGAGGATGTGGGGCAAGGAGGAAATCCGTGGTAGAATACACCACTCCAGCATTCGCCGTTGTCACCCAGAGAAAATCACGAAAAATTCATGAGCCAGAATGTGCGGCCACGGGAATTGAAGCCAGGACTTCTCACGTTACCACGGATCCATCTCATTCGTTTATATTTGCATGCTTAAGTACAATCAATATAAACTAAGTACCGGATCAAAAGGTAGAATATTTTCCTTTTTATAACCCTTTTCGACCAAAAATTGATCAAAGACTTGCTTTATTTCCAATTTTGATACCTTCACTCACAATAAAATGTTATTTTGCTTTGTTAGCTTCATTGCTATGGTTGAAAGCGGCACTGAAGTTTTCTGGGCACTTCCTGCAGTATTTTCTTTTAAAAAGGTATTTAAATAGAAGAAAATATATTTATTGGAAAACGTAACATATTACTCGTTTAATAGTAATGCTAATGTCTCAAAAATTAGATACAGTGGTCATAGCATTTATATCAGAGTGGCTGACTGTATTAACAAAGAATTCCAATACCAAGCGGTAAATCCCAGAGACTTCTATTTCATATGGTTTGAAGCTGATTACGTCAAAAATAGTAGTTGATATTTAATAAATGAAGATGTACTTTAAATAAGTTTAAAAATTAGTTTCTAGTGTGTATATCAGAGTCAGCAAATGGATTTTTCCAATTTATGTTTTGAAAAATGAAAAAAGCTCACATTTTAGCCTTCCGAAGCCCCTAAATAAATATTTATTAATTACGTGTTATGGTTACATATAAAGCATACCAATTAAGAATACTGGAAGAGTTGACATAGCTCAGTCGGTAGAGCACCTACCTGCTGTGCAAGGGATCCCGGATTCCTTTCCCGGCTGGGGGTGGGAATTTTCTCTAGACAACATTGCTTTCTATCCTCCCCAGAGTCTGCAAGTATGAATGCGCATGTGATCTAATGTAGAAAACCCAGAAATCCGATAATAGATTATACAAGACGATAGGCCATATGTTCCAAAAGTACGAAGCATGTTTGTAAAGTAAGTGCGGATAATTTTTTAAAAAACAACAGAATGTTACTTTCCAAATATTTTATTATCATTCATTACCTTACACTACTTATCCACAGTCACCCGTTAGTCAAGCATTTGTCGTAACGGGAATTCAGGTTTTGTATGCCTTCGTCAAAAAACGATGCCGCCTGAGAGGAAAGCAACTCTGCACTTCTTATTTCACAACACCATCGTCGTTGAAATTTTTTCCACCAAGGTAGGGGGAGTGGTCGAATTGTTCCCAATCAAATGATGCAATCAGATCTTCAGTTTGTTTGACTATGTGTGGTAGGGCATTGTCAGTCATTATTGTTTCCCCATAAACCTCACACAGTTAGCGATGAATGTTTGATAGCGAAATATTTTTCACATTCAAGAAACAAATCAGTGATATGACTTCACGGTTGGCGGGTCTTTCGATTGTTTTGAACATTTCAAAATGCTCTAACAACAGGAAAACACAAAGTGACAATCGCTCACTGCTGCGACGTGGTTTTTAATGAATGGAGGAACTAATCGCGCATGCTCAAAATCGCGACTGCAGCACTGCAACGACAAAATATCAAAACGGTGTTTAATTTAAAAACTTGCCTGGTAAAACGTCACCGATATGACCATTGCAGCTAAAGGCGGGAACAAATGGAACAATAAAAGAACTCTAGTAAACACTAAATAGATCATTAACAAAATATTTCAAATAAAACCTTCGTAAATGGAGAAAAGATTCTATCTAAAGTTGGATGATTAGAAATCAGTTACAATTTATAAATTTGGGATCTTTCTAACGAGTAAAATAAAAATTAAGCCATAAATTAGTTTTAACAAAATTGAACTCTTTTTAATGTAAAGCAACATTATTATCCACACATATCAATTACTTTTGCAGGATCCAATCTCGTTAATTACTATATGCAAAGCTCCCCATTTCTTAGACTTTAGTCGTTTACTGACACTAAACGTTCACTGACTTATTACTCTTTTTCTTCGTAAGCCTACAACAGAAACGAAATAATCATACATAATTTGTAATTAACCTTCTTGACTTTTCATTCAAAAGGGACTAAAAGCTAAAGAGTTCAAAACACTAAATAGGCCTCTAAAGAATTTTTACTTTCTCCACTACGTATAGCAAGTAGGGGAAGTATTGTATTCCACCCAAAAATTCGATACCGAGGTTTCACCGGAAATATATGTTTTGAGACCCCCTGAATCCAAAAAAAGCAATTTTGGAAACATGTCCGTGTGTGTGTGTGTGTCTGTGAGTAGCATAACTCAGAAACGAACAGTCGGATAAACACCAAACTTGGTATTTAGGTTCAGTATCTTCCAAAGATGCGACAAAAAGGTTTTCAAGAAAATCACCACACCCCAGATTACCCTTTACATGGAACATTTTTCGAAAATTTTAATTTTCTCAAAAATGGCTCTAACGATTTTTATTAAAATATCATATGTTTAAGATATTTTCATGATAAATAAAATGTATATCTTGAATTTTCTGGAAATGTCTCCAAAAGTATTCTTCATTGTGAAGGACTTTTGCATAACTGCTAACCATAAGAGATAGACAAAATTTTACTACACAAAGAATGTAGATCGCGTTAAACTACACATTTTATGTTATATACATTTCTGTGGAGTGAACCATTTTTGAGATATGGCTTGTTATTCCCTTAAATTTTCCAATACTTTTTCTCAAATGGGAATTCGCTATTCATTTTTTTTTTGTCTTGGATATGCAAAGAGTATTAATATGTGGCAAAGAGAATGGTGCTGCACATAGCAACCAGCTATTAAGAGATGTGTCTATGCTTAAAGGCTACTGTATTTCTATATTGCCCTTGCAAATACAAAACAAGGGGAACATAGTGCGCCTTAAGCGAGTCAAATATTTTTAGAACTGGTCGCTATGTGTAAAATTTAATTCTCTTTGCATGTCAAAAGATCGCTTCTGCAAATGTTTATCTCGATTAAAATGAAATAGCTGGAGAATAAGAGTTTGTAAAAATAGTTTGTACAAGAGTAGAGAAAGTCATGTGAGTGTAACACATCATATTTTTTCTTTATCTCTACACTTACCTAGAGTTCCACACCCAAAAATTCTATACCTATATTTCACCGGAAATGCATGTTTGAGATCCCTGAATCCGCATAAAGCATTTTTAGAAAAATATCCGTGTGTGTGTGTGTGTGTGTGTGTGTGTGAACAACATAACAAAAAGTCGGATAAATACCAAACTTGGTATGTACTTTGATTTAGTATCTTCCAAAGTAGAAGGTTAAAGAAAATCCATCCATCCCAAACTTCACTATATATGGAACATTTTTCAAAATGTTTTATTTTCTAAAAAAATGCTCTAACGCAGTCGATTAAAATTCATACATGAAAGGCATTTGCATGGCAAATAAAATATATATATTGAATTTTCTGCAAATAACTTATGAAATCCTCTTCATTGAGAAAGAATTTTGTATAATCTTATGTAACTGTTAAACTTTAAGTGATAAATAAAACGTACTACATAAAAAATATAGATCCCTATAAAACACACGATTTATTTCATTGCCTTTTTTGTGGTGTAAGCCATTTCTCAGATATCTGTTATTAAAGCTTCGAATTCTTCAATACTTGTCCATTCTCTTAAATCCTGTCGTCATTCAGTTGTTTCTCGCGAAACAGTACTGGAAACAGTATGAAATTTTAAGGTAGCGTATAACGTCTAGTTCTTAAGCATTCGACTACCGCTGTTTCCTTTGTATCTATAACGAAATGGGAATGTATCTATTTTTGCAAATTTATTTGAATTAAAATGTACTAGATAGAAAAAATAAGCTTTCGTAGGAATATAAGAAAGTTATGTAAATACAACACATCAGATTTTCTGAAACTGTGCTGTTTCTGTGATTGTTTATATGAACAGTGTCAGCTGTATAGCAGCTCGGAGTGGGGCCAGATGGATCTTAACCAAATCCATGAGCTACAACGTGAAGCATTTAATTCTGTTTAAACACAATTCTAATACATACTGGTTTAATTCATCTTCTTAGCTTATTTATTTCGTTGGAAATATTTAAATTTATTTTCATTTTTAGTTCACGTGACAAAACTGCTATTTTCATGTAATTCAATTCAACATAAGCTTATTGTCTGCCATAATTTAAAATAAGTTGAAGAAATTAGTCAATGCATTTTAGGTACATTTTAGACACTTAATGAGTTACACCGATTAATGGTAAAAGCTACAGGTAGTTCATGAGGTATTAAAATCTTATTATTCACTAAAAACAGATTTTCTGTATGTAAAAGATAACCTAAAACATTTATGTAAACTGTAGACCTTCGTTGCTTTTGTTTATACATTCAAATTTTCTGTGTAGTTTTACTTCTTCCTTACATTTATAGAATTTCCTTTATTGAGTTTACAGTATCATTTACGTTTAATTTATTTCTTAAATTTATTTTTAATCATATCACTTAAAAATCCCATCAACATTCCTTAATAGTCTTATCTCTGCTGATCTCGGTCTACTTATTTTTATTCACCTCCTTCAGAATCCAGTTTTTGCATTATATATAAATGAGATAATGGCCACCGTAAGCTTTAATTAGGGCCTATATTTTCAGAGGATCTGAGGCACAGGCATTTGGTGATTCCACGCCCAAATTTGTCATCTACCGATTTCTTCCTCTGGGATAGGTGAAGAATTTTATATGTACACAGTAAGTCATAGATATTTATAATTGCAGAGAAGTTAGATCACCCTCCCCCCAAAATGAACTGTGTCACTGTAAGAATTATTCAATTATTGTAACATGTACGTAATGTTGGGCCCGTTAAAGTCTAGTCCAAGAAAAATACATATAAAATGCAACTATACACAGAAAAATGAACAGACGGTTCCATTATTACTGCCTTTTTACTTTCTCTACTACGTATAGTAAGTAGGGGAAGTATTGTATTCCACCCAAAATTTCGATACCGAGATTTCACCGAAAATACATGTTTTGAGACCCCCTGAATCCAAAAAAAGCATTTTTGGAAACATGTCCGTGTGTGTGTCTGTGTGTCTGCCTGTCTGTGTGTGTGTGTGTGTGTGTGTGTGTGTGTGTGTCTGTGTGTGTCTGTGAACAGCATAACTCAGAAACGAACAGTCGGATAAACACCAAACTTGGTATTTGGGTTCAGTATCTTCCAAGAATGCGACACGAAGGTTTTCAAGAAAATCCCCCTACCCCAGAGTACCCTTTACATGGAAGATTTTTCGAAAATTTTAATTTTTTCAAAAATGGCTCTAACGATTTTGATTTAAATATCATATGTTTAAGATATTTTTATGACAAATAAAATGTATATCTTGAATTTTCTGGGAATGTCTCCAAAAGTATTCTTTATTGTGAACGACTTTTGCATAACTGGTAAACCATAAGAGATAGACAAAATTTTACTACACAAAAAATGTAGATCGCATTAAAATACACAATTTATGTCATATACATTTTTTTTGTTGAGTGAACCATTTTCGAGATATTGCTTGTTATTCCCTTAAATTTTTCAATACTTATTTTCTCAAATGGGAATTCGTTATTCATTTTTTTGTCTTGGATATGCAAAGAGTTATAATCTGAGGCAAAGGGAATGGTGCTGCACCTAGCAACCAGCTATTAAGAGATATGTATGTGCTTAAAGGCTACTGTTTTTCTATATTGCCCTTGTAAATATATTTTCCCCTACATCTACAAGAAAATTAGCAATAAGATAGAGTTTGCAAATGTTTATCTCGATTAACATGAACTAGATGGAGAATAAGCGTTTGTAAAAATACTTTTACAAGAGTAGAGAAAGTCATGTGAGTGTAACACATCAGATTTTTATTAAATTGACCTAATTGATTTCCTAATTAAAATGTAATTAATTGACCTAATAGTATTCCAAACTATGAAGCCCGGAACTTAACATACAAAATTATAAGTCGGTATTGCGGTATGTCATCTCAAAACAATTTGAGATCTCCTTGTGGTTTACCGGGAAAAATGCGAATCAGTCGGGGAATTTAATATCCTACCGGCATCTTTCATGGTAGCTCAGTGGTTAGAGCAGCCGGATGGAGACCGCGAGATCCTGGTTCAAATCCCGGCTATGGCGTCGAATTTTTCAGTCGTTTGATTCTACCTTTCCAACTACATATTTTTCTTAAAACACAACATAAGTTAAAATATTAAAATTTGTTTGATATTAATTTTTTCTGGAAAAATAATAAAGTAGGCAACACTAATTTTATAAACAAAAAAAACAAAAAATATCAGCCATATATGAAATTATTAAAAGAGTAAATCTGAGAATATGCTTGATATTAAGAAAAGGCTCTTTAGATCCCATCATCAACTTTCAAAGAACGTATACTGAAAATCTGAAAGAAACTTAACAAAATTAGAGCACTTTAAAATGAAAAAAGAAAAGTAAGTAAATAATACTGCAAGAAACTCAAGATCTATTTGCATTTATTCAGGTTCTAAAATGCATAAGGATGTTTTTTTGTGAAAATATTTTAAAAATTGTGTTATTTCCAAAGAAGTTTAGAAAATGAATGTATAAAATGCTCACTTTCATTAATTTTATTGGTTATTTCCAGTTTTTCAACGCAAATGTAAGTCATTTTCTGGTACTGTTGAAGTTTTATATATAACTATTAAAATTAGTGTCAAATACTTCGGGAAATATTTCTCAGAACAAAACATCGAAAACAATTCATATGAACATGGGTTTGAAAATCTTAATTTCAGAGTCGCAGAACTGTATTGCAATGGTACAAGCGTTACTTTGTTGTTCTAAATGTTCTACTAAATGACGTTCTCTAGTTTGATGCATCCCACAATTCTGCGTTCCGTGTTCAGACTTACTCTTCCGAAAACTTCTGGAGGGTTTCGGACTTTGTAAAATTCCGTCTGATACGCACTATTAGAAATTGGATATCAGGTACCTGAATTAAATGATAATTTAAACTGAGTCGTTACTTGTTAATTCTATCACGTTAGCGCTAGATGTTAACTAAGGAGCGCTTTCCGGAGATATGTTTCTCCCATTATCTCCCATTTACCAGATCTCATGTCATGATTGCCAAGGCTCATATATAGGTAGAACCAAAAGGAATTTAAAATAAGATTAAGTGAACACCAAATAACTATAAAACTGAAACAAGTAGATAAATCAGTAGTGGCCACCCTTTTTGGAACAGTAACCATTAAATAGGACAAGAGATAAAACTACTAAAATCTATACAGATTCCTTCACACTTGGAAATTTGGGAAAAGATTTTATTCATCTCAACATTAAGAATACTTTAAATTTTGAAATACCGCTTACAGACTACTTAATGCAGCTGATCTAGTCAGATTTCAAGAGAGAAGAAAGAAGACAAATGAGTTTCCAACCTTCACTACAAATGGCAACAAATCCAACACCACTAGTTTCCAATTCTTCACAACAGAGGGCAGAAGAATCGTCCAATGAAATATTTCTTGGGGTTAGGGTAGAGAACGTGTCGCTAGTCGGCCGAAGCTGATGATGGGAGAAACATATCTCCCGAAAGCGCTCCTTAGTTAACATCTAGTGCTAATGTGATGGGAATTAACAAGTAACGACTCAGTTTTAATTATCATATGATAACATCATAATAAAAAGCACTTCTGTTCATTATAACCTGAGTTATATATCACAAGGATTTTAGATGTTCTTAGAGAAAGCAATCTGCATTCGAGCATGCCATTCAGTTCTCCTTCACCAATTCATCTTTGTTGAAACAGCTCATTCGAAACCTGAAAAACTATCCCACTACAGTGATCTCTATTACCATCATACGAGAGTATTTTAAGTAAGTACGTTTTAATATTTTTCTGCTGCAGTCGCGATTTTGAGCATGCGCGATCGCTTCCTCCATTCATTGGGAAGCCAGACGCAGCTGTGAGAGATCGCCACTTTGTGTTTCCCTGTTGTTAGAGCGTTTCAAAACAATCGAATGACCCGCCAGCTGTGAAGTGAGTTCAGTGATTCGTTTTAGAATGCGAGAAATTTTACGTCAGCAACAAATGATAATAAATTATTTGGAAAATAATTTTAAAAAAATTATCCGCACTTACTTTAGAAACACGTCACGTACCATGGCAACAAATAGCTCTTCTTGATAATAAAGCTTCCGTTCTCCAAGTAGACATCTGGGTACGTTTACAATTTCTTTTCCTCTTATCGCATTTCTTAATTACTAGTTTCTTAACTACATGTTCGGCTCATTATACTCTAAAATAAAGAAATTCCTCACTCCGGTAAATACTATTTTCTTAGATCCTGATTAGCGCCTTCCTTGGGATCCTTTCAGAAACAGGTAATTTAGGCACCGTATTTAAATATAGTGAAACTTTTAAAATTCTTGTTACTACAAAAGTGAAGTTACAAAACCGAACAGTTATTTACTAAGTACTTTGACTACAATAATATGTATTAATATATAATGAGAAAGAAAAAGAGTTACAAACCATCATAGCCAATGACAACAGCATGGATTTATAGTTTTAATGTGTTTTAAGAATGTTTCAATCTATGAGATAATTTTAAAATGACATTGTTTCTCTTTCAGGTACAAACAGTAAATAACTGTTATCGCCCAGAAGGCTGCGTGTATCATCGTATCCAGAATTACTTTCATACATATCATTATTTGACTTTTAGTGTCTCTTCACATAATAAATCTACCTTCTTGGTAGATGATTGTTTGATTAATATTTTACCTGAAAAAGTAATTGTAAACAAACATTGTATTTATTTTAAAAATAACTGCAAAGCTTTCCCTCAGCATTTAACATTTAATACATTGCATAAGGAATGCTACCAATCACTAAATGCTCTATCCTAACAAAGATATTTAGGTTTGTTGTATAATATTGGCCCTATAAATAATAATTAAGTACCTAATGGGAGAAATAACTAACATGAAAGATTATAACGATATTTAGTGTGTACATAATATTTTTTATACTATGTTATATAGTATTATTTCTCTTTGGTGGATCTAATATTCTTGAAGCAAATAAAAATAACAATATCAATGTAAAAAGCTATTTGAATAACTTATTCATAATATCCTAAAGCAGACCATTACCAAAATAAACATAACAATAAGTTTTATCATATTTAAAATATTTAACTCTAAAAACCAGAAATACAAATGCAATATCAACATTAAAAGTTTCGTTTAAAAATCCTTAAAAACTGTTTTTCGTTAGATAAAGTGAAGGGCGCTATTTAAATATTGTATGCATGCTTTCTTTTTAATGTGAAGAAACTATAATTAAACACTTTAATTCAATGATTACTGTAATGCAAGTTCAAGTGATATAATAACAATTCAGAGAACTTTAAAATAATAAGCTAAATCTTAAGACCAGCACACGCAGCCTTCAAATGTTTAAGTGTTTATGTGTATACTTCAGAACACGATGTAAATATAGGTTACTGAATTAGTTTTATTTATGCAACTTATTGGGTATAGAGGTATTTAGAGGTATTTCCTCTAAATATTAAAAAGAAATATTTTTGCCAATTTAAAATCATAATCTCATATTGTTTTTGGTTAAATTTAAGTACAATATTACTTCGTGTTCTGATACTAAATATATGGGTGTTTCAAAAGCGCAGATTTAAAGTATCTAAATTGACAATTACTTAAATGAATGCAACATGTTTTCTTTCGTAAACACCCAACAGAATGCAATTTGTGCAAGACAACTATCGAGTGTACCGTGTTTTTATTGTGCTCTTTTTGGGAGTTACATCTGATTTCATATGTAATAATGAACCACCAGCTGAATAAAAAGCCATGTTGAAGGGTTTTAATGATTTATTATAACATCAAGCCATATTAAGAAGCAAAATATACAATAGCAGCATATAATGTTTTAAAATACATGTATCAAAAGAGCAAAGTGGCTTGTTTCTTCAAAGATATGCGTAGGTCATTTCAGTTTGTTTGGGAATAGCTGCGTGCACACTCGAAAGGTGTTTTGTCACACGCTGCGCTCTTTGATGTCTTAGATTCCGACGTGTTATTCTGTAGTGCGGGGATATTTATGCTAATTATAGTGATGATGTGGAGGAGGAGACCCTGCTTGTTCATTGTGTGGGGCTGGTGTTATGTTTTGCAGGAACTCCGGTAGAGGTCGGCATCACCATGTACGTGCTGAGTATCAGCTCCCTCTCTGAAGTGAAAATGGTACTAGACTCCTTTACTGTTCCGCATCAACCATTTTCAAGTCATTAGAAAAATTCTTGTTATGTAAATTTTAGCTCTTTTATTTTCTCATTCATAAACTTCCATACTATTTAAGAAACGAAATATTTAATTTTTATGGGCATTATTCGTTTAATGTTTGTTTCTTCTTCCCTCACCTAGATCTTCCCATATTTACCATTTTATTTTCTTAAGTTTCGAAACGACATTTCGCATGTTACTTGTGGGCGTTCAGTTAAGTGAGAAGGGAAAAAATCGGGATCACTGCTCAATCATTTAATTCCTATCACCAAATTTATTATTATTTAAATTAAGGCATTAAGGTCTAAAACTCTTAGTACGAATGCGGAACAAAGTTCGTTCCGGGCAACCACATGTGTTTGCCTAACGATAGTGTACACCCACTGCACAGTCGAAACAGAAGGATACCAGCATTAATACAACCAAGAGTGCAACAACAAATCAGCTGTTCATTCTTGTTTTGACACACTAAAATGTCAATTTATGATAAACAAGCTGCAATCTCATGGCTGGAAACTACGCTAGTCTCTTTTCTGTCTTCAATGCGCAACGGATATGCAGATTCTCTAGGCAGAATACTCGTGACCCAAGTAGTGAAAAGGGACGAACTTAGTTCCACATCCTCTACAAAGAGATGCATGGTTCCCGAATTTTTTTCCTATAACAGGTGAAACATACCTTTATAACTATGTCAGCCTCACTGCATTACAATAGGAACCATCTAGCCAGGGTTCCAAAGACTATTTCCGATACACTTAGACGCCTAGCGCCCTCTGCCGCATGTTGAAGGAGCCATGTTTATTTTAGGAGAAAAGGAAAGCAGAGCTCAGCTTGATTGTACCTTTTTTATTTTTATTAATATAGCATTTTTAAAACTAAGCCTTCAACCAGAATCTTCCATATATGTTCCTTTGTTTTCTTGTTCGTTACCTGGCATCGAGGATTATAGATTACTGATATTATTACTGTCTTTATTCATAGAATTATACTCTTAATGTACCTTTCTGTTCCAGCAAGAGATGCAGCAGTTTCGTTTAGTATAGTTCCTTTTGTTTAGCAGGAAGGTTGTGGGCTCTAATAACCTATTGTGATATTAAGCAATGTTATTGGAGCCAACAGCCAGAGTGTGTCCTTAAGTTTATCTCGCCATTTCTCACTTGTGATACTTTGCAGGTCCGCCCGTGGAGGTCGGAGTCACAATGTACGTCCTCAGCATCAGTTCCGTCTCTGAAGTGCTGATGGTACTTAAACCCATTTTTAAGTCAAGACCATAATGTGTTTTGAAACTGGATGTTTACATATAACCCACCCCCTTTTTCTTCCATCCACAAAAAGGGTTTCGTAAGAGACATTTATGGCTAACTATGACAAATGGAGTAAGGAGCTACACTACATTTTATTTGATTTTAATTACGAAGGTTTCCGAATTCCCACGAGTTTCACTTTTAAGCTTAGTATTATTGAGTCCTTTCGGTCAGATAATTAGGGTTCTAAGATAAAAGGGGGGATCATATAATGTTGAGTAAATGTACCCGATAATTTTCGCGCACTTTTGGCATGATTGGCATGCTACACACTTCTAACGTTAAAGCTGAAAAAAAAACTTGGACTATCTCTGCATAGGAGAGAATCAATTGACCATCGAAATCTGACGACCCACTGTGACGAGATTGTCTCTACCGGAAACATAATCATGAAGAGTGAGAAATTAATTAGACAGTGGGTGTTCATGAGATCGTGCCCCCTTCCTGCCCTTGAACCCGGGTTACAAGACCTCGGACATGTTACCTATTTGTTTTTCCTCGAGAGCCACCCTTGACTACACTACGCCATACATTAGCTAGCGTTCATCAGCAGTAGTATTTTGTAAGCCATGAATCGACGAAAGAATTTTCCGGAATAGTTACAACTTAGAGCATATTTTTCTCATGTTATCTTTCTTACTAACTGCTACCGAGGAACTCTGTTTGTTTATTTAAATCCAAGTATTAACGATTTAGTAGATCGGGTTAAGGGGTTAGTACAAATGATATTGCTAGTTAGAAACTGGTATGTCTCAAGCTTACTGAAGTTCAGAAAGGTAAAAGTGGTATTAGCAGGAAGAAAATTATAGTTCATTTCTGTAATTTTTAGATGTTTAAACTGTGCCTCCCTAACCCACTCATGTTTGCATCAAATATACATATAACGTGGCAGTATTTAATGGCTTCTGTGATTAGGAAATCATTTTAATCCACCCCAACAACCATTTCAGCTCTTGCAACAAAACAAATAATCCAAATTATTATCTATAATTTAAACCGATGGTTTTGTAGAAACTTCAATGCTCTTCAGAAACGAAAGTCATATTGAACTTAGTTTATATGCTGAATCAAAACTCTCCATTTTGCCTATATCATATATTCGAATTTCAATAAACATGACTTACTCATATTTTATATCGGTAGCATCATTTATACTAACCCTGAATCCTTGACTGTATTCTCATAGTAGCACCAAATATTAATTAATTCTGCTTTGGGTTTACCTAAGTAAATCGAAATAGTTTACCTGAATCACTGCGGAAACAACTTTTACGATTACAGTTTATATTTTAAAACACCCAATAATCGCTATATTCTGGACACGAACACGAACCCGCATGGAAAAATAACACACTTAAATAATTTTAAAATTAATGGGTACTTAATACTTTCTCTTTAATCAGAAACTAAAATTAAAATCGGTGTACTTATATAGAGAGCTCCAGACCTCCTAGGTAAGTTTAATACAGGTTTTAAAGGAGTCTAAACTGAATATTTTTAAATAGTGAACCATTAGTTATTACCTTTTATTTCAAGCTCCACGAAAATTTGAACAATGAATAAAAGCAGTAGATTTTGTTTAAGCTATGCGTGTGTTAGTGTAGTTCAATGCTTTTGTACTCGGCTCTCGTACTGAGGATGCGTGTATCGTAGTCCACGGTAAACTCTATAGATACCCTCTTTCGATCGTCATTCTCGTTGTCAACCTATCCTCGGAAGTAATGGACACCGCTCTTTGGTGCCTCCAGTAAATAAATGGTTTTAATCATCGCTGGGTAGAACGAGGTTCTCCCGAAGGTCATTGATGTTATGGCGAGTGTTGGAAACAACATATTTGAAACAAAAAGCAATTATTGATACATGAAGCACAATGACGAATGATATCACTTGGATATCATTCCTCCACTTCTAGTGTAGTATTTAGTAGATGCGTCTGTTAATGCAGGTTTTGATGGCTAATACCTCTTCCAAGCCAAGAATTCTGCTATTCAGATGAGAAAGATAACATCATACTCGTCGTATCGTAGCCAACTCCTATGAAATAGTGAGATTTTGGATTCTAATCCCGGCTAGAAAAGATATATTTTCTGTAACTATGGTTATTTACTATGCTCATTCATACTTCTAGGCTCTAGAAGTATGAATGGGACTGTAAACGTCTGCAGGAGACATTCAATGTTTAAAGCAAAATCATGAATGTAAACGAGAAATTTCAAGGCTAATTACCAATTTCTTTCGAATTCACGGCAACCGACATAGATGTTAACGATAATATATAAACATAATTCAATTCTCCATTACTACGTACTTCAGAATTATAAAGTTTGACCTCGTGGTGTATGAAATATACAATGCTAACCAATGCTTCACTAGTTCAAAATACTGACTTTAGACTCGTCCACATTGTATTAATTGGTTCCCAAAGGTCTAAGATATCTTATGTTTTCATTTTCTTCTAGAAATTTTCTCTAATATGTTACAAGAAACTATGTTACTATTTCATTATAAGTATTCTATTTTTATTGTTATTTTAGAAAATTCTTTACCCGAGCTACATATCATGGCATTTCTTTATAAACTTTCATGTAACAACGTTTTTTTCTATCCAATTTTTCGTTGTAACATACTAACTGAAAGTGTAGGTATTAGTATAAATTTTTTTTCAGAACCTTCACGGTCGGTAAAACGAGATGGTTGAGGTTGGCTCTCAGGGATTGTTGTGTCAGCCATTCTGATTCAAACAAACTAATGAATCTAATTTTTCCCCGACAGCTTGTTGTTTTTTCCAAGGGAACCGTACAGCGTTCCTGAATGATTATTCTTATCAATGACTGCATGGCACTGCAAAGCATCATACTACCGCGTAGTCGTTATCCCAATGCAGTCTGTATATTCAACAGTTGTAATTTAATCTGGTAATATACGTTCAATTATGTGAAAACATTTCCATTATAAAAATTAGGAAAAAGGTACATAGTTTAAGAATTAAGCTGAAATTATATTTCTAAAACTTCTAGGAATTTTATAACATAAAGTTTGATTCCATTTTAAAACCAGACTCTTGTAAATTTCATATCCAATTCTTCCATAGTTAAAGTAAATCAAATAGCACCGAATGGCAAAGTTATGAAAAGATTTCATTGGGAACTGCGACTACAATAAAAGACAAATTGTTCGAAATGTGTTTGTAGATGTTTGTACTGTTTTCTGTGTACATTCAGTTCCATTAAGCACAAATGGAACTCCTCTCATTACCCTCCTGGTTTACTCACGTTACAGACAACAAAATTCAAAATCTAAAGCATTAGTTATGTTGTTTAAAGATCATGTTGAGTACAGCAGTTATTTTTTTATAAATACTTTTGGCTGGAAGTTTCCATTGGATGAAGAACTGAGTGTACACGTGTACAGTGAACCAGGTGAAGGGCCCTGAGCGGACGATAGCGAGCGCACCTCTACAACTACTACTAACAACTCTATTCACTCTAACTGCTCCGAATCATCCACTTCACCTTTTCGTCTCCACGACAGGCTACAAAAATGATTCAAATTTATGTACAGAAAGTTCAAAATTGGCAAAACGAGTCTGTCGGTAAAACCTTAGGCCTTTTCCACATTTTCCAGAACTCTAGCTTTCCATCCACTCCAAAATACCCTCTTCCTAAGATGCTGGAGTTATTAACTAATGGAATGCAGTCCATGGATTGATTTCAACAATATACAATTTGATTTCTACTTATAATTGTTGTCGCCATCATTGTTGATGTTGTTTTTGAATCAGCTGTATTGTACTTTATATAAATTATGATTAAGTCGAATCCTTGCAGTTCAATAAACGGCCTGGTCTAGTGAGTAGTATACATATTATGAGGACGAAGAGGCCACATTTTGAATTGCGATGGTTCATGTGAGTGTTATTGGTAACCCTGCGTTTTTCATACTGTAATTACCAGACTATAAAAACCTAATATGTAGATCTTTTTAGATGTCTACAAATTAATAATTTCACGTGTTTAGGGTTACCAATGATAGCACAGATGTTTAATAGACAAGGCAAAAGAAAACATTAAGAAACATATATATTTTGCCATGTCAAGGGCCACTCAAAACAGTTTATAGTACTCTAGAAAACATTAGATGTTTGCAACACTTCATACACTAAAGGATTTGGAAATAATTGTAAAATATGTTGTAACTGTTTAGAGTAGCCCTTTTTATTGGAAGAAAAGTGTGTCATACACCAATAAGCACTGTATATGAGAACGTGCATGCCAACGCTTCCATGCCTTTAAGCTAGGCTAGAGCTTTAAATAATATGTGCTAATAAGATCACTCCAAAACATATCCAAATCTCCTTCCACCTAGTAAATCCTTCATCATGACCTTCCTCAGCTCACGCTCGCTCTGAGGAGGTCATGAACAGTAGATACCATCGCCCCTGTACATAGCCCACCCTGCATGTAACTAGGTCATAAACGGTTGCAGTTTTTACAGAAGTTTTGTTCTGACAGCGCACCCAGTTAATGAAAAAGGTAACTAAATTGTTTGTTTTTTCTAACTGAATTGCTCAGAACGTAACTAGATAAAATAACTCCAGCACAATAACATTATCTACTATTCTGAAATGTTTACGCAGGAGCGATGTGAAGAAAAGCATCATCTTTCCAGCCCTTATATGAAAAAATATTAATATTGCTTATTTAAAAATTTATCTTAATGTCATAATTTAAAAAAACACTATATAATAATACATCTCATTAAACGATAAACCAAATGTGAACGTTTTAAAAAAGTTTGGCTGCAGATAAAGGTGAATATTCAGAATAATAAATTAATTCTTTACTATTTGATTTCCTATTCTGGAGTTCTTAAATTAATAGTAAGTTGAAATGTAGGGTACAAAATATTATGATGATGATCTGTGCTTGTCCTTAATTAGAATAAACGCCAATATCGGAGTAACTATCAGCAATTCCTTGTATAGTAATGTTTGTTGATAGGTAGCAATTGTCAACAAAAGGCAATCAGTATGTTCACTTCCTGCGTTATTGTTCAAAAGCTCAGTATAAGTTGCGTTTTAAAAGTGTGCTCAAATGCCATAAAATTATCTATATCATTATAAATATATTTATGGTACATAGTACACCATAAATGTTTAATGTACAAAAAGGAAACACAGATATAGTGCCGGGGAAGAAGTCAATAAACAAACTAACCGTGTAATAATGGTTGAAAAACGACTTTGTTGCGTAGTCTGCAAATTTTTCAATAGGACTGCCTTATTCTTTAACACTTACTGGAGATACGACACAAAGGCCCAGACTGCAACACACGAGAGACCTAGAAATACAATAGTTTGTGTAGGATTCCTCACCCAACAAGATTACGTACTACATCATAACCTCATATTCATTGTTACTATATACCAAAGTAAACCCAAGTCTTTCCCTTCTTAAGTGTGACTCTTTCCAAGGTCTTTACAGATTATCTCAAAAACTAAGCATATTCTCTCCCGATTATTTATCGTTGTAACTTTCTAAATCGAACCTCTTGCCAAGAGTTTAAATAATCCCCTAAGGTCTTAAGTTAAGGCGTTGCTCTCTCTGTGCTAATAGCAATTACTTTCTTTACCACTTACATAGCAGGTAGAGACGGTATTGTATTCCATCTAAAAATCGATGCTGATATTTCACCGGAAATACATGCCCCTTTAGGGGGGTATGTCTGCATAACAAAAACGAAAACTCGGATAAATACAAACCTTTGTATTTAATTTCGGTACCTTTCCAGGATGCAATACGAAGACTTTCAATAAAATCCCCCTACCAAAAACTACCCTTTACATAGAACATTTACCAAAGTTTTTTATTTTCTAAAACTGGCTCTAATGATTTTGATTAAGATACCATATATTAAAGATATTTATATCACAAATAAAATGTTCATTTTGAATTTTCTGGAATAGCTCTGAAGTCCTCTTTATTCGGAGGGAATTTTGTATAATCTTGTATAACGTTAGACGATTGACGAAAACATACTACACAAATGTAGGTCTCTTTAAAACATTCAATTTACTTCAAATAACCTTTTTGTGGCGTCAGTCATTTCGATATCCATTATTATGGTTCGATTTGTTCAATACCATCATTTTTTTAAATGCCATTGATTTTCATTTGTTTCTCGTGATTGCATGGAGACAACATTCAATTTCAAGGCCAACATATAGCATCCAGTTCTTAAACATTTGATTATCGTTGTTCTCTTTTTACCCTGATGAAATAAGTAATGTAGCTTTTTCTGCAAACATTTATCTCTATTAAAATGAAGCAGATAGAAAAATAAACTTTCTTAAGAATAGTATGCATACCCACTAATAAATGATATAAAATAGAGAAAGACATGTAAGTGCAACACAATTACTCTGTATAAAATATAGACTTAATATAATCTTATATAATATATTCTCCCACAGATAGCGCAAAATGTAAATACGTAAAACGTAATGATTTCTGTCAGGCTTTACTGAATAAAGTAATATGTTATCTTAAAGCTAAATGCCTACTGTAGTTGTCAGTCGATTAGATACGCTTATATATTCAGGTGCTGACAGTTTACTGAAAAAACTACATTAGGTAGTGCTTTACGTCCCTTGATTTATTTTAACATTTTCCGTTCATTATTAAATTTAGTCTCGGTACAGGATACATCCAACAAAATAGATGTTTCCTTGTTTATAAAGACATAGGTATCGTATGAAGACAGTAGTTGGTTATGCCTCTGTTAGAGTGGTCATTGTGAATCAAACACTGAAAGGTACGCCTTTACCGTAATGAGAAAAGCGAGTTAAGTTGTTACTCCCGCATTGAAATTACCAGGAGCTCGCTAATTGCTAACGGTGTTATCAAGTATAAATGACGTCGCTGAAAAACACAAATTAACGCTGAACATTAGAAAGGAAGGAGGCTAGAGAAGAACAAATAAAACAATCAACAAAACTGTGTACCTACAAAACATTTTAGAAATGCAAGAGGAACTAAACCATATTAAAAGCAAAGCAGTCTCTCTTATAAAAAATAACCAAGGTTAAAGTGAGTAAGAACAAATCATCGATAGCAGAAACGAAAATACCCCTTATCAGCAGTATGTTTATAAGCAGGTTTTACGCAATAGTTAATATTACTTCACCATTGTATATCGCATACAATTTTCTTTTCTATGTGTTATGCATTCCACTTAATAAGCAATGAGAGTATCGTGTGATGTTCTTGTAAGTATTGTTTTAGAATCATTCTGCCTTTAGTTTACAAAATACTAGTTTTGCTTCATTACGAACAAATAATACTTGCATGTAAAACCTGAAAGCAAGTTCGTTACGTATCCACCAATTCTGCTGAATCGCTATTGCATCCTGTTAATTTCTGTTCTACCAGCGTCTTCAAAGAAATTAATACGTTTAGTGATCTTCATGTTTTAGTTTTGCTTATTCAAATTATTCTACACAAAATTAAACTGTTTTTGGAATTTTCTTAACGTGCAATACTACAAACTACGCCACTAACTACAGAGTCGTTTATTTTTTGAGGGACAGTTCATGATAAAATTGGATATTGAAATTATACTGTAGGAGTTTTACTTAAGTAACCTTTGGCTTATGGGCGTGTTTTTGCTAGTGAATACCTTCTAGTTTCCCACATACTAAGGGAATTACTGTGGTATTCACAAAATCATAACTATCTATTGGCAAATAGTTCAATTTTTTTCATTATCTAACTTTAATGCAAATTAGTTTTAGCATCTGGACTTTATCTTACACTGAACTGCCTATTTTACTTTAGGCTAGTTTAAATATTAAAGGTTTTTGATTATTACATAATTTTATCTCTTTTATCTGCTAAAACTCTGTCTTTGCTATTTGTTATTGTTTCGTGTACGAACTTCTTTAATTTTTAGGTAAAAAAAACGGTTTTATCAGAACTCTCAATGGAATATTTTCATTTCAAAAACAAGGAACAAACGTTCAATTTACTTTCACATAAATTTTATACTACTTTATTAAGTAGTGTTTTTAGTGAAGAAAGGTTTTCAAAATCACTTTCATGGAATATATTATAACATACGTTATATGTTTCATATGGAGTAAAGCCTATTCTTTTTATTTTCTTGAGACAGGCTCTGAATCGTTGTCAGATACTTCTCTTTGGAATAAATTCAATTACGTCACAACACCGTGTAATTTAATTTTCTTCTGTTCATGTAAAAGCAAAAAGCTACAATGGCACGGCTTTTAACCACTTTACTATTTTAATTTTATCCCCTTATCCTTGGTCTAGGGTAAACTAAATACATAGGAAATTGATCTAAAACATAATAGAAACTCTAAGCATTGTCACTCTCTGTTTTAAAGATTTAACTGAGAAGCAAAATATGACTTCTTTGACAACCCTGAAATTCTCTTCACTCTTACTACAGCTCCATAGCTGTGCAGTAGCCATGATATCACCAATACTTGTGTGGAGTCAATAATCTGAAATACCATCCTTCGCATTAATATTATAATCTGAGTTCTGCTTACAATAAAATAATTGTCTGTTGAAACAAACTAAGTTCTATGGCTGACATAGAACTTTGGGAATGCTTTTTACGTTGTTTGTGAATCCTCAGTTTTAAAGTTTGGTATAAATGTGAGGTTAGGTTTTCTTTTAGAAGTGGATAAGTGATTTATCATTCATAATTTTTAACACGATTATATAAGTGCTACTAAAAATGCTCCTTTTAGGAAAGCGAAGAGAAATACACATAAACGTTTATTGGAAAAATATTATAAATCAATTATTAAAATGTTTGAAAACATATTTACAGTTTCTTTCATCAAACTGCATTATGCAAATGATTAAACATTTATACAGATTCAAATATATCTTATTCTAACATTTAAATTACGTAATTAGGTTTATTATTGGGATGAAAGCTATAGTGCTGATTTCAAAATATAACAGGATTTGCTTTAAATGTAGAATGCACTTAAAAAAATAATAACTTTAGCCATTTTAACAGAAGAGTGTTGCGTTGCAAAAACACGGGAGCTTGAATAGACATTGCAACAAATACGGTAATGTCCTGTTAAACTAGAGTCTGCCCGCCACCATTTGTGGTCAATAGTGGCTTATGAAGAGATGTTTTATTGTCGAGGTCAAGTTGACTACTATGTGTTATACAAAAATAGATATATATGTTTCACATGTTTGTAACTGTGCGGTTTGTTGCGGAGGCGCACTGCGTCGCTGGACCCAAGCCAGGCCCTCCCTCCTTCTACGTTTACGCTTCACCATTATATTATTGATCCTACATACGCTATGCTATGGAGAAAAAGAGAGGGTGATCTTTTGCAGGAAAAGACATCGCTGCATAAGCATAAGCAGACTAGGAGCAGTCTGGCGCTGATCTCCCACAACATAGAGCTTCTGGCCTCTTGCAGATTATTCGGCTTTATGGAGACAGCACAATTAAGTGGGAGGGGAATTGTTGTTGGCTCAGATTTTGCAGCATAGACATCGGTTAAAATATCTTTTTCCTATGAGGAATAAAAATACATGTGAGAATAATACACAAAATAAACAGGACATTCTCCACTTATTCTTCGACAGACTATACTTACAAAGCCTTATTCTTCCATCTAATTCACATCAATCGAGATAAAAATTTTGTAAATGTAGTTTTATTAAATATTTCCTTGTAAGTAGAATGAGAATGGGGGATTACAGTAGACTTAACAATAGCAAAACCTTTTAAGAGTTGGTCGCTATACGATGGCTTTGAAATTCCATGTTATTTGCATAAACCAAAAAAAAAAAAAACAACGAATAACGACCTCCCATTTGAGAAAAACTAAAACAAATCACAAGGAATATCTCTTAAATGGTTAACACAAACAGTTTATTTTACATAAATTATGTGGTTTCATTTCTGTATTCTAAGATTTGGTCTATCTCTCACGTTTACCAGTTACATAAAATTCATTCACAAAGAAGAGAACTGCAGAGGATGTTTTCATGAAATTCAGAATATATATTTAATTCGAGAGAAAATGTCTTAAATATATGGCAGTTTAATCAAATACGTTAGTCATTTTTGAGAAAATCAATTTTTTTAAAAGGCTTCAGGCAAACGGTAGTTACAGCTGGGGAGGTATTTTCTTGAGTATGTTCTTGTTTCATCCTTAGAAGATGGTAAGTAATAGCAAGTTTCGTATTTAACCGACTATTCGTTCACACACAGACGAGCCTTTTTCTAAAAATGCTTCTTTTTGGGATTCAGGAAATGTTAAAAAGTGTATTTCCTGTGAACTCTCGGAATCGAAGTTTTGGGTGGAATGCTATACTTTCTCTACTTACTACAGGTAAGTAGTAGAGAAAGTAAAAACCAATGTCCCCAGTTTTTACATATCCAGATTGCGAATTTACTACGGGATTTGAAACACAAAAATACATTTATACAAATTTGTCAAAACTGCAGCAGGTATGCGGCACAATTCATAGTACACCAAGATGAAAAACAAGAATAAACTTGTATAAAATGATAACTGTTCCTTTGCTTCTTTAAATTAATAGTAGAATTCAGAGCGCAGAAATGACTTATCACCTATATGACATCTTACAAAGATGGAAAGAATGTGCACCAGCTGGAATATCAGTGGGAACTAATCTTAATGGTTTAAGCTTTGCAGATGATATAGTAATTATACCAATCACACTAGAGAATCTTCATAAAGCAACTTATAAGCTTCTCGTATCCCGTATTTGTAGAATATAATTTTAAGATCTGAGGTACTAAGACTATAACCATGGCATTCCAGGGTAGACACACAATAAGTATTGAAATCGTTTTAGAAGACATTTGAGAGCATATTCAACATTTTAAATTTCTGGGGTGTGAACTTTCATATGATGATGAGTAAATATTTGTTAAAGTGTGCCAGTATAAGAAGCATATTAAAAACAACATGAAAGTTTTATATAATTATGGCGGTACCGGTTCTATTATATGGTATTGAATCTTGGACAGTAGAAAGAAGAATTATACCCGTGCACAGGCTACCGAAATGAAATTCCTAAGATCATTATTAAGACACACAAGACTAGATAAAATAAGAAACCAAGAAATACGGGAAAAATTACATACATTTGTAAATACAAGATAAAATAATAGAATACAGGGGAAATTAGGAAGAACATCTACAAGGAATGGAAAGCTCAAGGATTGTAAAAAGATGCTATGCTTACAGGCAGAAAAGATTCAGAAAGACCCTAAAGTATGATGGAAGAGGCTGGAACAGGCCGATTAGCCAAATCTCTGTTAGGAAGAAGATGATAAAGAAATGACTTTCTTGAGAAGAACTAATGACTGTACAAATGAGATTACATACGAAATGTAGACATCAAAAATAAATTATAAATATATTCTATACTTGATAAAATTTAAGAATAATTGGAAATACACCTATACGTATAGTAAGCAAGTCTTTTGCAAAGGCCATCAGGATATCAAGTGAATAGAAAAGCCCAAGGAAAGATGGAAAGAGATGCTGTGAGGCGTCCCGCCTAAACAGTGTAGTAAAGGACAACAAAAATGCGTAAGCATGTCCGAGAGAAACTAATATTTTAATTTAATTTCTTCATCTCTATCCAAAATCAAAATATTTGACAATTTACCATCATTAGTTTGTATGAAAACTGCGCTCTATAATATAGCAAATATGCTTCAAAGAAGAATTATACGTTTAAACAGCAAAAACCTCAATTTAGAATTTTTCATAGAAAATTAGAGCTAGGGCTTAGCATGTCAATATCGGTGTCATGTACTACTTACAATACTTCAGGAGTTTGAGCAATAGCTGGAATCCTGTGGTTTACCCTCGAAGCTTTCTTTAAAAGCATTAAGTTCTATTACGTTGGAAGAAACAACTTTTATGCGACATGGATATATTCAGAAGTAATCTTTATGAGGATAGATGGAGGTCTGAAAATCAAAATCTATGGAAGCTGTATTAGTATCGTGTTAGCGTTGTTAACAGGTACATTGCACCAGATGAAGCCATAGTCTTTAACACATATATTAAGCATCGTTTACATTGTACTCAAGATGACAGAGAGGTATAAACAAAACATTTAGTGTGTTACATACACAAGACTTTCACTACTCTCTGTTGTTTATTACTGGGTATACAAATTATTCTTACGAAACGTTATTTTCCTGTCTACTTTATTTTAATCCAGATAAACCTTTGGAGAAATAGTTAAACTACACATTTCATTAGGATACAAAGAGAATAGTTATAGTCAAATATTTTAAAAGAACTGGACGCTATTTGCTGGCCATCAAATTGCATATTGACTCCATGCAATCGCCAAAAACAACTAAAAAATCGCTTAAAAGAAATGATAAAATATTGAGCAAATTGAACCATTAATTGGATATCTCGGATATGCCTGAGGCCACAAAAAAGTCATCTGCAATAAATTGTATGCTTTAAAAAGACATATTTTTTTGTATACTACGTTCTCGCCTATCGGTTAACGTTTGCCAGTTATACAAGATTATACAACATTCCTTCCGACTTAAGAAGACTTCACACGCAATTCCCAGAAAATTCAAGATATACATTTCAACTGTCATGTAAATATCCTTAATATATGGTATTTTAATCAAAATAGAGCCGTTTTAAGAAAACAAAAAATTTCGAAAATTGTTCAATGTAAAGGGTAGTTTGAGATTTGTGCTTTTCTTGAAAATCTTTAGAAGGTGCTGAACCTAAATTCCAAGTGTGACACTTATGCAATTTCGTTTTTGAGTTATGCTGTTTGCGGACACACACGAATATTTTTTTTTTTTACTTTTTGGATTCAGGGAGCCTCCAAACATGTATTTCTGGTGAAACACTCGTATCAAATTTTTGGGTGGAATGCAATACCTCTTCTACCTACTAGGCACGCAGTAGAGAAAGTAAAAACAAACAAATGAACAAAAAAAAGGAAAGAAACAAAAAAAGGATCTCTTTTATGTGACAAACTTGGACAGAAACACTATTTTCCCCCAACGTGGCTTTAAAAAGGACCCCTCTCTCGTCTTGCGTGGTATTACAAAAGTTCGTTTACAACAGGGATAAAAACAAACAGTTGTTTTACTGCCTGTAACAAAAACTCACAAACTTGTCACTTACAGGCTTCGTGTTCGCGAGTTGTTTGCAATTGGTTTTCGGACTCCTGTTACTTGAACACCAATACGGATTGTAAACAATTAATGCTGTTGAGACATACTGCTCAAGCTGCTTTCCATGTAATTGAACGCACATTTGATTCCTGTGTACTGTCTGATACGCTCAGAAATGCTATCTAACTTCTATACGAATATACTGTAACGAGTATTGTTCAGTTTTCATTGTTACTTCACTTGTTGAATTCAGAATTCCTTTTCCCCTATTCCGGATGTTCATTAACTGACGAACACAAGATTTCTCTTCGGTCGTGCGCTCACAGAGCAATACTCGTTGTAGGTCACAATAACTTCACTAAATGACTGCCGCAAGCTCGCTGGTCGGTATATGTTCGCAGGAGCTTCGAGAGAGTTCGCGAGATATAGAGGAATTATCCACAAATATCTCCTTGGGCCTGGATACTGCTTCTGGAATTTACGTCGGGCAAGAGCGCCTCCCCCTTTATTTCCAGCCAACCGTGTTCCGGGTAGCGCTGACGGGTACGCCCCATTATCCACGCAGCGGAAGTTCCGCCTTTAGTACAATATATTAATCAAGATCAGTAAGAAGCGTCATGGAGACTAAAAACCGAATTGTGGGATGAATAATAAATTTCCAGCGTTTAACTTACTCTGCTCCTGTGCAAATGGAATTCACTTACAGAAAATAAAGCTTGGGGTAAAATACACTAAACATTGTTGTACGTCTTGGTGCTTCTATAGAAGCAAAGTCGTTCAGCACCAGCCATGAGACAAAACAGTTCATTTCTCCAACTTCATGATCCACACTATCCTTTGAATCGTTCAAATGAAGTGGTTCATTCAGGAAACTTGAAGATATCTTGCCACGCTGAAAAGCCTTCACTCACTCAATAAAAACAGAACAAACAACAGAATGTTTTCCTTAGCGCTCCAAGTGATATGACATATGACATTAGAAAACATATGTGCTACAGAATGCTCTCATTTAAGACGGCTAGCAACAGCTATATTTTTCATACCAACCTACCTGCTCAAAGACAATTATGGGGAGCAAAAGACAGATTGGAGAGTTGTAAATGTATGTACTGTGAAGCCGTTCAACTATCAATTCAATAAAAATAAGTATTTACATACTTATATTTAATAGGAGTGAACTGTTGATTATGGAGATTCGTTATAATTATTACCGATCCTTTTAGAAAAATCTGATGTGTTAAACGCACATGACTTTCTCTACTCTTATACAAACTGTTTTTACAAACGCTTATTCTCCATCTACTTCATGTTAATCGAGATAAGCATTAGCAGACTCTATCTTACTGCTAATGTTCTTGTAGATGTAAAGGGGAATATATATTTACAAGGGCAATATACAAATACAGTAGCCTTTAAGCATAAACATATCTCTTAATAGCTGGTTGCTATGTACAGCATCATTCTCTTTGACACAGATTAATACTCTTTGCATACTAGACAAAAAATGAATAACGAATTCGCATTTGAGAAAATATTGAAAATTTTAGGGCATAACAAGCAATATCTGGAAAATGGTTCACTCAACAAAAAAGATGTATATGACATAAATTGTGTATTTTCACACGATGTGCATATTTTGTGTAGTAAAATTTGAGTTAATTTTTGAGATAATTAAAACTTTCGAAAAATTTTGCATGTAAAGGGTAATCTAGGGTGGAGGGATTTTCTTGAAAACCTTCATGTCGCATCTCTGGAAAATACTGAACCTAAATACCAAGATTGGTGTTTATCCGACTGTTCATTTCTGACCTATGCTGTTCACAGACACACACACACGGACATGTTTCCAAAAATGCTTTTTCCTTTCTCTACTACGTATAGTAAGTAGGGGAAGTATTGTATTCCACCCAAAAATTCGATACCGAGATTTCACCGGAAATAATGTTTTGAGACCCCCTGACTCCAAAAAAAGCATTTTTGGAAACATGTCCGTATGTGTGTATGTGTCTGTCTGTCTGTGTGTCTGTCTGTGAACAGCATAACTTAGAAACTAACAGTCGGATAAACACCAAACTTGGTATTTAGGTTCAGTATCTTCCAGCGATGCGACACGAAGGTTTTCAAGAAAATCCCCCACCCCAAATTACCCTTTACATGGAAGATTTTTCGGAAATTTTAATTTTCTCAAAAATGCCTCAAACGATTTTGATTAAAATATCGTATGTTTGAGGTATTTTCATTACAAATAAAATGTATATCTTGAATTCTCTGGGAATGTCTCCAAAAGTTATTCTTCATTGTGAACGACTTTTGCATAACTGATAAACCATAAGACATAGACAGCATTTTACTACACAGAAAATGTAGATATCGTTAAGATACACAATTTATGTCATATACATTTGTTTTGTTGAGTGAACCATTTTCGAGATTTTGCTTGTTATTCCCTTAAATTTTTCAATACTTATTTTCTCAAATGGGAATTCGTTATTCATTTTTATGTCTTGGATATGCAAAGAGTATTAATTTGTGCCAAAGAGAATGGTGCTGCACCTAGCAACCAGCTATTAAGAGATATGCATGTGCTTAAAGGTTACTGTATTTCTATATTGTCCTTGCAAATATATATTCCCCTTACATCTACAAGGGAATTAGCAATAAGATAGAGTGTCAAAACGTTTATCTCGATTAACATGAAGTAGATGGAGAGTAAGCGTTTGTAAAAATAGTTTGTACAAGAGTAGAGAAAGTCATGTGAGTGTAACACATCAGATTTTTTTGGATTCAGGCGGTCTCAAAACATATATTTCCGGTGTAATCTCGGTATCGAATTTTGGGTGGAATACAATGCTTCCCCTACTTACTATAGGTAGTAGAGAAAATAATAACCGAAAAATACCAAAATGATACAGCTGTGACGATTAACAGATAAGTGACTGTTTTCACAAAGGTTATGAAACAAAAATAAAACCTAGACAAATGTTGATCACTGTTAAGTGATTAGTAACTTGCTTAAAATTTACTATACGTTGTAAGCAAAACTGTGTTCATTTTCAGACAAAAAGTATTTAGCATTGACCTTCTAGGTAAACCGAGAAGAAGGAAAAAGAACAGAAATGTATTTGTCCTTGTGGGACATAAAAAACACCGACAGGGAAATAAAAAAGGCAGAAGCTTTAAAGAGGCCGAGCAACGCAATCAAACGGGCCAATGGTTCGGAAGAACGCCCAAACGCGTTTTATTCTACTCGAACTGACTTTCGATAAAAAGAAGATATTCTCTGATCAACTAGTCTACATAAACATTATATGATGGAGTTAGAGTGCCATTTTCTGCAGGTTATACAGAGTGGACCATTTAAGTTGAGACTGTACAATATTCCCAAAACTAAGCGTTGTAAAAAGAAATGTCTTTAATAAAAGTTGCTTGATATTATGGGGGAAAGTAAATGCCATTAGTCGTGTTTTGTATGAGGAATATTGTGATGATTATTTCAGGGTCAATTTAATTTCTACTTTCTCTACTACGTATTCCACCCAAAATTTCGATACCGAGATTTCACCGGAAATGCATGTTTTGAGACGCCCTGAATCCAAAAATAAGCATTTTTGGAAAAATGTCCGTGTGTGTGACTGTGAACATCATAACTCAGAAACGAACAGTTGGATAAACACCAAACTTGGTATTTAGGTTCAGTATCTTCCAGAAATGCGACACGAAGGTTTTCAAGAAAATACTCCCCACCGCAGATTACCCTTTACATGGAACATTTTTCGAAGATTTTAACTTTCTCAAAAATGGCTCTATCGATTTTGATTAAAATATTATATCTTTAAGATATTTTCATGACAAATAAAATGTATATCTTGAATTTTCTGGGAATGACTCCAAAATTATTCTTCATTGTGAACGCCTTTTACATAACTGGTAAACCATAAGAGATAGACAAAATTTTACAACACAAAAAATGTATATCGCGTTAAAATACACAATTTATGTCATATACATTTTTTGTTGTTGAGTGAACCATTTTTGAGATATTGCTTGTTATTCCCATAAATTTTCCAATACTTATACTTTTTCTCAAATTCGTTATTTATTTCTTTTTGTCCTCGTAATGCAAAGAGAATGGAATACTCCACATAGCAACCAGATCTTAAAACATTTGACTATCACTTAAAGCCTACCAATTCCCCTTGCATCTACAAGAAAATTAGCAATAAGATTAACATCTCGATATCTCGATTAACATGAAGCATATGGAGAATAAGCGTTTGCAAAAATAGTTTGTACAAGAGTAGAAAGAGTAGAAAGTCATGTGAGTGTAACACATCAGATTTTTTTAAATGGAAAGCTACTTTTTACTTTCTCTACTACGTACAGTAAGTAGGGGAAGTATTGCATTCCACCCAAAAATTCGATACCGAGATTTCACCGGAAATACATGTTTTGAGACCTCCTGAATCCAAAAAAAGCATTTTTGGAAACATGTCCGTGTGTGTGTCTGTGTGTGTGTGTGTCTGTGTGTGTGTGTGTCTGTGTGTCTGTGTGTGTGTGAACAGCATAACTCAAAAACGAACAGTCGGATAAACACCAAACTTGGTATTTAGGTTCAGTATCTTCCAGAGATGCGACACGAAGGTTTTCAAGAAAATCCCCCCACCCCAGACTACCCTTTACATGGAACATTTTTCGAAAATTTTAATTTTCTCAAAAATGGCTCTAACGATTTTGATGAAAATATCATATGTTTAAGATAATATCATGAGAAATGAAATGTATATCTCGAATTTTCTGGGAATGTCTCCAAAAGTATTCTTCATTCTGAACGACTTTTGCATAACTGGTAAGCTATAAGAGATAGACAAAATTTTACTACACAAAAAATATAGATCGCGTTAAAATACACAACTTATGTCATATACATTTCTTTTGTTGAGTGAACCGTTTTCGAGATATTGCTTGTTATTTCCTTAAATTTTGCAATACTTATACTTTTTCTCAAATTCGTTATTCATTTTTTTATGTCCTGGACATGCAAAGAGAATGGAATGCGCCACATAGCAACCAGCGTTAAAATATTTGACTATCGCTTAAAAGCTACCATATTCCCCTTGCATCTACAAGAAAATTACCAATAAGATTGACATTTCGATATCTCGATTAACATGAAGCATATGGAGAATAGGCGTTTGTAAAATTAGATTGTACAAGAGTAGAGAAAGTCATGTGAGTGTAACACATCAGATTTTTTATGTTGTTTTCTAATTCCTCATAAAAACCTAAACAACATTTGTATAAAACGCATTTCAATTGTTCTTACACAAACTAAATAACAACGAAAATTCTGAATTGCTGTTTGGGAAGAGCGCAGTGGATGGTTGCACCATCCATAGATGATCATTTGAGAGTCAAGTTACGTTTCGTAATTTGAAACCAATGTTTTTCATTTTGTTTCCTTATTTCTCATCAAAATAAACAGCCTTTTATAATGTAGAGTTAACTGCAAAATTCAATGCCACAACCGGGATTTGAACATGGTTCTCCCGCTCTCGGTGCGGTTGCTCTAACCACGGAGAACGGGAGAACCAGATTCAAATCCCGTCTGTGGCATTGTATTTTTCAGTTGACTCTACATTAAAAACTTACCAAGATCAAGCTAAAGTCTCTAAAAGGTATAATTAACTTCAAGTAATCATATACATAATCATTAAAAAGAAAGAGCTTTTCAAATGAGAAAACAATGTACAAAATGTAGGTTCCCATTTTAAAAAAATTAAATTTATCTTAAATGACCATCACAACGACCTCCAAACAAAACACAACTAATGCCACCTTCTTTCCCCCATAATAGCAAGCAACTTTTATTAAAAACATTTATTTCTACAACGCTTAGTTTTGGAGATATTCTACAGTCTCGACTGAAATGGTACACCCTGTATAGTGCATTACTAGCAACTAAAATATAACATGTATTACATGCGAACGTCAACGTAACAAATGAAAACCAAGTAACTTTTTAAGCGCATACAGTAAATAAATGGTAATGAGAGGATTGAGAATGGATTATAACGAAGAAAAATTCTTGTATTACGCTTGAAGTGTCTCGCTGTTTTGCTAAATAGTATGTCTTCTTGCGAGTGTGGTAAAAGTTTTACAGCATGGATGAATGATAAGACGAAGTGGAAAAATTTATAATTCTGAGATTGTGTAACCACTTTCCTTTGAAATACCTTCAACAATGGCAATAAACACCACATATGGAAAATAATCAAAGAAATTGAAACTAAAGAAATTAATATCAAAGATAAGAATCACTTGTTGAAAATAATAAAATAAGTTTTTACTTAGCTTATAAAACTCTCAATGAATATGACTAAAAGTAGGGGGTTATATTATAGAATTCATGGTTTACTGTATAATCATTAAGGGTACCCATAAGCAATTTTAAAATCTCGGGAGTTTTTATTTAAATGTTTTCAAAATTTTCACATTCTGCTCTACTATAGTTATGTGTGTTTTAAATTTAATGTAGATATCTTTAACAGTTTTAAGGAAAAGGAATTAACTTATAACTTTTGTTATAATAATTAATCGGTGTTCGATACCATACAGAAATCGTACTTTTGAAAAATAAAAATACTATTACATTATTTAAATGGTCATGCACAAAACCAGAATTCAGACCTATCGTCACCTTTCTGGCTGTTTCAGAAAAAAAAACGTTAATATAATTTTTGTAACAATTCATTATCAGTGCTTGAATTGCTTTGCCTATCGCGAACAATTTAAAATTGCAGCAAAAACCATATGTTAACTTTATAAGTTGATTCTCTCTAATTTCTGCTGACAACTTAAACAACTTAGTTACAAGTTCTTATTGAACATTTTAATGCGCAAAGGTGTAAGAAAAATTAAGTCGAGTAGAATAAAATGTATACGGTTACATTGTGTGCTCATGAGCGTTTATAAGCTCACGTTTTATAGCTTTAAAAGGTTCCGAGAGCAAAGGCCATTGTTTTAGTGGCAGCTAAAGGTTCAAAGTATTTTTTGACACAATTGTTTTTTCAGTATGGGTACCGTGAGTCAAAATATATGTTAATAAAGAAACTCCTAAAAATTTCAAAATTTCAAATAATTTGGTTTTAATTTGTAACACGGAAGGTAAAGAGTTTACAACTCAATAACTATCTTACTAGTTTTGGATAGTCTATACAGCTTGTATCTTTGTTGGTGTCATATATTTGGGGGACGTGTTCTTGACATGAAAACAGTAAACAAAGTTCATATGAATATGGGTGTGAAAATCATTTATTTTAGATTTACTGCACAAAATCGAAAGTTACAAAAATTGCTCGAAATGGCTTCCTCTTGCTACGAGGCATGCAGTAAGTCTGCATTCCATGGTCTGGTTTACTCTGTAAAAAATTCCTGGTGAGTTTAGTATTTGGTCAAATCTAGCTTGGATACGTCTTTCAAAATGGAGTCAGGCACAGGAGTCGCATAAACCAAGTTCTTCGTCTGTCCTTGAAGAAGAAATGCATTAGATTCAAATCGAGCGATGCAATGGATCCCCCTCGACCAACCCATCTTTGCGGAAATCGATCGTTCAAAAACTTACGAACTATCATACTGAAATGAGCTGGTGCATCATCGTGTAAAAACCAGATTTGTTGGATAATGTCCAGAGACACATTATCAGTTAAGTGATGCAACTGATTTCTGAAAAACTGGAGTTAAGTTTGTCCATTCAGATACGGAGGGAAGAAGTAGGGACCAATAAGGTGATCATGAATGTTTCCACCCCAATGGTGGAGAGAGGTTGAGAGGGAACCTCGCTGATGGCTGTCCTGTCGTACTTCATTAGGATTTTCAAATTCCTAGCTATGAATGTTATGAAAATTAAAGATGCCGTCGCGAGTAAATCCAGCCTCATCCTTGAATAAGATACAGGCTAGGAAATTGATGAACACAGCGCACTGCTGTAACATGCGTTGACAGAAACGTTTTCTTGGCTCAAAGTCCGCCTCATTTAATACATGCACGCGTTGGAGGTGATGGATTTTCATGCAGAATTCTCCAGATAGTCGTATGACTAACTCTTTCCCTTACAGCCATACGTCTTGTGCTTTGTGATGGGTCTGCATCCACAGCACGAAGAACTCGTACTTCAAACTCAATGCTTCGCACCGCTCTTGGTCTCTCAACATCCCTAGTACTCCTCTCAAATGCGCCATTCTCTCTCAAGCTTTGGTGAACTCGTGTGAATGTTTTTGAACACGGTAACGGCCTGTCAGGGTACCTTTTTGCATAAAGTTCACGTGCTACATTGCCGTTTGCACGGCCATGCGTGTAGTGCATATCCGTCTGTTCACTAATGGAAAATGCAGCTTCTTTGGCCTATAACAACGAAACGGTTGATTTTCAGACTAATGTACATATGAACTGTTTTTACTGTTTTGATGTCAGGAACACGTACCCCAAATATATGACACCAATAAAGATACATCCTTATTTATTTACAATTAATTATGGTGATTTCGAGTCTCATATAGATATATGCTGATAGATACAAAATCATTTAAATTATTAAAAGTACGTAAGGTATTAGAGTATGCATAGGTATAGCGAGGGAAATATAAATATTCCAAAGCCCTTAAAAATTCTATTACAATTCCCTTTTGGACCACTCTTAGATATACTTGTAATAAAAAACATTTTTAATGTGGAGCTTTTTTTCATAATAAAATTCCACATATCAGAAATTATACCTGCCGACACGTGAAGTCATTAAGGCACGAACTTGTGAACGAGAAGACTGAAGTACAAATCCCACCAGGACCGACTTCCCTGTCTCAGGTTTCTTTTCAGGTTGTTCTCATTCCTCAGAGGGACGTACTCTAAGCTTGCCTGCCCATACCCGAGTTCAGTTGCTGTTAAAGTCAAATTTTGTAGGTGTGTCATAAAACACAAAGCGACCTTAAGGGCCCGAGTTTGTTTGTTGTTAAGGTCTAATGTTGCATACGTGGTCACACATCATATACATACTTTAAGAGGCTGAGTTCGGTTACTAATGAAGTCGAATACTGCAGTTGTGGTCACACACAAATAAACAAGCTTTAAGGTTCCTTTCCCAATTATAACATCATTTCATTTATCACCAGTGCCACCAACTACGGCGCCGCTTTATGAATAGTGTTTAACACTATTCAAAGGGCATTATACAGGGTGCCCGTAAAGTCCCAATACATTTGCACATTCTTGGTCTGCTACAACACAATATTACATTAGGATAGAGTACGACCTTATAAAGCTGTTCAACATGTCCATCCTCATTACCAACACACCGTTTCTAACGCCTTGTGGTTGTACGGAACACGCGCCGTAAGGTTTGAAGGGCTATTCACTACCTTTTCATTACCTCGAGACCCAGTACACCTTGTCTGTGCATGGACTAATCCCGCGTATGACGTCATGTCATTCCGTCTTTACGGTAGTGGGATAGGCACACATTTTCAACACGTACAGCAATCTGTCACTCGCTTTTATACAGTACAGAGTTGTAAGAGGTTGTTTGTAATGTTTTCTGAATACAAAGGAATTTTAAGTGATAAGTGGAGAAGTTTTTCTTTTGACACTTTACAAAAATGTATTATTGTTTGTTGTAATAGTACTGTGGAAACATAAATAAGTGGGTTATAAAAGGAAACTGCTTTATCGTTTGTAATCTATTAATATATTCATTAATTATTGTTATCAGAATGTGAGACACTCAAATTATATTTCAAAAATGCTGTCGTGCAAATCAAGTTGCAACTCTACCGTTCACGGCTCTGTACAGTACGATTTTTTCGTTGAGATAGGCTTGTGTGTATGGGCAGTAGTTGGACAACTCCATTTACCTTCTGGGAGGGGATATTAGTTCAGTTGTAACAGAACAGCAGGCGCATATACAATGAGATAAGGTAACTCACCAGGCGTTCCGAGTGAGTGTTTGTTCCACGCAAGGGCAATACTGCCAGCCGTTCTCCCCCACCCTAGACAATGTTCTCCTCTCCTACGTTTCTGCCAAAAAAAATCTACTTCAACAATATTATTTTCCCGGCCCTCCAAACCAAAGCCTTGACATAATCTAACGTTGCAAGCGCAGGTAACTTGAGAAAGTGCGCACTTAAGACCAAGTTCTGGTTACTAGCAAGCATGTCGCCTCTTATTCGTTATTTCAGCTCATGCACATCTAACACCCTGTAGCGCAAACTCGGCTCTTGATAAAACCCCATGCAAAAACGTCAGAGGTCGGGGAAATGGGGAGACCACATTCGATACGCCGCTCTTCCAATCCACCGGTTAGGAAAATTTTCATTCAGGTAGTCCCGCACAATGTTTGCATAGTGGGATGGTGCCCCATCATGTTGATAAATGACAGAGGCAAGGTTATCATCCTGCGGAACTATAAATCCAGAAACAACTTCAGTATGTCCAGTTAAATTGTCCCGGTAATTGTCTTGTGTTATATTGAAGGTGGACATGTTGAACTGCATTAAAATTTATAAGGTTCCTACTTTATCCCAATATAATGTTTAGTGTTGTATAAGCCCAGGAAAATGAAAATGTATTGGAACTTTATTGGCACCCTATATATGTTTGATCACCTTAAATGAAACACTTCACATTGTTTCATTTTCTAAAGTGTCTAACGTGAGCATATCATTGTAAAACATTAAAGATTCTGCGCTCACAAACTGTATGCAACATTTTTCATATGCTTGATGTAAATAACTGCAGGATGTAAATAGTGTCATTACAAGCAGTGACATTGGAGCATGATAATGTTAGATATGAATTATGAATTTTAATAGTGTTAAATTGAAGCGTTAGGCTTCAAGCTTATGCGACTTTTCGCTAGTGTTGCAAGTACATTTTTCACACATAGGCCTAAGAAAAATAGGTACTAATTATACCAAACATCCCAAAGAACACTGTAAATAAAAGTTTTACTGTTAGTTTAGACAAAATATTGATGTTTTAATGAAAACAGCATTGAAAACCTATTTGAAAATAGAAAATACAGAATGCTGGAAAGAGCAACGAATTTCCTACTTCTAACAAAACACAAATAAGTGTTCACCTTTCTAAGCCAATCAATATTAGACTCCCCAGAACCTGTCTCTATGTATGTGTCAAACTCACTCGCTATGCTTCTATGTTCAACCACCCCACCCACTGTGAAACACTATGTCGTCCAAAATTCACACTTACCATAATGTCTCTTTTATACATGTTTATCACCCAGTGTCACCACGTGACCAAATTTAAAACCACTATCGCACATTGCCGTCACATTTACACTCTCAATTCTCATTATACTAAAATATCTATATACTATATTTTACAATATTTCTATTATAGGATGCAACACATTTTGTTATAGCATGTCTACGCCTCTGGAGGAAGGATATCCAGCGTCAAGGACTCTCAACTGTTTTAATTATTTTATTAAAATGAATTACTTATTTGATAAGTAAATTATATTCTTAAATGTTTTCTTCTGTATATAAAAGCATATCTTAACATGTAGGTTACATTAAATTATGTGTTAATAGGAGTATGTATAATGTAGCACGAGTCAAACCAAAGCAAAAAAGCACCTATATAAGTTACAAAAAATGCTAAGTGTATTGTTATTCTACACACCGCTTTACAGTCAGTGGATAAAATTCACCAATACAAATGCACCAGCTGACAAAAACGCTTTGTTCACTTCGCAGTTAACTTCTGTTAGGTACACATTACATGTGAACCGCTTTATCTGGTGCGTGTACATAATACCACAAAATGGCCGCACCTATCAGTTCGGATGCTATAAAAGCTATGCATGTATGAATCCACGTGGAAGTTTCCGCGCCCACATTTTATCTTTTGCACGTACAGTCGAGTGCACTGAAACGTGTCGATGCTTCTGGTTTCCTACAGTATTTTTCGTTATTTAATGTTGGCAGAATGTCCTCATCTCTTTTCCGCACCAGTCCCTGGGTGAGCCAATCTCTTATTCATTTGAGTTTAATTCCCACACATATGCATTAGCATATGAACAAAGGTCAGACCTAGGCGAGCGGCGGAAGGAGAGGAGTACGGAAACATTTCACCTGAGCGGCTGGAAGGCATGCAACGACATGCTCCTGAATGAGCCCATTTGGTACTGATTTGATGCTAAATGTTACTCAAGTATTAACCTATAACACAGATCGGTTTCAGAATCAGGAGAGAAGAAATGGGACGGGGATAAGACAAACATTAATTGGAGTGCTAGAAACAGGTAAGGGGTGGAACTGGTAGTCGCAGAGGTTGTTTGGTATTTCCTTACCAATATAAACCTCTGCGCATTTATATTGGCACGTTTCCATGCTCTCGACTGTGCAAACTATATTTTGTTATCCACGAGGAGTGTAAACTTGACTGATTTACAAGGAAAGAACTAACGGAATCGGATCAGGAAATCAGAACTCTCAAGAAGATCTACTACTAAAAGGTAAAGTCAGTTATTTCATTCTTCAGTGAACGGAAATAAAAATGATAATGGAAATAATACCATAAGCAAACTATCGTAGAATGATACAGAAGTTTGGAATCCATGGCAAAAAATTAGTACTTTTAAAATACAGCTATGTTTTGGCAAAATCAAAGACTGTGTACCAACTATGCATTGTTTCTCTCATTAGAGTTTATTTACTTAACGTCAGTCTGATGTTTGTGATTGTCAACACGACACAGAATAAGAAATAAGAAATTAGTGATTTTAACAACGAATACATTCAGTAAAACATAATTAAAATAACAATGAAAAATATATGCAGAGAATAATAATAATAATAATAATAATAATAATAATAATAATAATAATAATAATAATAATAATAATAATAATAATAACAAATCATCTGATGCTAACACCCTACATGTAATTCTTCAAAAGTATTTAAATATGTGAAATGCTGTTAATTTTTTATTTTGATCTCCAGTCAAGAATAAATTTGTGAATTGTCCCTAGAGAACCAAATAATAGACTAGTAACATTTATGAATTTCAAATTCTAGGATCCTATAAAATATGGTAAAGTGGGTTCTAAATTTTTCGTAAGAATTTTGAGATGTTTCACCCATTAGCAAAATATATTACTAAAAAATCTGACATGGACTTCTCTACTCCATATATTGCACAGTTAAACAGATTGTTAAAAATATTTTTAGTGCAATTTAACTAAGAAAAATATGTAGCACAGAAATTAAAAATATTTATTTTTGAAGCATAAAAACTTAAAATTTAAAAATGTAAAAATGATTCAAAATCCCTTACTGTTATAAAAATTATATGCTAAAATTTATTTTGCCAAATTTCCGATCTGTGTTTTATTAGCTAACGGCTTCTGCGTATTATGATTTCAAACCTTTTTTCAGAAATCATATTTAAACAACATAATGTACTTGTAAAATAGTTCTAAAAATTGCTGTAAAATCTTGTTAGTCTTAAAGGATAGGAATTTTTCAAACTTTTGAGTACTACAAAACTAATATATTCACATTACTTTCAATAATGCTATCTCTGTGGTAAATGCACTTTATGGTAGTAAAAGTCGTTCTTTTACTTAAACGGTTGTACTTAATAAGACAAACTTATGCTAAGCCTTCTTTTATTGCATAAATGCAATTTATAATACAACTAAGTATGTTTTACTGCTTTAAGGCTTATAAACTATAGAAGTTTTTACTTTTAAAAGATTTGAAGTTAAAGATCAATACGCTATTTATGTTACCGAACAACTTTCTTGGAGGTATAAAATATACCTGCTTTCTAAGACTGTAGCAAGAAATAGGGAAGAAAACCATGTTAACTTGAGCGCAAGCGTTTTCAATTATAGGATGGAAGAAATTCCTGTAAAGTAATCGAACTATCATACCCATCTTTCCACATTTACGAGGGCAATGCTCATGAAATTTCAGCTTTAACGGATTTAAAGTGAATATTTAAGCACATGAATGAAATTGTAATTACACAAAAGAGTAGTTTTGTAATATAAAATGTCAGTATTTCAAATTATTATAGCATAAATACATGCCTTCCTAGTCAGAGAAGTGTTCCTAATAGCCCTCTTAGGAAAAAAATACTTGCTTCAATGTTAAGGTAATTGTAAGTATAATGTGTTTAAATTTCTACTCACTGCTATACAGATACTAAGGAATCGGTTACGGCTGATATTTTGGCTAATTTTTGGACAAAAAAACATATTTTCGTTTTAGTATAGTTTTTAAAATTAGAGCCATATGTTACCTAAATTTTAGAGTCCTACGTTGCTTGGACTCGTAATTACGTGTTTTAAATTCTTGTACAAATTAAATCTTTTTAAAACCATTTTCTAATTTTCTGCCTTAAAAGTTTTGCTACGTCCACTCACGTCGAAAAGAATATAGGACGCTATTATTTTCGTGCTAGAAAACTCTACACTATTCTGATAAAATAAAATATATTTTCAGAATTAAAAATTTAAATGTGTCATCTAGACGATCAAAATCAGTACCTTTTCCTTTTCTTTCTTCCTTTTTTTCAAATACACTGGATTGATAGCTTTTTAGGATACTCAAAACTTTTAAATTAAACTGCTGACTTTCTTATTAAATTATGTGTATGTCAAAGCTACTATACAACGTTTTTCCTTGTACTCATTTCTCCTCCTATAATAGAAGCAGATATATTTTGAAGAACTGTAATTTTTTCAAAGCAGACTTCAGTAATTAAAAACTATAATTAAAACGATTGAACTATTAGCAGAGACGCTTATGTGTATTAATATCAATAATAAGACATCGCTTTATGCCAAAAATTTAAGTTAAAATATGGGAAAATAGAGATTTCACTCATGACCTTCCCATAATAAAAACGCAATAGTTGGCTGTAGCTTATTCCCTTTCTCTGGAAAATACTTCATAGGAAAAGCCATTACGTCTTCAATTTTTGTTTAAAGCTTTAAAAATCATAAAAGCTGTATATGCTATACTTTCATATAAGCTATTAAGTTTTAAATACAAAACAAAGGCTTTCAATAAACTTTCAATTTGAGGAGGTCGATTGATATTAACAAAGTCACATTTTTAACCCAGGATACTTTGTTCCAGAATAGTTTAATCATTATAAATATTAATTATGATTATTCTTAAACGTTTAAATACATACTCTTTATTACCTAGCTCTGAATACTGTTATTTTTTACATACCTATAGGTCACTTTAAAGTAAAATGTATTTTATAATTGAAGCTGTAAAGATATCCGCGTCCTGACATTCACAGATATAAACAGACATTTATAAATAGTTTTTATTCCTACGAACTATACATAGCATCTTGAATTATTTTGAAAGCATAAAGATTTGTGAATTTCATAAATAAGAATTGGAATTTGAGGAAAGTTTTTTATTAGTCATTTTTGTTTTCCTCTTTTTTGGCTTATTTGTCCCCTTTTTTAGCATTTTTAAGGTCTAAACGATTTTTTTCAACTTCATCTCCTTTTGAATCTGTTTTACTATTCTTTCTCAATTCAAACAGGCGACAATGATTTATACGGATTAACATAACAATCTAAAAATATGGCTGAAAGAATAGGTACTTTATTTATAGTTTTTCGTACTGTATGTTCTATACACAAGAATTTTGTATGCATTAAGCACAAGCTTTAACTGTTTCAAAGAATAATATTTGGGTGTTATATAATAAATTAAATACACTAATCTTTTACTGCCATATACAGGGTTGACCATTTAAGATGATACTGTACAATTTATCAAAAATAAGCCTTGTAGAAAGAAATTTCTTGAATAAAAGTTGCTTGATGTTATGCGGGAATGTAAATGTTATTAATGGTGTTTTGTTTGGAGGACGTTATGCCGGTCATTTTAGGATCAATTTAATTTTCTGTAAACGAGAACCTACATTTTGTATGTTATTTTATCGTTAGGAAATGGTTTATAAAAAGCACTTTATTTTTTGAGGAAACAAAATAAGATGTTGGTTCCCAATTACAAACGTAACTTGACATCCATGGATGGTCCAACCATTCATTGCGCTCTTCGTACACAGACATTCAGAATTTTCGTTCTTATTTACGTTTGTGTAAGAACAATTACAAAGTGCTTTACAAAAATTGTGTTTAGTTTGTACGAGAAATAAGAAAACAACATAAAAAATTAGGTTCACATTTGAAAAAATTAAATTTACCCTAAAATGACTATCATAATGTCCTCCAAACAAACACGACTAATGACATCTATTTTCCCTCATAATAGCAAGCAACTTTTATTAAAGACATTTCTTTCTACAACGTTTAGTTTTGGAGATAGTGTACAGTCTCAACTTAAATAGTCCACCCTGTATATGTATTAACGCATATCAAAAGTCCACAAATAATACAATTTGGGGGAAAATGACACAATTCCCTTTTAAAAATTATTAAAATAAGAATTAATCACATTAGTAAATTATTTTTGCCAGTTATTACGATACTTTTACCTTTTTTATAGATCTGAATAGGTCTTCAACTTTCGAGCGTCATTTATAAGAGATAAGAACTTCTGTTTGCACTAATGATTGTAAATGAGTTTTGGATATAGTTTTCTAAATGTAATACTCCTAAGACAAAATATAAAGCAGGTCTGTAACCACAAACACTTCCATTTGGATTCCAATCTTTGATATGCTTAATAGTTCTATTTCACATAATGTCACTTGATACCAGTGTGCTGAAAAATTGTTTAATATCACGCGCTCTCGTTTTGTGCTCCACTTGATAAAAACAAAATAACGTGCAATAAGGCAGTGGACATGTAGGAAGATTATTAATTATAGAAACTGTGACAGGAATAGGTCGGAAGTCATAATTTACTCAAATATATGTTAGCTAGTTCTCTTAGGAGCAAAGGGAAAAATTACTGCATTACCCCACTTTGCTGTCCTCACACTTTTACGTTCAAATTTGTAGACACAGACTGGCTAACGTTTAAAAATAAAGATGGAAGAAAATACATGTTTACGGAACACAAACAATAATTGAAGGAAAAATAATTAAACTAAAGCATGTGATTCGTAATTATAAACTGTTAGTTCTATTTGCAGCCGTAAAGTTCTTACAACGTGCTACACAAATAAAGAGGTTTGTTTGTTTGTAAAGTTGTTAAAGAGTGACGCAATATTCCCTTGGACAAAATCTTAAAACAATAATACGAAACCACAGTCTTCATTATGGCAGCTTTTAAGCTTTATGGGCAAATTCATAAAATACGAAAAATAGAACTAATACTTTTTAAATATTTTGGATAACTAAAAGGTCTTGTGCATATTCACTTCACAGATTTTCGAGGATAAAACAATATAATCCTTTATGCAGATACTTTATAAGTATGCGTTTAGATATTATAATTATTTGATGGTTGAAATTTTGTTATATAAATAATTTTGGCTTATAATTTCAGTTCACTATTCATTCTCTTCTGTTACTTAGTGTGCTTTGTTCATTGCAGCCTTCAGTGTTATGAGGAAATATTTTTCTAAAAGTGCATTGCTTTCTGTGAACTCTAGAGACAAATTAACTAGCAGTAACAGTTTACACATGTTTAGTAACCTTAAATACGTTAAAATAAATTTATCATGTGGAATGTTTTAAAATTTAAACGGTATTTATCTCAGAATATTTTTCCCCCTGCCATGCATATTATAGTTTATTCTTTCAAAAACTAGTTAGACTTTTTCTCTTCATTGTTGTTTATTTTGCTACACTAATATAAGATGAGACCATTAATGCAACATAAACGCCATATAGGTTATTATTGAACATTATTAAAAACTTGAAATTGAGTTTTTAACTTACACCACCAAGATTTTTTATCTCCCTTCCTCATAGTCATAATATGTACACTGTCGTCCATAAAATGTGTCCATAATGGAACGGAGCTGTTTATGTTGGTACTGACAAAATTAGCCCCACCCCTAATCAGCGTAACCATCTCTGTTTTTCAAGTCATTGGATTGACGGGGTACTTTACCTCCCAAAAAGTATGACCGAATTGACGAAAGGTAATATTACGACTTAAACGTTATATTTTCATGCTACACTACCGTTTTCTTATTGCCGTTTAGTAGCAGCAATAAGTTAACCTTCGTCTCCATGTCGCTGATGAAAGCTCTATATATGAAAATGTCGTAGCTGTCTTTCATTTAACCTCACATGCAAATAATTCTTCACTCCTTTCCCAGAAGACCGAATTATACAATTGTGATTGGTTTAGCGTTTTCTTTTGTGCCAATCGTAAAGAAACTCCTTCATAGAGGTGGTATATTCTGACCACGCCTCCATTTCACACAGATTATAAACATCGTTCATTATGTCGTCCTCCATGGACTAGTGGTACCGTGCTAGCCTCTAGTTCCCAAGGTCGCGGGTTCAAACCCGGCAAAGGGCGATGGATTTTTCGGGCATAAAAATCCTTAGCATGGCTTCCCTCGGAAGGGACGCAAAGCCGGTGGTCCCGTGTCATAGATTTACGGCACGTAAAAGAACCTCAAGCCTGAAAAAGAGGCCTCTGAGCAAAAATTACAGATCTTTCACGCCCAATATGGAATGGGACTCTAAGAATTATAGTAGTTAAAGAGCGTCCATAAATAAAACTCAATTTAAATTTAATCATCCATTATTTAGTTTGTATATGCCCGTATTGTTTTTCAGGCCAGTCACATAGAGAACTAATACCTGCTGGGTGGAGTAAACGTTGGTTACCTAAAGGTGGAACATTTACGGAGGGTAAAACACCATGACGATCTAGGAAAATGTGCCACTTGTTATGCGCGACAGTGTACATAATTATTTCAGATACATAATTAAATAACTTCATTCAGTTATAAAATTAACAAGGCCGTAAAAATACAATAGCTTCATTTCAGGTGCATTAACAACGCATTGTCTTTTGTTTATCTACTGTTGTTTATTGGAAATTATAGGAAATAAATACCAAAAACCCTAAATTTTAGCACCTAATCTGTTTTAAATCAAGTTATTTCAAACAAATTGCATTCATAAACATCCGCTTAGCATTTATTAAAGAATGCCAACATAGCCAATAATATCTCGTTTCATTATACGTGAGTGCGTAGTTTCTATTCTGCACGCATTTTATACGTGCGTAGTTGTAGTGTTATTTGTATAATAGGAAGTTTTGTAAATTTGTGAAATAGCCCAAGGTTTTATTTACTTTTAATAATAGCTTTAATGGTGTTATAATTTTTTTCAGTATGGCATTTACGGCGCATGCCACCGGTTCTGAGCTATTTTAAAAGATCTCATGACAATTTAAAATAAAGACCGCAATGATTTCATACAACCAAGTTGCAGATAATTAAAACTACATTAAACTCATTTAAGTTGTAATAAGTTCTTCACCGTGACATGCGCATGCAACATGATGACATTAATTGAGAGGTGAGTCTCGCTTACTGCAATGGATTTTAACACGGTCGGATTCCACTTCTAATGCAAATAAAAATTAAAGAAAAGAGTGTATTTATTTCCTTTCGCTAAGTTTCATACTATTGGTATACACTTAACTGGACTTTTCTTCTAGATAGTGAAATAGCCCAAATGCTCGGTTTGTAAAACTTAAGCTGCATCCTTAATTTGGATTATTTCGGCAATATAACTGAGAAATTATTATAAACTTTTGGAGATTTTTTGTATAAACTATGCTTAATGGTGTACTGATTTCAACACAATTTGGAATGTGTCGACTAATTTTGTTCAAACCATTCTATATTCAATTCCATGCATGCCTAAAAGCTGAAAACTTTTATGAGTCTCTCCACATAAACATTCCCTAATTTAGTATCGATTTCAACTAAGTTTGAAATGTGTACACAACTTTCTTCAAGTTCTAAAAATAAAATCTAAATTCCGCACTTGCAGAGTTTCTCGAGCTTTTTCATACTAACGTGTATAAAAGTGGCTTATAATGAAATGCAGCTGTTCCTGTTAGTAATGACAAATCTAGCCCCACTCTCTGTCAGCGTGACCTCCTCTTTTACTCGAGAAGAATTCTAGCTACTGGATTGGCAGGGTGCTTTAGCTCTCCCAAAATATCGCCGAACTACCGAGTAGTAACATTACAAATAAACTATACTAAGCTAGCCAGTTCATGTTCTCACTAGCGGAATACAGTTAAGGTAATGGTTCCTTAAATTTTGGCGCAAAATAAAATGCAGTACAATAAAAGTGTAGAAATAAAGAAAACAGTTAGACTTTTTTAATACACTTAAGCCTTTTGTTTTCATGTTACGCTACGATAATTTTTTTTCCTATTGACGTTCAATGGCGGCAATAACTTTACTTCATCTCGTATCGCTGATGAAAGCTCTCATTCATAGATTTCGTCAAGTTTAATGACACATGCAGATAATTCTTCACTCTTTCTCAGGAAGGCCGAATTATATTATATTGGGTTTAACTTTTTCTTGAGTACCAAACGTAGTGAAACTCTTTCATACAGGCGGTATCCGAACCAATCCTTTATTTCACAACAATTATAACATATCTCATTGGTTCTTTTTGTGAAGCTGAATTATTTTTCAGACCAGTCACATAGAGAACTGGGTAGATTCAAAGGGCTGGGTGGAGTATAACCTGTCTAGGTAGAGTCAAAGGTGAATTACTTGAACGTGAAAAGCTTAAGGGGGGAAAAACACTATTATGATCCATCTTTTATGCACGTCAGTGTACATAAAAAGGAAAGAGGGCAAGGTGACGCTAATAGGCTCCCCATAGAAAGGAAGCTTTTTAAGCCTATTTAAGATAACTCTTCATTAGATGCTACTAACGGCTGGTGAAAAGACTGCCTGCGATAATCTTAATCAAAGTGACCGTTTTCCAGTAATCAAAGAATGTTTCAACACAAAAATTGCACAACTGTCACAGGAATACAATTAAAGTACCAATACACATTGCAAGAACTGCTGAAAATACCCATCAGCCTCACTACGAGCACCGCAGCGCCGCACCATCGTCTATTTCGCTTCGTTCAAAGATTCCTTGACGGCTCCTAACTCTGCCACAGGCAATTAGTAACTTTGCCATTAGGTCCTCTTCCGATTTTATCGGTGTCATAAACAAGGGCTTTAAGATAAGCTCACAAGAAAAAATATCAATTGATGTCAAATCAGATGAACGGGTAGGCCGATTAGCTGGACCACCTCTTCCGATCCACTTCGCCAGAAAACGTTCATGGAAAATATTTGGGACACCCCTGCAGATGTGAGCGGGTGCACCAGCATGTTGCCACCGCATGTGCTCACGAAAACTGTATGGAATATCCTCCAGCAGCTCAGGTATTATAATATCATGAAAGTTGTAGTAAGTTGTAGAGATAGCTGTTGCTATGTCGATCGTATATTAGGAGTTGCGAGTTCATATAGAATGGAGAGAAGATGAGGAAAGTAAGAAACAGAGTGTTTAATATCAACGTTGTTGTTGTGCTTTTTGTAATTATAAGGAGAGTTATATACTTCCTGTACTACGAATATAGCAGGTAGAGAAGGTATTAATTCCACCAAAAATTTGCTACCAAGATTCACCAAAAATATATGTTTTGACCGCTTGAGTCCAAAAACAGCATTTTTAGAAAAAAGGCTCGTGTATGTGTGTGTATGTTTGACTGTCTGTGAACAGTATAACTCAAAAATGAAAAAATGGATAAATACCAAACTTGTTACTTAAGTTCAGCACTTTCAAAAACTGCGACACGAAGGTTTTCAAGAAAATCCCCCACCCCAAACTACCCTTTATATAGAAAACGTTTTTAATTTCTTGACTTTCTAAAAATTGGCTATAACAATTTTTATTAAAATACAATATAATAATTGTAATTTACATTACAAATAAATATATAACTTGAATGTTCTGGGAATATCCTTAGGGAATTTTGTATGGTCTTGTAAAACAAGTAAACGTTAAGCGATAGACGAAAACATATTAAGCAAAAAATGTAGATCTCTTTAAAACACACAGTTTATTTCAAATAACTTTTTGTGGCATCAGCTATATCGCGATATGCATTATTAATTGTTCGAATTTTTCCATATTTCGCCATTATTTTAAAGTAGTATAGAGTTTATTTGTTTCTCGCAATGTCATGGAAAGAATATGGAGTTTTAAGGTCAGCGTATAGCGTGCATTTCTTAAACATTTGACTGTCGCCATTCCCTTTTTATCTAATGTAACACATCTATTTTTAATAGCATTTAATGCTCGATCATACCCATACGGCACAACAGGCGGTGAACATTGGTGATACACGAAATTAAATAATTGGAGTATCTCCCCGGTATTTGCCATGAGGACTGATAAATACATGGTAAGAAACCTCAATCAGGGAGTACGGTCTTGGTGGGATTTGAACGCGGGTCTTCGTGGTCACGAGTTCCGTACCTTAATTACCCCGGCAACCCATGATGGTTACAAGGTGAGAATACGAAATACAGTTTTTCGAGAAGCATATTTTCAAACCCATATGTTACACTTTCATAGGCGTGTAGGATGTGACATTAATGTCTTAATGTACTTTAAGGTATAGATAGCAAACGATTTTGAATGAAAAAAATATGATGGGTTGCACTCACAGGACTTTCCTTATACTTGTACAAACTGTTTTTACTAACGCTTATTCTTCATGTACTTCATGTTAATCGAGACAACCATTTGCAGAAACTTATTGCTAATTTTCTTGTAGGTGCAAGGGGATATGGTAAGCTTTAAGAGATAGTCAAATCTTTTAAGAGCTGGTTCCTATGTGGAGCATTCCATACCCCTTGCATGCCCAGGGCATAAAAAAATAAGAATAACGAATTCCCATTTGAGAAAAAGTATAAGTATTGGAAAATTCAAACAAATAACAAACAATATCTCGAAAAAGGTTCACTCAACAAAAAATATGACATAAATTGTGTATTTTAATGGATCTACATGTTTTGTGTTGTAAAATTTTGTCTATCTCTTATGGTTTATCAGTTATGCAAAAGTCGTTCACAATGAAGAATACTTTTGGAGACATTCCCAGAAAATTCGAGATATACATTTAATTTGTCATAAAAATATGTTAATTATATGATATTTTAATCAAAATCGTTATAGCCATTTTTGAGAAAATTACAATTTTCTAAAAATGTTCCATGTAAAGAGTAATCTGGGGTGGGGGGATTTTCTTGAAAACCTTCGTGTCTCATCTCTGAAAGCTACTGAACCTAAATACCAAGTTTGGTGTTTATCCGACTGTTCGTTTCTGAATTATGCTGCTCATGACAGAGAGACAGACACACACACGGACATGTTTCTAAAAATGCTTTTTTTGGATTCAGGGGGCCTCAAAACGTGTATCCCCGGTGAAATCTCGATATAAAATTTTTGGGTGGAATGTAATACTTCCCCTACTTACTTTACGTGATAGAGAAAGTAAAAAACAAAGAACATAACAGCCCCTTTAATTCGGTTCCACATGTAAAAATATTTACAACCTATAGCGAAAAATTTAAATTCCATAATTAAATAACCGTATTTGGATAATAATTTGAAACAAAGAATTCTGGCACAGCTCTTTCTATTACCACAAACACATTAAGATTGTTTTTTCTTCAGAAGCACATTCATTTTGGTAGTATAGCTACAAGAGGTCTACGAAGACTAGCATGGTTTTATGAGCTTATAGTGTAGGCCCAGCTTAAGGAACTGCTGGATACTATGTATGTACTTTCAATATAAAATCTCTTATCATGTAGTTCTTGTTATGTTTGTTACTATAAACTAATACCTGTAATGCAATTCTTGTCTTCGGGATTTCATTGTTGCTATGTATAAATTCTATTTACTATGTTCGGTATACAGTTTGATTCCGTAACTAGTTTACAAACTTTTAGGGATGATAAAGAAGACGATTATAAACAACTTTCGTGTAGGAACTCATGTCCGGAAACGTCTCGTTTGATAGGTACAAGCATTCGTGTGTGTTATCAGAATGATGTCTATAACAGATTGGTAGAGTGTACCTTTCCATTCTAAAGTGATTAGGGGGCTGGTAAATCGTAGTATCTTGTTTAATTTAGACCAAGTGTTGCTTATATGTTGGTATATTAACATTGTTGTAATCATTGAAAGATTCACATTAAGAGAACTTCCTGATATGTATTTTCAGTCAACGTGTTTGACAACTAGTTCCCAAGATCGCGGGTTCAAACCCGGCGAAGGACGGTGGATTTTTTCGGGCGTAAAAATCCTTAGCATGGCTTCCTTCGGAAGGGAAGTAACGCCGGTGGTCCCGTGTCGCAGATTTACGGCACGTAAAAGAACCTCAAGCCTGATAAAGAGGCCTCTGAGCAAATCTACCGGTCTTTTACGCCCAATATAGAATGGGACGCTAAGGACCATAGCAGTTAAACAGCGTCTATAAATAAAATTCAATTTCAATTTCGTTAAAAACTCGGGGATTCTAAAACTACACTATTATGTAATTGATTTCTAAGTGTTAATAATAAGAAAAATATTAACAACTCGAAGACTGGAACCCATGACTAACGCTCATCAGTATAATTCCTCTCTCACTTGGACGCTTGGTTGAGAGAACCCTCGCTGTTAAACCTCAGTTTTTACCTGCCAGACACCGACAGGTACCACTTCGCTACGTTCCTTGTATGTTATAATCAAGTAGATGGGCTTAAGTAATTGAGTCTAGGTGACGTCAGGTTATGATGGACACACTCCTCCCACAACACAACAGAGATTTCATTGTAACTGTTCCATTTATTTCATGCATATTATATGTATATTATAGACAACTACAGAAGTAACAATATCTCTAAAATAAAGAAGTGTTCATACTCGTACATCAAAAGTATCTTCATAATAAGCAACTTTGTGGCGGAATTTCAACATTTCAGCACAAATAGCGAAACCATCAGATATAACAGAGCTCAAGGACATTTAAAACATCGTGTTAAACTGCCTATAATCCTCAAGGAACATGTGACATAATTAGAAAGGACAATGAGAAAAGTGGACTTTCAACCTCTAGGTTCCAAACTATGGATCAGAATTTCTTCGAGGATCTGTTTCATACACTAATAAGAGCGGCAATTGCTTTTAAACAATTTGCAACTTTCGATGTAAAATAAATACGTAGAATGTAATTTAGATTTCCGTGTATTAATTCTTTTAATTAAATCATGAGGTAGCTTTCTTGCACACCATCAATAGCTAAACATATATTGCTTTTCTTCCTTCTAATACTGCTTAAATGTGATCTACCTGCTATCGAAGTAGGGTATACTGCTTTCAGACTGTACATTGTATTTCCAAGGTCACAAGTGCTCCCATCTTCTCTCGAAACCAACCATTGGGGCGTTCCTAATTTGATTATTTACTTACTAAAACCTATCTGCCTGGTTATAACCCTTGAAAAGTGTTTTAATTCTGTGTTGGACGTCTACTATGATTATTTAACTTGCATAAGTTATCACCTATGTTATTTGAAATGTACGTGTCATAGTTTAAGCCGAAATTGAAATAATGATCTTGACTGTAGTGTCTGTATCCAAAATGGTAGCTGTCCATTTTGGATACAGATCTGTCTCTAATTTATGTAGCCTATCCTGTTTCTATTTACAAATTTCCGCTGTTTTGTTATAATGGTTTTGATCCGAGCACATATGATTGGTCCATTTTATCAGGGGGTTTTAATCACTTGAGTAGCTATGTGGCCGTGTCCGAGTGGTTAGACCGCTCGCCTCTCACCGAGGCGGCCCGGATTCAATCCCAGGGAACCGCGTGTTGGATTTGTGGTGGACGAAGCGGCGTCTGGGCGGGTTTTCTCCGGGTTCTCCGGTTTCCCCCGCCATCATTCCACCAACTGCTCCATCATCACCTTTCCTTTCATTCATTTCACCGTCATTTCGTTTCATGCACTTCCTTCATCCCATACCAGGCATCGGGCTGATCACCCATCCTGGACATTCTGTCTGCTCCATGAGAGTGTCTGCTCCCCGACGGGCCTCTGACTCCAGGCACCCGCCTGTAAGTCCTGGGGGGTGTAAGTCCTACATAAGGTGGGGATAAACAGTGAATGAATGAATGAGTAGCTATCTACATTGTAACGTAAAAGTTTGTAAAATCTGCTGGAATCCCGGAATCTGCTGTCAGTAAATGAAATGAGTCGTATGTTTTTGAACTGTGCTAAGTGGAGAGTGCGGGGTACCTTATGTCCCTTAAACTGAGTTATGCTGAATTTTTAGCCATCGTCTATTTAAAAACCTCAGTTAGTAAGTTCATAAGCGAAGAAAATGGACGTAAAGCGCAATTACGGCTTCAAGGTTGGCCTATCTTCCAAAATTGGTAGGGACAGCTGACTAATCTTGTATATGTATACATAAAATTGAAATTCCCACACGCGCAGCGGTTGGCAATTTGTTTAACGCATACAGACAATCCAAGTGGAGCTAATGCCAATAGCGAACAAAGCTAAAAGTGCTATAGTAGATTTCAGAATATTCTAGCCATATAGTTCGCATCTCTTTTCTCAGGTTATTTCTTTGATTACTCCTCATAGTCGATAGCTTTTAAAATGACTACCACATTTGGATAGGAACATACAAAGCGCCCTAAGACAAGGCATAGGGCCTTTTTGAAATACTTGCTACCAAATGTGTGAAATGTGTAACTTACTATCCTTGTATCTATGTAATCCAAAGTGAGCTTATATGGTTAATCGTCATTTAGTACAAAATTATAGGTGTAACTGACATAAAAAACTGCAGATGTATGCAAGCAATGATTTCTGATGTAGTATTTTTCGTATCCCTAATTATTGATTGATTTTCAGGTCAATTCTGACCGCGTTCTAGAATTATGTTGCAATTTCAGGGATTCTCTTTATTTTCTTTAGCGTAGAGTGATCTAGTTTTGGAGTTTTACCTTTGACTTGCCTATTTTTGAAGGCGCTGGACTTTGAAAACGTCGAACTATCTTGAAATATCTCGCAACATCTGCAAGAAAATTCATCGTTTAAGTACACTGATAAGGATACACTATTTGGGCAGCTTACGTCTTATAAATTCGGCCTAAAGTCTCTCATCCAAAATTTTATATTAAAAAATGTGTGTTTTCCTTGATTCTAACAGAATTTAAGTGCAAAACTCCGCTTTAGAAGAAAAGAATATGCCATAAAGCTTGTTTGAACCTACATTTAATCTCAGCAACTAACATACACCAGCATATTTTGTGTTCGCAGGTCTTCATTTTTGAGAAAGACATTTGAACTTGTAAAAAGAATAGCCAAAAGTTTGTTTGAATTCACAAACCATGGTTTTGGAAGACAGTTGTTCGTTAGCCAGTTTGAAAAAACACATCTCGTTTTTTGGAGGAAATATAATACATAATAGTTTGTTTAATCTCAGAAATATTCGTTTTAAAATAAAGATATTACCTATAACCCCGTTTAAAGTCACAAACCCTGGTTAATGCCCAGCAACTGATATAAACCGACAGATCTTAGCTTTGGAGGAAAGGCGACGCTAAAAAAGAAAAGTTTGATGCCACAAAGTTAGTTTAAAACAAAGAAAAATCCAGTAACTGGTTTGAACTCAACATTTTTTTTTTCGAAGAAACTATATGATGTGAACTCAAAAGTCTTAGCTTTGAAGGAAAGATAAATGTGCAGTAGCTGTTTTAACTAAAAATGGGAATGAACGGTAATCTCACGTAGTGGGTTTAACTTGCAAATCTTGGTTTTAGAAGAAATATATTATGCAGCATTTTCTTTGAACCCAAACCTTAGTTTTGGAGAAACTGTACCTTATAATGACATGTTTGAACCCATAAATCGATGTTTTGTGTGAAAAAAGTCTACTTACAAATGTTAGTTCTCAGAAAATATAATGATCAAGCAATTTGAAACGAAAATAATGACATAATGTTTGTCTCAACCTGCAAATCTTTGTTCTGAAGGAAAAATATTTTCCAGTAAGTTATTTTAGCTCATGAATTTTGGTTTTGAAGGTAAAAAATGCCCAACAGTTTAAAAGCGTATTAATCGTCTTTATTTAAGAAAATAAAAGGGACATTTCTATGAGTTCTTTTTTATTCTAAAGTTAAAGATAATAGTCTAGTTTTTTACCTATTTACTTGGAGGAAGGAAAGGGAATATTGTGTCAAAATAACAAATCATCCTGATTACTGTGACTCTCTGCAGTTTACTTCTAGAAAGACGCACAGATTATTTCTGAGTGTTAACAAATGTTTTAGAGATTTGAAAAGCACTTGCCTCAAGACTGGGAACTCTGGCCGAACAAGACTTTTAGAAACAAAACACTGCTGATACCACTACTGTTGCTGCCGCTGCCGCTCCGGTAATGGCTTGTCACTTATGTATATAACTGTCTGCGGCTTGCATGTTGCTCTGTGCTGTTGTTGTGCTGCTTCGCTGTCTTTTTTTTTTTTTTAATGTAGATGTGTTTGTGTTAACACTGTTTTTGTGTTGCCTTAATGGTTTTTCCAGACAAGAGCGAGGGGCGAGGTCTGCAGTGCACCCAGCAAATTAAACAGACGTGCGATTCTTGCTGATCTTTTTCATACAAGCATATTGCTTTCTATTTAGATGCACTGTTCATCTCAGACAACAGCCTCAGTAGCTTTCGTTGATCGCTACTTGAACGAAATATATTCTCAAATCTTTGCATTTTGCTTGTCTTTTCTTTTTTTTCTACTAGTTGTAGAGTAAAACCGTTTTTTATTACAAAAGCGATACTAATAAAAGAACGGAACAACTCTTCTCAGAGAACAAAGAGTTGGGTTTTTTTTATATTTGTTGTGTATGCAGAAAATCAGAAACGATCCCACGTCTGTACTCTATGCATTCAGAAAACATTGAACTCCATCATTAACCGAACCTGTTTGTTTTTGTAATCTTCAAATTCAAGGAGCTGTGAAATCGTACCTCCTAGAAAGAGCTCACGCGTGAGTATACCACTGCCAATACGGGAATACTTCATTTTCAATCACAGTAGTACCATTTCTGAAAACAAATTGTTATACACTTCTTGGGAGTGGGTCAAAAAAAGTGTAACTAGGAGTAAAATCGAATAAAATAGATAATACCCTTCCATATCGTCCCTTTTATCCTTCTTAGAATGCAAAAACAATCCTGCTTTTTTTAAAATTCTAACTAACTTGCACTTCCCTTAAAAGTGTAAACATGTTAGCTCCAGTTGCTATTTTTTTTATCAGTTTCCTTAAGTTGCAACACAAAACTGAATCTTCACTAAACGCATGGTAATGATTCAATATGCAGTAGCTGTATCCTCACAGTTTAGTGTTGGCAGCACTGAAAAAGCCTATAAAAGCGAATGTATTGACTCATTACTTTTCTAAATTCTATTAGCATCTGGAATGCCACTGTCCATCATTCTTTTAAAATGAAAATTATTTAATTTAGCTTTCTATATCTTCTATTGTAGAAAGTAGTTTGAATTCTAAGTAAATATTTTTAAAACTACTGTTTCACTCACTTCTTAGAGGCCTTAATGAGTCTCTATTAGAAATCTAATGTAACTATACATTTTATCCCCAGTAATACATTAAGTGAGCAGTTTTGGCGAAAAAGATTTGTTGAATCTTTAATCCCCAAAACTATAAACTAATTTCACATTTACGGACTGATATTTTTCAGACGATCTATACTATTAATTTAATGTCTTTATGGATTTTCTTTCGTAGAAGTAGAGGGGTTAGTGATGATAGTATAAAATAGACATAGAAAATGACAAATAATAACTTCTTGTAAATCTGTTCCTAACAGTATGGTGAGAAGGGAAGGAATTTAAAGTTTGAAGCTAAGGTTTATGTATGTTAGTAAAGAAGGAAAAACAGGATGTGATGTAGACAATGTTTTCTGCTGGACAACGCCTGCTGACCTGCGCCCCTCCCGGAGCGGGGGAATCCAAACACGACTGACCCCCCGCCCCCGGACCTGTTCTTCTTCTACCCTCAGGACTTCACCCTCGATTTCTACTTCCGGCAATTCTGGACGGATCCGCGACTCGCCTTCCGCAAGAGGCCGGGCGTGGAGACGCTGTCGGTGGGTTCCGAGTTCATCAAGAACATCTGGGTGCCGGATACGTTCTTCGTCAACGAGAAGCAGTCCTACTTCCACATCGCCACCACTAGCAACGAGTTCATCCGTATCCATCACTCCGGCAGTATAACTCGCAGTATACGGTGAGTACAATAATTATCTTTAAGAAGGCTCCCAAATAATGGCACCTGTCTGCGCGAGTAGAAGTCCTAGGAGGGAGATAACCCCAACAGCTTACTTTCATTTCATTTGTGGGGAAACAGTAAAGATACCCATGTGTGAAATTTCTTAAAGCCACAATTTCAGTCCAATTCATTTAAAGGTTTAATACAGAAATCAGGTATTAATGCATTATATTTACATTTATTCCTGATATATTAATTTTTCATTATTTCTTCCACTGTTTTGCAAATTTGTGCGACGTAATGCCATTATTTCAAGAGAATTGCAACTAAACTTTTTAATAGTATATTGATGAGTTTTAGTAATGCACTTTTAATTTATTCACTAGTTTGGGAACAAATATGCAATATTAATATTATCATTAAACTAAGCATGTTAAACAAATGTACCAAACTATCTTTTTATCCTATTATTTGTAAGGAGGTATATAACATTTCATTTATTTATGCCGATAAGCGCATCTAGTGGAACAATCTGAAAATCAGAATGTGCTGACGAAAACCCTAGAAAAGAGATAACTGACAATGACTTTATGCTCTTTCCTCATTTTTCTGTTTCTCTGAGCATATTGAAGAATAATTTCATTGCAAATAAAAAATTATTTCATTGACAATCTTTAAAAATTAGCATATAAAATAATTACTTCTTGTTATATGCATTAAAATTATTTTACTTGGCTTTATATCGTGGCAAAATGTCGTGTAATTATCTGAAGTACCTTCAATTATGTTTATATTCTGAAACTACTCAAACTCCTAGGCAACAGTAGAATATTCTACAGCTTGACAGTGACCGTTACAATGACCTATTCAGAACTATTTCTGCGTAGAAACCTCCAAATGTAACACAAAGTTTGGGTTTTATGCCGGTGCCATCATTTTGGAGCTCATTTACACTTTTATATTGTTCTGGTCCAATATAAAGTCCACCGTCGCATGTCAATGTCTCTCTCGGCAACGCTTGGGAAATAGGCAGGCAGACTGGTTGCTAGTTCACGTCGTTTCTCCTAAGGTGTGTTTTCAATTGATAAAAACTGGAGTGATTAAGATTTCATGGTGCATTGGCTTATATCGGAAAAATATCGAAAATACTTCTTCGCTTTGGTTATATAAACATTTTATAGGAATGATTTACAATTCTAAAAAATTAAAACAGAATGGGTTATCCTAGAAGGAAAACCAATACAAAAGAAACATTGGAGCCACTACAAAATCACGTTATATAAGGTGGTTTAGGAAGATCTGAACATGTGGGAGATCTCGATCTATTTAACAAATTTAACACTGTCGGTATTTATCTTAGCTGTAATTATGTATAACGTGTTTATTGTATGGGTATGATTTCGATTGGAATTCCTTATTTACGTGGATATTTGCCAAACAAACACAAATATAGGTTACGGCCAAGCCACTGTTATACAAACTATAATATTTGGTGGATAATCTATTGTAGTTTGATGTGCTGTTAAGTTACAGGGTACAGTTGCGTATTCTCTAGAGTAAGCATCATCAATACATAGCTCTAGGGAGCCGGATTTATCTGCTCCGATCCCGTTAGCGCCTGCCACAAGGAAAGCTGAGCAGCAGCCCGATTTGTAAACTCAGTGGCGTTTTGTATAATTGCACGGGAGTAACATTGCAATACAAATTGATTTGAAGTGTTATAATCATATGGTTTTACGGAACGATATTGCACACAGGGTAATATATTATATTACACTAGTCTGCATCATATCGGATGACTGAAAACTAATAAGTGATTCTGACTCACTTTTTTATGCTGATTTAAGAATTGCTTTTAGCTTTTTTACTAAAACGTAGTTTTTTTACAATTTCACTTAAAAATATAGAGATATAAAGATATTGCTTCCGCCACTACACATAAAATTGGGCTTGATGAAGCAATTTGTAAGGGCTGTACCACAGGATGGACCCTGCTTCAAGTACCTTTCCAAGAAATTTCCTTTCTTTACACAAGACAAATTAAAGATTGGAATTTTTGTTGGTCCTCAAATAAAGAAATTGATGAAGGATGAAGATTTTGAGATGACAATGAATGAGAGAAAAATAGAAGCATGGACCGCCTTCCGATCAGTTACTGAAAACGTCTTAGGCAATAACAAAGATACTAATTACAAGCCTTTTCGAAACAATGTTGGAAAATTTCAAGAAGATGGGTTGTAACATGATTGTAAAGGTGCATTTTCTGCATTCACATATCGACTACTTTCCAGAAAATCTGGGACATTATAGTGAAGAGCAGGGTGAACGTTTTCACCAAGATATTAAGGAAATGGAGAGGAGGTACCAGGGGAGATGGAATGAAACTATAATGGCCGACTACTGTTGGATGTTGAGGAGGGACAGTCATCTTCAAGGATCTGCAAGGAAGTCAAAGAAGAGAAAGTTTGAAAAAAATCTTTGGCTTCTTGTTTTATTAAAATGTAGTCATGAAATAAATGGGGAATTCTTGAGAGTATTCTTAAAATGTTTCTTGAATAGAAACTTACCTTGTGTGAAATGGTATTTGAATACACTTTTACGTCATTAGTAAAATTGTAAAAACATTACTTATTTTTTGTAAAAACCTGATGTGATAGAAAAAACGGAAGTTATTTCTGGAATCAGCATATAAACTTGATTCAAGAACACCTACTCTTAAGAAATCATTCGACAAAAAGTTTGAAAATGCAGACTAATATTATTATTCATGGTGGTGGTAGCGACGGCGGTATTATTATACAATTAGCACAGTTCAATACGGCGGGACATTATTAATTTGAGCATTGCATCATAAGAGAGATTACGCAAGCAAGAATAATAAATTAGTAATTAAAACATGATAATTCATATACTTAAAGGCAAAATAAAGAAGTTGTGAGTCTGACCATAAAACAATTCAGCAATAGCAATAAATTATAGTATGATAAAATGTACTGGACTTACATCCACAAACGTACATATTAGGCGTTCCAATAAATCTGATCGTTTTTCCCCTTGGTATTTTTCATACTGATTCACATGACAAGATGAATAATGATTCTGTCGACTAAAATTTTTATGTGGTTTAACATGTTACAAAATAAACACTTTACACCATTGTATTGAAATGTAATAAAATATGTTTCCTTCCAAGCAGGGTTGAACCTAGTTGTTGACCTACACTATGACTTAATGTCTTCCATGTTAAATGAAAGCTACTCGACAGAACCGCCGCTGCGCTAGGGAGGGTATGAATGACGCCAACATTTTTCCCCTTTGCTCCTCTTTCAATGCTCCCATCACTCTTATGTAGTGAGCAGGCAAGCTCCCAACCGGTCTGCTCAGTACTTGACGATAGCTGCTCTAGAGGTTATAAGAGGCAGGAAGCCTGAAGCCACTATAAAATGTAATGTATTTAAGATTGTCTATCATCTATGGCCATCAGTGTAACCAGGAGTGATTCCGACATAGCGATTGTGAGAGATCTTGACAACGACCGTTATAACATCCGAGAACTGTCGAAGCAGCTCAGAGAAACTAAGAAATAAAGAGTAAAGGTTTTCCGCAAACATAAAACTACCAATGCTCGATTAAAGGTATGGGGGGCCCAGCTGAACAATCTAAGTAATTATTGTGCAGTGTGTATTGGACATTACTACGATGACAATGTTGAAGAACCTTAGGTTCAGTGTGTGAAAGAGTGCCAAAACTGGTTTCACGTGTGAGAAATTGCATTGATGAAGATTTCACGTAAGACCAATGCAAGTAACTGCATAATTATTTATTATTGTTTGAGGATCAAAATGTGAGTTGTAAATACACATTGGTCAAATGATTTTCTCTTTTGTGATCAAGGGAGAAGTCGACAAGTTTAAATACAGTTATATAAAATAATCAAATCGGCTCTAGATACATTAAAAGGATGATGAATGTATCTACAAAACTTCGTAAAGAAATTGGAGTAAAATGTATCACATTGGTTTGAAAATAACGTATTTTACCTAGAGAATCCATATCTCCCTAAGCCACCTTAGGTAAGGTATCAATAATTGTCATTTAAGACCCTTCTAAATTTTTATGGGAATTGCATAACAGTCATACGGCTGTGAATTAAAAATATTTTAACGAAAATATGAGCTTGCAGTCTGGATTAGTCAATAAGTCCGCCTTAAGGGTATACACTTCCCATACACGTCATTTGCTTCAAGCCGACACGATCAATAACGTGATTTTTTAAGTAGCTCTTGTGTTTCTGCTCTTGTATACACTACGTCACCCATTTTAATTATTTTAGTTTAATTTATAAACTGGTGTTGTTTTTAACAACCGCTTTTAAGATAGCTAATATTTACAGAAATCGAATGCCCAGATCTTATTTCGAATTCCACTCTGAAAAACATTATAACTCAAGAAGTTGAACATAGGGCCTGTGAATATATTCTCTGATACCAAATAAAAATATTATTAACTAATTAAATTAAAGTTCGCACCAAAAAGTTTATTGCCTCTTTCTAAGCAGCTAGCGTACAGTTAACATGAATACCCTGTGGTATGCAAACACATTCGAAGAGAAGATCTAATTATGAAATTTACATCTTTAGAATTTTAAATTATTCCACTTTATGGTTCAAAAGTGAAAGAATAAAATTATTTGAAAGAAACGCTGTAAAGATAAAGAAAGAAAACGAATAAAAGTTTCAAATATGAAATTTACTGACAATCAAATAAAAAATTCTTTTCTATATAAAAAAACTATTTTTGAGAGAAAAACGTAATACTCGAAGACGCGCTTACTTTTCCCTGTAGAACTGCAGAAACTGCAGTTCTTATTTTTTGTAACTCATTAAGGTAAGAGGAAAGATCTAAATAGCCAAGCAGCAATCACAGGAAAGCACGTACTGTGCATATAACAATGCCAAAATGTGAAAAAAGAACGACTATGACCAAGACCGTCGCCGAGAGTTATTTGGCTCACTGGTTTATGTCCTTGTGTGCGAGTACTAAGTGGTACACTTCTTTCCATACCCACTACTTAAACTCAGTTATCGCTACAAACTAGCATGCATAGTACTTAAAAAAGTGTTCTGGTATTTTTTTCTCGAGTCAGCAATATTTGTAAGAAATAACCTGACTAAAATGATCTTATTATGGCATGCATTTAATTCAGAGTTAAAACTTATAGAATTATAACAAAAAGCAAAGAGTTTTTTTTAACCTTGGGTCTTCAATTTAAATGTTGTATTAGTTTGTATCTTCATTTCCATTTGTATTTAATTTTCAATTCTGGATTGTAATTCAAATTACAGTATGCATAAATGTATTTGAAATACGTGATACCAAGTGTCAATGGGCAGTTGAAAAATAAAATTTAGTTTTATCATGAATACACAATGAACAAAACAATTTCAGGATTAAAAAGGAGTAATTTCATTATTACAGTATGAGTTTGAAATATTTAGAAAACTGAAACATGACACAGTGAGTTAAAAAATCTGATGTGGCACATTCACATGACTTTGTCTACTCTCTATTGTATATACAACTAATTTTACTAAAGCTTATTCTTATATCTATTTCATTTTAATCCAAAAGAACCTTTGCAGATATAACTGCATTACACATTTCGTTACAGATACAATGAGAACAGCGATAGTCAGATGTTTCAGAACTGGACACTATACGCTGGCCTTAAAATTCCACACTGTTTCCATGCAATCGCGAGAAACAACTAAATGTTGACAGGACTTTAAAAGAATGGCAAATTATTGAAAAATTCGAACCAATATTCGAAGCATTGTTTTAGGAAGCACATTTCCCTTAAAGTACCTCAGGCGAAAAAACTTTTTGTGCACTTCCTGGTTTCTAATTTAGGGATCAATATTGACATTCTTAGTTATTTGTAGTATTTGTCTCACTATATTAGGGCCTCTTTCTAATTTTGTGGTAGCTCAAACAACTTGATATCTTCTCCGTTCTGTGGCTTCGCATTCCAATAAAATTTGTTTCGTTGTTTCATCGGCTATTTGAACCATTAATAACGGATATCTCGGAAATGACTGATGACACGAAATAAGTTATTTCAAATAAACCGTGTGTTTTAAAAATATGCATATTTCTTGAGTAGTACGTTTTCGTCTATCGCTTAACGTTCACAATGTATACAAGATTATACAAAATTCATTCTGAATGAAGAGGACTTCAAAGTATATTCCCATAAAATTCAAGATATACATTTTATATAGCATGTAAATATCTTTAATATATGCTATTTTAATCAAAATCGTTACAACCACCTTTTAGAAAATCAAAAATTTTGAAAAATATTCCATGTAAAGAGTGTAACAGTATTGAGTCTTAGGAAGAAATCAATAGCCATATTACGCCAATATTTAAATCTGCTAAATTCATGACGCATAATCTCAAAAATATTTAACATATCATACAGAAACTTTTTACAGGATGAGTATGCATGTCGTCTAAGTTTATTCATCTACCTCCACAGAATAAATTTGTTTATTAAGGAATGTAGGACTATTTCTTCTTATATACACCTAGTTTTTATTAAAATGTATGAGAAATCACTTTTCTAAAACATAATCAACACATAAATCGATCAGTAATTCCATTAAGATATTGGTTTTATCATATACAACTTTCATTTAGCAATCTTCAATATTTTCTGAGAAAATTGGTCATTTATTTCAGAAAACGTTATTCACAGGGTAAGCTGTTCAAAGTAAAAAGTGGAGGGAAAAAACTCGCATAATATTTACAAAGCAAAACTACAAGCTTGCAAAGGTAGATCAAATGACTGAAAAATCACTGCTGTAGCTGGGATTTGAAGCATGGATATAGGATCTACCGAAATGTGTTGCATTCACATATTCTTCTCTACTCTCTTACACAAGTATTCTACAAAAGTTTATTCTTCTGTATGCTTTTAGTTAATAACAAGTCTTCATCTCACATTTACATACTTTTTTGCAGGTGTAGGAAAACTACTGTAGGCTAAAACGATAATCAGATTTAAAATTTTCTTTCCATGACTACGAAAAAAACGAGTAGCTATTTACCACTTGAAAAAGTATACATATTTGAAATTATGTTATTGTAAATAAATTGTGTGCTTTAAGGAGACTTACTGTGTAGTAAAATTTTGTCTATTTCTTATGGTTTACAAATTATATCAATGTCATTCAGGATGACTCCCAGGAAATTCAAGACATACATTTTATTTGCCATACATGCGGTTAGAGCCATTTTTGAAAAATAAAAATAAAAACGAAAGATTTTTTCATATAAAGGGTAGCTTAGGGTGGAGGATATTCTTGCAGATACTCATACAGTATCCTTGAAGGCTCTGAACGTAAATACCCAGAAATACCCAGTTTTGTATTTAACCGACTTTTCATTTTTGAGTTGTTCTGTTCACAGGCAGGTAGATACCACAAAGTCAGACGGGCGCGGGCCTTTTATAAAAATGCATTTTTGGATTCAGAGAGTTTCAAAGCGTGTATTTCCTGTGAAATTTTGGTATCGAATGTTTTAGTGTAGAGCAATACTACATGCTATAATTAAGTAGTAGAGAAAGTAGGAAACAAATGATATTTGACAAGAGTTTGTTGAGAATTATTATTCTAATCAATATGCCGATATTAAAAGGATAGGATAGGTAAGGACTAGTTAACGTGGGAGGCACCTAGCCTCTTGACCACCAATGGGCCTTTTGTGCGTATATCCCCGGGAGAAATGGATTAGGTGAGGGAATTGCAGGAGTCGTATGGGTTGCAGAGCGAGGTTGGGGCAAATCAACAGAGTTTCCTTACGGTTCCAGGCTTGACCACCCGACCACGAGAGGGTCGCTTGGAGATGTCCCTCGTGTCTGACCGGGGAAGTACGACCCATTATTGGAGGCACGCAGGCTTTCCTATAGCAGAACCGAGAAGTTCCAAAGCACCAACCTCTGCACCATCTGCCCAACACCGACAAAACTACAGCCCCAGGGTAAAGCTAAAACTTAAAATGGGGATGAAATGAGAGGAAATGAGGGAGATAGGAAACTCGTAGTAGAATAAGCCATTCCATAATTCGCCTTTATCAACCAGGAAAATGAGAAAAACCCATGGTTAGAGTGGGCCACTACCGGGAATCGAACCCGGGAGCTTCAGAAAGTGAGCCTCAAAATTTATCTTGGAGCCATCTCTTAAGAAAGATAGAAATAATGTTAATCAATTTAAAGGTATTATTTCAGCTATAAAGATGTACTAATTATTAAGAATTTTAGTTTTGATATTAATAACATCAATTAAGAGTATATTGAACATATAACTGATGAAGTATAGCGTACTCACCTTTTTAATTATTAACAATACGAGGGAATAGATTTTTCGTATTACTCTACGTAGATAAGCTTTAATGAAGTACTTTGTGTTAGTGAACCTAAGCCCTATTTCTTTTAATCTTACGCTGCATCTACAGCCATGAAAAAAAGATTGAGCGCACTAACCTTCAGTGTCACTTCGCCTCATGAAAGTAGAGGAAGTTAACAGATCTTGGTTCACACGTGCACGTGAGGTATGCTACAAATCGGACTTGTACACAGCGAGGTAAGACACAGTTTATTACTTTATAATATAAAATAACAACCACGTAACAATTAAAAGAACCGTTCTTCGCAAATATGCGCAGTAAACATTCATAAAATAAACCAAACCTTAGAATGAAATGTTCCTTAAATGAATAGAAATGACTTAGTTCCAACGTTCTGGGTTTGAAGCTCGGTGTGCTCTCTGAAGGTAGATTCGAATCCAGTGGCCTATAAGGCTTTTTTATTAGTACCTTTTATATCGATGTATATTACGTTCTATTAAACAAAATTCTCTGTATGATGTGTGAAATATTTATCTGATGTTTTCGCAAACTAGAACACAAAGAAAAACATAGCAATTAGATCTTCGGTTGCTTTTAATTGTAACAAAAATCTAATAAAAATAAGGGAAAAATAAAACAATCTAACACTTTGTGTGGTTGCCGTTGTTTTCTATCACTGCCTTCAATCTTAAGGCACGGAATCCACCAGCATTTTGCAGTAATTAAGGTATTCTACTGGTGAGTTCCAACTTTTGTCATGACACACCAGAGATGTGCAGCATTAGTCAATCCAGGACCTCAGAAACCCTCTGCTTTACTTTCGCCCAAACAGGTTCTACTTGGTTCAAATCCGGTGATTTTGGAGGCCACGGTAACTGATCTAAGGTATGTGTTTGCTGAAAAAGTCACTTTTGAACCTTGGCCGACTTTTGGACCGAATGGTTATCCTGTTGGAATGTAATAATGCCTTCTGGATAGCGCTCTCGGGCAGATGGGATGTTCTAGAGGTTCAGAATAGCTTTCAGCTTTTCGTGAACACGTTCCTGAATACCTGGCCCTTCCCGAGATATCCACGCCTTGCACAATGAGCCAGATAGCGCCTGTCATTCGAAAATTTCATATTGTACCGCAAATGCCAACCTGTCAATTTTCTGGGCTTCGGTTAGCTCTTCCTTTATTGCCGCACGTCTACGCCGAATCCGGGCAGCTTTACAAGGTTGATAACCGTCCGTACACTTCCAAGAGAGATCTGTCTTCATTATCTGTGGATACACATGAGCAACCTGTACTTTCCTTGCAGAAACCTACCCATTTTCACGATACAGCTTCGCCCACCTCCTCGCAATGGACTGTGGAATACCACAATTGCTGCCGGCTCCGGTGGCCGTATAGCCTGTGAAACCAGGGTAAGAACAGGAGCACGTTTATCAACGACCGCTGCCATTGCTAAAGTATGACTGATTGCGCCGTTGTAGGGTACTAGAAGCGATTGACGGCTTCTTTTGGTGATGAATGGAACTAGGCACAAGTGTGACTGACACAAAGAAAGGAAACAAACTAACAATGAAAGAATCAAGCTTATCACCAGTAGTTGGAAGAATTGCCTATGATATAGATATATCTGCAAATACCTAACGCTCTATTTATAACAAGTATTGTGAAACATCTACATTAGTTTAAATTAAGAGTGTGAAGTAGATGTCGAGGATAGAAGAAAGGAAATAAAGGGGAACATAAGGTATACATCACACCGAAATTTGAACCTAGGTTTACCATTGTCCAAGGCACGTGTGTTACCTTTCGCAGTAATCTGTTCCTGTTATCTTATTTGCTGAGCGCCTGTTATTGTTTTATTAATTTTTTTTATAATTTGTGTTCCTTGTCCTCCGGCTAGCTATTATTACCCAGTCGAGCAAATATCTCTCAGCAGGGCGTGTAAACGCAAAGGAGTTGTTACTAAAACATAACACTCATAAAAGAATTTGTTTTTACACTTTTATTGCCGTCACATCTTTAATCTTGATACACGCCTGACTGAAACTGTTATATTTCCGAATGTAATTACTCTCGTATTAGTTGCCGTGTACTTCCCATTTTGTAACTAACTTTACGACGCGAGAGATTCATCCAAACTGAATGACATTCACTTCACGAGAGATTCCTCAAGACTGCGCGACGTGTATCTCGTGAATGATTCTGTAGAACTGCGTGATGTGTACCTCGTCAATGATTTCTTAGAACTGCGCGATACTTGCTTGTGGCTCCAGAATATATACTCTTTCTCCCCGAAATGCCTAAACATTATAATAGAGCTACTATTGATTACCAAATCGCGCCAACATTAGCGTCTGTTTTGTCAGCCAATCATAATTACTAACACATATGCTCTAGGGAAAATATTCCCTCCATTTCTAAAGAAAGGCACGCTACCTGACGTCATTTGTTTGTCTCTTCTTAGTGATAAACAACTCATTGTTACCCACTCATTGTCAGTTTCAGTGAGGTCGTGTAAACTTATTTCCTAACAATGCTTATGGCTAACAAACATCTAAAATCATTGTCATACAATAACGTTAGTTTACACTACAATCACTCTGGCATTCACAGTGTTGTGATATAAAATACTGCCTCAACCTTTAATCTATATATTATTGGGCTTCAAAATGTCTGTTGCAACATCCAGTTAACTCGAGGCGGTATAATAGCAGCCATGGTTAATACGGTAACATACTTTAATTATCGCATTCAGGGGACTTGTTTGGCTGATTCAGGTCATTGGTTGTTTCGGTCGAATGGATTTCGGTTGCTCGTCCTATTTGTATAAATACCAATGAGCCTAGCATTAAACAGTAATGCCCCTCTTTCTTTATCAGGAACAAATACAACCGCGAGATGAGATTCAACTCACAGTCTATTTGCGTGTTCGACAGACGATAACGTATACCACAGAGACTGTTAATAAATTCTAGATGCATACTGGAAATATCGACTTCTGTAAACCGCGCGGCAATACGAAGGACTTAGAAATATTTGCTCTTAGAATGCGCTCGATCATTTTTTCCACGATTGTACACTTCGAAATCTGTTTTTCCGCGTTTTTTTTCCACTGACAGGCTAAAGCTGTTCGGGTTATAATCTATACTTTCCTAGTATGTGGAAAGGACAATAGACAACATAATCGTCACTAAAATTTAAACAGATAAAATGCAAATTAGGTGTTTGATAGATTAAATGATACAATATTAATAAGCAGCAATTGATTCGTTTTACTGGAACATCTGCCAATGGCCAAATCCTTCCCATCTCAATATTTGATTCTGTAATGCAGATTTATCATCAGTATCTGCTTTTATTACTTTTTAAAAGGTTTATACGTATCAGAACCTTTATCGGATGTAAGCTCTATTGTCATGTAAAGTTTATAATCAATACTCTGTGAATAGCAGAAAAACGTTGTAGTCAAACGCTAAGCAAACGCACCTGCTACATTAATTATTAGTGAATCACAATACTGTGATTGACCAGTGCATCAACACATGTATATTGTACATGCAGTTTTGAAGAAATGTTTTGCATATACAGGACAGATTGACAATTGATGTCGCATTAGGTAGTTCTATATATAGCAGCCAAGGGATGACTAATATGGAATAAGGTAAATGGAAAACTGGGTATGGTGCCACGCGAAACCTCCAAGTAATGGGCATTAGCATGGTTTTACATCTCCTTTTTTATCATATTAGCGATCTTGCCAGATACTTAACAGTGGTGTATATGCGTTTTTAAACTAAGCCCCAACATGCAAATCTGAAACATTTGATTGGACTCCCAGTCTCAAATTATACAGCGGACATTTTGTATTGTTACAATTCCTTACATTCTAACACAAACCCACGTCATTTAATGTAACTAGGGACAGCTCGCTTGGAAACAAGAGGTAACGTTGAAGAAGGTATTTTGTTGTAGGAGTTTATTTATTTGAAGGAGATTGGTTGTTACGTAATATGCTGCTACATATGAAAAACCGATTTTGAATATGTATTTTTGTTGTTAGGCTCCAAGTTTAAAAATAAATATTAACTTTATTATTAAACTGCTTCTATAGATATTATTTTATGTTTATGTTTGCCTCGGCTGCGTCAGTATTGCTCTAGAGACACGTTTCTCTTAATCAGGGCGTGGTGTGACAAGAATATAGGCTTCACAAATTTTAAGTTTAAATTCACTTCTTTTTATTAATCCCTGACACAAATTAAATAGCACTACACTGATATCAAGAGTTGTGATATTCTTTTATTTTATACTTGCACTTTGTTAACGCGTATATTTAATTTTCGTTTCACACGAATATTTAATATTTCTCTAGAGAACGCATCTTCCATCCGGTTACTACCAAGGTTTGCAGGCAACTGAACATATTTCAACCGTCCAAACCCGTAAACTTCTGTATTTCAAGTCTCTGATTGGCTAATCCTAGTCCAATAGAATACCTGCATTTAACTAAAGCTTTTTCTGGCTGTTGATTGGCTATTTTTAAACTGTTACAAAATTTAAATTATCGTTGCCCTAATCATGACTAGTAACATTCAAATTCTCAAACTCATTATTGCATCAAGGTTACCTCATTGTTACCTCGTTGTTAGCAACTTTAAACTTATTTTTCTCACATTATTAAATTACGTAATGCATTCACATAACATTATTGAACATGTTTATAATAATATAAGCATATGCAATGACTGTTACATACATTTTACAAACTATTACATACATATTGCTTCAGGGTGGGCTGTTATGAAATTACAAAATATATAATTTAATAATTGAAATTATTGAAGTGTTAAAAATACTGCCTCAACGTTATACAAAAACCAACACTTAAGGGAAGGAATCACGCTGGATAAGACATCAAAAATAATAACAGTTATTAGAAATGAGTTCATATTTAGAACAAGTTTATTATAAAGGTTGTATTACTTACATTATTATAAGCGGCAACTTCCAATGGCAGCCCGAACAGGGACCAGCGTGAACGGTGCCCTTCTACACTGAGATCTATCTCAACTGAATGCTTTTAGGGAGAACCAGTCAGTGGTCATACACACCACTTCGAACATGCGCAATGAAGGGTTTCTTGAAGACAAATGTTCTAGCAGTTTCTTAACGGTAAACTATGATTCAGCTATTTTATAAATAACAAGCTTTAACTAATTCAACAACTTACCGTCTCTTCCAACTGGCAAATCCTTTTTATTGTTTATATATTTATGTTACTATAATAAAGGTGGGCTATATATAACAATATTATAAGTAATCAAATAATTAATCAAACCCAATGTAATTAATAAAAACCCTGTTATAGCTACAATATATGTAATTATGGCATTGTAAAATATTTAATTTGTTATTACTATTTGGTTATTAAGCGTACTATTCTAGATAAAAGGGGTAAAGACATCACCCATTTAATGAATCTGTGCACAGAGACTAGTGACTTTTTTTCTTTTAGTCGCAATTTGCATTTGGGATAAGATATTGGAACATAGCCTGAAGGACTGGCGTTTCATACGTGTCATACCTTGTAGTGTGCTATGGATAGATTTATCAATTTAAAACAACTTTATTGGATGTTTAAATAAAATGGGTAGCTTAATTGAATAAATAAAAGTATAATCATTATTTTATTCTAATTTATTTCTTTAAATCTTTAAATAAAACACCCATCTTACTTTTATTTATTTACACCAAATGCTCGGTGTACAGTTTTTACCTTGTAGTTATAAAGTACTGTACGTATATACTTTCCATTCAACGTTTAAATTGAGTCACATATACCAAATATTTGGAATTAAGTGCCACTATTAAAATAAATATCGATTACTAATGCAATAATATATTCGTGGCTGGTTTCAGAAACCCAGTGCACATTCAACTGTGGAACACGTGTGACCTTACCTCTTAAGATCGATTTGTCTCACCAGCCTGCAAGAAAAAAATGTGCAGTTGCCAAACAGCTGTTTTTCTGAGCGTGTTTTCTTCCTGCAAATCTATGAAAGAGAGAACAGAAGTGATCTTAATTAGTTAAATGTCTCCCTCCCTCTCTCTCCCTCTCCCTCTCTCCTCCTGTCTCTCCCACTCCCCCTTTCTGGTTTAAAGGTTAGAATTTATAATCCTTGAGCTTAGTACACATTTTAGTAATAACTATGACAAACATCGAATTTGAATATAAAGCTCAACGTTGAATATTCAAACGTGATCGAGTAAAACTCTATAAATAATACTATGGTATATAAATATAATAGTAGCAGGAATTTTTCCTTAATATAAAATCCCCATATAGAAAGTATTACTTAAATATATTTAAACGGGACAGAAGGAAAAAACATATTTCGTTCCTTGAGGATACCCAACTGTGGAATTTGAAAAAACTACAATTTCAGGTGAATTTATTTGAAACTTTAATACAACATTCAGGCTCTAAGATATAATTATGCAGACTAAATTTAACACACACTTCTAAATTAGTTCTCGAGATATTCATTTCTTTTTTACTGTTTTGCAAAATTGTTTAGTAATGCCACAAATTATGTCAACAAACATTTTTCTTGTTATTTTATCGTGTTATTTATAAAGATACATAAAATGTAATTCATTTATATAGAAATTACATCAGGAGGAACAATTTAAAAATAATATGTGCCGAGAAAATAGTTTCAATTTTACAACCCTCAAATAACTGTTTCTTACTTGGACTTTATGGTGTTTATAAAGCATTTGGTGGATTTCCAAAACGCCATTGGTCCTTTTCTGCTCCTCTATAGCTAATTCAATATTTGATGACTCCTCAGGTGCTATTAAGGGTACGCATAGGTGAAAATTGAGCGAAATCTTTCAAAAACTCCATTTTTGTTTACGGATCTGTTATTAGGAATGAGTAAATCAGTTTCTTAACCTATATTTAGTAGCTATTAATAACGATTAGAAATAATTCTATACCGGTTTTTAAATCTCTCCTCACAAGGTCAGATAGCCCTTTAGAATTTCAAAGCTTTCTGTTTTTTCTACATTTCTACGAGTTCAGAATGTTCCACACGATGCAAGTTCCTCCAAATTCCTCAAATTCCTTATTTATTTTTCGCGGTTATCATCGAAGGATTATTAATTATAGTATCTCATTAACACACTAAAATTGGTGTAAAATATTGTTTCTAATAAGTTTATAATTTTATCTCAAATAATGAACTGCAATGAAAAATTTTTTCGAAAATTTGTTCTTAAATATTCATTAGAGTGGAAATAGACGTTTATATTCGAATAATTTAAATTTTTTCACCGTATGGAAAATTTTTGTTTATCATTAATATAATTAATTAAACAATTAATAACTTAAAAACTACTGGAGATATTGCAATGAAAATGTGCATATCTGCCAATAATTTTATTAAGTGCCGTATATAGTACGAAACCATATGTTAATAAATGTATAATTTAAAATGTCATCTATGTGTAATATTAAATGATTTGTTCACTTTAATGTAGGCAAAACTTTTCGTTTTTACTGCAATTTTAGAGGAAGCTAGGCCTACAGGCAGACTTTTAAATCACTATGTGATCAAAAGCATCCAGACACCACCACAAACATACGTTTTTCATCTTAGGTGCATTGTGCTGCCACCTACTGTCTGGTACTCATTATCCGCGACCTCAGTAGTCATTAGGCGTCATGAAACAGCAGAATGGGACGCTCCGTGGAACACACGCGCTTCGAACGTGGTCAGGTGATTGGGTATCACTTGTGTCAGAAGTCTGTACGCGAGATTTCCACATTCCTAAACATCCCTAGGTTCACTGTTTCTGATGTGATAGTGAAGTGCAAACGTGAAGGACATGTACAGCACAAAAGCGTAGAGACATACCCCGTCTGTTGACTGACAGAGACCGCCGACATTTGAAGAGGGTTTTAAAGAGTAATAGGCAGACATGTATCCAGACCATCACACATGAATTCCAAACTGCATCAGGGTCCACTCCAAGTACTATGACAGTTAGGCGTGATTTGAGAAACCTTGGATTCTATGGTCGATCGGCGGCTCATAAGCCACACATCACGCAGAAAAATGCCAAACGAAGCCTCGCTTGGTGTAAGGAGCGTCAACACTACACGATTGAACAGTGTAGTGGGTGGAGTGACGAATCACGGTACACAAAGTGGCGATGCGATGGCAGGGTGCGGGTATGGCGAATGCCCGGTGAACGCCATCTGTCAGCGTGTGTAGTGCCAACAGTGAAATTCCGAGGTGGTGGTGTTATGGTGCGGTCGTGATTTTCCTGGAGCGTGCTTGCACCCCTTGTTGTTTTGCGTGGCACGATCACATTGATATTTTAAGCACCTTCTTGCTTCCCACTATTGAGGAGCAATTCGGGAATGGCGATTGCATATTTCAACACGATCGAGCACCTGTTCATACTGCACGGGCTGTGGCGGAGTGGTTACACGACAATAACATCCCTGTAATGGACTGGCCTGCACAGAGTCCTGACTTGAATCCTATAGAACACCTTTGGGATGTTTTGGAACGCCGACTTCGTGCCAGGCCTCACAATCTAAATCGATACCTCTCCTCAGTTCCGCACTCCGTGAAGAATGGGCTGTCATTCCCCTAGAAACCTTCCAGCACCTGATTGAAATTATGCCTGCGAGAGTGAACGTTGCCATCAAGGCTAAGGGTGGGCCAACGCCATACTGACTTCCAGCATTACCGATGGAGGGCGCCACGAACTTGTACGTCATTTTCAGCCAGGTGTCCGGATACTTTTGATCACGTAGTGTACTCTAAAACGTGGTACAGCTATAAAGGCTACGTAGCCCTAAACTACGAGGCGTGTTGTTAAAGTAAGTACAGATTTAATACTTTGAAGTTACAGTCGCGAATTTGAGCATGCGTGATCCCTTCCTCCATTCATTAGGAAGCCAAACGCAGCTGCGAGCAATCGACACTTTGTGTTTTCCTGTTGTTGACGCGTTTCGAAATGTTCAAAACAATCTAACGACTCGCCGATTGTGAAGTCATATCAGTGACTCGCTTTTTGAATGCGAGAAATGTTACGCTAGCAAACATTCATCGCCGATTATGTGAGATTTACGCAGAAACGATATGAGTAACAATGACCGGCCACACAGCCAAACAAATTCAAAATCTGATCGCATTATTTGGTTTAGAACAATTTGACCACCCTCTCTACAGACCGGATTTGTTACCAAGCGATTTGTATCTGTTTCTTTATCTGAAGAAATGCCTTGGGGAAAACTTTTCAACGACGATGATGTTATAAAACAAGAAGTGCAAACTCGGTTTTTATCATAGGCGGCATCATTCTTTGAGGAAGGCATGCAAAAACGATTTCCCGTCACAACACGTGTCTGAACAACGCGGTGACTATGTGAAGAAGCAGTGTAGGGTATAACAGCGCAGTTGGCTCAGGCGGTTACGTCTGTGACTCACATTCGGGAGGTTCCAGGTTCGTTCAGATACATCGCTCGGAGTGCACTCAGCCTCCTTAGGTCCCTGAGGAGCCAATTGAGGAGCTACTTGATTGAAAAGCTGCTACATATTAAGGAGGCCGCATTTACCGGGAGGAACACGGGGCGTTGACCACGTCCCACTTTCCAGTACTGCACCCCACTCTGTGAGAACCGCCCACTCTGACCTATTTTTTCAGTACTTTTCCGGAGTCGTCAGGTGAAATCTTTCATCCTCTCCGTCTCTTTCAGGGTCGGAAGTATGGCGATGGTGTTTCGGTGCAGCATGGCAGGGGGAAAAGATGCTCTTTGTGACTCTTTCGTCCCTCGATTTTCGGCTGGTTCCCGGGGTATCCGAGCCCTCTTGAGGGGCATTGGACCTCCCTCTGTGCAGCGTAGGGACCGTGGTCTGCCTGTCCGTCTGCCGAGGTGTCTCTATCTGGAAACTTAGGGACACTGCTATCGCTCCTGGTTCCGATGTCTCCTCTCGCCTTATCCTTCCTCCCGGGATGCCTCCTTGTGGTGCGTAGGTACAATATCCACTCTGAATTGGTGCCGAGTCCCCTCCGTAGTCATTCCGGTCCAATCCATTGCATGGTATAAGGTAGTGAATGGTAATAAAGTATTTGGAAAATATTATTCAGTTATTTTAAAAAAAATTATCGGTACTTACTTAATAAAACACGCCTCGTAGAATTTTTGTAGTCATTAATAACACTGAAATCCATTTTTACAGGTTTGGGCACTTGTTTGTCTTTTATCATAGATGTCTATCATTAAGGTAGGATAAACCTATGAAAGACAGGTAATTTTAACTAATTGATTGGTCTACGAAAGTGTTGAAATGCTTAGTGCCAACAGGAATAGAACTGTGAACATTTAACGAACCTTTAAACCACTCAGCATTAATTTACAGACAGACTACAAAGGAAGATTACATTTCAACTGAGCACGGAAATTCCTTTGCTCCGAAGGCTGCTGGTCGCTTTGAACACGTTCATCGAAATAGTTTCCAGTTGCTCGCAGAAAGTCTAAAGTTTAATTTATCCTTTGCTATCGATACTCGAGCCCTCGCTTTCAAAGGTCACGGGTAACCCAATTTGCAAACATTCTCCTCCTCTCCCTTCCACTCTGCCTTGCAATTGAATCAAAGGGCTGAAAAGGTTTCGAGGGTATCATGCAATTTTCTCCTAAACAGTTCTTTTCTCTTTAAATCCCAAAATCCCAATGATTATTTTTTGTACATGTTTGCACAATACACCCACATTCAAGTGTTCGTTTCATGTTGTAAAGTAAGGCCTTTTCCAATCAATCATTATGCTACGTTGATTCTAGTCTGTGTAGTGGACACTGACTGGGGAAAACTTTATTGTGTTTTTATTGATTTTAAAATGGCTTTAGAAGGTGAGCAGGGGGGATGTGCCATGGTCGAAAATTCACATAAAGGATTCTCCGCTAAAAGTATGAAATCTAATGCAAATTTACTTCTTCTTCTTTAGCTGATTACCCTTCTCCCAAGGACTTACAAGCCAATGTCTTGAGCCAGTAGCCTGCCAAGAAGCAAGCAAACTCTAGATTAGAGCATATTTAGGATGGGTGATCAGTCCAATAATTGGTATGGCGGTGAAGAAGAAGGAAATGATTGTAGTAATGAAAGGGATGAAATGAAGATTCGCGTAACAAATTATTTAACTCAGCATTTACCTAGTGACCGAAGAAACCTGCGAAAAATCTTCCGTTAGATTGTTCGGACCAGGGGTTTTGATCCTTGGTCCTCCTAATTGCGGGCCTGAGCCATCCCGCTGGTTTTTATTCAAACTTACAATAGTGTGAATTACACTATTAGAATTGGCCAAAACTTAATAAGAGAATCTAAACCAGCCAGCCAAAGAGTTCCCCAGGGAGGCATTTTGTTATCCCTGTGTATTCGGAGACGATATATCACATAACATAGGAAACGAATGCCACGTAAATATACTTGAATTAACGTAACTTTTCAATTCTGTCAGTTACTCTCCTGCCATGTGCGTTGACGCAGTAATTTGTATCACAAAAATGTAAATGCCAGAGTGATTGTAGTGTGAATATGCATTGTTGTGTGACATTGATTTGAGATGTTTGTTGATTGCAATCATTGTCGAGAAGTGGGTTTATACGGCCTTACTAAAACTGACAATAATAGCGTGCAATAATGTAGCGAGGGGGTGAGCTGTTTATCATTATTAGAGACGAGCAAATGACGTCAGAGTGGCGCGTTTTTCTTAGAATTTGCTGGAACATTTTCCCCAGAGCATATGTTTTCGTAATTTTCATTGGATATAAATATAGACGCTAATGTTGGCGCGTTTTATTAACCAAAATGCAGCTCGGCATATTGGGGCGAGGAAGTATAAATTCAGTGTCAGGGTCAAGTTTCATGTAGTTCAACGGAGGCATTCATAGAGTATGCGTCGGACCAAGCTCATCAAGGTTACGCGTAGCAAATTTGTGAAAAATCTCTCGTGTCGTAAAGTTAATTACACAAAAAGTTGAAGTACGCGAATTAATAATGTGCAGTAAATAAGTTATTATAACAGTTTCAGTTTGGCGAGTGTCAATATTAATAGATGAAAGTGAATAATGTGTTACGACAATAAAATTGTAAAACAAATTCTTTTATCAGTGTTATCTTTGGATAAAAACTCCTTTCCGTTTACACACCTGTTCAAGATAAGTCTTGACCGAGAAATCATAGCTAGCCGGAGGACAGTGAACCCAAAATTAAATACAATAACAGGCGCCCAGTAAACCTAACACGAAGTGACCGCGACAAATTGTCTTTCATGCGTGCGGCAGATAAAAATGAAGCATCTTCCAACTACACACAAATATCACACTTCAGCGTTTCAGCTACGCCACGCGTAAAACATGTGGTGTTGTCGGCTCGTTCGTCCGCCAGTCGTTCGTATCGAGTGGAAGAGGAGAGGAGAGCTAAACAAAGATAAAAGTTCTTCGTTGTGCCTAACAAAATGACGTAATTTTGAAATAATATACTACACTAAACATCTCTATACACTTCTAAGGATACAGTGTAGAACACGCCTATCAACTATTGCATTATGTTCATGTTCATTTTCGTGGTATTAAATATTAATAGTTTTAATACCTTTTCATCCTGTATTATTTTATTCTAGTGCTTGTCTTCCATTTTGTATCCTTTAAATTGCTTTGCGTGATGCTTTAAATGTCCGTACGTAATATTATATTTCCTGTATAGAACAAAGCTTTAAAGCTGATTTTTCCGCTCTCACTTTCATTATTTTTCTAAAATTTCAAAATACGCTACTCGACAAACGTTTTTAATACTATTGCAAAACTTTGGGATAGCAGATTATCCAAGTTAGTACCATATATACTCTGAAGTTCATATTTTTGTTGTTATGTTTATTTTAATTCTCAATTAGATAAGACAAACTTTGCATTTAAAAGTGCGATTAATTGTGTTCTTTCATAATAACTATACATATGATGACGAATAGCATCTACTGGAAGGCACCTAGGTCAGTATTAATTTTTGACGATGTCGGGTTTTTCCTGGGGTTTCTAATATTACTTTTGTAGATCCAGACTGCGATTTATCAGCTTATTCCTATTTTCTTTCTTGTTCTTTCCCTATATTGACAACAGTTCATTTACTTTATTTATTAGCCGCGAATTTCAGTGCCTTGTCCAAACTTAGAGTATTTTTTCTTTGGGGAACGAGTTCGTGGTCTTCCCCTACGCTTTTGCCCAGGATCAGACCTTGTCAATCACACAGAAATTTCAGCACAGGTTATATATTTTAAAATATTATACTCACCATGATAATGGTCATTCGCTACACTACAGCTACACGTTTAGGACTTGAAAAATAACGTTAATATGCAATTGCACAGTTCACTGATTTAAAATAGTTGTATGCTTAAACTTTAAAATATCGCGCTACACTACAACGATACACAAATCACGCAAGTATCTGATAAATCAAACAAAACAACCTTTGCCATGTGGCAACACTTCCTCATAGCTCCGGTGAAGGGTGTGGAGGGGACTTAAACGGCGATTGGCTACTTCAAGGTCAACCCTGGTTGCCATGACAACATACTCGCATACACGTGCGGAAAACACGCTGAGCTAGCTGTCAGAATTGAGAAGTTACGTTAATTCAAGTATAGATGTCCGCAGTCTTGTACAGTTGAGTGTGTGGAAACCTGCCGACGTGTTTTGTTTCCTGTAGTGTTTTATGTCTGTCTGCCAGTCTGTGAACAGTATAACTCAAAAACGAAAAGTTGAATAAACACAAAACTTGGTATTTGAGTTTAGTATCTTCCAAGGATGGGACAGGAAGATTTTCAAGAAAATTGCCCCACCTCAGACTACACTTTACAGGGAATATTTTTCGAAAATGTTTATATCCTCAAAAATGGCTCTAACGATTTTGATTAAAATATCATATGTTTGAGATATTTTCAAAAGAAATGGCAAATGAAAGGTATATCTTGAATTTTCTGGGAATGTTCCCAAAAGTCGTTTTCATTCTGAATGACTTTCGCATATCTGGTAAACCGTAAGAGATAGAAGAATTATTTTCTACACAAAAATGTACATCTTGATAAAACACACAATATATATCGTGCATTTTCTCTTTGTCTAGTGAACTGTTTCCAAGATATTCGTTGTTATTTGTTTGAATTTTACAATAGTTATACTTTTGCTCAAATGGGAATTCGTTATTCGTTGTTTTATGTTCTGGACAGGCAAAGAGAACGGAATGCAACCAGCTCTTAAAAGATTTGACTATCGCTTAAAGCCTAGCAATTTCCCTTGCACCTACAAAAAATTAGCAATAAGATTAACATGAAGTAGGTTAAGAACAAGCGTTTGTAAAAATAAATTTTACAAGTTATGTGAGTGCAACACATCAGATTCTTTTAATCCTACTGACAGAAAGTCCTTAACACCTGTGTTCCACATCAGTCTTGGATGTGCCCATCTTTTATTTGTTTGAATTCAACTTCTGTGCGCACGCATTAGCCTATGAACAAAGCTCAAACCTAAGTGAGCCCAAAATAGGAGGATCAGAAAATATTTCACCTGCGTGGCTGGTAGGCATGCTTTACAATGACGATCCACAACGGTCCCTGTATGAGTCCTCGGATATTGGTTTGATGTTGAAAGTTTTGCACTCAAACATTTACCGATGAACACAGGTCGGTTTCAGGCTCATGAGCGAAAGAAAAGGGAGAAAATAAGACAAACATTGAGTGGAGTGCTAGAACCAGATAGGTTGTGGAGACTGAGCTTGGCAGAGGCGGTTTAGTATTTCCTTACTAACATAAACCGCTGCGCATTATATCGGCACGATTCCGTTCATTCGAGTGTACTAGTAGTAACTAATGTGTGACTTTTGTTTTATGTTTACTGTTGTACGTAAAGATTAGCTTTTCTTAACAGAAACAATGAACTATATATCCAGTTTTGCAACCATTGATAAAAGCAATTTTGCAGCATAATTTAATTTTTAAAATAATATTGAGTGAACGGCTTTCAATTGCGGCTGTTTATAGACGCAGAGAACAGAAAATTAAGGTCTGACTTTTTCACCTATTAGGGTGAAAGCTGAAAATAAATAAGATTTCAGAAATGTTTCCCCAACACCTGAATACGACATTATCGACGTATCGACCTCTTACTGTACTGTTTTTTAGGATATTTATGCATATATTCTGTACACAACTAAGTTTAGCATATTTATTCATAACATTAAAACCAATAAGTATATTTAAAGTACGGTGCTTTTCTAATTTCACTCCTATATTAAGCATAAAAAATTGGTTATTTTTGGAATTTGATTTGCACTCAGTCATAATATGGCATCAGTTATTAATCCACAGCCTTATTCTACCAGCCAATGAGAAAAGAATGCTCGCTGCTACCAATTATTGTAATGCTGACAGGATTAGGAAAATGGAACCAGCAGTTCGATATATCGCTAGTAGGGAGTCGATGTTTAGTAGTCTGCACTTGATAGTGCCTATCGCCATTTCAAATATCCAATTCAAAACTCATAATTAATGCCAATGAACTAAATACGAGAGAAACAGTCCAAAATACGTGAGTCGGGAGATTCAACAAAATAAGGCTAAAGTAAGAGAAACCTCGGGAAATACAGCAGACCTGACAACCCTAAGTTATATTCTGGTATACGAGCTAGGAGAATAATGAACTCTGAGATACGCCACTGACAAGATCAGCTATTTAAATGTGTGAAACCACTAGAGATATAGGCATTAGTTATTACAGACTTCTATGAAATTCTATAATTTTCAAATATTCAGATAACCAAACCATAACTGCAAAACTGTTTTATTCAATAATGTATTTTGATCTTTAACAAATTGCTTTATCACGATTGACTCGTCTTTTTTAAATACACATGTACTCTAATGCTCCCATGGATATTTTTTTGTTTACTTTCCTTTTTGTTTTCTTTCACTTTCTCTGCCGTGTACCTAGTAGCCAGAGGAAGTATTGCTTTCCACCTCTAAAATTCGATATTGAAATGTCACTGGAAATGCATGTTTTGAGGCCTCTGAAACAAAACATGGCAGTTTTAGAACAAATGTCCGTGTAGATGCGTATATGAGTATGTAAAGGTGTGTGTGTGAACAGCATAATTCAAAAACGATATTTTCGATAAATACCAAATCTAATACATAATTTCAGTATCTTACAAAAAAGCGTCACGAAGGTTTTGAAGAAAATCCCCCACCCCAAACATCACTTTATATGCAAAGGTGTTCCAAATTACTATAACAGGTTTGATTAAAATACAATTATTTAAAATTTTAGCATGAAAATAAAAAATGTATCTTTTGAATTTTCTGGCAAGAGTCTGTAAAATTATCTTCAATCAGAAGGAATTTTTATATAATTCGGTTATATAAGTAAATGTTAAGAGACATAAAAAACGCACTGCACAAAATAAATGTGGATAGCCCCCCAATTTATTACAAATACATTTCTTGTACTATCAGCAATTTCCGAGATATCTGTTATTACTGGTATGGATGTTTCAATACTTCTGTCATTTTTAAAGTGCTCTCACTATTCAGTTGTTTCTATACCCTTTATATCTATCGTACAAATAAATATATAATGAAACTATTTATGCAAAGCTTTATCTCAATTAACATGAAGCAGATAGAAAAATAAGTTTTTTAAAGAATAGTTTGTAGAAGTTATATAAAAATAAACGATGGTGTATGAAGAAAACTATGCAAACGTAATAGTGGATTATTTTTTTAATTACAGTAATTGTGGCTCGGTGTCTAATGGTCATAAACAACTTTACGTACCACTCCGCTTTAAATTCTGAGCATTAGTTTTGAAAATATAATATGGTAAATGAAAACATAATGGGAGATGTGAACTTTGGGAAACCTGACAACTATTGTCTGTTAATCGAATTTTATCTAATGGGCTGGGGAGCAAGTAGGGGTTTAGCTACTGGAAGGAGGTACTATTTACTTGGACTGGGACAAATGAATGGTAAAGACACGCGATATTGAAAAATACTGTGCTGTTTTCCGCTGTATGCTCTTTGCGCGACACGAGTTTAGCATACTGTGTACCCCTCCAATCAGTCAGAGCTTTACCTGAGAGATAAGCTACCCGATCGCATAGCTAAAACGTCATTAAACAGTCAGTAGTCTGTTTTCTATACCCTATCTCCATCGTTCAGCGGGAAATAATATCGTGAATATCTGTTTGTTACACGTAGAGTTTCTGAAAGATAGTGTATACTAGAGGTAGGAAAGCTCATATACTTTGGAGGGTTTTGAGAATAGACCATTCTAAAAAATAACCATACTTCCCCAGTCATATAGTTCCAAAATAACAGTCCCCTTACTTTGCACTAACGTGATCATTTGAGCATTTTTATAGGTTAAGAAGTAACGTTCTCATTTTAGAGAGTATGTTACGCTGCAATAGTTATAAACATGTTTATGATGCTAGACCTTGGAATCGACTCTGCTTTCAAGCTCCAGTAGAAGATGACTCCCACTAATATCTTCCAACCAATCAAGTTTAATTATCCTACTGAGCTCTTAAGATACTAGAAGACAAAGTGAACAGGCGTATCGAAAATAATGTCAAACAGCGATGATGTTTACGTCATTAGCTTCGAGGAAGAGCATATCAGTTGTAACACTGGATCAAGAGCATCTTGGGTAAATACTCGTGGACGTATTTCCTGTTAATTTGGAACTGCTATTTTAAATGTGGTATTTTTTTTGGAAAACAAAATGGTCTAAACTGTAACTGAAGTTTCCCACCTCAAGGGTGTAACATTCATACACTTATGAAATCCTATTATTCTTGTTAGATTTCAAAAGCAACTCTTGGTACTTATATTAGAGAGAGGCAGAAAAAGCAGCACTATGACGTATTCTCGCAGGAACTTAACTGTCTGTAAATGTTGGGTGTGAATGGCTGAAATAGAAAATCTTGTCTACATGTGTTGAAGGATGCATTACATATTTTAAATAAGCATTTATATTGACTGTACTGATAGTTGTCTTGTTTTATTATATTTACTTGCTCTACAACATATATACAGTAAAACAGAGGAAGTATGGTATTTTACCAAAAAAATTCGACAGCCAAATTTCACCGAAAATACATGTTTTGAGGCACACAGAACTAAAAGAATTTAGAAAAAGGACCGTGTGTGTTTCTATGTGAATGTGTCTGGAACATCTTAATTAAAAAGCGAATAATTCGATAAATACCAAACTTGGTATTTAAATTCCGTACCTTTCAAAGAAAATCTCTCTAACTCAAATTACCCATTATATAGAGATTTGATTTTTTCACAAATGGTTCTAACGATTTTGATTCAGATACCATAGCTTTAAGATATCTTTACGTCAGATGAGCTTTCCAGGAATAGTCTGTGAAGTCCTCTTCATTCCGAATGACTTTTGCATACTTGGTAAACTGTAAGACATGATAAGATCTTACTACACAAGTAATGTGAATTTCGTTACAACGCACAATTAATACAAATACATTTTGGAGATAAATATTTCCGAGATATTCTGTAAATATATGGTGAGCTCATACGAAAAAAACTATTATTTTTTATCGGTGTGAATTTTCAAATATTTATACTTTGAAGAAGACGCTTTGTTGCTGCTACGTATGGAAAGCCGATTTGAAGTAGGAGTTGTATTGTAGTTCAAATGTTGGGGAACCGAACTGAAGTACTTGCAACCGCACGTATGGTAAAAAGTTTCCGGTAGCCTTCAACCCAAATGTACTTTACGGTGGCCTTTGCCCCCAAAAATGTTTTAAAAAAATATTAACTTTGTAATTTAACTGTTTCTTTAAATATTATATATTTATGTTTGCCTCGGCTGCGTCAGTATTTATATATTTTAGAGACATAAATTTCTTATTGCGACTGAAGAATTTAGGCTTACACAGATTATAATTTTATTTCACTCCTTTTATTAATGCTCGACACGATTTAAATAACACTTCAGTGAGCTTCTTTTGGTAATTACTTGCACTTTTTAACACGTAAAACTATTTTGGTCTCACACTGAATACGTATTAAACTTCTCGAGGACATGTCTCGCATCCGGTTAGTAACAATGTCTACAAGCAACGCCTTCAGTTATGAGCGCTGTCTACAAGCAACTGACTTCTGAATATGTACAATTTTCCCTATTTAAGTTTCTGATCGGCTAATCCTACTCCAATAGAATACTTTCATTTGACGTAAGCTTTTTTCTGGTTGTTAATTCGCTATTTATAAATTGTCTCAAAGTTTACATTATTGTTGCTCCAATAATGATTAGTAGCATTATTAAACTTTCTTACTCATTATTTCCTCAAGGTTACCTCATTACTACCTCATTGTTAGCAACTTTTAACCTATTATTTTCACAGCTCCTAAATTATTAAATTACCTAATACATTCACATAACATTATTGAACATGTACATAATAATATAAACATTTATACAGTGACTGTTACATGCATTTTATATATTATTTATTCATATATTGCTTTAAGGTGGGCTGTTATTGAATTTATATATTATATAATTTGACTGAAATCATTTAAGTGTTAAAAACACTGCCTCAACTTCCCAACTGGTAAGTCGCTATTCGATTTGTTTCTCTTCGTCAATGCATAGCGACACGTTTTTCAAGAATCTGATTATCCCTTTACCTACCATATCCTACATCGAAATGTGTAAATATTTTAATAAAAGTTTAGGATTAGGATTACGCTATGGAGAAGACACCTAACACCTCCACCCACACGTAGGAATATTTTGTGCATACATCCCCGGGAGGAACGGATGAGATGAAGGAGCCGCAGTTGACGTATGAGCTACAGGCGACAGAGACGCTCAGAGCTCCCTAACAGTCACAAACTTGATCACCCAGCCGGAGAGCGGTCAAGGCAGCCCACCCAAGCCACTGGAAGCTAGCCCACAGGCTCCCCTCCAGCGGAAACCGGGGAAAGCTCGACCCAGGGCGGAAACTCGAGTGGCCTCCATCTGACGGGGTCGAGAAGAAGTTCCATCACGCAAGCCATCTGTCCGCAGTCGTCCAACACACAGGCCCGGAGCCAACGGATAACTTGAAGGGGAAGAGAAATTAGAGGGAATGAAGGAAGAGAAACTCCAGGGAGACAATGAGTCTTCCTAGCATTCACCTAGTGAACCGGGGAAACCCCCCAAAAAGCCCATGGTTCATAAAGGTCGGCCGCGGAAATCGAGTCTCCTCCGTGGTGTAGTGGTTACCATATTATCCTCTAGTTCCCGAGATTGCGGGTTCAAACCCGACGGAGGGCAATGAATTTTTTCGGGCGTAAAAATCCTTAGCATGGCTTCCTTCGGAAGGGTCCTTGGTCCCGTGTCGTAGATTTACGGCACGTAAAAGAACCTCAACTGATAAAGAGCAAAATTAACGGTCTTTCACGCCCAACATAGAAAGGGACGCTAAGGACCACAGCAGTTAAAGAGCGTCCATAAATAAAACTCAATTTCAATTTTTTTGCGGGAATCGAACACATGACCTCACGAATGTGGGCCACAGACCCAACTGCCTGAGCCATGCCGCTCGGTTTAATGAAGGTTTATCTGGATTAACAAGAAGTAGGTAGAATAATAAGATTTTGTAGCAATAGTTTGTAGAAGAGGAGTATATAGAAAGTCATGTGAGTGCAACACATCAGTTTTTATATGTACTTAACAGGTTAATTTTAATCATTATTAAACATATTACATTTGAGTGATTTATATTAGAAATATATGTTGTAAGAACTGAACTAAATTTTAATATTTGTCATATCTTTTGAAGGAGTTAAACATCAAAATGTTTTATATTTTGGATATGTATGGTCACCTTAATTGTCAGGCAGATGTTACAGCTTTTCTGAAATGTATGGATTTGTCAATCTAGTTTCTGGCTAAACCTTCGATTAGCTGTACAGTGTGCCCAGAAAATCCCAACAAGTGTTCATGTACCTGGTCTGCTACAACACAATAGACATTATATTAGCACAGAGTAGGACCTTATAAAGCCTAATGCAGTTTAACATGTCCATCTTCAATATCGACATAAAACTATTACCGGGACAATCTACTTGGACATAGTGCAGATGTTCCTGGAGCCACAGTTACGGCAGGATGGTATCCTTGCCTTGTAATTTATCAACAAGATGGGGCACCACCCCACTATGCAAACATTGTGCGGGACTGTAAATGAGACCTTTTCTAACCGATGGATCGGAAGAGCGGAGGAAGAGAAGATGGTTCGTTGTATTGTTATTTGCCCCACGCTTTGGGAGCCAATTTGAAGAAGGTTTGTTGCTGCTACGTATGGTAAAAAGTTTCCGGTAGCCTTCGCCCCAAATGTACTTTCCGGTGGCCTTTGCCCCAAAAAATGTTTATAAAAATATTAACTTTGTAATTTAACTGTTTCTTTAAATATTATATATTTATGTTTGCCTCGGCTGTGTCAGTATTTATATATTTTTAGAGACATGAATGTCTTAGCAGGGAGTGGTGCGACTAAAGAATTTAGGCTTAAACAGATTATAATTTTACTTCACTTCTTTTATTAATGCTTGACACGATCAAATAACACTTCACTGACATAGACAGAGAGCTGTGAGATACTTTTATTAATTACTTGTACCCTTTAACACATAAACTATTTTTGTCCCACACAAAATACGTATTACATTGCTCGAGGCCTTATCTCGCGTCCAGTTACGAACACTATCTACAAGCAACGCGTCCAGTTATGAGCACTGTCTACAAGCAACTGACTTCTGAATTTGTAAATTTTACTCCATTTTTGTTTCTGACTGGCTAATCCTAGTCCAATAGAATACCTTCATTTAACTAAAGCTTTTTTTGGTTGTTGATTGGCTATTTTATAAACTGTCACAAAAATTACATTATTGCTTCCAAGAATTACCAGTAGCATTTAAACTTTCTAATTCATTATTGCCTCAAGGTTGCCTCATTATTACCTCATTGTTAGCAACTTTTACCTATTATTCTCACAGCTCCTACATTATTAAATTACGTAATATATTCACATAACATTATTACACATGTATACAATAACATAAACATATGTAATGACTGTAATATACACTTCTTATATCTTGTTACATACACATATTGCTATAAGACGGGTTGTTATTGAATTTTTATATTATATAATTAGACTGAAATCATTTAAGTGTTAAAAATACTGCCTCAAGGATCACATGCGGGCTCTCCGTTCCCCCCGATCTCACTTCCTTGACTTTTTTTTTATTGGGGTTTCCGGTTTGATCAACCGCCGAGTTTATGCTACCGGGGTGCGATGTGCAGGAGCTGAGACAACGAATAAGAGCGGCATGCTTGCTAATAACCGCTTTAAAATTACGGCGCGTATTCGGTACAGCCACAAGGCGTTGGGAACAACTGTTGATAATGTAGGTGCATTAGGCTTTATAGGGTCCTACTCTATTCTAATATATGTTTATTGTGTTGTGGTAGACCAGGAACATGAAAATATATTGGGACTTTATGGACGCCCTGTATTTTATCACCCTTATTAATGCAATTTAGCAACGGCTGTAATCGTTCCTGATTTGCCTACGAACGAAGCAAAAACCACAACTAGTAGCAGTCTTTAACTATACAGTCATTTTATACAGCTCCGTTCCCATTCCTGAAAGTGTATAACCATTTCGTTTGGCTTCATTTCTTAACTCATCCACCCAAGACCTGAATTCTCGGAAAGCTGAAACTTTCGCACAAATTTCCTACCCGAAGACACTCCCACATACACTGCTGAGTCGGATAGAGGTTTGTTTTTCCCAGGAAACATAAAACTGTCACAAACACTCCAGGGTCGCTCATCATAGTCTACAAAGTTTCAAATTAAATAACCCTCTCCATCAGAATCGTTCTCAGACCTTTCCAAGAAAGCTTCGCCATTGAAGAAGGATTGCTACTTCTCCATCAAGCCTCATGACGATGATGGGAGAAATTGGTCTTGTTTTGAGAAAGTTTTTGATGACCTTTCTCGCATCTGCAGAGTTTTAAGTAAACTTTGAAAGCTATAACTTAAACTGCTTCCCTGCTGCTGCCTCTAATTCGATAAAATGCTGTCTGAGATTAACAATACAGTCATTGATCCTGGTCAGGAATGATGTATTGTAAGATTGACGTGTGTTAATACACATCAAAATTAAAAATCACAAGAAATGTTAGGAAAAATCAAATTAAAGTTACATTATCTACTGCAAAACTAAAGTAGAATTACATTCCAATGTGCTGCTAACTTATTATTCAAGTTTCATAATAGATACTTATAGAAGTAAATAATAACAGTAACGTTCATAATCAGCATAACTGTCATCATCAACATGCACATTCTCCTCTTTCATGGAGGTTCTTAAATCGTTTACGTTTTTATTTCTGTATCACATACAAAATAGGTAGAGACGGTATTGCATTCCCAAGAAGCCTATAATGAGGTTTCATCTAAAAACTAAAGTTTTACCTGAGAGATAAGCCACCCCACCCCACTAACTAAATCGTCACTAAACAGACACTAATACACTTTCCTTGCATCATAGAGGATACGGTTCTAAATCTTAGGATATATCTAAACCAGTACCATAGAAAAGGTACTGCAATAAATACACTTTCAACTACATGGGAGAAAAAGAGGGAAGCGTTTAAAAGCTGCTTTGGCCCAACGTGGTAAATTCGCGCGCGTCGATAATGCACGTATCTGACATAACCTGCTGGTGGACTTTGGCAACTAATACCTGTCGATAATACAATTCTTCCTACCCATTACACAGCCTCCCACTTCTTTTTCCCATTCACTTCACATTTGTCTCTTTATTTGTATTTTAACTAAACTTAAAAATGCTAAATTGCTGTATTATTTGCTATTCTACACCATGCAGCATAGTTATTTTAGAGAAGAAATTAATTTCAAGGATAAGAAATAAAGAATTAGAAGCCATATTTCCGCACGTACCACAATTTTTTTAATAGGAAAGATGCACCTGTAACCAATTACCGCAGGATAATAGTCACTATTGATTATATATATGTACATAAATGACTCGATGAACGAATTATTTTGATATATACATTCATCACAAGTTAAGGTGCTCAAATTGACGGAAGCCGTAAACATTAATCATATTGGTAAGGGAAGAAGGAGGCCAGTAATACTATCAGACGTTATCACCAAGAACCCTTGCTTTCTCCCTTGACTACTACTGGGCTTTCTAATTCTGTAATCCGACTATGAAATACCCATTGCGCCAATCTGGATTCAAAAGTTATAACGCTTAAGTTTTTACATAATATTCGTATCTCTCCTTTTTACTTTCTCTACTACTATAGTACTCGTAAGTAGGGGAAGTATTGTATTCCACCCAAAAATTGATACCGAGATTTCAGCGGAAATATATATTTTGAGGCCCCTTGAAACAAAAAAAACATTTTTGGAAACCTGTCCATGTGTGTGTATGTGTGTCTGTCTGTCTGTCTGTCTGTGGGTCTGTGAATAGCATGACTCAGAAACGAACAGTCGGATAAAAACCAAACTTGGTATTTAAGTTCAGTATCTTCCAGAGATGCGACACTAAGGTTTTAAAGAAAATCCCCTCACCCGATATTACCCTTTACATGGATTATTTTTCGAAAATTTTAATTTTCTCAAAAATGGCTCTAACGATTTTTATTAAAGTATCGTATGTTTAAGACATTTTATGGCAAATAAAATGTATATTTTAATTCTCTGGGAACGTCTCCAAAAGTATTTTTCATTGTGAGCGACTTTTGCATAACTGGTAACCCATAAGAGATAGACCAAATTTTACTGCACAAAAATGTAGATCGCGTTAAAATACACAATTTATCTCATATACATTTTTTTTGTTGAGTGAATTATTTTCGAGATATTGCTTGTTATTCCCTTAAATTTTCCAATACTTATACTTCTTCTCAATTGAAAATTCGTTATTTATTTTTGTTTTGGTCATGGTAATGAAAAGAGAACGGAATACTCCACATAGGAACCAGCTCTTAAAATATTTGACTATCGCTTAAAGCCTACCAATTCCCCTTTTATCTACAAGAAAATTAGCAATAAGATTAACATCTCGATATCTCAATTAACATGAAGTAGATGGAGAATAAACGTTTGTAAAAATAGTTTGCACAAGAATAAAGAAATTCATGTGAGTGTAACACATCAGATTTTTTTTTCATATGACGTATGACATTCTGGTAGGTGGTAGCTAATGTTTGCTGGCTTCTCGCGCTGCGATGTCTGCTTCTTCGTTGCCTTTAATACCTACATGGGAAGGTATCCATGCAATTGTGATTTATTTTCTTCTGCTCTTAATATGGTGGAAAAACCCTTGTCTGTTAAGGCATGTATTGTGCCTATACAGTCTGTGAAAACTATAAAGTACAGTAGAACCTCGTTAATCCGAATTAATTGGGGTGTGGTCTGTTCGGATTATCCGAAAAAAACAAAAAAAAAACGCATGTATATAAATACAGCTATGGGATTAGCAGTTACAGGTAACGTAGCGGAGCGATATGAAGCGGCAAGGCAATGTGTTCTTCTGACCTGCGGATATAGCCGATCGCATGCGATAGTGGCGGTATTCTTTCCCTATGTTTAGCGGTTATGTTACGTAAAGTAAGTTATGCTTTTCGTTCATAAATTAATTTAATACAGAACAGATACTTGTTTGTGTTATACCGTGCAGTGCATTGTCAAGCAAACGAAAACATAGTACATTAAATGCAGTACATTAAAAGAAAAACTAGGAGTGCTTAAGCGACTTGACAATGGGGTAAGTGCTTTAAAATTGGCTACTGAATTTTTTGGGAAAGCCACTATCAGTAATTGGAAAAAAATCAAGGGAAATTGAGAGCTTCTACAGCACAAGTGAAATAGCATTTGACAACACCACACCACCGTGTCTTCGTTGTATAATAAAATTGACGAAGCGACTTTCTTGTGATTTACTCAGGAAAGACGAAAAGGTGCACCTGTCAGCCGCACATTGATTCAGGAAAAGACATTGAAACTGAACAAACTCCTAAGTGGTGATTCAATGTTTATTTCCAGCAATGGTTGGTTAGACCGTTGGAAAAATAGATACGGCAATTGAAGATAACTGGGGAAAAATATCAGTCGATGTTGCCGCCGCAGAAGCTCTTAAGTGAGTTTGTAGACTTCACTTCGTCAGGGAATTACTCGCCAAGTAGTTTATAACCCGACGAAACTGGACTGAATTTAAGGTGACAATATACTCTGAAATGGTCAAAAATCACATTTTTTGTTTTAGGCACTAATAAAATATCTATTATTTCCAGTTTCAGAAAATATATACTTTTTGAGGGTTAAGAGGTTTTTAAATACCATTTAAATGCTAGTCTGCATTCCTTTAAAGCTGTCATGCAAGGCCCCTTTTTAGAACATTTTTGATCTTTCAACAACAAACACCTATATCAGGCCCAGCGAGCAGTTCAGCAATTAACAAAAAAGGCCAGGACTAAGAGAAGGCAATCCGAAAAGCTGAAGCAATCCAGGAATGAAGGTGCAGATGATTATGACCCTCGAATGTACTTAAGTGTGTCAGGATTTTAATGTTCAAACTTTAAATTCAGTTTTCTCAAAACAACATTTTTGGATACTTATGTACCTTTTTCTCAGAAAGTATGAGAGGTAGAGAGCTGAAATTTTCAGTACATGTATACAACACATAATTAAACGTTCTGAACCACAATCATAATTTTATACTTATATCAGTGATATTAAGAAAGCAACAAAGTTGCAAATTTTCCACGTTTTTACTTTTTTGACTTTGCAAATAATTGTTTTTCAATTTCTCGTGAAATGATACACATAACTAAATAATTGAGGTTCAGAAGATAGCTGATTATACTAATAACAATCATGTAAAAGTGTGATTCTGTATTGCAAGTAGTATCAGAGAAAAAGGTACATGAATTCACATGTTTTCTGCTGAAAGAAATATTTTTATGGATTCATCTAAATAAGTTAGCAATGCAAACAACTACTTGAAATAAGTTTCATGATTTATAAAATAATTCATAAAAATTTCAGGAAAAAACATTGAGAACTTTAAGAGCAGTGGTAATTTAACACACTTAAGGTGTAATTTCCAGTGTTCAGACTACCTTGTCCCCTTAAAAGCACTCCCTACTAAAAGTTTTGATCGAAAAAAAGTCATCTGTACCAGGTTTTAAAATGAATAAACAATGCCTTAGAGTTTTAGACTGTAGCAAGGCCGCGGCAACAAACAAATTACTACTCACGGTAATTGGAAGGTCTGTAAAGCCACGAGCTCTAAAAGACTAATGTGAACTGTCTTGCTGTTTATTACAGAAATCAAAATAAAGCTTGAATGACCAGTGTCTGTTTAAAGAGTGGTACGAGAAGCAATTCGTTCTGTGTGTTAAAAGATTCAATAGAGAAATGGACTGCCACCTCGAGCTTTACTTTGAGAAAATGTATTTATTGTCTTTACATTGTTTGCCCCAAGTATGAGTTGCCAATTTGAGAAGTAGGTCGTATTGAAGGAGTTGGCTTATATTTCAACTGTTTGGGAGTCGAACAAGTATAGTACCCACTTTCCGGTACCCTTCGCTCCAAGTGTACTTTCAGGTGGCCTTCACCCCAAGTTTAAAAAATATTAACTTTGTAATTTGACTGTTTCTTTAAATATTATAAATTTATGTTTGCCTCGGCTGCGTCAGTATTATTGTTAGAGACACGTTTCTCTTAGCAGGGTTGTGGTGTGACTAAGAGTGTAGGCTTACACAGATTATAATTTTACTTCACTTCTTCACTTCTTTTATTAATGCTTGACACGATTTAAATAACACTTCACTGATTTAGAGAGCTGGAAGATTCTTTTTATTAATTAATTGCACTTTTTAACACTTAAACTTATTTTTCGTCACACATGAATACGTATTAAATCTCTCGAGGACGCATCTCGCATCCGGTTAAATCACTGTCTGCAGGCAACTGAACTGATTTCAACCGCCTAAACTTGTAAATTTCTGTATTTCAAATCTCTGATTGGCTATTCCTAATCCAATAGAATACATTAATTTAACTAAAGCTTTTCTGGTTGTTGATTGGCTATTTTTAAACTGTCTCAAAATTAAATTATTGTTGCTCCAATAATGACTAGGTAGCATTTAAAGTTTCAAATTCATTATTGCTTCAAAGTTACCTCATTGTTAGCAGCTTTTAAATTATTATTCTCACAGCTCCTACATTATTAAATTACGTAATATATTCACATAACATTATTACACATGGATACAATAATACAAGCATATGCAATGACTGTTACATACATTTTTTATATATTGTTACATACATTTTACAAATTATTACATACACATATTGCTTTAAGGTGGGCTGTTATTGAATTTACATATTATATAATATGACTTAAATTATTTAAATGTTAAAAATACTGTCTCAACTTTTGATTGACGATGCTTCATCCCATCCCTCTGAAATGCAGCTGGTCAAAGTAGGCATTAAAGTATTTTTTACCACCAAATGTAACCTCTAATCTTACAACCAATGGATCAATGCGTGTTACAAAACATAAAGTTAAATTGCAGAAAAATGCTTCGACGATTTCTTATTCAAGGAGAGGACTGTTCCATCTTAAAATAAAATTCACTTGAAATAAACAATTATTACAAAAAACGTGGAAGAAACTCTGGTCAAATCTCGTGTTTGAAGAAACCTCATCCAATTCGGCATCAAACAATAATGATATCGTCAATTTATTTAAGAAATCCCGGGATGCGAAAATGCAGGGGAAAGCTGTCTTCTTGAATAGATATCAGCCGACGATAATGGTTATCAAGACATCAATGTTGAAGCTATTGTTTCTATGGTCCAGGATCAACCCGATCACAACTCTGAAGACGGAGATAATGAAGGAGAAGACATTCCTAAAGATATTCTGTCACATTCTGATGTTGCAGATGCCCTTAAATTGACACTACGGTACGTTGAACAGCACGCTGCTGCCACACCAAAGGATCAACATCGCATCATCAAGAAGATTTAGTTATTTACGGCAGAAGAAGATTACCGATTTTGCAAGTTAAGTGAAAGTAACTGCTTCATAAACCTGTGATAGTCACCGGTATGGTACCCAAGTAAATTTGAAAATATTGTTTAACAGTGAATTACAAAATATGTACATATACATTGTCTAAAGTAAACTTCAGCGAAGCATTTTTATGTAATAAACGTTTCTTTCGGATGTGTGTAGTTTCAATAATGAGTTTGTCAGTTTTATAATAAAATAGTTTTTTACAATACAAATAAGCCTCTTATTATTTTTTTAATCAGGGATTTTGTGTTCGAATTTTCCGGAATTTCAAATTTGCGCGGTTCGGATTAACGGAGTTGTATTCTAGTTGCATTTCGTTTGTAAACCTCAGTGTTAGTAAACTATTAGTAATCTTGTCATCAGCATGCGATTTACATCAACGTGATCATCACAATTTTGTGATATGAATCCATTATCTAGAGGGGGCTTACCTATTTTCTCCAGCATTAAACTAGGCAATCCCAAATCCTAGCTGAAAACTGTTGCATAACCTCACAGAAAGGAGCGGCACACTCTGGATAAAGATAGTTTCGACTTATTCTCACCGATAATAGCTGCGAGGGAGTTTGGGATTCAATTTCCGTTAGGCCGGTCATTTTCATCGTTGATTTTTTTCGTGGTTTTCCTAGGTCGGTAGCCGAATGCTGGTAGGTTCCTCTTCTATCATGAATATTCTTTCATCTATTTCACGGTTGTAGGACCAGGCGACGGCAATTGTGCATTGCGGCGCGGCGGCGGGGAAGTAAAGGCCGGAGAGAGGGGTCCCCACAACCGATCCAAAAAACCGCAGGAGTCCGAAACGACCCTTTTTGCTTCTACAGTGAACCCTGGGAGGGATGGAAGGAGGGATAACGGGAGGGACCGTAGGTCTGTCAGATCCGGATGACAAAGGCCGCAAGCATTGACGGGTCCCTAACGTTTCCGAAGCCGCCCAACCCACTCACAAGTCACCGAACCCCCAACGATGGGATAGTGGAGCTGCGCTGCGAATAAATCTCTATCTCCCTGGATGGCCTGTTGGTGCTCTTCAAGGGGAGCACGTTACTCAGACCCAGGGTTAATGGCGCCGGTGGGCTCGTGCCGGCATCAGGACTGGTGTAATTCTGGAACCGTTAGGGACCCCGTCCTTGGTAGCGTGCATCTGATTCCGGATCTGGTCATGCTTCGGGATTCCCCTTTATCCCTTCCTTGCAAGGGTCATGCAGGTCACAAAGGGCCTATAATGACCTAAGTGAGCTACTGAGCTCCAATTACTATTGCCCCTTCTTCTGACCAATCGACTTCTTCTCAACGTTTTCTGAAATCTAAATATCAGTTTTTTTTTTAAAGATTGTCATTAGATTACACATTTATAACTCGTTTCGCTTTGAAAGACCGTTCATATTGCAAAAAAATTACATTAAGAAAAGAAACGTTGGTAAATTCTGTTTTACAAATTCATATGGAAAGCTCATCACAGCAGATACCGATACCTATGAAATTCCATGAATTTTTATGTTTATCTGAGAAGAATAAAAGTGTTTTAAATAAACTTATTTTATTTCAGAGCATTGCATTAATTAAACTCTTCAGTATGAATGCACTTTCACTGTTTTTGTGCATTGGACCTGAGGGCAAACTCATAGAAGGCGAGGAATTCATTATTAATGCTTCTACTACCCTATACAAATATTACAAATTTGCTTTGAAACTCGGTGTTGCCTCTAAAAATCACAAGCCAAATAATTATTGAGTGTTCACGCAGCCAGGAAGAGCATATTGACAGAAACTCACATCCGGTCTGCAGAAATCGTTAATTTCTGCAGTAGTGAGGAAACGGTGGGTTGAGCCGTGACGTCATGAGGCTGTCGTCATCTGTTATTGGCTTCATTCGTGATGGATTAAGCTTCTACTCACAGCATCAACAACTTCATCATTCCCGACCTCAAAAGAATCTGTTTGCAGAGAGTCAGCGAAAAATTCAATGCCAGATTATAAGACTTCTTTAAATGGTGAAACCAGAATATTGGATGTTATAAACACTGCCATCATTAAAAATAATAGCAAAGAGAAAGCTATATGTTTTTAGGATAGTTTAGCTACGGCTTTTCTCTGCAGTTTCATTTTTCATGTCGGCAATGTGTTTAGTAACCGAGAAGCCATACTCTAATTATTCTGTAAAAGAAGTCCATGATGAGATCTTCTAATCCAAAAATAAATTAAACAAATTAATTAAAATGCAATAAGATCACAAAGGTATTTTGGAGTAAATAAATAATACTCAGTGGAGCTAATGACCGAATGGGGGCTGGACAGACAACCTGACTGCCGGCCTCACGCCCACGTATGCACTGCAGAGATGTGCGATCATCCAACCATATGGGGAGGTGATCTGGGCAGGATGACGCATCCCCAGCCGAGATGTTGGTTTTCGTCGCTGGAAATTGCTGCCTATTGCAGCTCCTCAATTTCCTCACTATGCAGAATTGGCACCGGCCCTATATCCGGGATTTAAAATTCGCAACCCCATGGGTGGGATGTTAGATTAAATCTTACAATTAAAAATCGTATGTTTTACATTCACATGACTTTCTATACTCTTATCATTTACTAATGGGTATAAAAACTAATCTTACGAAAGCTTATTTTCTACCTAACTTCATTTTAATAGTGATAAACCTTGCAGAAGTAACTGTGTTACACGTTTTGTTATAGATACAAAGGGAACACGATAGTCAGAGGTTTGACTGGACGCTATACGCTGGTCTTAATAGCCATGGTGTTTCCGTGCAATCCCGAGAAACTAAAATGAAATAAAACAACTGCAATATATCATCCTGGCATCTTGATCTCTAAGTCAGAACATAATTCGAAATTCATGATCTATTATTTAATTATTTGTATTTAATTGTTTTCACAAATTCTTGTACAGATTAAATCTTAACCTAATTGCCTAACTAAAACAAACCAAAATCTAATATATACCTCTCTATTATTATATTATTCCTACTAGAAACCACCAGTACCAAAAACTAGTTATTATTTGGCGAATATTTCCTTTCTTTTATATTAACTTAAATCCCTACTACTGGCAGCCAGCAGTATTAAGTGCAATTCCAATGTTTAAACCTTATTTAACTTTCTAAAAATATAAAATATCCTAAATTATCCCCGAGAAACAACTGAATGTCGACAGGGCTTTGTAAAATGACAAAGAACTGGATAATTCAAATAATTAATAGCAGATATCTCGGAAATGGTTGATGACACAATAAAGTTATTTGAAATAATGTGTGTTTTAAAGAGCTCTACATTTTTTGATCAGTGCGTTCTCGTATATCTCTTAACGTTTACCAGTTATATAAAATCATACAAAATTCCTTACGAATGCTTCACAGTTTGTTTCCAGAAAATTCAAGATATACAGTTTATTTGTCACGTAAATATCTTTAACACAATTTAATAAAAATCTTAAAGCCATATTTGAGAAAATAAAAAAATTCGAAAAATTTTCCATCTGAAGAGCAGTTGGGGTTGGTTTAAAAATCTTTGTGTCGCATCTTTTGAAAATACTGATCTTAAATACCAACTGTTTCAGTATTTTCCAACTTTTTGTTTTTGAGTTATGCTGTTCTCAGACACGCACACACACACACAGATATTTTCTACAAAAGAATTTTTTGCATTTAAGGGGCCTCAAAACATGTAATTCCGGTGAAATCTCGGTATCGAAGTTTTGGGTGGAATGCAGTACCTCCTCTACTTACCATGTACGTGAGTAGTATTAGTCCCGGATGAGCCAATTGATTTAACGATAATCCTGCCGCTAGGGGCACTGGTGTCGCTAGTGTCGGTGCGTGCGACGGCGGCGGCGGTGTGTTTGAAAAGCGCCCTGAGCGGTAGGATTATCGTTAAATCGGTTGGCTCATCCGGGACGAGTTGAAAGAATTGAGGAAGTGACGTGGAGTGTTTTTGATTGGTTCGTTAATTTGGGGTGGGAGATGGAGGAAGGGAGATGGAGGAGTATGGAGGTGGCGTGATGGAGAGGAGCTGGGTGGCGAGGTGTTGTCTGTGCGGAGGTCGGTACTGAAAGAGGGGTAAAGATGGGGAGCGAGGGATAAAAAGTGTAACAGAAAGTGACGTGTGAAGTTGTGATTGGTGGGAATAAGAAGTGATTTTATTGGTGGAAAGGAACAAATGAGAGTTGTTGATTGGTAGGAATAAGAGGGATTATGATTGGTGGAAAAGAAAAAGTTGTGGGAGTGGGGTATGTTGGAGGTGGTGGGAAAGGTAAGTTTTGCTAGCAGCAAGATTTGCAAAAGCCTGTCTTGAACTGATCAGCAATTTTTGAACGTCGGATGGTAGTTTTCTTGAGTGGATAGAGAGATGGGGGCGATATGAGATGCGGTGGCGAAAATGGGAACTAGACAAGGTTGTTGAGACAAGAGGTTTAAGGACGAGGAAATTTGGAGGTTAGTGGTGAACACGGCGGTCGCAAGAGGTGGGGGTAAGGAGACGCGGTGGTGAGAATGGGAACTAAAAGAAGATGGCGGTAGCAAGAGGTTAGAAGAGTAGATTTTGAGGTTAAAATAGCGGGAACTAAAAATGGCGGAGGGTCTGCGACAAGGAGATGCGGTGAGAACTAAACAAGATGGCGGACGCAAGAGGTGGGAAAGGAGGTTTGAGGTTACAGTACCAAAACACGAAAGGATATATTCCTACGCCAAGCAGGTCCGAAAAATAATTATGCGTGTGTTACTTACCTGTTACCGGTGTGGATGCGTCACCAAAAGCGCGGCACGCGAGACGGAAAAATAAAAGCAAACTGTTTTTGAAAATGCTTAACCAGCTTTAAGATCAACCAACATCACTACGCACTGATATACCTAGGTTTTTAAAGCGGTACAGACACCCTTTGCAGAGGCGTAATTTAACTATACCAAAAACCTGGTACTGGACCATCGTGATGGTCGCTAGCGTACGTAGGAGCAGGGTTCTCATAGCCGGTCGAAAGCGGTCAAAAACGTGTACGACGTAGGTGTTGGCAGTAGCTGCTGCCGAGGCAACCGTCGAGGTGCGAATGAACGAGATCTGTTCTTGCAGGCAATCTGGTTGAGAGATGAGAGGCGCGGTGGTAAAAATGTGAACTAAACAAGATGGCGGAGGCACGAAGTTGAGGTTAAGGAGCGGCGAGGTGTTGACTGTGCGGCGGTTGGGGTCTGAAAGAGGGGGAAAGATGGCGAACGAGGGATAAAAAGTATAACAGAAAGTGACGTGTGAAGTTGTCATTGGTGGGAATAAGAAGTGATGTTATTGGTGGAAAGGAACAAATGAAAGTTGCTGATTGGCGAGAATAAGAGAGATTATGATTGGTGGAAAGAAAAAAAAGGTGTGGGAGTGGGGTATGTTGGAGGTGATGGAAAAGGCAAGTTTTGCTACCAACAACATTTGCAAAAGCCTATCCAGAACTCATCAGCAATTTTAAATAACTAGTGTTTCGGGGGTTTTCTCTGGTTGGTAGACGAATGCAAGCTGTTTCTACCATACTTATATTATTCGTCTTTTTCCTTTTTTTTTTAAAATGACTAGTTTTTTTTTTTTTTTTTTTGGGAGTTTTCTGCGGATGGTAAACAAATGCAAGCTCTTTCTGCTTTTTCATAGGTTTTCCCTGGTTGGTAGGCGTTTTCTGTACTGGTTGACGAAGGCGTTTCTAATTTTGGAGGTTTTCTCAGGTTTTTAGCGGTTGTCCCTGCCCGGTAGGCAAATGATGAAGTTTTACCTTGTCGGCGCACGGATATTAGGCACGTACTGGCGCGCACACACACACACACACACACACACACAGAGACAGACAGACACACAGACAGGCACACACACACGGACATGTTTCGAAAAATGCTTTTTTTTTTTTTTTTTTTTTTTTTTGATTCAGGAGGTCTCAAAACGTGTATTTCCGGTGAAATCTCGGTATCGAATTTTTGGGCGGAATGCAATACTTCCCCTACTTACTATACGTAGTAGAGAAAGTAAAAAAGTATTGAAAAATTTAAGGAAATAACAAGCAATACCTCAAAAGTGTACTATCTTGTTTTCACGGGTTTTCCAGATCGGTAAGCGTTAGAATACTCTTAGAGCTTTTTTCAGGTTTTTTCGCGTTTTACCTGGCAGGTAGGCAGATGATAAAGTTTTTCTATAATGTCATCGTTTTGGCTTGTGGCGCACGGACACTAGGCACATACTCACACACACACACACACACACACAAACACACACACACACAAACACACACACACACACTAAAATAGTAGCGTATAAAAAAATTTAACAAACCGTAGATTTTCAAGAAAATTCCCACACCGCAAACTACCCGTTTAGCGGGAGAAAGTTCATTATTTTTATTGTTTTAAAAATGGCTCTAACCCCTTTTGATTACGGTACGGTATGTTTAAGATATCTGCATGACAAATAAAATGTATAACTTCAATTTTCTGGGAATTGCTGTGAAGTAGTCTCATTGTGAATGTCTTTTGTACAACTGTTAAACCGTAGGAAACGAAGCCTTACTGTACAAGGACGTTAAAGCACACAATTTATGTGTATTATTATTATTATTATTATTATTATTATTATTATTACTTTGTGGCGTTGTGTATTTACAAAGTTTGCATGTTGATTTTAATGTTTAAAAGCTTTAGACCTTTCTCACTAAAACTCGACATTCGTTTAACTTTTCTTTTTTCATTTTCATACAAAGAGAACGGAATTTCACAAGTGAAACAGCACTGGAAAACTAAATACTTGTTTTGAGGTCCACTGAATAAAAACATTTTTAGAAAATTCTGTGTGTGTATGTGTCAGAGCAGCATAACTCAAAAATGAAAAGTTGGATAAATACTAAACTTGGTATTTAGGTTGAGTACCTTCCAAAGATACGACACAGAGAGTTTCAAGAAAACCCCTCCACCCCCAAACTACCCTTTACATGAACTATTTTCCGAAATGTTTTATTTTCTAAAATTGATTCTGACGATTTTAATTACAACACCATATATTAAAGACATTTATATGAAAAATAAAATGTATATCTTGAATTTTGTGGAAATAGCCTGTGAAGTCCTCTTGATTCGGAAGAAATTTTCTATGATCTTGTATAACTGCTAAGGTTTGAGAAAAACATAGAACACAAAAAATTTAGATCTTTTTAAAAACACGCACAATTTATTTGAAATAACTTTTTTGTGACGATAGCCATTTCCGAAATATTTGTTATAAATGGTTCGAATTGTACAATGCTTAGCCATTCTACTTCACTTCTTTCAAACTGCTTAAAAATCATATAAATGAATGTATCACCTCATAATAAGCCTCTATATACGAAAAATGCTGAGTATTCAAAAAGTCAAGAAATTCGATTTTCTAGCCCCTAGTGAGTGAAAAATCGCGTTTACTTCGCTTCTTTCAAACTGCTTCTACCCTTTACATGAACTATTTTCCGGAATGTTTTATTTTCTAAAACTGTCTCTGACGATTTTAATTACAACACCATATATTAAAGACATTTATATGAAAATAAAATGTATATCTTGAATTTTGTGGAAATAGCCTGTGAAGTCCTCTTGATTGGGAAGAAATTTTCTATGATCTTGTATAACTGCTAAGGTTTGAGAAAAACATAGAACACAAAAAATTTAGATCTTTTTAAAAACACGCACAATTTATTTGAAATAACTTTTTTGTGACGATAGCCATTTCCGAAATATTTGTTATAAATGGTTCGAATTGTACAATGCTTAGCCATTCTACTTCACTTCTTTCAAACTGCTTAAAAATCATATAAATGAATGTATCACCTCATAATAAGCCTCTATATACGAAAAATGCTGAGTATTCAAAAAGTCAAGAAATTCGATTTTCTAGCCCCTAGTGAGTGAAAAATCGCGTTTACTTCGCTTCTTTCAAACTGCTTCTACCCTTTACATGAACTATTTTCCGGAATGTTTTATTTTCTAAAACTGTCTCTGACGATTTTAATTACAACACCATATATTAAAGACATTTATATGAAAATAAAATGTATATCTTGAATTTTGTGGAAATAGCCTGTGAAGTCCTCTTGATTGGGAAGAAATTTTCTATGATCTTGTATAACTGCTAAGGTTTGAGAAAAACATAGAACACAAAAAATTTAGATCTTTTTAAAAACACGCACAATTTATTTGAAATAACTTTTTTGTGACGTGAGCCATTTCCGAAATATTTGTTATAAATGGTTCGAATTGTACAATGCTTAGCCATTCTACTTCACTTCTTTCAAACTGCTTAAAAATCATATAAATGAATGTATCACCTCATAATAAGCCTCTATACGAAAAATGCTGAGTATTCAAAAAGTCAAGAAATTCGATTTTCTAGCCCCTAGTGAGTGAAAAATCGCGTTTACTTCGCTTCTTTCAAACTGCTTCTACCCTTTACATGAACTATTTTCCGGAATGTTTTATTTTCTAAAACTGTCTCTGACGATTTTAATTACAACACCATATATTAAAGACATTTATATGAAAATAAAATGTATATCTTGAATTTTGTGGAAATAGCCTGTGAAGTCCTCTTGATTCGGAAGAAATTTTCTATGATCTTGTATAACTGCTAAGGTTTGAGAAAAACATAGAACACAAAAAATTTAGATCTTTTTAAAAACACGCACAATTTATTTGAAATAACTTTTTTGTGACGTCAGCCATTTCCGAAATATTTGTTATAAATGGTTCGAATTGTACAATGCTTAGCCATTCTACTTCACTTCTTTCAAACTGCTTAAAAATCATATAAATGAATGTATCACCTCATAATAAGCCTCTATATACGAAAAATGCTGAGTATTCAAAAAGTCAAGAAATTCGATTTTCTAGCCCCTAGTGAGTGAAAAATCGCGTTTACTTCGCTTCTTTCAAACTGCTTCTACCCTTTACATGAACTATTTTCCGGAATGTTTTATTTTCTAAAACTGTCTCTGACGATTTTAATTACAACACCATATATTAAAGACATTTATATGAAAATAAAATGTATATCTTGAATTTTGTGGAAATAGCCTGTGAAGTCCTCTTGATTCGGAAGAAATTTTCTATGAACTTGTATAACTGCTAGTATTAGTCCCGGATGAGCCAATTGTTTTAACGATAATCCTGCCGCTAGGGGCGCTGGTGTCGCTAGTGTCGGTGCGTGCGACGGCGGCGGCGGTGGGTTTGAAAAGCGCCCTGAGCGTTAGGATTATCGTTAAATCGGTTGGCTCATCCGGGACGAGTTGAAAGAATTGAGGAAGTGACGTGGAGTGTTTTGATTGGTTCGTTAATTTGGGGTGGGAGATGGAGGAAGGGAGATGGAGGAGTATGGAGTTCGCGTGATGGAGAGGAGCTGGGTAGCGAGGTGTTGTCTGTGCGGAGGTCGGTACTGAAAGAGGGGTAAAGATGGGGAGCGAGGGATAAAAAGTGTAACAGAAAGTGACGTGTGAAGTTGTGATTGGTGGGAATAAGAAGTGATTTTATTGGTGGAAAGGAGCAAATGAGAGTTGTTGATTGGTAAGAATAAGAGGGATTATGATTGGTGGAAAGAAAAAGGTGTGGGAGTGGGGTATGTTGGAGGTGATGGGAAAGGTGAGTTTTGCTAGCAGCAAGATTTGCAAAAGCCTGTCTTGAACTGATCAGCAATTTTTGAACGTCGGATGGTAGTTTTCTTGAGTGGATAGAGAGATGGGGGCGATATGAGATGCGGTGGCGAAAATGGGAACTAGACAAGGTTGTTGAGACAAGATGTTTAAGGACGAGGAAATTTGGAGGTTAGTGGTGAACACGGCGGTCGCAAGAGGTGGGGGTAAGGAGACGCAGTGGTGAGAATGGGAACTAAAAGAAGATGGGGGTAGCAAGAGTTTTAGAAGAGTAGATTTTGAGGTTAAAATAGTGGGAACTAAAAATGGCGGAGGGTCTGCGACAAGGAGATGCGGTGAGAACTAAACAAGATGGCGGTCGCAAGAGGAGGGTAAGGAGATTTGAGGTTACAGTACGAAAACACGAAAGGATATATTCCTACGCCAAGCAGGTCCGAAAAATAATTATGCGTGTGGTACTTACCTGCTACCGGTGTGGATGCGTCACCAAAAGCGCGGCACGCGAGGCGGAAAAATAAAAGCAAACTGTTTTTGAAAATGCTTAACCAGCTTTAAGATCAACCAACATCACTACGCACTGATATACCTAGGTTTTTAAAGCGGTACAGACACCCTTTGCAGAGGCGTAATTTAACTATACCAAAAACCTGGTACTGGACCATCGTGATGGTCGCTAGCGTACGTAGGAGCAGGGTTCTCATAGCCGGTCGAAAGCGGTCAAAAACAAGTACGACGTAGGTGTTGACAGTAGCTGCTGTCGAGTCAACGGTCGAGGTGTGAATAAACAAGATCTGTTCTCGCCGGCAATTTGGTTCGGAGATGTGAGCAGCGGCGAGGTGTTGTCTGTGCGGAGGTCGGGACTGAAAGAGGGAAAAGATGGGGAGCGAGGGATAAAAAGTGTAACAGAAAGTGACGTGTGAAGTTGTGATTGGTGGGAATAAGAGGTGATTTTATTGGTGGAAAGGAGCAAATGAAAGTTGTTGATTGGTAAGAATAAGAGAGGTTATGATTGGTGGAAAGAAAAAGGAGTGGGGTATGTTGGAGGTGATGGGAAAGGTAAGTTTTGCTAGCAACAAGATTTGCAAAAGCCTGTCGTGAACTGATCAGCAATTTTTTGAACGTTGGATGGTAGTTTTCTTGAGTGGATAGAGAGATGGGGCGATATGAGATGCGGTGGCGAAAATGGGAACTAAACAAGGTGGTTGAGACAAGAGGTTTAAGGACGAGGAAATTTGGAGGTTAGTGGTGAACATGGCGGTCGCAAGAGGTGGGGGTAAGGAGACGCGGTGGTGAGAATGGGAACTAAAAGAAGATGGCGGTAGCAAGAGGTTAGAAGAGTAGATTTTGAGGTTAAAATAGCGGGAACTAAAAATGGCGGAGGGTCTGCGACAAGGAGATGCGGTGAGAACTAAACAAGATGGCGGACGCAAGAGGTGGGTAAGGAGGTTTGAGGTTACAGTACCAAAACACGAAAGGATATATTCCTACGCCAAGCAGGTCCGAAAAATAATTATGCGTGTGTTACTTACCTGTTACCGGTGTGGATGCGTCACCAAAAGCGCGGCACGCGAGACGGAAAAATAAAAGCAAACTGTTTTTGAAAATGCTTAACCAGCTTTAAGATCAACCAACATCACTACGCACTGATATACCTAGGTTTTTAAAGCGGTACAGACACCCTTTGCAGAGGCGTAATTTAACTATACCAAAAACCTGGTACTGGACCATCGTGATGGTCGCTAGCGTACGTAGGAGCAGGGTTCTCATAGCCGGTCGAAAGCGGTCAAAAACGTGTACGACGTAGGTGTTGGCAGTAGCTGCTGCCGAGGCAACCGTCGAGGTGCGAATGAACGAGATCTGTTCTTGCAGGCAATCTGGTTGAGAGATGAGAGGCGCGGTGGTAAAAATGTGAACTAAATAAGATGGCGGAGGCACGAAGTTGAGGTTAAGGAGCGGCGAGGTGTTGACTGTGCGGCGGTTGGGGTCTGAAAGAGGGGGAAAGATGGCGAACGAGGGATAAAAAGTATAACAGAAAGTGACGTGTGAAGTTGTCATTGGTGGGAATAAGAAGTGATGTTATTGGTGGAAAGGAACAAATGAAAGTTGCTGATTGGCGAGAATAAGAGAGCTTATGATTGGTGGAAAGAAAAAAAGGTGTGGGAGTGGGGTATGTTGGAGGTGATGGAAAAGGCAAGTTTTGCTACCAACAACATTTGCAAAAGCCTATCCAGAACTCATCAGCAATTTTAAATAACTAGTGTTTCGGGGGTTTTCTCTGGTTGGTAGACGAATGCAAGCTGTTTCTACCATACTTATATTATTCGTCTTTTTCCTTTTTTTTTTTTAAATGACTAGTTTTTTTTTTTTTTTTTTTTTGGTAGTTTTCTGCGGATGGTAAACAAATGCAAGCTCTTTCTGCTTTTTCATAGGTTTTCCCTGGTTGGTAGGCGTTTTCTGTACTGGTTGACGAAGGCGTTTCTAATTTTGGAGGTTTTCTCAGGTTTTTAGCGGTTGTCCCTGCCCGGTAGGCAAATGATGAAGTTTTACCTTGTCGGCGCACGGATACTAGGCACGTACTGGCGCGCACACACACACACACACACACACAGAGAGACAGACAGACACACAGACAGGCACACACACACGGACATGTTTCCAAAAATGCTTCTTTTTTTTTTTTTTTTTTTGATTCAGGAGGTCTCAAAACGTGTATTTCCGGTGAAATCTCGGTATCGAATTTTTGGGCGGAATGCAATACTTCCCCTACTTACTATACGTAGTAGAGAAAGTAAAAAAGTATTGAAAAATTTAAGGAAATAACAAGCAATATCTCAAAAGTGTACTATCTTGTTTTCAAGGGTTTTCCAGATCGGTAAGCGTTAGAATACTCTTAGAGCTTTTTTCAGGTTTTTTAGCGGTTGTCCCTGGCCGGTAGGCAAATGATAAAGTTTTTCTATAACGTCGTCGTTTTGGCTTGTGGCGCACGGTTCCTAGGCACGTACTCGCGCGCGCGCACACACACACACACACACACACACACACACTAAAATAGTAGCGTATAAAAAAAACTGATTTGTTACACTCACATGACTTTCTCTACTCTTGTACAATCTAATTGGTAGCTTTTAAGCGATAGTCAAATATTTTAACGCTGGTTGCTATGTGGCGAATTCCATTCTGTTTGCATGTTCAGGACATAAAAAAAATGAATAAACGAATTTGAGAAAAAGTATAAGTATTGGAAAATTTAAGGAAATAACAAGCAATATCTCGAAAACGGTTCACTCAACAAAAGAAACGTATATGACATAAGTTGTGTATTTTAACGCGATCTACATTTTTTGTGTAGTAAAATTTTGTCTATCTCTTATGGTTTACCAGTTATGCAAAAAAGTCGTTCACAATGAAGAATATTTTTGGAGACATTCCCAGAAAATTCGAGATATACATTTTATTTGACATGACAATATCTTAAACATATGATGTTTTAATCAAAATCGTTTGAGCCGTTTTTGAGAAAATTAAAATTTTCGAAAAATGTTCCATGTAAAGGGTAGTCTGGGGTGGGGGGATTTTCTTGAAAACCTTCGTGTCGCATCTCTGGAAGATACTGAACCTAAATACCAAGTTTGGTGTTTATCCGACTGTTCGTTTTTGAGTTATGCTGTTCACAGACACACAGACACACAGACACACAGACAGACACACACACGGACATGTTTCCAAAAATGCTTTTTTTTTTTTTGGATTCAGAGATTCTCAAAACATGTATTTCCAGTGAAATCTCGGTAACGAATTTTTGGGTGGAATGCAATACTTCCCCTACTTACTATACGTAGTAGAGAAAGTAAAAATGAATAACGCATTTGAGAAAAAGTATAAGTATTGGAAAATTTAAGGAAATAACAAGCAATATCTCGAAAATGGTTCACTCAACTAAAAAAAAAATGTATATGACATAAATTGTGTATTTTAACGCGATCTACATTTTTTGTGTAGTAAAATTTTGGCTATCTCTTATGGTTTAAGCAGTTATACAAGTTCATAGAAAATTTCTTCCGAATCAAGAGGACTTCACAGGCTATTTCCACAAAATTCAAGATATACATTTTATTTTCATATAAATGTCTTTAATATATGGTGTTGTAATTAAAATCGTCAGAGACAGTTTTAGAAAATAAAACATTCCGGAAAATAGTTCATGTAAAGGGTAGAAGCAGTTTGAAAGAAGCGAAGTAAACGCGATTTTTCACTCACTAGGGGCTAGAAAATCGAATTTCTTGACTTTTTGAATACTCAGCATTTTTCGTATATAGAGGCTTATTATGAGGTGATACATTCATTTATATGATTTTTAAGCAGTTTGAAAGAAGTGAAGTAGAATGGCTAAGCATTGTACAATTCGAACCATTTATAACAAATATTTCGGAAATGGCTGACGTCACAAAAAAGTTATTTCAAATAAATTGTGCGTGTTTTTAAAAAGATCTAAATTTTTTGTGTTCTATGTTTTTCTCAAACCTTAGCAGTTATACAAGATCATAGAAAATTTCTTCCGAATCAAGAGGACTTCACAGGCTATTTCCACAAAATTCAAGATATACATTTTATTTTCATATAAATGTCTTTAATATATGGTGTTGTAATTAAAATCGTCAGAGACAGTTTTAGAAAATAAAACATTCCGGAAAATAGTTCATGTAAAGGGTAGAAGCAGTTTGAAAGAAGCGAAGTAAACGCGATTTTTCACTCACTAGGGGCTAGAAAATCGAATTTCTTGACTTTTTGAATACTCAGCATTTTTCGTATAGAGGCTTATTATGAGGTGATACATTCATTTATATGATTTTTAAGCAGTTTGAAAGAAGTGAAGTAGAATGGCTAAGCATTGTACAATTCGAACCATTTATAACAAATATTTCGGAAATGGCTCACGTCACAAAAGAGTTATTTCAAATAAATTGTGCGTGTTTTTAAAAAGATCTAAATTTTTTGTGTTCTATGTTTTTCTCAAACCTTAGCAGTTATACAAGATCATAGAAAATTTCTTCCCAATCAAGAGGACTTCACAGGCTATTTCCACAAAATTCAAGATATACATTTTATTTTCATATAAATGTCTTTAATATATGGTGTTGTAATTAAAATCGTCAGAGACAGTTTTAGAAAATAAAACATTCCGGAAAATAGTTCATGTAAAGGGTAGAAGCAGTTTGAAAGAAGCGAAGTAAACGCGATTTTTCACTCACTAGGGGCTAGAAAATCGAATTTCTTGACTTTTTGAATACTCAGCATTTTTCGTATATAGAGGCTTATTATGAGGTGATACATTCATTTATATGATTTTTAAGCAGTTTGAAAGAAGTGAAGTAGAATGGCTAAGCATTGTACAATTCGAACCATTTATAACAAATATTTCGGAAATGGCTCACGTCACAAAAAAGTTATTTCAAATAAATTGTGCGTGTTTTTAAAAAGATCTAAATTTTTTGTGTTCTATGTTTTTCTCAAACCTTAGCAGTTATACAAGATCATAGAAAATTTCTTCCGAATCAAGAGGACTTCACAGGCTATTTCCACAAAATTCAAGATATACATTTTATTTTCATATAAATGTCTTTAATATATGGTGTTGTAATTAAAATCGTCAGAGACAGTTTTAGAAAATAAAACATTCCGGAAAATAGTTCATGTAAAGGGTAGAAGCAGTTTGAAAGAAGCGAAGTAAACGCGATTTTTCACTCACTAGGGGCTAGAAAATCGAATTTCTTGACTTTTTGAATACTCAGCATTTTTCGTATATAGAGGCTTATTATGAGGTGATACATTCATTTATATGATTTTTAAGCAGTTTGAAAGAAGTGAAGTAGAATGGCTAAGCATTGTACAATTCGAACCATTTATAACAAATATTTCGGAAATGGCTATCGTCACAAAAAAGTTATTTCAAATAAATTGTGCGTGTTTTTAAAAAGATCTAAATTTTTTGTGTTCTATGTTTTTCTCAAACCTTAGCAGTTATACAAGATCATAGAAAATTTCTTCCGAATCAAGAGGACTTCACAGGCTATTTCCACAAAATTCAAGATATACATTTTATTTTTCATATAAATGTCTTTAATATATGGTGTTGTAATTAAAATCGTCAGAATCAATTTTAGAAAATAAAACATTTCGGAAAATAGTTCATGTAAAGGGTAGTTTGGGGGTGGAGGGGTTTTCTTGAAACTCTCTGTGTCGTATCTTTGGAAGGTACTCAACCTAAATACCAAGTTTAGTATTTATCCAACTTTTCATTTTTGAGTTATGCTGCTCTGACACATACACACACAGAATTTTCTAAAAATGTTTTTATTCAGTGGACCTCAAAACAAGTATTTAGTTTTCCAGTGCTGTTTCACTTGTGAAATTCCGTTCTCTTTGTATGAAAATGAAAAAAGAAAAGTTAAACGAATGTCGAGTTTTAGTGAGAAAGGTCTAAAGCTTTTAAACATTAAAATCAACATGCAAACTTTGTAAATACACAACGCCACAAAGTAATAATAATAATAATAATAATAATAATAATAATAATAATAATACACATAAATTGTGTGCTTTAACGTCCTTGTACAGTAAGGCTTCGTTTCCTACGGTTTAACAGTTGTACAAAAGACATTCACAATGAGACTACTTCACAGCAATTCCCAGAAAATTGAAGTTATACATTTTATTTGTCATGCAGATATCTTAAACATACCGTACCGTAATCAAAAGGGGTTAGAGCCATTTTTAAAACAATAAAAATAATGAACTTTCTCCCGCTAAACGGGTAGTTTGCGGTGTGGGAATTTTCTTGAAAATCTACGGTTTGTTAAATTTTTTTATACGCTACTATTTTAGTGTGTGTGTGTGTGTTTGTGTGTGTGTGTGTGTTTGTGTGTGTGTGTGTGTGTGTGAGTATGTGCCTAGTGTCCGTGCGCCACAAGCCAAAACGATGACATTATAGAAAAACTTTATCATCTGCCTACCTGCCAGGTAAAACGCGAAAAAACCTGAAAAAAGCTCTAAGAGTATTCTAACGCTTACCGATCTGGAAAACCCGTGAAAACAAGATAGTACACTTTTGAGGTATTGCTTGTTATTTCCTTAAATTTTTCAATACTTTTTTACTTTCTCTACTACGTATAGTAAGTAGGGGAAGTATTGCATTCCGCCCAAAAATTCGATACCGAGATTTCACCGGAAATACACGTTTTGAGACCTCCTGAATCAAAAAAAAAAAAAAAAAAAAAAAAAAGCATTTTTCGAAACATGTCCGTGTGTGTGTGCCTGTCTGTGTGTCTGTCTGTCTCTCTGTGTGTGTGTGTGTGTGTGTGTGTGTGCGCGCCAGTACGTGCCTAATATCCGTGCGCCGACAAGGTAAAACTTCATCATTTGCCTACCGGGCAGGGACAACCGCTAAAAACCTGAGAAAACCTCCAAAATTAGAAACGCCTTCGTCAACCAGTACAGAAAACGCCTACCAACCAGGGAAAACCTATGAAAAAGCAGAAAGAGCTTGCATTTGTTTACCATCCGCAGAAAACTCCCAAAAAAAAAAAAAAAAAAAAACTAGTCATTTTAAAAAAAAAAGGAAAAAGACGAATAATATAAGTATGGTAGAAACAGCTTGCATTCGTCTACCAACCAGAGAAAACCCCCGAAACACTAGTTATTTAAAATTGCTGATGAGTTCTGGATAGGCTTTTGCAAATGTTGTTGGTAGCAAAACTTGCCTTTTCCATCACCTCCAACATACCCCACTCCCACACCTTTTTTTTCTTTCCACCAATCATAATCTCTCTTATTCTCGCCAATCAGCAACTTTCATTTGTTCCTTTCCACCAATAACATCACTTCTTATTCCCACCAATGACAACTTCACACGTCACTTTCTGTTATACTTTTTATCCCTCGTTCGCCATCTTTCCCCCTCTTTCAGACCCCAACCGCCGCACAGTCAACACCTCGCCGCTCCTTAACCTCAACTTCGTGCCTCCGCCATCTTGTTTAGTTCACATTTTTACCACCACGCCTCTCATCTCTCAACCAGATTGCCTGCAAGAACAGATCTCGTTCATTCGCACCTCGACGGTTGCCTCGGCAGCAGCTACTGCCAACACCTACGTCGTACACGTTTTTGACCGCTTTCGACCGGCTATGAGAACCCTGCTCCTACGTACGCTAGCGACCATCACGATGGTCCAGTACCAGGTTTTTGGTATAGTTAAATTACGCCTCTGCAAAGGGTGTCTGTACCGCTTTAAAAACCTAGGTATATCAGTGCGTAGTGATGTTGGTTGATCTTAAAGCTGGTTAAGCATTTTCAAAAACAGTTTGCTTTTATTTTTCCGTCTCGCGTGCCGCGCTTTTGGTGACGCATCCACACCGGTAACAGGTAAGTAACACACGCATAATTATTTTTCGGACCTGCTTGGCGTAGGAATATATCCTTTCGTGTTTTGGTACTGTAACCTCAAACCTCCTTTCCCACCTCTTGCGTCCGCCATCTTGTTTAGTTCTCACCGCATCTCCTTGTCGCAGACCCTCCGCCATTTTTAGTTCCCGCTATTTTAACCTCAAAATCTACTCTTCTAACCTCTTGCTACCGCCATCTTCTTTTAGTTCCCATTCTCACCACCGCGTCTCCTTACCCCCACCTCTTGCGACCGCCGTGTTCACCACTAACCTCCAAATTTCCTCGTCCTTAAACCTCTTGTCTCAACAACCTTGTCTAGTTCCCATTTTCGCCACCGCATCTCATATCGCCCCCATCTCTCTATCCACTCAAGAAAACTACCATCCGACGTTCAAAAATTGCTGATCAGTTCAAGACAGGCTTTTGCAAATCTTGCTGCTAGCAAAACTTACCTTTCCCACCACCTCCAACATACCCCACTCCCACAACTTTTTCTTTTCCACCAATCATAATCCCTCTTATTCCTACCAATCAACAACTCTCATTTGTTCCTTTCCACCAATAAAATCACTTCTTATTCCCACCAATCACAACTTCACACGTCACTTTCTGTTACACTTTTTATCCCTCGCTCCCCATCTTTACCCCTCTTTCAGTACCGACCTCCGCACAGACAACACCTCGCCACCCAGCTCCTCTCCATCACGCCACCTCCATACTCCTCCATCTCCCTTCCTCCATCTCCCACCCCAAATTAACGAACCAATCAAAAACACTCCACGTCACTTCCTCAATTCTTTCAACTCGTCCCGGATGAGCCAACCGATTTAACGATAATCCTACCGCTCAGGGCGCTTTTCAAACACACCGCCGCCGCCGTCGCACGCACCGACACTAGCGACACCAGCGCCCCTAGCGGCAGGATTATCGTTAAATCAATTGGCTCATCCGGGACTAATACTACTTACGTGGTAGAGAAATAAAAATATACTATTGGCTAGATTAACATTGTCCACAAACATTGTATGTCAGGCTTACATGCTTTGAGTAAAATCACTAATGTTCTTATTCGCAGTTAGTAAACTGCATCGTTGAGAAATGTAAGGTATGACACCGACATCTGGTATATTGTGCTACTCTAAAGGTTAACACGCGACTTGCCTTTGCTTCTCGGAACCGTCTCAGGTATTGTTAACGCGGAGTGAAACGGTATCTCTCGTTTCTTTAGCTGAAATGGCACGCTTATTGGCGCAATGAAAGCAAAGAAGTCGTTTCACTCCAGGATTTAACAATGATTGAGAGGACTTCGAGAGACAAATCCAAGCCGCATGTTAACCTTTAGAGTAGTAGATGAGGCAGTATTTTTAACACTTAAAATTTCAGTCAAATTATATAATATAAATTCAATAACAACCCGCCTTAAAGCAATATGTGTATGTAACAATATATAAGAACTATATATTACAGTCATTATATATGTTTATATTATTGTATACATGTTCAATAATGTTATGTGAATGTATTACGTATTTTAGTAATGTAGGAGCTGTGAGAATAATAGGTTAAAAGTTGCTAACAATAAGGTAACAATGAGGTAACCTTGAGGCAATAATGAATTTTAAAGTTTAACAATAATAAAGTTTATAATTCTTGGAAGCAATAATGTAATTTATTATGACAGTTTATAAAATAGCCAATCAACAACTAGAAAAAGCTTTAGTTAAATGAAGGTATTCTATTTGACTAGGATTAGCCAATCAGAAACTAAAATGAAGCAAAATTTACAAATTCACAAGTCAGTTGTTTCTAGACAGCGCTCAGAGCTGCTTGTAGGCAGTGTTCCTAACCGGACGCGAGACCGTCCTCAAGAGGTTTAATAGGTATTCGTGTAAGACGAAAATAGTTTTACGTGTTAAAAAGTGCAAGTAATTAACAAAAGAATCGCACAACTCTCTATATCAGTGAAGTGTTATTTAAATTGTGTCAAGCATTAATAAGTGGAGTGAAGAAAAACTTATAATCTGTGTAAGCCTACATTCTTCAGTCGCACCACTCCCTGATAAGACATTCATGTCTCTAGAAAAATATAAATACTGACGCAGCCGAGGCAAACATAAATATATAATATTTAAAGAAACAGTCAAAAATGACAAAGTTAATATTTTTTTTAAACTTGGGGCAAAGGCCACCGGAAAGTACATTTGGGACGAAGGCTACCAGAAAGTTTTTACCATAAGTGGGATACTACTACTTCAAGTTCGGCTCCCCAACATTCGAAATATAATACTCCTCCTAAAATAGACATTCTCATAGAATAACAAACAGCATTTTTTTGTGGATGCTCTATTAAACCATGCTAAGATTTTCCTTTACATGACACACACACACACACACACACACACACACACACACACACACACACACACACACACACACACACACACAGATCACAAACTGGCTGCTCTTCTAAGAAGACCTGATGGTCTTCAATGTTTCTTCCTTTTACGCTACAGGAGAATGGTAACACTGAAATCGAAAATGTTCAGAGAGATACAGAACTATATTACTCTACTGTATTCTTTGTTTCTTAAAATTTTAATGACCCACAGGTGCTTGAAAATAGATCATTTGGAGAACTGTTTTCAAAACATAGTCAACAATTTTCAGTGATACAGTAATCCAACACATTTGTAAGAAGGAAATCTCAGAAAATCTTCTGAAATCTTCTCTGTATCAAAGTATCCTGCTTAATTAACTCAGGATAACACTAATTCAGATACACAGATACAAATTAGCCAGTGGGAATATATGTAGATAGTACTATATCGATCTAATTTAAGCCAGTGAACACAGCTTACGAATCTCTGCGCTAGAGTCTTTATTATATATATTGCCATTTATATTCGTTTGTTTTGTGTACAAAATTGACACCTCCCACACACAAAGGGCTTTTAAGAAAATATCTAACCTTTTTTTGTGGGGGCGTCAAAATTCTTCTACTTAACCGAGTAAAACCAGGAGTTTAAAGTTTATACCAACAATAGACGTTTTTCTCCTTTATGGGTAAATTTATTACTTATTTATAGATGAATCTGCGAGGCAGAAAGGTTTCATATACAGAGTAAAATTCTGTAAGTGCCCCGAGAGTTTCAGGGGCCACTAACCTGCAGCTTGAGACAGTATTTTTAAAACTTAAATGTTTTCAGTCTAATTATATACTACATAAATTCAATAACAGTCCACCTTAAAGCAATATGTGTATGTAACAAGATATAAAAAGTGTATATTACAGTCATTGTATATGTTTATATTATTGTATACATGTGTAATAATGTTATGTGAATGTATTACATAATTTAATAATGTAGGAGCTGTGAGAATAATAGGTTAAAAGTTGCTAACAATGAGTAACAATGAGGTAACCTTGAGGCAATAATAAATTAGACAGTGTAATAATGCTACTAGTCATTCTTGGAGCAATAATAATGTAATTTTTGTGACAGTTCAAAAATAGCCAATCAACAACTAGAAAAAGCTTTAATTAAATGAAGGTATTCTATTGGACTAGGATTAGCCAATCAGAAATTGAAACAAAGAAATTTACAAATTTAGGCGGTTGAAATCAAGTCAGTTGCTTGTAGACAGCGCTCATAACTGGACGCGTTGGTTGTAGACAGTGTTCCTAACCGGACGCTAGACACGTCCTCGAGAAATTTAATATTTATTCGTGTAAGAGTTTTACGTGTTAAAAAGTGCAAGTAATTAATAAAAGAATCTCACAGCTCTCTCTATATCAGTGAAAACTTATTTAAATCGTGTCAAGCATTAATAAAAGGAGTGAAGTAAAATTATAATCTGTGTAAGCCTACATTCTTCAGTCGCACCACTGAAGAACATTCATGTCTCTAAAAATAAATACTGACGCAGCCAAGGCAGACATAACTATATAATATTTAAAGAAACAGTCAAAATTACAAAGTTAATATTTTTAAACTTGGGGCAAATGTCACCGGAAACTTTTTACCATACGTGCGATTGCAACTAGTTCAAGTTCGGCTCCCCAACAGTCCAAATAAAATACAACTCCTCCTAAAATTAAATTTCTTCAAGCTGAGCTTGCCGTGTCCCAGCTGCTTGCCTAGTGTGATCAGCTTTGGGTGGATGGTTGACATGAAACCATATTTTGAAATGTAAGGAACTTATATCTTACAGAAGATACTTGAAGTGTTGTCCCTTGGCTTGACCTCTGAGAGAAAAAAATCTATTGACGCAAACAATGCGTCTACAGAAATTAACAAAATTCATTGGCGAGTGTTTTATTTTCAATTCTTCCTCGGTTTGGGATTTTATCTTTTAACTAACCCTAAGTAAACGTGAGTGAAGCGGGTTGGCCATAGTCAAAAGCATCAAATAAAACTGCCTTGGTTTCAATACCGTGTTGGAAATCTTTATATGCTTTATTAATTATAACTACAAATCTGTTTCTCATTCTAATCTCCAATTAGAGAAAAAATAATTTTAACACTGTTAGGGTACATTAAAAGAACCTAAAATTCTAAGTTTTATTCCCAAATCCTGAGCAGTCAAGCTTTTACTTTTGTTAAATGCGTTAGAAGCAAAGAACATCTTGGACCATTAATGGCAGATCATTTGAGCAAATACATTCTGGGATGTATTCAAAATGAACTCATAATCTTTTAAAGCAAATTACTGTCTGTGAGCGTATAGGTATATTTTCGTTTCAGTGATAAGTCAAAGGTCATACGGAACATTTTCCATATTCTGTTGATGTCAAATACATATCTGAACAGGAATATTCTATTTCCAGCTGGCCTGTAAATACCATGCTGATATTTACTAATGTATTATGGAGGGAGATGTTTTCTATTTATTGGAGATACGGTTACATGCGCCCCGATATTGTCCACGGGGGAACAATGCCCTCCACACATACACACGCGAATCGGCAGGTGGCATTTCAATTACTGCTTATTTTTTGCTCTTCTGCATAGAGACTGGTTAAACATATTCCAGCCATATCCATTTTAATCACTTATTAAAATACAGAGAGCTTCTCCTTCATTGTGCCAGGAGTGGCTTAGGCACGAGTTACGAGCCCTACAACAATAAGGACACATACGCTTTAGTCAACAGGAAGTCTAAATGCAGCTTATTTGGGGATGCGAATTATACGAAAATTATGCAGGGATATAATTCAGATATGCAGAAGTACGTCTAAAGCGTGCCTCGAAATATTCTGAATAATTGTATGTTTTACCAGTTTTCATACATATTTTACGTAAAAAAACGAAACTCCATATTCTCTTGTTTTACCTCCTCCTATAGTAGGTAAGAGGAAGTGTTGTAATCTAACCAAAACCTCAATATCAAAATTTCACTGAAATACATGCTTTGAGATCCCCTAAATTCCAAAGAGTAGTTTTAAAAAAAGGTTCGCGTATGTCTGCGTGTAAATGTCTTGATTTCCTTGTCATCTTGCAACAGGCTTGAAATGTGGTGGGTGCCAGAGCATCAGGGCATCTATAAAAATTAAAAAAGCTGATCAGCAGGTCTCTGAGGTACCCTATGTCGTCCTGGACCCATGATTGGATTCAGTACACGTACTATCAAATCTCGTTAAAAACATGGATTAAGAGAAAATACCAACTCAGGTGGGAAACCTATCTCTCCTGAGATTGGATAGAACAGGAATAAGGAAATTAGTTGCAGTAAACTTTGAATATGGTCACTTTAGGAAACATTCTACCTAAAGTAGGACTCTACAAGGATGAACCCATCGTGGACTGTTCAAACAGATGAGCAAAACTGCCTCGCATACCCTCTTTGACGCCCATTTCTGGCAAGAAAGAAACAGTCTTTCTGTAACCAGGGAAGATCTAGGAATGGATGCTGCCGTTGGAACCAGCATACTGCAACTTCTTCAGGGAATAGATTTTGTGAAATAATGAAGGCATTATTTCCATTGGGGTGGTACAATAAGCCTTTCAGGCGACATGTGGAAGGTCGACAAAACTCGAACAGCACCCCCCCCCATTATCTAATTTATCTAACTCTATCTATGGGTGCGTGTGCGTTTGTAAAGCATGACTCAAACACGAAAAGCTGATGTAGTACCAAATCCGCACTTAAGATCAGCATCTTCCAAAAATACGACTCCAAGATTTTCAGGAAAATCCTCCAGCTCATACTACTCTTTACACGTAAAAATTGTAGTTATTGCTTTATTTCTCTAACACATAAAATGTTGGATTTAAATGTCCTATGTTTAATATATTACCATGAGAAAGAAAATGCCTTGAATATCTGTGAATTACCCTTTAGTCTACTCGATTTTGTACTTTTTTGTATCCAAAGTCCTAGAGCCGAAATATTTCTAAACGAAACATTTAGATCTTATTATAATACATAAATTGTCGAAAGTGTAGGTATTTTCGTAGCGATAGACTTTTCTGAAATACTATAAGGTCCAATGTTTAGACATTTCGTGCCACCTAAGGATATGTCTGAAAATTTGCAATTTTTGCTCTCCCTTCCCCCTTTCGCAAGAGCTTCTTATTACGATTAAAGATTTGAATGCTATTTACGCATGTAAACTCTATGCATAATTTAAAATAATTCTTGGTAAACACCATGACGTGACTAACGTAACGAGGATGAAAAAATATTTTTATGTGAATAGTATATAATGCGAATTTCTCATTGGTAGAAAGCTTGTTTTTATATCTACTTTTTAATCCAAATAAACTTTTGCAGAAATAGCTGCATTACACGTTTCGTTATAGATACAAAGGGAATACCGATAGTCAAATTTTAAGAACTGGATGCTGTGCGCTACCTTAAATTCCATATTGTTTCAATGCAATCACGAGAAACAACTGAATGTTGACAGGAATTTAAAAGAATGACTACGTGTTGTACAATTAGAACCATTAATAACGGATATCTCGAAAATGGCCTATGCAAGAAAAAAGTTATTTAAAATAAATTGTGTGTTTTTAAAGAGATCTACATTTCTTGGTAGTACGTTTTCGTCTATCGCTTAAGGTTTACCAGTGATACACTATTATACAAAATTCCTTCCGATTGAAGAGTACTTCAAAGGCTATTCCCAGAAAATTAAAGGTAACACTTTACTTGTCATGTAAATATTTTTAAAATATGGTATTTTTAATCAAAATAAAAAACTTCGAAATATGTTCCACTTAAAGGGAAGTTTGAGGTGATAAAACACGCCCACGTATGTGATTAATTAATTACTCATTATACAATGTCTATGTTTAAGAAACGCGATCATTAATTTTGGCCGCCGAATTATATTGTTTGTTAAAGTTAGCATCTGTTGTTTATATAAAAAGTTAAATACAACCTTGTAGATGGTTCCACGAGCACTACATAGAAAACAACAGAATAAAACACGAAATAGAACAAGTAAAAATAAATATATCTATATTTGGACTTCTGTGGAATAACCTTTATCAAGTAATTTTTCGATATCGAGCTGCAACGTATTTCCCTGCAGCCTGCAAAGCTTTCTTCTGGTGGCTTTAAAGGTAAAGGTAGTGACGAACGGAGGGGACCCCAAAACTGGAATATATCACCACACGTAGGCCATGCGGCCCCTTGTGCTTCTACCGTGACCATGGAAGGGAGAGATGAGAGGAGAGACCCGGCGACCATATCCGCATGAGGACGGGCGCTAACATGGACGGGGTTCCTAATGTTTCCAGACAAGACCCTTTACGCCGCCCAAGTCCACTAATTGGCCCAGAGGCGGGTATCGAACCGAGCAAACCCTGGACAACATCAGGAATAAACGATTAAATAATTAATAAATACTAAACACATATAATGGCTAACATTTCAAGCCATCCACTGCGGCCTTAACGGCGACGACGGATCTTTTCGCATTCCTATGTGCAAAAATGTTGAGCAACAGACACATTTCCTTAAGGAAAAGAAGGCAGTGGATAACTCAAACGTGCTGCCACTGTCATCTTAACCTTGTCCTTCACAAGGCTTGTGTGAAACAATAATTAATTACCATTGATTGACCTAACAGAACTATGAACCCGGGACTTAAGGTACTTACAACATTGTAAGTCGCCATTAGGGTATGATATCTCAAAATGAATTTGAGAACTCTTTGTGATTTATTGGGAAAACTCTGAGTCAGTTGGGGAATTGAATGTCCTGCATGTTGTTATGGTAGCTCAGTTGGTTAGAGCAACCGGGCTGAAACCGCGGGATGCGTAATATGATATTGAATTTTTCAGTCTTATTCTCGTACCTTTTTAAACATCTTAAGTATTGGAAAGGTAGAATCCGACGACTGAAAAAGTCAATGCCACTGGGTTTTGAACCACAAATCTGCTTGTTTCCGTCCGGTTATTCTAACCACTGAGCTACCCTGGTAACATGCCGGTACGGCGTTAAATTCCCCAACTGATTCGCACTTTTCCCGGTTCGTATTTTAGACTAACATTGAATTTTTCGGTCGTCTGATTCTACCTTTCCAACCCTGTCCAACACACGGCTTGTGTGGAAGAAGAATTATTTCCGTTAATTGACCTAATGGTGCTCGAAACTATGAAGCCCGGGACTTAAAGTACTTACAGCATTGTAAGTCGCCATTGGGGTATGGCATCTCAATACAATTGAGATCTCTTTGTAGTTTACCGGGAAAAATGCGAATCGGTTGGGGAATTTAATGGGGTGCCGGCATGTTACCATGGTAGCTCAGTGGTTAGGGCAACCGGACGGAAACCAGAAGATCTGTGCTTCAATAGCATTGAATTTCTCAGTCGTCTGATTCTACCTTTCCAACCTTGTCCAACACATGGCTTCTTGTGTTGAAGAACAATTAATTCCGTTAATTTTAAGTATTGTTTGGAGTTGACAGATCGGCAAATAATAACCAAACCACAGTTCCAAATGTCGAGTTTGAAACTTACATATCCACTTCCGAATATGAAAATTAATTCTATTTAAATAAAATTAAATATAATCACGAAAAATACAATGTTATTAGTAATTATTATTATAAGGTATGCGACACATTAATCACATCAATGATAAAGTCGCCATTGCTTAATAGTAATACCAAGCAGTGCTAGAAACACTCCCCCAATCGCCTTTCCCCATTTCCTATTATTTCATCTCTCCCTTTCACGTTTCAGGCGTGTTTTCGTGTCCTGCAGTGCCGGCGATGTCGGGCAGATGGCGTAGTTGCTTGCGCATTGTAAAGATCTCCCTCCGTTAACGCCAGAGTGCGCTGATCCGCCCCTTAGGGTCACTTCATCGCTCTCTCTCTCGGGATTCTTCGCCTCTATTGGTGCGTGGGTGTTTAAAAGTCTGCCTGCGGACCTGAGACCTCCTACGGCTCCTTTACCTCATCCCTGTCTTCCTGGGGGGAGGGATTAGCCACGCTAGATCAAGTTGGTCGTAGTGGCGAGGTGTTCCTTTATGTGCAAACCCTTGAATAAACTGTAACATCATTGATTAGAAAAGTATTTTCAATGATAATATATGTGTGTGCTGTTTGTAGCGATGCTGTTATATTGTCAAAGCATGCTAAGTTACTGAATGTGCTGCACGAACTGTTTGACCTCTGCAAAGTTGCCTACAAGCAACGGAGGGAAAAGAGCAATCATTTTCACATTTCTAAACCATGTTGCTGTGTTTTTCAGGTTGACAATAACCGCGTCCTGCCCCATGAATCTGCAGTATTTCCCCATGGATAGGCAACTCTGCCATATAGAGATAGAGAGCTGTAAGTACTGAATCAAACGCCTACTTGTGTGTTTATGTGTAAAACCCACGTTTAGCTAATATCACTTCAGAGCTCACTTGAAGCTTCTTTTCTGGCTTAGGAGAGCACAAAACCAAATGTGTACTGACGAATAGCAAAAGTTTCATCATGTTTTAAAAACAGAAAGATGTTTATTGAAGTAAGGATAATACATATTTTGAATACCAATACTTTCTGATGATTAACAAAAATCTATTAATCAATGGTGTATAAATTCTTTTAAAAAGGTTATATAGATATAATTACTATGTGAAAATAATAATTAACACCCAATTAAACACTTGCAGCAATATATATGTATAAAATTATACAAAACCTCTGATTATAAATATGACACCTCTTAACCAAATTATATTACAGTGATTTGCTATCGTCAGAACATATTTGGATCACAATTGCTCCTCCCTTTTCTATCGAATAGCAATTTCGTCCTATTTTAAATATTTTAAAAAGCAAATAATATACTTGCAAATCTCCCTTCACTTTTTACTTGTAATAAAAGCAAAATAAGTTAAATGTTTTCTCAGAACTTTTTCTATGCAATATCTAATAGCTTCAGTGAAATAGTCTTGTAAATCTAATGTAAATGTCAATAACTGCAACTTGTTATCTGTGCTAATATATATATACATATATACTTTTTCCATAGAGTTTTGTAATGTAAATAACGTAGCGTAATATCTTTTATTTCTCTTGTTGTTGACACTGTATATTTTTTCCTGCCAATATTGTGTTTTATTATTTTGAATTAATTTCGGTCTCCTTCTCAAAAACAGCACTGAGCGTCGTGCCCGGGGAAGGAAGACAAAATGTTATGTAAAACAATATTATATTAAAACAAAAAAGAAACAAAAAAGTACATTTTTCAAACTGCTGCACCAAAAATTTGTTGGAAGCACTTCGCACTCAGCAAGGAACTACTTCTATCTAGAACAAAGTAAATACAAAGTAAATCCGGGAAAACAAGCCGAAACTTGCCAAGGATCGTACTGACACCAACTACAGGCAGTACTCTTGCATTGTGCATCTAATTCTTATCTCCTATCCAGTGGCGTCACATCCGGCTGTACTGAAAACAGCTCTTTGCACCTGTAAACTTTTACACGTCTATCACAAATTCAAGCATATTTGGGTAAGAAACTGTCTGGTTGGGACGCCACTATGCATTTCCTTTTTTATTTCCTTATTTTTCTAAGTTCTTTATTAAACTGCATGAATTTTATTTTGAGTTACCTATTAGTTTCATAAGTTCAAACTTTTTTTGTTCCCTTTTCTTTTTTCAGAGCTTTTGTCCAAAAGTTTTCTTCTTCTATAGTGTGTGCGTGGCAGCTGGTCTCATTCTTTTTTTTTTTGCTTTTTGCTTTTGTGTGTAGTAAGATAAAGGTTTCTAATGACTTCCCAAGTACTTTTCCTTTCCTCTTTAGTGACTGGGTACAAGCGCTCTGCTTGCAGTTTATTCCTAATGCTTGATCTTGCCCATAGCGCTTGTTCAGTAAGTAATAGTTGTAATTCATAGCTTCCCTATAACTTTCCTATCATTCAACTGACCAACCTTAGAACCCTTTTATAGCACCCGACCTTCCTTCAACGCGCCTTTCCTACCCTCCTTTCGCGAGCAGTAGATCTTTCTTGTTATTCTGTGTATCTGTGATAACGACTATATGAGAAATGCTCGTAGTTTTAAGAAGCATGATGTAATCATTTGTTTTTAAAGCAAGGATTTTGGACTTATCTTCCCTAACCATTTTTCCCAAGCATGATAAACGACTTCTTCCCTTTTCATACCAACCCAATCCTTCTGTAGTTTCTTTCTCTGTTCCTGAATGATCCCTACCTGCATCCATTTTTTATCATTTTTTCCAATTCCTTGTCAATGATTGTTAATATTTTTCAGTAGTTTAACGTAGGAACTAAAACAATTTAGGACATAAGCTTTTGAACTTAATGATTTTGTATTACTTATTAGTTTTTTTTTGGAAACTTGAAGTTTGTAGATACGTGTTTATTTCATTAGCATTTATATTTTATTCTTATTCTTATTTTTATTATTGTTTTAAATGTGAAGAACCCTTTATATTAAACTTTCATAGTCCCCTTCTTTTGTTTTTCTCTGTACCTGCAGTTGGATACACAATGCGTGATATTCGGTACAAATGGAACGACGGGAAAAAATCTGTAGGTATCTCCAGCGAGGTACAGCTGCCTCAATTCCGTGTCCTCGGGCACAGACAAAGAGCGACCGAAATTAATCTGTCCACAGGTACAGTCACTGATCTCAAACAACTTCTAGCTTCGTTAATTAATTGCTGTTTTTGAAACCGTGTGATGCTCTGTTGTTTAGTTTGGTTCTTATCTGTTATCATTATATTTTCCTTCGGTTGTATAATCATAGCAAAGTGTGTGTTACATTTTTGTTTTGCCTTTTATCCTATAAATATACGTGGCTTTGTTTCATTTACTTTAATTTTCTTCTATTATGTTCTCTGCACTGCTGAGGAATTCAGGGAAATCCCCGCAGCAAAAAATGAAGAGCCAGATGTCAAAAAAATGTAAATATAAAAGAAGCAAACTTGTGTGAAGGATCTTAAAAGAATCACAAAAAAATCGGATAATAATCAGAAGAAAACTTCTGCGCTTGCGCGAAGTCCCTGAATTCCGAGACGGAAGCATAGAGCGCATCAAAATCGAGAGAAAATGACAAAAAATAATTTCTCTTTCTCTCTCTTTCTCTTTGCCACTATCCGTTGTGCCAAAAGCTGCTGTAGCAGCAACATGGCACCAATTTCTGATCGTTCTCCAATCCTTAAACCCTTCCACATGATGGCGAACCAAAGCACAGCTACATAAACGCAGTGAATTCTAAATTATTGACATCTAAAAGGCGTTGAAATAATTCTGCATGTAAAATAATATACTTAGATACATTAAGCAGGGCTCGCCATCTATAAACTCAGAACTTGTAGCCTACGCTTCTTCTTTTCTTCTTCCCAGCGCAAAAAAAAAAAAAAAAGAAACAGAAACCAACCCATTGTTGCTCAAATTTCTATCATCCACTCATGACTACCCCAGCCTCACTGTAGAATCATTTAGCTAGTTTTCGCTAAATTCCTATAATTATTAATTCTTAAGGGCTAGAATTTTCACACGGTATGTTATAGCCGCTTTTTATAACATTACATTCCATTGACTTAAGTAGACTAGACCTGCCAGCCTATGTATGCTTCATTAATAGATTTTTATGCTTTTTAGTGTTTTGTTTTAAATGAAGCAGCGGCGGTGAGAGCTTTGTCTACGGGGTTCCGAGAAGGAGACTGAACTATTATACCCCACGTTACCCTAAACCACTGTGTAATTGTCCAAAATTGTATGGGGTCACTCTTCCCCTAAACCATTTTCCCTGTTTTGAAAACCCTCAAGACAGAAGACCCCACATCCAAAGAAGGATGCAACTCTTCGAAATACTCCAAGAGTAGTGAATCGTTTTCTTCATTCCCAACAAAGAGTGAGCATTTGGTTATTAAAAATGTCAGAAGTCCAACTTATAGCTATAAAAATGCAAACATTTTGTTGGGAATAAAACCATGGGAAGTGATTCACTTTCTTGTGTCCAAAATAGTTTACAGTCATATTTTCCTTAGATAGAAGTTACTTTTGAACCTATAAAATAATTAATGCAAGGAAATCATGCTAGGAATTTAGGTATAGAGTCCCTATCCCTTAGAAAAATGTAGGTAAATCAAATTTGTTATTCTTTTGGAAATGTTCAAATTGTCTACTTTTACAGCAACGCTGATCGGCAGCAGTATTTTCCTTTTGATCCCCATATGTTTCCCTAGACGGGATTTTATTTTCATGAGTGGAAGGCGAGATTCCAGAACTTCAAGATAATGGGGTTCGACGCACGCACGCCGGCGAGACGGTAATATGACCAAGAAACCGAAGTGAAAGTTCGAGAAGGTCACAAACGTATTCACACAAGAACGATACACAAACTTATTCTCTGGTCCTCAGCAGTTGCTATACACTACCATTTTCATTACACCTTAGTTTGAAACTGTGTGTGGTCCGAGGGCGACTATATGCGTGAGTGAGTGCGTGCATGTGTGTATGTAGCCCTATCCTTGTTTTTGAATGAAAGCTTTAAGTGTGTTACAAGTGCGTGTGTGCCTGTTTCATTTCTGTGTGGCGTGTTTTTGGTGTTTTGCACCCTTCACCCATTCACGGGAGACTTCCCCAAGGCCCTGCAACCCCTCCATCTTTATCGCTAATCTTAGATGTGAAGGCCCCTTGTATATATATATTTATAAGAAGGGGTTAAGTCCCCCATCGCCAGAAGATGAGCCTACACTCGATCACACCCGTTAAGTTGCACATGGCCTTCCTTGTGTTTCTCTCCTAGTTGGTTATACTATGAGAGACATCCGCTATAAATGGAACGAGGGCCCGAACTCGGTCGGCGTGTCGAACGAGGTGTCGCTACCACAGTTCAAGGTGTTGGGCCATCGACAGCGGGCCATGGAGATTAGCCTCACAACAGGTATATCCTAGGGAGTCCACTATATTTGTTCACTACAGGTATATCCTAGGAAATACACTACCTCCTCTTTACAAAAAGAAAATTATTTACTTAACGTCAAGTCATTGTACAGGGCTAGCATAACGGCAATGATCTGAGCACGTTTGTCTGATTTGTTCACTACCGAAGTATCCCTGACCGACTGACGTAGCGTGGCCTGATTCGGCAGAACTCTGGAAAGCGTTATGTTGCCTATTGCGTGCCAATGCTTCAAGCTACATCCAACAGCACTGCTAGCACCAATTCACAAAGCGGTTCGTGATCTTGTATGTTACGCTTGTAGAAAGTCTTTCTAGATTTCTGGCGAATCTTGCCGCGAACATGTCGGTTCGTCGCGAACACTTCTTAAGCAACAAATCTTTTTCTTTGTATGCTAACCCTTTACCAGAGCACGATTTTTGGAGACGGAGGGAGATGTAGAGTTGCTCAAGCAGGGAAGTCCTCATGGAGAAGGTTTCTGCACATATTTCGAGCCTTTCTCCAGAACGGACTTGTACCAGAGACTCGTCGTCCCTTCACTCTCCTTGTGTATTATGGCTACGTCGTTACTTCATTCACTTCAGCATAATTAGCGCACGACTTCTTTGTTTCTTCCCACTTTCTGTTTTATTTGTTTATGAGCGGTATATGTGTTGTATCTTCATCAAGTCACCATTGGTCAAATGTGGTTATGCAAGAAGGAGCCACTTCTTACTTTGTTGTGAGGTTCAAGTCAATATATTTAGCATTTCACGTTTTGGTGAAGAACCTTACACCAGAGATGCTGTGGTTCCTTGGTGTATAGCGACGATCGAAAACATCTATCGGTGATATGGAACAAAAGCGCCGCAAATCGTGTATTGCTTCGGTGTTGTCAAGTAAACTTTAAAAGAAATAACTATTACTAACGGTCCTGTAGAGTACAATAAATATTCCCCCCAAATTCATTGTAAAATACTGTAACATTAATTCAAACAATAAAACTTTTTGTTATCTATCGGAGTTAATCAAACGGAATGTCATGTATGTCTCAGTAAACTGCACATGCTTTGCTTGCTATATCAGCTAAAGTAGGTAAACAAAACTAGTTTAGTATTTTGTGGCGCAAATAGTCTTACTCGTCGCGCGGTCCACCGAGGTCCAATTTCATGGCCTGCTCTCGTTGTCAGCCTGACCTCACTACACCTTGCGACCACACTGTATTGTTCTCAAATGGGGAGGCCACACAGGACCACTTCAGGAAGGCCATATCAAAACGTAAGTTTTCTGGAACATAAAAAGTTTTACGAAGAGCAAACTTTCTTAAATTAAAATGAGTAATCATAATCTTTCAGCAATTTCATCAGTCCCAAAAGCTTATTTATTAAGGCGTATATTTGTTGTAATTGTAGTTAAATAACGAAAAATATGTTTTACAGATATACATAATATTAACTCCTTTCACCGAAAACAACGCTTTTGATGCAATGTTATTGATGATTTCTGAGCATAAGCCTTTACTTCATTTATTTTAATTTGCAAATGTATTTGTATAAAAACATCACGTCAATGTTGCAAAACACACTACAATAAGCAACGCGAAAGAAAATAAGAGACATTGTTCGCTGTTCCCATTATCATCATGGTAAAGGAATGAACGAATAAAAGCAAAACAGAAATACACGAACGATGTCTTCTTTTTTCTTTCTCTCGTTCTTTCTTTTTCTTTACTTTCTTTCCATTTTTGGGTTTTATCACACTTGCCACCATTCACGCGGATTTCGCTGCTGTTTTGTTTAATATTGACGTGCTTCTCATGATGAACACCGCGTAACTGCTTCTCTTTTCCCAGTTTTCTCTCTTTCTTTCTACTCTTCTTCTTCCTCTCTGTTAATAAACACTGCTGAGAACATTGCATGCTTGAGACGCCGATGAAAGAACACATTACACACCGCTGCTTTCTGCTGATGCTAATCACCAAGTTAATAATTAAAAAGTGTTATATGTCCTGTTTTATCCTACTTCAGAATTTAAGTGAGTGAGTGTGAACGTGGGGAGTGAAAGAATGGCAAGAATGAGTGTTGTTAGAATGGTGTGAGCGCAAGGTATTAGCGGCATCTCAAAACAAAGACTACCTTCTTGAGATCGGGACATCACACAGGTGAAAAGAGATGTGTTGGAGTGAAAAGGATTTGATCTGCTCTTAATCTCTCCGTGTTGGGTTTTAGATTAACCCTTTCAGTCCTAACTTTCATTATGTCTGTAGGCTAATCAATAAATTTACTGCAACTGAGTTATCCAAACCAAACATCACTTGTGTACATTCACTTACTGTTTTTCTCAGCAGCGTGGGTTGTGGGAGACATCCTCAGCTGTGTGTCGACTGCCAGGCGTAGTCTACGGACAGAGCTGTGGATGCAGCAACCCGCTAACTAAAACCTGATAAAAACACTTTAGTGGCTTCAGCCATAAGATTGAAACATGCTAACGAAACAAAAGTGGTGTGAAAGTAACTACCCAATTTCTAAGCGAATTCTCAATCCCCAGCAGCAGCTATTCTCTGTTTTCGGCCCTTTTTATAACAATACCTTAGTGGAAATGTTATGACTGAGGCTACCATAAGTGTGCAATTATTAGGTTTGACCTACTCATTTCAGTAAAAAAACTTATTTCCTCTAACATGTTCATAAACATGTAATAGTAACTTGCTATGTTTGATGCAAGACGCCGCTGAACTATGTGACTGAAAGGGTTAAGGGGATTGCAGTTCTGTCCCTCATCCCTTGAAAAGCAAAAACAGAAAACTCATTTTCATGTGTCTGTTGTGTGTGTGAGCGCGCGAGAGCGTGTTTGTGTGTCTGTCCTCGTGTTTTATTCCCCGTGTAGATTAAAAATAACGCGGTACGTCCCATTTATTTCATGCTCCCCCCCCTACTCTTTCCCAGGGCAGGTTTGAAGTAACAATTTTGCGGGTTGTATAACAAAAGGTCAAATGAACAAAGCCGACCTGGAATGTTCGACCATAGCGCTCTCTTTCTGTTACAGCTGCTCATCTTTTTAATGGTGGCCCTGAGGGGTAGTAGCCAAATACGTGGTATAGGAGACAGGGTAGTTCAAAACATGTTATCATTATCTTCATTTTATAAGCTAAAAGGCCGTAGTATTACACATAAATTTCTGTACTTCAGTAAAACAAAAATATGTGCATTGTTTTATAGAAATTAAAAAGGAGTGGATATTAATGCGAAATTAAAGGCCTTATCCGACCAATGCTTAACCTCCTAATTTAATTATCCATTTATTTATCTCAGAAGATATATAAGATATTCTACTGAGAGTTTTACAGAGTGTATATGTACACATTCTAAGTTCACAGCTCTAATTTTATGAAAGAAAGATATGATTATTTTCTTAATTATGCCATTTTATTAAAATTTATATTGAGTTATTTTTTTAAATAATATAAGTACTCATGTTATTATCACTAAAGCAGACTCACACTTTTAAATTAGTGTTATTATCCTTAATTTGAAATTAACTATCCTCAACAGTTTTTAATAAAACGGGTAATTTATACCAGGAAATGTAATTTATAGAAAAATCTGTTCAAAGCAAGAATAGAGGAAACGTGTTTGTATATACCAGGAGGCACGATAAGCAGAGGCCAGGGTCTTCACCGTTTACAGATTTAAACTCCTCGGGTGCAGGCTGGTGCAGCCGACTCCTCTCATCAATGTGGGGTTACCAATCCCCTGAGGGACCCGAGACCCGGAGACCGCTCGCAGTCCGGGGCACGAAGGTTTACTCAGAGTCTCCTTTTCCCCTGCCATGCACATGTCGAGACCTCCCGGCGACACTTGCAACTCTGAAAGAATCCAAGTAAAACGAGAATGGAGATGAAATGGAGGGACAGGAAATTCGGGGATCTAATAATCCTTCCCAGTATTTGCCCTAGTAGCCCATGGGCCAAGAAAGATGCCACAGCAATCGAACCAACGACCTCCCGAATGTGGACCATATCTCGGTTAAGAGGGCTAAAGGTTACCACTACACTCCAAAATGTAAAGGAGTTATGATATTTCTGTGAAGTGGTATAGAATTTTCAGAACAAAATGGCAGATGCAGTATAGTTTTTAAAATTATATTAAATATAAATGAGAGTAAAATAATCAAAATATACCAAAATAAAGAGGAGATCCCAATTGATAAAACCGCACAAAATACTAAAAGAATCATTTTTGGGCTATTTGGTCTCTCCATATGCTACCTACTTAATACTAACAATCTAATAACTTATTGAATGTACTCATTTATAAAATAATTTTAATGTTATTTTGGCTTCAAAATAAAATATGTTCCTTTCTGTTCTTTTTTCCAATCTTTGCTAGTTCTCTAAAAACACAATGCCTATTCATAAACTCCTTGGAATTTGCTTATTACATACGTTTTTTTATTTTCACTGGTTTCGTTTGAGTGAAAGTAATATCGGTGGTTTTAGGAAAAAACAAAATTAAACAGATGTGAAGGAAGCAAATTAACAAGAGATTTGTGCTGGCTCTTAAAACAATGGCTTTTTAGAGTTGCAAGAAGTAATTAAATGCGCTGGGTAAGCTGTTTGATTGCTTACAGGGGGTTATTATTTAATCTTTTTTATTTTTAAAGTTCCCTTTTTTACCCAGTTTATACTGTGTTTTTACACAACACAAAATATCCATGCCTATGGTGGGACTCGAACCCGCGACCCTCAGTTTAGCGGAGCGCCGGAGCTATACACTCCAGCGACCACGGCTACGAGGGCCGGCAAATTAAAACACGCACAAAGTAATTACAGATGCGTATACTGAACTTGGTATTTAAATTGAGCTATAGAATGATCACCTGGGTAATCATTGAAATAGTAATTGAAATGAAAATGGAGTAAAGTACAACAATATATAGTAACGACTAAATTAATGACTTCGTTGAGATAATTCGCAGTAAATTTTAGGAGGTAGAGGTGATTCAACGGAGGGGAACACTGCGCGCGCGCTGCGACCTGCGCGATGTATTGCGGCTACCACCCTCCAGGAGGGAGGGATGAGGTGAAGGAACTATAGGAGGCTATCACCCACGCGCGAAAGTTCCTAACATTTTCAGACCCGTCTCACTGCTGGAATCGCCGAGAGAGGGAAATTAATGACCCCCAATCAAGCAGCCCTCTGGTGTCCACGAGGAATAAATTTTCCATTGAGCTTCACACGCGCCATTCTGCCCGGCACTGCCAAACCTAGAAGCACACTTGAAAGCTAAATTAAATTGAGTTTTATTTATGGACGCTCTTTAACTACTGTGGTCCTTAGCGTCACGGAAGGGCGTGAAAGACTGGAAATTTTGCTCAAAGGCCTCTTTATCAGGCTTGAGGTTCTTTTACTTGACGTAAATCTACGACACGTGACTGCCGGCTTTACTTCCCTTCCAAAGGAAACCATGCTAAGGATTTATACGCTCGAAAAAATCATCGCCCTCCGCCGGGTTTGAACACGCGCCCTCGGGAACTAGAGGCTAGCATGGTAACCCCTGCACCACGGAGGACGACACACCTGAAAGATGAGAAGAAAACGGAATGAAAGGGAAATAATGGAAAGAAATCGTGATAGAAAAGAAACTACCCCAGCATTTCCCACCTAAATCGGAATATTTAGTATATGAGAATCACAGAGTAACCAGAACATCTAATATTAGTTATAAAACACATGTATGAAAACAAAAATAATTATAATTTTCAAGGAAGAGTAAACATAAATTAAAATTGGAAGTAATAAACCTAGAAGTAAGACAGGACTGTCCATTGTCGCCCACATTATTAATACTTGCATGGATGCTGAATAAATTAAACACAAGAAGAGAGATGTGTGATTAAATATTAATTAATACACTCGACCGTCGTGTGTTTTCATTTTTTGTGCGTGTTTTTAATATTTTAATCTCCCAATGAAGGAGTAAACTGGAAACATTTAACATGTTTACTATAGCTTTGCATATTTTTATCTTCGCTCAGAACAATCTTGCTCTGCCCCCTGGGAAAAACCGCTTAGAACTAATTTTAAAATAGAAATTTTGTTTGTAGACGATCAGTTAATAATTACAGAATCAGAGGATTAATCACATACGATGGCTGTGAAAAAAAAATTACATACATTTATCCCCAACAAAACAAAAGGTATGACTTTCTGAGGTAAACATGAAATAAGATGCTGATGACATAAATATAGAACGGGTAGAGACCACAGGCTGTGGATACTGATGATACTTGAATTAAAATGATAATTTGGAAAGAAATTTTGGAAAAGAAAGTTACAGGCCTAAATTTAGGGCATCTACCCGGCATTTGTCAGGAAAACTGGGAAGATGGCTTGGCATGAACACATTTTGAGGATGAACCTGACAAGAATAACACACCATGCATACAATGCACACCAAAATGTGTTCAAAACATTGAAGGATTTCAATGTAAGTGGCAAGATGATCTCTGAAATGGAACGGGCCTTGACGCCACCTTGCAGATGAGCATAACTTAATATTAGTGCAGACAACATTAATAAAACCAATAAATATCTAGAAGAGTAAAGGATAAATGAATAAGATGTGCAGTGAAGCAGCAAGATATTATTAATTACTGATTTTCTGTAGTTTCCTTGATAGTTTTATGTCTATACCACGAATACTTGAAAAGAGCAAGGTTTCATGTATAATGTCCATAAGCGACAGCACTCTCGTAACGGTAGGTTGGTAGTAATGCTGTATATTGTTGACCCTACTTGAATTTCGCATACCACAAAATGGAGGTGACATGAGAGGAGCAATACAGCGCAATAAAACTTTATTTTCGTTTAAATCATACAGCCTTAAAACTTTCGAAAAGCTGAAGCAAGCATACGGTGAAGATGCACTACCTCGTGCAACGGTGTTTAGGTGGTTCAAGGACTTCAAGGAAGTGCGAGTCCTCTGTGCTAAACAAGGTGGGCCTGGTGTTTCGGAATGGAATGATTTACCAGCATGCATTTCCCCCCTCACACTACTGTTACAGCAGCTACTACACATCAGTATTGGCTACACTGAGGAAGCACATTACAAGGAAACGTCCAGAACATCATCGGAATGGGTGGCGACTTCATCACGACAACGCGCGGACTCACGTCGTAAATCAAGTCCAGGAATTTTTGGCTAAATTAAACATTACCTGTGTGCCGCATCCGCCTTAAAGCCCCGGTCTTACCCCCTGTGATTTCTTTTTATTCCCATTACTAAAGGCAAAGCTTCAGGGCATTCGATTTGAGAGCACTGAAGCAGTGCTAAAGAAAAGTGAGGCGATTCTCAAAGACCTGACAAAGAATGGCCTGCACTATGTGTTCGAGGACTGGCAGAGACGCTATAAAAAGTGCATTCAGTTAGGAGGGGACTACTTTGAAAAAGATCATGTCAACATTGAAATGGAGTAATAAATATCTCTGAAAAAAAATCAGTCTCAGTCTTTATTGATCAGCCCTCGCAATATCAATAATGGTGGATTACTTTAGAGGTGTTATTCCATTCATATAATTGGAGGATTAAGATATGGGAAAACTTGATAATACTAATCAAATTACTTATATTGTACTCCCTAGACATTTTTACAGCTACAAATAATTTCGAGTTCATCTTCCTAAACTGTAAAATGAGCACACTAATCTTGTATGCTGTGCAGAAATTTTACATGACCTTATTGATGCTGATCATGATCTCTGTTGATCTAGAATTTGTCATTTTCCCTTCCTTCAGTCCATTAAGCATCGGTAAGTCATAACATTTTTGCCATTGATCCACAATAGTTTAATCTTTAAAGAAATAAAGAAGCTTGTTATGATTTATTCATACTTAATGTTTGATCGTCTCGCTATATTTGGCGCAGTTTCATGTTTTTGAGAAAACAGAAAAGCATCTTTGGGATATATAGAGCTTTCTGGTACTTCCGAAAAGTAAACGGATCTGTGTGTAACCACATATACACGAACTTTTCAAAATAGTGATCCTCCAATTCTTGCTTCATTGATCCAGGATAACGTTAATTTGAGGATTGGATGAGAATGCGACCTCGTAACCAATATTCAGCGAGGCGTCTTTAAAATTCCAGATCTGAAGCCCCAGCCCATATACGCATGTCACCACTCCTTAGAGAGGGCGAGAAACTGGACCAAATTCATAATCCATGAAGTTGTCATCTATTAATGCCAGGGAGAAAAACGTCATTGTAGTAACCACAATAAGCACATCTCATCACCGAAGATCCTCTAAGCTCAGCAAGCGCAAAGTGAAGTGGAAAGTCAAACCAGCGTGGCTATAAACAGCTAACGTCATGAAAAGGACTTTGTCGAATATTTTGGCCCCTAGATTAGAACCGAGAACCTCCTGAATAATGGATACAAGCGCTAATTTCTAGTTCATCTCTCACGGTAGCCATAGAAAAATAAGTCTGATATGAACGGTTAATAAGCAAATTTTCTTCTTCTCTAAGTACATAAAGTCTCTCTAAATGGAATTTCTTCTTCTTCTTCTCCTTCTTTTAAACTGATTACTCTCCTCCTTGGAGGACTTACAAACCAATGCCTTGGGTCAGTAGCCTGTCGAGGAGCAAGCAACTTTGGACTATAGCATATCCAGGATGGATAATCAGCCCAATGCCTGGTATGGCGGTGAAGAAGAAGGAAATGTAGTGATGAAAAGCATGATAGAAAGATTCAAATTGTTGTAAACTGCCATTCATAATTGATACCCAATGGGAAGAAATTGTACATAGAAGGCAAGTAGTCAGTAATAGCTAACAGCCTAAATACCTTGGCCGGTGACACTTTCTTACAAACCCCCAAATTCCCTGGCATCCATTTACATTGCAGCTAAAGGGTTGATTCCTTAGTGACCTACCTAATATCTCAGTCAATTTCACCGTTTCTTTCTAAATATTTTTGTGAGGAATTTTTCTATTATTGGCTCTATCGTTCCTTTATTACACTAGCAATCACACTTATGTCAAAAGTCTGAAGTGTATTTTCACTCACCGTGAGAAACAAAGCATGCTTGGCATTTTAATTAGCCCTACTTTAAACTCCACACGTCAATCGGGTACAAGATATACAAGGAGGATACCTCGTGAGATCTATTGTGATTAACAAACCCAGAAGGAAGAAATGAAGTGAAGGAACAACAGGAGGGTATAGGCTGCAGGCAGATAGATCAAAAAGACGCATAAAGGTCCCTAAAAGTTCCTTGCTCCATAACGGAGCTACACAGAGACGGAGAATACTCTTTCCTTGAGGCAAGCATCCGAATCCATGAAACCTAGAAACACACCTGAACAATGAGAAGGAAACAGAACGAAAGGAAAATGCTGGAAAGGAAATCATGATCGATGAAAAACCACCCCAGCATTTGCAAACAACAAAATCCCAAGATCAGACCGGGCGATCGACGGGAATCGAATCCGATACTTCGCGAATGGGAGTCTCACAGGTTACCGTGGAGGTTAAGCGATCAATAAATCGGAATAAAGAAAAATAGAAACAGCTGAAATGAAGTTTGCACGTTCAGTAGCAGCTTAAGCGTTGGTAGAAAGATTGTCTTCCTGACTTGTGGTCAATAGTCTACTTGAGCAACTTTTCTTTCCAGATGTTTCGTTCGTAGCTGCGATGAACATCTTCAGTGATGTTTCCGTTGTTTGTCGCAGCTACGAACGAAACGTCTCGAAAGAAGAGTTGTTCCAGTAGACCACGGCCCATAAGCCCCCAACCTTTCTACTATTCACTCTGGCCGTGAAAGTTTCTTATTTAATACTTTAAGGGTTGTTAGATAAAAAGCACAATGGAGAAATAAGAACAGAATTGAAATCTATAAACTGACAGAAAGAATACAAAACTTAAAGATGAATTGGCTTAATCACACTGAGAGAATTACAGCCAACATACTACTCCATTATCAAGCTAAACGAAAAAGAAATCTTGACCGACCATTATCAGGACGAAGAAACTCCATTCCTTGATGTAAGATCTAAGTCCATAAAGAAGAAGCAGAATTAGCCCTAGTAACTGAATTTTGGGATAGTGGCTGTTTCAAATTAAACAGTGATTATGTTGTCGCTTCCGCTTATATAGTCAAATAGGATTTTTGGTGATGGGACGATAACTCTATTTCTCGATACCGATACCAATACTGATTTTTGAGCACCGATACTCGATACTAACTTTATAAATAAACTGAAAAGGCGACAGCTTGTTCTCTGTGTATAAACACATATAACCAATTATCTGCTGCATGCTATGCTATTTCCGAATTTTTCCCTGTTTGACGTTCTCCAATTGGCTTCTTTTCTTCATAACTCTACAGGTTATATATCCCATACTGTTAATTTATTTGCTTCGCTTTTTATATAACTATTTGTGCTACCATTTTATACCATCAAGTATCGAGGTATCGACGATATCGAGGTTCCATCCCCAAACATGTTTAAGCACTGTTGAATCGTAATGCTCTGAGGCAATTCGCAATAATTGCCAACTGTATCATTTGATTTCTGTTCATAGCGGCCAGACTTAGGGTTTACTACTATGCTGTTAACTTTGGTTCTGTATTGTCTTTATCCTCTCACATAAACTTTGATAATCGTGCAATAACCCTATATTCTCCTAAGCTTAAGGGGTTTGCATTCATGGTAGGAATGAGGATTTTCAGCTTAGTTTCTCCTAAAGCACATACATTACTTTTCGCTCTTAATTATGATAAATAAATTTTGCAAGCAATTTCTAAATTTTTTGGTTTACAATGGTAAAACAAGTATAAAGCTACCTTGAATTAATGAATTTCTTACATTTTGTTGCAGTGAAATCACCACGAATCATTAATTCACAACAATAAAATAAAACTTGTACATACGCCTAATTTTAAAAGTGTTCAATTAAACGAATCTCTAGTCCACACTCCTTGCAGGAATGTTACCGGCTTATCAACCTGGCTATTTACTTGAGGCTTTCGAGTATTATCATCTTTATATTATATTAATCATGTAACTGCATAATCGCGATAATTAAGCGATAAGAGGAAAAATAAGAATATTAAAAGGGATTTGGGTACTTTTTCAGGAATTAATGAAAAGATATCTGAAATCAGAACAAAATGGAAAGAACACTTAGACAGACGACCCGAAAGTAACGTAGTGGGACAATTAAAACAGGATGCCGAGATCGTTAAGGTACGAACTCATGAACTGGGGGTCTACCTGACAAGTTTTTTCCAGGTTTTCCACACATAACTGGTAAATGCCTTGGAGGTACCCTAAGCTTAGGCTTTCGCATACTTCCTTTTCTAGTTACCATTTTATCCTATATATCATCAGTGTACACCGCCTGTGGTGTCGTATGCAGTAAAAACGGGCGTTAAAACACTACAAAAATAGCCAGAAAAGTCCTATATGACATAGCCCGAGGAGAAAGAAGTCTAGGGCGTCCAAACTCGTGAGGCCGGAATGCGAATGCTTGTCTTTACCCTAAAATAAGACGTTTAAATTTAACAATGCCATCAAAATCAAATAAAAGCTCCAGAATTGTTAGTTGATCCCGTAGCTTACTCGGTAGAGCATTTGCCTGCGCTCTGAGGAATCCCTGATGCGATTCCCGGCTAGGTTCGGAATTTTTTTTAAATATTCCATGCCCAGAGTCTGGGGTCTGAATACTTGTTTGTGGATGTGTATTATCAGTTAATTAATAACCAATTTTCCCATAAGTAAGATTTTCCAGGATTATCACTGGACAAAAAAGCAGAGTACACTTGCCAATTTATACAATAAGAGAAACTTATATACAACAGTTTTTACTTCATCAAAATATGGATGGGAAACGCAATTACCAGTATACTATTTACATTAATTTCATTAATTATCCTCTATCGCAAATCAGTGCCATATTCTGCTAGCTTTCGTCGTGGAAATAAAGAAAAAAATCAGATGTGTTACACTCATATGACTTTCTCTACTCTTATACAAACTATTTTTACAAACGCTTATTCTCCATCTACTTCATGTTAATCGAGATAAACATTTGCAGAGTCTATCTTATTGCTAATTTTCTTGTAGATGTAAGGGGAATATATATTTACAAGGGCAATATAGAAAAACAGTAGCCTTTAAACACATACATATCTCTTAATAGCTGGTTTCTAGGTGCAGCACCATTCCCTTTGCCACAGATTATAACTCTTTGCATATCCAAGACAAAAAAATGAATAACGAATTCCCATTTGAGAAAATATTGAAAAATTTAAGGGAATAACAAGCAATATCTCGAAAACGGTTCACTCAACAAAAGAAATGTATATGACATAAGTTGTGTATTTTAACGCGATCTACATTTTTGTGTACTAAAATTTTGTCTATCTCTTATGTTTACCAGTTATAGAAAAGTCGTTCACAATGAAGAATACTTTTGGAGACATTCCCAGAAAATTCAAGATATACATTTTATTTGTCATAAAAATATCTTAAACATATCATGTTTTAATCAAAATCATTAGAGCCATTTTTGAGAAAATTAAAATTTTCGAAAAATCTTCCATGTAAAGGATACTCTGGGGTGGGGGGATTTTCTCGAAAACCTTCGTGTCGCATCTCTGGAAGATATTGAACCTAAATACCAAGTTTGGTGTTTATCCCACTGTTCGTTTCTGAGTTATGCTGTTCACAGACAGACACCACACGGACATGTTTCCAAAAATGCTTTTTTTGGATTCAGGGGATCTCAAAACATGTATTTACGGTGAAATCTCGGTATCGAATTTTTGGGTGGAATACAATACTTCCCCTACTTGCTATACGTAGTAGAGAAAGTAAAAATATGCTTTTCTCCCTTCTCTGTTCTTGTTTTCTTTTTGGGAAAAGCGCGTAGTTCATTCGTCGTCGCTCTTTTGTCTCGAAGCGAAAGGGAACAATAATTGTGAGAGAAAGATTCATTAATACAACATCCTCATCAGCGTCTATGAGAACATGAACCTAATCAGCACGGACATGCATGTAGTATGGCTACTCCCCCACCACACCAACCGCACTTACCAACCCTTTTTAAGGGAACAACTTCAAAACGATGCGAGGAAAAAAAAGCTAGTGGGGAGAAACACGAGGACAATGTAAAAATGCTGGAGCGCGAGTGAGTGTGTGATTGTGAGGGCGATTGTTCGTTTGTTTGTTAGATATGAATGCCTGAACATGTGAAAACGGACCTTCATCGATGGCTTAAAATGGGTGACTATATTCGCCGTGCCCTTCGTTGATTGGATAGTCTGGAGACAAAATCAACTAAAATTTATTCCTTTTCTAGTTCTGTTACGTTTTAACGAGCTTGTAAACATTAATTAAACAATTTAGTCGGGCATCACAGTAGATGCCCTCGGGAATAAAGTCTTCGCCCACATTTTCATTAAGATTGGCTCACATTAAACAAACGGGGTTATAAAATGCATTTTTATTTTACATTTAATTTGCTTTGCACCAATTTTATCTCTGAAAAAGCAATGAAGAAGAATGTTCGAATTTTGAAGATTTGTGAAACTTGATAAAAATGTTCTACAAGATGTGGAAGAGTCATTAGAATTCTGTAGGAAGACAAGTAACCCTGACGTTGAAAACATTTCTGTATTTCAATTTAATTACTAAGAAGACTTTAGAAATTGCTATAACGTTCTCTCCCAAAATGCTAACTTCATAATTGACATCACAACGACTGCATTTAAGATTTCCATAATATACCTGTTCATTTAAAGCAATGGAGAGTAAAGTCTTGATAGCATTAGTGTCACTCAAATATGTAAAGGTCGGTATACATAGTTCCCTCTAGTCTCCCATATTGGTGTGCAGTTTTGCACTCACTTCCACTAAATATTGTATCGAAAACTGTTTCTTGTTACCTAGATGCGTCCTCATACTTTTATACACAGCACTTCTCCACTGATCTAAGCAACACTGTAGGAGATACTAACCACAATTTAAGTAAGGATCAAAAACCCAAAATATGTGCACAGTTAAAAATTATAGCTCAGTCCCAAGTCCTTTTGCTTTCATTTTATAGTATAGAAAATAATATTAAGGTTTTGTTCAATAATAATCTGTGATATTTCATTGAACAAGAGAGAAAATTGTGTTTAAAATATACTCCTATATAGATTATGTACTAAATTTAGTTGAGATAGTTTTAACATAATGACGTAATAACGTAATTTAAAGAAACAAATCAAATATGGACACGTTTCCCACTTCCACAATTAATCCCTCCTCTGACACCAACAGTGTGGAAAACTGACTGGTGAGAGCTCTTCCCCTCTAAGTTGGACTTGGCTATCTCCACTGTTCCTTCTGCTTAGTACACATTTCCTTCAGCAGTGGTGCCGATCATGGTATCGACTACAGTGCCAATTATTTCATAACCAATGTTATATAATTGCTTTACTTTTTAAAACAACAAAATCGTTGTAAAATCTGCTTTACTTAACTAAGATATTTTTAAAATTTGAAAGAAAAGCAACACATGAAAGTATTGTGTGGTGTATTGAACCCTATAATGTGTTTGTTTATAACAAAAGTCGCATTAGAATGAGGAAATTACCCGTCTTCCCCGCCGTGTCAATATTTGTCATTTGATTTTAACACTCAATGTTTACATTGGTTTGTCCTGGTGTTACAAAAGCATCTCCTTTACTTTGAATCTGCAGAAATATTCTCATTTTTTGCTGGCCGAATTCGAAGACCCAGGCAGTATTTAATTAAGGTGTTCTTATATTAAGCCAATAGTTGTCGAGCACAGCCAAGTCTGTCTAGAGCATACGCGTGCACTAAACCCATGCAATTTCACGTACTTACACATGAAGTACGTGTTTCAAAATGCCAAAATTTCGAAGACCGTTCTCAGATACTTTTTCTGTTACTACTGGCTATAAGAAATTATAAAAAAACATAACTTGATCCACTTAAAAGCACCATAGAAATTTATGGTAAATGCTCAAACAAATCTGGATGAAAAGCTATCTGTCTATTCTGAAAGTAACAATATTTTAGAATCGTAAAGCGTGAGCATACGTAAGGGTAAGCCTGCTAAGACTTAATTTGGGTATGTTTTCAACGTAAGGGTAATACAATAATCCTACAGCATTCACGAATTGACTTCAGAATTTAATTTCCACTGCACAGTTCACAGGCGTTTTATTATTTTTGTGAAATGTATTGTATAAGAGTTTCTCCACAATTTTCTTTACCTCACTACAATTTCTCTTTCAATTTATGATTTCAGGGACGGCACGAGACCCAGTCTCTCTCTATCTCTCACTTTCTTCACTTTTCTCTCTCTGTCTCCCTCTTTATCTTTGTTCTTCTTGTGGGTTATTTTTCTACCCTTGTGAGACAACGTTCCAGACTCAGGCGAACGTGTGTGGGGTAACAAATGCGCCAGTGTGGAAGAATCTCAAGTCCGGGGTGCCCACAAGGGATATTTACCTAGCAACATCATATTTATTGCATTGTTTGTTTTATTGCTTGTATTGTTGCTATCCTGCTTTCCTACAGGCAGTTCATAGAGCCCCAAGAAACATCAGATAAGTATTTGCCTTGCCTTGCCTTGCCTTGGACTACTAGTGAAGACGAAAATGAAATACATAATCTAAGATTACCTGCTAATCCAATTTGTAGTTTATTATTTTTGTTTTTACTAGATTAGCTTACAAAAGTAATAGCATAAAATAACCCAATTCTTGCGTTTTAGTCTATGCCTTAGATTTAAACACAATCAACATTAGATGGACATATGTATCCCATCCTCAATGTTAGTCTCTCACTGCTATTTCAAAGTGACGCCCTAACCTTTGTTTGAAAATTCGAAAGCAATCATTTAGTATTAAAATTAAAGCACTCAAGTTGCTAGGAATACCCCGAATATTCTCCAAAAGATGTAGTGGTAACTGGTAGTTCTAAACGCTTGCGACAACACGGCAGTAGTGACAACCTAACGGTGGATATCTCAAAAATCATAACAGAAAATAAAGGCATTAAATGCTAAAGACTTCAAATATTTTCAACGTTTTGGAGCCCAGATATACATTCTTATAAATTAAGTTTCATAACATGTTCCATAACATATCAATGGAAGATATACGAAATCTGTAATTTGGTTTTACGAAATATCTCTGTCAATATTACTTGACCTAACTTAGAGATATGCTTATATTTCTGTAAAACCTTTCTTCAAAAATTGACTTTGCTGTTTTTCTGATAGGACTGAACATTTTATGCAAATCTTTTTCTTTCTTTATTTTTTTTTTTTTTGCACTCGTAAAATCTGCTCAATATGGTATTTGAGATTATCCACGTAGCCTGTAGTTTATTTACTAGCCAATGATTGGGATGCACATTGAATAAATTGCAAAAACCCTTTAAGATTCTACTTCATTGCTATGTAACGAAGAAGGTAAGAGAATGCATGAAAAGCATGAAGGGGACCCATGGCTTCTGGAACAGGGATACCTCTACCACTACACTGGAGGAGAAAGGGCACTCTGGATTCCAGCCCAGAACAGGGCGACACCGGCCCCGAAAATTCATATCAAGTAACTATGTGCTGGTGAAATGAGTACATGACTGATTGCAAAAGTGTTCACCAAACAAATTTGGTATACCGGACTTGCTTTCTTTATGCAGTATATAACAGTTCATGGCTGTTTATTGTCTATAATTTTACGCTGCCTTTAAATACATACAATGTCTGATAGAAGGTCAGATGAAGTAATAAACAATATTATAAAATAATTTACTTTGCATTAAAAATAATTCTTACACAAAAGCTACTATGAATCAACTATAGACTAGGCCTTTAAACACAATTTTGTACTTGTGTTTTGATAACTACTCTTTAACACTAACCATATGTAGGCACTAATTTCAAAAGTTAAGGCACTAAGTTGAATCAGACTTAAAGAACTCGTATAGAGCAGCACGTTTATGTGCAATACAATTGCTATTATTACATTTAATTAAATTACCATAATTATGTTTTAGATGCTGATTTGTATAAAATAGTATAAATATGCGACAAACTGGAAAGCTATATAACTATATTTCTGTTAAAATAAAGACATAAATACATCCAAAGGGAATTTCTAGTCAGAACTTAAATTCTCATAAAAAGTAATGAGAATATCATACAACCAAATAAGGAATTTCAGTATTAGCTGTATTCTTTCATATAGATACAATAAAGACATTGAACGAAGGCTAAATTTCAAGCATTATACAGTAGATTCAAAAGGATTTTGCGAAATAAAACATTGAAAGAAACACAACTAAATTCTATAACAAAATGAAATTACAACTTTACTTTATGATCTAGAAATTCCGTACTAATAAGAATGATTTTAATAAGATCTATCCTTTAAAATGAAATTAAGACACGTCAAACGGAGATTTAAATTACAATTCAGTAACAGATGAAATATGAGTTTATATGAATAACTGGAAAATATTACATGAAAGATATGAAAAATCCAGAGTAGAACTCCAATTATCCGGATTAAAGTGGGTACTAACCCGATCCGGATAATCAAATATCCGGATAACTGAATAAACCATGGAGAAAGGTAATTTCTTTAATAAAAACTTTATTTGTGTATACTGTAATATTAATTTAATGACTACAAAACAATGTAGCTTACATTTTCTACAGTACTATACTTACATAAAGTATCACTTCTTGAAGAAATTGGTCACAATTAGTTCTTTTGCTGTCCTAAATGTTTTCGTGCAGCAGGTCTCGCATCCGCTTCACGGTGAGTGGTTGTATTCATTGTACGCTTGAGGATTTTGTATTTAAATACATTCACTGCGGATTGATTTTAAAACGATAAGGAAACGGACAGTACTTCAGAATTATACACTGTAATAGCTGTTGAACAAAGCCAACTCTTTGGTTTGATAAAGTAAATTTAGTCATGGCATTTTTGTTCCATCAAAGCGTTTCGAATAATTGGCGATCCGGATAGTTGGAGTTCTACTGCAGTTTGCCGAAACTAATACTAAAGTAGACATAGAAAGATTATAGAGATTTGAAAGACTAGGTAAAACTGGCTAGATAAGGGAAAGCGGAATAGGTCTTCTATCTAATACTTGAATGCAGGCGATGATCTTTTAAATGCATTAATAACTATAAGATATATAAACAAACTAGTGTCATAATGTATCTGTTAAGAGGCAACGCAAGGAATTCCGTTAATTACAGATGTAATGTCTGATTTTAAAACAAAAATAATATCCTTTTAGTCACTTACCCCATAATAAAAGCTTGATACAAGCGTACTTGATTTACTTCTGGCTCCCAAGTAATTTTTGAACCTGCAATAATAGCAAGCATATTGACACACTTGCGTGCAGTTCAGTGTTTTAGAGAATAACAAATGTCATGGATCCAATTTCATTTAATAGCCTCTTATTTGCCTTTTGGCTTGATTTAAATGTACTTTAGCTAGTCTTCCGAGTTTTATAACTTCATTTTGGTGATTCAAAATAAATGTCGTCATCGTATAGATTTAAGAATAAATACATACTGTTCATTAAATAATTATTTGCTTTGAAAACTAATAATGGACTCATAATAGAGCATTGAGGCACGCCACACCATCGCAAGAGGTAATTTTATATTCTTTTTTTCTCGTATTTATCCATCATCTTGGGTCTTTCTACACATAAAAAAATAATATTAGCATGATGATACAAAAGTATAGAGCATTGAGTTCAGGTTACTTTCTGTGATCGGATAACATACTTCAATGCATTACTGATTTAAATATCGATGTATTCTAAACAAAAATGATACTACATAGTATATTTATCTAACTATGAGGGTATTATACGCCATATATCAGAAATGTTACACTGCTAATCCCAATTTATCAGTGGCTTCGGTTTCAACCAACCACATCACCACATTCCGCGTATTGTACCTTTAGTACCAATTGTTGAATTAACCCCAGACTTTAAAGCAAAATCAAAAAATTGTATTAAAAATCTTACGGAAGAACAACATTTATTTTTAAAATTAACCGATTAAATGGATGGCACCTGACCAAAACTTAGTTACTATTTTGTTTTGAATCTCCTGCAATTGGAAACAAATGACGAGGAGGCATCAGATGAGGATTATCACTTGTTCTGGATGCAATAATTATCTTAACTTCAAGTCACCTTTGTGTTCTTAAATGCTATTCGTTCATTGCTTATATCATATTATTACTATAGTCGAAGTAATCTTGCCCCCTTTGATTCACAACTTTCTATGAAGTTTTCACGCCTAATCTTTAACAAGTTTAGCAAGTCATCATTCTAATATTAAGGACAATCCGTTCGCATAGCTGAAATTAGAAATGCCAGTAATTTATTTTAAAGAAAATATCATAATATTAACAGTAAAGCCAATATTATTATACTCTTAACAAATCAATTAAGTTAGAAGCAATCTAAAATACGATATTTATCGCAGAATACAAAGTAAGACTACAGAATATGACGGTTGTTGTACTTTACACTAACGCAATTAGGATTCACTAGTAATCTTTAGCCTTTCATCAGGCCCTTAAGGTAGTAATAACGTCATCAAAAAAACCTTTATATCCAAAATATACTCAGTTTTACTTACACATATTAGCATTTGAAACGAAGGAAATTGTTAATCTGGAAACTTATATAGATTTCTTAGGTAATCAAGAAAAGGAGTTGTATGTAGTGATAATAATTTGTATAACAATTAACTTATCTCCTCATATTATATAGATGCTACTGTTATTTTGTGGACAGAATGTCTGACTTTAAATTAAAAAATCTCGGCTTTGCATTTGGTATCAGTAACTAGCATAAGGTCTCTTCCTTGAGCTTTACATTACCTGAAAGCAGATAACTTCTTTCTGAATCCATTCATTCAGTTCATTAAAATTCATTCAACTCCATAGGGACTGGAAATAATGATGATGGTAATAATAATAATAATAATAATAATAATAATAATAATAATAATAATAATAATAATACATTTACAAATCAGTTGCGTTTATTTCTAGCTTCGCACATCACTCCACATAAAATACCGTGTTCAAGGGGAATTGAAACCATAATAAAAATAAGTAACATTTAAAAATAATGCATAAAAAATTATTCATTTAAATTATATCAAAATCTATGTTTATTACATAAATTATTTGTCACGGGTTTTAAATAGCCTTCTTGAATTTAATAAAAGGAGTTATTGCACATATGGGTACCTATGCCATTACATGGTATAAACATAGACCAATATTACTGTCGTCAGAGAATGCGTTTGGTTTCCATCGGTTATACAAAATCGTATCGTTTAGTTTAGTCTTGTAATTATGGGGATACAATTGAATTTTTTTACAATTATAGGCGTCTGCTTTGCTAAATCAAAGTTGATCACTTGAATACATTAAATTCGGAGTGTTTAATAACCACTGGATTGTTATACTATGCTTGAATACTCTTTTTTCGTTAACATTTCAGGAATAACGACAGATACAGGTTAACTCATCATATATTACCGTATGGGAGTACGTATTGAAATAAAACCCTAGATTTCTCAAACAAAAGATAAAGTAGACAAATACGATAAAATTATAAAACGTTTTCCATGTGTTCCTTTTCATTTTGTCTCCTTCTAAGTGCTGGTTCACTATGAGAGCCTTAAAACCCCGGAAAAAAATCTGATGTGTTTCACTCACATGACTTTCCCTACTTTTGAAATCCTCTTTGCATGTCCAGGATATAAAAAGGAATAACGAATTCCCATTTGAGAAAAGTATAAGTACTGGAAAATTCAAACAAATAATCAGGAATATCTCGGAAAGGATTCATTCGCCAAAAAAAAAACATATGACATAATTTGTGTGTTTTAAGGAGATCTGCATTCTTTGTCTAGTAAAATTTTGTCTATCTCTTACCGTTTACCAGTTTTGCAAAAGCCATTCACAATTCTTATGGCAACATTCCCAGAAAATTTAGGGTATACTTTGAAATATCTTAAACATATATTTTAATCAAATTCGTTAGAGACATTTTTGAGAAAATCAAAATCTTCGAAAAATATTCCTCGTAAAGGTTAGTATGGGGTGGGAAGATCTGTTTAAAAATCTTCGTGTTACATCTTTAAAATATACTGAACTTAAATGCCAAGTTGGGAATTAGCCGAATTTTCGTTTTTGAGTTATGCTGTTCATAGTCACACAGATACACACATGGACTTTTTCTAAAAGTTTCTTTTTTATTCAGGGTGCCTCAAAACATGTATTTCCGGTGAAATATTGGTATCAAATCTTTTAGTAGAATACAATACTTCCCCTACTTACTATACGTAGTTATAGAAAGTGAAAAAAAGCCTCGAAGATTATTCTTGAAAATTCTTAACGAGAACTGAACCTCAACAGTAATAAAATTTAGTTTACTTACATAAGAACTGATAATTAAAAGCTCTATGGCAAACACTTTATTATAAAAGGCCATTTAGTTTCAAATTCCTCACTACATTGCTATTAAATTCTTGGTTAGAGGCAAAATGTTCCTGTAAAATAAAAGATAGCACGCTTCTATAAATTAGTCCCATGTTACATACTCACTAAGCTTTCCAGTATGTTTAATAATTGCCACAAATTTTAAATGTAGTAAGCTATTCCAGTTTATCGAAGTCACTATCTAGATCCATGTTGTTACGAACCATGTGAAAGTTCCCTATAAAATTGTAATAAACTTATGTTTTAATATATAAGCTTTGCCATTTTTATTTCTGTGTACATTTTCTTAATTTTTCATGGTTACTTAACCTTCTTTGCACTCCTGAAAATTTCTTTTTTTTTTGTATTTCATATGTTTGCAAACGTATTTCGTTTTTGAAAATTATCAAATTGTGAAAAAATCTGATATGTTACACTCACACGACTTTCTCTACTCTTGTACAAACATATACATTTTATTTATCATGAAAGTATCTTAAATATATGATATTTTAATCAGTCTTTAGAGCCATTTTTGAGAAAATTAAAATTTTCGAAAAATGTTCCATGTAAAGGGTAATCTGGGATAGAGGGATTTTTTGAAAACATTTGTATCGCATCTCTGGAAGATACTGAACCTAAATACCAAGTTTGGTGCTTATCCGACTGGTCGTTTATGAGTTATGCTGTTCACAGACGCACACACACAGACGCACAGACACACACGGACATGTTTTCAAAAATGCTTTATATGCATTCAGTGCACCTCAAAACATGTATTTCCCTTGAAATCTCGGTATCGAATTTTTGGGTGGAATGCAATACTTCCCCTACTTACTATACGTAGTAGAGAAAGTAAAAATGATTAAATTGGTGTTTTGAAAAATGTCAAGTAAATATCACTAATCTCTCGTTAATGAGGAAAAAGTATATTTTACTATCAGCAGATTACGTAAGTATTTTACAAGAATGATTTACGAAATAACCTTTCTTTTTATGTAAAAAACATATTCTGGATAACACATTGTAATGCAAAAATTAGTTACACTCAGGAAATGAACGAAATACCTTGCAAACATTCTGTGCTGAATTGAGTATATATGTGAAAAATAAAGATATTAAGATATAGTCTGCATTATGAGGTAAATAAGTTATTTTTGAGATGTATGGGTTTAGCAAGAAACGTCTCAAATGCTCCTCCCTATTCTTAAACCAAATATTAATATGTATTACGTATTTATAATAAATTAATGCTAAATAATTATTCATATTACTAAATATTATTATATAACATTACGTACTATTAAATACATCCGAAATTTTTCCCTGGACAAAGTTAGTTAATGATAGTCAGAATCATAAGATTTATCATCACATAAAAATATAAACATTAGATATTCAAAGAATATCTTATATTGTTGAATTTCTAATTGTTGGTGAACACTCTTGCTGCGTGAATGAGTGGTATGTTTGAACGCTTTTTGATAAACTTTCCTGCTTTCCTGAGGCTGTCAACTGAAATGAACTAACAAATACCTTTAATGAATTGCAAAACGCTAAAAATCTGTTTCGGTCAAGAATCATAATCAGGTGACAGCCTCTAATTCTACAATAATCTTGAACTGAATTTTCAACTTCATCTTTGACCTATTCTTTGATGAATCGATATTTCTGGTGTGGTAAATTGTAACATGGAGGTATGTGCATTGTTAGCTATGATATAGTTTGCCTTAATAAAATAATGACTATCTGATAATACTACAAAAGATCCCTAGGTACAAACTGTGTAAAAAATAGCAATGCAGTTATTTTAGCCTGAAACGATTAGGCACTTTAATATATCTCACGATTAAAAAATATCAAGAGTAAATTTACTTCCTTGCTATTATTTACACAAACATAGTATTTTTTAGAAATTACTATTTTAAACAAGCTGCAGCTTGAGTCGAGGAGTAATTTTACACTGCAAGTATATGACAGTGTGTTGAAAATTGTTCAGTATTTAAGGGTGTTTATTTTAGCATTATTTAATCAAGCACTGGAATTTCCTGTGCTTTTGGGTCTTTAAAAATGCATATAAACAATTTTACAGTTAAAAAGAAGATTTTTATAATTTAAAATTTTCCAAATATTCATCAAATACTGAGTTTAGAAGATTCAAACTTTTATGTTATTTATATTTAACGCTAATAATTTATTTTCCTATCTAGAATAACAGTTCCTAGTATACTTCTGAAGTTACTTTATTATGCAATGATTGTGTAATTAGAATATGCGAAACAAAATAAAGAAAATAAGCTCCTAATAACTTCAATGAAAATTTCCTGTGAAATGATATATAGAAAATGTTTAGGGTTGTCTTTAAAGTAAAATAAGTTAAGTTTATTATCACTCAAAAAGCAATTTACGAACTAGTTTGGAATAATACTGTAAGTATATTAGCTACTATGAATTCTTAAGTAGCATGAGTAGAAAGTTGTTTTCCATCACTTCAGTTGCGATTACAAAACTGCATACTTGCACTACGAATTATTGTTACATGCTCCACATTACCCATTTTGCCTTATTAAATTTGTTTCTTTCCAAATCTGAAAAAAATGACTCGTTGAACAGATTTACCTCACATGCGAGATCATAAATCATATAAGCATTTGTTTTACAGAGTTGGACAAATCATTTAATGCTTAAAGTATAAATATGTTGGGGAATCGTTCTCTAAGCATGTATAGTTGAAGAATGACTATGTCAAAAAAACATGTATTAAATGCTATATTCTCTTTCTTAGACTCTCGTTTTATGAGAAACTCCAGAGAATGAAATAAAAACTAATCAATTCCAAACAATGGGATAATTTCCAACGTAAAGTGGTTAAACATATGTTTTCTATTTGATAGTAGAAACAACAAAAACGAAGGGAATATCAAATTGCAAGTCAGGTACACGTAAACTCCAACGTTTAACTGTTTCTTAATAATGTTGTCCAAATTTCTGTAGCTCTTGGTCAAATTTAGTTGGAGGGATTATTGTTGTTAATAAATAAATATACATATCAAATATACCAACTTGTGTAACTCTAAACACTACTTGATGATATTGGTATTGTTGATTTAACGATCGGAGATTATTGCATAAACTATCAGAAAAGTTTATCAATTGTAAATTGTAAACAAGAATATAATGTTGTTAGAGCAGACGTTTTGTACTTACCGTTCCGTGTTCAAGACTTTGTTGGTATAGTCCCATAAACAGCTGAAATTGCCGTACGGTTAATATCAATATTATCGCAAAAATTGTCTAAATTGGAGTTCAGTAGATATACTCGCCATATTTATGAGGTTTAAAGCCAATGTTAGAACCGCTATCAACAAAATTACACAGATAAACTACTTTTTTGTACCAATAGCATCGAGTTTTCTCAAACAGCAATTGTTACGAGTGTAAGAAAATGGAAGTTTTCTTGGTGTGGATCGCTGGTAATAATCCTTTCATGAATGACCATTTGAGTAATACCTATTGGAGATCATCAAGCTTTTAGCCATGCCTTCCTTAAGGTGAACAAGGACTAAGAGTCATTATGGTCATAAATGTATTTCTCGGTTGGTGGACTATGAAACAACTATTAACAAATGTCAAATTTATTTAATGGCGCTAGCAACTACAAGGGTCTTACAGCGTCGCCAGAATTTTTTGTCAGCTCTTTTACGTATCGGTATATCTAACAAGTATCTAGATTAGAGCAATCTAAATACCATCGTTACAGGTTGTAATCGAACTTGCCACCTTGGGCATAGCAAGCCAACGTTGAACTAAATGTATCACCCAGGCGACAGTTTTACAACAAACAGAAGTTCTGAACCCGAGGCGGAAAGCAAAGTTCTTTGTAGACTCTTATGGGACTTTAATACTCCAAATTATTGTTTTTATTTGAATATATTAAACAAAAGTGATACTCGTAACTTATTATCATTTCTTAATGTAAAAGTCAATGAAAATCTTTCGGATGTGCTTTGTTAGAGTTCTCTGGTGATGTTGATCATGATGAGTGATCTGCCCTAAGAAAGATTCAGTTCCCTTAGTCTAGACCAGTCATGCTATTTTGTAGCACTCGGTGTCATCATCTTCCTTTCTCCCTCAAACTTCATGTGTTGGGGATGGTCCGACTTTACGGCGAGACAGTGCCAATAGAATAGAAGTTCCTTTGACTGTAGACAAACCGAAGAACAAAACAAGGGAGTGGGTTAAACCTCGCGTCCCCTCCATTGTAACCCTAGTCTAGGCCGTGGGTGATATTTAATAGTTTGAAATTGCCGTTTTTAGTATGGGAATAAAACTTGAACCCAGTAGAGAAGCTTTACTTTTAAAAATCCGCCGCCCCAGCCTGTAATAGAATCCAAGTCACTTCGTATGCTAGCAATTCATGCAATTGTGAGGAATTTATATAAGTGATTTTCACACGGCATAAAATACAGTCTCTTGTTTGCAGGCAGAATGTGAATATGCTTAGGGAAGAATTTATAACGGATTAGTGGTTCGCAATTGCAAAGGAGTATTTGCTTGCTTGCATTCAGATATATAAAAATTGTATTATAACAGCAATAAATATATTAATTTTTATCTAAATGCAGTTTTATTTGTTGGGTGAGAATCAAAATACTTTTACTTGCTGTTTAAATACAAGATTGGAAATCACCCGTATAATATATATTTTATGTTCATATAGATACAGCGAAACATTACGATTCGAAATTAATAAGGTACAAACAAAACTCAGGAAACAAAACTTATGGTGCAAATGAGAAAGAAAAATATATAAAATTTATCTAAGCAAACAACAATCCCTATTAAATTCCTATTCTTATCCGCTTATACATAGCAGAAGACTATAAGGGTTTCTCGAAACACAAATCGATACCCAAACTGTGACAGTTGCTATTGAATTTTGTTTATATCATGGCTTATTCTAAAGTGGTTTAACAATTGTTATCATCTGTTTATCTCCATTCTCAATCCAGTGACCAAGAGCGCATTCAAGTTGTATTTTCACTTGTAATAACAAACACCGGGCGCATAGATGACCTGTTTATCGCGTCCTCCTCTTCAGGCGAGTCTGAAATAGCGAGTACTAAGACCTCATAGCCAGCTTGAAGTAAAAAAGTTGAAAATGAAGCCATTACTATCTCAGATCTTGAGGCTGATGATGTTAATGAGTTTATTGTTCTTAATCCTTACAATTTAACACCAGATTATATTTTCACTAGTAAAAATTAACTCTTCAACTACTACCTGTAGAATTTTGCAACCTCTTTATTATGACCTTGATTGGTTAAATATACACAAAGCCTATTCAGAACCGTATATTTATGTTTATTTTTACACTATAAGAAAATGTAAAACAATTTTTGATGTCAAGAAAAATGTATACAGCAAAATTATTTTATGTGTCAGAGGATCATAGGTATGGTTCTGAAACACAATCTCAAGGCATTTATTATTCGAAAGAAACAAAATTAAGTTTTTAGGTGTAGGCTAACTTTAATACATTCCGGAGAAATACTCTGATTATTTTGTAAAAGAAAAACTATTGATGGTGCTGTAAACTGAATCTTTTAGTGCTTCAGAGGTATTATTTGTTAACTAAAAATTAAAAATGGGGATTTTTAAATAGAACATGATACCGCTTTTTGTAAAGAATAGATTTAAAAGCTATTTAAGCTATGGTTTTTATTAATTCCTTAATCATTTTATTGTTTACTTAATTTACTCACGACTCATGCTGCAGATTTTATGAACTATGTAGTAGCCTATGATTTTGTAACCTTTCTCAGAAAATGACTTGTTTGCTTTTGCTTAAAATATCTTGGTACCTAAGTGAAGTGCTGGATTCAAGCATGCTGTTTTATAAGATCTCAAAACTATCATTTATGTGAAATAACTTTATATACATTATACAAATCAAAAATGATGGTGTCATGCATGTTTTTGAAGCGATAGCTTTTCCTTGAATAAATAAAAAATGACTGCTTTTTTGAATATCACACTTCACAACCTACCAACATATTTGGTGGAGACAGGGTTTGCCAAACATTGAATTAAAGTATACAAGTGAAAGCCTTCTATAACATTCAAACACTAAAGCATGCAGTATCTTAGTGCTATAAGTAATATTAGTGTAGGTTGAGCATTTATTCAGTATACCCTGTCGTCACAGTTAGTTTTTATTTTTCTTGGAAAAATATATATTTGGTAACAAGGGTGTTTCATACTCCAAACCTACAAACGCACATTGGATACATGTATTTTAAGATGCAGAGTTTCTTATTGGGATATTGAGGACGTTACACACGTAGCAAAAATATATGTCAGTACTTTAAGCAATGCTCCTCTCATGTAGAAGATGAAATTGTATTTCATACACATAGTCTGGAGGAAGTTTATTTCCTTTTTGTAGCTGTTTTGCCAAAACTATGCTTACGCTATGTATTAATATACTTATAATAAAAACAACACACTAGATAAGAATCTATCTTAAGTAATAGGAAGTTTCCCGATGACATAGTCATGTGCATCATCATCCCACCGTATTTAATCCCTCATGGCTTGATGTATCTCCATAGAATATTGTATTGCTTCAGCTCTATTAATGCAAAGATGGTAAGATATGATTGCATATTTACTGGGCAGTATTGTATATATGCTATTGTTATACACCGGAGTGAGGCCAAAATGTTTGCAGCTCAAATATTAAATTTAGTTATCCCGGCATAAACATTGGGGGACGTAGCATCAGTGGCAACCAAAGATATCGGAAACTTGCTGCACAAACCTAAAGAGGGCGTAGGATATTTATAAATAACACATAAGAGTTCACATTTAACTTTGGTTTATTATAAAGTTACCTTGGTACTGCTACATGGTTCCCAAAAGGTTACAGACAAACACTGGGGGAGATGTCCCACGCCACACAGCAACACCACTCCTACATACAAACCACACACTCCGAAAATATACACTAGACTCTCTCTCGCAGACCCACGCTATCAGACAAAGACGTTCTTCCCTCAACTTGCCTTCACCCCCATGACTAGAAATTGGAGGGAAGTATGCCGCGTTGGACAACAATTAAAAGTCACAAACGAAATAATTAGTTCAACAATATCATTATACACAGCAGTAATGTGTCCAACGCGACAATGCACACACATACGCTACCCTGTACCACAATCAGCATTTATCATGCACACTTTTGAAATGTACAGGCATTGAAGAAAAGAATTGTTATTATAAATACTTTTCTAGCACTTTTCATGGACAGTTGCTGTATAACGAACAGAAATTCCGATGAAAACTTCATAAAACAACGTAATTTTAATATCCATAAACAGAAATATTTAATTCATTATTTTGAATACCATCTATTTAAACAAGTTATTCTAGTCTGCAATATTTATTAAATATTACATTTACATCAAAATTATGTTTAATAACGAAATTAAATTTAATACAATTACCAGATTGATTTTTAAATAAAGGCTTGAATTTATATAGCAACCCGCAGATTTGATATTTTGAAAACTGTATAGAACCAAAGTACCAAACAAGAAAGTTGTGAACATTAGCATTACTTAATCTCTAGTTAACAGTACTACAATATGGCCAACCTCACGTAATTCCACTAACTAACCTTTTGTGCATTAAATTCTAGTCAGAATTAAACTATAGGTAGTGTCTATATGCCATATACGTTTTCTGGTGTGGGGTTGTTGTTACGCGAGAACTGAAAATTAGATTAGGTTACGCATTATACAACGTAAGCTAAGTTGTCGGGGATGTCAAGGTAGAATGAAGTGTTTCTGGTCACATATCCATATACCATCATTCATTCGTAGTATAATAGCAGCATGCTCCTGAAGTTCTTCTGGCATATATTTTTATTTAATCCTGTGTATCCCGTATAATTTCTGAATTCTCACGATCAAGAATGTATGATCTCTCTCCCTTCTCTGTGAGACATCCTTTGTTCTAAAATATGGAATGATTTATTTCTGTAGTAGTCAGTGAGGAAGGTGTATATAAAGCTGATGATTTTACACATTCCTACAGGAAACTACTCGCGATTGGCCTGTGAGATACAGTTCGTGCGATCCATGGGTTACTACCTCATTCAGATCTACATCCCATCAAGCCTCATCGTCATCATCTCCTGGGTTAGCTTCTGGCTCAACAGGAACGCGACTCCCGCCCGAGTGGCTCTAGGAGTCACCACCGTGCTCACCATGACCACCCTAATGTCGTCCACTAATGCGGCGCTCCCCAAAATTTCTTACGTCAAGTCCATCGACGTCTATCTGGGCACATGCTTCGTGATGGTGTTCGCGTCGCTTCTGGGTGAGTTAGGAAACAGCTGAATAGGTAATCCGTAAGTAGCTGAGCTAGATATAGTATTTTATTGCATGCCTCAAGAGTGTTTTCGTAGCTCAGTGGGTAGAGCACCTACCGGCTGTGAGAGGGTACCCGGGTTTGATTCCCGGCTGGAAGTGGGAATTTTTCTCTAGCCAAGATTATTCCCTATCCTCCCCAGAGTATGAAAGAGATTATGAATATGTGTGTGTGTGTGTGTGTGTGTGTGTGTGTGTGATCTAATGAATAAATCCCAAAGCTTACCAGAAATCCAACGACAATCGAATACAAGAGAACACCATTGCCTATAGACAATAATATGTTCCAAAGGAAAGGCCGCCGACTGAAGCTAAAGATGGGGTATAAATTGAATCCAAAAAAATAAGTGTTTTACGTTTGATAAAATTTCTTTCGTACAAAAGAATGCAAACGAAGTAAAATTCCTCTTACAGCGTTATTATTATTATTATTATTATTATTATTATTATTATTATTATTATTATTATTATTATGCATTCCCGGAATAAGGATATAGCCTGTCCCGTCCTCACTCCACCATTCCCCTCCCTTCCTTGGACGACAGTATGTTATTAATAAAAGTAATAATAATTTAATTAAGCCGGGCGTATTATTATTACTATTATTACTATTAATTACTCTGTGAGGGTACAAGATATCTCGTAACGAGCGGAATAGCTCAGGCGGTAACGTCTGTGGTCCACATTCGGGAGGTCCCAGGTTCAAATCCCGTGGGCCGACCAATCTTCTGAGGTTTTTCGTGGTTTCCCTCAGTCATCAAGGTAAATACTGGATTGGATATTTAATACCACGACCCAAAGTTACACTTTAAGTCTAAAACAATAGTAAAAATTTGCTCTTCCAACAATGGAAAACACGATGGCTTGACCCCACGAGAAGCATACTCCGTGATGTAACATTTGGTTTTTCGGCACATCTTCCCAGTAATTCTCTTTCCAGACAAGATCAGGTTTTAATATTCCGACTGAGAATGGGCCGTACCAAGATCACTTATCTTCTTTCAAAGGACCAACAGCCATCTGCCAACAGTGTAACATACTGTTAACGATGAAACACACAATCATGGAATGTCCACAATACGATCAATGGAGACAACACTACCAGATATCCAATGATTTACAAACAGCACTCAACTATTCGATGTACCCTAAGATAGTTGCATTTTTCAAAAGCATACATTTATATAACAGTATATAACGTTCAGTCAGTTTGAATAGTTATAGTGTCACAATTTTATACTAATTCGTTGTAATGGTTCAAAACTGCCAGTATGTGAAATAGCCTCATTGTTTATTGTTAAATATGTATTTTAAAAGTTGTAATATGTTAAAGCGACTATAAACTTTCGAAATAAAAAAAATAGTAAGATGAGAAATAAGTGATAATAGCGAATGCTATGCCATCTATCCCTAGACAATGTAAGCAGTTATACTGGACGGTAGCCTAACGCCATCTATACGGCGCGAAACAGAAGATCCGGCTGCCATGCGCTGGGGTCTCTGTGGGTACGTGACGAAGCAAGATGGCACTTCCAGGAATGTGACCTAAAAGGCTAACTGTCCGCCTTTCTGTGTGAAGGCGGCGGTTAGACTGGACGGCACCCTAATGCCATCTGCACGGCACGAAGCAGAAGGTCCGGTAGCTATGCGCTAGGGTCTCTGTGACACGTGACGGAGCGGGTGGTTATAGCGATGAAACCTAGAAGGCTAAATGTCCATCACATATCGTTCTAAGAGTTATCCACTTACAGATCCGTCCCGCTATGTCCACAACTCATCCAACTTTAAACGTAAGCTGACTACACACAGTGGCAAGAAAGGAGCAGCAATCGGTTGTATCTATGCTTGCCATTCAGAGTGGAAGTTGTTATTGAACATCCAATATTGAATTTTTCTGTTGATATTTTACTATATAAACGTTTAAGCAGTTCTGATTTTTGCTTATTTAATTGCCAAATGCTGTGTATTAAATTCACATTGGAAATAGGTTTTATAACCTGGCATTGTTAAAGTGGTTTCATGCTTTTCAGGCAAAGTACTTCATAAATGCATAATAATTTATCAAAAGACAAATTCTTATGTATACTTATTCAAATTCCCAAATTGCTCTCAATCGAAGATAAATATAATTTACATTCAATAGCCACAGGAATTAGGTTAAAACAGCTAGTTTAGGATAAATATATTGTCACAACCAGGTGTTGCGACTTCAGGACGTAAGTTTAAGGACCAGAAGGTAGAGCAATATCAAAAGTTTGCTTTAACTTCGACTAACGTACTGAGCAGTATCTTAATGAGTTCAAGTGGCTTGTGTTTGGTTTACATGACAAGGCTCCTAAACTGAATATTTACAATTGACACTAGGATGAAGGTTAAGACAAGTGATCAGCCTTACCTTAGGAGAAGTGTCGAAAGTGTGTCATCGGCGAGCCTACGGACGGGTCCAGAGCGTCGTCGAGTGTCTATCTTGAGACTTGAACTCCCGGACTCAGATAACAATTTAATGCCCTGTCGAATGACATTAAATTGTCATGGCGGCTTTACCATATATGGTGTGGCGGTCACCACGATTTACGTGGCTTGGTAAGAAAATTCTTACCAGACGCACTACATCGCAAGTTGCAGATGTAACATTGTTCCACGGCTTTCCATCAGGAAACTGCGTTACTAGAACATCCTTGGATTATACCATAGGAAATGGTAGCTGCTTACATCCCGTCACGTACGCAGCTTAACGAAGCTTCTAGCGTTAAGGAAATATAAAAATCTGATGTGTTGGACTCATATGACTTTCCCTACTCTTACACAAACTATTTTTACAAACTCTTATTCTCCATCTATTTCATATTAATCGAGATAAACATTTGCAGAAACGATCTTTTGACATGCAAAGAGAATTACAGTTTACACATAGCGACCAGCTCTAAAAAATATTTGACTATGGCTTAAGGCGTACTACGTTCCCCTTCTTTTGTATTTGCAAGGGCAATATAGAAATACAGTCGCCTTTAAGCATAGACATATCTATTAATAGCTGGTTCTATGTGCAGCACCATTCTCTTTGCCACAGATTAATACTCTTTGCATATCCAAGACAAAAAAATCAATAAACGAATTCCCATTTGAGAAAAGGTATAAGTAGTGAAAAATTTAAGGGAATAACAAGCAATATCTCGAAAATGGTTTACTCAACAAAAAAGATGTATATGACATAAATTGTGTATTTTAACGCGATCTAAGTTTTTTTTTTGTAAACCTTCGTCTATCTCTTATGGTTTACCAGTCGTTTAAAATGAAGAATACTTTTGGAGACATTCCCAGGAAATTTAAGATATGTATTTTATTTGTCATGAAAATGTCTTAAATATATGATATTTTAATAAAAATCGTTAGAGCCATTTTTGAGAAAATTAAAATTTTGGAAAAATGTTCCATGTAAAGGGTAATCTGGTGTGTGGGGATATTCTTGAAAACCTTCGTGTCGCATCTCTGGAAGATACTGAGCCTAAATACCAAATTTGGTGTTTATCCGACTGTTCGTTTCTGAGTTATGCTGTTCACAGACAAATAGACGCACACAGACACACACACAGAAATATACACGGACATGTTTCCAAAAATGCATTTTTTACTTTCTCTACTACGTATAGTAAGTAGGGAAAGTATTGCATTCCACCCAAAAATTCGATACCGAGATTTCACCGGAAATACACGTTTTGAGACCTCCTGAATCCAAAAAAAGCATTTTTAGAAACATCTCCGTGTGTGTGTCTGTGTGTCTGTGTGTGTGTGTGTCTGTGTGTGTGTCTGTGTGTGTGTCTGTGTGTGTGTGAACAGCATAACTCAAAAACGAACAATCGGATAAGCACCAAACTTGGTATTTAGGTTCAGTATCTTCCAGAGATGCGACACGAAGGTTTTCAAGAAAATCCCCCCACCCCAGACTACCCTTTACATGGAAGATTTTTCGAAAATTTTAATTTTCTCAAAAATGGCTCTAACGATTTTGATTAAAATATCATATGTTTAAGATATTTTTATGACAAATAAAATGTATATCTTGAATTTTCTGGGAATGTCTCCAAAAGTATTCTTCATTGTGAACGACTTTTGCATAACTGGTAAACCATAAGAGATAGACAAAATTTTACTACACAAAAAATGTAGATCGCGTTAAAATACACAACTTATGTCATATACATTTCTTTTGTTGAGTGAACCGTTTTCGAGATATTGCTTGTTATTTCCTTAAATTTTACAATACTTATACTTTTTCTCAAATTCGTTATTCATTTTTTTTATGTTCTGGACATGCAAAGAGAATGGAATGCGCCACATAGCAACCCCCGTTAAAATATTTGACTATCGCTTAAAAGCTACCATATTTCCCTTGCATCTAAAAGAAAATTACCAATAAGATTGACATCTCGATATCTCGATTAACATGAAGCATATGGAGAATAAGCGTTTGTAAAATTAGATTGTACAAGAGTAGAGAAAGTCATGTGAGTGTAACACATCAGATTTTTTTTTATTCAGGGGGTCTCAGAACATGTATTTCCGGTGAAATCTCGGTATAGAATTTTTGAGTGGAATACAATACTTCCACTACTTACTATACGTAGCAGAGAAAGTAAAAATAGGATTTCATTTTGTATAGTTCCAAAGACCTTTAACAGAAAGATATGCTATTTATAATAATGCGGTAAACTTCAGAGGTCTTGCATGGCAAAAATACAACTAAGGTTATTTAATATAGGTATATCGCAGGTAGTGTTTAGATTTACTTCTAGCTTCTGCTCTTGTATTATTCCCTACCGTCTTGCAGTCGCTCCGATTTTTTCGGAATAGCATTACCTCGCTTTAGATTACACGCGAGTGCCTTTCAGCCAATATACCTTCTCCTTGATGCGTTATTCACCAACCAGAATCGTAAAACATTGTAATCAAAACCCAATAATTGATAATTTTTTACTTTCTCTACTACGTATAGTAAGTAGGGGAAGTATTGCATTCGACCCAAAAATTAGATACCGAGATTTCACCGGAAATACATGTTTTGAGAATCCCTGAATCCAAAAAAAGCATTTTTGGAAACATGTCCGTGTGTGTGTGTGTGTGTCTGTGTGTGTGTGTGTGTGTGTGTGTGTGTGTGCCTGTGTGTCTGTGAACAGCATAACTCAGAAACGAACAGTCGGATAAACACCAAACTTGGTATTTAGGTTCAGTATCTTCCAGAGATGCGACACGAAGGTTTTCAAGAAAATCACCCCACCCCAGACTACCCTTTACATGGAAAATTTTTCGAAAATTTTAATTTTCTCAAAAATGGCTCTAACGATTTTGATTACAATATCATATGTTTAAGGTATTTTCATGACAAATGAAATGTATATCTCGAATTTTCTGGGAATGTCTCCAAAAGTGTTCTTCATTCTGAACGACTTTTGCATAACTGGTAAACCATAAGAGATAGACAAAATTTTACTGCACAAAAAATGTAGATCGCGTTACAATACACAATTTATGTCATATACATTTTTTTTGTTGAGTGAACCGTTTTCGAGATATTGCTTGTTATTCGCTTAAATTGTCCAATACTTATACTTTTTCTCAAATTCATTACTCATTTTTTTATGTCCTGGACATGCAAAGAGAATGGAATGCGCCACATAGCAACCAGCGCTTAAATATTTGACTATCGCTTAAAATCTACCATATTCCCCTTGCATGTACAAGAAAATTAGCAATAATATTGACATCTCGATATCTCGATTAACATGAAGCATATGGAGAATAGGCGTTTGTAAAAATAGATTGTACAAGAGTAGAGAAAGTCATGTGAGTGTAACACATCAGATTTTTTTATTCAGGGGATCTCAAAACGTATATTTCCGGTGAAATCTTGGTATTGAATTTTTGGATGGAATGCAATACTTCCCCTACTTACTATACGTTGTAGAGAAAGTAAAATGAAGTCTCAACTAAATTCTGAATATCTTGAAATCATCAATGAAATATTATCAAATTAATATAATTTAAATGCTTTCCCCGATGACATGCGTGACAATATCTACATTGCATGGATAACACGATATGTTGGTAATGTCGAGAATGTAACAGCGGATATTTTAGCAAAAGAGGAAACTTCCAGAATGACAATTATACGGATAACAAATGTTCAGTAACAAGACAAAGGGAGGAGTCTAAAATGATACAATTCACATAACAATAAATATATTTTTTCTTGGTATACACAGTCAGTCGCCTAAAATGTAAAGTATTCTTCCCTGCTTTTATGCTGACCTATTTGTTTCTAGTCACGGAAAATTTGGAACGTATTTCCGACGATTTCATATTAACATAGTAAAGTATCTCACCGCCCTTGTGCAAATTAAGAAACAATAGAACATTTACTCTTTAATTGTCCTGGGTTCATGCACAGAAGCTACTGTTTAAATCATTGTAATTTAAAATTCATTAAAATTCATTAAACTTTATAGTAGATGTTATTACAAGTATTTTGTAAATTTATTCACCACAATCATTCAAAATTGTAAGATGTAAATAACTACTCTGTTTTAATTCTTTTTTAAATTATAAAACTACAACCATACTACACAAATTGTAAAATAGGGTCTAATCAGTGGAATTAATAAAAAAAACTCTGGCATTTAAAAAAAAATTTCTTGCTCTTGGAGTGCTAGTAGCGTTTCTAATGTGTAGTAATACCTTTAGTTTTATTTCATGAACATGAAGTTGCGTTTTCATTAGGCAGAGCATGAAACGGATGTAAGAAAACAAAAATCTGATGTGTTACACTCACATGAATTTCTCTACTCTTGTAAAAACTAATTTTACAAACGCTTATTCTTCATATGCTTCATGTTAATCGAGATTTTAATCTTATTGCTAATTTTCTTGCAGATGCAAGGGGAATTCGCAAGCTTTAAGCGATAGTCAAATGTTTTAAGAGGTGGTTGCTATGTGCAGTATTCCATTCTCTTTGCATTACCAGGACAAAAAAATGAATAACGAGTTAGAGAAAAAGTATAAGTATTAGAAAATTTAAGGAAATAACAAGCAATATCTCGAAAATGGTTCACTCAACAAAAAAATTTATATGACATAAATCTTGTACTTTAACGCGATCTACATTTTTTGTGTGGTAAAAGTTTGTCTATCTCATGGTTTACCAGTTATGCAAAAGTCGTTCACAATGAAGAATACTTTTGGTGACATTCCCAGAAAATTCGAGATATACATTTCCTTTGTCATGAAAATATCTTAAACATATAATATTTTAATCAAGATTGTTATAGACATTTTTGAGAAAATTACAATTTTCGAAAAATGTTCCATGTAAAGGTAATCCGGAGTGGGGTGATTTTCTTGAAAACGTTCATGTCGCATCTCTGGAAGATACTGAACCTAAATACCAAGTTTGGTGTTTATTCGACTGTTACTTTCTGTGTTATGCTGTTCACAGACAGACACACACACACACACACAGACACACACATGGACATGTTTCCAAAAATGTTTTTTTTTGGATTCAGGGGGTCTCAAAACATATATTACCGGTGAAATCTCGGGATCGAATTTTTAGGTGGAATACTATACAATACTTCCCCTACTTACTATACGTAGTAGATAAAGTAAAAATCGTCTCAGTATACACAACAGGCAAGGAATATTATAATTCTTAACCATTATATTTTATACAGAACATAAAACGGTTATCTCAGCGTAGAAAATGACAGTCAGACTAAAAAGTTGCAGAATGTTAGCAGATTAGGTTGGAAAAGTAATTAGTACCTACACTTCTCTCAAAAATTAGGTAGATAATATTGTAACAGTAGAGACAAAACATAAACGGAAATATACAAATACTTTTATTAGAGGAAAACTGCAAGCTTTAACTGGACCTGTCCATTTGCGGTGTTAAACTTCCGCCAGCGTCTACTTCACTTTTTGAAACAATCCATACTTCATTTTTATCGGTCTTTATCTTGCCTTTATACCGCAACTGCCATATGCGCTTGAGGATATATGCTATACTTCATTAAAAAAAGCTGTAAACGTTACGTAACTAAATAGGTTTTAATAACATAAGACATAAAGAGACTTCTGTAAACGAGTGGTCACACTGGCAAAATACAAACACATTGCAAGAGTCATACTGTGAGGAATAACTGAATAATTAAGAAATAATGTATGGAGTAATACATTATTTTATAAATCAATAACTAATTTAAAAACTAACTGTATGTTGCTAAGCTCTTTGACAGAATTGATTTCAAAGCAATCTGAGATATTTAATACAAACCATAGAAATTAATCTCAGTATCGGTTGTGTTTCAGTTCTATGATAATTTGATCTCAACAGGTACGAGGCAAGTCCCAGAAATACCCGACTGACGTGTATATAGCGGTTGTTTGTTTCAAACAAATGACTGTGGTAGAAAGTACCAACCTTAAAAAGCTTAAGTTTGAAGTTTGACGCTGCGTTGTTTAGTAATTACTTGGCAGTCATTAATAGTGAACTCTCTCAGCGAATTTGTAAACAAGGATAAAACTGGCCATCGTTATGTGATACAATACTTTCATTTTAAAGGTCTGTCCAATTAATATTAAAGCGGAGCTAGATTCTGGGGGAGTCTGCTCCTTCGTTTACAACAGTAAAATATTGAGTGGCAGAGTTCAAGCGAGGCCGTACGACCTGCCAAAACGAACATCGCAGTGGTCGACCAAATGAGGTGACCACGCCAGAAATTGTGAAGCAAAATCCACAAAATGGTATTGGATGACCGTCGACTGAAAGTGCGCGACCTAGCAGACATCGTAGAAATTTCAAAAAGTGCTGTACATCGCACACTAACTGAAAATTTAGACATGAGAAAGCTATGCGCAAGATGGGTGTCGCGTTTACTCAAAATGGAACAAAATCAGCGTCGTGAGGATGTTTCAATCCAGTGTTTGGCTATGTTTTGTTGCAATATAGCCGAGTTTTTCCATCAATTCATAACCATGGATGAAAAATGGGTCCATTACCTCACACCTGAGACGAAGGAACAGTCAAAACAGTGGGTTGATAGGTGAGAATCGGCTCTAAAGATGGCGAAGACAGTTCCATCTGCAGGCAAGGTCATGGTGTCAGATTTTTTTGGTATGCGCGTGGGATAATTTTCATTGATTATCTTCAAAAAGGAAAAGCAATTAATGGCGAGTATTATCGAACTTATTGCAGCGAGCGTTCCAATGATGAAATGAAGCAAAAACGGCTGCATTTAGCGAAAAATAAAGTTTTTTTTTCAACAAGAGAATGCACCAGTTTGCCATGAGCAAAATCAGTGAGTTAAAATTCGAATTACTTCATCATGCACCCTATTCGCTGGACTTACCCCCCTCTGGTTATTTTCTATTTCCAAAGTTGAATAAATGCCTTGTGGTAAAAGGTTTGCCACCAATGAAGAGATGGAGTTTGCAGTTGATGGGCTATTTTGCTGAACTCGACGGTTCTCACTATAAACAGGGTATAGAAGCTATTGAGCATCGCTGGAAAAAATGTATCGAGCTGAAAGGAGACTATATAGAGAAATAATATTGTTTTTTTTCCAAAGTCCTTGTGTTTTCTTTGTTGGGTCGGGTATTTCTGGGACAGCCCTCGTAATTTGAGGTTACCTCAGATGTGGTTATATAATGAAATTCTATCCCTTATACAACCACAGATATTTTACCACACTGGTAAGCGTCTCGAGAGTGAAACGCTGTTTGCATTTTTTGTACAGGGCGTAACTGAAATACTGTTCATCGTTAAAACCCAGAATACAATATGAGTAAGTTTTGTAAATGATATTTGCATATAGCTTAGAAGAGAGAGGTCAAACTTTCAGATCATTTTTTGCCGTAAAGCGATTTTAACATTCTCATATTTCTTGGTACTCCACTTTTGCTCCAATCAGCTGATCTGATATTCATCTTAAAATGCCTTATTATAGTATCATATTGGAATTTAAATTTTTAGATTGGTTTTCTCCTTCTTTAAGTTTTAAATATATTGAATACTACCGCATACTAAACGACTATTTCTTCTTCATCTTCTTCAAATATTGAGCTGCTTGTAGCAAACCTTTTGTAGCTAGAGATAAAACCATATTTAACATAATTATGAACAGACTTTTGCTTGTATTGCATTGTATTTTGTCGCATTTTGTATATTACCCATGGGATAGATGTCATAAATGTCTATTCATGTTCTATATTTTCTAAAATATATATTGCGTTTCAAAGGTATGAATGAAATAAGAATAAAATATCCACCCGTGGTTACACTTTCACGAGCATGTAGTGATATGCGTCTACGACTTTTAGGTTAAAATCATGTGTCTTTGTTAATAGCTTTATTTAACTTTCTTCAACACCAAGCTTCTTATAGCGACAATAAACTGCATTATTTAAATATTATGATTAATTACGGGATAATAGTAATAAATTGCACGAATATCATATATATTCAAACATGCTGGCCAACGTTACCGGAAGTGATATACAGGGTGAACCATTTAAGTTGGGAGTGTACAATATCTACAAAACTAAGCGTTGCAGAAAGAAATGTCTTGAATAAAAGTTGCTTGATATTATGGGGTAAAGTAAGTGCCATTAGCCGTGTTTTGTTTTAGGATGACATGATGGTCATTTTAGGGACAATCTAATTTTCTAAATGGGAACCTACCTTTTTATCTTGTTCTTCCACTCCTCATAAAAAAACTAAGCAACATCTGTATAATGCACTTTGCAACTGTTCTTACACCCAATGACTGTACGAAGAGCGCAATGAATGGTTGGACCATCCATTAAGGATCACTTGAGGGTCAACTTATATTTCGTAATTGGGAACAAACATTTTTTTTGTTTTCTTATTCCTCATTACAAAATAAATAGCTTTTTATAAACCATTTTCTAATAAGAAAACAACATTTAAAATGTAGGTTCCCGTTTTTAAAAAGTTAAATTGACCCTAAAATGACCATAATAACGTCCTCCAAAGAAAACACGACTAATGGTATTTACTTTGAACCATATTATCAATCAGCTTTTATTGAAGACATTTCCTTTTACAACGCTTAGTTTTGGAGATATTGTACAATCTCAACTTAAATGGATACCCTGTATAATGATTACAATTAGTGATGGGACGATACCACAATTTCTCGATTCCCGATGTTCGATACGGATATTCGATACTCTATACCTGATTCTTCATTGAATGATGCTCTTATTAGTAACTGTGTATAAATGCGTGTAACCAATTTTGTATTGTATGATAATTCCGAAATTATCCCTGTTTGACATTCTCCGATTCAATAATTTTTATCTCGATAATGCCTCTGGTTATATATACCCTATTGTTAGTCAAGGCTAATAATAATGATAGTAATAATAACTTATTTGCTTCATTTTATGTAACTTATTTTCTGCTAAATAAATCCATTTTAAAGGATCTTCTATCCATATTACATGAAAATTAGTCATACGGTGTACCTGTAAGCTACACTAGAGACCCGAATTTGAATAGCGTAAACACAAACTAACAGATGGAAAGAAAGAACAAATACTTTCATATGCTGCATTATCTTACGTTCCAAGATCTGAATTATTTCTGCTGGATTCACAGATTTTGATCAACGGAGTAAATAAATATAATGGCTGAGAGTGAGTTATCAAGCCAGGCTATTGCAAAAACGTGATTTACTGCGTCAGATTAATCAATTTCATTTACAACTCAGTTAACGCTGCATGCTACATGAGTACATCTACTACTTCCCCCATTATTACTTTCTCTACTACATATAGTAAGTAGGGGAAGTATTGCATTCCACACAAAAATTCGATACCGAGATTTCACCGGAAATACTTGTTTTGAGACCTCCTGAATCAAAAAAAATCTGATGTGTTACACTCACATGACTTTCTCTACTCTTGTACAATCTATTTTTACAAACGCCTATTCTCCATATGCTTCATATTAATCGAGATATCGAGATGTCAATTTATTTGTAATTTTCTTGTAGATGCAAGAGGAATATGGTAGCTTTTAAGCGATAGTCAAATATTTTATCGCTGGTTGCTATGTGGCGCATTCCATTCTCTTTGCATGTCCAGGACATAAAAAAATGAATAACGAATTTGAGAAAAAGTATAAGTATTGGAAAATTTAAGGAAATAACAAGCAATATCTCGAAAACGGTTCACTCAACAAAAAAAATGTATGTGATATAAGTTGTGTATTTTAACGCGATCTACATTTTTTGTGTAGTAAAATTTTGTCTATCTCTTATGGTTTACCAGTTATGCAAAAGTCGTTCATAATGAAGAATACTTTTGGAGACATTCCCAGAAATTTCGAGATATACATTTCATTTCTCATGACATTATCTTAAACATATGATATTTTCATCAAAATCGTTAGAGCCATTTTTGAGAAAATTAAAATTTTCGAAAAATGTTCCATGTAAAGGGTAGTCTGGGGTGGGGGGATTTTCTTGAAAATCTTCGTGTCGCATCTCTGGAAGATACTGAACGTAAATACCAAGTTTGGTGTTTATCCGACTGTTAGTTTTTGAGTTATGCTGTTCACAGACACACACACACACACAGACACGCACACACAGACACACACACACACACACACACAGACACGCACACACAGACACACACACACAGACACACACACGGACATGTTTCCAAAAATGCTTTTTTTGGATTCAGGAGGTCTCAAAACATGTATTTCCGGTGAAATCTCGGTATCGAATTTTCGGGTGGAATGCAATACTTCCCCTACTTACTATACGTAGTAGAGAAAGTAAAAAAGTATTTTTGGAAACATGACCTATGTGTGTCTGTATGTCTGTGCGTCTGCTGTCTGTGAACAGCATAACTCAGAAACGATTAGTCGGATAAACACCAAACTTGGTATTTAGGTTCAGTATCTTCCAGAGATGCGACACGAAGGCTTTCAAGAAAATTCCCCTACCCCAGATTACCCTTTACGTGGAACATTTTTCGAAAATTTTAATTTTCTCAAAAATGGCTCTAACGATTTTGATGAAAATATCATATGTTTAAGATACTTTCATGACAAATAAAATGTATATCTTGAATTTTCTGGGAATGTCTCCAAAATGTGAACGACGTTTGCATAACTGGTAAACCATAAGAGATAAACAAAATTTTACTATACAAAGATGTAGATCGCGTTAAAATGTACAATTTATGTCATATACAATTTTTTCTTGAGTGTACCACTTTCAAGATATTGCTTGTTATTCCCTTAAATTTTCCAATACTTAATACTTTTTCTCAAATGGGATTTCGTTATTCATTTTTTGTGCTGGTAATGCAAAGAGAATGGAATACTCCACATAGCAACCAGCTCTTAAAATATTTGACTATCGCTTAAAGCCTACCAATTCCCCTTGCATCTACAAGAAAATTAGCAATAAGATTAACATCTCGATATCTGGATTCACATGAAGCATATGGCGAATAAGAGTTTAAAAAAATAGTTTGTACAATAGTAGAGAAAGTTATGTGAGTGTAACACGTCAGAGTTTTTTTCATGTTTTCATTTAGGCAAAAGGGTTTATGGAATGTTACATGCATTCACCCCCAGGAAATGCTGTCAAGATCTATAATATCAAGAACTATAGTTCAGTATTCTGGGAGCATGTGCGAGGCAATAACGTGAAGTTTCAGCTCCTTTCACTCCTTATCTAGCAGGAAGTTAAATGCCACAAGTTTCAATAATGCAGAGGTTAAAAATTTAAAAATATCAAAGGTTTATCTCAAAGTATAGATATACTTCGATACCACACTTTTGCAAGTATCGATGTATCGACGGCATTGAGGTCCTATCCCTATCTACAATGTGGTGAGGGGCTTATATTGTTTTAAAAGCTTGAATAGCCACGGCAATTTAGTCTGTGAATTTGACAGGCGCTCCTGTAGTTGGAGAAGCAGTCGCATACGTATATAATATGTTTACCTACCCAGTCTTTTTAGCCATGTTCACAAAATGGAGGATTCTGTCTGGTAAACAGTAAATTTGGTTATTTTAAGAGTTGTTAATTCTTCAATTTACTAAAATATAAACGTATAAACATACTTAATGAAATAGTTATGCATAGAACTCAGCCAAAATTCAGAGGAGTTCCTTTGATAACGTTGACAGTATTCTGTCTTCAGTGATCTTAGATCCAACAGTACAATTTGAAACGAGTCATACCAAGGAGGTCAATGACGAGAAAAAGGATATCCACCATCCAATAGTTCCATATAATAATGAAAAAAATCTTTTGAACACATTCATAGAACAATTCCCAAGCTTTTTGCTGACACCTGAAGGACTTTCCCCATTTATGTGTTTTATTGGCAATTTTGTATCTTTTATGCTGAAGTAGATTGTTGTATTGTTATTTACCCCACGTTTTGGGAGCCAATTTGAAGAAGTTTTGTGGCTGCTACATATGGAAAGTGAGTTTGAAGATGTATTATATTTCGACTGTTGGGGAGCCAAACTTGAAGTAGTTGCAACCGCACGTATGGTACCCGGTAGCCTTCGTCCCAAAATTTAAAAATATTAACTTTGTAATTTGCTTGTTTCTTTAAATATTATATATTTATGTTTGCCTCGGCGGCGTCAGTATTATCGTTAGAGACATGGATTTATTTGCAAGCCGTGGTGCGGCTGAAGAATGTAGGATTACACAGATTTTAATTTTTTATTCACGCCTTTTTATTAATTCTTGACACGATTTAAATAACACTTCACTGATATAGAGAGCTGTAGGATTCTTTTATTAAATACCTGCACTTCTTAAACACGTAAACTATTTTCGTCTCACACTGAATACATATTAAATTTCTCGAGGACGCATCTCGCGTCCGGTTAGGAACACTGTCTACAACCAACGCGTCCAGTTATGAGCGCTGTTTACAAGCAACTGACTTGATTTCTACCACCTAAATTTGTAAATTTCTGTATTTAAATTTCTGATTGGCTATACCTAATCCAATAGAAAACCTTCATTTAACTGAAGCCTTTTCTGGTTGTTGATTGGCTATTTAATAAACAGTCTCAAAAATTACATTAATGCTTCCAAGAACCACTAATAGTATTATTAAGCTTTCAAATTCATTATTGCCTCAAGGCTACCTCATTGTTTCCTCATTGTTAGCAACTTTTAACCTATTATTCTCACAGCTCCTACATTACTAAATTACGTAATACATTCAGATAACATTATTGAACATGTACACAATAATATAAACATATACGATGACTGTAATATACACTTTTTATGTCTTGTCACATACATATATTACTTTAATGTGGGCTGTTATTGAATTTACATATTATATAATTAGACTAAAATCATTTACGTGTTAAAAATACCTCCTCAATGCTTTGTCCAAAGAGGCAGATTTTCAATAAAGGAAGCTTTAAAATAAAAATATACAGAAAATGATCTTCACTTCAACCTTCAATCAGATGTGATGCTATTATTAAGAAAATCCCATGCCTTCATATGTAGGTCGTTCCGCAGTTAACCTTTAACCTCGACTTGTTATTCTTGAATTAGATCATCCATAAACATGGATGCTTCGTTGATGTTGGAGAGTTTATGTACTACTTAAATCAGGACAGTGTTGTTAACTTTGATTTACAGTAATAGCAATAAAATAATGACACAATAATGCGACTGCGCAATTGAGATGATCTGCCAGCATGGTTCTCAAGCAGGTGATAAGGAAGGTGAATAACATTATATGTCTGGCACCATACACCCTTATACCTTTCAAAGAGTATAGATATAAAGCCTCTTAAATTAAATGAGTTTATTTATGGACGCTCTGTATCTGTTTCGATTCTTAGTGTCCTATTCTATATTGGGCGTGAAAAACAGGAACGTTTGCTCAGAGGCCTCTTTATCGGGCTTGAATTTCTTTTACGTGCCGTAAATCCACAACAAGGGACCATTAATTTACTTCCCTTCCGAAGGAAACTGTGCTGAGGAGTTTTACGCCCGAAAAAATCCATTGCCTTTCGCCGGTTTTGAGCCCTCGACCTCGGGAAATAGAGGCTAACATTTAGCACCTTAATGACATAACAATACACTACATCCACCTAAAAAATACATCTTTAAAAGTATAAATAGGCATACATTAACCATTGTGACAGTTTAGCAATATGAAATTTGCAGCTGCTTAGCCATTATCGGGAAAAAGTCTCTGCTCAAAGAAAACCGTGAAGCAGAAACGGATGATGGAGTTACAGGCGTGAAGAGCTACATTATAATCTCATTTTACCTGGTCAAATAAAACGCGTTTTTAACTAGATGACTACTTAGACAAAATTCTATCTAGCCATTTCGATGTCACACAATTGCATACCAAAGCTGAGAGAAAAACACATGCTAGAGGGTTGTGTGAAAATTTGGAACAATCCGAAAACATAATGATGGTGGTGATGTCGATGAAGATTGAGTAACCATTCTCTGCAGTACAAATTTAACCGATTTCTACACAGAAGATGGTAAAATCGTTGACGCTGTTATAGCTTTGGGATCCGCCAGTGCAAAGCCCATAACTTGGCTACAATATTCCCCCAGGACTACTAGTGAAGTGTTTGGGTTGCAGACATAAGTCGCTGGTGTGTGTCTTGAAGTAGGTCTACTGATCGCTCTGTCCCAATGTGGCTGTAGATAATTACTTTTAAAAGACGTTACTTTAAATGTAGCATTGGACATAGTTTCTTTGGAATGTTTTTTCTGAAATAAAAATTAATAAGATGAACAAAATTATTTATTTTCTCAACTAAGAACACTTGTATTCAGAATTTGAGGCATATATATTCTTATTATTCTGCCCTGTTAGAGATACCTTCTCCTCCTGTCTTAGAAATGCTTCAAACTTGTTTAAAAGAGCAATTTCAGAACTTTAAGATTTACCTTCTCTCAGAAATGTAAAATAATTGCACTTGTAACTTTATGCCGATACCTGAATGGCATGGTCACCACCATTTCGCATTCTAGTGCAATTCTTATATAATTTCTCGTTCATAAAATAATGTTGAAAATAATTAAATACATTTGTATTTTGTTCTTACAGAGTACGCCACTGTCGGCTACATGGCAAAGAGAATCCAAATGCGCAAGAATCGTTTCATGGCCATCCAGAAGATAGCAGAGTCCAAGAAGCCACTGGACGTTCCCCATCCTCCTCCCCCAGGCCCCCCAGGGGAGGGTGATCATGCGCCCAAGCAAACAGTGAGTGTCGGAAGCCAAAACTGCAGCACCCTCCCGCGAAGTGGGCCCCGCGGTGCACCACCACAGTCGCATGGGGTAACTACATGCACCAAAACCTTAGCCCACTGTGTTCCATCGTCCTCTGTTCCCCTGTCCTGCATCATCACCTCTTAATATTAAGGTGTAACTGTTAAACGCTACAGGACTTCTTGTTAGTTCTAGTTTGCTATCACCTCCCGTTTTCTTTGACATTTATAATTCGTAGTTTGTTGAAACGTCAAAACTTAATTATTGGCCGATAGTAGAATTCTGTAAAGCTAGTGGCTTGCTTTGAAAAGGTAAACTAAAACAATATTACCCTAACTTCTTGTACAACTCACTGGAACATAAAATACTCATCTAAAATACTCAATGCAGTTTCATGATTTATCTAAATGCTTCCAAAGATGTTTCAATTCCATATTTCAAGTGCACAAAGACTAAGTGCATTAACATGAGGACTGCATCACAATATGTATTGATGCTGCAGATCATTTTAGAGACCATTAGCGTTCCCAAATTCAGTTTATCTATATTAGCCTATCCTGGACATTATTTTGGCTCAAGGTTGCCAATTTCATATCTTATGATATAAATAATCTAAATTAATTAATTTTTGTGTTATCAAATATCGGTTTAGGTAAACAAAAAGTGCTCAAATCTCCTTTTCAACTTGTACCTGCTATGATTACCCTGGTTGAACATACTTAGTGCAAGAATTGCTCATTAGGTCCCGCTGTTGAGTTATTTTTCCAATTACCTTGAGTAATTTGCTGCTTTGGTTTTTCGAACGAGCATTGCACAGTGTTTGTTAACAATGACTCAGCGTAATAATATAAAAAAGACGTTGAATTTTACTTAGATGAAAAGGTACACCCATGTCTAGAACTTATTTTTTAATATTGGAAATGCAAAGGCCAAGGTTACAAATTTACATCAGATTTGATAAGTTCATTGTCATAATAGAGATTCGATTCAAAGACCTTCTGTATAGTGGTCTTGCTACTCAGATGATGTTTCCTATCACTCAGTGAATATCTCCCATCTGTTGATGGACAGTGGATCCTAAGGGTGATCCAGAAATCATTAGGTGTTGTATCTTAGAGACGATTTGTAATGCTAAAAATTGCAGTACCTATAAATGATTAGAAACAAAAACACAGAGACAAATATGGTGGAAAGGTGGAATCAGATGACTGAAAAATTATGCCATAGACCGGATTTGATGCATCGAGCTCCCGGTTTCCGTCAGAGACCGATCTCCACGATTGTGGTTGCTCTAACCACTGAGCTACCATGGCAACATGCCGGTACGATATTCAATTCTACAACTGCTTGGCATTTTTCCCGGTAAACCACAAGGAGATCTCAAATTATATTGAGGTTTCATATCCCAATGGCGAGTTACAATGCTGTAAGTACTTTAAGTACTGGCTTCATAGTCTCGACCACTCTTAGGTCAATTAATGGAATTAATTGTTCTTCCACACAAGCCGTAGTTGGCCAAGGCTGGAAAGGTATAATCAGACGACTGAAAAATGCAATGCCATAGCTGGGATTTGAACCACGGATCTCCTGGTGATTTAAGTCACGAACAGTAAGACAATGTCGAGATCCTGTTCACATAAATAGTGAAGTAAGCGGAGTACTGAAGTAGATGATCAGATGACTTCCACTAAGTTGACAAACATTGTAATAAAACTGCAAGGGAAGTTTCTAAAGATTACAATCCCAGACATTTTTCACTCGCTTGTATGAATGTTCGTTACCTTGGCCCTTATCTTTCTTGGATATCACCATTATAATCTCATAGTTTTGGTAATAAATAATTTTGAAGAATGGTACGAAAAATTTAACGAATTCTTATGGCTTGGACTTCAATCCTCCAGGTTCAAATCCCGGCCGAGTTTCCCAGGATTTCTTGTGGTTTTTCTCAGTCGTGTGGCGAATACCAGATTAGATATTTCAATACCCGGATCCAAATTTTAGCAGTAAAACAAATAGAAATTGCATAAATCACACAGGAAGTGACAGTGCAACTTCCGGCCAGCATCACAAGACTAGCAGCTAATCCTAGAATATGAAACCTACCATATAAAGATTTCAACCTTCATTTGAAGAAACAGTAATGAAATAGATGACAAAGGATTGTGGCTACGCGCCTGAACTATCTGTTGGACATCAAAGGAGATCGATCATCTTTATGGTGAACATGGATAAATGTTCACCAAAGAATTAATCAAATAAATAATAATACTTCCTAGTTAAAGTGATGTTAAGTAACAAAACAGAAGTCTATTATAATTCTTAATTTCGAAAATTGTAAGAGAAGATAGAAAGAAATTTAAAGGAGCATCTATTGCGGTTTCATTATCAGCTATGCCCTCCTTTAAAAAGATATATATTACTATGCTGGCAGTAATTTTGCAACATAAGTACCTGGATTTTACAGTACAAATGGTTATGCCAAAACTCTCATATAAATACAGACTTCTCTTCATAAAAACAGCAAGTGATCCATTATACAAAAAACACTACACATTACCAGGAAATATTTTCTGCCTCCTATTTTCAAAGAATACATACACATATTCAACTAGCCAAAAGCACTGAACTATTTCATTGTGTGAGTGAGTAATTAGTAGCATTTTTCGAGTGAAAATACTTCAATTCTATAATAAATAATTTGACGAGACACGTAAATGAAATCGTTACAGGAATGATCCTAAATTCGTATTACACCATAAATCTAACTTAGAAACAATGACACATTATTGTTGGAAGGTGGTATTCGTTTAGCGTGGTATGTACTCAGGGACAGGATTTTAATGTGTACGAGTAACCGATTCACTTACGATTGCTAAAATAACAATAGAAGAAAGCATATAAACAAAATACAATATGTATAATAGAAATAATTAGAAGTGGGTAGGGACTGGAATCAATTCTACCTTTTAAATATATAACTGATCATAATGCATTATGTGAGTAAAAGAAGATGAAAATACTTAAATGAATAACAATTTCGGGACATTAATCTTAGCAGACTAAACTAAGAATTCCTAATAATATAATGTAACGTTCAATAAAACCTAGCGGAAAAATCACTATAAATTATCGTTCACACTTACGATGTCCGAATTAGGAATCCAGCCTGAAGTTTAAAGCTGACGAATATTTCCCCAAAGCTCACCTGATGAATATATATTTTTGACCGACACGTGTATCCAGTTGATTCTGAAAATGAAATAGATTTTAGTTGTTGTGAAAATGTCTAAACTGAAGACAGTAATTGCAAATAAGCGTTTAATAAAGTAAGAAAGATTTTCGACGAACCCTTGAATAAAGAAAAACGACAGCGGTTAACGAAATACTTTCTGTGGCATTCTATAGAACAATAACTTTGCTGTTCTAACCAAAAAAATTATTGAAAGCATTGGAAATAAATTTCAGAGATACGCAGAGAAATGTAATGTGTGAAATAGGAAGACCAAGTGAGTAATTCGGATTTTATATTTGTTCTCCCAAACTGTAAAAAATAATTAGTTGGAAAGTTAAATCAGATTTGCAAAATAGAAGGCCATGGTCGGGACTCGAACCTCTGATTTTCGTCTTTCCATGAGAAGATTTTTTGCACGTATAGCTGTCTCACCATGACAGATGCTGGTAAGAGTATGGGTAGGGAGAAGCGGTCATGAAAAGTACCCCGGCAGTAGCAATGCAAATCCTCCTTAACCCGCCTTGTATCAAGCTATCAGATAACTCTAAATTAGGCTAGGACTGCCTTATGGTAAAACACAAGGTTACCCTTGGGTGGGTGCCTGGTCATAAAGGAATTTTAGGCAATGAAAAGTCAGATATCCGGGCAAGGAAAGGATCTGCTCAAAGTTTTACTGGGTTTAAAACAGTAATTGCCATTCCTTTAAATTCTGTTCGAAGAACCATTAATAAACTCGGATTAATTATCACCGCCAATTTTGATGGGTGCAAACAAAGGGATGCAAGCACAGTGAGCGAATGATAAGTAAATTATCCTCTCCTTACTCACTGAGATGTACTTAAACTCAATAGATCCCAAATAAATCTGAAATCGGGCTTTCACGGGACATTACAGATTACAGAAACACCTACTGGCAATGCGAATCTTCAAATAAAAATCAGTTTTCAGGTTATGGTGAATGTGCAAAATACACGAGAATAATTAGTTTATAATTTTAACATAAATATAATAGGGTATCTAATCCTAGTTTATGTTTTTAACTTCATAACAATCATACTGATATGCATATACCTAAAAACGTTTTAAATATTTCATCTTAAAATACTTCAACTCTTAGGAAGAAGATACAAGATTATAGAGAATCACCACTATTAGCTTTCAAGTATTACATCAATTATTGATCTGTTCCGGCTCCAATGTATAACGGATGGATCCGACTTTTAAGAATTCGTCCCCGTCTTCAACGGTCTGTAGGCTTGTAATCCATTATCCTGTGTCATGGCTAGTTGTGCAAATATGTTCATACCAGTTTCTTCGACATTCATCTATTTTATTAGTTAATAGTTTCTATTAGCAGAAATGATAACAGATAAGTAATCCTCTTAACGTTTCTCTGTATAAAGTCAAACATTCACATCCATATAAAAACTAGCATTGCTACAAGTTTGTAAACTTTTAACAGCGTTCCTTTCCTATCTTTCTACACTAGATTTCTTCTAATTGCACTACAAACATTTTAAAATACGTAAATTATCTTCTTTATAAATTCTGTTCTATCTTTACCTCAGAAGACTCCCAGGAAATTAAACTTAAACCTTGTTCTGTAGGTGTATTATTATTACTATTATTTATATTATCGCTCCCACTGTATACAATGAGTTTAGTTTACCAGAATTCATAGTTTTCATCATTATGATAACGTATTCGATAGGTTAAGCAGAAATATTTTAAATAAATATTAGAAGGTAAAGGAATCCCATCTAACTTATTAAACGCAATACAGAGCCTCTATAATAATAACACAATGCAGATGAAAAAATTTTAGTAATCAAAAGGCAGAAATAAACAAAGGGGTTCCACAAGGGGTTCGTTTATCACCAACCTTTTTAATCTATGACACGAACTCATAAGAATATGGAAAACAAACGACAATAGATTTTGAAATAATACACAGCAATGGTATGACTTTTGTTCACTGACAATCATAAGTGAAAACGAAAATGCCTTATTTAATCTGGAAATATGTGCAAATAACAGCAAATCAATGACGATCAAATAGATTTAAGTTAATGCAAGTGGCAGAACAAGTTAATATATTTGGGATGTTCGATAACATACAAAACAAAAATTAAAATATTTAACATATTCAACAAATTTAATCGTTTTTATGGTGCAATACGAAAAAAAAACATTAGAAAAAGGGCGAGAAAGAAAACATTACTATAAGTTTTATAAAATGATGTACTATAAAGTTTATATATGGCTGAAAGAAACAAAGAATGAAAGAAAGAGAGAGAAAGAAAGAAGGAAAGAAAGAAAGAAAGAAAGAAAGCAAGAAAGAAAGAAAGAATGAATGAAAGAAAGAAGAATTTCTACTGGAGAATTTAAGTTTCTCAGATTTGTAGCTGGATATACGCCTGTGGATAAAAAAACACGTGAAAATATTAAAAATGAACTGAAGTAGGAAATACTCTACAAACAATAAAATAATAGCAATAAAGCTGAAAAGTTGAATTGAATTGAAAAGTATGACAGTTTCATTTGAAAAATAACATAATATATAGTGATTGTTAATTTTGAAATAAAAAGGGAATGGAATTAATTATTTGGCTATCGAAATTAACAGAATGAATATTTGAATAGTAAGAAGAATGGATCAAAAATTTTAAACTCAAAACTAAAACTGCTTACAGAAAGAATCTGTCTTTCATAAAATTACGGGATTGTTGCATCAAGGAGGAAAAGTAGACATTCTGGGTTCTAAAATACACATATTTTAATTTCAGTGAGGGCTATTAACAAAAGCAAAAATAATGTGTCAATACCTAGAGATGATATGATTATTTATGGTTGGATTGGAGTTTTAAAATGTGAAAATATGTTTAATGAAGCAATTTTCCCATTTAAAACAAATGAAACAAAAGGCGTCGTTAACAATGAAAAGAGAGAATGTGATTTTAAGAAGAATAAAATATAGATTTATAAGAAGACGAGGTGGTAAAGCAAAGGAATAAATATAAATAATTTACGTGATTGAAGTGCAATAAATTTTTTGGATAATAAACAATTGAATAAAAGAAGAAGCATAATAATATAATAAAAATATTGCTGAATAATGAAATTTTGCTGAGTTGGATGATAAAGTGATGCTGTCTACCTCAGGTTGTGAAAAAAAGAAAAACTTGTTGATAATAAGACTCTAACTGGAATAAGTATTCTAAAGGCGTCTTTAAAAAGATGAAATCGAAGAAGCGTGGGAGATCGCGTGTGCTTCTTTAGTAGTATGAAAGTGTAAATACAGGTACAAAAAGACATACTTTATTCATAAATTTGCTGAAGGAGAATAACTGCATGGTAAGTGAAAAAACTATGATTATTTCCTGATAAGACGTAATACATTAAAATTCTTCAGGTAGTTTTTGGGCTGAACATTCAATGTTGAAGATAATGATACACTTGAAATACGGTATGAAATTTCCAGAATTGCTTACACTAGTTTGTTTAATTTTGCATATGAATTTTACATGCATTATTGCATACATAGAAAGCAATATTGTCATCTTATAAAGACAGCGATCATTTCCTATAACAAAAAAAAACAGAGCATTGTTCAAAAAAGTGTGTAATATGTTCCAGTGACTATTATTAGAAACACTAGGCGGCTGATATCTACTTCTATTCAGTGAAGTTTTAGCTAAGCGGTGGAGGCACGTTTAGATGCTGCGAAGAGGTAGTGTTTACTTGGTCTGAGGCAAGTGAGGGATAAGTCGCGCGACAGAGGAAAGACTACTAACTACTTTCTACTGAATGCATCACGCGCGGCACGAGTTCAGCATACGTGTACTCCTCCCACAATACAACGCTTTACTTGAGAGAGAAGCCACCACCCCTATCTAAAACGTCACTGAACAGACAAGTAAATACATTTGTGCATTGATAAGTTCGATCCACAAAAGCACTGAAATAAATTGTTATTCGATGCTTCCGTTTTACCGTAAAAATATTTAACTACGTACAAGCATTTGGAGGGTCTATGTCTTATAATTAAAGCCTCAAGTAGTGTAATTTAAACTTTGCTATTAGCACTTTAACGTACACTTGTAATTTAAATTTAAAAATGAATTAACTACAGAATTGTTAAGAAGTATACTAAACTTTTGAAAATACTCACGAAAAATAATTTTCCTTCTCAAATCTTGCTAAGAAGTGTTAAAAAACGTAATATACTCTACCATATTCATGTATACTAACAAGAAGATCCTTGAAGCATTTAATTTTAAGCATTTATCTTTCAGCATGCAAATAAAGCACTAATACCTTTTTTATTTTCAGTTTATATTTTTATTTGCAGTATACATTTTACTTGTGCTACTTTTACAAAATCGTCGTCTTAAAGCACAAACAGCATTAGTAAATACAGATCACATACGTGTATTTACATATGTTTATATATGCTTTAATAACTGTTGTAATATTTTAAATAGTTTCATCTTTGCTCTGCTGCAGTAAATGATATTGGCTTTCTGTGCGTTCACTGTTATGCATGTGACTACGCGAATTGGTTGTCAAAATAAGAGAAAATGCGAATTTCTTATTTTGTTGAAATTCATTAAGTAATCCCGAATACATTTTATCCGAAATTAACTTTTTAATAAGCATTTGTATTTTTCCCATTGTCTCCCTGTATACATGGTGGACAATTTAAGTTGAGCCTGTACAATATCACCAAAACTAAGTGATTTAGAAAGAAATGTCTTGAATAAAAGTTGCTTGATATTATGGGGGAAAGTCAATGCATTAGTAGTGTTTTGTTTGGAAGACGTTATGATGGTCATTTTAGTGTAAATTTAATTTTTAAATGGGAACCTACAATTAAGGTCAACTTAAATTGACCCTAAAATACATCCTCCATATAAAACACGACTAATGGCATTCACTTTCCCCCAAATATCAAGCACTTTTATTCAAGATATTTCTTTCTACAACGCTTATTTTGGAGATATTTTACAGTCTCAACTTAAATGATCCACCTTATATACTAAATACAGTGGTTGCCAAAGAATATAAGGGATTTCATAGTGCAGCGATCGATAAAAAATAAATTTATCTGATGAATATTTTAATGATATATCTACACTATTAGTAACTCTAATACAAGTTTTACGACATTATTAATGTACAAATAACTTACGTTCCATTATAAATACATATAAATTTGAATTACTATCAAACCATCCATGGAATATACAATGTTTTTCAATATTCGTTATTTTGATTATCTATTAAATGCATTTAAATATTTTTATTTTTTGGTAATTTAATCAACAGATGTTCCCCCATAATATAAGTATCTCTTGTTACCATGATATTATGGTCTTTGGTGTGTAGGCATATCATATTTATTCATGATATAAGTATAAATTCACCTTTAGTTTTATTTAGGTTGGTCGATATGTGGAGAGCTCAGTAAACACAAAAATCGACATTTGCAAAGGAAAAAGGACATCCTTCCCCTAATACTCTATATTATTTTGAGATTTGACGTTCTTTAAAATAATTCTTACTAGAATTGAAAAGCGTGTTTGATTTTAAACGTCTTTAAACATTTTCAGGTGAGTGAAAGTTAATTTAATTCCATATAAAACTGTTCTTCAGAACACTACTTTAGATTTAAGAACAACAGCAATAGATTGAAGATTTGTTGATGTATAATTATTTTTGTATATTTCAATGAATATTCCTGTTTCTTCCAATTTGTTATGCTTTTTGTTTCTTCTCCATTTCTTCATTATTTTTAAGTTTAACGCTAAAATATTGGAAGAACAATGAAATGAGTAAACTGATGTTCAAATGATAAAGAAAAAAACCGAAAACAACTTATCCGGGTAAGTCACCATAACTGAGATTTGAAGTCGGTACCTCATGCATGTGAGGTAGACACACTTCCCACACACAGTAGAGGTGGTCTTTGTTAATTTTGATTATTTTAGTATGGTGAATTATAAATCTCTCATTCATTCTGTAAAAGTATTATAAAAACTAGTTTTATGTAAGAAAAACATGTTTTTGATAACTGAAATAGCAGCATCATGGCAGAGCTTACAGGATGGCAAGGGAGAAGAGGATATTTTGGAATCAAAATCTCTAACGTAATTTGGTAACCTAGTTTTCTCGGAACACTCCTAGAAAGGGATGCTTAAGTATTCCTTTATATTAATTCCTGAGCCCATATCTACGAGGCAGTCCTAGAAGTACCCAACCTGACGTATACTTAGCGGTTGTTGTTTCAAACAAATGACTATGGTATAAAGCACGAATCTAGTAAAGCTTAAGTGTGAAGTTTGACAATGCTACATTGTTTAGTAATTGTTTGTCAGCCATTAATAGTGAATGCTCTCAGCAAATTTGTAAACATGGATAAAACTGGCCATCGTTATGTGATACAATACTTTCATGTGAAAGGTCTTAGTCCAACTAATACTAAGCTGAGCTAGATGCTACTCTGATGGAGTCTGCCCCTTCGTTTACAACAGTAAAATATTGGGTGGCAGAGTTTAAGAGAGGCCGTAGGAGCTGCCAAGACGAACATCGCAGTGTCGACCAAATGAGGTGACCACGTCATAAATTGTGAGAAAAATCCCAAAAACGTTATTAGATGACCTTCAACTGAAAGTGCGCGAGCTAGCAGACATCGTAGGCATTTCAAAAAGTACTGTACACCGCACACTAACTGAAAATTTAGACATTAACAAGATGTGCGAAAGATGGGTGCCGCGTTTACTCACAATGAAACAAAAACAGCTTCGTGAGGGTGTTTCAGTCGAGTGTTTGGCGATGTTTCGCTGCAATAAAGCCGAGTTCTTGCGTCGATTCATAACCATGGATAAAACATGTGTCCATCACTTCACACCTGAAATGAAGGAACAGTCGAAACGGTGGAATGAAAGAGGAGAATCAGCTCCAAAGGAGGCAAAGACAGTTCCATCTGCAGGCAAGGTCATGGCGTCAGTTTTATGGGATGCGCGTGAGATAATTTTCATTGATTATTTTCAAAAAGGAAAAGCAATCAATGGCGAGTATTATACAAACTTATTGCAGCGTTTGAATGATGAAATCAAGCAAAAACGACCGCATTTAGCGAAAATGAAGGTTTTGTTTGATCCAGACACTGCACCAGTTCGCACATCCATTATCGCCATGGCCAAAATCAATGACTTAAAGTTCGAATTGCTTCCTCATGCACCCTATTCACTAGACTTAGTCCCAGCTGATTATTTTCTGTTTCCAAAGTTGATGAAATGGCTCGGTGGTAAAAGATTTGCCACCAATGACGAGGTGGAGTTTGCAGTTGATGGCTATTTTGCAGAACTCGACGGTTCTCCCTATAAGCACAGTAACGAGGTAATTGAACATCGCTGGGAAAAGTGTATCGAGGTGAAATTAGACTATGTAGAGAAGTAAATATGTTTTTTCCCAAAACGTTTGTGTTTTCTTTGTTAGGTCGGTACTTCTGAGACAGCCCTCGCAATAGTGACTTACTAAAATGCTATGCTGCTCATAACACAGATGAACAATGGAGGTCGGACGCAAATATTATATGACATATTGGGTCAGATTAAGACACGTGTTAGAGGAGACTAAATTCATTAATTTCAAATAGGAAACTACAGCAACAGGATGCCTGTTGCTGTCAAGCTCTAAAGGATCATGAATAATTAATAAGTAGGGGAAACTTGTTTTAGGCCAGGTGATTCGTTTATATGTCCATAAGCAACTTTTAACTCAATTTTAATACTTTACCACATTCTCTCATATATCCCTGATGTTGGCCTATGGCTATAAACTTATTCTTTATTTTTCTTTGCCCAAATTCATTACTTTCTTAAATGATTAAAACGTTGCATCACTTAGTTTCAGATTTAAATTGCATATTTCTTGGTTAAGCCAAGGAAAGTTTGTTTTCTGCATGTTGATTTTATTTCTAAATTAGCTTATCAAGAAGTTGTATTAGGGATTTGGTTAAGTTGCAAGGTTAGCTGACCAATCAGCTCTGAAGGGCAAAAAAGCTCTAAATATCACTTTGTGACAAAATTGTTGCAATTTCTGAGAAGCACAGTCGAGATACCGAAACGTGGCAACTTCATATAGTGTCTTATTTTATTTAATTTTGGCAGAACCTCCCTATTCTTTGATCCACACCAGCCCTAGATGAGCCAATCTCTTACTAGTTTTAGTTTAAGTCCGAAACACACGCAATTAACCTATGAACAACGGTCAAATTTATATTAGCGGCGAAGGGAGAAGCACGGAAACATTTCACCTGAAAGTCTGAGACATGATTTGCCAGAACTGTCCAGATCAGCCCCTGGACGAATCCGTCTCGTATTGGTTTGATGTCCAAAGCCTGGCACTTAAAAACTAACCTCTGAACACAGGTGTGTTTCAGGCTCAGGAGCGAAGGAAAAGAGAGAAATAAGACAAATATTAAATGTAGGGTTAGAATCAGTTAAGGGGTCGGGAATGGGTGTGGCAGAAGCGATTTAGTATTTCCTTACAAAAGTAAACCTGTGCATTATTTCGCTACACTCGACTTTTCATTGAAGCTCAACAAACAGTTCAAACTTAAATTAAATTGAGTTATATATTTACGGACGCTCTTTAACTACTGTAGTCCTTGGCGTTCTACTCTATATTGGGCGTGAAAGACCGGAACTTTTGCATAGAGGCCTCTTTATCACCATTGGTCCCGTAAATCTGACACGGGACCACCGGCTTTACTTCCGTTATGAAGGAAGTCATCTAATGATTTTTACGCCGAAAAAATCCATCGCCCTCCGCCAGGTTTGAACCCGCGACCTCGGGAACTAGAGGCTAGTATGGTAACCACTACATCACGGAGACAATTCTAACTTGCAATCCTAAGGAAAATCCACTTTCGAATGAGTGGAAGGTTCCTTGCTTGTTACAGACCTAAATCAAACGCCCAATTTTCTGCAATATACCCCATTCACAATGAAAATTTTGCATAAGCATAACGTGAGCTTAAAAATAGGTAATATGTATTGTGATGGAATCTTCTAAATGAATCATATAAACACAAAAATAAGTTTGGAATTAAGCGTAAACTTAGAAGCTTTCCAGTTTATGTCTACGTCAAACATAAGAAAATAGCCAGCGAGCGATTCTCAGCACCTGATTATTCCGTCCTCTCGCATAAGATTTTCGTGTTGACGCACTAACTGCCCTTCTGTGTAAAATCACGAGCCAGTAATTACTGGAATTAATATAAATATTAGAGCAAAACAAATTGTGATATTAGGCACTGTTTTTTATTTTTTTGGTGAGTTTAACATCCGATAACCGTTGTTCATTTTGATGCATGCACATAACTTCGCTATTAGTTCAGTAGCTTCATGCTCTCTGTGATTGGCTACTGTTTGTTTCCATTTGTGGTTGTAAATTACAGCATATTGTCACGACCCTGCATTATGAGAGAGTAGAAATTGTCTAAGACCTCAAGAGAGCATTACATTTTCATAATAAAGACCTATAGTTTGTTATGAAAACCATTATCCAGCATAGTGCAAAAGACATTGCCGTTGCTCAGCAAATGGGAGCAGGCAGAGGCACTGGAGTCGAACACTAAATGTCCTCCTCTGTGGTATAGGGGTACCTCTACTTCCCGAGGTCGCGGATTGATACCCGAAGGAGGGCGATGTATTTTTTCGGGCGTAAAACTCCTTAGCATGGCTTCCTTCTGAAGTGAAGTAAAGCAGGTGGTCCCGTATCATAGATTTACGGTATTCAAAAGAACCTCAAATCTCTTAAAGAGGGCCTCTGAGCAACATTTTACGCCCAATATTGAATGGGACGCTAAGAACCATAGCAGTTAAGGAGCATCCATAAATGAAAGCAAATTTTATTTCGGATACTAAAGACACTCATACCAACGACTCTAGCCAGGTACTTATACGTTCTTTGCCGTACTCAGAGAGGCACGCTTCCCCATTCTTTCTGTTTGAGTCCAAGGGCTACTGCATTTTCTTTTCCATTGTCCTAACGCAGCGTTCCTCCCCTCTAGAAACACATGTTGCCTCCTGGCTTTAGCGCCAATTGCACAGTACAATAAGTTTAAACCTTTTAACCCTCCAAGAAATGAAAACATGCGATTTTAGTTAATTCGCATATCCTGATTTTGAATCTCAAGTCTATTTTTCTCTATCAACTAACAGCCTTTTGAGAGGATAAATTGAACCTTTTGCAACATACAATCCATTGGCTATAGCCTACTGTTAACTTGTGCCTATCTATTATGTTCTTTTATTTTAATTGTTGTGCTTCAATTTAAATCATATAAATACTAAACAATAAGCAACAAAATTATTTTAAGAATTATAAAGTTATAGGGTGTAATAATGACTTAAATATAGCAAATATTCTCACTTTTTTTAAAACTTCTTCCTGGGTGTCTTACGGCTATAATATGGCCTCGAAACGTCTGCGATAAATTGCAACAGTAATCACCAAGCATGTTGGTCACTAATTTCCCTTTGTATCACCTTCCCATTTCCAATAAGTCCTTATGGAACCTTTCCCTGCGTTCATCGCTGACCTTGTCCAAGTTCAAAGGAAAGAAATACAGGGAAAAATGGAGAAATTGAATCTTAAGGGACATATAGTTACATGCTTGGTCGAGGCCTAAAGGTTTACATGAAAAATTAAATTAATTTTTAGTACCCAGCACGTACATTAATGGGACGTATAGTCACTTGGCCGCGGAGGACCGAAACGTGGTGTGGATATTAAGAGAAAGGTGTGGGTTTTCCACTGTATAAAATCCACAACACAAGTCTACTTACACATGTCTAGATTTACTTCACAACCGTTTGGTGTTCCTACGTTATTATATTGAAAGGTGAGGGGGATATGTCCACCGATCCAAAAGCCGGCTTGCAAACGCGATTCGCTTTTCAGGAATCCTCAGAAAGACAGACGCTATCTCCACCACTCGTGGCTAGCAAAATCTACCAGTCCGGAGTGATGCTATCCCAGACAAAATCAAAGTGCCACAACAATATGTCTCGTAATGACAATGCAGAAAAACAATATGTCTGGTAATGACAATCAAACCCTCAAATTATGAATACGCCACACCATAATGAGTGGGATGGTTCAGGCAGCAACGTCTGTGGTCCAGGGTTTTATTCCCGGCAACTCCCACTCTGACCATTTTTTCGTGGTTTTTCCCTGATCGCCTAGACTAATGCCAAGGTGGTGTATTCTACCATGATTTATCATTTCGCCCATTTCCTCTCATTTGATCACTCCCTTTCACGTTTCAGGTGTGTGTTTGGGACCTGTGGCGCTGCCGGTGTTGGGAATATGACGTAGTTGCTTGCGCATTGTAAATATTTCTCCCCGTGAACGCCAGGGTGAGTTGTCCCGGCTGTTAGGGTAACTTCGCCGCCCTCTCTCGGGCGGTTCTACTGGTGCGTAGTGTTAAAACTGCAAATATTAGTGACTTCTGGAAGTCTCTGTGAGTCTATCTGCCTGCTGACTTGAGACCTCCTACGGCTCCTTCATCTCATCCCTGTCACCCTGGAGGTGTATTTACAATAGATCAAGCTTGTCGCAGACGCGAGGTGTCCGCCTCTGAAAAACTCATTCTACATCCTGTAGTTCATGTTGTATCCCAGTATCTTGTAGGCAACAAATCTTCCACGTAACTGTCTGCTCTATAGCTTCCCATAAAATCACCTGAATCATAAAGTGAATCTATATTTGTGACTATATAAAGATTCTTTTCTTTACTTCTGCTTCACTCAACCTTTTAAATTTTCCCCTTAAATGTTGAAACTGAAGCGGTGGTGGACGAAGTGGATGACGAAGCAGCGTCTGGGCGGTTTTTCTCCGGATTGTTCGGTTTTATCCGCCGTTCATTCCACCAATTGCTCCATCATCACCTTTCCTTTCATCCATTTCGCCTTCCCTACTCTCAACTGGCTAAGGGCCGACCTCCGTTCCAAGTTCTTCATTCTCTGATTCATGTTTGTCTGTTTCTCTACAGGCTTCTGACCCTAGATACGGTTGTAAGTCCCAGGGGGTGTAAGCCCTAAATGAGGGGAAGTTAATTTAAGTAGGTAATATTGGAATGCTCCTGTTGATTTGTCCATCGCCTTCACAAAGTTCTATATGTAATTGGGGCAAAATTATTTTGTCAGCATCAAGTTGTGAGTTATTAACACTTTTTTGTTATGCTACTACATTTTTTCTTAATTGGCACTCCCTAATTTCATAATGATTATGCTTGTCCCAACTACCCCAATCACAAAGAAAATGGATACATTTTGTGAATCCTAGCAGCAATTCTTGTTAGTATACCTATCAGTTTTAGATCTGCTATAGCGTGCAGAATATTTGTATACCTGTACATTTCTGGGGGTTTTATTAATCCTTTAGAAACGACTTCCTTTCGCGAGTCACCAAATATGCAACACGCACTGCTTCATTCAGCAGCATGTGAAAAACATAGGGACAGTTGTAGAGAGGGAACGGCGCTACGAGTCAAAATGACTCGCGAGTCACGTTTCGCCACCTCTGCCTTAGAGTAATTGAGGGATACAATGAGAAATTTTCCCAGACTGAGAGCCAATAGGACCTTCCACGCCCCATGAGAACAAGCACGTTCTAGGGTGCTATACAAATATCTCAAAACACTTAGGTGATATGAAAAAAAAAACTAATGCTATTTTTGTATCCTTTGTATCCGAAGACAACTGATATATTTGTGTCACAGAAATTTAAAAAAAACACTTATTTAGTGCTACCTTAATTCAAAAATACCCTGACAACAAAAGCCCTACAATATCGCTTCAAGTTTATGCTTAATTTTTACACTGTTATGTTAATGCTTAATTTTCATTATTAATGGTCCCATACAGTTTCAGTTTCTGTGTTATTCAGAACTTCCTTTCAGTATCTGGAGAGTATGAAAACCAATGAGTAGTGCTTTACAATTACACATTCTTTTTATATTATGATATTCTATTCAAAGTAATGCTTTACTTTCCTTTAATTCAATATAAATAAAAATAGCCTAGATATTGCAATGTAGGCTTGTAAAATTGTAAATAGGCTTGTGAAAAACATTGTAATATTCTCTACGTATTTAATTCGGCTTCTCTTGTTTTATGTGCTGTTATGTAACATTCCAGGCTACGGTTTTTGTTAACTGCTCAAATAAAACGAGCAAAAATGCATGATAAAAATGCACACTATACAGATATGCATGAAAATGCTAACAGTTTCAGCGTACTGGTTGCTAACGCAACGGAAAAGGTATTCATCAGTAAAGAAAAGCATGGAGACGTCAATACACTGTGTTTGTTTGTAAAACTTTGTGTATGAAATAAATTGTATTTTCGTGTTTCACAGCCATTGGAGGGTTGTTCAAAAATTAATAAGTTATTTAAGTATTATATTTTCATAACTAAACAACCATTTTATTTATATTATTTCCCTGTCTGTAAGTTTTTGTTAAATTGTCTTTTATTTTCAATAACCCTACACCTTAAGTGTTATTTCTGTGTTTTTTAACTATATTTGTGTGAGTGGCAGTGAATCCTGAATTAAGTTATGGCTAAAATAAGAATCATTTACTTCAAATATAAATAATTTAATGAAAAGTACATTAATGATTATCTAATAGTTGAAAGTGTTGTGTAAGCTGAATACGTCATAAACATTATACAGTCTGATACATTAGTGTCTGGTGATAACAAATAGTGTTTCTGTTCGACCTACTATAATATGCCGATTACATATTACGTAACTGAACGTTATAGCATCCATAATACTTCAGCGACTTACTTGGTCTTACTCGGCGGCGCGCGCAGCTCCCCTATCGCTCAATTCATTTTAACATCTCCAAAGCAGCAGACACGGTAGACACAGGCTTAGAATGTTTACAATTTATTGCAGCAAAAGGCAAGGAAGCAATATTCTAAAAACTTGAGTGCATTTCCTGTTCTTCAATACCTGTTGCAAAAATCAATAAATACGCGTGGACTCAACAGTGCTACTATTTGTTACACTACTCGCAAACACGCTCGATATCCCGTCATCAGTCTTTGCATTCGATCAGCATTTATTTACACACAATTAAGAAGGTAACATCTTTTTCTAAAAACTTAGATTTTATATTATAGTGTGTTCGACCAAAAGCAGCCTATGCAATTTCACTATAATGGTAAATAAGACGCTCTAATTAAAATAGTGAAACTCGCTACCACTCGTTTTGTAAATATATTCTCGTCTTAATTGCTACCACTGTAGTCATGTTGCATAACATACTATTATAAAATGTTTAGTTTTATATTTTCTTGTCCTCCAATATTATGTCATTAGACTTGATTTGTTAACTGAGCTTGCGTTTTGGAATGAAAAATACCGTAAACGATATACATATTTCTACAAGCGAAAGAAACAGAACATATCAACATACCACCGTTTTACATCAAAGCTCCTTGTTTTACAAAACATTAAACATATTGGAATTAATTGTTCTTCCACACAAGCCCTGTGTTGGACAAGCTTGGACGACTGAAATCAGACGACTGAAAAATTCAATGCCGTCGCCAAAATTTGAACCACAGATCTCCCGGTTTGCGTCAGGTTGCTCTAATCACCGAGCTACAATGGCAACTGCCGGTACGACATTAAATTCCCCAACTGATTCGCATTTTTACCGGTTAACCACAAGGGGATCTCAAAACATATTGTCTTTAAATATTGTATACAAGAGAAATACCATATTACTGTTCAGCAAACAGCGATTTCCTATTACAAATTCACCAGGTTGTCGTTGACAGCTGCAGCAGCACAAAAAGCCATTACATCCGTAGTAACCGCCCTAAAATGATTTACTGGTTGAGAGTAACTTTCGTTTGTGATACAAGTACGCGGTAGAAAGACCTGCAATGACATCATGGACAAACAAATAGTAATATTTAGTCGTCCTCCGTGGTCTAGGGGTACCATGCTAGCCTCTAGTTCCCGAAATGGCGGGTTCAAACCCGGCGGAGGGCGATGAATTTTTTCGGGTGTAAAAATCCTTAACATGGCTTCCTTCGGAAGAGAAGTAAGGCCAGTGGTCCCGTGTCGTATATTTATGGCATGTAAAAGAACCTCAAGCCTGATAAAGAGATCTCTGAGCAACATTTCCGTCCAATATACGGAGAGAGCCAAAAAACTACGAACCGGCTGCGCGGTGTTTTTCCTGTCCACGTCCTCGGCGCTCGTTGCCGTCTGCCGCTATCATAGAAAGCCGCGAATGAAACCATACAACATTTTGAAACTACTTTTAAAGGCTTTACTTACCAGCTTTATAAAAGGAGATGCTGAAACTGGCCACCGTCGCTGTCCATACAATTTTGGCACCTCTTTAGGAAACTATCCGTCACTCGCCGTAGTTAATGTTGAGAAATGCTGGCCATTTCCTGGTGGATATTTTGTTTTAATTCTTCAATAGTGTGAGGGTTTGTCTTGTACGCTTTATGTTTTAAGTTACCCCAAAGATAGAAATCGCAGGGGTTTAAAAGTAGTTTTAAAAATGTTGTATGGTTTCATCCGCGTCTTTCTATGATAGCGGCAGACGGCAACGAGCAACGAGGACGCGGACAGGAAAAATACGGTGCAGTCAGTTGGTAGTCTTTTGGCTCTCCCTGTAGAATGTGATGCTAAGGACCATAATAATTAAAGAGCGTCCAAAAATAAAATTCAATTTATTTTACTTCATTTACCACCATCACTAGACTGTACTGTTTAGAGCAGCAAAAGACAGGGCATTGGCGTCTTTGTTTACCTCAAAAGTACTATGTTTATAGATCTTTATAGGTTTATTGGTTGACAACTTGTCCCGAATCCTTAGCCTGGTGGTGACCAAAGAATTTATAATACAGGTATTTCATTCGTGATTAACAGATATATAGTTGGGTATTCCCGCATCCTTTGCAACCTAAACGGAATTTATGATGGCATTTGTAATCTTTGGCTATCTACTTACATTACACGTGTTGCTAGAGTATAACATTAACCACCTTTCTACAACAGCAACAATACTGAGGGTACAAAAAACACATATCTTTCGAATGCGGCTTTTCCAATAAATTCGTATTAGTAATCGTGTAGTGTGGTGTTACATTCGGTGAACGAAGCCATCCTCGCCATCTCTACCCTGCTGAATAGAGGACACACGAAAAATGTTCAAGGACATTCATACAAATTAACTTAAATCCAAGAGAATAATGAGCATTATACGTTTAATAGTAACATGAAAGGCTAGGAAACGTAATGTGGCCATCACAAACATTAAGAAAGAATTACGTTTCACTGTTTATGTGCAGCATTTCGTGGCAATATTGTACCACGTGATTTGAAAAATTTAACACAATCCCTATACGTTTCTTACTATAAGCTGAAAGGAGAAGTAAACAAAACCATGTGACAAGAGAGTACCCCATTGGCTGGTGGACAAACTACAACCTTTCTCGCTTAGCATGTCGTTTCTTCCTCTACAAAAAATAGCTCGGTTCAGATCGTAACATTTTGTGGTTATTCTCGTGCAGAGAAATTTAAAAAACTCATTATTGTAACAGTTCAATTTATGAAACTAAATGTGTTTGTTCATATTCACCTATAACTAAATTAATCCATATAGTAGAGGGTTTAAGAGGCTATGCGCAGGCGCTGCAGTTCGTTTCCGGTTTCCGGATGAGCCGCCATGTACTTTTGCAACGTGTTGAGAAAATCACTATGTTTCCATGGAGAATGAAATCGATTTGAGTTAATTCCATACTGAATGCGATCCGCATTTCCATGTTAAATTCAATACTATTGAGATCGATTTTGATACACAAATTTCGAGAATAAAATAATTCAAGCTTTTATGTTGGTCAACTTGGATTTAGATTGCCGAACCTGCTAAACATATTAATTTGTTTTTCTGTATATTTTAAGTGGGTTTAGAGGTTAGTTAATGTTTCTGAAAAGAATAAATTACGAATTATGGAAGCGATAAAAGTAGCCTTCCTGTGTGTTTTATTGCACACGTGATTAACGATTTGTGCTAATAAAAACAAAATGACGAGCGTGCAGCGTGTTACGAGTATAGAAGAGGATAGTATCTTTGGCGTATTCATAACGATTTCAAACTGGTAGGGGTTTCCATGCAACAAATTTCGATCCGATCCTACTTTCTAAGAGTTGACCATTGTTTAGCAATAATTGAACTTCTTTGTTAGTGATGCAGAATTGTGGCTCGGATAGCTTGGGTCGCGTTTGTTTTCTGTTGTGTTTTAACCTATAGTGCTAATCCTTTTTTTATCTTGTTGACTCATAAACGGTTAAAGCAAAAGTTTTATATTGATATTAGTCATTAAATGAATGATTTCTAAAATCTGAAGTTAAGAACAGTTTAATCCAGTACCTTTAATCACAGATGCCGAACTGTTCAGGTACAATCTTTATTTGTCTACTCTTAGTATTGTGTCAGAAGTTTATGAGTAAGGAAAAATATAGGAACAAGACATACAATGTTTAAAAGCTAATGATCCCCAAGCTAAGCAATATACTGTATTAGCATTCTGTATGAAGCAATTTCGTCTCACAGGTACTCTCACGTCATTCTCCACGTGGTGCTGTTATGTGCTCGGCGGAGTGATACATTTAAGTTTTGTTTACTTCCCCTTTCAGCTTATAATAAAAAAGGTATACCTGAATGTACCTCCTCTTAAAAATACACATATACAATTTTATATATGTGCCAAAGAAATTACCAACTTTAACCATATTCTTAAACAACTTAGAAATAGAAGTTTAATTGCTTACAGAACATTCTTGATTATGTGGTAACATTTTATGAAATATATTAGTGGTTTTCAATAATTACAATGTTGCTAATCTATGAATATTTGCAGTTGTGCATTAATTATATATGTTGGATATGAAACAAGGATGAAGTTTCATTCTTCATATTTTAGGACAAAGCTTATACTAGTCAAATCTAGTGCATAACCTCACAAATCCTCCGCAGAGAGTTCTAAGGCAATTATTTTTGGAGAAAACTAACTTATAACCTTGAAAATCATACAAATGTTTAAATGAGAAGAAAACGGAGACCGAAATTTTTATTAGCTCAAAGGAGCTTAAATTCAATTAAATTGAGTTTTATTTACGGGCACTCTTTAACTGCTATGGTCCTTAGTGTCCCATTCTATATTGGGCGTGACCGGTAATTTTCCTCAGAGGCCTCTTTATCAGACTTGAGGTTCTTTTACATGCCGTAAATCTACGACACGGGACCACCGGCTTTACTTTTCTTCCGAAGGAAGCCATTCTAAGAATTTTTACGCCCCAAAAATAATCCATCGCCCTTCGCCGAGTTTGAAACCGGGACCTCGGGAACTAGAGGCTAGCATGGTAACCACTACATCACAGAGACGACTCTCAAAGGAGACATGTCCTAGATTGGATATAATACAGTTTCTTAAACACTGAAACACCAACAGTGTTACAAACATGTAGGTAATGGAATACATAGTTATTTCTTAGGTTATATTGTACATTTCAACTCAAAATAGAAAACAATTGTTTTCATTAAAGCTCTTTTTAGTTACTGCATCTCCTTTAAGATTTTGAGGAAAGGAAAACGTGGCTGCTCGTGTAAAATGGTGGTATATTAATCCATATAGATTACAACATAAATTTCCCAAGCAAATAATAAAAAGTAAGAAATAATGGAATCTTGTGAGATCAAGTTATTCCCCTGACTATGTACGAATGAGAAAAACCTATCATTCTAGAACCAGCTATTGAGTTTTTTAATTTCTTTCATTTAAAAAATGGCCAGGTCACTATTATTTTCACAAATGTTCACTAAATACTAAGTTAACACAGAGTCAGTTTGAATGGAAAGTATTCTTAGGAATAGTGCACGAAAGAGAACAAGAATCTTCGAGAGCATGACCAAGAAGGTCTTAGACCTGAATGCATATTGCTTTCTTCAAAATATGGGCATATTTTTCTACCTTTTAGTGCTTACATTCGACTAAAGCAATATTTATTCTGTCTCTGCCACTCACACAGTCTGCATGCCTCTTTTTGAGATTTATATTGTAAGAGAAAGTACCTTTCTGAACAATTTTTAATTTCTTAAAATAAAACCTACATTTTCTCTTCATGGTGTTTTTAAGTGCTTTACAAGGACTGATCATATTGTTTTGATAACAAATTATATTGTATATTACCAGAATCGTTCATCCTATTAGCAATTATATTATATGGATTATGATTTCTAGATACCAAAACATTTAATGACCTATTAAGTAAAATAAATGTTATTTGGGACACGATATATAATGGTATTTTATTATAAATATTATGTATATTGTGAGTTTGTTCAATTTTTCACTGCCATTTCACTTAACTCTCATTGTCTCTTGTTAATGTGATCTAGTTCAACTTTTCAGTGTCACTTCAGTTAGTTTTCACTGTACTTCACTCTCTTCGTGACGAAATACGCATGACGTAGGCTCTTCTTCCGGATAGTTCACTGGCTGGGGAGTTGAAAAAAAGACTTCTTCAGTATGCGTCACAGCAGTCGTCACAAACTCGCTCGGAGAACAGCACTCTCCGTCGCATCAGAAACACACTCATTAGATAGCTGACTGACTGACTCACTCGCGAGATCGCTCGCTTATATAGCCGTTGGAAATTTACAGAGTTCTAGAACGTTCTGTTGCTGTAACAACCGTTGCAAAATGGAGCTTACATTCAAAACTTCTCTAACTTACTCATTTTTCCAAGTTACATCCAAATATTTGCCGATGACATATGTGTTTCCAACACAAAGAGTCATAAACGGTCTATTTAGTACCAACTCACTCCACTCAAACTCAGCTGGCAAGGAAATAACGTAAGCTGAAAAAAACCGCTAACGTGATCATTAAACTTTTAGTTGCGTGTAATTTCACTGGACAAACGTTTAACAAGAGACTGCATAAAAGATGAGCGAATTCGTAATAGATATTCAATTAGGTCTCCTTGCTAAAACGCTGATTGCCGATTCACATTAAAACTAGAAAAGGTATTTATGTGTACACAAATTCACTGATATTGTGACGCAGCGGTTATGGCCCAAGATTATTGGGAGCTCGGGCAGATAAGTAGTACTCGCCAGTGTAAATACCGGAAGCGCTATCGTCAGATAAGCAATCTCGGAACTAGAGGCTAGCATGGCACCCCTAGACCACGGGGGACGACTAAATATTACCATTACGATGTCATTGTTTTTAAGAGTATTACCTTACAATTCACTGATTTACTTATTAATCTGCATGATAGACTAGGTTTTAATATCTTTAAATACTGCGGAATTCACTTTGAACTTCTTAATCCCATAATATATTTCTTAGTCAAAATACCACCACTCCCTATGGGATCCCAACGCTGTTGATTATAACTCTTCTAGCTTCAAGTGTCTAGAACAGTAATTATAGTTATAGGGGAACTACTTCCTCCATCACAGAAGCAGAGTCGATGAAGGGACCTTCCCGTAGTTCTACGCTCTTCATGAACTGATTTCCTAATACTCGCCAGTCAGGCGTCGATCTCAACCTGAAAGGCCAGGTACTGGGATGCGGCTCCCTAGCACTCTCGATCGCAGGTAATTTCACATGATTATTTCACGAGTGATAATAACTCTCATCCACTGAAATGCGATGTATGCCAAGGTAATGCTTAACTAGAGGCCAACCTTCTTCTAATACTCCTCGAAGCTGCCATGGGGACATAATTAGGTTTAAGGTATAGAAGCGAAGGAGTATTTTAGCACTGGGACAGGGCTAAGTGCGCCTACTAAACCTCCGGAAGGAATGGATGAGCCAAAAAAGGAGGAAGAATGGCTGGTTCTGACCTCAGCGGGGAGGCAATCATAGCGTTTTAGGATTTGGTACATCCGTACGGTTCTTATATGGCTCCCATTAACATGAACAGTTTCCGGCAGTTTATCCTCGTTGTGGAAGAAACGCTAACGATGGATCGATGTATGCTCTGAACTCCAACCCTCGAGGAGTCCATGGATCACGACCAATCCAAACGAAAACCTCGAGCATCACAAGGAAGGGAAAAAAGCCTTCATACTAGAGACGAAAAGGCGTATCCACCGGACACTATATCAGGTCAAACCCTGCAACCGAAATATCAAAGAAAAATTGGGAAAATGACAGATAGGAAAATTGGTAGTATGAAAACCAGATGAGCATAAGTTAATCCGGTAGTTCACCTACACTTGCTTGAAATGTTTCTCGTTTACATTCAAAGCCTGGGCAGTAATCAAATTGCATCTTGCACTTATTCAAGTTTTCCCTTTTCTTTCTAAAATATTTATTCCCAAATATATATTTTATAAGGAAAATTTTAATTGCAGTAAAATGTTTTGAACACAAAACAAGATGATCAGTCCTGGAAATTGTTCATTTACTCCACATTTTGTTACACTCTTATTGTTGTGTACCTTGTAAGTGGTCTGGGGGTTTTTGGGCCATGCCCTTTTCTTCCCAGGAGGTGCGGTTCAAAGTCCATGATCCTAAGGCTCACTCTAAGGGAGGCACGCTGGAGAACACCATCAACGGGCGAGCCGATGAGGAGGCTGCAGCTCCACCAGCCCCTCAACATCTCATTCACCCAGGCAAGGACATCAACAAGCTGTACGGCGTCACCCCCAGCGACATCGACAAATACTCCCGCATCGTGTTCCCCGTTTGCTTCATCTGCTTCAACCTCATGTACTGGATAATCTACCTGCACATCAGCGACGTGGTCGCCGACGATCTCGTGCTCCTCGACGAAGATAAGTAAGCATCCACCGAGGTGCGGGACCACCTGTCAACGGTTCTGTTCCAGTTTCTTCTTCCCAAGAAGACCAACGAGCAAGAAACTGCGCTGGTAAGGTCATCATCAGCGTGTGAAAACGACCATCCACAACATCTACATGTCCTTCCCTATTCCCAAAACACCTGCACGGTTAAATCTGCATGCCTGCTCCCTCAACGCAGGCGCACACGTGAGTAGGTAACATCGAGAATGGAAATGGATACGTTTGTGCATGCAGAGTTAAACATGGTGCGAAATTACATGAAGTATATGACAAGAGACGCTAAATATACAGGAGAAGGACAGGAAATGTTCTAGTGAATCAAATAGTTCTATGGACTGTATCAGTCATACATTAGGAAACTTCGGAATCTCAGTGAAAGTGATAGCAATTGATTAAAAGATTCGAAAAGAGCAAAAGATAATTACTACCCGCACAATTTGCTACATTCCACAAAGAACCTGCTCTGTGCAGAGAATCACGAATGTTAACTCCGATAGGTGCTGTTGGAGAGAAAATTAGTTGGTTAAGAAAAGTGCTGCAATTCTAAAGAAATATTAACTAATACACAGTAATTTCCTAATACCCCTCCCTCTACTGTAACCCTGTTGGCATCTGAAACAAATGACGGTGCTTCATGTCCGTTATTGTGATTGGTAGTTCACAGCGCATGCTCACAGTGAGAATGCGGTTAACACGTAGATGGTGAACTCGGCGGGAATGGCAGAAAACTATTCTAATAGTTTGTGTATTCTTCTATTCGATTTAGGATACAAAATGTAGATGGACATTTAATTCCAAAACAAAAAAGTAGTAGTGTGAAAACAGTGTGGGCTTGCATAGTCTAGCAACCATCCTTAAAAGAAACCTGTGTCAGAGACGCTATTTTGAGGTAACAGGTATTATAAGTAATGTTAACTCTAGAACCAAATTACGGAAGTTGAGAAAGCTCATTAAATGCCATGGTGATTACGTTAACCGCACGAGATATATATTATATAATGATTATTTATTTTGTAATGAGCCAACATCAAGATTTACTGTAACGTAGATAAAAATACTAGATTGTTCGCCTTTCTACCCAAGAAATTCCTTTTAATTCACACATGGAGTAGTAATATTCACATCCACAGCCCCCATAAAATACATCTTCGGTAATTAATCTCACAAACAATTACTCTTTTTGCACGAATCCAAAAACTAATGTACTTATTATAGCAAGGGACTGCATGAAGTAAACACGAGGCTTTAAAAATTTGCCTATAGCAACTGAAGGGTACTAGGTGAAACTGTAAGGAAACCGTTGGAATGCTTCTTGATACGTAAGTTTGTAGGTTTATATTTATTCGCTCAAAAATAATTTTAAAAGCAAATTAAGATACCTGAAAAGTTAAATTTATTACATATAAGAGTATATATTTCGCAAAATATTTTATGATTATATACAGTTAAGTTTAAAAAAGTAATTAACTGTTGCATTATGAACATAAATTATTAGTTTATAGAATTATAATTGTTTTAAAATTATAGAAATCTATAAATGTTATGTTTGGAATGGAGGTATGAAAAGATATTGAATTGTGTGGTAGGGCTATATAATAGTGTAAGTGGTCCTTTTATACATCAAAGAATGTTATGGACGTCCTTATTATAGAATTTCCTGGTAATAAATACTCCATGTGATGTAGCTTCCCACAATTCCCTCCCCAAACACTATGTACAGATATTTTATACAGAAAAACTAAAGAATCTATTTAAAAAACTAACAGATTCATATAAAGAGAATGACATATATATCTAATATATTAACACAATAGCCTATAAGAATCAAACACTATTACTAACCACTAGTTCTAAAATTCTTGCCTGACTCATGTATAAATAAAACCATGGAACAGGAGTTTTTTTCTCATTGAAGTGTGAGTGAGTGCGCGAATGCTGAATCGTGTGTTACGCGGAGTTAAAAATAATTACATAAAAGTTTGTTTAAGTAAAACACGAAAAGTTCGGGCATACGTGGTGGTTTTCATGCATTATTTTACCTAACTAGCAATTACACAAAGTACACACTGTTTTTCTCTAGTTATTTCACTATTTATTGCAATTCCCAAACATGTTAAACAATAACCGTATTAATGTTTTAAATTGTTTCGAATTAACTTATATATACAGTTGTTAAATTTCATTAAACTTTTTCATATAATTAATTCCATAAATGACCTGAAACCTTTAGCTTCTGTCGCAACGAGCTACTAAGAGCTTCAAAGTGAAAAACTTCAAACGAGTCATACATTTTCCTGGTCACTAATACACTAACTATTTATGTACTACAGAAATATGCAGGGCTCTAATATAAATTTTTAGAATGTACGAAGTAAACGTTCATAAGCTATAAACAAAATCTTCCATTTTTATTAATGCTCCTTTAAGAAAATGTGCTTTCATGAAATCACAATAATATCTCACGCAATTGGTTGTGCTTTATGTAAAATGTACAAAATATCTTAAGATATGCCGTTTAACGATGAGTTATTCAAAATTTGGATAAGTTAGTAAATTAAAACCACCTTAAATGTTACCGAACAGTCGTTTGTTTTTCTCAAATTTACATTTCAATATAACAGCAATTTTTGATTTTTAGTTTATTACACACAAATAGGCATGTTCCATTAGTATCAGCAAAATTAAATTCGAAACATTAAAAATCAACAATGAACATATTTCAATATTTTTTAAATTCGTATTAAATCACACGTAGCTTGTGCTTGAACAGCAAAAGATTTGAAGGCGTGCGTATGGTAAAGCAAAAACAAAATTAAAAAAAAACTAATTAGCTCTGTCCCCTACAATAGGCAGGTGACCAACACGGCCCTTTCAGATCTTTTGTAAAATCACTCCACGAACACACATGTTACACAAAGGAAGCCTCGTCTATGTATGTAAATACACAATATTAATAAGTCACCATTTACGTACTGTACCCAAATGAAAAAAAAATAAAAATATATTATATATAAGAGAGAGACTTTTGAAAACAACTCTTTTTTTTTCTTTATTCAAATTAGTGTATCACAGATTTGTAGCATCAATGCTAAATACTCTATTGTTTAGGGGATGTAAAATGTACTAGAAGCCACCATTATGAATAACGGCGAGAACGACTTTAACCTTGTAGTTATCTAATGTATTGTATTTAGAAAATTACTCAATAAATTTTTCAACTAAGGTACTTGATAATTGCAAAATAGTAAAAGAAACAAAGGAAAAAAAGGCAAGATTAAGGTCCTTCTCCCTCATGTACGTTATATGTGACAAAGTAATGGTGTTACATTTGTACATAGATCGGAACAAATATGCAGTCTTCTCTTTTGACTGTTTAACATCTTTTGTATGTCCTGTTTCCAATGGACGCAGATTGAAGTAGTGATGATCACGAAAGATGTGATGATATTTAATCCTTAAGAATGAGGACGTCCATTCGTCACAGAGTCATACATCACAACGAGACTGTTTGTTAAATAAAAAAAGAAGATATTTTCCTCGGTGAAAAATCACAGTCATATTGCTCAATCATTCCACTACAAACAAACCAAAAAAGTTGTATAAGTATATATTAAAAAATACACCCAAAGTACATAGCAGGTTTGATTAAATCATCCCTGTTCGTAGGTATATGAGTGGTTGTTTGTGGCTCTAAGCAATATCTGGGCTGTCTGGTCCATACTTACCCGCCACTACCCTACTCCTACTTCCCCTAAAAGCCTCACCAACCGCACCGCAACACACATAGCAGAATTATGTAGTTAACTCGCAAGACAGAAACATAAGTTAGAGTCCTGCAAGACCAAGTATAGCCCTGCTGGTTAGGCTGCAAGCATGGTTTTGTGGCCGAGTACAGACGCCATAACCGAATCCCATGTAGCTTAAATTGTACCACTTCTTACTGAAAACTAACAAAGGTCATGAGCATTGCCACTTATTTCGAAATTAATCATATACTTCTTTCGATTACTTCATGATTGTTGCAAGGAATCACTGAAATTTCTCTCTTCTAAAGTTTTAATCCTAAATTTCTCAAAATCTGGACATTTACTCCAAACTATGTAATTATTCACCTCTCTATCAATTTTAAAGTTTCTAAAATTTTGTTCTATAATCAGAAAATTATTTAATTAATTTAATTTCTATAAAATTATTATTTTGACACATTCTGAAAGAATAAATAAATGTGATATACTTTGTTCACATATAAAACAAATAACCGACAGATACTTTTATAATTCTGTTTCTGAGGAAAATTATATACGTTTCATTACAAAACGTCTTTTAATTATTAATTATAATGTAGATCAAATGTTCAAAGATGATTGCAAAATACATAAAAGAAGCAAGAAAAAAACATATGTCATTCTTTTCATTACATTCTCAAAAATGTTTCAAAATTCAAGTAAAATGACCCACAAAATTTCAAAGAATGCCAGATGCTGAACATTTACGTTGAGAAAATAGGGACTGAAATAAAGCGTGCCTGTTATTGACTGCGTGTCATAAAACGGAACAAATACTATATTTAAACAGTAGTAAAGAGAAACAGTAATTTTTGATAGCTAAGATCTAAAAACGTTTTAGAATTAAACATCAGAAAATCGTATTTTTCATTAAACAATTATTTTCTCCATAGTCATTCCAACTAAACAAATCCATAAAATGTACGGAAAACAGCTGGATAGCATTTTTATTTAATATTTTTGGAGTATATCATCTACTAGAAAACACATACTTAACTAACATTCAAACATAGTACACCTTGTAATGAAATCCAAATTAATTTCCTTTTGCTAATAACACAGTCATAAAAGCCTTCGTGAAAGATTAATTTTGCCACAACGAGGTATACACACCATATACGTAATTAGAAGCGGTTAGCCTAGAGACATAACCGGGCAAGAATGCTTACTCGACATTCAGATGTTAAACATCAGATGAACAGATTAGAGGTAAGCGGAGTCGGTCACTATGCTTGGTTCCTTCCTTCAGCAGGGGAATAATGACTGGTTTTAGGGAGGATTTTGCAGCACTCTAACACAACAAACACACGCCCAAATACACACACTATTACAAACACGTTCACATACACTATATGCCCCTGCTTTATCCCCACCTGTCAGCCCCAGAGAGATATTAAAATGATAATGTCAATATTTGCAGAAGTATAGACTACATATAATTCTAAAGGACTAAGAAAAATAAACAAGCTCTCAGATTTACGATACGAGAGAGATATTGTTATACATTGAAAAAAAAGCTTTTAGATCTAATTTCTTGTAGATATCAGTGCTTCTATGTGGAGATAAAAAACAAAGTGTTGTGTTTATAAAAAATAAATAAAAATGTAAAGTAAGAAAACTTTTGAAAAAAAAACTGCATCGTATTTTGTGGGGGACGAGCATATAGACTGCTCACTTACCGAATATTCTAAAGAAATAAACAGGATTAAGGTGACGATAGTAGAGAACAAAACTTCATATAAATATTTGTTTGTCGTTTTTATTTCAATAAAAGCTAATAAGAGTAAAATTGTTTGCTTATAATATGTTGTTCCTAAACCTTCTCCTCTTCTTTCTGAAACCCTCTCTTATCTACAGTAGGCAGAGGAAGTACCTATTGCATTCGACCGAAAAATTCGACCTCGAGATTTCAATACAGATACACGTTTTGTGGTCCACTATTCCAAGGATTATTTTAGAACAAGTCCCCCGCGATTTGTGTGTGTGTGTTTGTTGTGGGAACCGCATAACTCAAAAATAAATACAGGATAGAGTGAAAATTATTACATTCCTTTTAATATGTACTTCATAAAGATATTAAAAACAAAAAGGTATAACAGCATTTTGTTCCGTGATCAGCCGTTTTCATAAAAAATAGTTATTCTTCCAAATAATATGGTTTTTTCCTCGAGCATGCGTGAAGATAGTAGTCTATTACTTTAAGATGGGTAGAGTAATCTATTTCTAACCTAGTTTCGGTAGCAATTATGTGACATCCAGGATTTTAAAATAATCCTTTATCGATCACCGTTTTGCAGACGTAATGAGGTCGGAGGCATAGGTAATGTTGCTAAGTCAAGGTAGGTTCGTGTGAAAACAGGTTCCCGGACGTAAACAAAACAGCATACTTGGACTTAGAGTGGGAGGATAGCGGTTTTGTTTTCCACACAACACTTAATCCAAACACACGAAAGAGTGGTGTAATGTTTTACCGAAATGACAAACAAAAATTGATAAATATTGGCCTATACTAACAGAATGGAAGTAATGCCCTCATCATCCCATAAGCGTTTCGCGGTCGCCGACTGTAAAACACACCATGTTTATGTCGGCCTTACTAGAAGTTGAGTTATTATTAGAGTAACATCGTACTACGCATTGAAACTCATTGGTGTAGTTATAAAAGAACTTGAGGTGTGTTTAGCGGATAATCATACGTAACCCTCAGGATCGTGCAGCCAGCACACGAAGGAAGGTGAACATGAAATACCGTCGTCGCAGAGTAAGAAATTTTAAATCTTGTAGATGAACAACCCAGCAGCAGTAGTCGGGGAACAGCTCGCATGGTCGGCGTGTCCCACGCGTTTGCTCTCAGGACACTGAAACAGTAATTGCGTCGTGTCAAATTCAGCGGGTACAGAGTCTCTCAGGAGCTAATTACGCGCCTAGGCTGGCTTTCGTCAATGAGTTCCTAGAACAAGATGCAGATATGCCACAATTAATTATGGCAACAGAGGAAGTTACCTTTACAAAGAATGACATTTTCAATTTTCATAACACCCATAAATGGGCGGAAGAAAATCCTTACAGCATCAGGAAACATCCTGTTCAGAAGTGATTTGCTGCGAACGTATAGGCAGAAATACACGAAACGTTTATCTACACTCATGAACCACGCGCTAGCGAAAGTGAAACCTTTAATGCGCTGACTTATTTCTGGTTTTCAAAGGGAGATTTCCACCCCACTCCCAGCTACCGTTCGGCTACCGCGTGCTGCAGTGTTGCCAATATGGGCCTTTCATGTTCTCAAAAACTCTAAAATATTTCCGCAGAAAATGGTCATAGAAAAAAATTAAATATACAGAATATGTTCAGAATAATGAGATCTGTAACTGCTTTAAATTAATATAATGACTTCCTTTCCACCTAGTATATGTATTAGATTCAGACATTGTTTATGCATACCAAGCGATGATTTTCAGTAGATAACCCAGTACAAACCATATTTTACACAGAAAAGAAATTACTAATGTCTTATTTGCTCAAAAAGGCTCTAACGACTCCGATAAAAATAATAGAACCAATAAAACGTGAATCTTAAATTTCCTGCGAATAGCCTGTAAAGTCCCGTTCATTCTGAACGTTTTTCATTAAACGTTTTTATTCATTCATATATTTAGTCGCTTTAAGTTGTAGGCCATTTCGGGGATTTTAACTCTAGAAACAGCTGCTGGAATTGCTTCTTACTAAACAGTATGGTTTAACGCTGGATTTTTGCTATAACACTTATATTCATTTTCACATTTATACTTTCAGACTAATGATTTCAATTAAAGGAAAATTTCCTGTCTACAGCAGTGAATAGAAAGTTGTTAAATATAATACATAGATAAAGACTTACTACACAAATAATCAAGGCTTATTGAAATACCAAATAAACTTTGTAGCATTAGCCGTTTAAAAACATTTCTTGATACCTCCTCTAGTTTTTCCATATTCAATTGGAAATTGCATGCCTAAAGTATCTTACACGGTTTTCCTTCTTAATTTCTATACAACGTATATCCACCCAAAAATTCGATATTGAGATTTCACAGGAAATATATGTTTCGAAGCCCCCAAACCAAAAATAGACATTTTTAGAAAAAAGTATGTGTGTGTATGTACAGCATAAGTCAAAAATGGAAAAGTCGTATAAATACTAAAATTTGTATTTAAGTTCAGTATCTTCAAAAGTTGCGACAAACATTTTTTTAAGGAAACCTCCCACCCCAAATATTTTTAATATACACATTTTTCGAAATTTCTGACTTTCTAAGAAACGGCTCCAACGATTTTGATTACAAAACTATATATGAAATTTATTTAAATTACAAATAAAAGATATATATATTAAATTTTGTGGGAATAGCCTGTGAAGTCCCCTTCATTTGGAAGGAATTTTGTATAATCCTGTATAACTGGTAAACGTTTAGCGATAGACGAAAATATACTACACAAAAAATGTTAAACCAAGCAATTTATTTCAAATACGGTTTTTGGGCAAGCAGTCGTTTCCGGGATATAGATTATTATTAATAGTTCAAATTGGTCAATACTTATCTTTTAAACTCCTTCGACATTTAGTTATTTTTCGCAGTTGGATGGAAGGAGTATGCAATTTTAAAGCCAGCATATAGTGTCAATTATGCTATTCCCTTCGTATCCATAACCATATAACAATGCGGCTATTTCTGCAAAGGTTTATCGCTATTAAAATGAAGTAGATAGAAAAATATACTTGCGTAAGAAAACTTATATACATACTAATGAACAACAGAGGATGGAGAAAGTCATGTGGAAGTAACACATCTATTTTTACTTTCTCTACTAGGTATAGTAAGTAGGGGAAGTATTGTATTCCACCCAAAAATTCCGTACCAAGATTTCACCGGAAATATATCTTTTGAGACACCCTGAATCCAAAAAAAAAGCTTTTTTGGAAACATGTGCGTGTGTGTGTGTGTGTCTGTCTGTGAACAGCATAACTCAGAAACGAACAATCGGATAAACACCAAACTTGGTATTTAGGTTCAGTATCTTCCAGAGATGCGACCCGAATGTTTTCAAGAAAATCCTCCATCCCACATTACCCTTTACATGGAACATTTTTCGGAAATTGTAATTTTCTCAAACATAGCTCTAACGATTTTGATTAAAATATCATATGTTTAAAATATTTTCATGACAAGTGAAATGTATATCTCGAAATTTCTGGGAATGTCTCCATAGCAACCACATCTTAAAATATTTGACTATCGCTTAAAGGCTAGCAATTCCCTTGCATCTACAAGAAAATTAGCAATAAAATTTAACATCTCGATATCTTGATTAACATGAAGCATAGGTATAGAAAAAGAACCTACCATCAGCAGGTTGTTTCTGAATGAAAGTCTAGGATTATTTTTACTTTCTCTACTACGTATAGTAAGTAGGGGAAGTATTGTATTCCACCCAAAAATTCGATACCGAGATTTCACCGGAAATATATGTTTTGAGACCACTGAATACAAAAAAAAGCATTTTTGGAAACATGTCCGTGTGTGTGTGTCTGTCAGTGAACAGCATAACTCAGAAACGAACAGTCGGATAAACACCAAACTTGGTATTTAGGTTTAGTATCTTCCAGAGATACGACACGAAGGTTTTCAAGAAAATTCCCCACCCCAGATTACCCTTTACATGGAACATTTTTCGAAAATTTTAATTTTCTCAAAAATGGCTCTAACGATTTTGATTAAAATAACATATGTTTGCGATATTTTCATGACAAATAAAATGTATATCTTGAGTTTTCTGGGAATGTCTCCAAAAGAATTCTTCATTGTGAACGACTTTTGCATAACTGGTAAACCATAAGAGATAGACAAACTTTTACTACACAAAAAAATGTAGATCGCGTTAAAACACACGATTTATGTTATATACATTTTTGTTGTTGAGTGAACCATTTTCGAGATATTGCTTGTTATTCCCTTAAATTTTTCAATACTTATTTTCTCAAATGGGAATTCGTTATTCATTTTTTGTCTTGGATATGCAAAGAGTATTAATCTGTGGCAAAGGGAATGGTGCTGCACCTAGCAACCAGCTATTAAGAGATATGTATGTGCTTAAAGGCTACTGTATTTCTATATTGCCCTTGTAAATATATATTCCCCTTACATCTACAAGAAACTTAGCAATAAGGTAGAGTCTGCAAATGTTTATCTCGATTAACATGAAGTAGATGGAGAATAAGCGTTTGTAAAAATAGTTTGTACAAGAGTAGAGAAAGTCATGTGAGTGTAACACATCAGATTTTTTTGTAGTGTTTAACACCATTCTTGCTACTTATGGCACCAATGTAGGCATAAAAAATAAATGAGTAAGGAAATTTGGGAAGCAAATGTTCCGGCCTAAGTTTAAAGTACCTCCCCGGTATTTGCTGGTTAAGACTGAGATAAACTTGTAAAAAACTTCAGTCAGGGAGGACGGTCCTGGTGGGCTTTGAACCATAGACCACCCGTTCACGAATTTGTGCCTTAGCAGCTCGGCTAACCATTTTGGCATCCCCGATATGACCGTATAAGCCAGAGGGGACTGTAGAAATGAAATAGTGATAAAGAATCTGATATGTTACATTTACATGACTTTCTCTACCCATTCCTCAACAAAGTGTCCTTACAAAAGACTATCTTTCTATTTACTTCATGTAAACCGAGATAAACATTTGTAGAAATGGTTTTGTAATATATTCCTTGTGGGTAACATGGTAATAGGTGACTACATTAGGTTTAAGTGATAGTGGAAGCATTTCAGAGCTGGTCGCTGAGTGATGCCTTTGAAATTCCATGGTCTTTGCATGAGCAAAGAAAGAAACAAAAAATTCTAATGGGATACATTCACCTGATTTTCCTACCCTTTATTAGTGGGTATACAGTGCATTCATATTAAAGCTTATTTTTCTATCTACTACATTTTCATCCATAAACCTTTGCATAAATAGCTACATTACACATTCCTTTATGGATACAAACGGAACAGCGAGTCAAGCTTTTAAGAACTGGACGGTATATGCTGGCCTTAAAATTGCATACTGTTTCCGTGCAATCGCGAGAAACAATTGAATGTTTTTTTTAAAACAGTTCCCTTGTTGTACCCAGTTTATACTACTGTGTTTTACTGTTTTCATACCGCTTATTTCCGCAACACACATACACACACAAACACCCATGCCCGTGGCTCGAACCCGCGACCCTCGGCTTGGCGGAGCGCCGTAGCAACCACTCTAGCAACGACGGCTATGAGGGCCGGCGAATGTTGAAAAGACTTTAAGAAATGACCAAGAAATGAACAATTCGAACCTTTAATAATGATATCTTAGGAATGTTTTCTCAGTTTATTTTAAATAAACTGTATGTTTTAAAAGATCTACATTTTTGTGTAGTACGTTTTCGTCTATCACTTAACGTTTTCCAGTTATATAAGATTAAACAAAATTCCTTCCGGATATAAGATATTTAAATAAATAAAAAATATTATTATAATTAAAACAATAAAAAGTTACCAAATAAGATTTTAAATCATTATATTTAAATCGTTGATTCAAACCACTTAACTTTATTAAAATATAATATAAATTTTGCTCCAAAATATTTATGGGAATACCCTATGAAGGCTATTCCCATAAAATTCAGATATGTGTTTTATTTGTCATGTAAATATATTTCATGTATGGTATTTTAATCAAAATCGTTAGTCTTTTTTAGAAAATATAACATTTCGAAAAATGCTTCATTTAAAGGGTAGTTTGGGGTGGAGGGATTTTGTTGAAAATTTCCATTTCGCATCTTGGAAGATATTCAACCTAAATACCAAGTATTCTATTTTTCCGATTTACGTTTTTGAGTGATGATGTTCACAGACATACACTCGGAAATATTTCCAAAAATGCTTTATTTGTATTCAGGGGACCTCAAAACATTAATTTCCGGTGAAATCTCGGTATCGTATTCTTTGTGCGGAATGCAATACTTTCCCTACTTACCTACTATACTAATAGGAAAAAAGAAAACCGAATAGCGACTTACCGTTTGAGAAAAATATAAATATCTTCAAATTAAGAGTATAAAAAAAAAATATCTGGAAATGATTAACTCCAAAATACGTTTGTGTAATTTGCGTGCTTTAACGAAATTTACATTTTTTGTGTAGTAAGATTTTATCTATCTTTTAGGATTTATAAAAGTGCAAAAATCATCCAGAATGAAGAGGACTTCAGGGGTTGTTCTTTGAAAATTCAAGGTATAATCTTATTTGTTACAGAAGTATTCTAAATATAATTAATATTTTAACAAAAATTGTAAGAGTCACATTTTGGAAATCCAAATTATAAATTTAAAGGCTAGTTTGTAAGGGGGTCATGTAAATCTTCATGTCGCATTTTTGGAAGATTTAAATAACAAGTTTTGTATTTAACCGACTTTTCGTTTTTGAGTTAAGCTGTTCACATACTCACACTGACAAATACACATACTCAAACATTTTTCTAAAAATGCTTTTTCGGTTCAGGGCTTCCCCTACTTTCCATACGTAGTAGAGAAAATAATAAGCGCATTTGCGTTTAGGTTAACATAATGTGATTAGCTCTTCTGTCGTTTGTAACTTTGCAAGTGACATAACATTTTCGTTTTGATAACTTTATGATTGTGTTGAAGTTGTATAGCTAACTATTCTAGGAATTAAAACAAATAAAAAAATGAATACGAACGATTTATGAATGGAAAGCTGAAATTAATTGCTGGAAAGGTTTGATTTTTACAGTTTACACGTTCGCAAATTCGAGTAATGGGCTACTCAGAATATTTTAAAATGCTCAAAGATTTACTGCCAGAATACGTCTTTTCTATTTAGCTATCTATTTAGCTGTCTCCAAAGACTTCTCTTTAATAAGAATCTTGATGATTGGAAAATTAGAAATTAATGCATACAAAGCAGCAAAATCTATGCCAAATATTTATTAATAAAAACAATTTTCGGCTATTCAATGGTTTTCTGAGTTAGTTTTAAATTGTTGTTAAGGTTATAGGTTCCTCGTTATTTTCAACATTTGCAATATGTATTTCTATAGAGAAAGCTTAAACTTTACGCTACTGTGATATATTTCTGTACTGTTTCCTGTCTTTTGGATATTACACAAAATAAGAAATAAAAAGGACAGTAACCAATTGGTAACTCATTGTGTAAAAATTGTAAATATCAGCATAAGTGTACCAGATAAAATCGATATCTATTACCATTATTTGATCTTCCAGCACATCTAAACGTTCTAAATTTTGCAAAAAGAAAATCACTTTCAAATTGCGATTTACAATTCGGTGAATCTTGTCTACAAATATCAATAAACTTGAGTAAATATTTTTAAATACTTTTATCGCATGATTTTTAAGATAAATTTAAATGCTTGTGTCGGAAAAATTATTTCTCACTTTTAGTGCAAATGTCACTGCCAGCTGCGTGCGGTTTCCAAATACACAAGTAAAATGCTTGCAAAATAGGAATAAAAAACACCACGAACGACTGACAATGATAAACGCCATACAGAGTACGCGAAGCTTACGTTAGTTAACAACCAGTGGTTATACTAAAGCACGCGAGCGGAGCGATCCCTTAACGATATTGTATATAAGCTTAGGTTTCTGATTCAGGGAGGTTAGGTTAGGTTCGGTTTATATATAAGCTTAGGTTTAATTATCCATTTGCTACATCCTCCAGAAGTAATTGTCTTTGGTGTAGTGCATTAGCATACTGCTTTAGCATTTACGTTTATGTGAGCGGGAGGTGAATAATGAGAACAAAAAGATCAAAACATCGCTAATCTAGCAAATTTCGCTTCTCATTTAGCTTGGAAATTGCCATCGCGAATGTGCAGTTGAAGAATGGGGTCATGTTTGTTGTCCTTAAACAATAATTTTACCACCTAAAAAGAGCGGGAAGGTGGGTTCCAGGCTCTAGAAGAGACAACATCGACTCCAACAGGACTCCTAAGGTAAGTTAGTAAGTGGCACTGCTCCCTTTTTTGAGAAGATGAAATCATTAGCCAGGTTGTCGTCGTGGACAACCTCAGCATTGAACTCATAGCCTTGGTGCAGCATATACTGGAGCAATGCATATTTACCTTCAGGCACATGGCTATATTCCACCGATATTGTCCTAATATTAAGATCCTTGAATGGAATTGTTTTTAATATTTCCAACTCATTACCCTCAACATCCAGACTGAAGTAATCAACTGTAGTGTAGTTCATTGCAAGCAGAAGTGAGTAGAGGGGCAAACACTGCACGTCCACGTAACCATACTCTTTGTGACCTACTGGAAACTTCGAAATCCTTCCCATATTGAAGTCTTGCTTAAAGGATACCACATGAGGATAAGTATGAACGCTAAGGCATGATGGGGACAACCATGCTTTCCGCTTCTTCTTCACCATTTGAGCAAAGTTTAAAGGGTCTGCTTCCACCAGTAGCCCAGTCCAGTTGAGGTATCTCTCCAATACAAGGGTATTACTGCGCGTTTCACCATCTAGTGCTCCAGCTTCCACAAAGAAGCCAAATTTTTGGCCATGCAAAACTTCTTGTATAACTTCTGCTTGTCCCATTGAAGTATCTATGAGTTCTGAATCTTGCAGTTTGTATGGGATACTGCGAAGTGGTGGCGGTCTCAGGAACTTCTCTCTTATAGCACCCAGCAGTCGTGGATTGTTCATTTTTACCCCTGGACCATTCAAATCCTCTAAAGTTTCTGCCTCTATATTATCTTGAGAATTGTATCTACCTGCTTCACTATAAATGAGGTTAGAAGCGTCTCCCAAGTTCTGTTGCAGTACAAGCACAGTTCCAAAATAAATAAACACCAACACCAGGAAGATCAGCTTCCGACGTCTAGACATGATCGCCATATTATTTATCTCACGACCCTACATGCTATATCTCTGTTAAAGACTTCACTCAGATGCCGAATTATCTTCATAAATCTCTCAAAATGCTACCAGAATGTGTATTATTCATTGCAACAGTAACACTGAACACTTTTAGTTCATGCAGCTATTTCACAACGACGATACATTTTTAGATATATACTTATATATTAAATTCTTGCTATTAAAAACTTCAAAGAAATTACCATAAATACATTTCCATACGGTCAAAGTCTGTTACTGCTATCACTGTCTTAAACAGTACTGCCAATTTTAAGTTACCACTGAACAGTTTTAACACAGTTATCCCCAAAATATACACATATTCAGCACAATTTTACAAATATATTTCATATTCGAATCATATTTTGTTCATCCTTCTTTTACGATTACCTCAATTTTTGTACATTTTAATTACTGCTTCATTTGTATATAACCCCTTTAACTGTTTTGGTCATAGTGGAGGCTTTGACTAGAGAAACAAATGGTGTCATTATTGCTCCCTGAACTGTAACGTTTCATAGTGTTGGTTTTATCATTTCTACTTTCTCTACTACGTACAGTGAGTAGGGAAAGCATTGCATTCCACCCAAAAATTGGATACAAGATTTCACCGTAAATACATGTTTTGAGGTACCCTTAATCCAAATAAAGCGTTTTGGAACCACGTCCATGCGTGTGTGTGTCTCTCTGTCTGTCTGTTTGCTTGTGAACAGCATAACTCAAAAATGAAAAGTTGGATAAATAACAAACTTGACATTTGAGTCTAGTATCTTCCAAAAATGTTTTCAAGAAAATCCCTCCACCTTTGATTTTTTCAAAATTAACTCTAAAGATTTTGTTTAAAATATCATATGTTTAAGATATTTTTATAGAAAATTAAATGTATAGCTTGTATTTTCTATAAATATCCCCAAAAGTCCTCTTCATTCTGAATGATTTTCACGTAACTCATAAACGTGACAGACAAAATTTTAGTACACAAAAATGTAGATCTCGTTAAAACACAGAATTTGTCATATAATTTTTTTTCGACTGAACCATTTCTGAGATATTCCTTGTTATTTGTTTGAATTTTCCAATATATACTTTTTCTGAAATGGGAATTCATTATTCTTTATTTTTTTAATTTCCATGCAAAGACAATAGAACGCTCTATATAGCAACCAGCTCTTAAAAGATTTGACTATCGCTTAAAGCCTACCATATTCCCCTTGCACCTATAATAAAATTAGCAAATATTTATCGATTAATATTAAGATGGTGGAGAATAAGTGTTTGTAAAAACAGTTTGTATAAGAGTAGCTAAAGTCATGTGAGTGCAACACGTCATATTTTTTTTAAAATTATTAAACAGTCTCACTTCCTGGCTCTGTTGTGGATAGGGAATTATTCTAGTAAAAGAAAAATCTTCCGCCCTAACGGGTACTACTGGGGTAAGGAGCCAAAATGCTGCTGCTCGACCACAGAAGCAGTCTTTTTTGAAATTTAGTTCTTCGAGCCGCTACCGTATCCATGAATTGTCGTTTTGTAGCAAACAAATCTTACTAAATCGTAAAAAAATACATGTAGAGTAATCCAAAATGTTTAAGGAAGGATAGAATTACTAGGTGTTGTTTGAATGAAGTGGTGTGGCCCACCCTTTTAAGCGACCACGATTTTATAGTAGAAACGCAGCCATTTTGAGCTGGAATTCGCTAAAAACAATCGGTAAAAAGTGCTAACTCAATGTCCACAACATTCGAAAACGCCACGAAAGTCATATTAACAATGTAAATGTTAAAATTTATTTGAATTTGTGGGATGCTAATTAATCAATGTGTATATAAAAAAAATAAACCTAACCTAACCTCCCGTGAATCAGAAACCTAAGCTTATATCATAAACATCGTTAAGGAAAGATGTACCACTATCCTCGGCTACGCTTAAATTTGTTTTTCTCATTTCAGATGTTGCCTGCACTCCCACTTCCTCTAGTTAATATCCTGAATGTTGGCAGCGCAAATAAACACATAATGCCTCTAGTGTAATCCATTAGAATTAATGTTTACAATAAAGACTTAAAATCCTTAAAATGTTTTAAGAAATTTATAAATCTTCATAATTTTTGTTTTAAAACCTTATAGAATGCCTTAGGAATGAAATAAAGAAAATAAATGGAATAAAATAAAGGAAATGTCCGTGTGTTACATGAGTGTAGTGATTTCGAGCCATTGTTGGATACGGCAGCATATCGGAGGCGTTTAACCCAGAAATTTATAAACTTCACTTTCGTTTACTTGAAAAAAAAATATATAATTGTGATAACTAGAACTAGTTATACGTGTATTCACATAAAATTATAGTTATTGTGGCACATTACTTATGCTTAAGACAGAAGTAATGCAGACTTAAGATTATTTAAAACAGCAACGGGCTTACCTGAGCTTATTGTTCTGGGATTAACTAAGGCGAGCGGAAATCCCAAAAATTTCTAATCTAATATTTTCTCGTGGTGTAGAATCGTAAGTGAATAAATTTCAACCGGTTTTAGCACGCGATACACACTCGTAATCATGTATTTGGCATTATTTACTCAGAAGAGAATTAAAATTGTTTCTATTATAGCTACTGTTGTTTGCATGTGCTGTCATCTAGTGATCGAATATGACAGATTTATGCTACCAACGGAAAACGCAGAATGCACGAAAGAGACAGCGGAACCAACTACTATTAGTTAAGCATTCCCCCGCAAGTAGCAGCTCCAGTCATATGTAGTGTCTAGGGCGACATCTCCGGAAGAAATCTAGTTTACTGCTTCGCTGACTTCACAAAGAAACGCCATCAAAATATTAGTAGTAAAAATTAGCACGAAGTTCCAGTGTAAAGCCAGAATAATAAATATGAATATAATGACGAACAAAATAACTACTTGATGTGATTCTAACAGCTTTCACTGAATGAAGATAAAACTGTCAGCATAAATTTACTTTAAATCACTAGAATTTGCTCGGTTTTAGATATTCGCTTGAATCGTTGTTTGAAATGTGAACTCATATTAATATAATTTCTCAAAAATTATACAAATGATTGATCGCACTTACACTTTTAAAAGTTATCTCCCCCTTAAGTCACTAAAACAGCTGTTTGTTATGCTTATATACAGTCACCTTGTATATGGAACATTACTGTGGGATAATCATGATTCTGCTAATACCTTATTTCTTTAACAGAAGAGAGCTTTTAGAATAATATATAGTGTTCCTCCAAAAATTCAACGTAAACCCCTATTTGTCAAGTTAGGTATATTAACGTTAACTTAAATTTTCATCTTAGACTGTCTACTGTTTACTTTCTTCACCATGTGCATAATAGGTAGAGAAAGTAGATATTGCATTCCACCCGAGATTTCACAGAAAATATGTTTTGGGGCCCCTGAATAAAAAAATTAGAAAAAGATTTGTTTGTGTGTGTGTACAGCATAATTTTCGAAAACTAAACGTCAGATAAATATCAAACTTGCTATTTAAGTTCAGCATCTTCCAAAGATACGACTCGAAGGTTTTCAAGAAAATCCCTCCACCTCTAACTACCCCTTATATAGAATTTGTTTCGAAAATTTTGATTTTTTAAAAAATGGCTGTGACAACTTTTATTAAAATAGCATATATGAAAGATAATTACATGAAAAATAAAATGCATATCTTGAATTTTCTGGGAATAGCCTAGGAAGTCCTCTTCATTCGGAAGGAATTTTATATAATCTTGTATAACTGGTAAACGTTAAGCAATAGACGAAAACGTACCACACAAAAAATGTAGATCTTTTTAAAACACACAGAATAATTCAAATAACCTTTTTGAGGCATCAGAAATCTCCTAGATATTCCCATTGTTGTTAATGTTTCGAATTGCTCAATAAATACTTAGCCATTGTTTTAAAGTCCTGTGGGTTTTTTGTTGTTTCTCACCATGACATGGAAAAAGTATAGAATTTTAAGGATAGGTAATAGCGTCCAGTTCTAAAACATTTAACTGTCGTTATTCCCTTCGAACCTATAACAAAATGTGTAGTCCAGCTATTTCCGGAAAGGTTTATCTCGATTAAAATAAAGTAGATAGGAAAATAAAGATTCGTAAGAATAATTTGTATACCTATGAATAAGCGATAGAGGGTAGAGAAAGTCAGATGAATGTAACACTCAAGTTTTATCGAGAGAAATATTAGTAACCACACTTTATGTGAGTCTATGCATAGTTATTCTATACGTACGGGAACAAATACGTATATACATTAATGTAGATATTCCAAAACCGTAAGCGGATTTCAGATTATATCACCAAGTGTATAATAGTCACCAGATAGCATGAAGCAACTCTTTCTGCCTGTGTTTAAAAGAACAGTCACATTAACATAGACGTATATATAGCTTAGAAAATTTCTGTTTATAGCTTAGAAAATTTATATCCTGTCAATAAAGATCAATCTCATATTATCATATCAACCCAAGTATTTAAAGTGGCATTATGATTGGCGTCATATAATGATTCCGTAATGGAATGGTTATCTATAAAATCCATGTAACCCTATAAATATATATTTTTATAGGAAAATGACAGAATAAATTGCTATGAAAAGATAGAAACATGTTATAAAATAAACTGCAAATAATTATACACTGGTGTGCAAAACCTAAGGACGAAAGTAATCTTCGCATGCTGTGACACTGCCAAGTAACATGGCTCGATGAAACTTGAATAATACATAGAGGGAACTGCTACGGTATGCTACAGTAGGCAACTAAACGAAATATGCAATGAGACGAACAGAGATGCCAATTTTATTCATAGACCATAAGCTACACTAAAGTCAAAACGACATAATACGATCTCTAGATTTACAGAAAGAGATACATGGTGCCTGAAAGGGTGTATGATCATCACGGACAGCAATGCGTGCTCTGCATCGTGCTCCCATGCTGGCCACAGGGTTGGTAAGCTGTTCTTGTGGTAGGGCGTTCCATTCCTCCTCCAGCGCTGTTGACAACTGTTCATGCATGTGGATATGCTGCAATGGGTCTCCCCAAAGCATCCCACACGTGTTCGATGGGATTTCAATCGGAGGAACGGGCAGGCCAGTCCAATCGCCGAATATCCTCTTGTTCCAAGAGATCATCCACCGCGCTGTTCGATGCGGTCGCGCATAATCATCCATAAAAATGAAGTCAGCGCCGACTTCACCCTTTAAGAACATGCACATGGAGAATAAGTACAATATCACAATAACGCGTTGACCAGTGAGTGTGCCATGTTCAAAGATTTTGAGTTCGGTGTGCCCATGCAACATTATGCCTCCCCAAACCATAAGACCCGAAGCACCAAAACGATAATGTTCAAGGATGTTCCTGAGTTCACTACGTGCTCCCACCTCTCGCCAGATGAGGGTACGTCGAGAATCACTACTTAGACGGAATCTGCTCTCATCCGAGAAGCGCACGCGACCCCATTCCTCGTTGGTCCAATTTTGATGCTCTTGAGACCATCGCAAACGGTACCACCGATGTGCGGATGTCAATGAACACAACGTACTGACCGTCGGGCAAAGAGACTACTTCTGTGTAGTCGCCGTGCCAGTGTGTATCGTGAGATTGCGTGCCTAGCTGTCTTGTTAAATGTGGTTGCAATTGCATCCGCTGTTCGGCGTGAATCCCTTCTTGCCTATTACACAATGTAGCCGTTATCTGCTGCTGTAGTTGGGCGTGCTCATCCACCACCTCTCCTGGGGACAGCAGTGCCTGCGGTTTGGAAGGTTCCCCATGCACGTGAAACAATGCTGTGAGCAATTCCAAACTCCTGAGCAACACTCGTCACACTTCGCCCTTCTTCCATTTTTCCCATGATTCTTCCCCTTGTAAAGTCATCCAAATGGTGTCTACGGGCTATGTTGCAATGAATACCACCACTACAGTGCACCGTAACAGCTCTCTAATTGTCATACACCGCCTTCTCCTGTTTCGTCAACTGCCCCGTGTTGCGGGAACAGACCCATTTGGCACCATAGGATCGCTACACTCACGCCATGTGACATCCAGCTTTCTGTGTAGGTGTGACAGACCTCTGGCAACATGCCCCCGCACCTTCATCTGCTTCCACCGAGTAGTTCATTTATTATGTTTCTTTACCCATTTCGACCTTAGGTTTTGCACACCATTGTATATATACACAGGGTGGACCATTTAAGTTGAGATTGTACAATATCTCCAAACCTAAGTATTGTAAAAAGAAATGTCTTTAATAAAAGTCTTGATTTTATAGGGGAAAGTAAATGCCATTAGGCGTGTTTTGTTTGGAGAACGTTCTGATGGTCATTTTAGGACCAATTCAATTTTTTAATGGGAAGCTGCAATTTGTTTTCTCAATAGAAAATGGTTTATAAAAAGCTGTTTATTTTGTGATGACGAATAAAGAAACAAAATAAAAAAAGCATTGGTTCCCGGTTACAAAACGCAAATTGACCCTTAAATGACCATCAACGGATGGTCCAAGCATTCATTGATCTCTTCGTATACAGCCATTCAGAAGTTTCGTTGTTATTTACGTTGGTGTATGAACAATTGCAAAGTGGTTTATATAAATCTTGTTTAGTTTATTAAGAAGAGTGAGAAAACAAGAAAAAGATAGGTTCCAAAAAAAATTTAATTAACACTAAAATAATCATCACAACTCCTCTAAATAAAACATGACTAATGGCATATAGATCCCCCATAATATCAAGCAACTTTTATTCAAGATATTTCTTTCTACAACTTAGTTTGCAGGTTAAGGAGATCTTCCATTGAGACTAATGGTGTACCTTTCATGGTCCCTGACAGGTGGAAACTACTTTCAAACATTTATGCCAGAAGCGTGGAGGAAAGAATTCAGAATTCGAAGAAACAAGGAAAGGAAAAAGGAAGAGCTAAAAATTCCCAAATGTTCGGTTCAGATGGCGCACTTACACTTGGAAAAAACACATATATACACTTCACACAAATTTTGTATTTTAATGAGGTGTGCAATTTTTCTGTAATAAATTTTTTTCATGGCTTCAGAATTATGTGAAATTATAAAATCAACATACCTAAAATGATAAGAATTAAAACAATATATTCAAAATGTTCAAGATATACATTTTACTCCTCAGGTCAATATCCCAAACATAGATATTTTATATATAGCAAGCACTAGTCTGCATGATATTGGATGACTAAAAACTAATAATGATTCTGGCTCGCTTTTTTATGTTGATTTCAGAACTGCTTTTAGTTTTTTTCTATCACGTACAGCTTTTTTCAAAATTTACTTAAAAATATAGAGATATAGAGATATAAAGATATTGCTTCCGCCACTACACATAAAATTGGGCTTGATGAAGCAATTTGAAAGGGATCTACCACAGGATGGATCCTGCTTCAAGTACCTTTCCAAGAAATTTTCCTTCATTACGCAAGACAAATTAAAGGCTGGAATTTTTTTTGGTCCTCAAATAAAGAAATTGATGAAGGATGAGGATTTTGAGAAGACAATAAATGAGAGAGAAATAGAAGCATGGACCGTCTTCCGATCAGTTACTGAAAACTTCTTAGACAATAACAAAGATCCTACTTACAAGGCCGTTGTCGAAACAATGTTGGGAAATTTTAAGAAGATGGGTTGTAACATGAGTGTAAAGGTGCATTTTCTGCATTCACATATCGACTACTTTCCAGAAAATCTGGGACATTATAGTGAAGAGCAGGGTGAACGTTTTCACCAAGATATTAAGGAAATGGAGAGGAGGTACCAGGGGAGATGGAATGAAACTATGATGGCCGACTACTGTTGGATGTTGAGGAGGGAGTCATCTTCAAGGATCTGCAAGGAAGTCAAAGAAGAGAAAGTTTGAAAAAAATTAAATGAAACACTTTGGCTTCTTGTTTTGTTAAAATGTAGTCATGAAATAAATTAGGGGAGTTCTTGAGAGTAATCTTAAAATGTTTCTTGAATAAAAACTTATCTTGTGTTTAAATGGTATTTGAATACTCTTCTACGCTCATTAGTAAAATTGCCAAAACATTACTTCTTATTTTGTGTAAAAACCTGACGTGATAGAAGAAAACGAAGTTATTTCTGGAATCAGCATAAAAACTTGATTCAAGAACTCCTACTTTTAAGAAATCATTAACAAATAGTTTGAAAATGCAGACTTGTGTAATCACTAGTTTTTGGGAAAATAAGAATAATGAGGAGATTTCGTGAAAATATTACTTTTGAATCCTTGAAGGATATTTCAATTAAGCACGAATTAACACTGATATCTGTTTTCGTTTTTTATTTATGTTGTACGCATACATAGAGTCTTCTAAAAGTGACTTGTTTAGGATTCAGTGGGCTGCAATTCTGGATATGGATTTTGGGTAGAATACAATACTTCCTCTACCTACCACAGATAAGAACTAGAAAATTTAAAAATGCCTTATAGAGATAGTAGCAAAAACTTTACCGAGAGTACATGTGTCCTCTAAGTCTGCCCCTCTAATGATAAAAGCGGGTGATTTTGTAGTTACTATTGATTAAGCGATTAAAGACTTTTGTAAACCAAAGCTATCAGTATGAAATACGAAATGGTAGCTACATTTAAAAGTTTTTATTTCGAAAATATCTTAATATCGTTATTTAAAGAGTTGCATAAAATGGGGCTTAACTGTAACAGAAACACTTATCATACCTTTGCTTTTGCAAAATCTTTGGAAATATTTTAAACTTAAATTTCGTTTTACTTATAAAATTTACTACGCCCAAAAAGGCAGAAACAGTGCCAGTCAGTATTAATAAGCATAAGTTATTCAACGATATTTTATTATTATTATTATTATTATTATTATTATTACACTAAATGGTTGAAATTACTAATAATAAATGTGATACCTGTCTCTATACCAAACAAACTTCATTTTGTGACTTTATCTACAAAGTAAAAAAATAAATATTTATTTAAACATGCAGCAAACATTTAAACGTTTAAAATAATCTGCAATTAATCATAGTTACAAGATGCCCTATATATACACAGATATTTTGCTCAGTTTATTATCTGATAACGAAACGCTTTTATTATGAAAACAAATGCGCGAATTGAATTTGCTGAATCGTAGTAACAGCACAATTGAATAATAATAATAATAATAATAATAATAATACAAAATTAACAATAACTTTTTTTAGAAATGTTTGTAACCTAACATGTTAATGCTATGTCATGTTAATGCGTAAACTATGAACTCGGTGCAAAGCGCTAATTTAGTGGCCCGTTATTATGCCTGTTACATGCATTTCAAAATGTCTATGTTAGGATATTTTTCTTTGTTTTATTGTAACATTATATTTTGAGATTGATTTTGAGGTTATATTCGGTGCATTTACTGTCCCATGGTGTTAATGATTTCCACATGGGCTTCCGTTTCGAGAGTACAGAGCATGGAGTAACAAAGGAGACATCTATGTGCCGAGCTTCTGACTAAACGGAGACCTGGCGGCGAAAGGGAGAATTACTCTGTGTGTACAAGGTAGATAGAGTTCGCTTAAAGCGACAATCTTTGATACTGATAGCATAGTAATTAAAATTAATAAGAATTTAGATTCCAGTGCATTCTACACTGACGAACGCGGTCGCTTAGCTTTGTTTAAGCATCCAGGCCATTAAAGAAGGAGAAGGGAAGTAATATAAGCGGAAATGTTAACTGACTGGTTATTTTTACTGAAGCACACAGCACGATTTTCATGGCTCTATTACCATGCCGGCGATCATTTCATATTTAACTTAACAAGTTTCGTTGTCCTGGGTGGCATGCTCTTCCATAAGAGACAATATGCCAAACAGTACAAGGTCTATGTAAAACGTTTTTAATGGTTTTAGTTTTTCACAACAAATACAAACTCCTAACCTGTTCTATTACCAATCAAAATGTTTGCCTTTCCACTTTGGTACGCCCATTATTCTTCACAAACAGTATTTTGTGTTGTCTCTCATCATGTTCGTGTTTTCGTGGTTCTTTTTCTTAAATTTGATGTGAAAATTGGATTTTTATATGATAAATAATGTTAAAAAACCGGATGTGTTACACTAACATAACCTTCTCTACCCTCCATTGTTTATTAGTGGGTATACAAACTAATCTTACTAAAGCTTATTTTTCCATCTAATCTACTTAATTTTAGTCCAATAAACCTTTGCAGAAATAGCTATATTACACATTTCGTTATAAATACAAAGGGAATACCGATAATCAAATGTTTAAGAACTGGATGCTATATTCTAACCTTAAAATTCCATGCTGTTTCCATGCAATCTGACTTGGTATACTTCTGTTATATTTATTTGTTGAGCCCCACGTTTTGGAAGCCAATTTGCGATGGTAAATTTATAATGTTATTTGTGTATGTGTGTTTACTCCACGTGGTGAAGCCATTTTGTGACGTGATTCTTTGTTAGGTTTGTCAGCTCCATCTGGTGTTAGCAATTTGCGGCAGTATTAGTGTTTGTTTGAAAGAATGCTACTGTTATTTTATTTAATTTTGATTCACTGTCCTCCGGCTAGCTATTATCTTTTTGGTCGAGCACTTCTCTTTATACAGGTTGTGTAAACGGAAAGGAGTCTTTTATCCAAAGATAACACTAATGAAGGAATTTGTTTTACACTTTTATTGTCGAACACATTCACTATCACATTTACACATTGATCTTGACACTCGCCAAACTCAAACTGTTATAATAACTTCATTACTGATCACTCTTAATTTACGTACTTCAACTTTTTGTATAATTAACTTTATAACACTTGGGATTTTTCATAACTCTGCTACGCGTAACTTCGAATCTATAGCCGACGTGTACTGGACTGAAGGCGACGTGTAACGTACAAATGTTTTCGACGAACTGACGGACTGAAGGCGACGTGTAGCATACAAGTATTTTCGGTGAACTGACGGGGTCTATCTCTAACCTAGCCCTTTTTATACTCCTGCACCCCGATATGCCTAAAGATTATAACTGAGCTGCAATTGGCTAATAAAACGCGCCAACATTAGCGTCTATTTTTATATCCAATGAAAATTATGAATACATATGCTCTAGGAATAATGTTCCAGCAAATTCTAAAGGAAAACGCGCCAATATTACGTAACTTTCTCGTCTCTAATAATGATAAACAGTTCACCCCCTCGCTGCATTATTGCACGCTATTATTGTCAGTTTCAGTAAGGCATTAAAAACTTACTTCTCAACAATAACTACAATCAACAAACATCTCAAATCAATGTCACACAAAAATGCATATTCATACTATAATCACTCTTTACATTTAAATAATTTGTGATACAAATTACTGCATCAAATCGCGAGAAACAACTGATTGTTGACAGGACTGTAAAAGAATGACCAAGTAATGAACAATTAGAACCATTAATAATGAGTATGTCAGAAATGGCTTATGCCACAAAAAGTTAGTTTACATAAAGTTTACGCTTTAAAGAGATTTAACACTTGTGTATAGTATGTTTTCGTCTATCGCTTAACATTTACCAGTTCTACACGATTATATACAAGTCCTTCCGAATGAAGAGGATTTCATAGGCTATTCCCAGAAAATTCAAGGTATAATATAAATTTTATTTTTCATGTTAATATCTTCCATTTATAGTACTTTAATCAAAAGCAAAAAAAAATTCTAAGAAATGTTCCCTGCAAAGCGTAGTTTGGATTGGGTTTTAATGATAATTCGTATCGTATCTTTGGAAGGTACTGAATTAAACACCAAGTTTGGTGTTTATCGAATTTTTGTTTTTGAGTTATGGCATTTGCAGAAATACACGCAATGCTGTTTTTCTTTTAGATTCAAGGGTCTCAAAACGTGTATTTCCGATGAAATCTCGATATCGAATTTTAGGTGGAATGCAATACCTTCTCTGCCTATTATGTACCTGATATAGAAAGTAAAAAGTGCTGTAGCTGGTAGGGTAAGGTACTGAAGGTTGGAGTTTGATCTCGGCACTCTACAGTTCCTTGAATACCATAAACGCTTACAAAAATTTGGCCAACGGCACTGGCGTTGCTAAACCCCGATAGTCAATTGTGACCTTGGTGTTTTCTCATTAAAAACAAAAACAATAAGAGAACAACTAAAAATATAAATTTAAATGATAAAATCGGGGAATATAAAATTAAATAGAAAGATTATATCTCTCGAACGCTGACCAAATAGGCCTTGTAATACGAACTAATAGGTACGAAAAATATTAGAAGGCCATGTAGACGCGAGGAAAGTCCCTTCTGAGACGAAACAGGCCTCCTTGGCCTATCTTGATGGTTGTTGTTGATTACGACGACGATGATAGTATCCCCTAAAAACAAATGTGAAATTCCAAAGACATCTTGTATGAAAACCTCAAGTCAAAGTTGTAAAAGCAAGAAGTGAATTGATCGTTTGTGCTTTCAGAAGAAAGGAAGCTAAGACGTGATCTCATATGGCATTCAATAACATATACAGAGCTGTTGTTAGGTCTAGTTTATCATATGGTACAGACATTTTGGGTTGGGAAAAGAATGAAAACTTAAACCAAATCCGGACGCATTTTCTGAAGTGAATTCTACACGTGAGGAGGGGTAGTGCAAAATAATGGGGTTCTTAAAGAATTTTGTTTATACAACGAAACCATACATCTGAAAGTAAGTGCAGATAAATGCTGGTTACACTTAGTACGGGGAGATCAGGCACTTCTACGCGCGGTGTGTTTCAGGGAGCAAATAAGGGAAGGGTGGGATACATTGTTGGGCAACGAAATTGTAAAGGGGCTTAGAAGAAATTGGAATGGGGGTACATTTGGCTGCAGGGGAGGAACTTGGGACGTAGCAGATGGAAGATAATTTAGTGAGACTACGGGATATTGACAGACAGAATTTAGAACCACAGTATACGACTAAAATTTCACTTAATTTACACTGTGTCAAATAACGCGGGGCTGGGGGAGGCAGGCCTATTTAGATAACTGTACGCGAGAGGAAAGAAGTGGTTTGACGTGGCGCCTGTAAAGGCAGCAAATTAACTGATGACACCGAAGTGAGAATATGTCCACTCTGTGGTGAAGTTGTTTTATTCTATGTATTGTATTGTTATTTGCCCCACGCTTTGGGAGTCAATTTGAAGAAGGTTGTTGCTTCACGTATGGAAAGCCAATTTGAAGTAGGAGTTGTATTGTAGTTCAACTGTTGGGGAGCCGAACTTGAAGTAGTTTCAACCGCACGTATGGTGAAAAAAATTTTTCCGGTAACCTTCGCCCCAAAATGTTTAAAAAATGTTAACTTTGTAATTTTGACTGTTTCTTTAAATATTATATATTTATGTTTACCTCAGCTGCGTCAGTATTATTGTTAGAGACATGGATTTCTTTGCAGGGAGTAGTGCGGCTAAGAATGTAGGCTTACACAGATTATAATTTTTTACTTCACTACATTTATTAATACTTGACACAAATTAAACAACACTTCACTGATATAGAGAGCTGTGAGTTTCTTTTATTAATTACTTGCAATTTTTAACACGTAAATTATTTTCGTCTCACACGAATACGTATTAAATTTCTCGAGAACACATCTCGTGTCCGGTTAGGAACACTGCCTACAACCAACTGACTTGATTTCTACCTAAATTTGTAAACTTCTGTATTTCAAATCTCTGATTGGCTATTCCTAATCCAATAGAATACTTTTATTTAACTTAAGCTTTTTTCTGGTTGATTGGCTATTTTATAAACTGTCACAAAAATTACATTATTGTTGCTCCAAGAATGACTAGTAGCATTAATACACTTTCTTACTCATTATTGCCTCAAGGTTACCTCATTGTTAGCAACTTTTAACCTACTAGTCTCACAGCTCCTACATTATTAAATTACGAAATACATTCATAAAATTATTGCATGCATACAATAATATAAACATATACGACTGTAATATACACTTTTTATATATTGTTACATACACATATTGCTTTAAGGCGGGATGTTATTATATTTTATATTATATAATTTGGCTGAAATGACTTAAGTGTTAAAAATACTGCCTCAATGGTGAAAGAGAAACAGGGAATCATATTCTGGCGGAATTGCTAAGAAAACAATATTTACCACCACAGTTTCTGGGATCCAGAAGGGGAATGGAGGTCTGCTTGGTTGTAATGTTGGACGCGGGACGTCATAACAAGGGCTCTTTTTTGTCTAAGATTCGGCAAGGAGCTAATTGTCCTGGAGAACGGAAGAGGGGGGCGGTACATAAGAGCGAGTTTTTAATGGTCGGAGCACTGTATATATTTGTAGTATAATTGTAATACATGTTTTTATTATTATTTTGTTTTTTCTTCCTTCATTATGTTAGTTCATAGTACATACTTATATTATATAGTGAGTATATATTTAGTATTATACACACAGTGTTAGATTATAGGGACAGAAAAAGCATGTACGCAATGAGGCCCATGCGATTGTTGTATTGTAAAAGAGGAGACTGAAACTAATCACAATAAAAGTCCTTCTACTACTACTACTACTACTACTGCTACTGCTGCTGCTGCTGCTGCTTTCAATCAAGACCCACACCCAGTGAGCAGAAGTGATATATGAGAAAACAAGCTGAAATAAGCCGTGCAAAAGCTCACGTATTCACGGCCTTCATACACGCCAACGTCCACATTCACGTAATATCGTGAGAGTTTTTTATAAGACTCAAATCCTTGAGGATTAACGAATCTGTGTTTCATTTATAATATCTTTCATATATCAAACATTATTTTAGGCACATTTACTTTGCTAATGACCGCTCCCTGGCTTTGGCGTTTTCTTTTCAAGGCCTTCTGCGAATTCCCAGAACTCTGGACGCGTCAAGCAGTCTACCACAGATTTCTGTTGCCTGTTGTCGAGGCTCTAACCAAGACTGCGAGTTGGTATTCCGAATTCATGCAATTTAATTATTATTTTGTTACAATTTTGATTCGGTTTATTTAAACGCCTCAGTATACCTGAAGAGAGCAAACAACTCATCAAAAACGCCCGCTTGGGAATCCTCGTCACTGATGCACGGGTATTCAAACTTCTGTGCGTCGCTGTGGACCTCTTCTTCCATACCTCCTGCGGGTTCTTTACCTCATCTCTGCCTCTCACGGAGTATAGTCACAATGCGCGAGGTGTCCCCCTCCAATAAATACACACCACACCCTACTCATCAAAAACGCAAAAATCAAATCTCCAATTATCTACTACCGAAATTATTTAGTACATTAGGATCCAAATTTAAATACATTTGATGTTCTTGCGGTTAAGGTTATGCGGACAGAGAAATGAAATTCCTCATTTTAGAGACGAACCTTAAGGGAATATATCTATGAAATTTGGCAAAAGAAAAAAGGTGAATATTTTCGACTTTTTGCGTTTATGTTATACTTATAAGTGGCACTCCTATGACACAATTTTAAAGCCACAAATTGCTAATTAATTCATCCTGAACCATTTAAAGCATCGCGTTACACTTTAAACTCCATTTTTCTCAATTCCTTTTTATTTTATAGCATGTTTCTTAATTCAAAATACCCTTTGGTCCACAGTTTATGACTTATTAGTTTGAAATTTTCAGTGCAGCTTCAGGAATTACACTTTAAAAGTTTTTATTCACCAGATAAGAAAATCTGATATGTTGCACTCACATGACTTTCTCTAGTCTTCTGCAAGCTAGTTTTACAAACGTTTCTTTGTGTTATTCGAAATGAACGTTTGCTAATTTTCTTATAGGTACAAGGGGAATGTGGTAGGCTTTAAGCGATAGTCAAATCTTTTAAGAGCTGGTTGCTATGTGGCGCATTCCATTCTCTTTGCATGTCTAGGACATAAAAAATCAATAACGAATTCCCATTTGAGAAAAATTATTAGCAATGAAAAATTCAAACAAATCACAAGGAATATCTCGGAAATGATTCAACAAATAGAAAAAGGTATGACATAAATTCTGTATTTTAACGAGGTTTAGATTTTTTGTTTAGAAAAATGTTGTCTATCTCTTACGGTTTACCAATTATCAAAAGTAATTCAGAATGGAGAGGACTTTTGGGGACATTCCCAGAAAATTCATCATATACATTTTATTTGCCATGAAAATATCTTACACATTAATACTTTAATCAAAATCGTTAGAGCCATTTTTGAGAAAATCAAAATTTTCGAGAAATGCTCCATGTAAAGGTAGTCTGGAGAGATCGTTCGCATCTTTGAAAGATGCTAAACATAAATACTAAGTTTGGTATTTATCCGAATGTTCGTGTTTGGGTCATGCTGTTCATAGACACACAGGCACACATCCCACACACACACAGAGACAGACACACAAGAACCTTTTTGTAAGGATTCTTTTTTTTTGGGGGATTCAGGGCACCTCACAACAAGTATTTTCCGTGAAATTTCGGTATCGAATTTTTGGGTGGAATACAATACTTCCCCTTCTTACTATACGTAGTAGAGAAAGTACAAAATATTAATAGTTTAGGCGAAATTGTTTTCCATAATTCACGTTGCTAAAGGTGAAAAATTCAATAATAGTGTGTAAGATGTGTTTTCTCTTAGACTATTTAAAATTAAGAAACTTCTGCACAATAATATCTTTGTACTTACATACTTAACTCAAATTAAAAATGTGGCAGCAATTCAATAAACCGTAGGGTTCAAGGAGGAATTTATATTATCATTACAAAAAGTGGTTAATTATTAATAAAAATATTACTATTAACAGCGGTTTGACTTAGCACGTTGAATTTTTGTGTGCACTATATGCTTTATGTTCTGAGTATATGGCAAACACGATAAAGCATGCAGAAGAAAATGGAATTCGCCTAGCGACCCGGGGAAACCCCGAAAAAACCCATGAGTCAGGAAAGTCGGCGCGGCACCACGACCGTTGCCGCCTGAGCTATCCCGTTCGGTTAGATCTCGTTAAAGCACACAATTTATGTCAAATAACAGTTTTATGGAGATAACTATTTTTGAGATATTATTTGTTATTAGTTTGAATTTTTAAATATTCGTATATTTTGAATACAATAAAAATACATTAAGCTTTCCGTATCTGAAATTTAATGCCAGAAAATTTGCCAAAAACTCTCATTTTCTCCCTGCTGAAGTTATGTGTACAGAGGTTGAAATCGTTTTATCATTTTTCATTCGTATCTTAAAGTATAGATTACTCCCCAAGAAAAAGATATCTACATTTCTTATAGGTATATCCAATGTCGTCAAACTTCTTCACGAAAGACAAATGCAAATTATTTAACGAAACCGTGGGAATAACTATTATACTATGCAGTTGTTTTTTATATATATCACAAGTAAATGAAAAATGTTAGGAGCATAAAATCTAAGTACCTAATTAACACTCAGCACAGGAGAAAGAGGCATGTTTCTGTTGGTAGTATTCTAACCTCTCGTATTTCCCATGTACTGTACAGTCTCAGCTTAAATGATCCACCCTGTATATATTTAATGCATATTAGGACATATTTGATTTTAATAAGCAAGTAAGAATTAAAAATAATTGTATTTGGAGTTATGTTATCCCCCTTCCTTCTTGAAGAAAAATCCTGGTGACGCCCATGTTTAAACTTGCTGATTTTGTTTAAAAATTTCTTGAGAGACTTAATCCTCCGATTTTTATAAATTTTTAATAGTTAAATAGTTTTATTTATTCTCTAAATTTACTACGTCAGTACTCAATTAAAGAAAACTGCTCCCTAAATTTCTAGTCAGTTACCGTCAATATATTAAAGCCCATTATTTCTGACAGCCCTAAAGAACTGGCATAATTATGTTTTCAGGAAGACAAAAGCTGGTCGAGACGTAAACTGTTCCATACTAACCTGCCAAGAACGGCTCAAAAATGCTAAGCAACAAAGAACTTGCTGGCCTTGTCGTTCCAAAGGAAGCATTTTATTAGATGATCTAGCTTCAAGTTTTGCTGTAATTATTCAAATGGACAGTATTACTATGTGACGGGTCCTGTAGCGCATTTTCAGGGCCACCCTCACGGAAGCTCTCTTGGCGTACGTGTTCAAAAGCTGTATTCATAACTTTGCTATTGCATTGACTAGCGGTATCAAAGAAGACATTCTTTTTATTTTTTGCAAAGGTCTTCAAGGTATAGCATTGAAAACTATCGATGAAAACTTGGATGTATGCAAATAATTGAATACATCAACCGCAGAAGATAACCTACACGTTTAAGCAAAACATTGAGAAAGGCTATACAACTATACAGGATGTTTCAATAATTTCAGATGCGTTAATATACATAAAAACGAGAAGTAATTGAATGATTGTGGACTCTAAAATAATATCTTCCTTAGGTGAATGACTTGATACTGCACCGTAAAGTACGTCATATTTTACTGTAAGTTCGGTGTTTGTTCTGCACTACCCCATTTGGCCTTCTTCCTCCATTTCTCATAACTAAAGCCTAAGTAAATATGTAGCCACATATGCTGCCACTATAAGTGCCAGTAATGCCAAAATCTTAGCAGAATTCCTTTAAGCGTAATGACATTTGAGCTTTCGGGAAACATTGCGATGGAAAACAAAAAAAAGTGGGAAATGTAGCTAATCTTAATTTTAAAAAAATAAATTTATGATTATTACTAAAGTAAGCATGCAAAAGTTTCAATTATAGACTACAAAATTAACTTAGTTATTTTAAATTTTGCCAGTTATGTAATAATGCATGATTAGGTGTATCCACCCCTAAGAAAAACATCTGATGGTTACATTCACGCGACTTTCTCTATCTTCCCTCGCTTATTAGTGGGTACACAAATTATTCTTACGAACGTTTATTTTCATATGTACTTTATTTTAATCGAAATAAATTTTCTGAAAATAGCTGCATTATATATTTCGTTACAGATGCAAAGGGAATAGCTATACACTGGCCTTAAAATTCCATACTCTTTCCATGACTTCGCGAGAAGCAACTGAAAATCAACAGGACCTTAAAAGAATGGGTAAAGTATTTAACAATTCGAACACTTAACAATGGATATCTCGGAAAAAGCTGATGTAACAAAAAAGTTATTTGAAATAAATTGTGTTTTTTAAAGGGATCTACATTTTTAGCACGTTTTCGACTATCGCTTAATGTTTACCAATTATACAAGATTATATAACTTTCCTTCTGAATAAAGAGGACTTCACAGGCTATTCCCAGAAAATTCAAGATATGAATTTTATTTGCTATATAAAAATCTTTAGTATATGGTATATTAAGCAAATTTTAAGGCCATTTTTTAAAATCAAAATATTAAAAAAATTTTCCATGTAAAGTGTAGTTTGGTGTGGGGGAGGTTTCCTGAATGTCAATGTGTCTCATTTTTGAAAGCTACTGAACTTAAATACCAAGTTTGGTCTTTATCCGGCATTTCGTTTTTGAGTTATGCTGTTCACAGGCAAACACACAGACACACGGACATTTTTCTAAATTTTTTCTTGGATTCAGGGTGTCTTAAGACATGTATTTCCTTTGAAACCTTGGCATCGAGTTTTAAGGCGGATTGCAATACCTTCTCTACCGTAACTTGGTGAAGGTAAAAATGCAGACCTCGTTAAAAGAAAATTTCTTTCAAATAAAGCTTTTGTGGCATTAATTATTTTTGAGGTGTTTTATTGTTGTTTTATATATTGAAATAGTTTATACTTTTTTCAAGTGCTAAATCAATATTCATTGTTTTTTCTCGCAGTCATGACATCACGTATCCATCACACAGGAATTTGCTTTTAAAACATTTGAATATCACTTTATCCTGTTATTTCACTTTTGTATCTTCATGACACGAAATGTGTAATAGATGTTTAACATGGTCAGTTTAACATATAGTTTAACATGGAGAGATGAAGGAAGAAGAGCTTTTTGTAAGAATCGTTTCAAAAGAGAAGGGTAGAGAAAGTCGTGTGAATGTAACATCTCATAAGTGTTCTCCCTTTCCCCCTCCAAATAGCTTTTTTATATGTACGGAAAATAAACCTTAGCTTTGAAATATGAAATACTACATTGTACGGCAGTATCTCCTCCTTGCCTGTTTTGTGGTGGTTGCTCGCGGCTTACCTTGCTGCATCCTCCACGTTGGCTCCAGATGTTCGTAGTATGCTGGTTCTCTGCATTTTTTATCCTCGGCTAGCTGCAGTAATTTTTTTAAACTATGTGGGAGCATGGACTTATCCTTGGTAAAGGAAGCGTAGATCTCGGGTGGTGGTAAAAGAGAAAATAGACGTGCTTTCGTTACTAAAAATACGACACTGCAACGTCTTTTATTTAGCAACTTCTGATGCTACACAATGCTGATATTTTCGCCGTTAAAACACTGTCCACTGCTCTTAAAACACGGCGCGGATATGACGCGAAGTTTAAATATGCTTATTATATCTCTTTATGCGTAGCGATCCTTATGTGTGTTACGAAAACTGTCTTAATTCACTTTTGGCGCGATATCTCTCAAACATCCTGCAGCATCTCTCCCTGCCTGTAGTTTTGCAAAAGACCAAATGACAAATGACCTCGAATTTGTTCCTAACAGATACATTTATAGTTGCAGGATTCTGGGGCTGCTTCCTTTCCTATTGGTCCATTTTTAGCGCCACTCGACGCGTCTCACTATTTCATATAAACTTACAGGGATCTCATTGGTCCAAGTTTAACATAAATCGCGGCTTTTCCTAAATTCACCGTTAAGCTAGTTGTCTCTCTCACTTGGTCACGGCGAATTATCGTATAAAGGAACAAAAACTCTACACCCTCGCTGTATGAACAATGCCCATGCGACCAGAGAGATATCGTAAAACTAGACTTTCTGCCTTCGAAGACACTATTCCTGCAGCTAAGACATTTCGTCGTGGACAGTATTTTAACATAGCGCTTAAATTATTTACATTAAACAATTTATAACTCCTCTAATATTAGTTACCTAAATACAGACATATCGTTAAATCACCCTTCTTAAACTATACAAGTAGTAAAAGAAAATGATATGTACATAGCATGATTTAACATCAATGAAAATTAATTAATCAAATTATCTATAATTACATTTCTCGGGCTCGGCCTAGAGTTGCCGTTTCAATTGACACACCTTTCTCAGTATATTTTATTTTATAAATCCCTTTTAACATTTTTACTTTCTTTACTACGTATAGTAAGTATAGAAAGTATTGCATTCCACCCAAAAATTCCAACCAGATTTCACCGGAAATACATCTTTTGATGTGCTCTGAATCCAAATAAAGCGTTTTTGGAAACATTTCCGTGTGTGCGTCTATCTGTCTCTTAGTCTGTGAACAGCATAACTCAAGAGCGAATAGTCACATAAAGAACAAACTTGGTATTTGAGTGAGGTATCTTCCAATAATGCGACACGAAGATTAAAAAAAAAAGATCCCCCACCCGAGACTACCTTTTACACGGAACGTTTTTCAAAGCTTTTCATTTTCTCAAAAATGTCTCTAACAATTTTGATTAAAATAGTATATGATTAAGATATTTTGATGAAAAATGAAATTATCATCTTGAATTTTATGGCAATGCCCCCAAAAGTCCTCTTCATTCCGAATAACTTTCGCATAACTGGTAAACCGTAAGATATAGACCAACTTTTACTACACAACAAAATGTAGAGCTCGTTGAAGAAGGTGTTTTGTTGCTGCTACGTATGGAAAGTCAGTTTGGAGAAGTATTATATTTCAACTGTTGGGGAGCGAACACTTGAAGTAGTTGCAACCGCACGTATGGTACCCGGTAGCCTTTGCTTGTATTTTTAAAATATTAACTTTGTAATTTGACTGTTTCTTTAAGTATTAAATATTTATGTTTGCCTCGGCTGCGTCAGTATTAGTGTTAGAGACACGTTTCTCTTAGCAGGGTTGTGGTACGACTAATAATGTAGGCTTACACAGATTATAATTTTACTTCACTCCTTTTATTAATGCTTGTTACGATTTAAATAACACTTCACTGATGTAGAGAGAAAGAGCTGTGAGATGTTTTTATTAAATACTTGCACTTTTAATATGTAAAACTGTTTTCATCTCTCACGAATACGTATTAAATTTCTTAAGGACAGTTTTTGCTTCTGGTTAGTAACTCTGTCTGCAACCAACTGAATAGATTTTAACCGCCTAAACTTGTAAATTTCTGTATTTCAAGTCTCTATTCCTAATCCAATAGGATACCTTCGTTTAACTAAAGCTTTTTCTGGTTGTTGATTCGCTATTTTATAAACTGTCAGTAAAATTACATTATTGCTTCCAAGAATCACAAGTAACATTTAAACTCTCAAACTCATTATTGCCTCAATGTTACCTCATTGTTACCTCATTGTTAGCAACTTTTGACCTATTTCTTACAGCTCCTACATTATTAAATTACCTAATATATTCACATAACATTATTACACATGAATTCAATAATATAAACATATACAATAACTGTAATATACACTTTTTATGTATTGTTACATACACATATTGCTTTAAGGCGGATGTTATTGAATTTATATATTTATATAATTAGACTGAAATCATTCAAGTGTTAAAATACTGCCTCATTGTTAAAATACACATTTCATTAGACATTTTTGTCCAGTGAACCATTTCGGAAGATATTCCTTTTTATTTGTTTGAATTTCCCTATACTTATACTTTTTCTCAAACCGGAATTCGTTATTCGTTTATTTTATGTCTTGCATATGCCAAAAGAATAGAATCCTCCACATATCAACCAGTTCTTAAAAGATTTGACTATCGCCTAAAGCCTGCCATATTCCCATTGCACCTATAAGAGAATTAGCAATAAGTTTCTGGAAATCTTTATATCGATTAGTATTAAGTAGATGGAGAATAAGTGTTTGTAAAAGTAGTTTGTACCAGAATGGAGAAAGTTATGTGAGTGCAATACATCAGATTTTTTTGATAGTATTAAAGAGTTTGGTATAGCTTTTCTTTACACTGTAACAAGTAGCTCTTCACCTGTTTGACCGTGAAGAACCTCACTCATTGCTGAAAGCTTCACGACCTGTTTGATGAAACACAGCAAAAAGTTGTCCAGAGTTTGCTGCAACGGGAAAAACCTTAGGATAGACACTTTATGAGAAAACATATAAGATATGTTTTCATGAAACAGGTGTTGATCTTGCGAGAAAAAAAGTGCTTCATGTACAATTTACCGGCTTGTTTCATACTCACCTTCGCTGAATAGCCTTTACGGTTAGGCCATTAGTGGTCGCTTTTTGGCTATGTAATTCATGAGCTTATCCTTAAAGGTCACCAACATTTGAGCACATAATAGCGAGAGATAGAAATGACTAATACAACGAGTATGAGGCGACCGTACACCGTCAGGCCATAGTGAGCCGCAGTGAAACCACTGCGTCCTGTGGTTTCGAGATTTTACCCAAGGATAGGTTAAGTTTAGTGTGCATATATATACAGGGTAAATCACCTAAAACTTGCACCGCAAATATTTCGGAAATGGAAAGTTCTATTGATGAGCAGTTTTCACAGTATTGATTAGTAGTCAGGGGCTCGTACAATTAGCCTATAAACAGATTTTAGTAATATTGAGAAAGTGTATTTTTTGAGCAAACATACAATTTTTAAATAAAAAAATGCCTAGTTACATAAACAGAATAAAGGTATGGTAAATTAGAATTTCAATGCTCTTTGTTGCAGGATTCTAGTGCAAATGGTTTACGAGAAACCGTATTTTGAAAAATTTCCACCCGACAATTGTTTGTCCCATTCAACCTGCTTAATTGCTAGGTACCATGTTATGTTTGTTTGCATTGAGTTTTCTGTTCATTGATTGCATTGCGACTTTCTGGTCAGCTGGTTTGTGTCAGTTCAAGCAGTAAGTTGTGAGTGAAAGATGGGGTTTACTAATGCAGAAAAAGCCGACATGCTCGTGGTGTATGGAGAGTGTAGGAAGAATGCAGTTCGTTCCTGTACGGTGTATGCGGAAACGTATCCCAATAGACGTCAACCATCTCGGAAATTATTTATCAACCTCTTCAACCAATTACTTAAAAGTGGTACTGTAACACCTAGAAAACGTAACAGAAACAAACAAGTGACTGGAGAAGCAGAAATTAATTTTTGGCTGCCGTTGTAGTAGATCTGCAAATTATTTCCCGCACAATCGCAGTGGAAGTGGCATAAGTAGATAAGTGTACTGCGCATTCTCCATCGACATAGGTTCCATCCATATCACATCTCTCTCCATCAAGAGCTGCATTGAAACGATTTTGAGAATCGTGTTAACTTTTGTACATGGGCATTAAGACATGATACTCCAGATTCATCGTGTATCTTGTTTAGTGATGAGGCAACATTTAATAATCATGGCCAGGTAAACTGCAGAATCCTGCACTATTGGTCAGTTGACAATCCCCGTTGGCTTCGTCAGGTGGGACGTCAGCGTCCATGGGGTTTAAACGTGTGGTTTGAGATAGTAAACAACAGCTCATAGGCCCTTTGTTCATAGAAGGAACAATGAACTCGCACAAGTATCTCATTCTCCTGACAGACCATCTGCCACAGATGCTAGAAGACGTTCCTTTGCAGACTAGGAGGAACCTGTGGTACCAACATGATGGCTGTCCAGCCCACAGTGTACGAAGTACTACAGCTTGTCTTATGGGATTGTTTCCAAATCGTTGGATTGGACGAAGAGGATTTGCGCCTTGGCCGGCCCGTTATCTGACCCCTTTAGGCTTTTTTTTCTGTGGGGAAGGCTGAAAGACACTGTCTACAAGGATGTACCAACTACACCAGACGATAAGAAACAACGTATTATTGCTGCCTGCTCTGAAATTTCCGCTGAAATGCTAGAACGTGTGCAGCAGTCTTTCCATAACAGACTGGAAGCGTGTATTGAAGCTACCGGTGGTCATTTTGAACATAGCCTTTGAAGGGCTATGTTCTCTTTACTTGTAAGAATCTACAGAAGTATTGTTGTACAGGTTGTACAAGTGTCGGTGCGTAAAAGTTTCAAAATAAGATTTCTCGTAAATCACTTGCACTAGAATCTTGCAACAAACGCCACTGACATTTTAATTTACTCTTCATTTATTCTGTTGATGTAACTAGGCATTGTTCCATTTAAAAAAATTCATGTTTGCTCAAAAATACGCTTTTTCAATATTATTATTAAAACCTGTATATATATATATAAACAGGATTCAGAGGTATAATATCAGAAACTGGGCATTTGCCACCTCTAACGTCGTTATTCTTTCAGATTACATTAATACGGTTGAGTTGACAGATTCCTCTGTGCATGCACAGTATTAACACAATAGAGTAATTTATATTTGTATTGTATTATTTGACATATCGTGACGGTTTTGTATATAACAAAGTGATTTAAAATGAGCTGAAGGGTGTATTAGCGTCTATTTAGGTGAGCAATTTCCGTTCACGTTTTTTACCAGATTAACTATAAAGTAAGTATGGAACTAGAGTCCTGTTATCTTACATAAGAGCTAAATACGGACAATATTACTGCTTAAATTCTAAAATTTGATTTGCAGAAAACAAAAAGTTGAAAATCGGGTATCATTCGGCTAGTCTCCGCAGATCTTCAAAATGCACTTTAGGTCTGTATGCTTTAATGAACTCATTTCTTAAAGCAATTCCCTTGTTTGTTATTAAAATGTGACTAGTTATATTTAAAAATCATTAGTTTCATAATATCTGGAATTTAATGCTTTTCCGTCTCCATACCACTACGTTAAATTGAATTTTTCCGTTCAGGTATTTTCTGTACTCCAGAGGTGGGCAAAGCTGGTGTCCGACTCTCAGTGTAGTTATAACGTAACGCGACTGAAAGCTCACACAGCCTGGGTCAGTGTTGCTAGCTAGAGGCGAGAGGGTGGTTGGAAGTAAACAGTTCAGTGGTGGAGTTCGTGATGGCGTTGCCTACTGAAACATCGCTTTCCGGGAAATTTTGTGCAGAATGGGAGGATAAGTTCTTTTATTTTGCGCAAACGGAGAGAATATGAAATGTTTAATTTGCTCAAAAACATTATTTGGGTATTTAGAGACAATATCTAAAGACATGATGTTATGCTTTATAGACTGAAATTAAGGGTATACTGAATTTTGACCAGCTTTTCATATAAGTCAAGATGTAATTTTTTAGCAGTAACACTGGCTGTAAAGATAAGCGAAGTACATTTTATACTCAGTACCTAACCATGCTAACTTTCAAAGTAGTAGAAATTTGATATTTACTGTATACTCTAGCACCATAATCTGAAGCATTGTGCACTTTATATATATTTTTGTATGCGAAGTTGTTTTATTGTACATATTTAATATTTTGTAAACGTATATCTTAAAATCCTACTCTTTGCGTATAAGCAAAGGTTTTAGCATTGAAGGGAAGAAATTTTGAATTCAGTAAATGTGACAATTTTTTAATGTAATAGAAATTAGTTGCTTGCTGTTTACATTTCAGCATCACAACTTAAAATGTTTTAAACTTTATGTGTGCAAAAATAATAAGTTTATTGTACATAATTCACAATTCTGCAAAATTATGACAATCCTAGTATGCAAATAAGGATGTAATACCTTGTGCAGCAACACAGGCTGTAAAAGCCAAGTTATATAAAGTTCAATACAATAGAAATATAAAAGCTTGAAACGTGGTCTTTTGAACCAAGAGGGAGTGGATTAAATTAGGAATAATGGCAGATTGCTACTTGAAAATATATTCCATAAATTAATTAACAAGCCGAATTTCTTCCATTTAATAAACTGATACTTCAATAATATAAATAATTAAAATTAACAAACCCTTATTCATTCACCATTCTTTACATTCATTACGGCTTCAATGCTTTAAATTAAATTACAATAATTACAGAATTGCTTCCTGCTCTCATATTTACCGATATATTTCAAAACTAACCACAATAAGTCTATAGTTCGGACGATAAATCTTTTCCCGGTAAATAATTACTAAAGAGAATTTTGAATAGGTTAAGCCAAAAGTGAATTTAGAAATGCCGTCCAGAATGCCTTCCATCTAAACGTTGTCCTGTTGTTTTCCTCGTAACCTAGCTCGCCGTCGAAGAAAGACTGATCAGCCCTGTGGACCGCACATTGAAGAAAGCTGGAAGTGATCCGGCGCCTGCGCAGTCGACGACGACAATCGCCTAACGTACTGCGTAACTCAAAATAACTGCGCCCTTGCTTCTTGTTGTTGTCGTCGTCTTCTTGAGAACCACTACCATAGTCGTTTCACTTCTGTTGCCGTACATGTCAGTCTTCCTTTAGTACAGGCCAGTCACCTAAAATAGATTTCTCCGGGGAGGATCAATTTGGCACATGTCCTATTTTGAAGGCCTTTTGGTCATCAAAGAACCTACAGAACTCTTTCTAATCTAATCTAATCTAATCAGGGAAGTGATTGTTGCTGTTATTGCTGTTGTTCTTGTTATTATTATTATTATTATTACATTTATTTTACGAATTAAATGTGCGATACCATTGCAGGAGTTAACTGCAAAGAACATTGTACAGAAAGTTCCGAAAATTGATGGTTATAAATACAAAACTAAATATGCTAGTTACATACTTATCTCGGAGATCGCTCAGTACCTAAAACCTTTTCAAGAGGGCGAAGTTCTGTAACTATATCTGACAAAAGCTGTGGAAATTACAAGACCTCAAATTTTAATATTTTAATTTATTTCGATGAACCATTACAAGGAGAACGAAAAACCTTTCAAAAATGTAGAAAGTCAAGTGAAACATAATATAATAGTGAACTAAACCACTATCAACTGTCACTGTAGGAGCTCCACAAACGTAACTCCCCCCTCCCCTCGCAGTAATGCCATACTTCCGTGTTTCTAGTAGGCGTTGCAATGTGTTATGTTGTTGGTACAAAACTGACTCTGCTCACCTCTGCTGTAACACCAACATGCGAATGCATGGTCCGGAGCTGCTTATCGGGTCTCCAGAGAACAACTCCGGCTCCCAGTTAAAAAAATCTGATGTGTTACACTCACATGACTTTCTCTACTCTTGTAAAACTATTTTTCCAAACGCTTATTCTCCATATCCTTCATGTTAATCTTATTGCTAATTTTCTTGTAGGTGCAAAGGGAATATGGTAGTATTTAAACGATAGTCAAATATTTTAAGAGCTAGTTGCTATGTGGAGCATTCCATTCTCTTTGTATGTACAGGACATAAAAAATCTGATGTGTTACACTCACATGACTTTCTCTACTCTTGTACAAACTATGTTTACAAACGCTTATTCTCCATCTACTTCATGTTAATCGAGATAAACATTTGCAGACTCTATCTTAATGCTAATTTTCTTGTAGATGTAAGGGGAATATATATTTACAAGGGCAATATAGAAATACAGTAGCCTTTAAGCACATACATATCTCTTAATAGCTGGTTGCTAGGTGCAGCACCATTACTTTTGCCACAGCTTACTACTCTTTGCATATCCAAGACAAAAAAATCCTATGTGTTACACTCACATGACTTTCTCTACCCTTTTACAAACTATTTTTACAAACGCTTATTCTCCATCTACTTCATGTTAATCGAGATGAACATTTACAGACTCTATCTTATTGCTAAGTTTCTTGTAGATGTAAGGGGAATATATATTTACAAGGGCAATATAGAAATGCAGTAGCCTTTAAGCATATACATATCTCTTAATAGCTAGTTGCTAGGTGCAGCACCAGTCTCTTTGCCACGGATTTCCATATACAAGACAAAAAATGAATAGCGAATTCCCAATTGAGAAAATAAGTATTGAAAAAATTAAGGGAATAACAAGCAATATCTCGAAAATGGTTCACTCAACAAAAAGTGTATATGACATAAATTGTGTATTTTAACGCGATCTACATTTTTGGTGCAGTAAAATTTTGTATATCTCTTATGGTTTACCAGTTATGCAAAAGTCGTTCACAATGAAGAATACTTTTGGAGACATTCCCAGAAAATTCAAGATATACATTTTATTTGTCATGAAAATATCTTAAACATATGATATTTTAATCAAAATCATTAGAGCCATTATTGACAAAATTAAAATTTTCGAAAAATGTTCCATGTAAAGGGTAATCTGGGGTGGAGGGATTTTCTTGAAAATCTTCGTGTCGCATCTCTGGAAGATACTGAATCTAAATACCAAGTTTGGTGTTTATCCGACTGTTCGTTTCTGAGTTATGCTGTTCACAGACACACAGCCACACAGACAGACACACAGACACACACGGACATGTTTCCAAAAATGCTTTTTTTAGGATTCAGGGGGTCTCAAAACATGTATTTCTGGTGAAATCTCGGTATCGAATTTTTGGGTGGAATACAATACTTCCCCTACTTACTATACGTAGTAGAGAAATGACAAATGAATAACGAATTCCTATTTGAGAAAAAATATTGGAAAATTTAAGGGAGTAACAAGCAATATCTCGAAAATGGTTCACTCAACAAAAAATGTATAGGACATAAATTGTGTATTTTAACGCGATCTACAGTTTTTGTGTAGTAAAATTTTGTGTATCTCTTATGGTTTACTGGTTATGCAAAAGTCGTTCACATTGAAGAATGCTTTTGGAGACATTCCCAGAAAATTCGACATATACATTTCATTTGTCATGAAAATATCTTAAACATGATATTTTAATCAAAATATTTAGAGCCATTTTTGAGAAAATTAAAATTTTCGAAAACTGTTCCATGTAAAGGGTAATGTGATGTGGGGTTTTTTATTGAAAACCTTCGTGTCGCATCTCTGGAAGATACTGAATCTAAATACCAAGTTTGGTGTTTATCCGACTGTTCGTTTCGGAGTTATGCTGTTCAGAGACACACACACGGACATGTTTACAAAAATGCGTTTTCTGGATTCAGGGGGCCTCAAAACATATATTTCCGGTGAAACCTCGGTATCGAATTTTTGGGTGGAATACAATACTACCAATTATATATATATATATATATATATATATATATATATATTCTTACTATACGTAGTAGAGAAAGTAAATTCTATAAGAGAGAGCGAAAATCTGGGGCCTTGCTCGCCTTTATATACCTGAGCCTAGTGACGCTTACCTCTGCGCTTCAAATTGTAACGACGTTTCAAATTGTCCTCAGTTCGCGTTACCTTAACATGTATGAGAATATTCTACTTCGAAGTCTTGCGCTTACGCGCACCATGGCACGTTGGGAAGCAGTTTCAATATCTCCGTTTTTTCTTTTCCCTATCCCTCTCTTTCTATTGCTCCTTGCCGTTACCGGCTCCTTGTTCATTAGCTTGGTGAAAGGTGGGCTCTCCTTAGAATTACCTTTTATCTGGAATTTGCTACCTCGCCCGTTTCTTACAATTTGTTTTGTACAATTCTTGGTTGTTGAATATTTTAACATGTTTCTTGATGAATTATATTATTACTATGTACAATTCTTATATATGTATAGTATATCACCTTTCAGCAACATAAAATCTCTGCAATAGGTGTCTTGCGGTGGAAACCTTGCACCACAAACTAGTAGCCTGTGCTATCGTACGTTCTAGTTGGGACTGGATATATGGACGAATCTGTGTGATCTGTCGTGGCATACAAGTGTCTTCAATGATTGACTATCTGATTCTCAAATTTCTACAACATGACAAGCAGATGTAGGATACCCTTTCTTGTATAATCTTTGCCACCTACTTTTGGATTATCAGAGATGGAAACGCGGCGAATCTACAGGCTTTCTAGATATTTATCCGGGAAAACGCTGGGAGACGGACAAACCAAATGTAGGACATGTGACTACCAATTATATATATTCTTATATATGTATAAGATCCTATATATTCAAACATCGAAACGTTTGAGCACTTAAGAACCAATAGCAAACTTTTGTATTTAAGATTATACTTACTATTTATATATATGATTAAATAATAATGTAAAAAAATTAATTAAAAGAAACATTGGCCCTGCAATGAGCACATGAAACATATGACTGCGTCCATGTCCAACATAATATGCAGTATTGTTTATTTTGCTCTATTTAAGGCAGCTTTCAGTTGGGGGAAGGAGTTTTTAATAAATTTTATATATGTTGGTATAAGAAAAAAACAAATATGCATCACTGGCTATTTTTTACAAAAACTGGCCGCTCACCTACCCAATTTTATCAACCATAAATTCGAACCTCGCTTAGTAAGTGCTACCTATATAAATATTTTTCCGAGATTTTTTCTTATTTTCAGAAAAAAACTTGTGGGGTTATTATTGATCAAGGACTTCTTTGATTAAATTAAATTAAATCCTCATTGATCAAAGACTCAGTTGAACATAATTTAATGTATTTATTTCATTCTCCTACCCAGTTAAAGGGCGTTAAGCTTGAGAAATGTTCAGAATATGTTGAAATCAGTGTAAATATTCCGTACCATTGTTTTGTTGATGTCATAAACAGCAGTTTTCAGCAAAATTCTTGGCGTATTCCCAATTTATCTCTGAAGAAATATTTGGAAATTATACAGCTGTTTCGTTGGATGGAAGGAAAGAAGGACGAATAGACGGACGATTGGAGAGAGAGATGTATGGATGGAGGAATGGTTGGATGGATGAATGAAGAGACGGACTCGCAAGGAATTCAAATCAATTCATTTAAACTGTAAAGGAAGACTGAGTTAAAAAAACTCCAAATAAAATTTTAGAACTTGCCAAACTGTTTACATATAAAATATTTCAGGAAGTTTGTTTACAATACTACGTTATAAGGCGGATGCTCATATTTATAATTTATATTTGCTGATGTGAATGTTATTTCTTTGACTTTAGAGTAATTATAAAATTAAAGCAAGTATTCTGAGTTTTTGCTATAGGTAAAATCCTGATGTGATATGTTCACACGATTTTCTCTAACCTCAAGCGCTTATAAGTGGGTATACAAATTGTTTTTCGAAGGTTTGTTTTCCTATACGGTTCATTTTAATCCAGATAAACATTTACAGAAATAACTCCACTATGCATTTCGTTATAGATAAAAAGAGAATAGCCATAGTTAAATGTTTTAGAACTGGCACTATATACTGGCCTTAAAATTCCATACTCTTTCCATGAACATTACGACAAACAATTAAAAATCGACAGGAATTGAAAAGAATTATTTAAGTATTGAACAACTAGAACCATTAATAACGGATATCTCGGAAATTGCTAATTCCGCAATATTATATATATATATATATATATATAAAATAAATTGTGTCTTAAAGAGATCTACATTTCCTGTGTGGTACGTTTCGTCTATCCCTTAACATTTACAAGTTATCTATACAATATTCTACAAAATTCTTTCCGAATGAAGAGGACTTCAATGACTATTCCCAGAAAATTCAAAATATACATATCATGTAAACATATCTAATACATGGATGGTATTTTAATCAAAATCGTTAGTCATTTTTTAGAAAATCAAAAGTTTCGAAATTACTTAGTTTCGAAAGTAGTTTAAATATAAAATATTTTGGGGTGGGGAATTTTCTTGAAAATCTTCGCATCGCATCTTAGGAAGGTACTAAATACCAAGTTTGGTGTTTATATGACTTTTCGTTTTTTAGTTATGTTTTTACAGACACACATAATTTTTGGGTGAAATGCCATACCTTCTCTACCCACTATGTACGTGATAGAGAAAGTAAAATTAGCTGCACTATATCAAGAGACCCCTTAGAGTCTGTAGCTTGTAATTTATAAACACATTTCTCAAGGAATCCATTAGGTTTTGGATTGAAAATTATTCTCAGTATTCCTTTCTAGACATCAGCTACATTACCACAAATGTGTTGCATTATAAAACCGATCGCACTAATCATGATAAATAAATCAAATTTAAAGTCAATTAGCAATTATCTGAAGAGGAACACACTTCAATCTCAGATTCTAGTTCAGTTCCAGTGACGTGTGAGTTCCGAATCATCCTCTGTAGATGGTGACTTCAATTATTCGTAATGTTCAACCTAAAGGTAACTTCAAAGTTTTCTTTATTTTGAATGACTAAGAATGAACTAGGCCTATAAGCTGACCTGTTTTATGGAATCAGGTAAACAAAATGATGCTCTATGGTGAAAAGTTTAAGAATCAGTGGTCAAGCTTATATCAACAGGAATGGAAAACCTATTGCAGCAAAAAATCCAAAGTTGGTTGGCTGTTCGAACTGCCTTTCTCTTTGGAATAAAAAAGTATGTGGTGTGACAGCTGTAGTTATAATAATTATTTTCTAGGTATAAGTGCAGTTTCGATTTGTGTACAGAGTACTGGAAACTGGCAGATGATGTACAACAAAAAACTCTACTTCAGCTCTTTCATTGTAAACAAACCTGTTTGTCGCAGAAAAATCTTTGCACAAAAACAAAGCATGGTATCTTGCGAATTTTATTTACGACATTAGATGGTGAAAGGAGATGCGTGAGTTTGAAATTTCTATGTTCTACTTTTCCATAAGCCAGGGGTAATTGATCTTTGTATGAAGGAAATTAGTGCCACTGGACTGTACACTGAATGCGATGGCAGAACACAGAGATGGCACCACGCAACCCCCCAAGAACATATGGATCACATAAAAACTCACATTGATTCATTTCCTCCTTTAGAGTTCCATTACTGCCGCGAAGACTCAATAAAACTGTATTTGTTACCTGATTTGAATTTAACCCTACTATAAGTAAAAGGGTGTCACACCTCTCTCCCTATTTGTATACCGAAGTGTTTTAAATTCATATGATCCAACATTGTCATTTTATATCCTAAAGATTAATCAATGCACTAAATGTAATGCTTATCAAGCAGCTAAGAATAAAGTTTTCTTACAAGAAGGGGCTAACCACAAGAAAAGAGAAACTCAGTCAATGCAAATGAAAGAACAGGATAAGAAAAGAGCTATTGATAATGGAGGCATAAGCTTCAGATCCATCACTTTCAATCTTCAAGCTATTTTAAGTGTTCCTCATGCAGGAGACTGTGATATTTATTACACGTAGACAGTGTTTACAGTTTCACTATTGAAGAAGATGGTTTGTTGTATCACGTATGGGAGCCAATTTGAAGAAGGTGGTTTATTACATTATTTGCACCACGCTTTAACGTCAATTTGAAGTAGTTCGTATTGTTAGCTGCACGTTGGGTGCCAATTTGAGAAAGTTATTTTATTAGCTCCACGTTTTGGGCACCAATTTGAAGTATATGGTTATTTTGTTGTCCCACGTATTGACACCAATTTGAAGTAGATGGTTTGTTGAAGATGTATTACGTTGTATTGAAGGAGTTGTATTATATTTCAACTGTTGGGGAGCCGAGTAGTTGCAACCATAGTAAACAGTTTCCGGTAGCCTTCGCCCCAATAATATATTTTTACTGTTTCTTTAAATATTATATTTATGTTTGCCTCGGCTGCGTCAGTATTTGTTAGAGACACGTTTCTCTTGGCAGGGTTGTGATACGACTAAGAATGTAGGCTTACATAGATTATAATTTTTACTTCACTATTATTCACTTTTATTAATACTTGATACGATTTAAATAACACTTCACTGATATAGAGAGCTGTGAGATTCTTTAATTAATTAATTAATTAACTGCACTTTTTAACACGTAAACTTATTTTTCGTATCTCGAGGACACACAACCAACGCATCCAGTTATGAGCACTGACCGCAGGCAACTGATTTGATTTCAACCGTCTAAACTTGTAAATTTCTGTATTTCAAGTCTCTGGTTGCCTAATCCTACTCCAATAGAATACCTGCATTTAACTAAAGCTTTTTCTGGTTGTTGATTGGCTGTTTTTAAACTGTCTCAAAATTACATTATTGCTTCCAAGAATCACAAGTAACAATTAAACTCTCAAACTTATTATTGCCTCAAGGTTGCCTCATTGTTACCTCATTGTTAGCAACTTTTAACTTATTATTCTCACAGATCCTACATTATTAAATTACGTAATATATTCACATAACATTATTGAACATGTTTACAATAATATAAGCATATGCAATGACTATTACATACATTTTACAAATTATTACATACACATATTGCTTCAAGGTGGGCTGTTATTGAATTTACATATTATATAATTTGACTGAAATCATTTAAGTGTTAAAATACTGCCTCACTATAAGGGAAGGGGAAAGAAATGATGGTTTCTACGTATGGGACGAGTGCAATGGAAGAAAAGGTAGCACAAAGGAAGTCGCCTCTTAAAGTATGTCTTCAGTTTACCTGACTCTGTTATGTAGTTAACCACATTCAGTGATAAGTGCGGTGGACAGAACAGGAATCAATTCATCACTATTGGAATGCTGTACGCTGTAAATAAAAAGAAAAATTTGGAGATAATTGACATAAAATTTATGGAACCAGGACATTCTCATTTGGAGGCTGATTCTACGCATGCCACGATCGAGCGGAAAAGGAAGCATAAAATTTATGGAACCAGGATATTCTTATTTGGAAGCTGATTCTATGCATGCCACGATCGAGCGGAAAAGGAAACACATGAAAGCCTACACTACTCGCGAATGAACACTCTTGATCTCAGCAGCTAGAATTAATCCTTCCCCATATCAAGTTACAGCAATTTATTATGAAGACTTCTGTGATCTCAAGAAACTGATAGGGAAAGTAGTAAACAACGTCACTGCCACAATTAATGGTGAAAAGGTTAACTAGCTGAAGATTAAATGGATCAGGTTGCAGAAGAGTAAACCGACCTTTATTCAGTTCAAATATGACCTCTAAGAAGATTTATTTTATGACATAGATATGGGTATGGCAAGAAAAAAGAACCAAAAGTGCAAGAAATCCAAGAACACGAGTTAACACTACTGGCAATAGGCAATAAGTTCCAAAGAAAAGGCCGCCGATAAGGCCAATGCAGTTAAAGGCCGGGTATAAATGGAACTAAAAAAAAGTCAAGAATGCAGAAGAAAAAACTACAGGATTGAGTGTATGTTTGTTTGAAATCTGCATACAGCAAAAAGCTACATATAAGTGAAAAAAGAAGAAAAATCGCTTATCCTTGTTTCAAAGCAGGCTGATCTTTGAAGAATACAGTAATTTCATTGAAGAAATTCCAACTGCAAAGTTATCAGGTTTATTTCGGATCTATTGGGATTAAGTGATCTACAGTGGGTGAGGAAGGTATTTTACTCATCTTTCGCTTACTATGCTTGTATCCCTTTGTTTCAACCCATCGTAGTTGATGGACCCTTTCCTTGCCAGAGTATCTATTTTTTCATTGCCTAAAAGTCCTTTATGGCCAGGCATCCACCCAAGTTTGGCCAGTTGTATAAGGTTTATTAGGCAATGCCGGACTATTTTATATGTTGTCTGATGACTTACAATTGCTTTCAAAGCAATCTGGCTGTCAGAGAGAATCCAAATGTTGCTTTTGTAGCTCCTATTTAGATTCTTTCTAACGCAGGTTTCATTTGCATTAACTTTAGCTTGGAATATAGTGGCAATGCGACCAAGAGAAACATGGATGTCACATCTTGCCTCCCCAGTATTCCAGCTCCAGATCCATTATATGTTTTCGAGCCATGCATTACATCATATCAGTATTAAAATGGTTTTAGCAGATAAAAGACAGTTTAGCCGTGTATAAATCCCTAGTAAATCTTGCTAATATACTATGTTGTTAATTACTAATGAAATATTAAGCTTCTAACACCCAAAATATATATTCAGCTATTTAATTAATCTAATGCATTACATTCACATCAATTTCTGCACCCACTATTTTTAAATACCATCCTCAAAAGCATATTCTTTTATTCACTTCCTGTTAATACAGATGAACAAGGCAGCTATTGTTGCATTATTCATTTCCGCCCTCAACATGAGGAAAAGAAAGCCTAGAACAGCATAAAGTGTTTCAAAATACTTAATGACACAAAAAATATTATTTGCATACATTGCGTGTTTTAAAGTGATCTACATTTCTTTATGTAGTAAGTGTTATTCATCTCTTACAGTTTACCAGGTATACGTAATTCATTGAACTAAAGAGGACTTCACAGCTAGTCGCAGAAAATTCAAGACATACATTTGGTCACGCAAGTTGTATTCTAATCACAATCGTTATATTCATTGTTATAAAATTAACCATTATGAAAGCTTTTCCATATAAATGATAAATTGTAGTGGAGGGTTTTTCTTGAAAGTCTTCGTGTCGCATCCTTGGAAGTTACCAATTTCGGTGCTTCTCCAACACTTATTTAACCTTCTATACTACGTATAGTAAGCAAGGGAAGTATTGCGTTCCACTCAAAAATTTGATACGGAGATTTCAGCGGAAATACATGTTTTGAGGTGCCTGAATCCAAAAATATCATTTTTAGAAAAAAGGTCCGTTGTGTATCTGTGAGCATGTGTGTCTGTGTGTCGTGTATTTGAAAACACTGTAACTCAAAAACGAAAAGTTGAATAAATACCAAACTTTGTATTTAGGTTGAATATCTTTCAAAGATGCGACACAAAGACTTTAAAGAAAATCCCCCCATTCCAGACTACCCTTTACTTGGAATATTTTTCGAAAATTTTGATTTTCTGAAAACTGGCCCTAACGATTTTCATCCAAATATAATATGTTTAAGATATTTTATGACAAATAATATGTATATATTGAATTTTTTGGAATGCTCCCAAAAGTCCTCTTCATTCTGAATAGCTTTTCCATAGGTATATCGTAAGAGATAGACAACATTTTTCTACACAAAAAATGTATATCTCGTTAAAACACAAAATTTATGTCATATACATTGTTTTTGTGGAGTGAATTATTTCCGAGATATTCCTTGTTACTTGTTTGAATATTCTATACATACCTTTTCTCAAATGGGAATTCGTCATTCGTTTTTTTTAATGTCCTAGGCATGCAAACAGAGTGCAATGCTCTACATAGCAACCAGCTCTTAAAATATTTGACTATCGCCTAAAGCCTATCATATTCCCCTTGCACCTACAAGAAAATTAGCAATAACATATTTTCTGCAAATGCTTAGCTATTAACATGAAGTATATGGAGAATAAGTATTTGTAAAAGTAGTTTAGACAAGAGTAGAGAAAGTCATGTGTGTGCAACGCATGAGATTTTTTGAGTTACGCTGTTAATAGACACACGGGGAGAGACACGCGCGAGCAGGCTTTTTCTAAGTTTATTGTCATTTATTCAATGGGCCTCAAAACGTGTATTCCCGGTGAAATTATGGTATAACATGTTTTGTTGGAATTGAATACTTCGTCTGCGTATACAGACAAGTAGCAGAGGAACTAAACATATTGCCTAATTTAATAATTTTATACTACTTAAGCGTTTCTTGCTGTCTCTAGGCAAATGCACGTGTTCAGATCAGCTACAGTTCAGAAAGCCGCCCACATTGTGTACTTGCTACACATAATGTCAAGGCCATCTGGACGATCCCCTTAGTCGTTTTGTTTTTTCCAGCTAAAGAATGGGTGTAGCCTTAGCCTTGATCTAGATCCCTGCAAGTATGTCGCAATATTAAGACATTAGATAATCCTAATCTGTGTGTCTCCTAGATTGATTTATTTATCTAAAGTAGTAGAATCTTGTCTACTCTAAATGCAGACCATTTCCAGTCTTTTCTACAACATTAAAAACATAGATCTTATAACCGCGACTTTAATAATTGTTTAGGTGCTGGTTTCTTGGCTCTTATAACCAGACGAATAAACTAAAAGGTAATATGCATCTAATTATTTGCTATACCGGGTGTCAAAAGGTATCAGTTATTTCGAAAGGAAGTAGCGAGTAGATTAAAATACCTCGTGTTACATTCACATGATTTTCTCCACTCATTATCAGTTATATATTATTATTTTGCACTTACTTCCTGTTAAACATGATAAATACTACACAAATATGGATTCAGTTAACCAGTAGCATCACCATGATACTATCTCTTTGCTGACTTGATGAGAATTGGGTTTAAAGATGACAGCGAATGTTTTTCAAACTACTAATCGCATAAATATGTTTTTAGGCAGAAATTCTATATTTTAAAAATAGCTATATGTTTAATATTGTAGCAATTTTGTTCCTTGTATATATTCTTATGCAGAATTAATAAAGAGAATTTCACAAATTTTATAGAGAAAATCAAGCATTTAGTATCTTGTAGGTGGAGGCCTTCAAGTCCGTCGAGATTTCGGCGTATCGAAAATTCTCCAGATATTCTTCCAAGGAAGGTTAGGATATTTTTCCTCTATAATCGGAGTAGAATAACGTCTCAAAAGAAGATGTAGATACAGGTTTGGCGCAGTAGGAAAAGGATTCCGAGCGAAAAAAATTGTTGTGATACATTCCCATGACTTTCCCTATCCTCTATCTTTATTAGTGCATATACAAACTATTCTTACTAAAGTATCTACTACATTTTAATCAAAAATAGCTACATTACAAATTTCGTTTTAGATACAAAGAGAACAGCCATAGTCAAATATTTAAGAACGGACGCTATATGCCGGCCTTAAATTCCAAACTGTTTCCATGCAGTCGCGAGAAACAACTGAAAATCGATGAGATTAAAAGAATGACAGGTATGACACTTCGAACCTTTAATAACGGATATCTCAGAATCGACTTATCCCACAGAAAAAACTTATTTTAAGTAAACTGTGACTTTTAAAGAGATCTGCATTTTTCGTATGGCACGTTTTCGTCTATCGCTTAAAGTTTACCAATTATACAAGATTATACAAAATTCCTTCAAAATTTACAGTCTATTCCCATAAAATTAAAGATATGCTCTTTATTTGTTATGTAAACATCTTTAATATACGATATTTTAATCAAAATCGTTACAGGTATTTTTTAAAAAAAACTAAATTTTTGAAAAATGTTCCATGTAGAGAGGAATTGGTGGACGATTTTCTTGAAAATCTTTGCGTCGTATCTTTGAAGGTACCGACCTAATTACCAAGTATGATATTTATATAACCTTTCGTTTTCGAATTAGTAGTTCACAGTCACACACATACACTATGTGATCTAAAGTATCCGGACACCCCACAAACATACGTTTTTCATCTTAGGTGCATTGTGCTGCTACCTACTGACTGGTACTCATTATCCGCGACCTCAGTAGTCATTAGACATCGTGAAACAGCAGAATGGGACGCTCCGTAGAACTCAAGGACTTCGAACGTGGTCAGGTGATTGGGTGTCACTTGTGTCAGAAGTCTGTACGAGAGATTTCAACACTCCCAAACATCCCTAGGTCCACTGTTTCTGATGTGATAGCGAAGTGGAAACGTGAAGGGACATGTACAGCACAAAAGCGTACAGGCCGACCTCGTCTGTTGCCTGACAGAGACCGGCGACATTTGAAGAGAGTCGTAAAGAGTAATAGGCTGACATCTATCCAGACCATCACACAGGAATTCCAAACTGTATCAGGATTCACTCCAAGTGCTATGACAGTTAGACGTGGATTCCATGGTCGAGGGGCTGCTCATAAGCCACACATCACGCAGGAAAATGCCAAACAAAGCCTCGATTGGTGTAAGGAGCGTCAACAGTACACGATTGAATAGTGGCAAAACGTTGTGTGGAGTGACGAATCACGGTACACAATGTGGCGATCCAATGGCAGGGTGGGGGTATGGCGAATGCCCGGTGAACGTCATTTGCCAGCATGTGTAATGCCAGCAGTGAAATTCGGAGGTGGTGATGCTATGGTCGTGTTTTTCCTGGAGGGGGCTTGCACCCCTTGTTTTGCGTGGCACGATCACAGCGCAGACCTACATTGAATTTTATGCACCTTCTTGTTTCTCACTATTGCAGAGCAATTCGGGGATGGCGATTGCATCTTTCAACACGATCGAGCTCCTGTTCATACTGCACGGGCTGTGGCGGAGTGGTTACACGACAATAACATCCCTGTAATGGACTGGCCTGCACAAAGTCGTGACTTGAATCCTATAGAACACCTTTGGGATGTTTTGGAACGCCGACTTCGTGCCAGGCCTCACCGACCTACATCGATATCTCTCCTCAGTTCCGCACTCCGTGTAGAATGGGCTGCCGTTCCCCAAGAAACCTTCCGGCACCTGATTGAAAGTATGCCTGCGAGAGTGAACGCTGTCATCAAGGCTAAGGGTGGGCCAACACCATATTGATTTCTAGCATTACCGATGGAGGGCGCCACGAACTTGTACGTCATTTTCAGCCAGGTGTCCGGGTACTTTTGATCACGTAGTGTACAGACACACAGAGACAATCTCACACGAAGCTTTTTGTAAAAATTCTTCTTGGATGCAGGGACCTCAAAATATGTATTTTCGGTGAAATCTCAGAATAGAATTTTTGGGTGGAATGTATACCTTCTATACCTACTATGTACCTAGTAGAGAAAGTAAACAATCTGCGGTAAAGTGACAATACCGTGCGGCAAAAAATGGCATAGCGCATTAGTGTCCCAATACTGGATTGAAGTTGTCAATTGTCCTTGAGGTGTCCCAGATCGAACACGATTTTTTGTGCCAATGTTTATTCTGCTAAATTCATGACCTATTATCTCAGAAACATTTGAAGATATCAAACTGGAATTTTTACAGGATATAGATGTATTACTTCTGAATTTAGTGATCTGTTTTATAAAGTGTTGTCATAATTATACCATCTTTTAATTAAAGTTTTGCCAGGAATTGCTTGTATAAATAACTAACCATCTTATTAACACCAAAGCACCAAGAGAGGTGGCGCCGCCGTAACGTGTGCGAATCGCATTCAGGTTCGATCCCCGGCAACCGCCCATGGGTTTTTCGTGGTTTCTCCAGGTCGGAAGGTGCCGGGGCGGATTCTCGTCTACCATACTTTCCTGTCTATTATTTTCAGTACCCATCATCTCCTTCATTGTCACCTGTTTCAGGGTTGTAGGACCAGACGACGTTGTTCGGCAAGTTACGGCTGGGCGGTGGATGTGAGCTTTGTAGCGGTATCATCCCTGGAGTCATTGCGGGATTGCTCAGTTAGGACCCGTCACCAAGTCGGCCCCACCAGGCACGACCGACGGGGGTTGGCCAGGGCGTTCGATCTAGAAACGTTGGGCACCCCGTTCAAGCTTGCGCCCGTCGTCATCCGGATCTGGTCGCCCTTCCGATCTCTCCCCTCGTCGTTCCGCCCTACCAGGGGTCACGGTAGAAGCAAGAGGGGCTGTTGCTGGCTACTTGTAGTACTCTGCCCCAGTTAGGGGGGCAGTTTCGTTCGTCCGTATCTTTACCTTTAGCTTTAAATCCAAAGTAAATGCAGAAATAGAACTTAGACGTTTTCTTTATCATCCAAAGCTTTTATTTGCTGCTTTTAACTATTTTTGAGAAACGGGTCACATATATTTATTGTCATTCACAGAAAGAGCTGTTTATAGCAACAATGAAGGAAACAAACTCGTATATATTTCCAATTAAGAAAATCATAAGGGTTGAACACACTGAAGCTGCTTAACATAACAATAGTAACATTTTATAGAGCAAAACCTCCCCTAACGGATGATCTAATGTTTATCTATGTTCTGCAAGGTGTGTAGGTATCATGACTTTTTTTTTTGTGATGTGGTGTAGCCCTCACAGTACAAATGGCAGATGTAGTACCAGTTTTAAAAGTCTGATGTCATACGTTCACATGTCTTTCTCCACCCTCTAACGTTTATTAGTGAGTATACGAATTAGTGAAGCTCATTTTTCTATCTAATACATTTACAGAAACAGCTACATCACAAATTTCGTTATAGATACAAAGGGAACAGCGATAGTCAAATGTTAGAGAACTGGACGCTATATGCTGGCCTTAAATTCCATACTGTTTCCATGACATCGCGAAAAACAACAGACTTAAGAGAATGATCAAGCAATGGACAATTCGAGCCTTTAATACTGGACTTTTTGAAATAAATTGTGTTTTTATACGTATCTACATTTATTGTGTAGTACGTTTTCGTCTATTGCTTATTGTTTACCAGTTATACAAGATAATACAATATTCCATCCGAATGAAGAGGGCTTCACAGGCTATTCCCAGAAAATTTAATATATATATTTTATTTATCTCGTAAATATCTTTCATATATCGTATTTTAATAAAAATCGTTTAGCCAATTTTAGAAAATAAAAAGTTTCTAAACGTATTCCGTGTAAACTCTAGTTTTGAGTAAAGGAATTCTGTTGAAAATCTTTGTGTCGCATGTTTGGAATATCCTGAAACTAAAAAGCAAGTTTGGTATTTATCCGACTTTTCTTTTTTGAGCCTTGGCGTTCACGGACACACAGACATACGGATATGTTCCAAAAAATGCTTTGTTTGTAATCAGGGGGCCTCAAAACATATACTTTCGGTGAAATCTCGGTATCTAAATTATGGGTGGAATGCAATGCTTCCCCTATTTAATATACATTGTAGAGAAATTAAAAACTAAAAATTCCGTTTTATGCCAATTTTCACCAGTCTCCCCTTAAATATTTAACGCAAGAGAGATATCAAATGCACTATTTACAAGCACCACAACGCCCATCGTGAGGCTGAGCCCCTAGATCAGTCGGTAGAGCATTTTCCTGTTGTGCTATAGGTCCCAGGTCTGATTCCCGGCTGGGGATGTGAGTTTTTCTCTAGCCAAGATTATATCACCTATGGAAAGAGTCTGGAAGTATGAATGAAAGCGTGAATGCGTGTGCAATCTAATGTTCAAAAGCCTCGATATATGAGTTAACTCCATGGACAGTATGCTCCAAAGATAAAAGACCGCCCATATAACCATTGCAGTTAAAGGCAGGATATAAATGGAGCAATAAAAAATGAGTTTATGTGAGTTGCTATAAACGTTTTATGGAATTATGAATTTATAAAATCCATAATGCATTTATATGCAAAATAAGTTTCAAATGAACTTTCCATAAAAGCAACCCAGCGGAGCATGACGTCACAAGGCAATTATTTAATGATAGCTATCATACCAAAACGAAAATTAATAGATTTTTACTAAATTTTAAATCTGTATTGCAATCTTCAGTTTCATTTATTAATCAAAGTGCAAAAGGAACTGCATAGAGGATTGAAAGCATTCATTTCAATGTATTTTTTTACATCGTTGTTTTTTAAAAAATTCTTATGGTATACATTATTTAAAAAGAAGCTAGGTAGTAATAAAGGAAGTAGAATCAGATGACTGAAAAATTCGATGTCACAGCCAGGATTTGAACCGCGGATCTTTCGATTTCGTCCTCTAAGTAAATGAGCTACCATGGCAGAATGCCGGTGTAACCGGATAAAAACCGGAAGATCCATGGTTCAAATCCCGGCTATGAGACTGAATTTTTCAGTCGTCTGATTCTACCTTTTCAACCTTGTCCTAACGTGACTTGTGCAGAAGAACAGTTAATTATAAACGAAGTATTTTGTAGAAGTTATTGTTTATTACGTTATTTTTAGCACCACGATTTGGGAGCCAATTTGAAGACGCTATTTTGTTGTATTGTTATCTGCCCCACGCTTTGGGAGCCAATTTGAAGTAGGTTTGTTGCTGCTACGTATGGAAAGTCAGTTTGAAGATGGTGTATCATATTTTGACTGTTGGGGAGCCGAACTTGAAGTAGTTGCAACCGCACGTATGGTAAAAAGTTTCCGGTAGCCTTCGCCCCAAATGTACTTTCCGGTGGCCTTTGCCCCAAATATTTAAAAAAATATTAACTTTGTAATTTTTTACTGTTTCTTTAAATATTATATGTTTATGTTTGCCTCGGCTGCGTGAGTATTTATGTATTTTTAGAGACATGAATGTCTTAAACAGGGAGTGGTGCGACTGAAGAATGTAGGCTTACATACATTATAATTTTACTTCCCTCCTTTTATAATTAATTAACATTTCACTGATATAGAGAGAGCTGTGGGATTTTTTTATTAAATACTTGCACTTTTTAACACGTAAACTATTTTAGTCTCACACAAAATACATATTAAATTTCTCGAGGACACATCTCGCGTCCGGTTAGGAACACTGTCTTCAAGCAACGCATCCTGTTATGAGCGCTGTCTACAAGCAACTGAACTCTAAATTTGTAAATTTTGCTATATTTCAGTTTCTGATTGACTAATCCTAGTCCAATAGAACACTTTTAGTTAACTTAAAGTTTTTTCTCGTTGTTGATTGGCTATTTTATAAACTGTCTCAAAATTTACATTATTGTTGCTCCAATGATGACTAGTAGCATTATTAAACTTTCTTACTCATTATTGCCTCAAAGTTACCTCATTGTTACCTCATTGTTAGCAACTTTTAACCTATTATTCTCACAGCTCCTACTTTATTAAATTACGCAATACATTCATATAACATTATTGAACATGTATACAATAATATAAACATATACAATTACTGTAATATATACTTCTTATATCTTGTTACATACACATATTGCTTTAAGGTGAGCTGTTATTGAATTTATATATTATATAATTAGACTGAAATCAATTAAGTGTTAAAATACTGCCTCAATTTCTAATATTATTTTTCTACCAACTATCCATGTTGGATAGAATAAGTATTACGTTCATTAAGGTCCTACCTTAAAATATGTTCTTTTCGGGTACTCGATACTACTTAGATGAAATTTTTTTAACTTCTTTTTTTCAAAATTATTATAGCACTAATTAGTTTTCATGGTCCTAAGTACGCGACGCATCTTTCTAAAAAAATAATTTTCCAGAAATAAAGCTGAGTTTCGTTGCAAGGTCCCAAGTGATGAACGTTCGGAAAGTTTATAATTTTATATGTTACATATTATTCCTGAAATATAGTTCTTTACAGTCAAATATTAAATTTTGTTTAGCATTAAAACTTTTCGTGGAAAAAATAATAAAGAATAAAATACTTCGAATTTTCTAAAAGTCATTCATGTATGAAATTAATAAATTCCTAAATCCAAAACTTTATATCAAGAAAATTTTCTTTAAACCGCATCAATCTTCAAAAACGTATACAAAATGTTAAACAAACTGAAGGAATATTATACTTTGGAGCATTCTAATGTGGCAAAAATTAAAAAAGGAACATGTGCCACATTCACATGAGTATCTCTGCTCACTCTTCTACAAACAATTCTTACAAAAGCTTATTATTCCAGTACTTTTGTTTATCCAGATTAACCATGGAACACATCTATACATTTGGTTGTAGGATATAAATAGTAGGTAAAGTGACAGTAAGGTTTTTAAAAACCGAATCGCTATGAGATGGCTTCGAAATTCCAAGCTGTTTGCTTGATCACGAGAAAAAAAACTAATATCTTCCAGGGCTATCTATACAGTAATTTCCGTTTACTTTTTTAAAAAAACATGAATTATGTTACGGAATTTTTTTACAAGGCTTTGAAGGTACACACTTTATTTTATTTTTTCACATAGTTTCCAGCCACAATGAGACACTTGTCGTAGCGTTTAACGAGCTTTTAAATTCCGCATTCATACACTGCCGTTTATAAAAATTGCAACACCAAGAAGGAAACGTATGAATTCAATTAATTTAATACCACAGGTTAGGTACTTGACAAGTAACAAATGATAAAGTTTTCAAATCTATACATGAACTTTGAGCCCTAATATTCAGTATTTGGTGTGGCCTCCATGCGCTGCAATTAGAGCTGCTATACGCCATGGTATTGAATAAAAAAAGGTTCTGAATAAGTTCCTTAGGTATTTCACTCCACGCAGTTTGTGTTCCAACCCACAAATCCGTGACACTGGTTACTGGAGGACCGTGATGCACCAGGTGCCAACCAACCATGTTCCAGACATGTTCGATGGGCGACATGTCAGACGAATGTGCAGGCCAGGGAAACAATGGTAGCCGTCGCTCTTCAAATAAGGCTTATACATTTCTCGCAATATGTGGCCGGGCATTGTCCTGCTGAAATGTGGCTTGTGAAAGTGCCTGAAGCAGGGAGAGTACCTCATCAGTGACGGTGTTCACGTGCCCATTGCAGCCGGAGGAGCTTGTGGTTTCTGGACAATGGAAGCCGACGTATTGGATGCATGCAACCAGTCCAATCTGCAGCAGACGGCGACGAACCGTTGATGCAAACAAGTTCACACATGTTTAAGTGCTCTAGCGTCGAGTCAACAGTGTGGATGAACCTGTACGGTCCCTATGGCTATGCGGACAAGATGACGGTCATCCGTGCTGTGATCATGTTCCGTGGTCCAGTACCCGCTCTTCGCTGCGTAGGACCTTCATCTATCCACTGCTTACACACACGCATCACTTTCGTAGCAGCATGCGCTGTACGAGCCAAAATGTCACGGTATGACAAACCCGCTTCCCGGATACCGATCATTCTGCCCCGTTCAAACTCACTGACATGCCGATATGGCGTCAACGAGGCATATTGGCACTCACTTTATTTATTGTTTCCACCTTGTTTGACAGCTCTGCACTGACTACACTGGGCACCACACTAACCTTTTCCGATCGACACGAGCGGGCTCTGCTCAGTCTACCTGTACCCCATCTCTCTGCAAACCTAATCACTTACTGCTTGCACACGCTTCTACACTTCCACTAAGTTTGGGGTTATTCGGGAAATTCTTTCTTGGTGTTGCAATTTTCACACCCGGCAGTGCAGAATTCTCCCGCCTATGAATGAAACCAACCTATGACCTGGTTTTCAACTCCTCATCGTCGCCAAAGCGCTTCGAGCTAAACCACTTCCTCAACATGCCACAAGTTGGTTTTGAATAACCCTTCACAAGTTTGTTAGTGTGTTACAATATCTTTCAGCATTCCTCTCCAAGCTCTCCACTAGCAAAATTCCTCTTCTGTGTCAGAAGACAGTTGCTATGATTTTCCTGCTGGAAAGTGTTTGACTGCACTTTGTGGGTTTTTTCTGCGAACAACTATGACCCCACTGAATTGATTGAAGTGTTGTTTGACGAAGAGTTGAAAACCAGCGTCGTAGTTTGGCTTCAGTCACAGGCGCCAGAATTCTATGATTGCGGAATTTCAAAGCTCGTCAAATGCTACGACAAGCATTACAATGTGGCTGGAAAATATATGGAAAAATAAATTTGAGTGTATACTTTCAAAACATTGCAAAACAAAGTCCGTAACATCATTACCATTTTTTAAAAAAAATAAACGGAAGTTACTTTATCAATAGCCTTGGTACATGTTCAATTTTTCTCGTTATCGTGCACGCAGCATGGAATTTTGAAGCCAACACATAGCGATCCAGTTTTTAAAAATCATACTGTCGCTTTACCTACTATATCCTACAACGAAATGTATAAATGTGTATCCACGGTTTATCTGGATAAACAAAAGTACTGGAATAATAAGCCTTTGTAGGAATGGTTTTAGAAGAGTGCACAGAGAGAGTCATGTGAATTTAGATCATGGGTCGCGGGTTCAAACCCGGTGGAGGGCGATGGATATTTTTCGGGAGTAAAAATCCTTAGCATGGCTTCCTTCGGAAAGAAACTAAAGCCGGTGCACCCGTGTCGTAAATTTACGGTACGTAAAAGAACCTCAAGCCTGATAAACAGGTCTCTAAGCAAAATTACCGGTCTTTCACGCAAAATGTAGAGTGGGACGCTAAGGACCACAACAGCTAAAGAGCGTTCATAAATAAAACTCAATTTAATTTGTCCATTTTTTAATTTTTTCCACATTTGAATGCTCCCAAAGGTACAATACTTTAAGAATAGCCCTCGTACTTACTACTTAAAAAACGTATAAGCATTGGAAAATTCCTATCTTTAACAAAGAAATGGTTAATTAAACACAATAATTATTTCACATATCTTGTGTGTTTTTACGCCATTTGCATTTTCTGTGTAGTAAATTTTGTCTATCTCTTACGGCTTACCAATTATACAAATGTCATTTAGAATGAAGTGAGCTTCACAAATTATTGTCAGTGGGGATTTTCTTGAAAATCTTCGGGTTGCATCTTTGGAAGATACTGAACTTAAATACTAAGTCTGGTATTTATATAGCTTTTTGTTTTGGAGTTATGCTGTTCACATACACACAAAAACGTACGGAACTTTTGTAAAAATACTTTTTTTGGAATTCAGTATACCTCAAAGCAATTATAATTTCGAATTTCTGGGTGAAGTACAATACCTTCTCTACCTCTCGTACTAGGTACATGACAGAAAGCAAAAATTTACATCCATAATTAGTTACTCATTTTTTTTATCCAGTACCTTTGAGCACACTCCTAGAAAACAAACAATGAATAATATCATGCTACACACTCGTAGATGTATTTAATTTGCACTACAACATTTTATTTTAGATGTGCAGCTGTCAAGCAGTCAGCGGTTTCGGTAATCCAGCTTACGGGCCACTTTATTGACTTACTGTATATAAACCGGATTTACTAAATTATTCTCATAAGGATAAAGTAAAATGCTTTGACATATGTTGTACTTCAAAACCGGTTATGCAAAAACTTCTCTGACTTCCCTTTCGTTTGTTGTTTGAGTATGAAATGGTCATATCAAAACATTTAGAAGGACACGAAAGGACAAAACTTGATCAACGTTTTACTACCTTGCACAACCACAAATTGCGTTGTTGTTTTGATAAACTGGGACTTTTTCAAAGTTCAATGTTTCTTATAAATATAAACATCCAAAGAGAAGGAGTTGGATAGAGCATTATGCATGACCATGTAAATAGCAAAGAACAAGTTCGTAATAAGGGGGAAGGAAATGTCATCCGCCATATATGTAATTTTATACAGTGGTTGCTGCAAGACGAGGGTGAGGTTGCTAAACTTCTCTTTATTGAAACACTTCTTTTCTTCTTTATCTGTTTAACCTCCTCATATGTAGGACTTACACCCCCAGGACTTACAGGCGGGTGCCTGGGGTCAGAGGCCCTTCGAGAAACAGACACTCATGGATCAGACAGAATATCCAGGATGGGTGATCAGCCCGATGCCTGGTAGGAAGGAAGTAGATGAAACGAAATGATGGTGAAATGGATGAAAGGAAAGGTGATGATGGAGCAGTTGGTGGAATGAATGGCGGGGAAACCGGAGAACCCGGAGAAAACCCCGCCCAGACGCCGCAAATCCCACATGCGGCTCCCTGGGATTGAACCCGGGCCGACTCGGTGAGAGGCGAGCGGTCTAACCACTCCGCCACGGCGCCGCCTCTTTATTGAAACTCGTTTTTCATAAACAACTAGATTTTAAAAAGTCTGTTTTTATCAATCACATCATCACTATAACTGTAGTGGTCATCCTTTAAATAGATATAGGTCTAAATAGATAGAGGTATTGATAAATATTATGAAATTATTTTTGTGTCTTCCATAGAGTTGGGAAAAAAATACTTTGAAATTCATAGACGTTTGCCACGAGCGCGCTTTCCCTTGCGAGTGAGTGAGAGAATCGTAACTTGACGGGTAAAGTCAGGCCGACGCGGAATAAAATATGCGCTCTTTTTCCGTTGTCGCTGCGAAATTGTTGCTGCATTCTGGAAAATAAGTTAACTTTGTTAGTAGTATTAATTACCAGGACACTTATTTCCTGTATTTTGAGGGAAGGTGGTGTGGGGGAAGGTAAGAAGGTATGGCTCCCTTCCTCATAGAATGTCTTCCCTGCCTACTCGAAGTTCTAGCATCTAGCAGCTACATTGTGTTCTGGGATATGCATGGTGCTGTATTGGGGAACTTTGCTGAGCACGGGACCACTGTGAATGCTACAGCCTACATGAAAACTTTGGTGAAGTTACGTCTTGCCCTTCGTGACAAACGCCACAACATGAATGCTGACGAAGTCAAAATTCTTCATGACAATTCTCGCCCTCATGTTGTTGTTGCTGCTGTTCGTCATAATATCGCTAAATTTGGTTGGGAGATACTCCAGCGTCCACCATACAGTCCGGACCTTGCATCGTCGGACTTTCATCTGTTTGGTCCCATGAATAAATTCCTGGCCGGCCAACGCTTTGCGACAGATGCGGAAGTGAAATCAGCAGTCCGCAGATGGCTATACCCCAAGGAAACGGACTTCTACGAACAGATCTTGAAACTGGTATCACGATGGGAGAAATATTTTGAGAAACTTGGTGACTATGTCGAAAAGTAGGTAAAACGTGTAAGTTCATTTGTTATTTTTGTTCTTATTTTAACTATTAAACTTGTATTTTGAGGTCGCATGCGGTGGTGTGATGGAAGTTAAGATGGTGTAATCCAGTTATGGCTCTCTTCCTCATAGAATGTCTTCCCTGCCTGCTCGAAGTTCTAGCGTCTAGCAGCTAAATTGTGTTCTGGGATATGCATGGTGCTGTATTGGTGAACTTTGCTGAACGCGGGACCACTGTGAATGCTACAGCCTACATGAAATCTTTGGCGAAGTTACGTCTTGCCCTTCGTGACAAACGCCAAAACATGAATGCTGACGAACTCAAAATTCTTCATGACAATTCTCGCCCTCATGTTGCTGCTGCTGTTCGTCAGAAAATCACCAAATTTGTTTGGGAGGTGCTCCAGCTTCCACCATACAGTCCGGACCTTGCACCGTCGGACTTTCATCTGTTTGGTCCCATGAAGAAATTCCTGGCCGGCCAACGCTTTGCGACAGATACGGAAGTGAAATCAGCAGTCCGCAGATGGCTATACTCCAAAGAAACGGACTTCTACGAACAGGGCATCTTGAAACTGGTATCACGATGGCAAAAATGTTTTGAGAAACTTGGTGGCTGTGTCGAAAAGTAGGTAAAAGGTGAAGTTCATTTGTGATTTTCTGTTGTTGTTGTTTTAACTGTTAAACTTGTTTGTAAAAAAATTATTTTCATTACTTTTCGATCCGACCTCGTATATTCAGTCACACTTGCACAAATTATAACGGATTGTAAAACAATAATACATAACCAGGTTTCGTGTAAATACTTCTTATAATTCATGATTAATTCTTCTTCCACACAGGCCATATGAGGCTAAAGTTGAAAGGGTAGGTCCGACTACCCTTGCAGGGATTTGAGCCCGGATCCTCGGCTCACGGTGCCGCTGCTCTAAAAGCTGACACATGCCGATGCGGTATTAAATTCCTCAAATGACTTGCGCTTTTTTATTTGAAATAACTCACCCAATGGCAAGTGACCATCTCGGAGGTACTGTATGTCCCGGGCTTCACAGTTAAACACTATTAAATCAATCATGATCATCATTATCATACAAACAGGGTGATCCTGGTGATTTGTTCCGACTCCAAACTAAGCTTGCTCCATCCATCTTTTAGCAGGTCTTCCCAGACTTCACAGACTTGTCCTCACAGTTTATAATTTAGTGCTCTTTGAGGAATATATTATTCCGTTCTGCAGGCATGGTTGTAGGGGAAAGGTCCCTATATTGAACCATGCATAAATAGTGAATAGTAATTATAATTTCTAATCAACATTTTCAGAAACTCAAGCGTTAAAGTGACAAATCCTTGCGCTATAAATATCCTCAACACAATTTAAAATTAATACAATTATCAATTAAATAACATTTAAACAGTGAGATGGTGTAAATCGGTTCAAATTAGGAACGTGGTCCCTAAACTGAATCACCCATGCCTTAAAATGAACCACATGCTTTTAAGTTTAAAGTATTTTTATTAATAGAACATACACATATTTTATTGCACATTCAAAACAAATATGCTATCAGCAACAAAAGTGGTGTTCAAAATTGTGATAAGAATAGCAATTTCCTTGAACATTTTGAATTTTTATACAATAGCAATCACTTGATTTTTGGAATAGGTATTATTTGCAAATATAGAGTTTTTACTTATTATTACTCTCAAATAAAACAGTTCAATTATACACAGTCTTCACAATAAAACACTTTCTTCTTGGCACTAACTTTTGCACACTTTTGGTGAAGCCATATGCTACAACTCATACACTGGATCATGTCCATTTCAGACAATTCACATATTCATGTCATCTACTGTTTTAACATGATTTTTTAACTTAGCATATTATATGGATATTTATTCACACGATATACTATTCGCAGTTGAGCAATCCTAGAACTTCAATGGGTTTCCTAAATGGTACCAGTTCAATATAGGGTTCAAACAGTGGTTCAATTTACGAGCCACGCCATTTTGGAAACTTTAGCATCTATATGACAAGGAGAGACGCTGCTTGAAAAAACGTGTGAATGAATATTGTTGCTAAATAAACACTTCATAACATGTAATATATATATATATATATAGATCTTCTCAAACTTATCTAATTGGTTATATAAGCTTAGCTAGACGAGTCAAATATTACTTCTGAAGCACCAAAAACACACAACACATCATACAATTGAAGCCACAGTTCAGAATGCAAAGTCAACAACTCCAAGCATTCATAGCTGTACACGCTATGCTTCTACTAGGATTATGGTGCCACCTGTCGAACAGTTTGGAAAATGTCGGAGTGGTTCAATTTAAGAGGCGGTTCAAATTAGGGACCTTTCCCCTACCAGCTTTTCTTGTATTCTGCTATTTTTTTCATTAGCTTAAATATTCTCAATTGGTCTCTGGTATCTTCACTTCTCTGTTTGTCCATTAGAATATAACCTACTACGAACCTAAGAATTTCATTTCCACAACTTCGTCCGTCTCAAAGATTCTTTACTTAGAGACCAAAATCCATACCCATATAACACGGGAACTGCTAAAACCTTATAAAATATCAGTAGAGTTTCTTGTCGACTTTCCTTAATAGATTTCTTCTGATTGTCCCATATATATATATTGGAATAATTTTAGTTTTCTATTTATATCTTTTGCTCTACCCTTACCAATGAAAACTCCTAGATAATTAAACTCCATAACTTGTTCAACAGAAGCATTCTCAATCACAATTTTGCCTTTGACAAGATCTTTTCCATAAAATGCCATTATGTTTTGTTTTCACAGCTGAAATTTCCAGATTATATTCAGTGTCCACTAATACCTAAATTATAAATAGCTCTTTGTAAATTATCTTCAGTAGATACTATAACTGCTTGGTCATCTGCAAAATCTAAAGTGTCCATATTTATACTATCTGTTTTAAACTTAGTAGTTAAAATATTTTGACAGTTATAAATGACGTCGTTTAAATAAATATTAAATAATGCGGATGAAAGTGGACATCCTTGTCGGACACCTTGACTTATTTCAATATCATTTTCTGAGAGCCTTCCTCCACTTTTAATTATTATCTTTGTTCCCAAATATAAACGTTGTATGGAACGTATTATATGGTTAAGAAATGCGCTATCTTTCATCATTTTCCATATTTTATTTTTATTTACCTTGTCAAATTCTTTGACATAATCTACAAGAAGCAGGATCCACCCTTTTTTAAAACCATGTTGGTTTTGCAGAAGAATTACTTTCATTATAGTTTTTCTTGTTTTCCACAATCTTTGCATAAATCTTATAACATGTATTTGATAGAATGATACCCCTATAGCTCCCATATTCATTTCTATTCCTCTTTTATATATTGGAATTATCACGACTTCTTTCCAATTATCAGGTATACTCCCTGAAGTCCAACATTCGTTTAAAAAATGCAAAATCCCAACATGAAAACAGTCGTAACTGTATTTAATTAATTTCATGTTTATTTGGTCTAAACCAGGTGATTTCCTGTTCTTAAAACTATTCAGTGCAATTTCTAATTCCTCTTTAGCTATTGTCGTAGCCTCTTCTTATTAGCACTCAAAAATGATGGGGAGCTACTCGCTTGCAAGAGAATGTACCGGGAAATTAATCAAACTTCTTACACGGCGAGGCTACGACGAGGGACGCAGCTAAAGAAAGTACAGAAAATATTACTAATCCGAAACGTTACATGGCTTAAAGGAAGGAAAGGAATCTACACTAACATAATTAAAGCTTCCAGAGAATGGATGGCTGAGGGATTTATTATATAAAGATAGATAACGTAGTGCTTACACTCTTAGCACACATGTCCGCCAGGCGAGGCCATCATGCCTTGGCACGGAGAAAGCAGTTGCACACCCTTACAGCTCGAAGGTTACCTCCTGACTCCTTTCTCAAGCCACGCTAGCCTCAAGCGTCAGAGACGCTAAACAACTCATCCCCTCCCAAAGATTCCTAACTCCCCCCACCCCAAGCCAAAACTGCCATCCCAAATCCCGGTGACCAGAGAGACGTATGTCCTATAATCTCTGCATACGTCACATCTCCCCCTGGCCACCGAGATCAATGCCCTCGTCGACACAAGGCAAATAATCACAGAAAAGACAATAAAAAGAACAAAAAAAAATGACACAAAACAAACATGTGTGTTGAACACCCAAAGAAAAGAACAATATAAATTTATTTCTTGTGGGCATTTATGAGTCTCGAGTCTTTACGGATAATGTGTTAATTGAACACTTATGCTCGAGCACCCCGCACACGCACACACACCACGCTGCCTCTGTCACACGCACACTACACTGCACCTGAGAGTGAAGGTCCGATGGAACTGTTTGTGGGTAAGTTTGTAGTGTACCCACAACGACGACTTATCCTGGCTGTAGTGTTGTTTCTGCAGGTCGTTGGTGATGACAACGGGGTGGGCAGTCGCTGGCTTGGACTGCCCCCCAAAATAGTGGCTCCTTATGCCACAGCAGTGTAGTGGCTGCCCGACAGCTCTCCTGTGGTGACTCTGGAACATCTGGTGTGACAAATGGGGTGCTCTGCTTATCCGCTCGAGCTCTGCCATCAGCAAAATAACTACAACAAAACCACAAAACAATAAAAAGGGGGCTCTAACAAACAATCACACATAAAAAAACAGTATGTCATGTACAATCAAATATTTCAAATGTTTAAAAGGTTTGCACTGAAAATTGTTTTAACATGGGGCAAAGAGAGAAAAAAAAGAAATGACTACATATTGACATAAGAACTAAATTTTATAGGGGGTTGCCATCCAAAATTTAACACACAATGCTTCACAATCCAAATAGAACATTTGAACAGAATCAGGATACATTAACATTATATCAGTAACATTGACTTTTTCATACCATAACATGACAGGAAAAAACATAACCTTATTTGGGATCCCAATATTAATTCTTAATGACCAGCTGGTACCACTAACAAAAGAAAATAAGTGCACTTACGAGACATTCACACATGACAATGAAATGGAAACATTTATACTGACCATGGCCCAAATTATGCACAACACTCACTTAACTAGCTACTCAAAACTACTGTATGCATTACTACAAACTTCAAAAAAAAAAAAAATTCACAATACATATTCAAAGTACAATAATCATACTCTACTTGTCACTAACACAAATTCTCCTCTACATTACTATCTTCTTCATCCCATTATTGTCCTCATCATCTCAATCTCAATCATAATCATCATCATCAATATTTCAATCATCATCATTACTTCGGTCATCATCATCTTTATCTCAACTTTCAATTTTCTCTTGGACAGTAATTACTGCGAAAACAAAACATCTTCACTGACGTGTCTCATTTAACATGCTACAAAGTCAAAAATATCTAACATAGGCATAACCTTAAAGAAAGCACATTAACATTTCAGGAATGACACAAATAACATGACATTATACTGTTGCATCCACATCCACGGAATCAAAATTAAGCTGGAAAACAGGTGGTATTAAAACTTGCTATCTATGATGGTAATAAACTTGTTGCATAAACACAGAAAAAATATTCTCATTACATTCACTTCAATACATTAACTCACTCGTGTGAATACATCACACACGCTATACTGGGCACGTTACAGCAACACCAATAAGCAAAATCTCTCAAATCATCACATCAAATCAACTTTCCAGGTACATGTAGCCCTCCTGAAAAATCAACACATTTACACTTCAACTATCGGGGTTACACTTTGGCACTTCCACCGAAGCTGACATCATCTCATCCCTTGTCCTCTCTTTACCACCATCGGGGTTACTCTTACGCACATCCACCGAGGCAAATATCAACTAATATAACTCACATAACCTCACACTACGCCATCGGGGTTACACTTTGGCACTTCCACCGAGGCAAATCTCACATATATCACATAACCTCAAATATACACACACATACACGCACTATTCATGCAACAATTTTCTGCAAATAAAGATCACAGCATCATTATGAAACCCAAAATCAAATCAAATCATATCAAATCGAATGCAACAAAACAAAATCACATCATTACTCAAAACAATACTGTCACATAGCATTCCTGAAAAGGAAAGCTCAATTAAGCACACGGTACCCAAACACATTCCTGCAGCATAACACAACAAAACAAATGATTTGCAATTTCCAAAACATAATTTAAAATTTAAGTTACACCAAAATAATAATACACTTTTAATTTAGCAGAGACATTCATATTGCACATTATTCCTGAAAAGCAAAGCTTAATTAAGCATCAGTCAGTGAAATAATAAAATTTAGCATACCTGTGTGAGTTGTAAAACTGTTTCATTCGTCTAAACTTTAGCACTTACATACTTACAGGTTATGTTTTTTTCTCTATTCTTTTCACCACAAAATTCCAGTGCAATTTTCCCAAAATCTGGCAACACACATATAGCTGATTCATCACCATCCACATCGTACTGGTCCATATTGGAGTCACATCAAACCTAATTAGGTGAAGATACTGGCAAGGCTGGTAGTAGCTCCTGAAACTTTTACTTAAATGAATAATTGTGAAGCATTTTCCCCCAAAAATATGCATTGCGTAACTAAATAAACCAAGCATGGCAACGGTGAAGCAAAATTAGCATTATCTTTACCACTATTTTTCCGCGAGTGTACAATGCAAAAATTTTCAATATATATACGTGACTTCTTTCATTTTATTACTTTATTATTCTAAACAGATGCACAACACTTTTTATACACACGCAAATTTTAAACACGCAACACACGAATTTTGAACTAATTTGTTGCACTTTCGAGTCGTTAATACTTTCAATATGACGCAATCCAGAATGCAATGTTACGTAAATCAGCTCACACACGCAACCACATTATCAACGTTACAAATATCACCCAATTTTCACAATTCACTTTTCACAATTCACGAATATATATACTTCAAAACAACCAGCACGAACCACTTAGCACAGTAATATAATTTAGTAGACATGAAGCCAAAATAAGGGGAAAATGGAGTCAGGAGTTTTAGCATCGCGCTGGCGGACAATGGAAAAAATACAAAAATGAACTCAAAATTAAAATTTAGACACGGGACTTTCAGAAATCAAAGCAACAAAATTTAGAATATAGAAATCAAAAATTATGCCATCAAAATCCTTACCCTTAAGCCAAGAAACAGATTTACATTTTTAGCGACCACGTGGAGGACCAAAAACCGTTACATTTTATAGAGAAAAAAAATTTCACTTGAAAATCTCACAAAAAAATTAAATTATGCCCGGCCCTCCACCAATTGTCGTAGCCTCTTCTTATTAGCACTCAAAAATGATGGGGAGCTACTCGCTTGCAAGAGAATGTACCGGGAAATTAATCAAACCTCTTACACGGCGAGGCTACGACGAGGGACGCAGCTAAAGAAAGTACAGAAAATATTACTAATCCGAAATGTTACATGGCTTAAAGGAAGGCAAGGACTCTACACTAACATAATTAAACCTTCCAGAGATTGGATGGCTGAGGGATTTATTATATAAAGATAGATAACGTAGTGCTTACACTCTTAGCCCACATGCCAGGCGAGGCCATCATGCCTTGGCACGGAGAAAGCAGTTGCACACCTTTACAGCTCGAAGGTTACCTCCTGACTCCTTTCTCAAGCCACGCTAGCCTCAAGCGTCAGAGACGCTAAACAACTCATCCCCTCCCAAAGATTCCTAACTCCCCCCACCCCAAGCTCCAACTGCCATCCCAAATCCCGGTGACCAGAGAGACGTATGTCCTATAATCTCCGCATACGTCACACTATAAGATCAATATTAGGATCGTTTTTCATTAATATGAATGGTTCTTTGTTAGGCGTAATACAATTCTATACAGAATGTTCCCCATTTGCTAATTATTATGGGGTTTATTTGAAATTTATCCTTCATTCAGATCTTTCAATGCCTTGAATACTTTGCCCTGCTTTCCATATGCATCGTACTCTAGGTTTGATACATATCTGACCCATTTCAGTATATTGATTTTTCTAGTTTCTTTCTTTCCTATAATCTATAGTCTATTGTACTCTGTTCTATTTTCTCCACTTCGCTCTTTCAGAAACCTTAAATATGCTGCCTTTTTTGTTTGATTAATATTGCCAACCCTTCTGTCCAGAAAGTCAAACCTCTCTTCTTGCACTCACTTTTTGCTTACCTAAAGCTTCACTTGCAGCCTTAAGTAAAACACCTCTTATATCCATCCATTCAATATTAACGTTATTACTACTCGGTAGTTCAGTTGTATACTGATTTATTTTTTCAGCAATCCCAAAATGTCTGTCGTTATTCACAGGTAAGGTCGTTTATTGTTAGTTGTTAGTTAATTTGGAGTTTATGAGTAATCAGATCAATCAGTGTTAATTAATGTTTTCTTCATATTAGCTATGTAGGTTAAGTTGGAAATCAGACTGAATTTTGCTATGTTAGCCGAATTGGTTAGAGCAGCAGCACAGCAAGTCGAAGATTCGTGGTTCAAATCCCGGATATAGCATTGTTGTTCGCTGTTGTTACTCACCTCATATTAAGTGAATTCGTATCCATCATCATCACCATTTTATCAGTTTCCATGATACTATTATTATATTCGAAATATCTTTGACACCTTGGGAGACCTTGTAAACTCTAACGGGCGCCTCTCTTAGGGGCGGATGAGGAATCCCACCAGATATGGTACGGTACTCCAAAACGCTTCGGTTAAAAGGACCCGAGGATCAACAAGGAGTCCAGTGGCTGGGGACTTAATAATAACTGGATCACCCTCTCTGCAGGGGATATAAATATGGAGGTCCCAGCTCAGGTTCAGGGTGAAGAGCGAAGAAAAACAGATAGAGAAACTCCGATAGCCCTGTTAACGCAACTTTCATACAGTAGGAAGTATTGAACAAAATCCTGAACGTCTGAAGGCATTAAGGTGATATTCTCAGTACCAGACTTATCCTGCTTTAGGTTGGTTACATACTCAGGGAACTCTTTTAAATCTCGAAAACTCCAACGAGGCCTAATGGACCAAAATATGACAAACAGGAAACGGTTAAAGGACCAACGATTAGGTATTTTAATGAATACAAACACGCAACCTGGAATGTACATTGAATTGCGAATAAAACTGAAGAACTTCAGAATGAACTCTAAAATGAGAGAGTTTATACAGCGATAATCAACGAAACTAACAGGAAACAAAAAGGAAGCTGTGACTTCAGAAACAATTATTGAAGAACAAATTATAGAACAGGTAAGTTGTTTTAATCATCTCGGTTGTAAATTATCAAATCAAGGAGAGGTAGATGTGCAAAAACATAGAACGATTTAATCAGATATGTGGCACAATAAAAATAACGCTTAAAAATAAAACAAAGAAAGATACAATTACTACGTTTTATAAAGCAATGGCCACACCCATGTGTTTATATTGCAGCGAAAACTGAAGTTTAAAGAAAGCAGACATAAACAGAATTCAAACAAACGAAATGAGATTTCTGAGGTCGGCAATGGGAGCGACTAGGAACATAGAATTAAAATTATAATGTGTACATTCACATGAGTTTCTCTAAACTGTATCACTTATTAGTGGATATAAAAATTATTCTTACGAAGGTTTGTTTTCCTATCTACTTCATTTTAATCGAGATAAATTTTTCCTGAAATAGCTGCATTACACATTTCGTTGCAGATATAAAGGGAATAGAGATAGCCAGAGTTTAAGAACTGGACGCTCTACATTGGCCTTAAAATTCCATACTCTTTCCTTGACATCGCCAGAAACAGCTGAAATTCGACAGTAATTTAAAGGAATGGCTAAGTATTGAACAATTGAAACATTAATAATGGATATCTCAAGAATCTCTGATGCCACAAGAAAGTTATTTGAAATACATTGGGTTTTAAAGCGGTCTACATTTCTTGTATAGTATGTTATTGTCTTTCGCTTAACGTTTCACAGTTATACAAGATTATAAAAAAATCCTTTTAAAGAAAGGTTCCCACAGAGGTCTCAATCCTGGGTATTCCCAGGAAATTCAAGGCAAAGATTTTCTTTGTCATGTAAATATATTTAATTTATGGCATTTAAAACAAAATCATTACAGCCACTTTTTAGAAAATAAAACATTTTGAAAAAAATATCCATGTAAGAAGTAGTTGGGGGTGGGGGACTTTCTTGAAAATCTTCGTGTCACATCTTCGGAACATATCGAACCTAAATGCCAAGTTTGTAGCAAGTTCTTTGATTTATGCTGTTCACAGACATACGCGCAGGCACATACCGGCCTTTTTCTATGTATGCTTTTTTTGGATCAGGGATCTAAAAATATATATTGAGGCAGTATTTTTAACACTTAAATGATTTCAGTCAAATTATGTAATATAAAATATAATAACAGCACGCAATATGTGTATAATATAATATATAAAATGCATTAGCAGTCATTGTATTAATGTTTATCTTATTATGTACATGTTCAATAATGTTATGTGAATGTATTACGTAATTTCATAATGTAGGAGTTGTGAGAATAATAGGTTAAAAGTTGCTAACAATGAGGTAACAATGAGGTAACATTGAGGCAATAATGAATTAGAAGGTTTAATAATGCTACTTGTCATTCTTGGAAACAATAATGTAAATTTTGAGACAGTTTATACAATAGCCAATCAACAACCAGAAAGAAGCTTAAGTTAAATGAAATTATTCTATTGGAATAGGATTAGGCAATCAGAAACTGAAATAGGGCAAATTGTACAAATTCAGAAGTCAGTTGCTAGTAGTCAGCGTTACTAACCGGACGCGAAACACGTCCTCGAGAAACAGTTTACGTGTTAAAAAATGGTAGTAATTAATAAATAATCTCACAGCTCTCTTTCTATATCAGTGAAGTGTTATTTAAACCGTGTCAAGGATTAATAAATGGAGTGAAGTAAATATTATAATCTGTGTAAGCCTACATTCTTCAACCACACCACTCTCTGCAAAGAAATTCATGTCTCTAACAATAATACTGACGCAGCCGAGGCAAACATCAATATATAATATTTAAAGAAATGGTCAAATTACAACAAAGTTAATATATTTAAACTTGGGGCGAAGGCTACCAGAAAGAAGCTTAAGTTAAATGAAATTATTCTATTGGAATAGGATTAGGCAATCAGAAACTGAAATAGGGCAAATTGTACAAATTCAGAAGTCAGTTGCTAGTAGTCAGCGTTACTAACCGGACGCGAAACACGTCCTCGAGAAACAGTTTACGTGTTAAAATACGGTAGTAATTAATAAATAATCTCACAGCTTTCTTTCTATATCAGTGAAGTGTTATTTAAACCGTGTCAAGGATTAATAAATGGAGTGAAGTAAATATTATAATCTGTGTAAACCTACATTCTTCAACCACACCACTCTCTGCAAAGAAATTCATGTCTCTAACAATAATACTGACGCAGCCGAGGCAAACATCAATATATAATATTTAAAGAAATGGTCAAATTACAACAAAGTTAATATATTTAAACTTGGGGCGAAGGCTAACAGAAAGAAGCTTAAGTTAAATGAAATTATTCTATTGGAATAGGATTAGGCAATCAGAAACTGAAATAGGGCAAATTGTACAAATTCAGAAGTCAGTTGCTAGTAGTCAGCGTTACTAAGCGGACGCGAAATACGTCCTCGAGAAACAGTTTACGTGTTAAAATATGGTAGTAATTAATAAATAATCTCACAGCTCTCTTTCTATATCAGTGAAGTGTTATTTAAACCGTGTCAAGGATTAATAAATGGAGTGAAGTAAATATTATAATCTGTGTAAACCTACATTCTTCAACCACACCACTCTCTGCAAAGAAATTCATGTCTCTAACAATAATACTGACGCAGCCGAGGCAAACATCAATATATAATATTTAAAGAAATGGTCAGATTACAACAAAGTTAATATATTTAAACTTGGGGCGAAGGCTACCGGAAACTTTTTACCACACGTGCGGTTGCAACTACTTCAAGTGTTAGGCTCCCCAACAATCGAACTACAATAAAACTCCTCCTAAAATTTAAACCCACTTCAATATTTACGGTAAAATCTCGACATTAAATTTTTGCGTGGAATACAATACTTTCCCTACTTACTGTGTATAGTATACAAAGCAAAATTGCAACAATAAGACAGAAGTTGTACATATACAATATAAACGAAGAGTTGTCAGTTTTATAATAAATAGCTGGAACACGTAAACGCATGCCAGAAGGAACATATCTAAGAAGAGCTTTAAGGCATAGACGAGGGTTTGGAGAAACATAGGAAGATCTACCAAGAGATGGGCGGACCAATATAGTGACGCATCAGCTAAATATATTGCTTCAGTGGAAGAAGAAGAAATCTTGTATTTGTCTTTCATATGTATATGAAAGAGCTCTAAAGCATAATTAAATTTGATTCGTCGGAAGATTGCGATACTTATTACCCTTAAGTTTGAACTCAACTGTGATCATTGTGTTACTTTTGGAACTGGTTATAAAAATACTCGAACAATGCGTTAGTGAAAAGTTGGAGAACTATCATTATGAAACTCTATTTTTACTTTCTCTACCACTTACCTAGTAGGTACAGAAGCTATTGCATTCCACATAAAAATTCTATACCGAGATTTCACCAGAAGTACATGTTTTGAGGTCCCTTGAATAAAAAAGCATGTTCTGAAAAATGTCTGTGTGTGAACAGTATAACTCAAAAACGAAAATTCCGATATATACCAAATTTGGAATTTAGTTTCAATACCTTCTTCCAAAGATGCTACCCGAAAATGTTCAAGAAAATCCCACACCTCAAACTACGTTTTACATGGAAAATGTTTCCAAACTTTTATTTTCTAAAAATGGCTCTACCCATTTTGATTAAAATACCATATATTAAAGATATTACGTGACAAATAAAATGTGTTTTAAATTCTCTAGGAATAGCCTTTGAAGACGCTATTGGGAAGAAATTTTGTATAATCTTGTATAACTGGTGAACGTTAAACGATAGATGAAAACATACTAAACAAGAAATGTAGATCCCTTTAGGACACACAATTTATGTCAAATAGCTTTTTTGTGGCATAAGCCATTTCTGAGATATCGGTATTAATGGTTCGAATTGTTCATTACTTGGTCATTCTTTTAGTCATGTCAACATTCAGTTGTTTCTCGCGATTGCATGGAAACAGTATGGAATTTTAAGGCCAGCATATAGCGTCCAGTACTTAAACATTTGATTATCGTTGTTCTCTTTGTATCATAACGAAATGTGTAATGTAGCTATTTCCGAAAACGTTAGCTTAGATTAAAATGAAGTATCTAGAAAAAAAATCTTATGTGTTACACTCACATGACTTTCTCTGCTCTAGTACAAACCATTTTTACAAACGCTTATTCTCCATCTACTTCATGTTACTCCAGATAAACATTTGCAGAAACTATCTTATGCTAATTTTCTTGTAGGTGCAAGGGGGATATGGTAGGCTTTAAGCGATAGTCAAATCTTTTAAGAGCTGGTTGCTATGTGGAGCATTCCATTCTCTTTGCATGTCCATGACTGAAAAAAGAATAACGAATTCCCATTTGAGAAAAGGTATAAGTATTGGAAAATTAAAAAAAAATATAAAGGAATATCTCGTAAAAGGTTTCCTGCAGAAAAAATGTATATGACATGAATTGTATGTTTTAACGAGATCTGCTTTTTTGTGTAATAAAAGTTTGTCTATCTATTACGGTTTACCAGTTATACAAAAGTCATTCAGAATGAAGAGGAGTATTGGAGACAGTTCCCAGAAAATTCATGATATACATTTCATTTGCCATGAAAATATCTTAAATATATGATATTTTAATCAAAATCGTTACCACGATTTTTGAGAAAATAGAAATTTTCGAAAAATATTCCATGTAAAGGGTAATCTGGGGTGGTAGTATTTTATTGAAAATGTTCGTGTCGCATCTTTGAAAGATACTGAACCTAAAGTACAAGTTTGGTATTTATCGGACTTATCGTTTTTGAGTTATGCTCTTCACAGACACATACACTACGGACCGTTTTCTAAAAATGCTTTTTTTGGGTTAAACTGGGGGATTCAAAACATGTATTTCCGGTGAAATCTCGATATCGAATTTTTGGTTGAAATGCAAAACTTCCCCTACTTACTCGTACTATACGTAGTAGAAGAAGTAATAAGCTTTAGTAAGATTAGTTTGTATACTTACTGTAAGTGATAGAGGGTAGAGAAACTCATGTGAATGTGACACATGATTTTCTTCTTTATTTTTATCTAGGATAAGAATTAAAGAATCCTTTTACATTAACTGAAACTGTACCTTTGTTTTGTGAAAATGGACTACCGTATTACGTTTCTTTGATATTGTTCTATTGATAACACGTTCAATGTGCATTTTTCGTTGAACTCTGCGTCTCTCTGCTTTCACTTTACATTAAGGTTAGTAAGCAATGGCGTACCACAACGTAAAACACGGCCTCATTACCATCAGAACCTCAAAAAGACAACTTGACCCATCTCTGATTCCTACCCATACCTGTAGCGTGGCAGGCAGAACGCTATTCCTACACCATTATGGAAACTAGGCTGACTTAAGAACTATTTCTTCAGGGTGTATAAGTGATTTCATCTGCTTCCAATGTCGCATGGTGAAGAAGGTATTTCATTATCTCCACGTATGGACGCCAATTTGAAGAAATTTTGTATTGTATTGAAGGAGTTTTATTATATTTCAACTGTTGGGGAGCCGAACTTGTAGTAGCTGCAATCGCACGTATAGTAAACAGTTTCCGGTAGCCTTCGCCCCAAATGTACTTTCAGGTTGCCTTTGCTCCAAGTTTAAAAAAATATTAATTGTAATTTGACTGTTTCTTTAAGTATTTAATATTTATGTTTGCTTCGGCTGCGTCAGTATTTATTTTTAGAGACACGTTTCTCTTAGCAGTGTTGTGGTGTGACTAAGAATGTAGGCTTAAACAGATTATAATTTTACTTCACTCCTTTTATTAATGCTTGATACGATTTAAATAACACTTAACTGATAGATAGCTGTGAGATTCTTTTATTGATTATTTGCACTTTTTAATACGTAAACTATTTTTCGTCTCACACGAATACGTATTAAATCTCTTGAGGACGCTTTTGCGTCTGGTTAGTAACGCAGTCTGCAGGCAACTGACGTCTGAATTAGTAAATGTTTCTCCTTTTCAGTTTCTGATTGGCTAATCCTACTCCAATAGAATACCTTCATTTAACTAAAGCTTTTTCTGGTTGTTGATTGGCTATTTTATAAACTGTCACTAAAATTTACATTAATGTTGGTCCAATAATGACTAGTAGCATTATTAAACATTCTTACTCATTATTGCCTCAAGGTTACCCCATTGTTAGCAACTTTTAACCTATTTCTCACAGCTCCAACATTATTAAATTACGTAATGCATTCACATAACATTATTGAACATTTACATATAATATAAACATTTACAATGACTGTAATATATACTTTTTATGTATTATTACTTACACATATTGCTTTAAGGCGGGCTGTTATTGAATTTACATATTATATAATTAGACTGAAATTATTTAAGTGTTACAAATACTGCCTCAATGGTAGGTCGGCTCCGGCCTTCTTGATCTGAGACCTCCAAGCTTCTCTATACAGTGCCCTCTGTAACCAATTTCTCCATTAGATCTGATCGTAAATTTCCTTCACCGAGTCCATCTTACCGCCGGTCTTTTACCAAACACCATCGCTGTCATCACCATTTTAGGTACGCTTCCTTCATCCATTTTTTGTACATGTCCTAAGCAATATAATATTTTAATTTGACAGTAATAATAATACAGGTCCCTTGTGCCCTGCCCAGCCCTGCACCTAGGAAACCACACCCTAGTTTCCTACCACCGTAGGAAACTCTCAAGGTGCCCTAAATACATTCAATTAAACTAGGGTCATGAAAAATGACCAATTAAACAAGTTACGTTTTAATAATCCACTATATTTAATAGAAATAATATATAACATGCAATAATAACCTCAAGGAGGTTACAGAGCTAATTAGAAAAATACATAAAATCAAAATTACGACGTGAAACATGGCAGGAAATTGCACCACTGAATGAAAAATACCAGATTTCTAAGTCTACTTATAAGGTTCAAGATAATATAGCAAATTCAGTATCGTGAAGTATTCCCTTTACCTAATTTACTTAACGTTTAGGTAAAGGCACGACTCATATCAACAGCGGCAGTGACTTGGCTTTCTCGCAACATAGCAAATTAGAACAAAAGCCAGATTATCACCATTCCCAAACACATAAATTCTACATATGTAGCGAATTATAAACTGAGTTTGCAGATTATAAAAGCATTAATAAATAATTTATTACTTGAAGCTAAAAGAGAGCATTCTGTGTTGAAAAAGTTTGTAAAAATCTAAAAACCAAATAAAATTTTGACAGTTTCAACAAAAAACTTACATACGTGCATAAAAAGTGACCCATTCCCCTAGATCGCGATAGTGTTTTTCTGTCTGCAAAGTTTCCACCTTCAATTAACCAACTATCGACTCCATCCAGGAGATATTACTTCTCTATTTAACTGGCCTGAAAAAAAATTCAGGAACGTACACACTAACCAATGAACGAAGTTTATAATCCATGTAGAATGAAAGGGTGATTCGGATACCACCCTTATGAAGGAGATTCGCTACGATTGATGTGTAAGGCAAGTATAAACCAATTACAAATAATTTGGCCTTCTAGAGGAAGCGGTGGAGAATCATTTGCGTGTGTGGTTAAACCGAATGACAGCTACGAAATTTACATATATGAGGGATTTCATCAGCGACATGCAGACGAAGGTTAAGTTATTGCTGCTACTAAACGGCAATAAGAAAACGGTAATGTAGCATGAACTTATAAGTTATAAGTTGTAATGTTACACTTCGGCAGTTCTACTATACTTTGGAGGAGGAAAAGCGCCCTGCCAATCCAATGGCTAGAATTCTGCTCGAAAAACAGAGATAGTCATGCTGGTAGAGGTGGGGTTGAATATTGTCAACATCAACAATAAACGGCTCCGTTCCATTGTTGGCCATATTTTATGCACGCCATATTTCTGTACTTGCAATACCCCAATTACACACAGTAGCAAATTAAAATACCTTTGCTGCCCGTCACGCAAGTCGAACGTACCAGTGCTCTCGCTAGACGTTAGAGCCGACCAAAACAAAAAAGTGCTCACAAGAAAGCGCCAAAAATTTCCCTACAACGTTCGATATATCGATCGTACAGGAAGGGAAATTAGACCGATGTAGGTCATATACTCATATACCTGTTGCATCTCATTCTCCATATTCCATTCCCATTTACAAGCCTCTTCTTTACGTAAGGAACAAGAAAGAGGCGATCTCACTTGATTCAGTGTTTGAAAATATAGTCAGTGTACTGGCTGTGCCTCTCAAACCTATCCTACCGGATACGCTTCAAACAGGGGTGAAGAACTCCGTAACGATGCGTCGGAGGATGGTGATTGCCTGACAAAAAATGTTCCCCTCTGCGAGATCTATATTTTTTCAGAGTTTGTCGCAGAGGCCCTGAAACATCCTGTATGTCGTCCTCCATGGTGTATTGGTTACCATACTAGTCTCTAGTTCTCAAGATCGCGGGTTCAAACCCGGCTGTAGAGCGATGGATATTTTCGGGCGTAAAGATCCTTAGCATGGCTTTCTTCGAAGAGAAGTAAAGCCGGTGGTCCCGTGTCGTAGAAAAAGAACCTAAGCCTGATAAAGACGCCTGTGAGGAAAATTACCGATCTTTCACGTCCAAAATAGAATGGGACACTAAAGACCACAGCAGTTAAAGAGCGTCCATAAATAAAACTCAATTTGTATATATATATATACACACTGGTGTGCAAAACCTAAGGACGAGATGGGTAAAGTAACATAAAAAATGAACTATTTAATTGGAAGTAGATGAAGGTGCGGGAGCGTGTTGCCAGAGGTCTCTCACACCTACACAGAAAGCTGGACGTCACATGGCGTGATTGTAGCGAGCTTGTAGTGCCAAATGGGTCTAGTCCCGCAACACGGGGCAGTTGACGAAACAGGACAAGACGGTATGTGGCAACCAGCGAGCTGTTATGGGTGCACTGTAGGGGTGTTCTTCATTGCAACATGGCCCGTAGACACCATTTGGATGACTTCACGCGGGGAAGAATCATCGGGAAACTGGAAGAAGGGCGAAGTGTGATGAGTGTTGTTCAGGAGTTTGGAATTGCTCACAGCGTTGTTTCACGTGCATGGGGAACCTTCCAAACCGCAGACAATGTGTCCCAAGGAGAGGTGGTGGATGAGCACGCCCAACTACAGCAGCAGATAACGGCTACATTGTGTAACAGTCAAGAAGGGATCCACGCCAAACAGCGGGTGCAATTGCAACCACATTTAACAGGACAGCTAGGCACGCAATCTCACAATACACAGTGGCACGGCGACTACACAGAGGTGGTCTCTTTGCCCGACGGCCAGTACGTTGTGTTCCATTGACATCCGCACATCGGCGGCACCGTTTGCTTTGGTCCCAAGAGCATCAAATTGGACCAACGAGGAATGCGGTTGCGTGCTCTTCTCAGATGAGAGCAGATTCAATCTAAGTAGTGATTTTCGACGTACCCTCATATGGGGAGAGGTGGGATCACGTAATGAATCCGGGAACATCCTTGAATATTATCATTTTGGTGGTCCGGATGTTATGGTTTGGGGAGACATGGACGCACCGACCTCCAAATCTTTGATAGAAGCAAAGAACTAAAATTGAGGTAAATAGCTTGTGTCGTGTGTTAAAATATATTTTTTTATTACTCTCATGCACATAAATGCAGTGGAATGCCTACAAAGAATACTGAGATGACATTCTGTGTTGTTTTGTCTTTCATGCTATCACTGTACGCTCACCCGTCAACGTTATTGTGATAGTGTACTCCTTCCCCACGTGCGTGTTTTCAGGGGTACAGTGGGCCCTGACTTCATTTTTATGGATGACAATGTGCGACCGCATCGAACAGCGCATGTGGAGGATATCATGCAATGAGAGGATATTCGGCGGAAGGACTGGCCTGCCCGTTCCCCCGATTTAAATCCCATCGAACACGTGTGGGATGCTTTGGGGAGACACATTACAGCACATCCACATGCACCAACGACCATCCAACAGTTGTCACAGCGCTGGTAGAGGAATGGAACGCCCTACCACAAGAACTGCTTACCAACCTTGCGTCCAGCATGGGAGCACGATGCAGAGCATACATTGCTGTCCGTGGTGATCATACACACTTTTAAGCACCATGTATCTGTTTCTGTAAATCTAGAGAGCCATCATATGTCGTATTGACTTCATTGTAGATTATGGTCTATGAATAAAATGGCATTTCTGATTGTCTCATTGCATATTTCGTTTAGTTGCCTACTGTAGCATACCGCAGCAGTTCCCAATAAGTATTATTCAAGCTTCATCGAGCTATGTTACTTGGCAGTGCCACAGCATGCGAAGATTACTCTCGTCCTTAGGTTTTGTACACCAATGTATGTAGATTTGGATTTAAAACTGGTAAGAAACGATAATATGCCTTATTTGCTTTCTATATTCCGTTCCGGATTTCATATGTTTCATAATCATATTTTTAGTGATTGTGCATAAATATGAGAATTTCTTTACTTGTTCAAATGTATTTGAATGTGTTATCAATTTTGTTCTATATTGGTATCCGTCCGTGATTGTGTTAACAGTTTTGCTTTCTCTACCTCATATACTGTCGTGCATAAAAAGTGGCCCATTCTCCTAGATCGCCATAGTGGTTTTCTGTCCGTAAGATTTCCACCTTCAGGTAACTAACCCTTAACTCCGCCCGGACGGTATGCGACTGGCCTGAAAAACAATTCAGCGGCTTTAAAGGTCACCAATGAACGATGTTAATAAACTATGAATATGGAGGGGTAGTTTGGATACCCCTTCAGGAAAGAGTTTCGTTACGATTGGCTCAAAAGGAAAGGTTAAAACAATTACAAACAATTCAGCCTTCTAGAGGAAGTAATGAAGAATCATTTGCATGTCTAGGTAAACTGAACGATAGCTACGACATTTACATATATGAGACCTCTCATCTGCGATATGGAGACGAAGTTTAAAGTTGTTGCAGCTACTAAATGGTAATAAGAAAACGGTATTGTAGCATGAAAATGCAAGGTTTAAGTTGTAATGTTACCCTTCGGCAGTTCGTCCATAGCTACTATTTGGGAGGTAAAGTACCCTAGTACACTGCTAAACCAGTGGCAGAACTCGAAAAACGGAGGTGGTCGCTCTGGTAATGTAATTAGATTTTGCCAGTACCAACATAAATAGCTCCGTTCCATTATGGACGCTATTTTATGCATGCAGGTATACATAGTAGATACAGAAGGTATTACATCTCACCCAAAAGTTTGATACCCACCACAAATACATGTTTTTAAACCTCCCTAATCGAAAAAAGCCTAGAAGAAGGTCCATATGTGTGTGTCTGTGAACAGCATAGCTCAAAAATAAAAAGTTTGCTAAATACCAAACCTTCCAAAAATGCGACAGAAGAATTTTTCAACATAAACCCTCGCCCCAAACTATCGTTTACATGGAAGATTTGAAATTTTTGTATATTCTGAAAAGGATGTAAGAATTTTGATTAAAATAACATATATTTAAGATAATTACATCACAAATAAAATGTATATCTTGAATTTTCAGGAATAGCATGAGAAATTCTCTTTTTACTTTCTCTACTACGTATAGTAAGTAGGGGAAGTATTGTATTCCACCCAAAAATTCCATATCGAGATTTCATCGGAAATATGTATTTTGAGACCCCTTGAATCCAAAAAAGCATTTTTGGGAACATGTCCGTGTGTGTGCCTTTGTGTGTGTGTCTGTGAACAGCATAACTCAGAAACGAACAGTCGGATAAACACCAAACTTGGTATTTAGGTTCAGTATCTTACAGAGATGCGACACGAAGGTTTTCAAGAAAATCCCCCCAACCCAGATTACCCTTTACATGGAAGATTTTTCGAAAATTTTAATTTTATCAAAAATGGCTGCAACGATTTTGATTAAAACATCATATGTTAAAGATATTTTCATGATAAATGAAATATATATCTCGAATTTTCTGGGAATGTCTCCAAAAGTATTCTTCATTGTAAACGACTTTTGCATAACTGGTAAACCATAAGATATAGACAAAATTTTACTACACTAAAAATGTAGATCGCGTTAAAATAAACAATTTATGTCATATACATTTTTCTTGAGTGAACCATTTTCGAGATATTGCTTGTTATTCCCTTAAATTTTCGAATACTTATACGTTTTCTTAAATGGGAATTCGTTATTAATTTTTTTGTCCTGGTAATACAAAGAGAATGGAATACTCCACATAGCAACCAGCGCTTAAAGTATTTGACTATCGCTTAAAGCCTATCAATTACTCTTGCATCTACAAGAAAATTAGCAATAAGATTAGCATTTCGATATCTCGATTAACATGAAGCATATGGAGAATAAGCGTTTGTAAAAATAGTTTGTACGAAAGTAGGGAAAGTTATGGGAGTGTAACACAGATTTTTTCGGAAGGATTTTATATAATCTTATATAACTGGTAAATGTTAAGCGATAGACGGAAATGTATTACACAAAGATATAGAGATCTTTATAACACAATTTATTTTAAATAACCTTAATTTTGGCATCAGCCACTTCCGAAATATTCGTTAGTAGTGGTTCAAATTGCTCAATACTTTTTCTTTCTTTTCAAGTTCTATCGAATTTCAGCTGTTTCTCGCGATTGCATTGAAAGATTATGGAACTTTAAGGCCAGCGTATAGCGTATAGTTCCAAAAAACATTTGACTATCGCAATTCCCTTTATATCTATAACGAAATGTGTAATGTGGTTGTTTCTGTAAAGGTTTGTTTGGGTTAAAATGAAGTAGATATACAAATAGGCTTTAGTAGGAATATCCTGAATGCCTACTAATAGACAATATAGGGTAGAGAAAATCACGTGGATGTATATAAGAGTTTTTGTTTTGGAGTTGTTTATCTGTACTTATGCTTCTCTTTCGGTTTGTTCTATTAAGTTAACTATCTTACTATATGAGTTCTTGATATGATGTTAACATCATCAGCTGCTATTTATATTGATTTATATAGCAGTGTTCCTCTATTGTTATATTTAACTTTATGATTACATATTCTAGTGTTATATTAAAAAGCCTATCTCTTTGTTTCAACCCTCTGTTGACTGAGATAGAGTGTGTGATTCTGTATTCATTCTAATTTGAGAGTAGAGTCCTGTATGTTAGTCTGTTAGTCTTGTTAATTTCCTGGGAATCCCAAATGCTACCATAATTTCTGTTAACATTATCGTATGCCTGTTTTATATCTGCAAATGCTTGGTGTATGTTGATTTTGTATTCCTAAAATTTCTTATGTGCCTTTAACAGTAAATGTTTTATCTAATGTAGAATTTATTTTCTGTAATCCGGTGAATTATTCAAGCCTACAAACCTAAAGTTAATTAATTTTCCGAGATTTTCTGCAGTATTTAATTGGACATAAAAGCTGCATTTCTACTGTTCTGATTTGACCTTTTTCTCTCCTCATTACCAACCGCGACTGGCTTACAATTAAACTTAAGTTTCCCAACAACATGTGCCCAACACAAAAACCTGAAACCTAGAATAAGAAAGCAACATTGTTTACCTGTAGATTGAAATCTGTTCTGTTATATAACTTATGGCCGCATAAGTAATAGTGTTAATAATGCAGTTTCTATTCGAGATTGCAATAGCACATCGTTATCCTGGTTTGCCGTGATCGAAGTAGTTTATCCTTCAAGACCTTACTGTCCCTTCCAAATTTTGTCTCTATTAGAAGAGATTGGGACGGGTGACCTACACCTGAATTTATCTAGGTTGTGACCCTGAAGCTATTTCACAAAGTGATTGTATAAGCTACGGAAGCACCACAGACATGAGTGCAATAGGATTTTTAGCAGTCATTTCTTGCCTTTTCATTTTATATTCTGTAGCTTTGTTCGTCTCTTTTACGTGCGTTTATATTGTCGTATAACACGAAAGGAAAGATCAGCGATCCGTTGCAGCGTTATATAACTGAAAATTACTGTATGACCTTGAGGAAAATGCGTAGAAGTGTTTCATATTTGACATAAACAGGCAAAAATTGTGATTGGTTTATATACCTAGCATTCTTGTTCACGACTTCTAAGCAAATACCTGCACGTCCAGAATTGAAATGTTGTATAGGAGTTTGAAAAACTTAAAATGTTTCTGAAAATACTACAAGATTACACGATGTACATGAAGAAACCTCCTAAAAATTTACAAATTTCAATCAATAGACTGCAAATTCCGAATTAAAGTTTGCTTTCTTTACCACTTACCTGGTAGGTAGAGAAGGTATTGCATTCCACCCAAAAATTCGATACCCAGATTTCACCACAAATACATGTTTTGATGTATATGTGTTTGTGAACAACATAACTCAAAAATGAAAAGACGGATCACACCAAAGTTGGTACTTAGGTTCATCCTAAAAAAGGCTCTAAATGTATGTGAAGTGCACTTCATTCGAGAGGAATTTTGTATAATCTTGTATAACTGGTAAACGTTAAGTGACAGACGAAAACTACCACACAAAAAAATGTAGTCCTCTTTAAACACACAATTAATTTCAAATAACTTTTTTGTGTATGAGCCGTTTTTGAAATATCCCTTATTAAAGGACAATACTTGTCATTCTTTTGAAGTACCATGGATTTTCAGTTGTTTCTCGCGATTGCATGCATTATGGGATTTTAAGGCCAGCGTCAAGTTAAACATTTCTGTGTTAATCTTAAATCCATAACAAAATGGGTAATGTAGCTATTTCTGTTAAGTTTATTTTGGATTAAAATGTAGTAGATAGAAAAAAAAGCTATAGTAGTTTGTGTACACACACTAATAAAGTTAAAAGGTAGAGAAAATCATGTGAATGTATCGCACCAGATTTTTATTTCTAAGAATGTTATGCACTTATTTCCAGGATATATAGCAAAGTAGTATACGAAAGGTTGCGGGCAATTTTGAAACAGAAGTAGAAATTTGAAAAATAATGTCTAAATTGTGCTGTTATGTGTTTCTTTTATGTTTTGTATCTGTATTATACATCCAGCCAGTCACTTTACGTTGCTTGTCCCCTTTGCTTAACGCACTCTTTGGTGCTCTTTTTTTTCTCCTCTGTGGTTTGCTGACGTGGCATGTGCTTTGGCCGTACGCGAGGAGTGGTGGGATTTCTGCCGGATTGCAGGGATAGCTCTCTGCCCGGCAACTACTCATGCGGATTGTGGAAGTTTTTGTAATGAATTTTTAAGGAACGTCTTTGTGATTTTCTGTGGATCGGCCTTATGAAAGGTAGGCTTTATTACCAGTTTTATGTCTTGGTAATGGTGAGTGAATTTTGGGGCGGAAAACGTTATGTGTGTTTGAAAATACGAATTCGTAAAGTGACTGGCTCTTGGAGTTGTTCATATGTTTAGTGTGTTTTGGTTCTTTTCCAGTTGAGTTATATTTTCAGTACGTGATTTTCAGTGTATAGTTAGTTTAAAATTGTTGATAAGTGCTTTACACAGTTGTGCAATTTGAAAATGCATAATTTGATTCATGAAGGTAAAAAGCATCAGTAGTGTGAAATTTGTGAGAAAAGCTTTTGGCATTTGTCGTCTAAAATTGCATAGTTTGATTTAGGAGGGCAAGAAGCAATATAAGTAGAAATTTGTGAGTAGAACTTTACATATTTTGGGCACTTTGAAAATGCATAGTTAGTTCAAAATTACAGAAATTCTGTTGTGTAAATTATGAGAGCAGTAATTGCAGTTAAAACCCAGTTATGCTGAACCCATTTATGCTGCACTTTGTAACTGAAAACGGTTGGGTTGTAAAGCTACCTACATCTAGCTTAGCTGGACTTTGAAGCTCTCTGTTACCAGAATTTCATAAAAGTCTGTTTCGGTCTTGTTCAACATTCTTAGCTAGTCTTTGACTAGCTAAACATAATTAAATATTTTGGTCTGATGTTTATTGTGGCTTTGTTTTATAAAGTTTCTAAATTGATTTTGTTTGTGGAATTTTTGTTTGACTTAATTTTTGCTGTATTTAAAACTTGCTTTACTGCTCTGCTCAATTGGTTTTGGTTGGTTTACTATTTATGCCATCTTTGTTTTACAGTTATTCTTTTATGGTTGGTTTACGGTTCTGGTTATTAATGTTTGTTTATTATTATCATTAAAGTACCCACAAAAATAAACTTATCTATAGTAGTGTATTTTTGAGAGTTCTGGTTTCCATTTTGTTTTCCCCTACGGCACTCGTTAGGGCTTCCCTTTTCGTTTGGCCGGGGTTCCCTAACTCAGTCAAACAGCGGTACCATTGCAAAATGACACAGAGACCTTGCTTTTTTAACTTGCAGAAAATAGTCATAGCTTGTATGTTTTTCATTATATAGATAAAATGTTCCTTTTGTGTTAATAAAATATGATGTACTATATACACACTGCCTTCTCCAGCCATCGTATTTTCTACCATATTCAGGTCAATGGTGTACAGAAATCGCTTCATTACGTATTTATAAGTCGGAAGCCTGAAACAATAATTGCGGGTCACTGTATGTTGGCTACAAAATCCCATACTCTTTCCACTGCATTGCGAAAAACAAATGAACGATGGCACAATCACAACGAATACCTCGGAAATTATTAATACCACAAAAGTTATATAACATAAATTGTGTGTATTGATTAGATCTACATTTTTCGTGTAGTAAGTATTTATCCTCTCTTATGGATTACAGTTATTCCAAATTATACTAAATTAATTCAGAATGAAAAGGGCTTAAGAGACGTACGCAGAAAATCAAGATGTACATTTTATTATCTTATGCAAATACCTTAAACATATGAAATTATAATGAAAATGTTAATGCCATTTTACAGCCAGAATTTCCACGTTGGTTTGGAGTAGTTAGGTATTTTCAAACATTCTTGTCACATCCCTGGAATATGTTGAACTTAAATACCTGAACGTAATTGAGCAAAAAGTCACATAAGCAAAGGCCAAATTATTATTACTACTCTTTTAGTAATCATCATCATCATCATCTTCAAGGTTTGGACCTTGTTCAAATTCCATTCCGTCCCCATTAATCAAACTCGTCTCTCCATCTACGGCTTGGTCTTCCTACATTCCGTTTCTCTAGTGGTTTGTATTCTGTTAATATTCTTGTTAATCTTCCCTCACTCATCCTTTAAACATGGTGCATCCAGTTTTCTTGTTTTGGCTAATTCTTTCTATGAGTTTAAATATTTTCAATTCCTCCCTTATTTCCTGGCTGCATTTGCGATCCAAGAAAAAGTATCCAGCAACAGATTTTAAACATTTCATTTCTGCCGATTCAGTTTTTCTTTTTTACTTTCTGTTTAGGGCCCACGTTTCGCTGGAATATAGTACACGAATTGACATTGTTTTATAAAACTTTATCTGCGTCCCCTTCTTTGTGTGTCTTAGTGTTTATGGTGCCACACATGAGATTAAATTTATGGACTTTATTGTCTACAACTCTTTCATCTAATGCAGCAGTTATATCACATCCCAGGTTTCTAAATATTCGAACTTGTTCGATGATTTTATAGTTGTCTCTAGTAAGCTCTTTACGTTCAATGCTAAAACCTTTGTTTTATTGTTTGATATTTTCAGATTGTAATTCGTAAATAATTTGTTTAATAATTTTACTTTCATTTGTAGGTTATCTTCTGTTACAGCCATTATTATCTGGTCGTCTGCATACAATATAGCGACCATTTCTTGCCTGGTTAATTTTAAAATGGTTATTAAAACTACTTAACAATTGCAGTTGGCATCCTCAAAATATAAATTAGTGGGCGATAATGGACTGCCTTGTTTAACTCCTTGATTTATTTCGATAATGCGGGAATTGATGTTATTCATTATCTCTACTTTTATGGTTGTTCCTATATACATTTCCATTATTATTTCCAAGGTGTGCGGATAATCCTTTCATTGTCATTATGTTCCATAGCTTGTTCCACTGAATACAGTCAAAAGCTTTCTCATAATCTATAATCAGTAAATGCGTTTCTAATGTGTTCTCGTCTCTTCTCTGTTAGCTGTTGTAGAGTACGTATACAATCTATGCAAGATCTTCCTTTCCTAAATCCACTTTGATTTTCGGAGATTAAAGATCCATAGTAATATTTAGAAGTCGCGCTAATAATAATAATAATTTTGTTTACGGACGATCAGATAAAGGAGACAATATGCAAATATCAAATAATGAAACTAAAGTTATGGCCATGAGGGGAAAGAACAAGTGAGAGTGAAAATAGTAGTAGTAGTAGTAGTAGTAGTAGTAGTAGTAGTAGTAGTAGTAGTAGTATTTATTGAGTACTTAGTATTATATTAACTGCATAACACAGTCGCATGAATCATAAGACCGTACATATTCTCTAGAAAAAATACCTGGTCTGAATACGTGACTTGCAGAATCGACCAGAAAACAACTAGTTGTATAATCACCATACTATATACATACATATAAAATGAAAAATACTCTGAATCACACACAAACAGACATACACACTCACGCACACAAATGCTCAAGCACCACGTATATTTAAAGAAAATTACATAGACACCTTATCTCTTAGTACACGTACTTTCATTAAGTAGAGATTGAAAGTAGTAACAGAGCGAAAGTTAATTGAACAAGCTGCAACTTTCAAATATTTAGGATCCAAAATATCAGTCAGTGAAAGGTAAACGGATATTGAAGAAAATATTGAGAAATATAATCAACTTAATTGATGTATAAAAAGAAGTTTTGGAAAAAATATTAGGAAGGAAATAAAACTAAGAATCCATAGGATAGAAGCTAACCCGGAATTGCAATATGGTTGTGAAACATGTGTGCTTGGAAATCGTGAGAAGCCAAGGCTGAAGGCAGCACAGATGAAATGTTTAAGATCAATATAGGGAGTAACAAGAGCAGATTAGGAGTGTTGATATAAGGGAACGATTGGGTGAACCATATGTGACATAGGAAATACACACCAATATCAGCGGCAGTGAAAGGGTCATGTGTAAAGAATGCGATCTTCGAGGTTTCCTAGGCAAGTATGGTTATATAAACCACTGAAGAACGTATTTTGTTGTCCCACGTATGGAAGCCAATTTGAAGAACCTGTTTTCTTTTAACTTTTTTGCAACACGCTTTGGGCGTCAATTTGAAGTAGGTTGTATTGAAGGAGTTGTATTATATTTCAACTGTTGGGGAGCCGAACTTGAAGTAGTTGCAACCGTACGTATGGTACCCGGTAGCCTTTGCCCCAAATATACTTTCTGGTGGGCTTTGCCCCAAAAAATGTTTTAAAATAATATATTAACTTTGTAATTAAACTGATTCTTTAAATACTTAATATTTATGTTTGCCTCGGCTGCGTCAGTATTATTGTTACAGACATGGATATTTTGGCAGGGTTGTGGTGCGACTAAGAATGTAGGCTTACACAGATTATAATTTTACTTTACTCCTTTTATTAATGTTTGATACAATTTAAATAACACTTCACTCATATAGAGAGAGAGCTGTGAGATGCTATTATTAAATACTTGCACTTTTTAACACGTAAACTAATTTTGTTTCACACGAATACGTATTAAATCTCTTGAGGACATTTTTTTGCGTCTGGTTAGTAACGCTGTCTGCAACAAACTGAACTCTAAATTTGTAAAATGTTCTCCTTTTCAGTTTCTGATTGGCGATTCCTAATCCAATAGAATACCTTCATTTAACTAAAGCTTTTTCTGGTTGTTGATTGGCTATTTTATAAACTGCACAAACATTTGCATCTTTGTTGCTCCAATAAGGACTAGTAGCATTTAAGCTTTCAAATTCATTATTGCCTCAAGGTTACCTCATTGTTAGCAAATTTTAAGCTATTATTCTCACAGCTCCTACATTATTAAATTACGTAATATATTCACGTAGCATTACTACACATGGATACAATAATACAAACATATACAATGACTGTTACATACATTTTTATATCTTGTTACATACACATATTGCTTTAAGGCGGGCTGTTATTGAATTATAAATATTATACAATTAGGCTGAAATCATTTTGTGTTAAAAACACTGCCTCACCACATAGACGAAGAGCTATAGGACGGCCACGAAGATGATGGATAGAACAGTTTCAAGAGTTAGTAAGGGCCTAATACTTGTAAGGAAGAAGAAGATAATATCTCATTGGCAGGCTCTCTTGTACCGATGTCTGGACGGTTCATACACGGTGTTTTCTAATTGCTTTCCATTTCTTGAAGATATATGTCAAAATTACGCAAGCTGCGCCGTAATGTTGATTATTCAGAATTTCTGGCCTCTAGTGAGCGTAAAATCGTGTTTTCTTGACTTTGACGAAACTGCGTAAAAATCATATAAATGAACATATCACATCATAATAAGTCTATATATACCAAGAAAAGTGAATTCCCCACAAGTCTTAAAATTTGAATTTCTAGCGTAAAATCGTGTTTTCTTGACTTTGTCCGAACTGCGCAAAAGTCACATAAATTAACATATTACATCATAATAAGCCTATATAAGGGGTTTCAGGGGCGGTATAAATTTTATGCAATTAAAAGCTGCGGCTCTATACATACATGCATACTAAAATACAATGTGTATTACAAATAAGCTCTGTTAGATAGTAGCGGGATTCGCAACCCGCCGCCCTAACCACTGGTGTACAAAACAGTTGCGCATATGTTGTTCAAAGCGGGTACCTAATTCATCTGGAAAATACCTCTTATAGTCTATAGTATCTCCTTAATGATGATAGGCCATACTTATCTAATTTCTACCTTTCTCTTCCTCTTTAATCCTCGTGCTATGCAACTCCCTCTCCATACAATAGCCATCTTAATCTTGGTCTTCCCCTATCTCTTCACCCTTCAGGTTTGCTTCAAAGATCTTTCTAACAGATCTATCCCCAATCCATGCTAATCACATACACAATCCATTCAATTATTTTGGCTTTAACAAGAGTTGCTATGTTAGGTTTTTACTTTCTCTACTACGTATAGTAAGTAGGGGAAGTATTGTATTCCGCCCAAAAATTCGATACCGAGATTTCACCAGAAATACATGTTTTGAGACCCCCTGAATCCAAAAAAGTATTTTTGGAAACATGTCCGTGTGTGTGTCTGTCTGTCTGTGTCTGTGTACCTGTCTGTGTGTGTGTGTCTGTCTGTGAACAGCATAACTCAGAAACGAAAAGTCGGATAAACACCAAACTTGGTATTTAGGTTCAGTATCTTCCGGAGATGTGACACGAAGGTTTTCAAGAAAATTCCCCCACCCCAGATTACCCTTTACATGGAAGATTTTTTGAAAATTTTAATTTTCTCAAAAATGGCTGTAACGATTTTGATTAAAATATCACATGTTTAAGATATTTTCATCACAAATAAAATGTATATCCTGAATTTTCTGGGAATGTCTCCAAAAGTATTCTTCATTGTGAACGACTTTTGCATAATTGGTAAACCATAAGAGATAGACAACATTTTACTACACAAATAATGTAGATCGCGTTAAAACACACGATTTATGTTATATACATTTTTTTTGTTCAGTGAACCATTTTCGAGATGTTGCTTGTTATTCCCTTAAATTTTTCAATACTTATTTTCTCATATGGGAATTCGTTATTCATTTTTTACTTTCTCTACTACGTATAGTAAGTAGGGGAAGTATTACATTCCACCCAAAAATTCGATACCGAGATTTCACCGGAAATATATGTTTTGAGATCTCCTGAATCCAAAAAAAAGCACTTTTGGAAACATGTCCGCGTGTGTGTCTGTGTGTGTGTGTCTGTGTGTGTGTGTGTCTGTGTGTGTGTGTGCCTGTGAACAGCATAACTCAAAAACGAACAGTCGGATAAGCACCAAACTTGGTATTTAGGTTCAGTATCTTCCTGAGATGCGACACGAAGGTTTTCAAGAAACTCCCCCCACTCCAGACTACCCTTTACATGGAAAATGTTTGGAAAATTTTATTTTTCTCAAAAATGGCTCTAACGATTTTGATGAAAATATCGTATGTTTAAGATAATGTCATGAGAAATGAAATGTATATCTCGAATTTTCTGGGAATGTCTCCAAAAGTATTCTTCATTGTGAACGCCTTTTGCATAACTGGTAAACCATAAGAGATAGACAAAATTTTACTACACAAAAAATGTAGATCGCGTTAAAATACACAACTTATGTCATATACATTTCTTTTGTTGAGTGAACCGTTTTCTAGATATTGCTTGTTATTTCCTTAAATTTTCCAATACTTATACTTTTTCTCAAATACGTTATTCATTTTTTTATGTCCTGACTTGCAAAGAGAATCGAATGCGCCACATAGCAACCAGCGTTAAAATATTTGACTATCGTTTAAAAGCTACCATATTCCCCTTGCATCTACAAGAAAATTACCAATAAGATTGACATCTCGATATCTCGATTAACATGAAGCATATGGAGAATAGGCATTTGTAAAATTAGATTGTACATGAGTAGAGAAAGTCATGTGAGTGTAACACATCAGATTTTTTTGTCTTGGATATGCAAAGAGTAGTAATCTGTGGCAAAGGGAATGGTGCTGCACCTAGCAACCAGCTATTAAGAGATATGTATGTGCTTAAAGGCTACTGTATTTCTATATTGCCCTTGTAAATATATATATTCTCCTTACATCTACAAGAAAATTATCAATAAGATAGACTCTGCAAATGTTTATCTCGAATAACATGTAGTAGATGGAGAATAAGCGTTTGTAAACATAGTTTGTACAAGAGTAGAGAAAGTCATGTGAGTGTAATACATCAGAATTTTTTTATATACAACATTTCATTCTATTGTGCTTATTCTTCACCGCTCTTTATCCTTTTATTGGTCCATAAATTTCCCTTAATATCTTCCTTTCCCATCTTTTCAACCCTGATTTTGTACCTTCTGTCATCACCCAGGTTTTACATTCATATATCACATCAGGTTCAAATACTGTGTTATAGATATGTAGTTTGGTTTGCTTCGACATTTATGTTTTCATAGTTTTAGCCAAAGCAAAGAAGCACCTATTACTTGCAGAAATCTCTTTAATGTCTTTACTACAATCATTATAAACAGTGGCCAGGAACCTAACTGTTTAAATTTATTAACTTCTATATGCATTACATCATTTATCACTATTTCATTATCTGTATTTCTTGGTTTTCCTTTAGATGCTATCATACACAGTGTGTTCATAAAAATACTGCCATACTCCAAACAGGCACCACGTCGCCTTGGATAATCGTGTTTAAATGAAATTGGTGACATTCGAAAGAAAGTCTCAAACATTTTTGTGCATGTCAACAATGGACAATAATGGACGGGATCACGCGAATCAAACACAGAAACTAAATTCACTCACGCTTGTGATTAGTCGTTATGGTTCATTGTTGGACATTTAGCAGGCAGGTTACATGTGAATATTTGCTTTTAAAAGTATGTTGTTATTAAATAAATTTTTTAGGAGTAATGACGAACCCACAAGAACGTAGTTGATGTGTTTTGGAATAGCATAGCAGCAGAGTCTGGTTCAGGCAAAGGTTTCTTCAAGCTCCTACACTCACGTCAATTTTGAAGAGGTACCGTGATTTTGTGGATCGTGGCTGCACATGTCACCAAAGGAAAGGTCATTCAGGGAGACCATCTGTCAATGCGGAAATCGTGGAACAAGTGCGGGAGGCATTTGCACGTAGTCTTAAGAAGATTGTCCGTAGAGCTAGTCAGCAGTTAAACATCCCTAAATCCGCCGTATCTAAGATCCTGCGACTGAATTTTCATCCTCCCCAAACTGCAACTATGCATAAGTTGAAACCTGATGTCCCTGCAAAACGATTAGATTTCTCTGAACATTTATTGGTACTAATGAAGGATAATGAACATGTCAGAAAAAAATGATAATGTCTTCTACAAGTGGCCGCTGAGGTCACCTGACTTGACGGTCTGTGACTTCTTTTTATTGGGTTATATGAAGGATTGTGTCTATGTACCCCCATTGCTTCAAACCTGCAAGAAGTGCAACTCGTGTCACTGCTGCCATCCAGTCCATTTCATCAGATATGTTGGAGCGTGTGTGACGTAAATGTGAATGTCCCTTGGTGTCTGCAGCGTCACTCGTGGGGGCCACGTTCAATGTCTATGAGTTATAGTAAAAAATATTTGAACTTTTCTTACGAATGTCACCAATTTCACCCAAAGACGATTATCCAAAACGGCGCAATACGATTTCAAAGTAAGATGGTGTTTCTATGGACACACTGTATACAGTTTTTTCCACATTAACTTCTAAACCTAATTCTTTGTTGATTGTTGTTCTTCGTTGTTTGTTCATTTGCCACTTTAAATGTTAATAAATATCTAACTACCATTACGAGATCATCTGCGTAGGCTAAATTGTATAGATCTATTCAAAACAGTTCCTAATAATAGTAATAGTAGCATCATTGTGAAATTATATAATCAGCTGTTAGAAACAGGTTCCGTGTTAACAAAGAACAGAAGCGGTAAAAAGTAGTGTCTGCAGCTAAAGTTTAAGATGTTGTACAAGCATTTCAGCAGAGTACGCCATTTTAGAACTAGGTATAAATGTCCACTGCGACTTTGGACTTAAACCATACAAAATAGAAATTGTACAGAAGCTACAACCAAATATATATAATCTTTCATGGTTTAAGCCCTTTGACTTGTTCCGGTCTCATCATTTAAACTGTTCCGTCCATGTTCTTTTAGGTCTGCCGATGTTTCTTTGGCCTTTTGGTGTATATCTTAAAACCAACTTCGTATAACGGTTATCATCCATCCTCTCCACATGTTGTTTCCAGTTGTTTTGATTTTCTGTAATTCTTTCTAGTAGTTTGAAAATTCTTAATTCTTTACGTATGTCTTCGCTTCTCCTTCTGTATTTTAATGTATATCCTGCTAAAAAGCGCATCTCTGGTGCTTCTGTCTTTCTTTCCATTTGTTTGATTATTGTTCAACATTCGGTTCCATGCGTTAACACTGGAACAGCCATCACTTTATAAAATTTTATTTTTGTCTCATTCTTGGTAATTTTTAAATTTCGTTTGATGGTGCCGCATATTTGGTAGAATTTATTATGTTATCATTTTTAAGTATGAGACGTTACAGCCTAAATAATTAAAACAGTTTATTTGTTGTAATATTGTCACTTGTATTACTATTTTTGCTCTTAATGTTTCGGGTGCTGTTTTACTTTTGTGTGGTGAAATTTTTATTTTGTAATTTTCGCTTATTTTGTTTAATTGATAGAGCTTTTTTTATATTTAATTCTGAACCACTTATTCAGAACAGAACAGATATTAATAACATTACATTTAAAATAATATTATTTATCTTAAAATGTGCATTTAATCTATTCTGCTATTATCTGACAATGCCATCTATATGCAAATTAAATAACGTGGGTGACAATGGACACCCTTGTCTGACACCGTTATTTATTGTCTCTGTATTCTTTTGACTTTTTTGGTCGGAATCGATCATTATTGAGTTATCCATATATAAATTCCTAATTATTGTTATCAATTGTTTTGGTATGCCTTTGTTTTCCATTATTTGCCACAGTATGTTTCTATGTACATTGTCGAATGTTTTTTCAAAATCTATGAACACCATATATGTAGGAATATTGTACTCTCTATGTTTTTCAATTATTTGATTTAGAACGAATACACAGTCTATGTTATCTCACATTGATGATGAAATGGATTACTCAACCATGGCGTATTCTCAGATGAAGTCGCTTTTAATACGTCTAGAGTGCACGGGCATACTGTAGAATATCGAGAGAAGAAACCCCACGCATTGTGATGGAATACGAACGTGAGAGCCCTAAAGATAATGTTTAATGTACTTTAATGTCACCATCCAATAACAGTTCACTTTCTGCTGAACTATTATTCCGCCATTTAACTCTATGTGTTATCGTTAGGCTTCGGACATGACTTTAGGTTAAGCTAACTTCTATTATACTGCTACTTATTTTACAAGCGAGCGAAGAGGAGAGGCAGTAGTCTTGTGCGCTACTGAGTCTCTGCTGTGCTGAGTACTGTGTACGCTATAGGTATAGGAGGGTACAGAAGTAAGTACGAGTAGAGACGAGGAATTCCGAGAGACGGCGACGAAGCGACACTAACGGGCGGGACAACACACCCTGGCGTTCACTGGGAGAGATCTTTCTTATGCGCAAGCAACTACGGCATCTGGCCGACACCGCCATATACAGTTCTGTAATAAACTTAAGCTTTTATTACAATATAAATAAGATAATAAAATATATATAAATAAGATTTAAAAAATAATAACTCTGGACTGTGGCAGATGAAACATGAAATAATCAGTTTCATGTGTGATTTACATGCATGAACAACTATTACAATGGATTACAATATATTTTCTGAATGTATCAAAAGCACAACCTCTTCTCGAACTCAAAAAATTTATATCTTGAAAAGCTCAGTTCCACATCACGTGATGCTACTAGTATTAACGAAACTAATGAACGTCACATACCTCTGGGAAACGCATGCATTTTCATTATTTAGAATATCATTGTAACAGAATATTATTATTAACACCTAATAGGAACATAATGGCATATCCTGGGTTTTTATGCACAATACTCTTCAGTTTCTCTGTGCTTATTCTGCAGCAGAACATTTGCCTACTTCTGAAAAGTGTTGTGTCAAATTATCGACAAGTTTCAAGAACTCTGGTATTGCCGTCTATGACAAAGACAAATAAAGTTTGCGTAAAGTAGGCTCAATTTCACTAGGAAATTTCATAGCTGTACATTTCTCCAGAAATGTTTTAAAAGCAAAATTTTGCAGCTTATTAAATGGGATGTTTGTGCTTACCATCATGTCAGACGAATCCCTGTAAACTTCGGTTTGGCTACATGAGTTCGTGGTTTCTGATGTGGATAATATATCTTCACCCCCTCATTTCAATGAAGCAACGTAACATTTTGTAAGTGTGTTTTAGATTTACAGTGTTTTGCAATAAAAACCTTTCTCTCTCCTTTTATTTCAATCTGGCATACATTACAAAATATATTTTGCCCTCTTACATCAAAATACTCACATCCATATTCATTTCCAAGTAAGACACTCTTCTTACCGGTTGTTTTCGGCATGTTTTGTCAGCTAACAACGGCCGAACATCGTAACTTCAGAACAGGCTGTATATATACTGGTCGCTTGCTTAGAACGAATGACTGGCAGTGCTTGGGGAGAGGGAGGTTTCAAAGAAACCCTGTGCGCACGTAACTGTTTTCCAGTCAAAGTGCAACGAAACAGCAAACGTGTCCGAAGCCTAGTTATAATACTATGTGCAGGAGCATTAGCGTAAAAATAATATTGTTACAAAACTTGGAGAGTTTCTAAACAATAGAAGATAAAAACCGTATTATCAACATAACTGAGTAAGGAAATACTCTTATTGGTAGTGATTTAATGGAACACAACGTATATATAAACGTTTTATAAACACGTAGGTATAAACACCATGTATACGAGGGTAGTCGCAGAAGTACCCGACCTGACGTATATATAGCAGCGGTTGTTTCAAACAAATGACTATGGTAGAAAGTACCACCCTTATAAAGCTTAAATCTGAAGTTCGATGATGCTACATCGTCTAGTAATTGTTTGGCAGCCATCAATAGTGAACACTTTCAGCAAATTTGTAAACATTGAAAAAACTGGTCATCGTTATGTGATACAATACTTTAATTTGAAAGATATTAGTTCAACTAATATTAAAACTGAGCTAGATTCTACTCTGGAGGAGTCTGTTCCTTCGTTAACAACAGTAAAATATTGGGTGGCAGAGTTTAACCAAGGCCGTAGGAGCTGCCAAGACGAACATTGCAGTGGTGACCAAATGAGATGACCACGCCAGAAATTGTGAGGAAAATCCACAAACTGGTATTGGATGACCGTCGACTGAGTGCACAAGCTAGCAGACATCGTAGGCATTTCAAAAAGTGCTGTACATCGTATACTAACTGAAAATTTAGACATGGAAAAGCTATGCGCAAGATGGATGCCGCGTATACTGACAATGGAACAAAAGCAGCATCGTGAAGATGTTTCAGTCGAGTGTTGGCGATGTTTTTCTGCAATAGAGCCATATTTTTGTGTCAATCCATAACCATGGATAAAACATAGGTCCATTACTTCACACCTGAGACGAAGGGACAGTCAAAACTGTGGTTTGAAGGGAAGAATGGGCTCCAAAAAAGGCCAGACGGTTCCATTTGCAAGCAAGGTCATGCCGTCAGTTTTTTTTTGGAATGTGTGTGGAATAATTTTCATTGATTATCTTCAAAAGAAAAATCATTCAATGACGAGCATTATGCAAACTTATGGCAATGTTTCAATGATGAAATCGAGCAAAAACGGCGGCATTTAGCGAAAAAGAAGGCTCTGTTTCATCAATACAATGCACCAGTTCACACATCCATTATCGCCATTGGCCAAAATCAATGAGTTAAGGTTCGAATTGCTTCCTAAGCACCCTATTCGTCAGACTTGGCCCCCTCTGATTATTTTCTGTTTCCAAAGTTGAAGAAATGACTTGGTGGTAAAATATTTGCCAACAATGAAGAGGTGGAGCTTGCAGTTGATGGCTATTTTGCGGAACTCGACGGTTCTCAGTATAAACAGGGTATCAAAGCTATTGAACATCACTGGAAAAAGTGTATCGAGCTGAAAGGAGACTATGTAGAGAAATAAAGATGTCTTTTTCCAGAATTTTTGTGTTTTCTTTGTTAGGTCGGGTACTTCTGGGACAACCCTCTGGGACAACGGCACGCTATGCACTTCAGTTCAGGGTCTATGAATATCCAATTCGACCGGCAACAGCGTGCGGTCCTGTAGCATCAGCGGGCCGCGAAGCAGCCGGCCAGGAGTCGAAATAAGGACTGTATTAATACTTTTTAAAGTGACTACCACTATAATATTTTGCCGCTGCAGTTGCGATTTTGAGCATGCCTGACCACTTCTTCCATTCATTACGAAGCCAGACGCAGCTGTGAGCGATCATCACTTTGTGTTTTCCTGTTGTTAGAGCTTTTAGGAATGTTCAAAACAATCAAACAAGCCGCCGGCTGTGAAGTCAGATCAATGATTCATTTTTTGAATGCGAAACATTTTACGCTAGGAAATATTTATCGCCAATTGTGCGAGGTTTATGGGCAAGCAATAATGAGTGACAATGTCCGGCCACACACAGCCAAAAAAGCTCAAGATCTGATCGCATCATTTGGTTGGGAACATTCGACCACCCTCCAAGTTCGGATTTGGCACCAAGAGATTTTCAACTGTTTCTTTATCTGAAGAAATTTCTTGGTAAAAACCATTTCAATGACGATGGTAATATTAAACATGAAGCGCAGACTTGACTTTCAATTCAGGCGGCACATTCTTTGACGAAGGCATACAAAAACTGTTTCCCGTTACGACAAGTGCCTGAATAACGGCGATGGCTATGTGGAGAAGTAATGATAGGTGTAAGATAATGAATGACAATAAAGTAGTTGGAAACTCGCACGCCGGCCACTGCAACCCGCACTCCCGCCGAAACAATTATAATATCCGCGCAGCCTGACATAGTGACGCAGTATTTTATATCACAACACTGTGAATGCCAGAGTGATTGTAGTGTAAATAAGCATTATTGTATGACACTGATTTTAGATGTTTGTTAATTATAAGCATTGTTAGGAAATAAGTTTACATGGCCTCATTGAAACTAACAATAGGAGCGGGTAACAATGAGTGAGGGGGTGAGTTGTTTATTAATTAGAAGAGACAACCAAATGAAGTCAGATTAGCGCGCTTTTCTTTAGAAATGGAGGGAATATCTTCCCTAGAGCATATGTGTTCGTAATTTTTGATTGGATATAAAAATAGACGCTAATGTTGGCGCGCTTTAATAACCAATATCAGTTCTGTTATAATGTTTAGGCATATCGGGGTGAGGGAGTATAAATTCCGTGCTAGAGACAAGTAACGCGCAGTTCTACAGAATCATTCACAAGTTACACGTCACTCAGTTCAACAGAATCATTCATGGGTTACACGTCGCGCAGTTCTACAGAATCTCTCGCGTCGTAAAGTTAGTTACAAAATGTGAAATACTAGAATTAATAATGAGCGGCAAATAAGTGATTATAGTTACATTCGAAAATATAACAGTTACAGTCGGGCGTGTATCAAGATTAATTATGTGAAATTAATTAATTGTGACGGTAATAAAAGTGTAAAAACAAATTCTTTTATCAGTGTTATCTTTTAGTAACAACTCCTTTCCGTTTACACACTCTGTTTAAGAGATTTGCTCGACTTGCAATAATAGCTAGCCGGAGGACAAGGAACTCAAAATTAAAAATAGTACAATAACAATAGGCGCTCAGCAATAAGATAACACGAACGATACCGCGACAATAGTCACAGGTATAGTCACAATTACAATGATACCTTATCATAGAGAATGATGTCCTTCGCTATCCCCTTGTTTCTGGTATATCTTCTTAGAAAATTTTCATTACACCCGAGAGTTCAATACGAAATTTATTAAAGTTTCAACTGATATTTTGCTTTAGTTCTTACAATGTATGGGATTTTGTTGCATATACTTTATTTTTCAAGTTCCATCTTAGAATCATCACAAACTATTTCCAAAATTAAATTTAATAACTCATCGGTGGTATGTGCGGTGGCAGTGTCTTGTTGGAAAAATCCAAACTGTCATTCGACGTCGTTCAACTGTTAAAAAATGATGTGTCATTTTTGTATCTCTCTGCATTTATTGTTTGTTAAAAAATATAGGTGCTGTTATTCTGTATGCTTTAACTGTACATCACACATCTGTTTTATTTCTGCGTCATACAAGAGAATTTTGTGCGTAAAATCGGGTTTCTCTGTGCTTCAATATGTTACTTTGCGACGAAACATTGAACCATGCTTCGACGGGGAAGAGTATTACTCTATCATTGAACTTTTGCAAAATCCAATTATAGAAATTTACTCCACTCTGATGATCACTTTAGAAATGAAATATATGCCAAAAACCCACAGATTGTAAAGAACAAAAGAATACACCAGGTGAAAAATTCACTCAATTTCGGATATTGAACAAGCAAGTGTGAATGAAAATTTTCTGAGAAGATGCCAGAAATATGGAGATAGAGAAGGATAACATTTTCAAAATCTCTTATAAGGTATGTGCTTATTATCATTCTAATTGTAACTGTAACTATGAGAACGTTGAGCAGTTGCGAGTATATAACTTTTGCTACAGGAGTCCGAGCTACGTGGAGCCGTGCGTTGGCCACAGTGTGAAAGAAAGGCACTGAGTATATATATATTTATTTGTTGATTGAACTAGTTAGTAGGCACCTTAAGGGGTGGCTTTGCTGAGAAATCGTAGACAGTTTCGTTTTTTCGAAAAATACAGAGGGTTGTTGATCTATGGTAACATACTTAACACCCCCTTGACTTATGAAAAACCACGCCTCCACCAGCAGCGATGTTCTATCTGGCAGCCTTTAGCTTGAGCTATCAATCTGCAGCACAACAAACTGCTACGAAATACAGGGATACCCAGTTTATTCCATTCCTCCTAGTAGCTTTCCAGAGACCATACAAAGTTCGCGGCCCTCTGCTTTCAAATTCTCTTTTCAGAAACCCAAATGCACAAAACTCTATCAGTGATGCATCTGATGACTTAACACGGATGTCGCTGAAAAGTATGGAATATATTCCCATTTCTCTCTCTATGTTTTCCAAAAATTTGTAGGTTGAATTAGACGTGTGGCTTACGTAATGTCTTATCCTGCTGCAACCAGACTTTATTTACATCTGAACTATAAAGAGCAGGGATTTCTGTAAGAAAATTGGTATCAGCACGTTAGTTGATTTTCACATTTTTATGTACACGACGAATGGTTAATTGGCCGTTGTATCTGTACCTTGCTATTACCATGAAACCATTGGGGAAAGTTTCGTTACTTTCCTTATGCTATATTTCAATATTTTTTCTCCCCTTGGTCGGTAATATATAGCCCAGGGTTTGTTGCAGTCACTTAGATAAAAATATGACTCATCTGAAAAGACAGTAAACATTCACTTTTCACCAGCAAGCTATCGTTGATACAGCTTTTTGCTGTTAGTGGCACATTCTGCAATGTGTTTGGTCAACAGCTTATATCCCCAGCTATTATGGCACTTTTATAGATTCAAATCCTGGTTGATTATGGTGTTCACAGTAGTAACAAAGATCCCTAATTACAGTGCAATGGCCCTTTGAGTTGCAGGATTTGATCTAGAGACATGGGCCTTCACCTTCCAAATTATCCCCGAAGTACGACTGGTGACCGGTCGTGGATTTCCCTGTTTCTTGCCCTTTGAAATAAGTCCTTATGTGGCCTTATCTTTTTTGTTGAGTGCACATGAGATCACTTTCTTGCACTGCTTAATAATCTGTGTTGCATCGGAAAGGGTAATAATGTACCCTTATCAGAATGGTTCCATTTTTGTCACCATTTGATGCAGCAAGAACAGGAGCACACAACTGAGCAAACACAGTGATACACTCATATTGCTGAACTTTCATTCGGTTTCACATGTTTCAGCGCGGAGCTATTGTCGTCTGATATTGTTACCATAGTTCGTGAACAACCCTCCGTATAGGATTCATTAAGGATAGCTGAGAAACAGCTATACTTTTTAGACTAAATGATCCTAATAGCACTATCTGAACTATTTTAATATGATATTTGTAACGAAGAAACAAACACTGCAAAACACATTTATAATCAGCTTAACTAAAACATCAAATCTCACAAACCCCACGATAGATATGCTCTGAGTCATATTACCATTTCAAATTATAAATTATCTATTAACCATGCATCTTTCACTTTACTCCACGGGGAAAAACAAGGGCGTAGTTTCGCAATTTTAGTTCTACTTCCTGGGTTTCCTTACAAGGTTAGCACAACGGAAAAATGAGCTTGACTCATCAAATACAACAGATGGACTTTCCAAATTAAATGAGATTTGGAAATGTAATGCGTGTGTTATTTCTTGGAAGAAATAGATTAAATTTAAGCAAATGCTGAAAGCTTAAGTTAATGTGCTGACTCTTCTGAAGGCTGACTACATTCTAACATGAAAATATGTTCTTTTATCGGTTTTTCTTGAAAAGAAATGCTGTAGAATGAGGCAGCATTTTTAACACTTAAATAATTTCAGTCTAATTATATAATATGTAAATTCAATAACACCCCATCTTGAAGCAATATATGTATGTAATAATTTTTAAAGTGTATGTAACAGTCATTGCATATGCTTATATTATTGTATCCATGTGTAATAATGTTATGTGAATATATTACGTAATTTAGTAATGTAGGAGCTGTGAGAATAATAAGTTAAAAGTTGCTAACAATGAGGTAACCTTGAGTCAATAATGAGTAAGAAAGTTTAACAGTACTACTTGTGATTCTTGGAGTAACAATAATATAATTTTAGTGACAGTTTATAAAGTAGCCAATCAACAACCAGAAAAAGCTTTAGTTAAATGAAGGTATTCTATTGGAGTAGACTTGGCCAAACAGAAACTGAAATATAGCAAAATTTACAAATCTAGAAGTCAGTTGCCTCCAGACAGTGATTGTAACAAGACGCAAAAAGTGTCCTCAAGAAATTTAATACGTGTTCGTGTGTGAGACGAATAATAAGTTTACGTGTTAAAAAGTATAATTAATTAATAAAAAGAATCTCACAGCTCACTATATCAGTGAAGTGTTATTTAAATCGTATCATGTATTAATAAAAGGAGTGAAGTAAAATTATAATCTGTGTAAGCCTACATTCTTGTTGCACCACAACCCTGCCAAGATATCCATGTCTCTAAAATAAATACTGACGCAGCCGAGGCAAACATAAATATTAAATATTTAAAGAAACAGTTTAATTACAAAATTAATATTTTTTTTAAACTTGAGGCAAAGGCCACCTGAAAGTACATTTGGGGCGAAGGCTACCGGAAACTGTTTACTATACGTGCGGTTGCAACTACTACAAGATCGGCTCCCCAACATTTGAAATATAATATATCATCTTCAAACTGACTTCCCATACATAGCAGCAACAAACATTTCTCAAATTTACGCCCAAAGCGTGGTGCAAATAACGAAACAAACCACTACTTCTCAAGAAATAACGTTTGTTTATTTTCTGTAAAACTAAGAACTGCAAAAGCTGTTGAAGGCACACAATTAATCACAGTAATACTGAGAAAAGAATAAAGAAACAATAATTGTATACAGTAAAAGAGCAACTCGCTCGTGTTGGAAGTCTTCCAGATTAAGCACCTTCCTCTACTTATTTTGTTTCAATTTCACACATGAAGATGTGCTTTTTACCTTACTACTCTCGAGAGTAATTACACTACCTACATACTTAGCCCAATGGTCTGAAACAAACAGATTCTATTAAGATAAAATCGAACGTAAATCGTGTTTGACATAAAATAGACTGGAAATACTTTATATTAATCACACGTAATGTTAGGATGAAGTGCTAATAAAATCTTCTAAACTTGTGATACTACTTTTATGGACCTCCTAGGCTATACTTAGAGGAGACTATGGTTTAATAACGGTCACTTATTTGATTTATAATATTGGACTCGACCGAGCAGGATGCTCAAGCTGTAGGGTGTGTGTCTCACAAACGGAAGGCCGCGAGCTCAAATACCGTAGGGTTTTTTCGTGGTTTCCTTAAATTTCTGGTAAATACTGGGTTGGATATTCAGTATCACGACCCAAAGTTTCGCCTAAAGGGCAAAAGAAACATAAAAAAATCGGATGTGATACTTTCATATGACCTCTATTCTCTATAGTCAATTAGGGGTATACAAACTATTCTTAATACAGCTTATTACTTTTTCTATTACGTATTCCACCCAAAAATTTGATACCGAGATTTCACCAGAAATACATGTTTTGAGGGCTCCTGAATAAAAAAAATATTTTTAGAAAAGGGCCCGTCTGTGTGTCTGTGTCTGTGAACAGCATAACTCAAAATCGAAAAGTTGGATAAATACCAAAGTAGGTATTTAGACCCAGTATGTTTCAAAAATGCGACACAAAAATTCTCAAATAAAACCCTCTACCTCAGACATGGTAGTTTTGATTTTCTCATAACGATTTTTATTAAAATAACATATATTTAAGATATTTTTATTGCAACGAAATGAATATGTTAAATTTTCTTGGAATGTCACCAAAAATTCTCTTTATTCTGAACGGTTTTTGTTTAACTGGTAAACCACAAGTGATAGACAAAATTTTACTACACAGAAAATATAGATCTCGTTAAAACACACAGTTTATGTCATATACATTTTTACTTTCTCAACTACGTTTAGTAAGTAGGGGAAGTATTCTATTCCATCCAAAAATTCGATACCGAGATTTCATCGGAAATATATGTTTTGAGACAACCTAAATCCAAAAGAAGCATTTTTGGCAACATGTTCGTGTATGTGTTTGTGTCTGTGAAACACCATAACCCAGAAACGAACAGTCGGATAAACACCAAACTTGGTATTTGGCTTCAGTATCTTCCAGAGATACGACACGAAGGTTTTCAAGAAAATCTCTCTAACCCAGAATACCCTTTACATGGAAAAGTTTTCGAAATTTTCAATTTTCTTAAAAATGGCTCTAACGATTCCGAATAAAATACCATAAGTTTAAGACATTTTTATTACAAATGAATTGTATATCTCGAATTTTCTGGGAATGTCTCCAAAAGTATTCTTCATTGTGAACGACTTTTGCATAATTGTAAAACCATAAGAGTTAGACAAAATTTTACTGCACAAAAAATGTAGATCGTGTTAAAAACACAACTTATGTCATGCACATTTTTTTGTTCAGTGAACCATTTTCGAGATATTGCTTGTTATTCCCCTAAATTTTCCAATACTTATACTTTTCCTCAAATGGGAATTCCTAATTCATTTTGTTTGTCCTGGTAATGCAAAGAGAATATAATACTCCACATAGCAACAAGCTCTTAAAATATTTGACTATCGCTTAAAGCCTACCCAATCCCCTTGCATCTACAAGAAAATTAGCAATAGGTTTAACATCTCGATATCTAGTTTAACATAAAGCATATGCAGAATATGGGTTAGTAAAAATAGTTTGTACAAGAGTAGAGAAAGTCATATGAGTGTAACACAGAGGTTTTGTCGAGTGAACCATTTTCGAGATATTCCTTGTTATTCTTTTGAATTTTTTTACTTATACTTTTTCTCAAATGAGAATTAATAATTCGTTTCTTTTATGTCCTGGACATGCAAAGAAAATGGAATGCCCCACATAGTAACCAGTTCTTATAAGATTTGACCATTGCTTAAAGCCCACCATATTCCCCTTGCACCCACAAGAAAATTAGCAATAACATTAATATGAAGTAAGTGGAGAATAAGCGTTTGTAAAAATAGTTTGTACAAGAGTAAAGAAAGTCATGTGAGTGCAATTGCATCATATCTTTTTTTCTATTTACTTCATTTTAATGTAAATAAACCTTTGCAGAAATAGCCACAATACACATTTCGTTATAGGTACAAAGGGATAGTTAAGTGCGTAAGAACTGAACGTTATGCGCTGTCTTAAATTTCCATATTGTTTCCATGCAATTGCGAGAAACAACTGAATGTTGAAAGGACTTTAAAGAATGATCTGGTAATGAACAACTCCAAACTATAATAACGTATATCTCAGTAATGGCTTATGTCCCAGAAAAAATTATTTAAATTAAATCGTGGTTTTTAAAGACAAATTTCTTGTGCAGTAGGCTTTCGTCTATCCCTTAACTTTGCTAGTTATGCAAGATTATACAAAATTTCCTCAGAATGAAGGGGACTTAAAAGGTTATTCCCAGAAAATTCCAGACATATATTTTATTTATTATGTAAACATCTTTAATATATGGTATTTTAATCAAAATCGTTGCATCCAATTTTTAGAAAATAAACAATTTCGAAAAGTGTTCCATGTTAAGAGTAGTTTGGGGTTTTCGATTTTGCTTAAAATATTTGTGTCGCATCTTTAGAATGTTCTGAAGCTAAATACCAAGTTTGGTTTGATCCGACTTTCTGCGTTTGAGTTGTGCTGTTCAAAGACACACACACATGGACCTTTTACTAAAATGCTTTTTTTTTATTCAGGGAACCTAAAACAGTGAAATGCATGCCTTTTTTAAACACAAATTGCTCTGTTTATATATGTATATGTGTGTATGTGTGTGTGTCGGTAAGTCAGTTAGTGAGCAAGTCATTCAGCCACCAGCCAGCCAGCCAATCAATTAGTCTCTGAATAGCACAACCAAAAACAAAAATAAAATTTTGTACTTGATTCAAATATGCTTTAATTATATCAAGAATTTTCAAGAAAATTCACTACCCCACACTACCCTTAACGGGAAACTCTTTTAAATGTCTTCCATTTTTTTAAAAATGGCTCAAACGTTATTGATTAAAAGTCATATACTTGAGATATAAAAACAAATTAAACATCCATCTTGAATTTTCCATGAATAGCTTTTGGGGTCCTATAATATTATTATTTCCATAAGAGAGTGGAAAAGCCTAGTTCAGGAAATTTATGGGAAGTTTAAACGTTTGTTTCATTTCTGTTTTACAAATAACTAATTACAACTAAATTATTAGAAGCACCACTTTCATAATTTAGTGTGATTTTGTTATAATGCACTACTACTACATTCGTTGAAGGAAGCTTTACACCCGTATACATAGAGAATTGGATAACGATAGCATCTGATCAAATATCCGTATATATTCTCAATTAAATTTCTCAAGGGTATAATTTATTTACATCACACATAAAACAAAACAATGATTTTTAAATACAAAGATATATATGTAAATAAAATATAGTAATTGGAGACAGAATTATAGCAGCAGTTAAATATTCTAATTTGAGTTATATTATATTAGACGCTGATAATACTAGGTGAATTTTGTTGCATATGTGGAGCACTCGAAAGAATATTGGAGAATAAATCAACAAAATCCGAAGGATTAAAATTTTACAAATACATGGGAATACTACTTGAAATATATGTATCTGAGCCGATCGGTAAGAAAGAGGGAAAATAAGAATGCTGTCTGCAAAATGTATTCATAAATTTTCTTTGCATTCTCAAATGTAAAATTTCAAATCTGTACGTGCAATACTTTGCCAGGAAACCTCTATATTTATATCACTGTTAATTTTTTAATAATTTCAACAAACTTTGAAATATATAAGATAATTCTCTTTAAATTCCTGTGTATGAAATTAATACTTTGCACGTGAAGAGTTTTTCCTACATGTTTATCATTAAAATTATCTATACTTATAAGCCAATTTTAGTTTTATTTTATATGCACCAACAGTTTTCTTCAAATTCTCGATTAGAAAATTTAGGCCTTTTAGGTGCAGTGATTTTGATTCCTAACTATTACTTTCTCTATTACGTATAGTAAATAAGAGAAGTACTGTATTCCATCTAAACATTCGATATCGAGATTTCACGGAAATACATGTTTTGAGACCCTCTGAATAAAAATGCATTTTTAGACAAAGGTGCGTGTGTGTGTGTGTTTGTGTGGATGTGTATCTGTGTGTCTGTCAACAGCATAATTAAAAAATGAAAGGTCGTATAAATACCAAACTGGTATTTAGCTTCATATCTTTCAAAGATGCGACATAAAGATTTTCAGAAACCTCCCCTCTCCAGACTACCCTTTATATGGAATATTTTTTGAACATTTTTATTTTGTCAAAAATGGCTAAAACGACTTTGATTAAAATATCATATATTTAAGACATTTCCATGACACAATTTCAGGTGTCTTGAATTTTCTGGGAATATCCCCAAAAGTCCTCCTCTTTCTAAATGGTTTTTGCATAACTGGTAAACCGTAAAATATACAAAAAAGCTTTCTGCATAGAAAATGTAGAGTTGGCAAAGACATACAGTTTATGTCATTTTTTGTGGAGTGAACCATTTCAGAGTTATTTGTATTTGTTTGAATTTCCAACTTAGCAACCAGCTCTTAAAATATTTGACTATCGCTTAAAAGCCTACCGTACTCCTCTTGCACCTACAAGAAAATTAGCAATGTAATCTACAAATATTTATCTTGATTAACAATAAGTAGACTGATAATAAGCGTTTGTAAAACTACTTTGTACAAGGGTAGGGAAAGTGAGTGCAACAAATCAGATTTTTGTACTGATTTCAAACCAATGTGAAATGTTTCTACAAATGGATTTTGACGTATATAAGAATTATACTTGGCATTATCCAAGGATATAGAACATACTACAGATGCTGCAATTCTAAGTGCAGACATTGAACCGTTACACCCTTCAGCAATTTTCAATGTAAATATATATAACATTAAGAACACTTATCAAGGTTCCCTGCAAGTTCTTGATTTCGACTTTCAAACCAGATCTCATTTCCAGGAAACTGGACATCCTGCTGTATTTCACAACATTGTCAGTGCAAGTAATGCAAACAAACTCGTGACTACAACATTTACACAGATGGCTCTCGATATGCTGACCACCTAGAAAACCCAGCTTATGTGGGATGCGCCTTCGTTGTTTACAACAAAAACAATATGCAATTGCTTTATAAAGACAACAGACTTACATCTAATTGTACGATATTCCAGGACGAACTTTTTGCACTGAATCAAGCAGGTATGGTGTCGCTATAATGAGTATAGCACAGTATATACAGTGACTCCCGGGCAACTGTCAGTGTTATTGTTGACAAATATGCTGCATAACCATTTGCTACTAAAATATTCTGATGTGTTACACTCACATGACTTTCTCTATTCTTGTACAAACTATTTTTACAAACGCTTAATCTTCATCTACTTCATGTTAATCGAGATAAACGTTTGCAGACTCTATCTTATTGCTAATTTTCTTGTAGATGTAAGGGAATATATATTTACAAGTACAATATAGAAATACAGTAGCCTTTAACCATATACATATCTCTTAATAGCTGGTTGCTAGGTGCAGCACCATTCCCTTTGCCACAGATTCATACTCTTTGCATATCCAAGACAAAAAATGAATAACGAATTCCCATTTGAGAAAATAACTATTGATAAATTTAAGGGAATAACAAGCAATATCTCGAAAATGGTTCACTCAACAAACAAAAAATATATATGACATAAATTGTGTATTTTAATGCGATCTACATTTTTTGTGTAGCAAAAGTTTGTCTATCTCTTATGGTTTACCAGTTATGCAAAAGTCGTTCACAATGAAGAATACTTTTGGAGACATTCACAGAAAATTCAAGATATACATTTTATTTGTCATAAAAATATCTTAAACATATGATATTTTAATCAAAATAGTTAAAGACATTTTTGAGAAAATTAAAATTCTTGAAAAATGTTCCATGTAAAGGGTAATCTGGGGTGGGGGAATTTTCTTGAAAACCTTCGTGACGCATCTCTGGAAAATACAAAACCTAACTACCAAGTTTGGTGTTTATCCGACTGTTCGTTTCTGAGTTATGCTGTTCACAGACACACAGACCGACACACACAGACATGCACACAGCCACACACACGGACATGTTTCCAAAAATGCTTTTTTTGGATTCAGGGGGTCTCAAAACATGTGAAATCTCGGTATCGAATTTTTGGGTAGAATAGAATACTTCCCCTACTTACTATACGTAGTAGAGAAAGTAATAAGGAACGACATTATAACAAACATAATCGCGTGTGCATCACATGAGTTAAAGGTCATATGGAAATACATGACAATGAGAGATCAGATGGAATAGCAAAACTCTATGCATAATCTAAAATAGAATCTAGTTCTAAAAGTTCTACAATCTCGTATGTTAAAAACACATTGAACAAAGAAATCCTTCAGAAGTGGAATAACTCTTGCATAAACAGCGATAAAGGACAAATCACTCAGGATGTACTTTTTCCTGCTCTTAGTGATCGTGTAAGCTGTAAATGATTTACACCTTATTTAATTTTGACCTAGTTCGCTACCGGTCATGGTAAATTTAAAGGTTACTTTCAAAGATTTCACATAGACTCTCCAGATGGATGTCTATACAAATGTGAAAGCTCTGAAGAAAATATTGAGTATTTAATAATATATTTTCATTGAAGAAAGAGATATATTATTATTATTATTAATCGGCATCTATCATATTCTAATACAGATCTTCAAACACCGTTGTCTAATGTGTTCTTTAAAATATGTTGCATTTCAGTTTTGGAACACTTTATTGGCCAATCTTGTTTATGTTATTTGCTTTTTTTATTTATGTGTTTCTTTTTATTAAACTAGAACCCCAACATATCTTATATCGTACTCCGTGGTATACTAGCTTCTAGTTCCCGAGGTCGCGGGTTCAAACCCGGCGGAGGTCATGGGTTTTTTTCGGGCGTAAAAATCCTTAGCATGGTTTCCTTCGGAAGGGAAGTAAAGCCGGTGGTCCCGCGTCCTAGATTAACGGCACGTAAAAGGACCTCTAGCCTGATAAAAGAGGCTTCTGAACAAAAATTATCGGTCTTTCACGCCCAATATAGAATGGAACGCTAAGAACCATAGCAGATAAACGACGTCCATAAATAAAACAAAATTTAATTTTTCTAACATACCTTACAGGTGAAATAGGGTTGTTCAATTTGGAGAATAAATAAATAATAAAATATATAACGAATGTCAGCTCCTTATTTGAGCAGTTTTATGCATACGAACAGAAAGACGAACAAAGTAACGTTATCAGCAGCTCCGTTTAAATTTCAACACCCCAAAAATAAAAATCTGATGTGTTACGTTCACATTGCTTTCTATACTCACTATTCTTTCAAAAGCTTATTATTCGTCTACTTAATGTAAATCGGATAAATGGTTACATTACACATTCTGTTGTAATCTTTAAAAGCGTGTCGCTATATACTGGTTTTATATCCTATATTCTTTGCAAGACCACGTGAAATCAAATGATTATGAACAAATATTTATAAAAATGTATGTGTCATATTCACATGACTTTCTCTATCCTCTGTCGTTTATTAGTTTGTATGCAAATTATTCTTAAGAAAGTTATTTTCCCATCTGCTTCATTTTAATCGAGATAAAAATTTCCGGAAATAGCTGTATAAATATAACGGAAATGACGATAATCAAATGTTTTACAATTAGACGCTATACGCTGGCCATTTTGTTTCCATAACATCGCGAGAAAAAACTGAAAATCGACAGGACTTTGATAGAATGTCTTAAGTGCTAAACAATTTGAACCATTAATAACGGATATATTGGAAATGGCTGATACTACAAAAAGTTATTGAAAATAAATTGTGTGTTTTAAAGAGATCTGCATTTATTGTGTAGTACATTTTCGTCTAATGTTTACCAGTTATATAGGATCATACAAAATCCCTTCGAAATGAAGAGGACTTCATAAGCTATTCACAGAAAATTCAAGATACAAATTTCATTTGTCAGCAAATATCCTTAATATATGGTATTTTAATAAAACTCGTTAAGAGTAGTTTTTAGAAAATAATACAATTCTAAAAATGCTTCATATAAAGGGTAGTCGGTGTGAAAGAATTTTATTGTAAATCATCATGGCGCGTCTTTGGAAGATACTGAACTTAAATACCAAGTTTGGTATTTATTCACTTCAGATTCACACACACACACACACACCTACACAAACACGACTTTATTCTAAAACATCTTTTGGGGGCTCAGGGAACGTCAAAACTAATAGCCCAAATCTCGACATCGAATTTTTGGGTGGAATACAATACTTCCTCTACTCACGTAGTGGAGAAAGTGAAATAGTATCAGAAGAAACATTTAGAGTGCATTTCCTTGAAGATTTCTCAGTTAAACTATTGAATCGAAAAATTATGGAGTATTATTATCATAGGAGGATGTTTGCTTAAAGCACTTCATAATGACAGAAAAAAGGTATTTAGAGAACAATATGGTAATGATTTCAAGAACAGGTCCTTTCGGTTTATAGGCGTGACAATCGCAAATCTTAAGTGTGAATAAACGAACGTTATTTCCTGTCATTCTCATGCACTAACACACAATAATAATTTAATAGCCCTTCAACGTTTGTTTTTTGTTTTTGTTTTATTAGGAACTATAGAACGAAGGTAAAGTTAGTCATTAAGGTTTCCTGAGAAAAATAAGTGGCTACCGGTAATGAAAAGTTGAAAGAAAGTGAAATCACGGAAACAATTGCCAGTAGAGAGGAACGGAGGCTGTATTAACGCGGCCAAGGTTGGTATCATTGCCAGGGCTAACGTTACTCATTAACTTTAGCCATCGACATGCAGTTCATCTTTGAAACAAACTGGAAACTTCGCATTCTATCTTTATATATCACATATTTAAGATCTGATCCGTCACGTAAATCACAGTTAGCTCATAATACGTCTGTTCGCTGCATCTGTGATGTACGTCGTTACGATCTTATAACACTATCTCTCACGAGCTGTCATGACTCCGTCTAATTGACCACAGAAACATTAAATGGTATTTTACTTCTCTTTAAACTTATTCACCCTTCTTCCCCTACATATCTATCTTATCGTATCATCCGTTACCGAGAGGACTCGGCACCGATCCAGAAGGGATATAGTACCTACGCCCCACGAGGAGGCGTCCCCGTGAGGGAAGATGCGGCGGCCGGATCCAGAAGCGACAGCACAGCAAGGGTTCCTAAGCCTACATGTTTAGCTTCTGGCTTTAAAAGTTTGTCTCATTTCACAACCTTCACACACACTCGGAAAGTTGTCACATACTTTCAATGCCACTTTACCGAAAATCTCTATACTCTTCATCTTTAACTGTGAAGGTTGATAGGCTCTGGAATTTATTTCCACAGGATGTCAAGGACTGTCAAACTTGATATAATTTTCGTCATAGGCTGTAGATTTTAGCTAAAATTAATTGTTAATTCAGATGCATTATTCTATCTTCATTGTATGTACTTTTACTTTCTCTACTACGTATAGTAAGTAGGGGAAGTATTGCATTCCACCCAAAAATTCGATACCGAGATTTCACCGGAAATACATATTTTGAGGCCTCCTGAATCCAAAAAAAGGATTTTTTGGAAACATACCCGTGTGTCTGTGTGTCTGTCTGTCTGTGAGCAGCATAACTCAGAAACAAACATTCGGATAAACACCAAACTTGGTATTTAGGTTCAGTATCTTCCAGAGATGCGACACGAAGGCTTTCAAGAAAATTCCCTCCACCTCAGATTACCCTTTACATGGAACATTTTTTGAAAAGTTTAGTATATCATATATTTAAGATAGGTTCATAACAAATAACATTTATATCTTGAATTTTATGGGAATGTCTCCAAAAGTGTTCGTCGTTGTGAAGGACTTTTGCATAACTGGTAAACCATAAGAGATAGGCAAAATTTTACTACACGAAAATTTAGATCACTTTAAAATACACAATTTATGTCATATACATTTTTTTGTTGAGTGAACCATTTTCGAGATATTGTTTGTTATTCCCTTAAATTTTCCAATATTTATACTTTTTCAAATGGGAATTCGTTATTCATTTTTTTTGTCCTAGTAATGCAAAGAGAAAGGAATACTCCACATCAACCAGCTCTTAAAATATTTGACTATCGCTTAAAGCCTACCAATTCCCCTTGCATCTATAAGAAAATTAGCAATAAGATTAACATCTTGATTAACATGAAGCATATGGAGAATAAGCGTTTGTAAAAATAGTTTGTACAAGAGTAGAGAAAGTCATGTGAGTGTAACACATCAGATTTTTAAGATGTTCATTATTTTTAACTTAGTTTCTCTATATTGCCAATTAAGTTGTTTATTATTTTTCTAATATTTGTGTTATTTCTATTTTTTGTTCCTTTAGATATACTTTACCTGAACCACCATTGTGTTCGGATGTTGCATTCAGGATTTTCTATCTGATTGAGTGTAAGAGGCGACCAAATGGCCTTAGCTCAGACACAGAAAACAAATAAATGTACCATATATAATTGTTTCTTTCTCTTTCACTTACATATAGTAAGTAGAGGAAATCTATTCCAGCCAAAAGTTCGATATCAGATTTACCGGAAACATTTATTTTAAGGCTTCCTGAATACAAAACGATCATTATTAGAAACATTCCGGATGAACAACAAACTTGGTATTTATGTTTAGTATCATCCAAGTATGTAACATGATTTTCAAGCAAATTACCCCTTATAAAACTACCCTTTATATACAAAACGCATATTATTTTTAATTTTTTTTCAAAAAATGCCTCTGATGATTTTTATTAATATACAAAGTTTAAAATATTTGTAGATGACTAAGAAAATTTAAATCTTGCATTTTATAGAAATAGTCTTTGAAATTCTCTTCATTCTGATAAAACATGATGATAAAACGAAACTGCTGAGTGTTGCTGATTTTTATGTTATTTTATGCCATTTTAACTAATTCTTAGTGTGTTGTGATTATTTATCTTACTTATCTGTTCTTATCTGAGTTTAATGATACATCGCAATGCGGTTTATGCTCTATTTGATAGTGTTTGTTTTATTTATTTTGTATTTCTTGAAGTGGTGTTTTGTAGCTGTATTTTTTTTTCTTTTCCTTCTTTCTGTGTCGTTTTTAATCATGCTTAGTATTCTGTGTATTAAAAAAGCACATATTATGATCTGTGGACCGTGCGATCCATAGGGATTAAGTATATTTATACTCATACTTTAATTTTAAAAAATTCACTCATTTATTCATTCACTCCAGCCATAAGAAATGGAAACGTGTTAAACTGTAGATATCTTTAAAGCAACCAATTCACCTCAAATGTCTTGTATAACAGTAACCATTTCCGAAATGTTACTTACTGTTGTTTTTAATGTTCAAATACTTTTTTAAAACGCTAAGTTACTATTAGTTTTATTCTCGTGGTCATGCAAAGGGTGGAATTTTAAAGCCAACATAAAGCGACCCACGTTTCTAATATCCCTCTTTTACCTACAAATAAATGCGTAATGAAACAATTTATGCAAACTTTTCTGGTTATTGTGAGGTAGAATCAGTTTTTGTAAGAATACTTTGTAGAAGAGCGGGTAGAGAACGTAGGGTGAATATTTTTTGGTATTTTAGGAAGTGCCTTAAAACATCGTATGAAAAAATATGTACATTAATTACTCTGCACTGAAAATTCGCTTTTGTAAATGTAGTGATTAATAGAATTAATTGACCTAATAGTGGTTGAAACTATGAAACCCGGGACTTAAATTACTTACAACATTGTAAGTAGCCATTTGGGTATGTCATCTCAATACAATTTGAGATCTCCTTGTGGTTTACCGGAAAAAATGCGAATCAGCTGGAGAATTTAGTGTCGCCGGCATGTAGACATGGTAGCTCAGTGGTTAGAGCAGCCGGACGTAGGCCGGGAGATCCGTGGTTCAAATCCCGGCTATGGCATTGAATTTCAGTCGCCTGATTCTACTTTTCCAGTGGTTATTAATAGTTAAGTTAGCTTTTATTATTAAATTACATACTATTCAAAACTTTCAACGCTTTAAATATGAAATAATTCTTACGGAGAGTAATTAACTTGTTTTCTATATTAGTTTTTATATAAATACGTTATTTCTCTTATTTATTATACGTCGTTTTAACTACGCGGTCATATTGTGACGGATCTGTGTGGATCGATATGTGGCAGACAGCCTTCTAGGTCCCATTCCTATACCATACCATCTTACTTGTGTCCACAAAGGCATGTGCACAGCAACTGTGCCTCTGCATCTACACGTGCAGGAAATATGGCATTAAGGTGCTGCCCTATCTACCTGTTTTCATTATCTGGGAATAAATGCCAAATTATTCGTTATTATCTACTATATATGTTTCATGTTTACTATTTTTTTAGACCTAAGGTGGAACGCGGTATTAAGTATCCAATCCGGTATTTACCTTAGCGAGTAAGGAATACTTTCCAGTCAGCTTGGTTGGCCCGCGGGACTTGAACACAGGGCCTCCCGTATATGTGACACAAACGTTACCGCCTGAGTCATTCAGCTTGGTATATATAAATATTATTATAATGATAGATAACGTAATTAACGTTAACGTAATTACGTATGCGACGTAAGCCCAATAATTTCTTTTTGAGAAAACAAAAGCCAATGCAAAAAAATTTTAAAAAATAATAAATCATTTTTATTTTTTAAAATTACTAATCCTATATGTACATCAAGCTCATTGACATATACATACAGAAACACAATACATTTCATATAAGAATTACTTACTGAGTTATTCACTTGATTATAACATTTACATTTATAGGCCATTCTTTGATCTTAAACCTAAAACTATTGAAATTACATATTTTGATAATTTTTTCTGGTAATTTGGTTTACTTTTCTATAAGATTACAAAAGATACGTTAATTGCCGAATTTCTTACTTTGCCCTTATGTGTTTTGTGCACTAATCAATAGCTCTTAAAGTTTTAAATACTTTAACTTGTTTATAAGACAAACTCGATATACAAGAAAAATTGAACCAGTCAACACCTTAGTGGAAAAGCAAACTTTGATTAAAAAATTCCGTTATGGATTCGCTTGAGAAGTACCTTACCAAAATCTAATTACACTACTCATTTTTACTCTCTCTACCGCATACATAGTAGATTGAAATGGTATTGCATTCCGTCCAAAATTTGATACCGATATTTCATCAGAAATATATTTTTTGAGGTTCCCTGAACCCAAATAAAGCATTTTCACTAAAATGTGTGTGTGTGTGTGTGTGTGTGTGACTGAGAATAGAATAACTCTAAAACGAAAAGTCATATAAATACTAAACTTGGTATTTAGCTCAGAATCTTTCCAAGATGCGACACGATCATTTTTTTGTTGAAGTTTTTGGTTTTCTAAAACATGTCTCTAACGATTTTGATTAAAATACCGCATATCAAATATATTTACCTGAAAAATAAAACGTATATCTTGAATTTTCTGGAAATACTCCGTGATGTGCTCTTCATTCACAAGGAATTTATCATAATCTTGTACAACTGGTAAGCTTTAAGCGATAGACGAAAACGTACTACACAATATATAGATAGATAAGGTATCTTTATATATATATTATATATATATTTATAACACACAATTTATTTTAAATAACTTTTTTATGGCACCAGCTATTTCCGAGATATCGTTTATTAAAGGTTCAAAATGTTAATTTCTTGAGCAATTTCTTAAAGACCTTTGTATCTATAATGAAATGTGTAATGTAGGAATTTCTACAAAGACATATTTGGATGAAAATGTAGTAGATCGAAAACTAAGATTTAGTAAGCGTAGTTTGCATAGATACTAGTAGATGGTAGAAAGTAGGGAAATTTATGTAAATGTATCACATCGAATTCTTTCCTTCCTGCCAAAAAAGAGGCCATAAATGTGTAGGTACGTGATTTCAATTAGACAAGGGGTCAACAAAACAAGACTATGCTGTCCCTTAAACAATCATTGTTGTTAGTTTCGGGCTTTTGCCAAGCAGTCATTTCAAGAAATAGGAAGAAAGGGATAAAGAATTCGCTTTACATTTAACATGGCAACAGATGGAAATGTTTACCCGATAGATTACTTTCATTGTGTGGTTGTGGAGTGAGGTAAAACCAAGGGCAAGATTTTCTAGAGCTGAAACAAATAGGAACGACACGAGTTCCATGTATAGCACTTTCAGATTTCTAAATTAGTGTTTCATAACGACAACTAAATCCAAGAAAGGAGGAAAAGGATATAAACCAAACTGGTTCTGATTTTCAATGAAATCCTACAATTCCTGTAGTTCAAGTGGTCGCAGACTATTATAAATGATCGGCAGAAACGGAGCTGCCGTTGTGACGTGCTTACGGAGGGTTTTCCCAAGTCATTAACGGTGTTTTGACTCGCACCTTTATTTAAACAGGGTAAAGAACCAGAACAGTAAACTTTGTGGTTCATATGGCATGTAGAACCCACATGATCATCGACAACACAAGAGCCGACAGGGAAATTGGGAAATTCCGTGTCTAGAAAAACATTCAAGGCCGATAACAATTACAAGCATGAAACCTTGTGGTTTTAGTTTTTTTATATGCCATTTCAATGTAAAACATAGTTTCTGTGAAAATTCTATTACTAAGAGTACTCCACAAAATTTTGAAAAAAAATGGGCTTTTAAACACTTTAATGAGAAAACCAGTCACAGTAGAATCAGAATCCAATTGTGGTTTTGCATTTTGGCCATAATAATGGCCAAACGCGACGTTTAAATGGTGGGTGAAATGTGCACATGCGCATGTGGGTGAAATTTTAAAAACTTTGTCGTAATATTGTTTTCTTACATTTTTAATGGTTAAAATGCTCCTCGTGAATCCATCTTTGTTCAGTTTCTTGCAAATCTTCAGTATACCTTCTTTGAAGATGGATGAAGAGATGTAAATAGTATTTTCTTGAATATAAACTATAGTGTTTATGTAGTGTTTTATTAATTTAGTTCAAGATTAATTTTTAAAAAATTAAATGTGTCACATATTTACTTCTTTTTAGACAAAGTTTTAAAGTTACATAAAATTACATTTAAATCCTAAGCAGTTATATTCCAGGAATCATATGCAAAATCAAAATGTAAAAATATTGAATGTGCATCTTCTGGAACATTTTTTTACTATATTTAAGTATTTTAATTAAACTCTTTCGGAAATTTTGAGAAATAAAATATAAGGAAGCGTTTTTACATGATATTTATTTTGGGGTGGTAGATTACCTTGAAAACCTTCGTTTCGCATCCTTGAAGTATGCTAAACTTAAATACCAACATTGACAATTATCCCACACTTCGTTTTTACTTTGCCTACTATGTATAGCAAGTAGGGAAGTATTGCATGCCACTTAAACAAAATTCGAATCCGAGATTTCACCGGAAATACAGGTTTTGAGGTGCTCTGAATCCAAATAAAGCACTTATAGAAAAAGGTCCGCGCGGGTGTGTGTGTTTGTGAACAGCATAACTCAAAAACGAAAATTCGGATAAATACCAAACTAGTATTTAGGTTCAGTATCTTCCAAAGATGCGACACGAAGATTTTAGAAACTCTATCACACCAGACTACCCTTTACATGTAATATTTTTCAGAAACTTTGAGTTTCTCAAAAATGGCTCTAACGACTTTGATTACAATATCGTATGTTTAAGATATTCTCATGACAAATAAAATGTATATCTTGGTTTTTCTGGGAATGTCCCCAAGAGCCCTCTTCTTTCTGAATGGCTTCTGCATAACTAATAAGTCGTATGAAATAGACAAAATATTTCTACATAAAAATGTAGAGCTCGTTAAAACATATAATTTATGTCATATACATTTTTTTGCGGAGAGAACCATTTCCGAGATATTCCTTGTTATTTGTTTGCATTTTCCAATACTTGTATTTTTCTCAAATTGGAATTGGTTATTTTTGTTTTTTATGACCTGGATATGCAAAGAGAATAGAATGCTCTATTACATAGTTCTTAAAAATATTGACTATCGCTTAAAGCCTACCACATTCCCCTTGTACCTACAAGAAAATTAGCAATAAGATAGTTTCTGCGAATGTTTATCCGATTAACATGAAGTAGATGGAGAATAAGGGTTTGTAAAAATAGTTTGTACAAGAGTAGAGTAAGTCATGTGAGTGTAACACATCAGATTATTAAGTAGTTCAAGGAGACAGACAAAACAGGCACTCACAAACACACACAGATACACACATACGTGCGCGCGCGCGGAAATGTTTTTACTTTCTTCAAAGAAACATCAAAACCTGTATTTCTGCTGAAATATGAAGAAGGTTTGTTTCGTTATATTGTTATTAATCGCCCCACGCTTTTGGGAGCCAATTTGAAGAAGGTTTGTTGCTGCTACGTATAGAAATCCAGTTTGAAGAAGGTGTACTATATTTCAACTGTTGGGGAACCGAACTTGAAGTAGTTGCAACCTCACGTATGGTAAAATGTTTCCGGTAGCCTTCTCCCCAAATGTACCTTCCGGTGGCCTTTGCCCCAGAAATGATTAAAAAAATATTAACTTTGTAATTTTTACTGTTTTTTTTAAATATATTATATATTAATTTTGCCTCGGCTGCGTCAGTATTTATATTCTTTTTAGAGACATGAATGTCTTAGCAGGGAGTGGTGCGACTGAAGAATGTAGGCTTGCACAGTTTATGATTTATTTCGCTCCTTTTATTAATGCTTGACACGATTTAAATAACACTTCACTGATATATAGAGAGAGATAGCTGTGAGATGTTTTTAATTATTACTTGTACTTTTTAATGCGTAAACTACTTTTGTCTCACACAAAATACGTATTAAATTTCTCGAGGACGCATCATGCGTCCGGTTAGAAACGCTGTCTACGAGCAACCTTCCGGTTAGGAGCGCTGTCTACAAGCAACTTGTTCGGTTAGAAGCGCTATCTACAAGCAACTGAGTTCTGAACTTGTAAATTTTGCTCCATTTTAGTCTCTGGTTGGCTAATCCTAGTCCAATAGAATACCTTCATTTAACTAAAGCTTTTTCTGGTTGTTGATTGGCTATTTTATAAACTGTCACAAAAATTACATTATTGCCTCCAATAATCACAAATAGCATTATTAAACTTTCAAATTCATTATTGCCTCAAGGTTATCTTATTCTTACCTCATTGTTGGCAACTTTTAACCTATTATTCTCACAGCTCCTACATTATTAAATTACGCAATACATTCACATAAGATACAATAATATAAACATATACAATGACTGTAATATACATTTTATATATTGTTACATACACATATAGCTTTAAGGTGGGCTGTTATTGAATTTATATATTATATAATTAGACTGAAATCATTTAAGTGTTAAAAACACTGCTTCAAATATCAATATGGAGTTTTTTAATACAATACTTCCCCTACTTTCTATAGGTGGAGTATGCAATCATTGGACAGCGTCGAAGAATTACGCTCCCATAATTATTATGTACTTACAGTAGGCAAAATATTTATAACCAACAGTTAAAAGCTACGTTCCTTAGTATTCGTGCTTACTTTGCAAGTACACGTCGCTCATTAAAATTACATTGAACAATTTTAGCAATGATTCCTTAATGCATTAGTTTGAACCGTACGTTACTGCAAGTTCCTGCTTGTAACAAACATAAAAAAAAGCAGCACCTTGAAGATAGATTATAGATGGCTCTGTCTAACATCATTAATCTTAATACTTTTGTCGTTTGTAGCAGTTTGAAGGTAATTCTTAAGACGCATACATTAGGCATACAATTTATCCAACCTACTATCCAGCAGATATGCCTTAAGGGCACATCGTACTCCGAGCATGCATCAATTTTACATCACTTAATCAAAATTACAACTCTAAAAACAAGTGTATAATAAAAATGATTTAAATTTTTATTGCATAGTTAGAAGGAAATGAAAATCATTTTGGTATGTGTTTCATGGTCCTATTATAGCTCATTTTTTAAATAATCTATAAAACTAGGAAGAAAAATCTACTTATTATATTCACATGACTTTTGCTACACTCATTTGTTAGTAGCTATAAAGATTACACTTACGAAAGTGTCTTTATCTATCTATTTTATTGAGATAAACCTTTGCAGAAATTGCTACGCTACGCGCTTTGTTGTACACACAAAAGGAAAAACACCAGCCAAATGCTTAAGAACTGGAAGCTACACTATGTGATCAAAAGTATACGGACACCCCACAAACATACGTTTTTCATCTTAGGTGCATTGTGCTGCCACCTACTGCCTGGTACTCATTATCCGCGACCTCAGTGGTCATTTGACATCGTGAAACAGCAGAATGGGACGCTCCGTGGAACTCACGGACTTCGAACGTGGTCAGGTGATTGGGTGTCACTTGTGGCAAAAGTCTGTAAGCGAGATTTCCACAATCCTAAACATCCCTAGGTCCACTGTTTCTGATGTGACAGTGAAGTGGAAACGTGAAGGGACATTTACAGCACAAAAGCGTACAGGCCTACCTCGTCTGTTGACTGACAGAGACCACCGACATTTGAAGAGGGTCATAAAGAGTAATAGGCAGACAACTATCCAGACAATCACACAGGAATTCCAAACTGCATCAGGATCCACTCCAAGTACTATGACAGTTAGGCGTGAGGTGAAAAACCTTGGATTCCATGGTCGAGCGGCTGCTCATAAGCCACACATCACAGTGTGTATAAATTTAAAGGACAGTATGGTCTACATAAAATTCCTTTTAACAATGGTAACAATTGTCCAAAAACCGTAAATGTGTGTGTCATGTTTTCAGAAAATTAATGAAATTAACTGTTCTTTCACAAAAGCCGTGTGTTGGACAGGGTTGGAAAGGTAGAATCAGACGACTGAGAAATTCAATGCCATAGCCGGGATTTGAACCACAGATCTGCCGGTCGCCGTCCGGTTGCTCTAACCACTGAGCTACCATGTCAACATACCGACATGACATTAAATTCTCCAACTGATTCGCATTTTTTCCGGTAAACTACAAGGAGATCTCAAATTGTATTGAAATGTCATACCCCAATGGCGACTTATATTCTTTGTAAGTACTTAAGTCCTGGGCTTTATAGTTTCAACCACTATTAGGTCAATTAATATAATTAATTGTTGGACAGGGTTGGAAAGGCAGAATCAGAAGACTGAAAATTTCAATGCCATAGCCGGGATTTGAACCACGGATCTCCCGGTCTCTTCAGAGAATTAGTTAATACAAAACCGAAGAATGTTACTTTTTACCTTTTTAGAGCACACTGTTCCCTTAAAACTATTTTCATTGCCCATTAAACTCCCATTTAGCTAATTAGTGAGAAGGGCGCCATTCTCAGTAAAACAGTTGTTTAAGAAACATTAGGTGGTTTGTGTTGAAGTTCCTCTCAAACAAGTGTTACTTGACTGCCAAGGGCTGCACAGTTTCAGTTATGAAGTGAATAAGGCATACGTATTTTATTATAATACCTCTGATATGTGATTAATAGCTTTAAAACGTTTTAAGGAGCTTAAACTGTGTTAAAAAGATATAATGCACAAGCACATTTCCATTTAATAACACAGTTCGTCAATTATAGAGCATGATTGCAATTTAAAATCTACTAAGCTTCGAAATTCAAAGTAGCTGAGTGATATGATGGCGCTTCGTTCATTTATGAAATAATAATAATAATAATAATAATAATAATAATAATAATAATAATAATAATAGGGGTTATAATCTAACGTAATAGCTTAACCCTTTCTTTAGGCTTATCACTCTGAGCTTGGGATTGGATATTTTTGTATAAAATAATATAACTGTAAGGAAAGTTACAGGTAAGCTATGTCCGCTAGCATTGGTTCAAAAAAATAGTTTGGAACGGAAATCCTCGTGTTGCAAGTTTCAAAATATGGTGAAATTAAGTCGTGAATTTTTCATTGATCCACAATTTCTAATGACTTTTCATCTATAGGCCATACTGCCAAAAGCCTACATGCACACACAAACATATTTTTTGCCTAAAATGCTTTTTTTTTGCGCTCAGGAAACTCAAAACAGTTATTTCCGGCGAAGTCTGAATACCAATGATTCCGTGCGCATGAAGTTAAGTGGTTGCTTCCTCGGAGACCTCTATGTTGGATTTTGATAATTCTTTTCCGTTGAAAACTACGATTCTCCCCAAAGGATATACGAGTGGAGCAGAAGAAATATTCATATTAATTAGTTTTATTCTAATTTCCTTCCTGAGTAATGCTGTTCACATATACACACAGGTTTTCTAAAAATGCCTTCATTTTGATTTCAGAAATATCATCTCAAAAGTTGTATATCTGGTTAAAACTCAAAATTTAATTTTTGTGTGGAATGTAACAGTTTCTGTATCTGTCGTAGGTAATTGGTAGGTGAAGAAAAAATGAAATTCGTTTCTGTAATCTAAGCTTCTCGAATATATAAAATTTCTGAAAAAGTAAGTATCTGCGCGTACTTCTGTGGACCGTTACACTAAAATTGTATTACATGTGTGATTACATGTAATGTAACTGAACTGGCATGGCGTCCATAATACTTCAGTGCCTCATTATGATCTTACTCGGCGGCACGCAAAACTACCCTATCGCCCATACCTTTTAACACCTTCAAAGCAGCTGACCTAACTTCAAACATTCCAGGGATCCATTCCTCGAATAAACGATTAAATATGTGTAATTAAAATAAAGTAAATTCTGTTCATTTTAATGTTAATATTCTAATAAATTGAGTTCATTTCCTTTGCTTCAATATATGTTGCTTTTACGTTACCTGCAAACAATAAATAAATACGGCGTGGACTCAAAAGTGCTGCCAACTGTTGCACTACTCACAAACACGCTCAAAGTCTTACCATAAATGCTATTCAATCAGCATTTAATTATACACAATCAAATTCGAGTTTTTGTAAATTGTAATGTAATAGAACAAAAACAAATATATGCAACTGGACTATGATGGTAATTAAGGCACGGATACTAGATTATGCGTTGGTCGGGGTTTCTGGTCTTTGTTCCTGCTCCGACTCTGTATCTCGATCTGGAAGCTCCCCGTTGTGCTGTACACAGTAACTTGTAATTGTCTGTTTTGAAGTCACCGCTCCACTAAATAAGTTGGTATAATCGTGTCTGTTTGGGGTGGCAGAAGTGATTCTTGGCGGAATATGAGCTCCCTCAGTAATTGTTGAGCTGTTTTAGCGTGTGTTATGCTGTTAGAATTTTGTAAAAGCATAATTTAATTTAACAGTTTGGTCCGGTGTATTTTAAGGCATGTTAAAATACTTTTAGCTCTCTTCAAGGCAAGGTAAGACAATTTAAATAATTTATAGCAATAATAATGATATTCACTGAAAACTGATTTATTTTCTATCACGCAATTGGATAATATCATGTAGAACAACATTTTACTTCATTTTTCTACTTTTATTAGCTAATTCTTTGTACTTCACAAAGCTTTAAGACATTTTCTTTTGCATATGAAACAATATAATACGCGTTACAATTTAAATAATTTTCTTTGAGCGTTGCTCAAGATGTCTGCTTCACAGCAAAAAGATTCTTAGATAATAAAAAAATTGAATATTGTTTACTTTCTAACTAGGGTGCTATGTGTAACGAAATATGCAATTTATTTGCGTTAAACAAATCATATTTTGATATACATAACATATTTACAATATATATTCAATCTTTAACACGTTTCTATTTCAGCTTTTTGTTTTTTTGACACTTTTCATTTCCTATTATTTTGAAATATTGCGAATGTTTTCATTCATTCTTGTTAATGTTATTCTTTTTAAGTTATTCAATTTTATTTTATTTTGTTCTTTTTCTTTAACATATAATTTTCACACGCTGTATTTACAACACCGATATACGTGTCAAGTACTGCCCATTTCCTTTTACCTGCAATTCTAATATGGCTTTAACTCATATAAATTCATATGCTACTTTCATCTCATTTAAATTTTGGGTCGACGCTCTTATGAAAATATGAAGTTGCTACCGCAACTTTCATAAATATCTTGTACAAACTATGTTTACAAAATCTTATTCTCCATCTATTTCATATTAATCGATATAAAAATTTGCAGAAACGATCTTTTGACATGCAAAGAGAATTACATTTTACACATAGCGACCAGTTCTAAAAATATTTGACTGTCGCTTAAGGCCTACTATGTTCCACTTGTTTTGTATTTGCAACGGCAATATAAAAATACAGTAGCCTTTAAACATAGACATATCTCTTAATAGCTGGTTGCTAGGTGCAGCACCATTCTCTTTGCCACAGATTAATGTTCTTTGAATATCCTAGACAAAAAAATTAATTACGAATTCCCATTTGAGAAAATAAGTATAGGAAAATTTAAGGGAATAATAAACAATATCTCGAAAATAGTTCACTCAACATGAAAATTTATATAACATAAATTGTGTATTTTAACGCGATCTATATTTTTGTGTATCTCTTATGGTTTACCAGTTATACAAAAGTCGTTCACAATGAAGAATACTTTTGGAGACATTCCCAGAAAATTCGAGATATACATTTTATTTGTCATGAAAATGTCTTAAACATATGATATTTTAATCAAAATCGTTCGAAAAATGTTCCATGTAAAGGGTAATCTGGGTTGGGGGGTTTTCTTGAAAACCTTCGTGTCGCATCTCTGGAAGATACTGAACCTAAATACCAAGTTTGGTGTTTATCCGATAGTTCGTTTCTGAGTTATGCTGTTCACAGACACACACACACACACACACACACACACACAGACACACACGGACATGTTTCCAAAAATGCTTTTTTTTATTCAGGGGTCTCAAAATATGTATTTCCGGTGAAATCTCGGTATCGAATTTTTGGGGTGGAATACAATACTTCCTCTACTTACTATACGTAGTAGAGAAAGTAAACTTACTCACGTCTTAGTTACTATCATTATAGCCTTGTTTCATAATATACTGTTCCATTACTTACATATATGTTTACTTTCTCTACTGCTTATCTATAGTAAGTAGAGGAACTATTATACTCCACCCAAAAATTAGGTATTGAGATTTTGCTGGAAATACATGCCATGTTCTGAAGCTTCCTGAATCCAAAAATAATTTAGGATAAAGGTGCGTTTATACATATGCCTATGTGAACATGATAACTCAAAAACGAAGTCTAGGAGTTCAGTATCTTCCAGAGATGGAATATGAAGATTTTCAAGAAAACTTCCCGACCCCAAACTAGCCTTCACATGAAAGAGTTTTCGTTATTTTTGATTTTGTCAAAGCTTCTCTACCAATTTTTAATAAAATATAGAACGCTTAAAAGATTTGCGTAATAAAAATATATGTCATGGATTTTATGGGAACATCATTCATTCTGAATTACTTTTATATAAGATAAGATATCCTTATTGGTTTCAAATTATAGAAGTTATTACACAAGTATTTAGTGCATGAGTCATTGACCCTACATGCATATTAAGGTATGGTGACAAAATAAACAACAGAAAAAGAAAACAAAACAAAAAGGAAAAAGAAAAAGGAAAATAGAGATAAATTACATTTGTCTAACTGAACAAATTTGACCTAGCTTCTCGCACTTTAGCCAAGAAATTGCCCATGTTTTGACAGTTCCTCTGGTGGGCCAGTAGCTTCCAACATGCCAATCTCTTTCTTGAGGGACTTAAGAATTTTTCTTTTAGTTTAATTGTTCGCTGGTTCTCCCACTGTGCACATTCTGCCAAAATATGTACCCAGTCCTCATCCAAATCACAGAATTGGCACATTCACTGCCAGAATCGTCAGTCATTTTCTGTGCCCTCCAGCCCTCCAGTCTAAACCATGACATTCCTGATCTTTCCTTTCTTCCTAAATTAAGTATATATGCCTTTTTGCCGCAATTCAATTTTATTTCATTTGCTAGACTTAGAGAAGGTTTAATTTTACAATCCGACTCTATTTCCTGGCTTATACACCGTAAGAGATAGCAAAAATTTTAATACACAAAGAATGTATATCTGTTAAAATATGCCGTTTATGTCAAATAAAAAAATTTTGACTTAACCACTTCCGAGATAATCTTTCTTAATGGTTTCAATTTTCAAATAAACTTTTTTCAAGTAAGTCGCTATTCGTTTTTTCTCGTGGTCATGCAAAGGCATTTGATTTTAAAGTAGCCATATAGCGAAATGCTCTTTAAAAATATGACTATCGCTTTACGAAATGTGTAAATGTGTGCTACTCCTAGATTAAAAAGAAGTAGAAGTATAAGCTTCTGTAAGAATAGTGTGTAGAAGAATGAGTAGGGAAGGTCATGTGAATGCAACACATCAATTGTTTTCACTATCCAAACAGTATATTGATCAGTCAAATAGGTATCCGTGATTGCATCATTGAACGGTTTCGTGTATTCCAGTTTGGAGTTCCCTGACAAGTAGAACAGAACTTCCGGTCAGCAAGGTCGCCATCTGAAACATGACACGAATAATTATCATTGTCGGTGAACAACCGTTGTACCCGGAGATTGTTGCCATATGTAGATGGAGGTTGCTAACAAACTAATAAATACAGTGGGCTGAAATCCAAGGTCGTGTTTCAGGTTCCGTTTTCCTATTGTTAGAACTGCGTGATGGACGTAGCCTGTTATACAGGGGGTCCCATTACCTGTGAGACAATCTCGTAAGTACATGGAATGATATATTTATTTTATTACTTTCTCTACCATGTAAGTTGTAGGTAGAGAAGGTATTGCATTACACCCAAAATTTTGATATCGCGATTTTACCGGAAAGACGTGTTTTGAGACACCCTGAATCCAAAAAAAAATCACTTTTAGAAAACGGTCCGTGTGTGAGTGTGTGCGCTGTGAGCAGCGTAACTCAAAAACTAAAAGTCGGATAAATACTAAACATGGTATTTAGGTTAAGTATCTTTCAAAGATGGGACAGAAGATTTTCAACGAAATCCCCCACCCTAAAAAGTACTTTACGATGAAAATATTTTCGAAATTTTTGATTCTGTAAAAAATGGCTCTAACAATTTCGATTAAAATACCATATATGACAAAAAATTTATATTTTGACTTTTCTGGAAATAGCCCATGAAGTCTTCTTCATCCGGAAGGAGTTTTGTATAATCTTGTATAACTGGCAAACGTTAAGCACTACACAAGGATGTAGATATCTTTAAAACATATAATTTATTTCAAATAAGTTTTCTTGTGACATAAGCAGTTTCTGAGATATCCGTTACTAAAGGTTCGAATTGTTAATTTCTTGGTCATTCTCGTAAATTCCTTTCAAAATTCAGTTATTTCTCGCGATTGCATGGAAACAGTACTGAATTTTAAGGCCAGCATACAGCGTCCAGTTCTTAAACATTTTACTATGCCTGTTCACTTTGTATCTATATATATATATATATATATATATATATATATATATATATATAACGAGTTGTGCAATGTAGGTATTTCTTCAAAGACTTATTACAAAATTAAGATTCGGTAAGAATAGTGTGCATATCCACTAATAAAAGATAGAGAGTAGAGAAAGTAATGCGAATGTATCAGGTCATATCGGCGGCCTTTTACTCATCAGAATTAATGCTTATGGCTTACAGTGGTGTTAATATTTGGGTTAGAATTACTTTTGGTTATTACATTAAATTCACACACACACACACACACACACACACACAAACACGCATGCACACTGCCATTCATACACCGGACTCTAAGGAGGATGAAGAATAACCTGGTTAAAGAAAAATTACCTCCTCCAACCGGGAATCGAACTGGATGTGGAGGTTAGCATGCTAATCACCAGAACACAGAGGCAGTTGGTATATTTATTATTTTATATTAACGTTATAGTGTTTATGAGGGCCTGCAATATAGAGTGGTTAGTAGTTATACAGGTGTTCCATTTAAAAAACGCAACTGTTTTACCTACTATATTTTTCAGGAGCGCCCTGTATCAATGCTAACCACTCCATGTATAGGGCTTTAATAAGCACTACAACATCCTCTGCTTCTTCTTCTTCCTCTTCTTCTTCTTCTTACGCTTTGCAGCCCCTTCCGGTGAAATCATTTGTGGGGTCTTCTTAGGGGTTGTATTCCTTCATTATTAATTCTCATTAGGTGCTTCATTCACTTTCTTGTATACGTTTTAATTTTATCTACAGTCTTACAAATGTTTAATTCCTCTCTTATTGTTTCGTTCTTATATTTTCAGCTCTTGTACATTCTTTAGCATTACGTAAAGAAAGTATTCAGCTGCTTGTATTTTACCTTCATCTTTCGATTTAATTATCCAGTTTTTGCTTCCATATAATAACGAGGGGACGGCCATTGTTTTATATAATTTGAGCTTTATCTCTTTCCTGGTTTTTCGGCCGAGGTTCTTTTGCTGGTTTCACATACTGCCTGGAGCTTTGATATCTTATTTTCTATATCCTTATCCTCTCCATAAGTTATATCATATCCCAAGTACTGAAAATATCTGTTCTGTTATTCAACCTTCTAGAACAATTTTAGATCTTTCAGCGTATTTTCCTTACACGCTATTACCTTCGATTAACTTGTTGACATTTCACAATTATATCTATTGGCTCCCAGTTTGAGCTTACATGCCAATACTTGCAAGTCTCTTCCAAATTTGTCATAAGAATAATGCCGTCTGCAAATAATGATATATTTATCTTATCTTTATCTATTACTACCCTTCATCATTTGAAGGTTTCTTCCATATTTTCAGAATATCGTAAATATACAAGGTGGCCAAACAAGCCATCCTTTGTAGTTTTACTTTTCCGCATACATAGGTGCAAAAGAAGTTGCCGCTTCACTGCTGTTCAAAGGGCAGTACAGGTACAAAGCGAAAGGTCAGTGAGGTAGTGCTGTTGTCTGCAGTGTTTTCGTTGTATTTTCGTACTGATAAGCGTCACATGGTCGCCTGCAATAGTGCGAGCCAGGTCATTCAAACATAAAGGTAACGTTTGCCAATAACGAACGCACAGATATGGGCATGCACAAATATGCGTCTTTACGGAGACGCACCAAAATGCAGCTGAGATTATGTTCTGAACATTTTCAGACGCGGCATCTGTTTTCTGCGCACTTTTTTTTCATACAGAATAATATTGAGAAAAGGATGGATCATTCAAGGTAGGACGTGGGCCTGAGAGGCGCTTACATCAATTCGTCCACCAAGGCGGGCATGTTTTTGTACATGGTTATTATGAATAATACACTAATATATACAATTTAACTATAATTCTGTTTTAAAGGTGCTTAAATATAATAAAAATAGCATTTTGTTTAATCTTGTTAACTTTGCGGCACTAATTGGTGCCATATAGTTGTATTTATTTTAGATTAACTGTCATCATGGAACACGTGTGCTCAGGTTTGAAACAAGCGGCAATGCGAAATTTTACAGATACAACTAGTTGGATACTCTTTTTAGGTGCTCGTGTTCCAGTGCCGTCTTAATCTTCCTGAGCTATTTGTTTAATTATTTATCTGGTATGAGTTAGCACCATTGGAGCTTCTTTTCCTCACATGCAATACAATTTAATATAACATAATAAAATATAAACATACAAATGCCTAATAAAGATATTGAAATGAAGAAAAGAAACTACAATATAAGATTATAAAAGCAGAAACACATGAAGTTCAACAAAGATATTAAAATTAAGAAACAAAAATCATAACCAAAATGCTTTTAAGCAGAAAAATCATACACGCAAACACAATAACTGTAGACCTCTGAAGAAAAAACGTTTGCGGGGTGTTCTGCTTTCCGGAAGAGTGAGGGGAGGGGACAGTACCACGTGGCAGCTCACGGTGCTGTCATAAATAGATCTACTATCTAGGGAACACCAACAAAAATGTAAAACATAGTGGGCGGTTGATTTAACTCGAACCCGGGAACGCCCGAATAAGAGCCTCACACGTTACCGCAAAGTCAACTCGCTAGTTTTGAACTTAGTAATAAGAAGACAAATTAATTGTTCTGAGCTAAGGGATTAAACAACATTTAGCCATGTATGCCTGTGAGGGAAATACACAAGTGAATTGTAAAACTGTCTTCTATTTACACCGTTTGAAGTGTAATTCCTAACTTTAATAAAACATTGTGATATTTACAAATCGGTATTATGTCAGGAGTTAAATTTTATAAACCTTCCAGTTCATTTCTTCAGCTTATGGTTTCAATTTATTTATATTGCATGTCAAAGTACATTAAATGCTAGTTTTACTCAAATTAAAATTATTTACACTGCCGTTTGCGAAAGCTGCAATACCAAGAAAGAATTTCCCGAATAACTCCAAACCTGTTGGAAGTGTAGAAGAGTGTGCAAGCAATAAGTGATTAGGTTTGCAGAGAGATGGGGTACACGTAGGCCGAGCAGAGCCCTCTCGTGTCGGTTCGACATGGTGAGTGTTGCGCCCAGTGTAGCCAATGCAGAGCTGTCAAACAAGGTGGAAACAATAAAGTGAGGTCAGTATGCCTCATCGGCGTCAAAGGGAGCCATATCGGCATGTGAGTGACTTCGAACGGGGCAGAATGATCGGTCTCCGGGAAGCGGGTTTGTCATGCCGTGACATTTCGGCTCGTATAGGGCATGCTGCTACGACAGTGATACGTGTGTGAAAGCAGTGGATAGATGAAGGTCGTACGTAGCGAAGAACGGGTGCTGCACCACGGAAAATGACCACAGTACGGGATGATCGTCATCTTGTCCCCATGGCCATAACGAACCGTACACCTTCATGCACAATGTTGGCTCGACGCTGGAGCACTGCAACATGTGTGAACTTGTCTGTATCAACGGTTCGTCGTCGTTTGCTGTAGATTGGACTGGTTGCACGCATTCCATTATGTCGGCTTCCATTGTCCAGAAATCACAAACTCCTCCGACTGCAATGGGCACGTGAACACCGTCACTGGGGTGCTGAGTGGCAAAATGTAGTCTTTTCAGACGAGTCGTACTTCAATGTATCCTACAGTGATGGCCGCAAGTCATCTATATATTTGAAAAGCTTATCACTTGTTACTTGTCATATACCTAACCTTTGGTATTAAATTCATTGAATTCATACGCTTCCTTCTTGGTGTTGCAATTTTCACAAACGTCAGTGTATTTTAAGAGGAAGGACAATATTTATGGACCTTGATGAAAAGTTTGAAATGCTATAACAATGCCTACAATACTTATAAATATTTTACTGCATATATACATTGGTTAAATACGATTTAATATGACATTTGTCTACAGGATTAAGTTATATAAAGCGAAAAGCTGGTTTTTACTGTCTCTATTATGTATAGCACGTAAGAGAAGTACTGCATTCCACCTAAAATTCCATATAGAGATTTCACCGCAAATACATTTTTTAGGCACTCTGAGTCCAAAAAATATCGAAGGCCCGTGTGTGTGTCAGTATGGATTTATGTCTGTGAACAGCATAAATCAAAAACGAAAACTTAGTATTGTAGCGTGTGTGTGTGCATTATCGCGTCAGACACATTATTGCTTTGTAGCATGACAATGTTGAACTAATTATTTTGATTGGGGTTTGAAATCCGTCCGATGCGGCATCTCTCTCTCTCTCTCTCTCTCCTCACCTCCTGGCCAAGGGGTGAGGAGAGGAAAGGGGGTGAGGGCAAGTAGAGGGACTAGCTTCTTTGTTCGAGTGGCATCAGTCTAGTAGTATTCAGGGCGATTGAATGTAGCCTGTGTGTCTCCTGTGTGTGTAAACATTTCCCTCTAATGTTTGTCCTATATTCTTTTGTGTATGATGTAGTGCACCAAGGCAAATGTATAATCAACCGCGGGTAATGTGTTAAATGTGAAATTAAGTGTATTTTGTTATGAATATCCCACGTCTGCTTTTAAATTTGTGCAGCTAAGTTCCTGGTCCTCTCGTTGCCTTGCAGTTACGATCCCCAAAGTTTATGCCGGAGTAAATAAATGCAATATTTTAGTTGCAAAACCTTTTGGCCTCAACCACGTGTATAATAGTATTTAGGTTCAGTATCCTTCAAAGATGTGACACGAAGATTTTCAAGAAAATCTCCCTACCGCAGACTACTCTTTACATGGAACATTTTTCGAAAAGTTTTATTTTCTCAAAAGTGGCTAACGATTTTGATTAACATATAATATATATATATATATATATACGTTCATGACAAATAAAATATATATCTTAAATTTCCTGGAAATGTTCCCAAAAGTCCTTTTCTTTCTGAATGGTTCTTGCATAACGGGTAAACCGTAAGAGATAGACAAGATTTTTCTACATTAAAAATGCAGAGCTCGTTAAAACACACAATTTACGCCATGTATATTTCGCGGAGTGAGCCATTTCGGAGATATGCCTTATTGTTTTTGAATTTACCAATATTTATACTTTTTCTCAAATGAGAAATCCTTATCATTTTTTATGTCCTGGACATGCAAAGAGAATGGAATGCTTCACATAGCAACCAGCTCTTAAAAGATTTGACTCTCACTTAAAATCTACCATATTCTCCTTGCACCTACAAGAAAATTAGCAATAAGATAGTTTGTGCAAATGTTTATCTCGATTAACAGAAGTAGATGGAGAATAAGCGTTGGTAAAAATAGTTTGTACAAGAGTAGAGAAAGTCATGTTTGTTCAACGCATCAGGTTTTTCTTCCGTGCATTGCTCTAAAAGTAGATCAATTGCACTGCGTCAAATACAGCAATATGCAATTACATTAAAAAATATGACAGGTTAATTTGACCTTCGAGAACTGAACAACTTTGCGGATGAAGTTAAAATAAACCGTAACATGTCTACCATGAACAAAACGCTTTTTGTACACAATGACGTCACTTAACGTGCCCTTGCCTAATACTATTATGCGTATTTTGACGATGTAGAGAGCTACACGTGGTAAATGAAGTGATCATTTTTCAACGTCTTTTTAACCCGATCGTGATGACTCGAATGGCAACGTGGCCTACATACGGTAGGTCCTGGGTTCGATCCTTGACTCTGACCCATGGTTTTTTTGTGGTTTCCCCGGAGTCGAAAGGCGAATGCTGGGGTGGTTTCTTCTCTACCTCGATTATTCAGTTTTGTTCTCATCTTTCAGGTGTGCTTCTAGGTTTCGTGGTGTTTGGCGGTGTCGGACAGATGCCGCGTATTCGTGTTCATTGGAAGGAATAGGGGAACGGAGGGCATTCCCGCTCAGCGGGCAATGGCGCTCATGTACTAGTTCAGTTTGGGTGAAAGTTTGACCTTCACAACAGGTGCTGAACTTGTGTGGCAGTCTTTATAACTTAGTAGTAGTTTAATGGTGGATTTGAGGGAGAGGTTTGGTTGTAAACGTGTATAATAGTTTCAGCAGGAATTTCTTATTGAAACCAACGTAAAGAATACTAAAGGTATGTGGTTATCTATTATTTTCTGCACTTGGCAGTTATGATGTTGATTTAGGGGATACATACAGCTTCCCATTAATATATTAAACAGCGTCTAAAACTGTAAACTTCTTCAGTATAGCTAAAGAATTCCAACATGGCTATGGAGGGCAATGACGCTCAGGTGAGCGATGACCACTTCATCATATGGTAGGATAAAGAAAGCCAACAGAGCAAAAAGGCAATTGTTTGAAAGTTTTTCAGAAGAAGATGTGGAGAAGAAGTTATGTGATAACGATGAACTTGACATCATGCCAAACCCACTTGTTGATTGTGAAGAGAATGAAAATGAAGATATCGGGCAATTCCTCTCATTGCGTAGTTTTATTATTTATTTTTAATTCCTGCACTATAATGCTTTTAGAATAAAACTTGTTCATTTATGTAAAGAGGTGTTCAACGATTGTGTTTTGCCAGCAACCGGTATGTTTAAATGCATTTTGAGAAATTCTTAGTAATTTTTTCCTTAAGTGAGCGTCATTACCCTTCCCTCCCCTGCCCCCCGTGTACACCAGAGGGCTGTTCGACTGGTTGGTCGTTCATCGCCCCTCTCTGCGGCTCCGGCGGTGACACACCAGTCTGCGAGCTTGGAAATGTTTGGGACTTCCGCGCGTCTCTGTGGCCTGTCTGCCTGTAGCCTCCTGCGTTCACTTCATCCCTTCCTCCTGAGGATGGTAGGCCGGTGCCGACGTGTCCTTCTCCGTCGACAACCTATAACGTCTTCTTAAAAGAATAGCAAAGTCGCAACTGATTTGAAGCACTTTGGCAGCAAGAGCAATTAAGGGAGTTTTGGCTTCGTATTTGGTAAATGTAGTTGTGATTTAGGCAGTTTATGATATTAATTTCTTGTTATATTGAAACTATGCAGGCTAATGTCCAATATATTTACGATTTAACAACATAGAGTTTTAGTAGGTACTGTCATCGAACTAGATGGCGTCGAGGTAACATCTGTGTCTCGCATTCTGGAAGCCCCAGGTTCCGATCACCGGCGACTGTCCACTCTGATCCACGGGCTCATTTACTGTACAGCTGCGTTCTGGACTCTGAGTTCCGCGGGATGAGATGTGGGGAGAGGGGAAAATGCAATCTGAGTTACGCAGTGGCAACTATGCAGCGAACAATAGAGTCTTAGCCAGCATTTACATAGCTATTTTGCTCAGTGTATTCAAGTAGTTCACTAATTTAAGAATCGACCCAGGGACTGGGTCTCTCCCGAAGTCAGGGGGCAGGATGAGGTTCACGACGGTTACCGCCTTAAGTGTAGGACGGGGCCTGGGACCTGGGACCCTAGAACCAGGCTTTCACAGCCTGCGCTATGCCATATGGACGAGCGAATGTGTACATCTGCTGGATAATATGGGAGCTTTGAAAGCCCTTAGGGCGGTTAAAACCACATCCAGACTGCTGTGACAGTGCCAGAGGATGTTGGAATAGGTTATGTGCTGGCTTCACGATTACACTTCTTTGGGTTCCTGACATATTGAATTAGAGGAAATAAGATGGCAGACACTCTTGCAAGGAGGGGATCAGGGCTTGATCTTATTGGACCTGAGCCCTTCTGCAGAGTATCGGTTAGCAGCGCCAAGTATGAGATAACCCTGCTCACGTGAGGGCCCATCTTGAGATCAGGAGTAAGCAAACCACTGTCAGGCAGGTCCATGATTTGGTATCAGAGCTTTATCAGAAAGTAGTGCGTTTCTCCTTAATTTGGCCAGAGTTAAGCTCAGAGGAGTTGTGGGCTATCTTACGTAACACAGCCCACAACTCTCTGAACAGACATGTATACATTACGGGTCTTACACAAGAGCCAGGATTCGAAATGTACAAGGGGCTTTGAGACCTCATAGGAAGATTTCGTTTGGCGTAGGCCCGTACACTTAGGGCCTTCTTTTTGGAACCTGAGGTGATAAGAAGGACGGATATCAAGGACATGAAGGGTTTGTTAAATTTAATACCGAGTATAATATTGTGATGATTTTTACTTTCATCTTTAGACAGATTCCATTTATAGGGTAAGAAAAAATGGAATCTGTCTACTTGTAAGAAAAATTGCTTTAGTAGAACCAATGCTTTGGAAAAAACTTTAGCCCTTTTAAATCAGGCATTTTACTTTTTCATTTAAAGAAAGTTTAAATTCATTGGTTTTCGTTTAATGCGGACCATCAAACTTGAGTAATGTCTAAATTATAAGGAACAAAGGGCTCCAAGCCTCTTTAACAGGTCACTCAATTACCATCATCATCAATGTAAGAATAGGAAGCTACAAAATTTAAATTCTTTTATTTATGGGCGCTCTTTAACTACTATGATCCTTAGCGTCCCATTCTATATTAGGCATGAAACTCTGGAAATTTTACTCAGAGGGCTCCTTATCAGACTTTAGGTTCTTTTACGTGCCGTAAATCTACGACACGGACCACCGGCTATACTTCCCTTCCGAAGGAACCAACGCTAAGGATTTTAATGCCCGAAAAAATTAATCGCCCTCTATTGGGTTTGAACCCGCAACCGCGGAAACTAGACGTGCCACTAGACCACGGAGGACGACAAGAATAAGAAGAAGTTGAAACGGAATTACTACAGCCATTAATATAAGTTAGGCTGCATCTTATTTCTCAACACCGTGTCTTGAGCTAGCTGTGAGCGACTTCTGATTCATTACGTCATTATGTCTGTATACTTGTGTGTATGCATACGCATTCCTTCCTGAGTTTACAAGCTCGGAACTATCTCCTTGATGTCATTGTTTCAGGATTGTAGGATGAGGCGACGGTGTTCGGCGCGTTACGGCTGGGAGAAGGATTTGCGCTTTGTAGAGGTTTCTTCCGTGGTGTTGTTCCGGGGCTGCTCAGTTAGGTCCCACCTCCGAATGGGCCAATCAGGGGGAGACCGCTGGGGGTTGTGAACTTGTGGGTGGTCCGGTGGCGTCGAATGTATTCGAACTGGAAATATTAGAGACCCCGTCTCTAATATTATCCAGAATAGTTTTCCACTCATCTCTTCCTCCCAGTGATCACGTTAGAAGCAACAAGTTCCGTTGCGGCCTACCTGTGGTGCCTTGCCCTGCTGCGGCGATCTCTGCGTTCGTGCATACTTTTATCTTTAAAAGGTATTATCACAATTATAATTATCGCAAGACATAACAATAATGGTATTTGAAATATTCTAATGATTATACTTTTATTTTAAAAGACTATTAAATATGATTTTATAAAGTTTGAGATATTCAGGACAAACTTTGCGTAAGTATAACTCCAGAAAATTGGCTTTAGATTTCTTGCGAGTCATTTCCCAGATATAAGTAAGCAGGAATTTGGTGAATAATGTTTATGGGAAACATCATTTCATGTGTGATACGTGGATAATTTTACGTAATTTTATGTTGCCATCCGCTTACGTCAGTTACAAGCTAGGCACTAATCAGCAATTTGTCGGGTATTTAAACTTAGGACTTTTTGACGGCGCTTTCTCAACCAACCACACGCGTAGCCGGAATCTCCGCTGGTCAGTTCCTTAAATGTATTTAGTGTTAATTTCCAACCTCGACGTAGGGCTAGGAACGACAAAGACGGGCCGCCGGACTTCCTCCGTCACTCAGGTAAACCCATAGGCTGTTTTATTCTTTCTCTTTGATGTGTAGTTTAATTTATATTAGACGGATTTAATATTAGAAAGCTTGGGAACTGAAATTGCAGGTCTTATAATGTCACCCTTTCACCACCTCCCAGCTACCGCAAACTGTAACCCTATCAAGGCCACCCTGTGCTACGTCCCCCATCCTTTAAGTGGCAATTGGTGAAGGCGCTGATGGCTTTGTCGCCATTATCACATTACAATTTGAATTAGCGTGTCAAATGGATGCACCTAATTCAGTTGAGTAGAACTTGGGTATGTAATTTTTTCCTGTGTATAATACTTTATATTAACCATACATAAAGAGACATGGAAGTTTTAATATTCGAGTATGTAAAGTCTGAAATCAGAATGTTTCTTAGAAGACAAGTCATAGAATTAGACGAATGATTTCTTCTGAAGCAGGTGGATTATCCCATAACCTTTTTAAGTCCATCTCTGTGAATACAATTTTTATGTCTCCTCATCAAAAGTAATACACAAGATAACTTCTTTCTGTCATACTGAGTGCGAGAACTCTGTAATAACTTATCACCGAAATGAAACTACAACAGTTTTACTATATTACTCGATGCAACTACTGATTTCTTAATTAAATCTTAAGTTATTTAAGACTAAATTATACTGTTTGTGCATTTGTTAAATTAATCTAAATAAGCCAACCGAAGGCTCTAAAATTGAGACTATGTTCCTTTCATTGTCCTGATAACTTAAAGACAAAGGTAACATTAAAAGCGGATAGATTTTACATTCACGTGACTTTCTCTGCCCACTCTCGCTAATTTTTATTAGCTTCTACAAACTATGCTTACGAATACTCATTGTTTTATCTACTTCACGTTAATCCAGATAAACATTTGCAGAAATGAATTTCATTCTAGGTACAAGAGGGATAAAGTAAACCGAATAGATAGTCAGCTGTTTAAAATCGGTTCGCTATAAGTTGGCTTTGTAATTTCACACTCTTTCCACGGAAGTGAATAGTGATGACACTTTAAGTAATTAATCAGAAATGGCTGATGCCACAGGAAAGATTTGTTGCACTGAATTTATTTCCCGAGCAAGATGGCTCCGTGGTAACCTGTGAGACTGGCATTCGGGAGGTTCCGGGTTGGATTTTTCGTAGTTTTCCCTGGTCGGTAAGCGAATGTGGAATGGTTTCTCTTCTACTACGATTTCCTTTCCCTCATTTCCCTTTCATTTCGTTTCCTTTCCATCTGCCAGGTGTGCTTCTAGGTTTCGCTTCAAGAGGCGGTAATGGTCAGATGTGTCTCTAGGGATGTGTTCCCGTGGGACGGTTAGGGCTTTCCGTGCGGCTCTGCATTGGGTCTGTAGACTTCCGCGGTTCCTCCATTTCATCTCTTCCTCCTGGGTGGTGGTAGTCTGTGTAGGTCGCAGTGTGCACGAGGTATCCCTCTCGTTGTATAATCTATAACTATATAAATTGTATTTTTTAAAGAGTTACCAAGTTTTTGTATTAAGGTTTTGTCTATCTCTTATGGCTTAGGCGTAATAAAATATTATATAAAATTCCTTCGGAATGAAGAGGGCTTGAATTGCTACTCCCAGAAAATTCAAGATATACATTTTATTTGAGATGTAATATCATTAAAAATTGGTACTTTAATCAAAATGGTTAGAACCATTTTTAGAAAATAAAAAATTTCGAAAAATCTTCCATGTAAAGGATAGTTTGGGGTGGTCGGATTTTCTTGAAAATTTTCGTGTCATATATTTAGAAGTAATGAACCTAAGTACCAAGTTTGGTGTTTATTTAACTTTTCGTTTTTAAGTTATGCAGTTCACTCACACAAACACAGGAACCCTTTTCGTTTCTTGGATACAGGTGCCTCAAAACATATATTTGCGGTGATATCTCGGTATCAAATTTTTGAGCATAATGCAATATCTTCTCTACCTACCATGTACAGGATAGAGAAAGTAAAAATATTTTACCCTCCTCTGTGGTATGGGGGTAGCATGTCTGCCTCACATTCAGGAGGCCTCGAGTTGGAATCTCGGTTAGGGTGAAATAACCGGTTAAGGTTTTCTCCGGGATTTTCTCTTATCCTGAAAGATGAATGTCGAATAACTCTAAGCTGTATGGGCCCCAGGCGCATTTGAGCATTTCATTTCATTTCATTTATTTACTTGCCGATTAAATTACACGAAGCCATGACATTGTCAAAGAAATGTTACGTTCAAAAGAAGTTACATTATACAATAGATTAAGTTCTACCTATATAAAAGCCTACTCTTACAAGCTATTACAAATTATATGTATGTTCTTAAGCTAATATATACAGTTTTGTCTAACAGAAAAATTTAATAATGTATACTACAAAAATCCTACCAATACTAAAATTTAATGTTTATAATCTCGTCTATTGAATAATAACATTTTTAACCATAATGTTTTTTCATTTTCTTATAAATTCGTATATTTTATAATTTCACACATTCCGATATGATCTAATCGATTAGGGACGTTAAAACTTAACTCCCCCCAAAAAGCTTTTGTGGATTCAGAGAGCTTCAAAGGGTGGATTTCCGTTGAAATCTCGATATCGAATTTTTGGAACCAATGCAATACGTTCTCTACTTACTATAGTTAAGTATTAGGGAAAGTAAAGATGCATTGTCTAACTACTATATCTAGTAATAGATACATTACATTTAGTTTTTGATCTGTACCTCTCTAAAGCAGGTTTTCGTACGTATGCGTATCCACGATAACGTTCTATGAAACACAAACCTGTTGACAGGCAACATGTGCAGTGAGATATACGTTCTTGATCGTGAAGCATAAAACATTTATGAAGCACCTGATCACTATTTGTTTATAGAATGACAGCTATTTTTCTGTCTATTTTTGTGAATTCTTCGCAATTCAACTCTCATCGGAACATACACTTAAAAAAGATAACCTACATAATAATATAATATTCTCCGACTGTTGGGTGCTTTAACATCCCTTCAACAAAGCTCAAATCCCCAAAATATTGTTACAGAACTTCAGAAACTGTACAACCAAGTACTAACCTCTGGTAACTCAGTATCATTCGCCTGGACTCCGTCTCATGTCGGAATTCTGGGAAATGAATCAACTGATCAGGCAGCCAAAGAAGCCACCAAACGCCCCCCTCAGGACATCAAGATCTCAGACACGGATTTCATCAAATTTATCAAAGACTTGCATCAATCAATGGAAACAAACATGGAAAGCCACATCTAGAAGCAAGTTACGCGATATCTACATTTCCGAGTCCAAACTTCAAAACTATCATTTCTATAAGGCACATTCATCTCCTCAACAGTGACCTTCCTCCTGTGTGTGACCTCTGCAAATCCGACCTCACTTTTGTAGCGGGGATAAATAAGGTTTTCTTGATGGCGGGTTTCTGACTCGGAAGGATTTGTTTTGCCGGCTGCTCAGGTAGAGGGTTAATAGTTGGATAAGAGATCTTATCTCAGGGAGTGTGAATAGGAGGTTAGTGACATTCGCATTTCTCCTTCACTGGCCCATTTATTGTGATGATCCACACTGCGTTCCTCTCAGCGAATTCCCGTCACTTAAGACTTGATTCCGCCTATCATCCCTAGCTATCATTAAAGTGCCTTACCCTTTCTATTTCCCTTCTTACGGTGAAAAGTATAAGGTTATTATTTTTGTCTACCGGAATTTATTCATTTCTACACGCCTTTCCGCACACTAACTTGACACTAACTTTCACATATATTCTGCCTCGACGCTTGACATGAAGTCTCACCCACAGTTCGTACACGAAGTCTCTCCCCCAATTCGACACGAAGTGCTCCATGTTACCTCCGTCTCAAACTGCTCTGCCTCCTAGATAATTTTTCTATTCTCCGCCTCTTTTCTAGTTTCATTCCTATTATTACTATTTACGTGACTTTTCTAACTTCTCGTTGGTCACTTTTCTAAGTTTTATGCCGCTTCCCATTGGTTTGCTATATTTTAAAGTTGACCTTCACCGCGTCTAACATTAACGTCCTATTTCCACCTGGTTACCTTTTCTGTGCGGTTGACTGCATCTGACTTCCCGTCTGTTGTATTCGTTTTCTGTGGGTTTCACAAATTCTATGTAGCTTAAGTGCTCGCTAATATCTTCGCCTGTTTGTTCGGAAACTTTTCCCATTTTTACAGTTTTTGCTAGTCTCTCTTCGCTCTGAAATACGCGGTTTCATACATTTTATTTATTAGTGTCTGTTCTTTACTTAATCTACGTCGTTATGATTTTATTACCCCTTTCCTAGTCCTTCATATTATCTTTATTCTTCTTTCTTATTATTATTATTCCCCTCATTATTATTATTATTATTATTATTAGTAGTAGTAGTAGTAGTAGTAGTAGTGGTAGTAGTAGTAGTAGCAGTAGTAGTAGTAGTAGTAGTAGTAGTAGTAGTAGTAATTCTCTTCGGGAGGTTCTTATCACTTCACAGTTCATCATCTCGTTTCAGCCTGCCGTCGCTATGTACAAACAGACAAAGATGTAATATCCCCAACAACATACCAGACGCCCTAATTTCAGCAAAATAAAGAACTTTAAACTTTATGAAAGCGACAAAATTGTATAACAATGTGTAACACGTCTGTCTATAGAATTTAGTGTTGTATGTGCTATTACTTTTTAAAATATTGTATTCAATATAATCATGTTCTATACCCTAAAGTAGTCGCAATATGGTTTTAAAGTTGAAGTGGCAATAAAGAATATACAATAATAATAATAATAATAATAATAATAATAATAATAATAATAATAACGGATGACCGCAATCGGTGTTCCAAGATTCTTAGGAGCGCTAACTTTCTCAGGTGCATCAGTTCTGTCAAGGTTTGTGAAAGATAAACGAGTTCATTAGCTTCGTTCTGAATTCTTCGTGTTCTAGAATTTGGCGATAATTAGCAACGGTTGGAATTCGAAGGACTACAACTCCCACCTTCCTAGCAGAAAATCCAAGATTCCATCTCCATGTCCTCTCAGGTCCATGTTCATTTCCGTGCAATCTTGCTCAATGCAATCGAAGTCCTTGAGGTGGACGCAAGTCTATGGAATTCCATATGGCATAATTTTGTGTTGCACAAAATATCTGTATTTTTATCATCTTTATCAGATGTTTTTTCACATTACTGTCTTCACCCTCTATCGTTTATTAGTAGACATGTATACAAATTATTCTTGCAAAAGTCTATTTTCTTACCTACTTCATTTCAATCTTGATAAGCTTTTCCGAAAATAGAGATAATCGCATGATTTAGAACTGGACGCTACACTCGTATGCTGGTCTCAAAGCTGCTGAAAATCGACAGGACTTTAAAGAATGGCCAAGTGCTGAACAATCCGAAGCATTAATAGCGGATTTCTCCGAAATTGTTAATGTCACAAAAAAGTTATTTACAATAAACTGCGTGTTTTAAAGATATCTACATTTTGGTGTGTGTGTGTGTGTGTGTGTGTGTGTGTGTGTGTGTGTGTGTAGTACGTCTTCGTCTATCGCTTAACGTTAACCAGTTATACAATAACAATACAGAATAAAGAAGACCGCATATTCCTAGAAAAATCAAGATATAAATGTTAATTGTCACGTAAATATCTTTAATATGCGGTATATATAAACTCGTTAGTATTTTTTATAAATAAAAAATTCCGAGAAATCTTCCCTGTAAAGGGTAGCTTGAAGTGGAGGATTTTTTTGAAAATCTTTGTGTCGCATCTTTGCAAGATACTGAACTTAAATGTCAAGTTTGATTTTATCTGAATTTTCCTTTTTGTTATGCTATTCACAGACACAGACACACACACATGGACCTTTTTCTAAAATTCCTACTTTTTAAATTCATGGAGCCTCAAAACATGTATTTCTGGATTATATTCGACCATGCATCGAATTTTTATATGGAATACCAGCCTGTCGCTGTATATACACACACACACACACATAAGACTAAATATAAATACTACAAGCTAAATTGTGTATCCGAATGTGCGCATGAGATCTTCTCGAACAACCATTTCCTTTAAGGAAGCCTTTGTGTTTCTTATGCTTCTCAAAATATGAAGATTTCTATTTTACAGTAAATGCCATGTTGCTTAAACATATCATGTTTATATCTAAAGGGACTAATAGTTCCTCCACACAAGCCGGTGTTGGACAAGGTTGGAAACCGGACGGAGACCGGGAAATGCGTGGTTCAAATCCCGGCTAAGGCAGTAAACCTTTATATCTAATGGTTATGCTTTCACACTGAATGGTTTAGGCTAATGGTGTTAATATATTCTAGTGGTGAGTGATTTATTAAGAGTGCCCATTGGTAAAATTTCAAATATCCACAATTTCAGATCGATTCATTTGCAATTTTAATACAGAAATCAGAGTTTACTAAATAACTTGTAGACCAAATTTCATACATATCACATTCTCCACTATGTATAGTAAGTAGTAGAAGTATTGCATTCCAAACAAAAATTCGATACGAATTTTAACCAGAAATACATATTTTGAAGCCCCCTTAATCCAAAAAAAGCACTTTAAGAAAAAGGTCCGTGTGCGTGTCTGTCTGTCTGTAGTCTGTGTGTTTCTGTGTGCTGTGAACAGTATAATAATATATAAAAATTTAAAATAAAGGCAATAACATCACACACATTAGAATTGAAACTTCTTAAATGAGGTTTCCCTCCGATGACTGGTTTTGCAAGAGTGGCAAAGTAGGTACCTATACAATTATACATGGTGTGAAACGAGTTATTACGTAACTATAGAGAAAAATGAGGCTTTTTCAGGACGAGTAAAATATTTATCGAAACGAGTCCTGAAAAGAAAAAAACTTTCCTGCAGTTGTGTAAAATATTTTGTCTCTAACTGTGTCGAAATACATTATATATTGGTTAAACATTGCACTGCATAGCATATTGGACATGGACTCAGTCATCATATGTTTCGTATGCTCTTTCTAGGGCCAATGTATGTTGGTTTTGTAGTAGGGAAAGCAACTACGGAAGACTTCATTTTGGCGTACGGTTTGAGACGGAAAAACATTAAATTCCAGATGGTCTGAAGCAAAATAATGTCTAGAAAATTATAGAGTAGAAAAGCAGAGCAAAAATAAGCATTTTATGATAATGCAATTGCTGTATACATTTTTTGGAATGAAATATCGGCGTCATTTGTTTTATTTTATATGGACTTTGTGTAGAGTAACAACTACTATTTGTTACTCCATGAAAACCTCAAGGAAACGGCAAAGCTTTCTTCGCAAGTATGTTCTTTTATAACTCAAATGCTTACGTATTCTAGTACTTAGGTTTCATAAAAACCGAATGGGATGTCTCAAGCGGTTGCGTCTCTGGCCCACATTCGGGAGGTCTTGGGGTCGATTCCGGTGGCCGGCCTTCCTGACCCATGGGTTTTTCGGGGTTTCCCTGGGTCACTAGGCGAATGCTTGGAAGGCTCTTTGACTCCCCCGAATTTCTCTTCCCTCATTCCCTCACGTTTCATCTTCCTCTTTCACGTTACAGGTTAGCTCCGGGGCTGTGGGTCAGACGACTGCGGGCAGCGCAGATGGCTCGCGTGTTGGAACTTCTTCTCAGCCCCGTCTAATGGAGGCCACTCAAGTCTTCGCTGCTGGGTCGAGCTTTTCCCGGTCTCCACTGTGAGCCACGCTCCGGAGGCTTGGATGGGCTACCTTGAGCACTCTCCGTGTGGGTGGTCAAGCTTGTAACTGTTAGGGACCCCTGCGCGTCTCTGTCGCATGCATCGACCGTTCCTGCAACCCATACGTTACCTGCGGTTCCTTCATCTCATCCCCGTATGTGTCGAGGTGTTAGGTGTACTCTCCGTAGCGTAATCCTAGGTTTTATAAATCCTATTAGTTGAGATAGTTCATGTTCGTTAGGAAGTATAGAGCTTTACAATGGTGAACGAATTCTCAAAATTGGTTTGTGTGATTTTGGAGATTACCTTACATACTAGAACACATTTACATACAAAGTTTATTTATAGTATACAGATTTCATCCTAATCTCTGCTCATCTTCAGCAGTGAAAACAGAAATGACTCTTGAATGCACTATGCACTGTGCTATGTTTATTTCACCGCAGCCTTATAGGAGAAAAAGAAAGACTGGTTCAATAACCGACATCTAATGTTGTTTGATTCTTGAATATTTAAGCGCTGCCGACAGAAAGGCTTTCAAGGATTGTGACATGTATTACAGGCAGTTTGCCAGACTATAGTATCCAAGACGCTTGCTCATGCCAAGAAAATGCTTCACACTTTTATAAAACGCAGAGGTTCACGCCCATTTTCTCACTACAAAAATCCTTTCATTTCAACCCAAATGTCATGCTGCTGCCTTTGCTTAAAGATACCTTTATGAGTCACTGCCCATTGAAGGAATTAATTTAGGTCTCTGATTGAACAAGGGTGTAGTTGTGCTTGGTAAGTAAATGTACAGTAAATCTTAGGACTTCAAACAATTCCTTATGTATTCTGACGGGCATAATATGTAGCCCATAATGGAACGGAGCTGTTTAGGTTGGTACTTACAATATCTAGTCACCCCTACCAGCGTGACCATCTCTGTTTTTCGAGCATAATTCTAGTTAATGGATTGGCAGGTTGCTTTACCTCCCCCAAAGCATAGTCGAATGCCGAAGTGTAACATTACAATATTGAGGCAGTATTTTTACACTTAAATGATTTCAGTCTAATTATATAATATAAAATTCAATAACAGCCCGCCTTAAAGCAATATATGTATGTAACAATATATAAAAAGTGTGTATTACACCCACTGTATATGTTTATATTATTGTATATATGTGTAATAATGTTATGTGAATGTATTACGTAATTTAATCATGTAGGAGCTGTGAGAAAAATAGGTTAAAAGTTGCTGACAATGAGGTAACCATAAGGTAACCTTGAGGCAATAATGAATTAAATGCTACTGGTAATTATTGGAGCAACAATAATGTAAATTTTGAGACAGTTTATAAAATAGCAAATCAACAACCAGATAAAGCTTTAGTTAAACGAAGGTATTCTATTGGACTAGGATTAGCCAATCAGAAACTAAAATGAAGCAAAATTTACAAATTCATTTGTCAGTTGCTTGTAGACAGTGTTCCTAACCGGACGCGAGATGTGTCCTCGAGAAATTTAATACGTATTTTGCGTGAGACAAAAAATAGTTTACGCGTTAAAAAGTGCAAGTATTTAATAAAAAACAAATCTCACAGCTCTCTCACTCTCTCAGTGAAGTGTTATTTAAATCGTATCAAGCATTAATAAAAGGAGTGAAGTAAAATTATAATCTGTGTAAACCTACATTCTTCAGTCGCACCACTCCCTCTTAAGACATTCATGTCTCTAAAAAATATAAATACTGACGCAACCGAGGCAAACATAAATATATAATATTTAAAGAAACAATCAAAATTACAAGGTTAATATTTTTAAACATTTTTGGGGGGCAAAGGCCACCTGAAAGTACATTTAGGGTGAAGGCTACCGGAAACCTTTTACCGTACGTGCGGTTGCAACTACTTCAAGTTCGGCTCCCCAACAGTCAAAATATAACACACTTTCTTCAAACTGACTTTCCATACGTAGCAGCAACAAACCTTCTTCAAGTTGGCTCCCAAAGCGTGGGACAAATAACAATACAACAATATAACTTCTTCAACTTAAAGCTTATATTTTCGTTCTATGCTACCATTTACTTAATGCCGGTTTTCTTATTGAGGTTTAGTAGCGGCAAGAACTTAACCTTAGTCTCTATGTTGCTGACGAAAGCTCCTGTATATGTAAATCGTAGTTGTCATTCAGTTTAATCACACATGCAAGTAATTCTTCACCCCTTCCTCCAGAAAGCCGAATTATTTGTAATTGGTTTAGCCTTTCCTTGTGTGCTAATAGTAGCGAAACTCTTTCATAGAGCTTGTATCGGAATCATCCTTTGCTTTCATATAGATTACAAACATCGTTCGGGCGGCGCCGTGGCCGAATGGTTAGACCGCTCGCCTCCCACCGAGGCGGACCGGGTTCAATCCCAGGGACCTGCATGTGGGATTTGGGGTGGACGAAGCGGCGTCTGGGAGGGTTTTCTCCGGGTTCTCCGGTTTCCCCCGCCATTCATTCCACCAACTGCTCCATCATCACCTTTCCTTTCATCCATTTCACCAACATTTCGTTTCATCTACTTCCTTCATCCCATACCAGGCATCGGGCTGATCACCCATCCTGGATGTTCTGTCTGATCCATGAGTGTCTGCTCCTCTACGGGCCTCTTACCCGCCTGTAAGTCCTTGGGGGTGTAAGTCCTACATAAGAGGAGGGTAAACAGATAATGAATGAATACAAACATCGTTCATTGGTTCGTATTTGTGACTCTGGATTTTTACCTACGCATGGAGGATTTATACCAGCTGGGTTGAGTTCGAGAATGGTTATATGAAGGAGGGAAACACGCCATTGCGATTTAGAGGAATGAGCCACTTTTTATGCTCGTTGGTGTATAACTATTTTTACTTTCTATACTACGTATAGTAAGTAGGGGAAGTATTGTATTCCACCCAAAAATTCGATACCGAGATTTCCCCGGAAATACATGTTTTGAGGCCCCCTGAATCCCCAAAAAACATTTTTGGAAACATATCCGTGTGTGTGTCTGTATGGCTGTGTGTGTGTGTGTGTGTGTCTGTCTGTCTGTCTGTGAACAGCATAACTCAGAAACGAACAGTCGGATAAACACCAAACTTTGGTATTTAGGTTCAGCATCTTCCAGAGATGCGACACGAAGGTTTTCAATAAAATCCCCCTACCCAAGATTACCCTTTACATGGAACATTTTTCGAAAATTTTAATTTTCTCAAAAATGGCTCTGTCGATTTTGATTAAAATATCACATGTTAAGATAGCTGTATGATAAATGAAATGTATATCTTGAATTTTCTGGGAATGTCTCCATAAGTATTCTTCATTGTGAACGACTTTTTTATAATTGGTAAACCATAAGAGATAAGCAAACTTTTACTACACAAAAATGTAGATCGGGTTAAAATACACAATTTATGTCATATACTTTTTTTTGTTGAGTGAACCATTTTCGAGATATTGCTTGTTATTTCCTTAAATTTTACAATACTTATAGTCTTTCTCAAATGGAAATTCGTTATTATATTTTTTTGTCCTGGTAATGCAAAGAGAATGGAATACTCCACATAGCAACAAGCTCTTAAAATATTTGAACTACAGCGTAAAGCCTACCACTTTCCCCTTGCATCTACAAGAAAATTAGCAACAAGATTAACATCTCGATATCTCGATTAACATGAAGCATATTGAGAATAAGCGTTTGTAAAAATAGTTTGTACAAGAGTAGAGAAAGTCATGTGAGTGTAACACATCAGATTTTTTGTTTTTGTTTTAACGTTTTTTACGGTTTTAGATACATTTAGTATGCTCGAGTATTATAATTATCAAAAACATGTATAAGAATATTAAGGGAGGTTATGTGGTGTTATGGTGATATTGCCAAGAAATGACATTTTGGTTTTTGTAGTTTCTGAATTGGAATTTTATCATTCATTTGATATCACTATAGGTAAAATATTTATATTTTAAAAGCATTTTTACTACTTCTAAGCATTTATCTTTTTTAATCTGTATTCTCAGAACCTCAAAGAAAAATATCATAACTTCTTGGAGTAGAGATGTGAAATCAGACTTATATTTTAGGAGAAATTTTGCTCCAAAAATTAGCACTACTTTTAACTTTGGCAGTTTTAATCCATGTTATTTCTTTATTTTTAAATATATACGACTTTACTTTCTCCATTTATCCTTTTTTCTTCTTCTTTCAATGACATTTCTGGTATAGATGACGTGTTTTCTCAGAAATGTTGAGAATAGCCAAATTAAATTTTAGGATGACAAAAACAACTTCTCAATGGTGTTTTGGATCTAAGAAAAAACGTTGGTTATTATTTTTAAAAAACAATTGCTAATAGGTTTTAATCAAAGCATGCTATAGTTAATAAAATAATCATACCTTCCTTTAAAAGACAAACTTATGGAATAAAAGTAGATCAACTAATTTAAAAGACATGCATCTACATCCTGTAGAGATGTCAGTCTTATATCTTAAATACTTTCTGGGATAAACAGCCATGAATTTATCAGATATAACATTGGCGGGATAGAAGTTCTAATCTCCCCTTAACCCTTTCCAGTCCGAATTATTTTCGGCTTGAAACTGAAGGAATATGATGGGTACCCTAATAATCTTGCCTTACCTGATCTCGGATGCATAGCTCAGTTGACTAAAGCATAGGATTTCCTAAGGTACCTAGGTTAAAATCCTCACAGCGGTATCAGGCCTGTGTAAAGAATAGGGTGAGCCCACGAAAAATAAACGGTGATCTGTATGATTGAATTTCGATGAGGCATCGGTAGCACTATAACTGAACACGTATGTAAGCTATGATGATATCAATAAATTAAAAGAAATCACAGAAATATGTACCCCTATAAAAGAACTATGGAAACTAAACCCTTCCAAACCCAAACATTTTACCTAACTTCCAACATAAAGTATATAATTATTTTTCTAAATGGCATCTTAGGACTGAAAAGGATTAAACGTTTTTGCTAATATCTTCTGAAATGCTCTTTATTCTGAGTTATGTTTATATAAAGGGGAAACCTTAAGAGACAATCAAAAGTTTAGGACAGAAGAATATAGATATCAAAATATACAACTTAAGAGTACTAAACAGAGAATTTCTGAAAAAAAAAATTCTACCACTAACCTGTAGTAAGTAGAGGAAGTACAATATCCCACCATAAAATTTGAAATCGATATTTGGCGGATTTATTTTTGTGGTCCTATGAGTGAAATTCCTTTGCCGAAATGTTTCATTTCACCTCAACGTTTAAGACTTTAGTCAGATCTTCAAAAGCGGGTCGCTGTAACCTGGCTTTGAAATTCCTTTCTTTGTATGACCACGAGAAACAAGCATTCTAACACTTTAAAAAAAATAAAGTAAACTTAGTTTACATATAATCTTGCCTGCTTGCGTTTTTACCACTTTAAAAGTTTCCTTGTAATGCAATAATTTTCAATTTCTTGCACGTTTCTGGTGTGTATTCTTTGTAGGTAAATGCAGAGGTATAAACAATTTTCTTGATATCTTTGGATTTGAGGTTTTAATAATTAATACATTATACAAGTCTAGAAAATTAAAAATGTTACATATACTGGATTAATTTTTTCAGGAAAATACACAACTTTTAAATAATCGTTAGCTGTAAAGGCATTCGGAAAGATTACGAAGTTTAAATGTGTCAATTTCCAAATTTCCATCACCTGGAGAATTTCGATTTTCATTTTTTAAAACTATTTTATTAGAAGTTAGGTACATATGAACACAAAAATTAATTTACTAATAGAAGTGTCTTGAATGTATCCACCAACTATGTTTGTTGAAGTTTGTAGAAACCAGAAATTTTGATACCGAGTACCTTTAGCTGAAATTTTAATCATGTATTTATTCAACATAATTTTAGCATAAAATATAAACCTAACTTTCCAAAACAACAGCTTTTAAAATGAAAATAGAGTATCATATGAAATTCTCAAGTTATAGACATTTTAAAAGTAATTTTTTTAATTTTACATATTATTCCTCCAATTGCAATTCAAGGTGAAATTTTGGATAACAGTAACAAATTTCCAGGATCAAAAGAATAAATTATTTAATACAATTTTAAAATCCCAGAATAGGCTTTTTAGATCTCTTCATCGACCTTTGATTAATAATCTGAAAGAAGCTCAATAAAGGTGCATCTTTTGGAGTGTTTTAAAATGGCCAAAAGCGCAAGAAAACAAGATTACGTGGAAATCAAATTCTAACATTCTGTGTGCTATTTGATATTGATACTGTGTTTTAGGATCTTACTTATTAAACGTTTTAAAACGTTATGATCTTAGTATCGAGTACTCTTCAGTGAAATAAAAAATGTGTGGCATTCTCATGACTTTATCTACTCTTCAAACAAATTATTCCTCTATTTATTTCTTCTTAATAAAGATAAACCTATATTTAACGTTTACACATTTCTTGTACGTATAAAAGGATATGGTAGTGATAATAAAATCTTTTCAAATTTGGCCGCTATGTAATGGCTTTGAGGTTTCGTTATATTTGCATGAACATGAAAAAAGGAGGAAAATAAAAAAGCGCTTTGCAGCTGAGAAAAGTATTAAGTGTTTCAAAATTAAAAACAAAACTAATATAATATCTCGTAAATGGTTAAGCCATTAAAAGCATTGAGATAAATTGGTACTTTAAGAGATGTACATGTTGTATGTAGCGATTTTTTCTATCTCTTACAATTTATCAGTTATATAAAAGGCATTAAGGATGAAGAGGACTTCACAGGCTACTCCCAGAAAATACAACGTATATATTTTATTTATTGCACATATTTAAACACATGGTATTTTAATAAAAATAGTTAGAGCCATTTCTGGGAAAATAAAATATCCAGGAAAATCTTCAATGTAAGGGGTAGTTTGGTGGGAGGGTTTTTTGAAAATCGGTTTGCGTTTTTAAGTTATGCTTTTTACTGGTGAAGGTTTTTGTAGACATGCCATTTTTGGATTCAGGAGTCCCGAAACTTATATATCCGGTAAAATTTGGGTGTAGAGTTTTTTGCAGAATGAATACTTCCTCTACATAATGCAGTAAGCATTAGAGAAAGTTAAACTTTTATTTTTCTGAAACATGGGCTGCTGTTCATTTAAATGTTTACACATTTTTTGCAGTAGACTTTGAAAAGTTAAGTGGCAGTAGCTTTGTTTCTTATCAGTTCTTGCAGTATCATGACTTGTGTATAATTATCGACCTACTGTTTAAATAGTTCTGTGCTGTTTCAGCCTACAAAAATATATGTTATTGTAACAATATGTTTTGAACCAACTTCAGACGAAATTAATGTTGCCAACAGGAAGTAGGTGGAAATAATGTACTAATTAAGACGATATTTATGAAACGAGTGGTAGCGAGATGCATAATTTTCATACAGAGACTTAATTGCCGTTATAGTGAAGTTGCATACGCTGTTTTTAGTCCACTACACTATAATTTCAAAACTGATGCTTTACAAAAGGATTTTAACTTGTTAATTGTGTTAATTGTGTAATTAAATGCTGATGGGATGATAGCACTGATGCCAGGACTTTGCAAGTACTGCAACAAATGGCAGCACTGTCGAGTCCAGGCTGTATTTATTGATTCTTTGCGGGTAACGTGAAAGCAACACATATTGAAGCAAAGGAAATGTACTCAATTTACTATATTATTAAAATTACAATTAACATCATTTATTTTATTTTTAATACATTTAGATTGCTGCTATGAATGTGTTAAAAGGTATGGGCGATAGTGGAGCTGCACCCCCCCCCCGAGTAAGATCGTAATGCGTCGCTGAAGTATTATGGATGCATAACAATTCAGTTACATCACATACAATTAGTGTACAATAGTGTAGTCAACCAAAAATGTTCTTGCATGGTTACATTCTAAAATTAGTATGTAAATAAATGGTAAAGACCAGGAAGAGGTCGTGTTACAGATCATCTATTTTCTATACGGTATTAAAGCCAATAGGAGATAAAGTCAAGAAACATACATAACTTGTTTATATGTATTTAAATTCAAATAATTGTGCACTGAAGATCGCAGCCAGGCAAAAATCCAATATGTATAACGATATATTTCCATCAAAAAGGCATATCTTCAAATCGTTGTCATAGTAATCCCTTTCCATCTGAAAATTTCTAACTACCTTCATGATCTTATTATCACCTTACCTCATGTATATCAACTACCTCGTCCCACATACTTGGGAGACCATCAAATTGAAAATTAATATCCCAAATGGTAAACCCTCTCTAAAACTCTTCAAAGAACTCATATTAGCTTACCCCAATTATACACTAATATACACTGATGGCTCCTTGGAGAAGATAAATGCAGATGTACAGTTGTCTATCCAGATCACATAATGCTATACAGGCTCCCTCAATTCATCTCTGCTGAAATATTTGCTGTTAAAAAGGCTTTGCCATACATAACCTCCTAATCGTATTAGATTCCCCAAGTGTACTACAACCTCTACAGAACAGATATGCACACATTAGTACAGAGTGTTCTCAACATATATACAGACCTGCAACACGTGGTGAAGAAGTGATATTCTGATGGTTACCATCCCATATGGGTATAACTGGCAACGAAGCAGCAGAGGCAGCTGCAAAAAAGCCATCAATTACTCAGTCAGTGACCATTTAATACCATTGACACACACTGATATGTTTCATCACATTAAGCACCGTCTGAGGCAACGCTTCAAACTACATTGGACAAATTTAGCATCCACCAAACTTCACGAAATCGGAACTTACCCTGAAACAGTTTCAACCGTGATGCCTGCCATAAGAAGAGAACAAGTGGCACTAAAAAGACTACGTATTGGCCACACCCCTACCTGTTACGCAGAGAACACCACCCATCTGTCCAAACTGTAACACTCCTCTCACAGTCCAAAATGTCATCACCGAATGCTCCAAGTTTAAGAGCGAGAGAAAACTTCACGGCATCTCCACAGATTTCGTTACTGTGCTCAGGCACCCGAAAATATTTGAGTTCTTTAAGGATATACAACTGTACCATAGACCTTAGCTGTAATTGTCAGCAATTTTATTATGGTTTTTCTAAAATATTAATGTAAATATTTAACGCTGTAAACTGTTAACATTTTTAACTATTGATTGTAACTGAGTTATGTTCTTTGTCTAAGGAAAAATTTGTTGTTGAGATTAACATATGAATGTGAACACTAACCATTGTAACTACTGTAAGCTATAATGTACCTATGTGCTATGTTAATTGTAAAATGCTGGTCATGCTATGACTTTACTATTTAAGCGATCATAAACAAAAAGTTAATAAATAATAAAATAATAACAATATTATATCCCAAAGGGTTTTTGAGAGTAACACAAAACAGAGAGTAGATGCATTATTTCTGGAGAAAGCTACTAGAGGTACAAGCTTGCACGCCCAATTGCATTCGACCTTGAAAGCGAAACGGTTCTGTGGTTAATGTGTGCCGGAAGCTGATAGCGCCGAAGTCTTCTGTTTTTTCAAGCAATACAGCTTGAGTCACAACTCATTATTTCCGCCATTTAGACCTGACCATTAACAGATTTCAAGATCATGCTCTTTTAATTTAGTACTCTCTTGTTGTCGTTGCCTTTAATAGTTTGCTTAACCACAACAAAGTAAACCTGTTACAAAGATTAACGACGTGAAAAGAGAATATTATTAAATTACATGACTGGTAATACATTAGCCTTATAAATCACCGCAGTGTAATTCTAAACTACCTTGAAATAGTCTCTTCTTGTTTCTAATTTTAACTCTTATAAACAGAACTATTCGAATATATTAGCTGTATTTATTATTACTGAAAAACTATTGCAGAAACATGTCTTCCTATACTTTTTGTTTTCATTGTGATTGGAAATGAAGACTTATGCTTCCTTGACAGTAAATGGGAATGGTCTTTCATAACTTTCGGTTATCTGTCTCAAAGTTTCTCTCACTTTGTGCTTGTCTCACAGATTAAGCCATACTGAGATGAATGTACTCCTAAACAGCTAGATGCAGTGTGGTGTGCCTCAAGGTTCCGTATTGGAGCCACTGTTATTTTTAATTATGATAAATGATTTGTCATCAAATATCAAAAGAGATCAGCAAAATTTGCTGATGATACTGTGAAACATCTCCCTCCAATATCTGTTCTTTAATCTTTTTGTGAACGATGTAAAGGCACGAAGTTTAATATTTAATAAACCACAGCTACTGTGCTAAATGTAAAAACTCGTGTATTTTTGTGATAATTGTCCCACGCCTGCTCTAAAACGTACCGCTAAGATCCTGGTCCTCTCGTTGCCTCTGCAGGTCTTTTGGCCTTACCCCGGTATATAACATTTTTGGTGGTTTGTCGCCGGGTATCAAACAATATTTTTGTTGCAAATGCTATCACATAGCTGTGAAGAAAATTTTCGTGTGCCTCTTGAGGGCGAGTGTTTGAGCATGGTAGCGTGCGTGTGTCATGTGAGTGTAAAATATCTCCTTCCAATGTCTGTTCTTTAATCTTTCTGTGAATAATGTAAAGGCACCAAGTTCAACATCTAATACACCACAGATAATGTGAAATGTAAAAACTCGTGTATTTTTGCGATAATTGTCCCACGCCTGCTCTAAAACATACAGCTAAGATCCTGGTTCTGTCGTTGCTTCTGCAGTTACGTCTCCGAATGTTTATGCTAGGGTATCTATATTTAATATCTACCTGCAAAATCTTTTGACCTTACCGCGGTTGATAACAATACCTCTCTGTTTGTTTCTGGGTCATATTTTTTATAGTAATCTTTTAATGAATAATGCTTATAAAGGAGCCTTTACATGGTTTTAAACTGAATGAGGAACAAGGCCCAAAAATACTATTTACCTTGAAAAATGAACAACAGGAAGGGGTTTCACATTCAGTAAAGCTGCTTGACATATTTTTGGATTACCAACTTAATTGGTCAGCTCATATTAACCATGTTTGTACTAGATAGTCACGTGTAGTTTATTTGTTGCGTCAATTTAAATCAGTCGTATTTACACTGTATTTAAAGCAAGCATATAATGCCTTTTTCACAGCATTTTTATTTATTATATTCATATCTGAGGTATTGGAATTGGATTTGACAAAATACTAAGTCTACGGAAAACAGCACTTCGTATAATTGAAAACTCATCATATGATATACATTGTAACCCAAAGTTTTTCAAGAAAGTATATTAGTTGATATTAATCAAAATACGGTGTGTCTGCAAAATCATGGTGCAGCTTTGACTGATCACAGAAAAGCAACAAAACAAGATAAAAATGTGAAACTTTCAACAAAGTAAAGGAAAACTCTCCCGTTTGCATACTGTTCAATGTAGTTTTATGTGGCCTCCATTTGTTTCTATACACATATCTAAACGATATTCTAGTTCATCTCACACAGATCTAAGGACATCAGGTGTAACAGAGTGAATAGTGTTTGATTCTCCCCTTTAAATGTTTAATGTCATTGATTCGAACACTGTACACACGTTGCTTCACATAGCCCCACAAGTAAAGGTCTAAGGGCGTTTGGCCCGGGGATCGTGATGGCCATGACTTAAATCCATCCCTTCCTATACACCGTTGGGGAAATGTTGTATCCAGAAACTCGCGAAGAATGTTGATGTAGTGTGCAGGAGCGCTGTTTTGTTGAAAGATGGCACCTTCTGGAATTTATGGCATTACATACAATTGTAACATGCCAAGCCATGAGGACACACCAGATGTTTTCCTTAGGGGTGTTACGTTCATACTCGATGTAGGCACGTGGATGTCCATATGCCCATATCCTAACATTATGACAATGAACATGTCAACACATGGAATGAGGCCTCATCGTTAAACATAACGTTCTGTAGGAATTGTTCATCATTGTCAATCTCATTAAAAATCTTTATTGCAAAATCAAACCGTTTGGATCTATCGGTTGAGCGGATAGCGTGTAAAAACTGCAGTTTGGCAACCCGTAAAGCAGAGATGTTTCTTTAAAACTGTATAAAATGTAGACCTCGTTAGGCTAGTTCTCGAGCAGTTTAGTTTCTCCAGACTCGTCGCTAACCGAAGGCCTACCAAAACGTTTCTGGTCCAACAAACTGCCAGCTTCCTTCAGCTGCTTATCCCATCGGTTAATGATATTTCTATGTGGCGGATCTTCATTGTACACCCTTGAACAGAAAAAAGAGTCATCCCCAGATTCCATATGACGATTGGGAAGGCTTCGTGTACATTCGTAACAATTGTATTTACAACGCACATGCAGGAACTGTAGGATAGTTGTGCATGTTGGGACACCATGTTTACCTTATAACGGTATTTCTCTATGGTGACGTCCATAAACTACTGAAAACAGAGCAACGTTTCGTTGGCCGAGAGGTTAAGAAGGCATTGCTTGCGTTCAAAAGCTACTCGGTTTATAATCTCGCATTAGTTATTGTTGTTTTATGTTGTTAATTTTATGGCTGGATGTGTAGAACAGCATATTGCATTAATATAACTTTAGTATTTTAAGTTTTAGGCATAACTATGCACACAAAAACACAATTCAATTAAAACACTCATTTTAAGTAACTAAAGAAATAAGTGCAAATAAACTATTAACTTATAAATATACAAAATCATATTGGGTGTACGAATCATGAGCACGTACAGCTGTTATCAATTGTCGGGTTATAGATATGTCCAGAAGCCGTATCGTATCCTTCGCGTATCTGTAGGTAAGTTCGAGTGCAGCTCCCGTTTCACCTCAGCCCACACATTTTCATCAGGGTTCAATCTATCACTCTGATTATCCTGCATCTCTGAGAATCAATTTGAAATATTTCGACATATGTGGACAGACTGATTATCCTGTACCAATTCAAAAATTTCATCAGGATATCTCATCCTCACAGAGGCAATCAAAATATTCTGTATTCCGCACTGTTCAATGTATCGTAAAACTGCCACAACACATCTAGATTGTCCCTTGATATCCAACAACATACAGATATGTGACCATAATGAAATTGTGAGCCACGTAGTTTGCTCGTACTAAATGTTATATTATGGAGTTTACTAAATGCCGTGTATGAAATGTAGTATATTGAAAATGAGTAGCCACTATGTGTTGATCAAACATTAACAGAAGAAAAAATCTGATGTGTTACACTCACATGACTTTCTCTACTCTTGTACAAACTATTTTTACAAACGCTTATTCTCCACGTGCTTCATGTTAATCGAGATTCGAGATGTTAATCTTATTCTTAATTTTCTTGTAGATGCAAGGGGAATATGGTAGGTTTTAATCGATAGTCAAATCTTTTAAGAGCTGTTTGCTATGTGGCGCATTCCATTCTCTTTGCATGTCCAGGACATAAAAAAATGAATAACGAATTTGAGAAAAAGTATAAGTATTGGAAAATTTAAGGGAATAACAAGCAATATCTCGAAAATGGTTCACTCAACAAAAAAAAATGTATATGACATAAATTGTGTATTTTAACGCGATCTACATTTTTTGTGTAGTAAACTTTTGTCTATCTCTTATGGTTTACCAGTTATGCAAAAGTCGTTCACAATGAAGAGTAGTTTTGGAGACATTCCCAGAAAATTCGAGATATGCATTTCATTTGTCATGAAAATATCTTAAACTTATGGTATTTTAATCAAAATCGTTAGAGGAATTTTTGAGAAAATTAAAATTTTCGAAAAATGTTCCATGTAAAGGGTAATCTGGGGTAGGGGGATTTTCTTGAAAATCTTTGCGTCGCATCTCTGCTAGATACTGAACCTAAATACCAAGTTTGGTGTTTATCTGACTGTTCGTTTCTGAGTTATGCTGTTCACAGACACACACGCACACACACGGACATGTTCCAAAAATACTTTTTTTGGATTCAGGGGGTCTCAAAACATATTTCCGGTGAAATCTCGGTATCGAATTTTTGGGTGGAATACAATACTTCGCCTACTTACTATACCTCGTAAAGAAAGTAAAAAAGTGTTTGTTACATACGAGAATTGCCGGCCCTCGTAGCCGTGGTCGCTCCGGCGCTCCGCCAAGCTGAAGGTCGCGGGTTCGAGTCCCGCCTCGGGCATGGGTGTTTGTGTGTGTGTGTGTGTGTGTGTGTGTTGCGGAAATAAGCGCTATAAAACAGAAAAACACAGTAGAATAATCTGGGAAACGACAAGGGAACTTTAAAAAAAAAAGAAAAAAAAGTGAACCTGCGGTCTAAACCACCGAAGTACCTTACGCTTCTCCACAACGGTACAGAGAACAGACATGAAAAGTATCATGTTTAATAATGTCGTACAACAACTTGCTGCAGCGGCTACGTAACCGTATTGCGCATGGTATAAACAAGGCGCTGTGCCATGTAATACTTAGAAAAATTTTGCGTTCCAGATATTATTAACCTTTTTGTCCAGGAGGGTAAACATGCGACGATATTCACGCTGAACACACGACACGGATTAAAATTTAGTAAGGCACAAAAACATCGAACTTTCCTTTGTACCATCCACATCTTGTCTAAACTGCGTGCTGCCTACGCGATTTACTTCATGGTTGTATTGCGTCATTAGATACTCGCGCAAAACAATGGGAATCATATTACATAAAATAGCGCATTCTCCATGTTTTGCTTTTGTTTCGCTTACCCATTATAAGAGTTCAAACAGCACCATGGCTTTACATACACAATATATACAGTTGTATAACATAGAAGCTTCTCTTGAAGATGTCATAGCAAGCACCAGATCCATCAGCATTCAACCCCTTATAATTATTTTCTTGTTCAGCCGCATGTTAGATTGACTAAGAAGATTGGTTTTTCCAGAACCATCAGCATTCAGGTCGTTGTAATTATTTTCTTGTTCAGCCACATGTTAGATTGACTAAGAAGATTGGTCTTTCCAGATCCATTAGCATTCAACTCCTCATAATTTTTTCTTGTACACCTGCATGTTAGATTGGCTTAGAAGATTGTTTTTCCAGTCCATTAGCATTCACCTAGTAATTATTTACTTGTTCAGCCACTTGCTAGATTGACTAAGGGTAAATATTGGTTTTATCAGATCCATCAGCATTCAACTCTTATAATTAGTTTCTTGTTTTCACTCACTTGCTAGACTGACTAAGAGTAAATATTGCTTTTATCAGATTGATCATCATTCAACTCTTATAATTAGTAGTTTCTTGTTTTCATCCACTTCCTACATTGAGTAAATATTGGTTTTATCGAATACATCAGCATTCAACACTTATAATTAGTTTCTTGTTCAGTCAGATGTTAGATTTGACTAAGAGTAAATATTGGGTTAATTAGATCCATCAGCATTAATTACTTGCTTGTTCAACCATATGTTAGATGGACTAAGGGTAAATATTGGGCTAAGTAGATTCATCAGAATTCAACACATAATTACTTTCTTGTTCAGTTATGTGTTAGATTGACTCAGAGTAAAATATTAGTTTTATCAGATTCATCACCATTCAACTCTTGTAATTAGTTTGTTTTCAGCCACTTGCTAGATTGACTAAGAGTAAATTGGTTTTATCAGATCCATCAGCATTGAACTCTTATAATTACTTTGTTTTCAGCCACTTGCTAGATTGACTAAGAGTAAATTGGTTTTATCAGATCCATCAGCATTGAACTCTTATAATTACTTTGTTTTCAGCCACTTGCTAGATTGACTAAGAGTAAATTGGTTTTATCAGATGCATCAACATTGAACTCCTATAATTAGTTTCCTGTTTTCATCCACTTTCTACATTGACTAAGCGTAAATCTTGGTTTTATCAGATCCATCAGCATTCAGCTCTTATATGTAATTTCTTGTGTTTCAGCCACTTGCTAGATTGACTAGGAGTAAATACTGTTTTTATCAGATCCATCAGCTTTAAAATCTTATAATTAGTTTCCTGTTTTCATCCACTTGCTAGATTGACTAGGAGTAAATACTGTTTTTATCAGATCCATCAGCTTTAAAATCTTATAATTAGTTTCTTGTTTTCATCCACTTGCTAGATTGACTAAGAGTAAATGTTGGTTTTATCAGATCCATGAGTATTCAGCTCTTATATATAGTTTCTTGTTTTTATCCACTTGCTAGATTGACTAAGAGTAAATATTGATTATATCAGATCCATCAGCATTCAACTCTTATAATTAGTGGTTTCTTGTTTTCATCCACTTGCTACATTGACTAAAAGTAAATATTGGTTTTATCGAATCCATCAGCATGCAACTCATATAATTACTTTCCTGTTCAGCCATATGTTAGATCTGACTAAGAGTAAGTATTGGTTTTACCAGATCCATCAGCATTCAACTCTAATAATTACTTTCCTGTTCAGCCATATGTTAGATTGCCTAAGAATAAATATTGGGTTAACTAATTTCATCAGCTTTGAACTCTTATAATTAATTTCTTGATCAGCCGTATGCTAGATTGACCAAGAGGTTTACTAGATTCATCAGTACTCAACTCTTATAATTATTTTCTTATTCAGCCACATGTTAGATTTACTAGGTGTTTATGTAGGGTTCATTAGATTCATCAGTACTCAGCTCTTATAATTAGTTTCTTGTACAGCCACATGTTAAATTGACTAAGAGTAAATATTGGTTAACCAGATTCATCAGTATTCAACTCATAATTTTTTTTCTTGCTCAGCCACATATCGGGTAGTTAAATTATATTCGAACCCACTCGTGGCCTCTCGCTACTGTGTGAGACAGCCGGCAGTCGCCGGGTAAATTGCTCGGCAGAGGCGGACTAAAATCCCTACCTTTAATAGATGCTGGAAATTTGACCTTCTGCTCTCAAACAGACAGCATATCTCGTGTAAATATTCTTGCTCACTCTCCAAAGCTCAGCAGCAGGAATTCTTGTGATTTCTTGCACAATATTTTCTCTAAGTTCCTGTAGTGTGCGAGAATTGGAACGATACACTTTGTCTTTTAAAGAATCCCATGAATAAAAATCACAACTCGTTAGGTCAGGAGAACGAGGGGGCCACAAATCAACACTAATTATTGTCATCAAACACCTCTCTTATTCCATATAATGGTTCGGCAGTCGTATGTGCTGTTGCAGAATCTTGCTGGAACCAACCATACGATTTCTCTTCTTCTGTCAAGCGATTGCAAAATGGCCTCAGAATTAACCTTTGAATCGTTCTGCATTTATTGTTTCATCAAAGAATATGGTCCCTGTTATTCTTTTAGCACTTATCGCACACCACACTCCAATTTTCTGATCATAATGAGGCGTTTCATCCAGTAGCACAGGTTTTTCTGAAGCCCAGTATCGACTGTTGCGAATAGTCACACCTCCACTTAAATGAAACCAAGATTTATCAGTGATAAACAAAAGCTGTGGGTCAATGAAACCTCTTTCTACGGTTTGGAAAAACCAGTTACAATAATTTGTCGCGGTATCGTTCATGTTATCTTATTTGCTGAGCGCCTGTTATTGTTTTACTATTTTGAATTTTGGGTTCTTTGTCCTCCGGCTAGCTATTATTACTCAGTCGAGCAAATCTCTTGAACAGGGTGTGTAAATGGAAAGGAGTTGTTACTAAAAGATAACACTAATAAAAGAATTTGTTTTTACACTTTTATTGCCGTCACGCAGTATTCATTTCATATATTTACTCTTGATACACGCCTGACTGCAACTGTTATATTTTCGAATGTAACTATAATCACTTATTTGCCGCGCATTATTAATTCGCGTATTTCACATTTTATAACTAACGTTACGACGCGAGAGATTCTGTAGAATTGCGTAACGTGTACTTCGTGAATGATTCCGTTAAACTGCGCGACGTGTAACCCGTGAATGATTCTGTTGAACTGCGCGATCCTGTCTCTGACTTTAGAATTTATACTCCCTCAACCCGATATGCCTAAACATTATAACAGAACTGCTATTGGTTATTAAAGCGCGCCAACATTAGCGTCTATTTTTATATCTAATCAAAATTACGAACACATATGCTCTAGGGAAGATATTCCCTCCATTTCTAAAGAAAAGCCCGCTACTCTGACGTCATTTGTTTGTCTCTTCTAATTGATAAACAACTCATCCCCTCGCTCATTGTTACCCGCTCCTATTGTCAGTTTCAGTGAGGCCGTGTAAACTTATCTCCTAACAATGCTTATAATTAACAAACATCTCAAATCATTGTCATACAATAATGCTAATTTACACTACAATCACTCTGGCATTCACAGTGTTGTGATATAAAATACTGCCTCAAATTCACACGTTTAGCGGGATCATTTGGCTTTAACGCTTGCACTCGTGTGTAGCGATAGCACTTAAGTTTCAACAGACGTGAAGCATTTCTCGCAGAAGATCGAGATACACCTTTTTGCTGCGCAGGTTTTTTCGGCGATTTTCGAAGCGAACGCTCCAAAGCAGCAACAATCACAGGAATTCCTGCTGCTGAGCTTCGGAGAGTGTGGGAGAATATTTACACGAGATATGCTGCCTGTTTGAGAGTAGAAGGTCAACATTTCCAACATCTATTATAAGGTAAGGATTTTAGTCCGCCTCTGCCGGCGTAATTTCCCCGGCGACTGGCGGCTGTCTCGCGCAGTATAGAGAGGCCGCGAGTGGGTTCAAATATAATTTAATTACCCTATATTAGATTGCCTAAGAGTAAATATTAGGTTAACGAGATTCATCAGTACTCAACTTTTATAATGGTTTTCTTGCTCAGCCACATGTTAGATTGACTAAAAGTAAATGTTTGTTTTATAATTTATTTATTTACATGTTCAATAGATTATCTGTAGCTGCCGATTCTGTAGGTCTCCTTAGATTTGAGATTACAATGAACAAGTGGCTTATTTTCCACCGTTTTATAATATTTATAAAAACTTTTATGCTGATTTTAACATGGTGTTTTGATTTGTAGTATAACTTTATCCAGAGCACTAAATTGATGGTTATTATAGTAAATAAAATATGAAATTGAAAACAGGAAATCTGAGTTTTGGAGAAGAAATGGACAAAATTATTATATGTATTGCTAACATATTCTGAGATACATATCTCTGTTTAATTGTATGTTGCTTGTAGCTAAAATGCAATCTTTATTTTCTTTACCGCTGAAGTATAGCCGAGTGCAGTAAACGTGCTGATTCTTTTAGTTACCAATGGTACTTTTTTGTTTTGTTTAATTTTGGCAAACTCTTTCTATTATATGTTTTCCATATGAGTTACATAACAGGAGAGCGCGTTGTAATTCACGGATCGGAATTCTTAGGTCCTACGCGGCCCGGCCCAATCAGAACCAAGACCGAGGATAGGTTATACTGTACGACCGGTCCCGGCTCGATCGTGTAGTTTTCTTTTAAATAAAATTATTTTGCAGCCATTTATAATAATAAATTAATAATAATTTATAATAATGGAATATTGTTATTATTACCGAGTGAGGTGGTTTCGCGGTAGCGTCTGAGGCTCACAATCCGGAGATCCCAACTCGACTTCCAGTGGTCGTCCACTTTGACCATGGGTTTTTTGTGGTTTGACAGGGAATGTCGGAGTGGTGTATCCTACCACGAATTCCTCCTCTAACCCATTTCCTCTTATTTAATTTCTGCTTCATGTTTCAAGTTGACTCCAGGGCTGTGGTTCGGTCGGTGTCGGGCAGATGACACAGAGGCTTGTGATTTGTAACTTTTTCTCAGCTCCGCTAGAGGGAAACCTGTCGAGCCCTCACTGCTGGACCGTGTTTCCAAGGTCCCACTAGAAGCAAAAGTCCGAGCGACCCTCCCATGGCCAGGTGGTCAAGTCTGGAACTATTAGGGAACTCTGCAACCCATACGTCTCCTGCTGTTTCGTTCAATCATCCGTTCCTACCGGAGTGTACGCGCAAAGATCCATTGGGATCGAGTTGCTAGGTGTCCCCTCTGTTTCCTAGTACTATCCGATTATTATTATTATTATTATTATTATTATTATTATTATTATTATTCCATAAAGTGCTGCTGCCTATGGTGCGAAGGGACTTGGATTCGATGCTTTCAGATCCTTGGGACCAGTTAGGTACCACTTTACAGAAGTAATAGCGGTGAGGTCCTGGAATCCGCATATAACAAGAGGCACACTGCCTTATTGACCACATGCGGCCCCTATTACTACACTCTGCTCTGAATGTCCTGGGTGTGGGCGGATGGAGGGTGCGGAGCTTGAAGCTGGCGTGCTGTCGTAAAGCTATCCGCAATTGCCAAAGCGAGCATTTATTCACTATTACTACTACAGTGTTGCGATAATTCTGCTATTCCGTGCATCTCAACACTTTAGAACAAAAAAACGGGATAAATTAATTTTTCTTCTTCTTTATTTTCGTTTTACATGGAAAAGTATTCATTGTTTTTTAATTCTCATAAAAGGAGCAAATCATTTTTATTAAAATACCATAGGTTTAAAATATTTACACGGCAATGCTACCTGTTGAATGTGATAAATTAATTTCTTTTCGTCTTTATTTTCAAGCCAAGCCCGACAAGCATTTTTCAAACTAAGCCTGAACCCGGTCCGCAGACCGGGTCGGGCCTAAGCCCAAAGGCTTGCCCGAGCCCATGCAGACCTCTATTTAATGGTCCATAGTTCCGGTTGAAAAATGGCATAAGTGGAGTGAGTGTTTATTTGGAAATCAAATAGGTTGGAATTGAATTATTTGGAAATCCAAATTAATTAAATAGAACATCTAAAAAGAAAGAAAAATAGGTGCAGGTTTATGAAAGGAAACCAAAAATTATGTGTTAAAACTGGGAAAAAAAATTTTCATTCATAAAACTTCAAGACTGTTTGAACAAGGACAAAAACCAAGAAATTACATTATCCAAAAATGCGTGTTAATTTAATTTCAATCAGCACTATTAAGAAACAAAAATATAGTTTCCATACTTAAAGGTGATTAATTATTGAGGGTTGAATTTAAGTTTTTAGAAAGTGAAAATATTTTTAATGCAGTAATATACTCATTTAAGACAAATGAAGCAAAAGACATCCTAACAATGAAAAGATAGAATGTGTTCATAAGAAGAATAAAACCCAGATTTATAACATGATAAAGAAGCGGTAAAATAAATAAATAAAGAAAGATAATTAACGTGATCTAAGTGTAATAAGGTTGAAATATATTGGATAATGGACTAAAAGAATGCGTTTAATAATAAACAATTGCTGAACTAGACGACAAAGGGTTCATGTCTAGCTCAGGTTGTGAAAGAAAGAAAACTGGTTGACAATCAGACGCTAAATGGAATAAAGTATTTCAAAGATGTCTATAAAGTATTTAGCGGTCGCCATAATTGATGGATGGTAAACAGTGAAGATGTGGTTAGCGCATAACATCAATTAATGAAATAACATACTTTAAAAGAAACTTAAATATGGGTCTTCAATGCGTCGCATATGGTTCAAATACTGCTTATTAGCTGCTCATTAAGATCGATATAAAGTTTTAATGTAAATAATGTTACACATTCTTTGACATCTGCATTTCCTTTATTTTTTAATTTCTCTTCTAGTATAGTAAGAAGGGGAAGCATTGATTCCACCCAAAAATTCAATACTGTGATTTCACCGTAAATACATGTTTTGAGTCCCCTGAATCCAAAAATAGCCGTTTTAGAAAAAGGCCCGTGTGTATGTGTGCCTCTGGACAGCATAACTCAAAAACGAAAATTCGGATAAATACCAAACTTGGTATTTAGGTTCAGTATCTTTCAAAGATGGGACGGGAATATTTTCAAACAATCCCCCCACCCCAGACTACCCTTTACATGGAATCTTTTTCGAAAATTTTGATTTCCTCAAAAATGGCTCTAACAATTTGGATTAAAATATCATATATTTAAGATATTTTCAGGACAAATAAAATGTATACTTTGAAATTTATGAGAATGTCCCCAAAGGTCCTCTTCTTTCTGAATGGCTTTTGCATAATTGGTAAACCTAAGTGATAGACAAAATTTTACTACACAAAAAATACAGATCTCGTTAAAATACATAATTTATGTCACATACCAGTGAACCATTTCCGAGATATTTCTTGTATTTGTATGAATTTTCCAATACTTATACTTTTTCTCAAATGGGAATTCGTTACACTTTTTTTATGTTCTAGACATGCAAAGAGAATGAAATGCCCCACAGATCAACCAGCTCTTAAAACATTTAACCATTGCTTAGAGCCTGTCATATTCCACTTACATCTACAAAAAATTAACAATAACATGTAAAAATAAATTGTACAAGATTAGAGAAAGTCATGGGAGTGTAACAGATAAGATTTTTTTTAATATAGCTAATGAATGAGTGTGGGTAAAACTAAGATGAATGCTTTTATGCTGGTTCATATGCCATTTATACAGTATCTAGGTACAAAAATAGTGAGATGGGATTTTTATAACTCACTTAAAAGAGTAGGAATTGCAAGAAAGCACTAAACTCACGTTGCTTTCACTGAAATCATGTTCCTGTGTAAAGGACAAACGTTCGTTTAAATGTTCAAATTTCTATTTCTGTTTTCTACGTCTTCTGTCGTTGTCCTGAGGTTCTAAATGCACTAAACGCACAGCTCGTAAATTACAGACTGAGCGAACTGTTGCATGCAGTCTGGGAAAATTTGGGCGGATAGTGTTGAATCCGGCAAGAATGTGGAAGTGGTTTGGAGGGGTTGCACGCAACCAGCTATGGGGAATGCCAGAGAGCTCAAGCGCTTTATACCACTTTGATACGTATGACAATGTATCTGTAAAAAAAATCTGATGTGATACATTCACATGACTTTATCTACACTCTGTTATTTATTATTGGGTATACAACCTATTCTTAATAAAGCTTATTTTCCTATCTACTACACTTTAATCTAAATACACCTTTGCAGAAACAGCTACATTACACATTTCGTTACAGGTACAAAGAGAACAGCGATAGTCAAATGTTTAAGGGCCGGACGCTATATGTCAGCCATAAACTCCACACTGTTTCCATGCAATCCTGAGAAACAACTGAAAATCCACGAGACTAAAAGAATGACAATATTGAACAATCCGAGCTCTTAATAATGAATACCTCGGAAACGGCTTATGCCACAGTAAGACTTATTTTAAGTAAAGTTTGTGTTTTAAAGAGACTACATTTTCCCTATGGTACGTTTTTATCTATCGCTTAACGTTTACGAGTTATACAATATTATATAAAATTCCTTCGGATTGAAGATGACTTCACAGCCTATTCTTAGAAAATTCAACATGTACATTTTATTTTTCATGTAAATATTTTAATATGTGATTTTAATAAAAATCGTTACAGCCATTTTTTTAAAAATCAGACTTTTCGAAAAGTATTGCATGTAATTGTAGTTGTAGTGGGAAGATTTTCAAAAAAATATTGTCATTGTCGTATCTTTGGAAGATACTGCACCTAAATACCAAGTGTGGTATTTATCCACTTCTAGTTTTTAAGTTATGCTGTTCACATATACGCGCAGACTCTTTTCTAAAAAAGTTTTTTTTATTCAGGAGCCTCAAGACATGTATTTCCGGTAAAATATCAGTAACGAATTTTTGGGTGGAATGTAATACCTTTCTACCTACTATGTATATGCTAGCAAAAGCAAAATTGGCAAAAAAGTGAAATTTTATGCATTTTATTATACTTACACTTTCACGTTACTCAATTGATTCTTTTAATATCAAAAATTTTAAAGCCATGAACCGCCATTTAATCGGAGCTTTACCATTTAGCTAAGGCACCGGTTGAACTTTAAACTCAATGTTTGTAAATTCCTTTTTTTTCAGCATTTTCACTGTTCAAAATGTTCCTGGGAGCACAGTTTATAACTTATGGGCTTGAAATTTTCAGCAGAGCTTCACTAATTGCGGATTTAAAAATTGTTGTGCATTAGTTAAAAATATTAAATAATTCCTTTGAAAAGGCTTATTTTCCTGGGCAACATCGAAAAGGTTTTAAAAATTCAATAACATGTATACAAAATAGCTGCTTAAAAATGTCTTTGTATACTAAGCTCAAATTTAAAATATGGGAGTGACACGATAAAACGTGGGAGTATTTCATAGTACCATATCAAAAAGTAATTTATTATTAATACAAGAATAATATCTTAACAATGGTTTGACATAGCTCCTGAAAAGTCTGTGTGCGGTATATGCTTTATGTTAAGTATATGCTAAAGAAATAATTTTGGTAATCAAAAAATAACTATTACTTTTTTATTTATACAGACATGTTGCCTTAGCAGCGACTTAGCAATTAATGGCCACTTTTGGTCCCGCGGTGTAAGGCATTGGACAACCATTGTTCTTAAGATGAATTCATGTACGACATTTTCCTCCAAAAAATGCTTATAAAATTTAAATTGACTGCTATTCAGGGGCAATTACTCCTGATTTTTTTTCAAAATGTCTCATCCTCTTACGTCTTTAAAAAGACGTCCTCTTTAGTTGATCTTCCTCTGAAGATCCTACTCATAATAATTTATAGGGAAAGTGCGAATGACATTTGTGAATTGGACACCCCTAGTGAAATAAGACTGGTACGACCTTGTCGTAATTTAGGTTAGGTGTGTGAAAATGAGAAGCTTCTATCTTCATCTCAATGTGAGTAAATATTGAACAATGGTTGCTATTATTAAAACAGGTTTCCAGAAAATCTCATGGGACTGCAAACTTTAGATAAAGGAAAACAATTGTATGATGGTAGCGAAATTTTCTAATGACAGAAAAATTGTCTGAGAAAACCTCCAGATATGGTCTGAAAAACACAAATACTAATCAACTCCAGATAATATACAATTAAAGGTAAAACAATTTAATTTCAGTTTATTTTAAATTTATTTTCCGTTGGAGTAGGATGTGTTTATCGGAGAGGGACATGTCGCCACTGCGACCAGCTTGATCTATTGTGGCTACATCCCGGGAGGCAGGGGTGAGGTGAAGGAGCCGTAGGAGGTCGCAGGTTCTCAGGCAGATATGCCCACAGAGACGCTCAGAAGTCCGTAATATTTCCAGTTTGAACCCCGCGCACCAATGGATGCAAAGAATCCTGAGAGAAGGCGACGCAGCGACCTTAACAGGCAGAACAACGCACCCTGGCGTTCACGGGAAGAAATCTTTCCAAATGCGCAAGCAATTATGCCGTCTGTCCGACGCCGCCAGCACCGCAGGACCAGGAGACGCATCTGAAACGTGAAAGGGAGAGATGACATGAGCGAAAATGGGAGAAAAGAGACATCGTGGTAGAATACACCACCATAGCATTCGCCTAGGCGATTGGGATCGGAGGAAAACCACGAAAAACCCGGTAAGCCGGGACCTCCAGAATGCCATTGAGAATGTATATTGATATAATTATCCATAGTTAAATAATTGATTTCCATCTGATTTTATATGCTTGCCAATCGCACCAGACATACACTCCGCTGTATGGTTTTCTTTAAAGAATCGCAAAACGCACGCTAACTCTATCAGCTGAAGAGATACAAATCCCAAGGCAACTAAAAAAATTGGTTTCCGTCAACATTTGCGCCGGTTCCCACCAGATTGCAGCGCTGATGATTTAGCCATTTACGTCTAAAATTGGAAAGATAGTATCGGCAAATAATGAACAGTTATACCGGCCAATAATTATTTTGATCGGTAAACAATGATTCAGGTCCACTAAGTCATGAGCTTCCAACAGGCCTTGAATCGTTCATGGAACTTCCTTTTTGGGAAGTAAACTATAAAACCATGATTAACAACAGCAGCTTGCGACTGCTGGTTTTCTACCGGGTGTTCAGATATATTTGTTTTCTTCCTGTATGTTATTCCTAGCGAACTTACTCTTGGCCGCATGTGAAATCCATGAATTCTTTTGAGGACCTTGTTCCTGAATTTCGTTTAAATTATTTTCTGTCATTTCATGTCTCTTTTGTTACTGAAACAAATCGATATAATTTAGTTCAAAAGGGATTTACTACAGGCAACATCAGTATCAGGGGCCCGTTTAAGTACTGTAATTTTTATCTCAGCTCTTATTAGTTATAGTTAATTACGTGTCATGGACTTCATGAAAATACGAGTATTTATACTGGGGAGATTTTGTTAATTTTTAAGACTAATTAAAAGTTTAATTTTGCAAAGCTGCGCACGTTAAAAAATCTGATATGTTGCACTCACAGGATTTTCTCTACTTTTGTACAACCTATTTTTACAAACGCTTATTCTCCATCTACTTCATGTTAATCGAGATAATTATTACTTATTCTCTTGTAGGTACAAGGGGAATATGGTAGACTTTAAGCGATAGTCAAATATTTTAAGTGCTGGTTGCTATCTGGAGCATTACACTCTCTTTGCATGTCTAGTACATAAACAAAATCTGATGTGTTACACTCACATGACTTTCTCTACTCGTGTACAAAGTATTTTTACAAACGTTTATTCTCCATATGCTTCATGTTAATCGACATATCGAGATGCTAATCTTATTGCTAATTTTCTTGTAGATGCAAGGGGAATTGGTAGGCTTTAAGCGATATTCAAATATTTTAAGAGCTGGTTGCTATGCGGAGTGTTCCATTCTCTTTGTATTACCAGAACAAAAAAATGAATAACGAATTCCCATTTGAGAAAAAGTATAGGCATTGGAAAATTTAAAGGAATAACAAGCAATATCCCGAAAATGGTTCACTCAACAACAAAAAAATGTTTATTATATAAATTGTGTGTTTTAACGTGATCTACATTTTTTGTAGTAAAATTTTGTCTATCACTTATGGTTCACCAGTTATGCAAAAGTCGTTCACAATGAAGAATACTTTTGGAGAAATTCCCAGATAATTCGAGATATACAATTCATTTGCCACAAAAATGTCTTAAACTTATGGTATTTTATTCAAAATCGTTAGAGCCATTTTTTAGAAAATTCAAATTTTCGAAAAATGTTCCATGTAAAGGGTAATCTGGGGTGCGGAGATTTTCTTGAATACCTTCGTGTCGTATCTATGGAAGATACTAAACCTAAATACCAAGTTTGGTGTTTATCCGACTGTTCGTTTCTGAGTTATGCTATTCACAGACACACACACACACACACACACACACATGTTTCCAAAAATGTTTTATTTTGATTCAGGACACTCCAAAACATGTACTTCGGTGAAATCCAGGTATCGAATTTTTGGGTGTAATGCAAGAATTCCCTTACTTACTCTACGCAGTAGAGAAAGTAAAAATGAATAACGAATTCCCATTTGAGAAAAGCATAATTATTGGAAAATTCAAACAAGCAACAAGGAATATCCCGGAAATATTTCATATTGTTAGCTCCACGTATGGACGTCAATTTGAAGATGGTTTGTTATTGTAGGTATTGTTTGCACCACGCTTTGGGAGCCATTTTGAAAAAGGTTTATATTATTACGCTCCACGTATAGAAGGAGTTGTATTATATTTCAACTGTTGGGGAGCCGAACTTGTAGTAGTTGCAACCGCACGTATAGTAAACAGTTTCCGGTAGCCTTTGCCCCAAATGTACTTTCAGGTGGCCTTTGCCCCAAGTTTAAAAAAATATTAACTTTGTAATTAAACTGTTTCTTTAAGTATTTAATATAAATGTTTGCCTCGGCTGCGTTAGTATTATTGTTAGAGACACGCTTCTCTTAGGCAGGGTTGTGATGTGACAGGAATGTAGGCTTACACAGATTTTTACTTTTAATTCACTGCTTTTTATTAATCCTTGACACAAGTTAAATAGCACTTCACTGATATCGAGAGCTGTGAGATTATTTTATTTAATACTTGCACTTTTTAACGCGAATACTATTTTCGCCTCACACGAATACATAATTTCTCTAGGACACATCTCGCGTCTGGTTATGTGCACTGTTTAAAAGCAACACGTCTGGTTATGAGCACTGTTTGGAGGCAACTGAATTGATTTTAACCGTCTAAACTTGTAAATTTCTGTATTTCAAGTCTCTGATTGGCTATTCCTAATCCAATAGAATACCTTCATTTAACTAAAGCTTTTTCTTGGCTATTTGAAACTGTCTCAAAATTTACATTATTGCTGCTCTAATAATGACTAGTAGCATTTAAACTTCCTTACTCATTATTGCATCAAGGTTACCTCATTGTTACCTCATTGTTAGCAACTTTAAACTTATTATTCTCACAGCTCCTACATTATTAAATTACGTAATGCATTCACATAACATTATTGAACATGTTTACAATAATATAAGCATATCCAATGACTGTTCACATACATTTTAAAAATCATTACATACACATGTTGCTTCAAGGCGGGTTGTTATCGAATTTACATATTATATAATTTGACTGAAATCATTTAAGTGTTAAAAATACTGTCTCATTCATTCGACAAAAGATGTGTGTTTTAACGAGATCTACATTATTTGTGTATCTTTTATCTATCTCCTATGGTTTAGCAGTTATGCTAAAGTCATTCAAGATCAGGAGGACTTTTGGGAACATTCCAGGAAAATTCAATATATACATTTCATTTGTCATAAAATATCTTCATCATATGATATTTTAATCCAAATCGTCAGAGCCAATTTTTGAGAAAATAAAAAATTTTGAAAAATATTCCATGTAAAGGGTAGTCTGGAGTGGAGGGATTTTCTGGAAAATCTTTGTGTAGCATCCTTGGATGATATTAAACTTAAATATCAAATTTGGTATTTAAGCAACTTTTCGTTTTTGAGGTATGCTGTTCACAGACTGGCAGCACACAAACACACAAAGAAGTTTCCAAAAATGCTTTATTTTGATTCAGGGCACTTCAAAACATGTATTTCGTTGAAATCCCGGTCTAGAATTTTTGGGTGGGATATAATACTTCCCCTACTTACCGTACGTAGTAGAGAAAGTAACAATTTGTTTATTGGGGTTACTATTATAAATTCCTTAGGGCACAGGATGTGTGTCGCTTCTAAACACTAAGTATTCTATACCAAACTAGTTGGACATAAAAGGAACAAATGTATATATTCAGGTCCCCACCATATATTAACTAACCTGAAGCTAAAACCTCAACCCATTCACTTGGGTAGTTAATCTACTAATAAGCTAAGCTTAAAATGTCGTCTCGTTTTGCATTTACACAATAGATGTAATTTTGTATTTACAAGGTACTAGTGATGGGACGATACCACTGTTTCTCCATACTCCATACGAATACTGATTTTTGAGCACCAATACTCGATACTCACTTTATAAAAGACTGTAAAATCGATAGTTTTTTCACTGGATTATGTTCTTGTTAGTAGTTTTCTGTGTATAAACGCATGGAAACAATTTTTAGTGTATGCTAATTCCGAAATTGTTCCTGTTTGATATTGCCCAGTTGGCAGCAATTTTATACTGATAATTCCACAGGTTATATATCCCCTATTGTTAGGGTAACCTAATAATAATAATAATAATAATAATAATAATAATAATAATAATAATAATAATAAAAATAATAATCTGCGCTGAAAACTTCCTTTTAAACGATTATGTGTCTATGAAAAAATAGCAATTATTTATTCTTCAAGCTTGAAACTATAAACTACTATATATTTTACATTAAACTCAAACACTAAAAGTAACAAATATTTCCATGCGCTGTCTTATCTCACGTCTTCAGTTTTGATTTTTTTTCTGCTGCATTCACAGATTTTGATCATCGGAGCAGGTAAATGTAATGGCTGAGAGTGGGTCACCAACCCAGGCTATTGCAGAAACGTGATTTAGTATGTCAGCTAAATCAGCTTCATTCACAACTCAGTTAACGTTGCGTGTTACATGATTACCTTTACTCCTTCCCCCATTGTTCTGCATGTTTTCATTTAGACACAAGAGTTTCTGGATGAAGCAGTATTTTTAACACTTAAATGATTTCGGTCTAATTATATAATATAAAAATAACAGCCCGCCTTAAAACAATATGTGTATAATATAATACATATAATGTATGTAACAATCATTGTATTATGTTTATATTATTGTGTGCATGTTTAATAAGGTTATGTGAATGTATTATGTAATTTAACAATGTAGGAGCTGTGAGAATAGAAGCCGAAAGTTGCTAACAATGAGGTAACGATGAGGTAACCTTGAGGCAATAATGAATTAGAAAGTTTAATAATGCCACTAATAATTCTTGGAACAATAATGTAATATTTAAAATAGTTTATAAATAGCCAATCAAAAACTATAAACGCTGAAAGTTAAATAAAAGTATTCTATTATAGTAGGATTAGCCAATCAGAGACTTGAAATAGAGAAATTTACAAATTTAAGCGGTAAACGCCAGATGCTAGAAGGCAACGTTCCTGAGCAGTTCGCTCGGTACGTATTCAGTGTGAGAAAATAAAAATTCATTACGGCATGAATATTATAAAGTTTACGTGTTAAAAATTGCAAGTAATTAATAAATAATCTCACACCTCTCTATATCAGTGAAGTGTTATTCAATCGTGTGAAGGATTAATAAGAGGAGTGAAATAAAAAATTATAATTTGTGTAAGCCTTCATTCTTTAGCCATTCCAGCCCTCCTGAGAGATACGTGTTTCTACAAATTACTACTGACTAAGCCGAGGCAAATATACATATATAATATTTAAATAAACATTAAAATTACAAAGTTGATTTTTAAACGTGGGGGCGAAGGCCACCGGAAACTTTGTAGTACGAGGGGTGAACACTCCAAGAAACATATCTCCCGCAATACTGTGCAACTACAATACAACTACTTCAAATATATTAATAATATATATATATATATAAAGATATTCTACTTCAAATTGGCTTCCATACGTGGGGCTACAATAAAACTCATTCATGGAATGTTGATTCGATCTATCAAGAACTATAGTTAAGCAGTTTTTGGAGACACTTGCGAGGCTATAACGTAAAGACTCAACTCCTTTCATTCCTTATCTAGTATAAAGTTAACACAACAACTTTCAATAATGCTAAACTTCAACATTTAAAAGTATCAATCGCTTTTCTCAAAGTATTAGGTATACTTCGATACCACCGAGTATGAGGGTATCGAAGTATCGAGGTCCCATTCCTAAAAGATGCTATGTTTTTTTCAGTACAAATAAATATGTGCTACAATCACATAAGTTTCTCCGCTCACTCTTCTTCTTTACGCTTCAAGGATTAGATGCTATCACTAGTTCCGGTCTTTAGCATCAAACCACCTCTTGCGAGCTCTTCCCAGACTTCTTTTCCCTGTTGGTTGGTAATTCATTATCATCTTTGGCAATCTGCCATTCTGTCGACGTGATCTTTCCATCTTATTTTCATCAATCTTGTCTTTAACGATAAAACATTAAAATCTGATCTTATTGTTCCATTGAGTATTTCATCAGCTCTAGTACACCCTCTTACACATCTCATAAATTTCATTTCTGCAGTCTGTAATTGTCCATGGTTCGAAACATATAATACAACAGCACACAGCCATAAGCTTATAGACTTAAATTTGAGATTCTTTTCTACGTAGTGTTTCTTCCTTAAGTTCTTCTAATTGTTACACAAATGGTTTGAAATCCATAGCTTTCACCTCAATGTCTTTATCAAATTTAAAACCATTACGTCTTAGATAATTGAAGTGGGATACTTGTTTTAACATTTTCCCATTTACATATTAGTGTATTCGATCTAACCTGGTTCTTCCATTTAAAGCCTTTTTTTAGTATTATAATGCATACGTTACTCTTTGAAGATTATCTTCTGTTTCTTGGACAACTATTTGATCACCAGCATATAGCAAAGTATTTGGAAGATAGGTTTAATTTTATTTTGATTTCAAACTATATTTCATCCCTCCATTTCATAACTAGATTGTAAGGAATATAAATTAAATAAAGTGGGTGATATACTACGACACCATTCTCAAACACTTTGATTTGTCAAAATTTCATCTGACATTTCTGAATCAGTACTAATGAGTATTTTGGTATTCACATACAAACTCTTAGTAGCACTAATAACACTCTTGCTTCTAATATTCTCCATAAATGGGACCTTCTTACCTTATCAAAGGTTTTTTCATAATCAATTAACGCTATGTGAGTTTTTAGATTAAATTCACAATGTTTTTCAAGCATTTGTTTCATTACAAACATGTTATCGTTAAATGAACGTTTTTTTTAAAGCGTATTATTACATCAGTAATAGCCTGTAATCTACAATTGAACATTTTCCCATTACTTTTGTAGTCTTATTCCTCTCCTCAATCTTCTAAAAGCTATTCTTACGAAATCTTATTTTTCTTCTCGTTAATCAAGATAAAGATTCATTACCATATACACATTTCGTTGCACATAACAAGGATACAGTAGGCTAACTCAGGATTTTAAAATGCGGGTCGTTGCGTTGAAATTCTATACTCCCTGCATGGCCACGAGAAAAAAGGAATACCGTCTTACTACATGAAAGTATTTGTAATTCAAAGCGACAACAAAGGATAACAAAGGGTATCATGGAAATGGTTAACGCCACAAAAACGTTTATTTGACATGAATTTGTGCTTTAACGAGCCCTACATCTGTTGTCTAGTAAGACGTTGTCTCTGTCTAAGGTTTTGCCAGTTATACAAAAGTAATTCTGAATGAGAAGCAGTTCACCAGGTATTTGCAGAAAATCGAAGATATACATTTTATTTGTCATGTGGACATCTTAAAATATGGTATTTTAATTAAAACCGTTAGAGTAATTTTTTAGAAAATAAAAAATAAACAAACCTTTTCATGTAAGGGTAGCTTGGGATGACGGAAGTTTCTTGCAAATCTACGTGTAGCATCCTTAGAAGATGGTATTTAACCTTGGTATTTAACAAATCTTTCGTTTCTGAGTTACAATGTTCACACACGCACGCGGAGCTTGTATGTGTTAAATATAATTCAAATTTATAATATATAATATGACATGTGTTAAAAAAATTAATCTTGCAATTTTAAAAACTATGTAAAATTATATCAGTATTATTTACTAATATTGGAAGCAAAGCATGTTATTCTTTGTAAAACATTCTAATCGTAGCAAGTAATGGAATTTTGTACTGCATTGAACATGCTGTAATAAATAAATAAATAAATAAACAGAACTTTCTCTAGAAATGATTTTTTATTCAAGGGACCTCAAAACTAGTATTTTCAATGAAATATCCATATAGAAATTTTATGTGGAATGCAATGCTTCCTCTATTTATTAAATGTTATTAAAATACTGAGCGTACATTCACATGACCTTTTCTACCCTCAAAGGCTTACTAATGGATATACGAATTAATCTTACGAAAGATTATTTTCCTATTTACTTCATTTTAATAGAGATAAAGCTTTGCAGAAGTAGCTGCATTCCGTTGTACAGAGTGAGCCAAAACACTCCGAACCACCTGCGAGATGTTTTTCCTGTCTGCGTCCTGGGCGCTCGTTGCCGTCTGCCGCTATCATAGAAAGGCACGGATGAAACCAAATAACATTTTTAAAACTACTTTTAAAGGCTTTACTTACCAACTTTATGAAACGAAATCCTGAAACTGGCCACCGTCGTTGTCCATACATTTTGGAAACTATCCATCATGGAATTTTTGGGGGGAATTTTCCAAACGATGACCGATGTCGTGTAATGTTTCTTCGGTAGAACCGAAAGCCGTCTTTTAGATATTTTAGCCTGAACACTTCCTGTGGCTTGAAATTTACTGTAAAGTTCATGGATTGTTGAACGGCCTGCAACTTTTACACCTGGAAATCTTTCTACAAATCGTACTTTCACTTGGCGAGCTTACGAATTAAAAATAAATACACGCGGTGCAGTAGAAAATATAAGCTGAGCCATAATATACAAAGATATTATGGACAAAATAACTCGTAATAACTGAAGTACATCACATCACCGTCAATTCAATACTGTACTTCACGCTACAAAGCTAAACCACAGCGTGACTTTGTTTATTGCAGCAGTACGTTATCATGTTTTTATCATATTTCCACGCGCCCAGTGGAAAAACACCGCGCAGCCGGCAATATTGTTCATAAAATACCCCTCCGTGATAACATAAAACATAAAGCGTACAAGACAAAGCCACACACCCTTGAAGAATTAAAACAAAATATCCGCCAGGAAATTTCTCAACGTGAACTACGGCGAGTGTTGGATAGTCTCCTAAAGAGGTGGCAAAAATGTATGGACAACGACGGTGGCCAGTTTCAGCATTTCCTTTCGTAAAGTTGATAAGTAAAGCCTTTAAAAGTAGTTTTAAAAATGTTGTATGGTTTCATGCGCGCCTTTCTATGATCGCGGCAGACGGCAATGAGCGCCGAGAATGCGGACAGGAAAAACACCGCGCTGGCAGTTCGGAGTCTTTTGGCTCACTCTGTAGTTACAAAGTGAACAGCGATAGTCGAATGTTTAAGAACTGGACGCTATACGCTGGCTTTAAAATTCATACATACTCTTTCCATGCAATTGCGAGAAACAGCTGAAAATCTACAGGACTTGAAAAGATTGAATTAGTATTGAACAATTCGGACCATGAATAACTGTTGTCTCTGAAATGGTTGATGCAACAAAATAAACTGTGATTCAAAGAGATCTCATCTATAGCTTAACTTTTACCATTATGCAAAATTATACATGGTGGGCCATATTTTAAGTTGTGATTGTGCAATATCTCAAAACTAAGTGTTGTAGAAATAAATATCTTGAACAAAAGTTGCTTGATATTATGAGTGAAAGTAATGCCATTAGTCGTGTTTTATTTGGAGGACGTTATGGTGGTCATTTTAGAGTCAATTTAATTTTTTTTTAAATGGGCACCTACATTGTATGTTGTTTTATCATTAGAAAATGGTATAAAAAGCTGTTTATTTTGTGATGAGGAATAAGAAAACAAAATAAAATATATAATAATTTGACCGTCTTCCGATGAAGGCCGCGTCACGTTTGAGAGAATAGGCGACGTTTTGCCCTTCGTGTTCAAAGTTTCTTCTGGCAACGGACCGTTGCTTGCGCTCATATTTATACTGTCAAAATGCAATCCCTCCTACTCGTGCTCCTAATTACTAGTAGCTTGCAAATAATTGTGTGTTTTGTGAGCAGGTTTTCCATGCTGCATTAAGGGGTTTTCCACCATCTCTATTCAATAAACTTTCATGTTTAAAAATTTCTACGCTTTCTGGTACTATTCTGTGCAAGAGGCGGTCATATACAGCAAAGATCTCAATATTGCTGTTAAAATTGATATGGTGGCCTGTTTTATAAAATGTTGATTCCCAATTACGAAACGTAACTTGACCCTCAAATGACCACCCATGGATGGTCCAACCATTCATAGCGCCCTTCCTACATAGCCATTCAGAAGTTTCGTTGTTATTTTCGTAGTTGTAAGAAGAATTACGCAGTGTTTTATACAAATTGTTTAGTTTTATATGAAGAGTGAGAAAACAACATAAAACAGGTAGGTTCCCATTTAAAAAAAATAAATTTACCCTAAAATGACCCAACTTTTATTCAAGACATTTCTTTCTACAACGCTTAGTTTTGTCCACCATGTATAAATTTCCTTCTAAATGAAGAGGACTTCACGCTATTCCCACAAAATTCAAGATATACATTTCATTTGACACGTAAATAATTTAAACACAAGCATTTTTAATTAAAATAGGGTCATTTTTAGAAAATTAAGAATAAAGAAATATTTTCAATGTAAAGGACAGTTTTGGTTGGGGAAAGTTTCTTGAAAATCTTCCTGTAGCATCCTTTGAAGATGCTGAATTTAAAAACCAAGTTTATATTTCCATTTTTGGGTTATGCTGTTCACAGACACACACGCGCGCGCGCACACACACACACACACACACAACAGAATTTCTTTTATTCAAAACGTGGATTTCCAATGAATTATCTATATAGAATTTTTGGGTAGATTGTAATGCTCCCTCTATTTACTATAGGTAGGCAAAACTGTATGTTTTGTATTTCTAGTTTAAAGTTTAGCAAGCTTTTAAAGATTGATCTCCAGTAATGTTCACTTATTACATTTACGCTACACAACATATGCGTCACATTTTTACGGCAGGAACACGAAACTCGTCCTGTTTTTATTTCGATGCGACAGACACAAGTCATAAATTAAAGCCCCAGCCGGGCAGCCTAGCTTTTCAAGGCCACAGCGATCAGAATTGCATTAGTTTTATTCGGTGTCTGAAATCATCGGAGCATAGAAAATGGCTACCTGCTTAACATTTTACTGGCATACATATGTTAAAAGCTTGGGCAAAAAAGGAAAACGTGCTCAAGGACTTAACTGACCGGTGCCCTTGCTTTTATTTTCAGTTTTATTATTCTGAAATTCCTTAAGCGTAACGCTTAGATGCGTCAAAGTTTTCAACTGTACACACTGAGAACAATTTCCCTCAGGTTTGTCTTTGCAGCAATTAACTTCATCACTGCCTTCCTGTGTGCAACCTTCAGTCATAATTAAAATTTAAACTGTTTAAATTTCCTTCTCTGATTAGATCAAGACCAACAACTGTTATCTAAGTTCAATATAAACCTTGAAATTGTTTTTTCTAACTTTACCTTGAGTCTTCAATAATTGCATCTAAAATGCATTTCTTAAACTACCTCACACAATAAGCAAACTATTTAACTGTCGAAGATTCATATTTTTCTCTCATGGCTTATCCAAGGTGGGGGAAATATTCCATTTATATTTCAATACAAGATTCACCAGAAATTCACATTTAAGATTCTCTAAATCAAATCTCCCCAAAAATAGGTATTCATAAGTGAACAGCACAACTCAAGTGTGAAAAATCGGGTATATACGTTTCATACCTGCTTCTTTTAAAGATGTAAGCTGAGGATTCTCAAGGAATTTCCCTAAATCAAAACATATTTTTCTGTATATAAAACTTCTTCTTATTTGTAGAACTAGGCCTTTGCACTGCTTCCGGTCAAGGTAAAATCTTAAAATATTCTGTTTTGTATAAGAAGGGTTGCAAGCCAAGGGTGACTAAGCCAGATTAAGAGGTATGGAGATATACTAGGGTAAGGAAAGATGGAATCACCATTTACTATGTAGTGCCTACCAAATTGCATATACTGCAGCACATTATTTATAAGAAACAAGTTTATTGAAATTTACCTAGATAGATCATTGTCTTCAGAATTGACTAAGATTATTTATATATATATTTATATAAAATATAGGGTCAGGACCATTTAAGTTGAGACTGTGCAATATCTCCAAAACTAAGCGTTGTAGAAAGAAATGTATTGAATAAAAGTTGCTTGATGTTATGGGGGAAAGTAAATTCCATTAGTCGTGTTTTATTTGGAGGACCTTCTGGTGGTCATTTTAGGGTAAATTTAACTTCACCCTAATTGTAGATTCCCAATTTAAAAAATTAAATTGACCCTAAAATGACTATAATAACGTCCTCCAAACAAAACACTACTAATGGCATTTACCTTCCCCCATAATATCAAGCAACTTTTATCAGACATTTCTTTTTACAATGCATAGTTTTGGAGATATTGCACAGTCTCAACTTAAATGATACACACTGTATATATATATATATATATATATATATATATATATATATATTGCTTTTTTTAATTTTGAGTAATAGTCACCTTTGGCTTAAAAACCTTTCATATACTCCCCGAAATAGTTCTAAGTTTTTGGTTAAAATATAAGAAATTTTAAGATATTGACCTAAGAATTTAAATGAACGTATATGCATATTAAGAGACGTTTATACCGCTTTATAAATTCTCATTTTTATTGAATATCTAAAACTGATAGATAATAATACAAGTCTTACTACAGGATAAACCGAGCGAGTTAGCTCCGCTGTAATGAGTGAGGTCCGCATTTGAGATGTACCGCGTTCGATTCCCTACGATCGTCCTCTCTAAGATTGGGTGTTTTGTGGTTTTCCCTGGACGGTAGGCGAATTCTGTGGTGATTCCCTTCTACCCTTCACTTCCTTTGTTTATTTTTAGTCCGCTACTTTCTCAAGTTTCAGATGTGCTTCCGTGTTTCGTGGGATGCGGTGGTGCCTGACATATGTCGCGGATGCTTGCTCCAAGGAAAGTGTGTTCCCCGTGGGCATTAGAGGGCTGTCGGGTTGCAAGGCTCCAGTAGTGAGTCGGGTCTTCGAACAAGAAAATGTTATGGACTTCAGCGCGTCTCTGTGGCATGTCTGCCTGCGGTTTGTGGCTTCCAGTGCTTCTTTAACTTCATCGATTCCTTCGGGAAGAGGTGGTAGCTGCATTGTGGGAGGTATGCCCCTCGTTGGACCAGCTGTACCTTTACTACGGGATAGAAAATAGGGGAAGAAAATGCACATTGCCCAATAAGTAATAATAAAGTAATTCCAGGATTGCTGTTTGCAGATGAGCTAGTAGCATCAATAAAGTTTAGAGGAGTAACTTAAGTGCCAGAACCAACAACGACATATTGTAAAAAATGGGATCAAAACTAAATCTGAAATCAAGGTTTGCAAACAGGGCACAAAACTTCAAAAGGACGATGTTGGCTTGAGACATTGAAATTTAAATGTTAAATACATTGACTATTTGAGGACAGGACTAAACAATAATGGAAGATGGACAGAACACAGGAAAAATATACTAGGCAAGGGAGTACTAACAATTAACGGCATAAGAACGTATTTGAAGATTACTGTGACCCCATTTGTGCTACGTTGGTTGCCTAAGTGATAAATAAATTGTGTTTCGCAGTAACTGATGTTCTCATTTGTTACATTGCTGTTAGAAGTGGGATAAACGTTACATTTGCGTCATTTTTGGCACACACTCAGAACACAACACAAATGATCCGTCGAATCACAACTCACAACTGAAATGCGCTGGCACTCTATACTTTCGCTGTCCACTTTTCACTTCGTAACTTCTTAACTAACATAACTAAACTGTCCGGGAGCATCCTCTTACATAGGCCTCGCATACAAAGCGGAATATTCTAAAAAGGGAGGCTACTAGAACATGCCGAAAAGAATTTTCTGGGACAAGGAAGCAGCACATAATAGGCTATTGTTCCGCACTGGTTATTGTTCCGACAGCCGGACGAAGAGCCCACCCAAATGCGGGACGAAATGCGGTTACCGGTGATCCGCATGTAGCTTCGCACTAACGGTCGTAATACCAAGTATGGGTGTAGAGAGAATTTATTTGCCTCCTGTTAAATGGAAACTTATGTATGTGATGGAAGTTTGGGGTACAGAGAAATAATGGGAGAATATTGACTATATTCATCGAGAATTCTTTAAAATCGTTTTGGAATTACCTAGTGCAGCCCTAGCTTAATTGGGAAGAATTGGCGGGAAAGGCATAGTATTAAATCGTATATTGAAATATTGTCATAAGATCGAATGAAGAGAAGAAGGAAATATTGTCAAACTGCTTATGGATACAACAGAAGCAACATAGGATAGGAGTTGCCTAACTCAAACAAATAAAATAATCCAAGATATTGCAATGCGCGAGATGGATAATCAGAAGGTACTAATAGACGTAGAGTGTGGATTAAAGTGAAAGGTAATATAGGAAATATATGTCTAAAGCGGGAAAGAAGGAAGAATTTAGGAACTTGGGTTTACAATGAATGACCTGTCCTGGGACAGAAATTACGATAGAAAACCTGTTTTCAGAATCCTGAATATTATTTATGTAATTGACTGAGTAGGTTTTTACATTATTAGTATTAATAGTAGCAGTAGCAGTAGTAGTAGTAGTAGTAGTAGTAGTAGTAGTAGTAGTAGTAGTAGTAGTAGTAGTAGTAGTAGTAGTAGTAGTAGTAGTAGTAAAGGCCCACTCGGTTTCGTTTGCGACTCTAATACCGAGTGTAGGTGGTTTGGTTCTCGACTATGGGATGGCCCCATAGTCACCCCATCTAGGTTTTCGTTTGTGATCAGCTCATAGAAAACATTACCGGGGTCCAATATGCTTCGGAATCCACAATGAAAGCTGTACTGCAGTTGACTCAGGAGTCTAACCATGACCTTGTGGTTGACGTAAGCAAACTTGAGCCACCGATGTATAGTTCTTCCCTCTCGCTCTATTGTTTTACACCCTGTTCCAAAGCTACTTATCCTTTCTTTCCCGGAACAATAAATATTACGCGAAGTAGTATTAGTAATACATTACATTATCGCATCAAACAAAACAATTATGATCATATTTTCAATAAGTAAACCTGTAAAACCTGCATACATATAAATTAGTGTGATTATAACCATACACATGTGAAATTGTACTTTTTGACAATACTTCTGAATTGCTGGCATTACACTATTTGCATCGTAGGCAAGAAGCTCTCTAGTCCACTGCATGTTTGCAGTTCAAGGACAAAATCATTCTCCTGAGTCAATTACAGTTGGTCTCCTCGTTCCATCATCATTCTCATTGTCATCTTACCACAGGATGTGGTAGAAAGTAAATTGTAAACAACAACATATTTATTAGTAATGTTAGCAATAGGAATGAAAATTTTCTTATATTTGTTTTCGCATTAACATTTTTGCCAGGCAATTCTTTTCAGCACTAGATTGATGAGTTCTTAATAGAAAAGATTGATTCTCCTCCAAATATGCACTCTCTTGCACTATCCTCAGGCTTAACTATTTGTTTGATCTCAAAACCAATAATTTCCCCACCTTTGATACACTGCTAGGAGCTTTATACAACATCAAACGTGAAGTGAGAACTGGGCCAGATGAACTAAATGGAGAACGTTTGAAATATTCATTGGTGCCATTAAAAATTAGACTCTTCGACTTCATAAAGGTATGTTGGAAATCAGAACACAGAGCAGATGAATAGTTTATGTCAAGGTTTTTAAATAAGAGAATAGACAGTAATATAAAAACTGTCGTGAAATCATTTTACTGAGTGCTGTAAGGTATATGTCTAAATTTTGTATGTTAAAATGCAAAATTACAGCACCAAAAATGTTTTGGGAAACGTATATCACGATGGTCGGTTTCTTTATTGTAACTATGAAGAGCAGCAGGATTAAAAGTCCACATACAAATGCACGCTGATGAACACAGGATTAGGCAAAGTAATAACGAACACAGAGATAGGTCCGAGGAGACACAAGGACGGATTTATGGGGGCAATTCCAGGAAAGTCAAGAAAGTTGGATAAGGAGTCCGAAGATAGAAATAGAAACAAGAGTTCTGAGACAGGGATACTGCGTTTTACCGAATGATTCGAACAGAGGCTTGACTTCTGAAATTGGGCGATTTAGTTCTTACAGCACACCAAGTAAATCACCAATAAGAACAGTTGTTAGACAAAAGGGCGCGAATGTTATCGTCATAGCAGCGAGGTGTAAACGGAAATTTCGCCCCGATTTCAACACTTATTCATTTACTCTAAATCTTACTTGTTGATATATCTCAGGTGAGCTAACTCTTGTGAGTGTGAGTGGAAGACAGTGTGTGACGTAGATAGTAGGTCTTCCGCAACATCCAAATTCGCAGGAAGATGTAAAGTGCAGCTTATAGATTACTTCATTATTATTCAAATGGGAACAGATGCTAGCCGCTTTAATAATTTGTTGTATTAGAATAAATCAAATCGTTACGGGAGCTCAGCTTATGTATTACCTTAAGCCACAACATCCTGAGGTTCATAAAGATAGGTAGCTAGGATAGGCATTTATTCAAAGCTCTACCGATTAGCAGCCCAGACAGAGAACTTCAGAGATCCCCGCCCGCTACAAAGGTCCTCTTCAACGTCTTACAAAGGCTGTGGGGAGTCTGTACATAGACAACAAAATAAGAATAAATTTAAATGAAAAATATAATGTAAACGAAACAGTAACAATAAATTGTGGAGTCATTTTTACTTTCTTTACTACGTATAGGAAGTAGGGGAAGTATTGTATTCCACCCATAATTCGATACCAAGATTTCAAAGGAAATATATGTTTTGAGGTCCCCTGAATCCAGAAAAAGCATTTTGGAAACATGTCCGTGTGTGTGTCTGTGAACAGCATAACACAGAAACGAACAGTCGGATAAACACCAAACTTGGTATTTAGGTTCAGTATCTTCCAGAGATGCGACACGAAGGTTTTCAAGAAAATCCCCCCACCCCAGACTACCCTTTACATGGAAGATTTTTCGAAAATTTTAATTTTCTCAGAAATTGCTCTAACGATTTTGATTAAAATATCATATACTAGTATTTAAGATACTTTCATGACAAATAAAATGTATATCTTGAATTTTCTGGGAATGTAACCAAAAGTAATCTTCATTGTGAACGACTTTTGCATAAATGGTAAACCGTAAGAGATAGACAAAATTTTACTACACAAAAAATGTAGATCGCGTTAAAATACACAATTTATGTCATATATATTTTTTATTGAGTGAACCATTTTCGAGATATTGCTTGTTATTCCCTTAAATTTTCCAATACTTATACTTTGTCTCAAATGGGAATTCGTTATTTTTTTTTATTTTTACGTCCTGGACATGCAAAGAGAATGGAATGCGCCACATAGCAAGCAGCTCTTTAAAGATTTGACTATCGCTTAAACATTGCCATATTCCCCTTGCCCCTGCAAGAAAATTAGCAATAAGATTAACATCTCGATTAACATAAGCATATGGAGAATAAGCGTTTGTAAAAATAGTTTGTACAAGAGTAGAGAAAGTCATGTGAGTGTAGCACATCAGATTTTTAATTTATCATTTGCATGTCCCACTACTTTGTAAAGGATATTACAGAATACTTTAAAACACATAATACAACTTCACAAAATACACTTGTGTTTGTAGATGACCAAGCACTAATTTTTTTTAAAAAAGTTTCCTTGTTGTACCGAGTTTATGCTACTGTGTTTTACTGTTTTCATACCGCTTATTTCCGCCACACACAAACACCCATGCCGTGGCGGGATTCGAATCCGCGTCCCTCAGCTTGACGGAGCGCCGGAGCGACCACTCCAGCGAACACGGCTACGAGGGCCAGCTGATGATTGTTTTTGAAATTAAATACGCTATGCAAATATTATAATATTAAATACCTTTAGAGGAGAAAAGATTTTAGCATTTAAAGGTACAGATTTATAAGATAAAAAATAATTATATATAAAAGAAAATTAGAACAAGAAAAACATTAAACTATGGCTGTCTGATACGTTAAAACTGGAGACCTTCCAAATTAAATAAATAGGTTCAGTTACCTGTGTGGAAACGTAAAAGCATGTTTTAGTAATATATTCAAATAAAACCTTTTAAAAGATTACAAAGCTATGCGATGCCAGGGGACTGTGAAAAACATTCCAAGAACGATGAAACAGACAATCAAATGAAATTGCTGAGATGTTTAGCTGGTTACACATTACTGAACGAGAATGAATGGAACAAGTGAATGAAAAAATAAGAGAATGTCAATGGTTTATACATGCTGAAAAAAATAGACGAAGGCCGCATAACCAAGGATTGTTAAGCTATAAAAGGAATGTTAGATGACCAAAATTGGAAAGACCAAAATTGTAATACCATGTAGCAGAACCGAGCTGAATAGTTTATACTTTGTGCAAGATTATAATGACTCAAAACTCATCGCTAGTAATACTGCATTGGTGTAAGCATTTAAATCGCTTTATTAACTAATGAAGCTGAACTTCACAGTTTTGAATATAGGTTTAGTATAATACAAACACATTCAAAATAGGCGAGGAGTTTTAACACGGTGTTAAAATGCCCTACAGCAACAGAAGTACATATACTGATTATTGATGCGAAAACTGGGTCAACTCTTATGGAGGAATCTAAAATCCCAGGCAATTAAATTAAGCTTTTGAGGAAAGTTAAAGGACCTACAAGGTGAATAGACTAAGAAGCGAACATATTTACACCTAGTAATAGAATGAACCAATGCAGGCAAAATGGAAGGATGGATGTAAAATACTTAGGGGATGCAGACCAACTCTGATGACTGAAAAACAAAGATGATTGGTGCCGCATGTCATAGTGGTCAACGCTCTAATTTGAGCCACTAAATACATAACCAGACTACCTACACTACGTGATCAAAAGCATCCGGACACCTGGCGCCCTCCATCGGTAATGCTGGATGTCAATATGGTGTTGGCCCACACTTAGCCTTGATAACAGCGTTCACTCTCGCAGGCATACTTTCAATCAGGTGCTGGAAGGTTTCTTGGGGAATGGCAGCCCATTCTTCACGGAGCACGGAACTGAGGAGAGGTATCGATGTAGGTCAGTGAGGCCTGGCACGAAGTCTGCGTTCCAAAACATCCCAAAGGTGTTCTATAGGATTCACGTCTGGACTCTGTGCAGGCCAGTCCATTACAGTGATGTTATTGTTGTGTAACCACTCCACCACTTTTATTTCCCTAACAGCTTAATTTGAATCGAGATAAAACTTTCCAGAAATAGCTGCATTACACATTTTGTTAAAAATATAAAGGAAATAGCGATAGTAAAAATTAAAGAACTGGACATATACTGGTTTTAAAATTCCATGCTCCTAGTGTGCAATCCCGGGAAACAACTGAATGTCAAGAGGACTTTAACACAGGGTACTGAACAATTCAAACCATTAATTATGGATATTTTGGAAATGGCTGATGTCACAAAAATATTATCTGAAAAAATTGTGTGTTTTAAAGAGATCTGCATTATTTGTTTAGCACGTTTTTTTTGTATCGCTTAACGGTTACCAGCTTGTTTCGAATGGACTGGATTTTACAGGGTTTTCACAGAAAATTAAAGATATACATTTTGTTTATCATGTAAATATCTTCAATATATAGTGTTTTAGTCAAAATCGTTGGAACCATTTTTTAGAAAATAAAAAATTTCGAAAAGTCTTCCATGTAAAGGGTAACTTAGGGACGGGGTATTTTCTTGAACATCTGCTTGTCGCGTATCTGGAACGTACTGATACCAAATACCATGTTTAGTATTAATCCTGATTTTCGTTTTTTAGTTATGCTGTTCACAGACACACACACATACACACAAACACAGAGAGAGACAGGAATACACACGGGCAATTTTCTAAAACTGCATTCTTTTTTATTCAAGGAGCCTCAAAACGTGTATTTCCGTTGATATCTCGTTATGAAACTATGCATTTGTTAGAGAAATTAAAAAGTGTAATTACCTTCTCTACTACGTATCTACATAGTGAGTAGGGAGGATATTGCATTCCACCCATAAATTCGATAACGAAATTACATGTTTTAAGGACCCATGACTAAAAAAACCAGTTTTAAAAAAAGGTCCATATGTGTGTTTGACTATGAGCAGCATAACTCGAAAACGAAAATTCAGATAAATACTAAACCTTTTATTTATGTTAGTATCTTCCAAAGACACCATACGAAGATTTTCAAGAAAAACCCCCACCTCAACTACCCTGTATTGGAACATTTTTCGAATTTTTTTATTTTTTCAAAAATGATTCTAAAGATTTTGTATAAAGTACCATATATTAAAGATATTTATATGCGAAATACGATGCATACACCTATTTAATTTTTTGGGAATAGCCTGTGAGGTCTTCTACATTGTGAAGAAGTCTTATATAATCTTGTAAACTGATAAATGTTAAGTGAGGGGAAAACTCACGACACAAAAGACGTAAATCTGTTTAAAACACACAACTTATTTTAAATGAGTATTTTTGTGCCAACTGTCATTTCCGAGATATTCGTTACTAATTGTTCAATACCTTGTCATTCTGTTTAAGTCTTGTCGACATTCAGTTGTTTCTTTCGATTGCATGGAAAGTGTTTAGGCCCACATATAGCATCCAGTTCTTAAAATTTGACTGTCATTCCTCTTGTATGTATAATGAATGAAACTACTTCAGCAAAGGTTTATTTGGATTAAAATAAAGTAGATGGAAAAATAAGCTTTCGTAAGATTAATTTTTATAGCTCCTAATAAACGACATATTTTTAATGCTTCACAATTTTGGTCATAATTATCAGATAAATTAACTTAATGATGACTAATCCTTATAAACAAAGTTTACACTTACATATTATTTGATATTTATTTCAACAACTGGGGACAAGCATCCAGTAAATGCGTCGTCTGAGAGAATAAGCTGAAATACGCAGGCGATTGCCGCGGGCGCCGCAATGGAGGAACAGAGGTCGGTAAACTGTGCCTCCGACATGGTGTTAACTGCATCACGGACATGTTATATAAAGTGTACACTTATACCATGCCAACGCTTTCTTTCCTATGTTTCCATTGCTTAGGTCTGGATCAGGAATAACTATGTGGTTAAAAGTGTTAAAGCAAGCAACCCAGTTACATTAACTTCATCTCCGTTCCCATGGAGGATGCCTGATTTTCGTATTATGACTTTTTAAACCAAATAATATTGGAATAATTAAGGCAATGCATATGTGAAGTTTGAGCAAAAACTGTGAGAAATTAAGTTTTTTCATAATAAAATAATGTGAATACTAAACTTTAGGAGAACATATATGTATTTTCCCGATTGGCGCATTTAAGCTTCTAATATACTGAAACTATAAATGGACAGGCGCATGCATATTAAATCCACGCCTAAATTTAAACCTTGTTTTTTCGCAGAATTTTATCAGAAATTTTTCCGCACACAGGTTGCTCTACAGATACAATTTATTAATAATTTGTTTCAAAATGTGTGCACTACCCTTCGAAAGCACATTAAATAAAATAAATAACACTTCAAAGCTGAGAAATAAATTATTAAACTTTGAAAAAATTGATAAGCTTGGTGATTACATAAAGTAATCATTGTTCTTCAATTATTAGGTTTTAATACAAAAATCTGCAGATATATTTTTATTACTCTATTTATTTTACGTCGCTTTAACTACATGGTCATTTTGCGACGGATCTGTTAGTATATAACTCGTGGATCGATGTGTGGCGGACAGTTAGCCTTCTAGGTCTCATCCTTGTAACCATACCATCTTGCTTCGTCACGTTTCCACAGATACCTTAGCAACTGTATCTCTGCTTCTGTGACGGGCAGATGGCATTAGGGTGCTGTCCAGTCTACCTACTTTCTTTGTTTGTGGATAGATGGCACAGCATTCGCCATTACCTCTTATTTTTTCATTTTTAACATTGTTTTAGACTTAAGGTGGAACTTTGGGTCGTGGAATTAAATATCCAATCCGGTATTTAGCTTGGCGGCTGAGGAAAACCATGAAAAAGACTGCCAGATTGGTCAGCCCACGGGATTTGAAGCCGGGACCTCCCGAATGCGGGCCTCAGGCGTTACCGCCTGAGCCATCCCGCTCGGTTAAGTATTTTTGTAAAATCGTTTATTGTAAAACTTGAATTTTTATGTGAATATGTTTAAAATTATCGTGTGGAGCATTTTTATTAGAACAATAAATTTATACAATTAAAATTTATATTTAAATAATCATGTAAGCTATGTTTTTGAAATATATCAATTGACGATCATATTAATAGTGTGCTTGGAATATGAGCGGGGACACAAGTGAAGAGAAGGCCAAACAACACAAACCAAAACCCTGTGAATGTTTACATCTAGTATTGTTGTTATAATGAATAGAGTGGAATTGTCTAGAAGAACATTTTTAGCTTCTTACAATATTGAATAACAAATTCTAATATCTGGGAAATACCAACTTTCTGTGATATTTCTGAGTTAGCTTTTAAATAAATACGATATATTTTTATGCTATAAAAGGCACTATGTAAAGTATTTTATGACTAGTTATTCGTTTCAATTCTATATATTATGCGCCACATAAAGTTGTGATAAATAAGTTAAATATTAGAATATATGAGTTGATGATGTATTCGGTTATATTACTCAAACATTTATGCATATTATGTACACTGAGATGCATAAAAAGTGGCCCATTTCCCTAGAACATAAGTGTTTTTCCATACATAAGATTTCCACCTTCAGCTAACCTTAAGTAAGCTTGACTGCACCTAGAGGGAATCAGCTCTCTGTGACACTGACCTGAAAAACAACCGAGACACAAAAACGAACAATGAATGATGTTATGATGGATATGAAATGAAGGGGGGTTCGGATACCACCTCTATGAAAGAGTTTCGCTACGATTGGTACACAAGGAAAAGCTAGGCCAATACAAGTGGTTGAAAAATTATTTGCACGTATCGTTTGATCGACAGCTACGACATTTATAAGTGAGCTTTCATCATTGTTATGGAGATGAAGGCAAAGAATCGTCTTTATTTCTATATTTTTATTATATTATTTAGCCTAAATTTTACTAAGTACGGCCTTAAAGATATTGCACTAGTGAGAAAATGAATCCAAATTTAGAGAATTGTGCAGTTCCGCTATATTTTGGGGGAGGTAGAGTACCCTGCCAAACCAAGGGCTAGATTAATATGCTCGAGGAAGAGAGCAGCTCATACTGACAGAGGGCTGGGCTAGATTTGTCATTACCAACATCAACAACAGTGTTCCATTATAATTAACTTTTTATAAAATTAAATTAAATTGAATTTTATTTATGGAAGATATTTAACTACTATGATCCTACTGGGCATGAAAGACCGAAAACTAACTTTGCTTAGAGGCCTCTTTATCAGGATTGGGGTTCATTTGCGTGCCGTAAATATACGACACAACACCACCGGCTTTACTTCCCTTCCGAAGAAAGCCATGCTAATGATTTTTACGCCCGAAAAATTCATCGCCCTCCGCCGGGTTTGATCTCGGGAACTAGAGGCTAGTATGGTACCCGTAGGCCACGCAGGACGACATTAATTCATTGGTAGGAGACGAGCGGTCTAATAACTCGGCCACGGCGCCACCTCCAATATCATTCACAAGGTTTAAAAGCCTTAGGTGCTGAAAATCGTAAAGCTGGTTTCAATTTTGCATCCATGATGTGCCAAAGGATTGTAGATGATGATAGCATCTTAAACAAATGACTATTTAGAGACGAAGGGTGAGAGTAAACATTCACAGCTGTATTATTTGGTCAAGCGAAAATCCACATGTCGCTGAAAAGTTAAGTCCAAAAGTTAACATATGTGGGCAGTGAGTCGCAATAAAGTGTACGGACAACTCTATTTTCCTTTGTTTCCTTCTACTGTCCTTTTACTTTCTCTACTACGTATAGTAAGTAGGGGAAGTATTGTATTCCACCCAAAAATTCGATACCGAGATTTCACCGGAAATATATGTTTTGAGACCCCCTGAATAAAAAAAAATACATTTTTGGAAACATGTCCGTGTGTGTGTCTGTGTGTGTGTGTGACTGTGAACATCATAACGCAGAAACGAACAGTCGGATAAACACTAAACTTGGTATTTAGGTTCAGTATCTTCCAGAGATGCGACACGAAGGTTTTAAAGAAAATCTCCTCACCCCAGATTACCTTTTACATGGAACATTTTTCGAAAATTTTAATTTTCTCAAAAATGGTTTTAACGATTTTGATTAAAATATCATATGTTTAAGATATTTTTAAGATATTTTCATGACAAATGAAATGTATATTTCGAATTTTCTGAGAATGTCTCCAAAAGTATTCTTCATTCTGAATGACTTTGCATAACTGGTAAACCATAAGAGATAGACAAAATTTTACTACACAAAAAATGTAGATCGCGTTAAAATACACAATTTATGTCATATACATTTTGTTGAGTGAACCATTTTCGATATATTGCTTGTTATTCTCTTAAATTTTCCAATACTTATACTTTTTCTCAAATGGAATTTGTTATTAATTTTTTTGGTCCTGGTAATGCAAAGAGAATGGAATGCGCTACATAGCAACCAGCTCTTAAAAGATTTTCTATATTAATGGCTACCATATTCCCCTTGCACCTACAAGAAAATTAGCAATAAGATTAACATCTCGATTAACATGAAGCATATGGAGAATAAGCGTTTGTAAAAATAGTTTGTACAAGAGTAGAGAAAGTCATGTGTGTGTAACACATCAGATTTTTTCAGTAAAGACAGTACGTTATGTATCATATTTGCATATGTTGCAGTTGCTTCTGTTGCCACAACTTGAGAAAGACAACATGAAGAATGTATTCAAACAAGATGGTGCACTCCCTCACTGGACATGGGAGGTTCGTCATTTTCTAACGACAGCTTTCAATTGTATGTGTTGTATGTGACACTTTCTATTCACATAAACTGATGATCTAAAATAAAACGGTACTCAAGAACCTTTTGAAACATCATCCGCAATGGATATGGGCTGAATTGTAGTACTTTCATGAGTATTGCAGAGTGTGCAATGGGGACTTTGAAGCATTCTGAGAAATCTCCCATCTTTAAATATTGTAGCCAGTTACTGCGAAAAACTTTATTTATGACTTAGGCACTCAGAGTGCCACCAACGTTACACTTGAGCCACTTTTGGCAGCCATTCAGACACAACACAACTGATCCGTCGAATCACAACTCACAACTTAACTGCACTGGCACGGTTCCCTTCGTAACTTATTAACTAGTAGAATTGACTGAACTCCCAGGCAAGAGCGGCCCGCATACAAAGTGGAAATTTATAGAAGCGGAACCTACTCGGAACGGCCCAAAGGAATCCTCTGAAGTGAGGAAGCGGCACACTGGACTATTGTTCTGGAGAGGACAGGCCAATAACCTCACTCGCGGCCATCTGACAAGCCGGGAGGCGCTGATACCGCCGTCCATAGGTAACCCGCGCGCGCGGTCATAATATTGCGTACAAGTTTAAGCTTTTAAAGTTCATTAGTAAATGTTTAGTATTTTCATTTTATCCATATCCAAATGAATCACTCTGAGGATCTATAAGCATCATTTAAACTGAACAGCTTACATATAATTAAATGTTGCAAGATGTAGTTCTATCTATTCCGATCATATTTTTGTAACTGCTAGTGTGAACAGAATTCGTTATTGCTAACATTGAGTGTACAAATTAATTCTTAATTTAGGTTTTAAAAGTTTCGAAGTAAAATAATTAAACAAGCACATCAATTTTGTTTTTAATTACGTTATATTTTGATACCTACACGAATGTACTGAAAGATATTTATAAGAGAGTTGTAATTTTATAGCATGTAAATAAGAAAACTGAAACGCGTTTCTATGTAGGCATTTAGTGAACGTAATTTTAAACAATAGTTTGCAACATTTAACGCTGAATCATCCTTTCTCTTTGCATTAATATATTTTGCTAATACTTTCTATCACTATATGAAGATCATAAAGAAAGGTAGATCAGACCTAGATACTAAGCGTTCCTCTTAAGGTTGTGTAGTGTCAATATACCATAAGATAAACACAACTGGGTCTATTTTACACATATTATTAATCGGTGGATTTCATTCTGTTGATTTCCTGTACTTATTTTTTCCGTCCTTCTCTAAACTACTTTCAGAGTTATTCATTTGATATTTAAGTACCATTGAGAAACATTCGTTTATTTGAGAAGCATCCAAGTTTTTTTTTTCATTTCAGAGTATTTGCGTTTCGTTGGTTCTGTAGCATTCCTCTCATGCATTTTTATTAGAGAAATTTACAATATGTATTTACGTCTTTAAAACTGTCCTAAAACCTGAATCTATGCATGAATAACTAACTAAAATACACATGAAAATTATTTCCATATAGATACCATACAAAAAGCATCAAATTGTGCAACAGATTGGCTTAACTGCAGCTATCCATCCTTAAACTACAAACAGAAAGCATTGAAAAAAGGAAAATGTTTGAAAAACCTTTGGTCCAACTCTTAATATTTTAGCAAATATAAATGATGGCACCACCGAAGTACAGTCAAGTGCAAAAAAGTGCCATGCTTTTGGTTACTTTTGGTGTTTTCCATTCTTGGCAGAATCTCCTCGTCATCTGTGTTCCACGCCTGCCTTAGGTGAACCATCCTCTAATTGGTTTTTAGCTGAAGTCCGATACGTAGCGTTACCCTACGAAGAAAGGTCAGGCCTAGCTGGACGATGAAAGGGATGGAGAATAGGTATATGTCACCTGAATGGTTGAAACTATATGCCTCCCAAATACAGTCCATACTAGCGCCTTAATGTATCCGGCTCGTACTGGTTCGGCATTCAAAAATTAACCTCCGTAACCAAATGAGAGAGGAAGGCACTGACAGAGGCGTGTTAATTATTGATTGCCAACTTAAAACGCAGTTCCACATATTGGCTCTTTTCTTTTTTTTTTTTTTTTTTTTGCACCCGACTGTGCATGCCGCACTACTGCTGTGACAGGTCAGCCGTCTTACGAATAAAGTAAACAATGCCAGTCTCACTCGGAGGAAGGGTAGCTTTATTATATGTTTAGTTTTAAATGCATTTATACTTGTATTTATTCAGAAAAATGTTCTGCGTCAAAGTTATACTGTAAAGTAAAAAAATGCTTAAGTTAGACATTAATAAGCACTTTACTTTAATAAGCATGAATATAAATTACAGAAAAAATCTTCTTTAGGTGTGCGCATTTTCATTTGCGCACGTAGTACTGTTGTGAAAATTGAAAACTTCATACTGCACATCACCTTCATTTGTCACTAGTATGTTATGAACGAATGCGATTCTGAAGCAGTAGTCATTAACGAATCCTATCCATAATGCAGAATCTCAATCAATGTGAAGCCACACGTTCATAATAGTCCACCACTAGCGTGTCTGCCTCACATTCAAGAGGTCTCGAGTTCGAATCTCTATCAGGGTGAATTATTTATCCAGATTATCCGGGGATTTCCCTTCCCATTTCATGCATCATCCGATATTGTAGCGTTTGTATCTGTTATTATAATAAACATTGTTAAAATACACATTATTGTGAGGCTAGCCTGTCTGGTAACATATTTGGAGGGAACGCTGTGCTGTTGTGCTGTTTACGCATGCGCAGATGGAGAAGACGCGATAGTTTAGCGCGGTATGGCTAGTCGTTAGCAAGCATCCAGCTAGGACACCTATGTAGGCTTCCAGCACCGAAGCCGACGGGTTCCGATCGGGGTGACTAAAAGGTCAAGGTTTGAATATGTAAGTAAGGGTTGTTAAAAATAGTATGTGATGCTGAATAATCTTTTCTCTGCTCTCCTTTTTCCACAAGCAACTTTAGGTCCGCCCGGATTTCCTTCTCAGTTTCAAGCGAGTGCTATTCTTGAACCAGGATTAACTTTCTGTCTGAAGAAAAACAACGGTGTGCTACACTTACATGGCTTTCTCTACTTTTATACAACTATTTTTACAAACGCTTACTCTCCATGCACTTCATGCTAATTGAGATAAACGTTTGCAAAAATTATCTTATTGCTAATTTTCTGTAGGTGCAAGGGGAATATGTAGGCTTTAAGGGATAGTCAAATCTCTTAAGAGCTGGTTGTTATGCGGAGAATTTCATTCTTTTTGCATGTCCAGGACATAAAAAGAAAGAAAACAAGAGAATTCCCATTTGAGAAAAAGGTATTGGAAATTTCAAACAAATACCAAAAAATATCTGGGAAATTACGGTTTACCAGTTATGCAAAATCATTCAGAATGAAGAGCAAATCCAAGGTATCGTTAGAGCCATTTTTGAGATAATCTAAATTTTCGAAAAATGTTCCACGTAAAGATTAGTTCGGGTTGGGGAATTTTCTTGAAAATTTGCTTTTCGCATCTTCGGAAGATATTGAACCTAAATAACAAGTTTGGTATTTATCCGACTTTTCGTTTTTGAGTTGTCGTTTTCACAGACACATAGACACACTCACGGATATGTTTATAGAAATACTTTATTTGAATTCAGGGAGCCTCAAAACATGTATTTCTGGTGAAATATCGGTATCAAAGTTTTGGATGAAATGCAATACTTCCCCTAGTTACTATACGTAGTAGAGAAAGTAAAAAAAAGTTGCTAATTTTTTAAGTACACTTGTTTCCATAATATTTATAACATGTCCATAAAAATACTCAACAGCAAACTTAACTTTCCAAACTATTATTCATCCAGATTTTACTCTTTCAGCAGCATAATACACTTGCCTGTATTAACGATATTTGGGTGGTGTTACGTTTTTCTATTCTCTTGCAATAATCACATTTCCGGTTTCTGTATTCACCACGAAAACGCACCTAGAAAATCTTCTGGTAAATTAATAAATTCAAGCTGCGTTTTAATGCTACAAGATATTTCTCAATACCAGAAAGATATTAAAGTTGAAATTTTACGCCGATCACTCACCTAGTTTCACTTCGGTGCAAAGTTCAACCCCAAACACAAGTGGCATGATGCAGGTCAGAGCTAAAAGAATATTGCAGATACAGTATGCCAAGAAAATTATGATTGTGAGGAAACTTCAGTGCCGAATTGTACGAAAAATGTTGGTTCTACAAAAAAATGGTGAAAGAAGAATCGACTCAATTTCTTTTGGACTTTCCGTAGGCCCAGGCGTGTTATCACACTAAAACGCATCTCAGAGTAGCGTCATGATAAATATCTTATGCCAAATCAAGTTTTTACTGCGAATCTAGTCCTCAAAGGGAAAGTAAGTTGCTATAATATTTCACTCACAATAAGAGTAACATGCAGAATAAATATTGGGAAGCAAAATGATTTTACTTCGATTCCAGTTTTGACAATTAAGCTCAATTCATTTATGTCAGAAAACTTGACATATCGTATTCAGGTACAAAACTATGAGTTTGTGAATAGCTTACTTCACCTAATATCCTCTAGAGCTTTAATACACTTATTGAGAATGTATGTGTGGGAGTATACTTGGAGGGAAAAAAAACAGCACATCGTCAATTTCACGGCCACCGGACCCCAGTTCTCTTTACGTTATATGGCCACATCCAACCGCGACTCACGCAAATGAGAGCTGTAGTTTAGTTATAAAGCTAAAGGTATGTATCAAGAAGGGGTATCCGGAACTAGGGCAGAGCGCCACAAGTAGGCCTTAACGGCCCTTTTTGCTTCCAACGTGGCCTCTGGGAGGATAGGATGAGGGTAGATCCGGATGCCGACGGGCGCAAGCATGGACGGGGTCCCTAACGTTATCAGATAGAACGCATTCTATGCCGCACGCTCCCGTCCCACAGGTTACCAACTTCCAGGGTCCCCCAAAGCGCCCCACGCTGAGGAGAAGCCTTAGTGGTACAGCAGCGACATCAGGGAAGAAATCCCTACAGATCGCAAGCTACCGCCCAGTCGCAACCCGCCGAACACCGTCGCATGGTCCTACAACCCCGAAACAGGACAAGGAAAATGGCGGGAACCGGAAATGAGAGGAAGGAGAATCGTGATAGAAGATGAACATCTCAGTATTAGCCTGATGACTTGGGGAAACCACGAAAAACCCATGGGCCAGTCCTGTTAACATCCAGTCGTTTTTCGTGACTCCATTGAAACAGTATGGAATTTTAAGGCCAGCGTATTGCTGTTCTCTAAATATCTATAACAAATGTGCAATGCTAATTTGGATTAAATGAAGTAGATATAAAAATAAGTTTTAATAAGACAAGTTTTTATACCTACGAATAAACGATAGAGTTTAGGGAAAGTCGTGCAAATGTATCACATTAATTACTTTTTCTACTACGTACAGTAAGTAGGGGAAGTATTGTATTCCACCCAAAAATTCGGTACTGAGATTTCACCAGAAATATATGTTTTGAGTCCCCCTGAATCCAAAAAAAGCATTTTTGGAAACATGTCCGAGTGTGTGTCTGTGAACAGCATAACTCAGAAACAAACAGTCGGATAAACACCAAACTTGGTATTTAGGTTCAGCATCTTCCAGAGATGCGATACAACGGTTTTCAAGAACATCCCCACACCTCAGATTACCCTTTACATGGAATATTGTTCGAAAATTTTCATTTTCTCGAAAATGGCTCTAACGATTTTGATTAAAATATCATATGTTTAAGATATTTTTATGATATATGAAATGTATATCTTGAATTTTCTGGGAATGTCTCCAAAAGTATTCTTCATTGTGAACGACTTTTGCATAACTGGTAAACCATAAGAGATAGACAGAATTTTACTACACAAAAAATGTAGATCGCGTTAAAATACAGAATTTATGTCATATACATTTTTTTTGTTGAGTGAACCATTTTCGAGATATTGCTTGCTATTCCCTTAAATTTTACAATACACTTTTTCTCAAATGGAAATTCCTTATTCAGTTTTTTTTTGTCTTGGTAATGCAAAGAGAATGGAATACTCCACATAGTAACCAGCTCTTAAAATATTTGACTATCGCTTAAACCCTACCAATTCCCCTTGCATCTACAAGAAATTTAGCAATAAGATTAACATCTCGATATCTCAATTAACATGAAGCATATGGAGAATAAGCGTTTGTAAAAATAGTTTGTACAAGAGTAGAGAAAGTCATGTGAGTTTAACACATCAGATTCTTTTTAAATGAAACAGCCCATATAGCACTTTGTCATTTTAATGTTTATGATAGTTGCTAAATTTCAAAGACAGGCGTATATTGTCTATTAATAGCTCATCATAAATGCAAGCGTTAGTTTATAACAAAAGTAAATACAAGAGAACTTGATTTTGCCTTTTATTAAATGGACGTTAAGTCATCAACTCTTAAGATATGCTGTTACTAGTAAAAATACAAGTAGTACAAAAACTATAAGGCTAGAAGAAGAAGAAGAAGTTGTAGAATCTGACATATTGAGTTTAAAGGTAGTGGTCCAATATTACAAGAGAATGGATATTTCTGAAGAAACAAGAAACTAAACAAATCTTATGTGTTACACTCACATGACCTTCTCTAACCTGTGTTATATATTAATGGATATAAAACTTATTCACGGAAGCTTACTTTTATGTCCATTTCTACTTATAAATTCAAACGGAATAGAACAGTAAAATGTTTAAGAACTGGACCCTATACTCTGATCTTAAAATTCCATACTTATTCCTTGCAATCGCGAGAAACAGCAATAAGCGATTCGAATAATTAATAACGGATATCTCAGAAATGGCTCATGCCACAAAAAAGCCTATTTAAAATAGATGTGTTTTGTAAAGAGATCTAGGTATTTTGTGTAATACGTTTTCGTCTACCACTTAACGTTTATCAGTACAAAACTATATAAAATTTCTTCCGAATAAAGTGGATTTCCCAGAAAATTCAATATATAAATTACGTTTTAATGTAAATATCTTAAATGCATAGTATTTTAATAAAACCCGTTATCATGTTTTACAAAATACAAAATTTTGAAGAAATGCTACATGCAAATACCAGTTTGGTATTTATTCGACTTTTCATTTTTGAGTTATGATCTTCATAGACACACAGAACCTTTTTCTAAAAAAGGTTTGTTTTTTTGTGTGGACACTGAGGACCTCAGAATATGTATTTCCGGTGAACTCTCGGTACTGAATTTTTGGGAGTAATACAATAACTTCTCTACGTACTAAGTAGTATGCAGAAAGTAAAAATGCTGGTTTTTTGTTTAGGGTGCCATATATTCCAGTAAAATCTATGCTTCGAATTTTACGGTGGAATACAATACTTTCCCTCCTTATTATACGTAGTAGAGAAAGTAAAACGATATGAAATGATCACGTTTGCAATCAGGTTGTATTACTTTTTCAACTAAATATAGTAAGTAAGGGAAGTATTGTATTCTACCCAAAAATTAGATACCGAGAAGTCTGCGGAGGGCGATGGAGGTTTTCGGAGTAAAAATCCTTAGCATGGCTTACTTCGGAAAGAAAGTAAAGCCGCTGGTCCCATGTAGATTTACGGCACGTATAAGAACCTCAAGCCCGATAAAGAGGCCTCTAAGCAGTATTAGCGGTCTTTCACGCCCAATATAGAATGGGATGCTAAGAACCATATTGTTAAATATCCTCCATATATAAAACGCAATTTCATTTTAATTTTTAGTCAGTCTTGTCTATATGTGTGTGTGTGCAACATAACTCAAAAGTGAAAGCTCGGATAAATACCAAACTTGGTATTTAATTTCAGTATCTCCCAAAGATGCGACAGGATGATTTTCAATAAAATACCCCCAACTACCCTTTACATGGAATATTCTTCGAAATGTTTCGATTTTCTAAAAATGACCGTAACGATTTTGATTGAATACCATATATTACAGATATTTACACGACATATTCACAGGTACTATGAACATTCAAGTATTATCGCGATCGTGTATAAAGCTAGCATATAATGCCCAGCCCTGAAACGTTTCACTGTCGCTATTCCCTTTGAAGTTATAACAAAATGTGTAATGTAGGTGTTTCTGCAGCGGTTTATCTCGATTAAAATGAAGTACAAAAATAAGCTTTCGTAAGATTAGTTTGTATACCATCAATAAATTATACAGAGTAAAGAAATTCCTGTGTATGTAACATCAGATTTTTTCACTTCTTGTACAGACGTGAAAGACCTGCATAAAGTGGAAGTCTTGGAAATTCGCCCGTGATTTCCACGCGATTCCACATTCAGGTTTTTTCCCTTTACGAGGTGTGATCAAAAAGTTTCCGGAATGGCGTCATAAATACTACACAACAGTTTGTTTTGTCTAATCTGCGCTGTCACTCTCGAAGTAGTCTCTTTGGGAGTTGATACACTTGCCCCAGTGCTTCTGCCACTGCTGGAAGTACCTCTGGAAGTCCCCTTCTTTCAACATCGCCTTCTGCGATTCGCGATGGATGACATCAATGTCCTCAAAACGGTGTCCTCGGAGCCGCATTTTAATTCGCGGGAAAAGAAAAATGTCCGCTGGTGCCAAATCTGGAGAGTATGCGGGATGGGGAACAGTATTCATCCTATTTTTATCAAAAAATTGGCGAACAGAAAGGGCTTTGTGCGCAGGCGCATTGTCATGATGAGGGAAAGCATGTCCAAATTGTCTAAATGCTTTGAACACTTCCAAAGGAGAGCTCTAATGAGTCAGAAAGTTCTCTTATTGTAAAAAGCCTATCCTTTAAGACTATTTCCCTCACCTGATTGATATTTTCATCAGTTTTGCTGGAAAAGGTCGCACCGAACGATCTGCATGTTTAACTGATGTCACATCACTTTTAAATTTCGAAAACCACTCAAATGCCTGAGTTTTGCCCATAACTTCCTCCCCATAAGCTGCTCTTAACATTTCATAGGCTTCTGTTGCAGTTTTACAATGTTTATAGCAAAATATGATGTTCGTTCTTTGTTCTTCGTAATCTGACATTTTTTGCTACGCGGAAAAGTCGCAGCACGTGCAAAACACGTGTTCACTTCAGAGCGTCTACCGCGTCACTGCATGGTCAGAGGAAGTCACGTGACCTCTCATTTTTATCGGGTATGTACAGACTGGGTAAGAATTAAAGAAATTTCAGCGTTAGCATTGTTGTGAAGACATTCCGGAAACTTTTTGATCACAGCTCGTATTTCTTACCATTACGTCGGTTAAACAACCATTCTTCACATCCTTGTCTCATCATTGGTTTCGCTGGTAAAGGCTACGTAATCGGTTTGTGTCTTCAGGGCTATAGAGATTATTTGGCTCTACCAGTAACATGTCCTATTTCATCCTTTCCCAAGAGCACTGTCATAAAAAACAGAAATGCACAAGCGTTGTTTTCATCGTAGCGAGTCCTGCAAGGGGTGGACAGTGCATGGAATAACACCAAGAACAGCAGATGGATGAGAGAACTCGTCATGTACAATGTGAGCGTTCATCAAGGGACAATCTGTTTTGAGAGACTTTACGAAACTTAAAGACTTATCCGTCTTTAAGTTAGATTCTTGTCGTCACGTATATACATCAAACTGTAGGATTGAATGATAAGTGGGTGGATGTAATGCAATATATATTGTAACCCAACGCAATGTGAGTAATGCAACATAAGGGTCGCAGTGTAGGGCAATACAATGTCCCCATTAAACTCAACACAAGTCAGCACAAATTCAAATTGTGTCTCTTAAGCTGCCTTTTTACTGAGTGCAAAGCCTTTGTCTATCTATAAAAATACATAAACAGGCAGGAAAGATGAACCTAAGCACATATTCAGCTTGGCAGGTTACATAAAATCAAACTTCTGTGTGCTACTACATTCATATACGGTATAAATGTTGTTACATAAGAGGTTTAATCACATGACATATTAAATATATTAAATTAGTTGTATGTTTAAGATTATCTTTATGAGATTACAAACTAAGATGTTATTACTCTTTCATAGCTTATGTTAATTTCTGGATCATTTTATATCTATCTATCTAAGCTATCTATTTATATATTGTTACATGCTGGGGTGAGAAGAAAAGGTTTCCCGCAAATTTTTATCACCCCAACACGCACATGGGGGAAGCGTACCTACAGATACTGCGGGAGGACCAGGACCTTGAAGTTCACATTCCGATGCAGGCGTGGGGTTTTAGTAACAAATTACACAAATTTCGCATAATTAGCATTGCCTGTGGTTTATTTAATAAAATAAATGATGTTCCTACATCACACACAAAGGGATAAAGAATTGAAGGGGATGATTCACACTCGATCTACATCTACACTCTATCACAAACTGACATGCTCGACTGACGTTCGCACACACAAGGAAGGTAACGCTAAACTATTCCCCCTCTATCTCCAACTCTGGCTAGGTTCACCAGCCAGGGGTGGCGAGTTGCCATGCCAGACGGAACTTCAAACACAAAGCCGAATGAAATACTGAATTACCCTCCACAATGCTGTCGCCAATGCGACACAATAATGTGCCTGGCATGACAATAGCTACTAATACCTACCATTACGCCACATCTATCCCACTTATAATAGTGTGACGTTCCCGCCGAAAGGAAAAAAAACAGAGAAAACGTGGAAACACAAAGTGGTTGAATATAAAAAAATTGTAAAAACCCTAATGAATCCCCACATGGATAGCAATAATGGATTGACAGATGCTGTAGTCCCACAGGAACATCTCTCTCCAGCTCGCAAATCCTCTTCTGCACAGACATAGTATATGATTGAAAATATTGTTGGAGAATGGCGCAGAAACACTGCCTTGTTCTGTGAATTTCACCCACCACTAAATCATACCCGCCGACGAAGTGCTAGAAGAAACTTGAGCACAATGGAAAATGTTGTGGAACACACCAAATGGTTGAGTGCACACATAGTTCGTATCAATCAATCTCCACGGTGAAACAAAGTAAACTTGCTGGATATTTGAGTGTTGGTCTGTGACCGACGGGCCCTGTCGGCACAGACGAAAACAAAAGGGAGAACACCCTCATAAAATGCCGTGGTAAGACAGAGCATAGATGGTGATGTGCTGCTGGAAGAACGGTGTGGGTGCGGCAAAACCACCATTCTCCGGGTGAGCTGGAGTTGTCCTCTTCTGTGGAGGGGAGCGTTTCCTGGAACTACCGGCAGACTGCAACAAGATTCGGGGAAGCATCAGGTTTCACAATAGGCAATTGTGATTCACAATATCCTTTCACAAAGGATACACAATACAAATCTTACAAAAAACAACAGCATGGGACACACAAAACTAATAAAACTTAAAGCTTCAGCAAGGCCTTAAAAAAACTACGTTGAGCGCTCAATTATTGGATATAACTAACAACTGCTAATCAATATATTTAAATAGGGCCACCAAGATAAAAATTAAATGACAAAAGTGAATAATTTGACACGATACAGTGAAAATTAAGCCTCTTGATACTGTACAATGAAAGCTGTACATAATAATGGTAGTATGCTGTGACAGTTAACGCAAATAAAGACCAAAACACATTTTTAATTCTGCACTAAGAATTTAGATGTCACCTTAAAATTACTGTTAAGTCAATCCACCAGTAAAGTACAACATAGCTACCGAAATACATACTAACTACAAAATCAAATATAGGTAGGGGGACCATCACCAAGCTATACTAAGGACCTACTCCCAAGCAACACTTTACGTGCAGTTTACAAGCGACTAACTCAAACTCTTTTTATAGCCCCTCTTTTTTCATGGTTGGAATGTGAACCAAGCCCCAGTCAAAATATTCTGAAAAATACATTCATAGAAACATACAAAAAGAGAATGAAAATAGTTGGAACTGACGAAAAGAAAGAAATTATTGTAGGTAATCATTGTGATACATAACAGATTACAAGATCTTCAAATTTTGGAGACACGTACTCACCCAGACAAGAAATTGTAGAGAATCGACGTCTGCGCTGCTGCTGGTCAGAAGGATGACTCTGCGACCATTTCCCTCATTCCAGCTGCACTTCAAGGGGGTAACATATCCAGCACAGTGAAGACAGCTGCATTGTTACTGTAATCAAGCTGAAAAAGTGCATTAATAACAATCCTACATTACTGTGGATATATAGCAAACACCGTAGGTACACCATCTTACTAAATGCTCAACGGCACATTAGCACCCGTTGGTCTCACAGCATTAAAATACCCTCAAAAAGCTGAAAGGAATCACATTAAAATATCCTGGTATGTACATGTTACATATATCATCCAAAACAAAATGTAGTCTCACAGTAACGTACATGGAGGAATAAGCAAAAAAAAAAAAACAGTTTGCTGTAAGAGAAAGCAATTGACAGTTTATAATCCATATGGTTCTATAGGATCGTGGTAAGGGAAGATGCGGGAAACATGTACTGGCTGAGTTTTAGCCCTGCGAACGTTAGGGCGACGGAGTGCGTAGGTGACAGTTGTGATTTCCTTAACAATTTCAAAGGAACCAAGGTATCGATGGAGAAGTTTGGTACATTTTCCTTTTTTTCTAAAGGGAGTAAAGACTTTGACAATTTTACCCATTTGAACTTTTACATCAAGATGCTTCATGTCATATCTCTACTTTTGCTTCAGTTAAGATTGGTTTATATTGTCGATGGCGGCTTCCCTGGCCTTTTGTATATCCTGTAGAGCATTACGGACAAACAAATTATTAGAAGATGACTGGAGTTGTGCCTGGTGAGGTAAAGTAGGTTCTAGGCCATAAATTAGGAAAAAGGGGGAGAACTTAGTAGTTTCCTGGACAGAAGAGTTGTATGAGAAGATAACATACGGCAAAATTGTGTCCCAGTTTCGCTGATTTGAGACAACAAAATGACTCAGCATAATAGCCAGCGTCTGATTAAAGCGCTCAGTAAGGCCGTTTGTAGCTTGATGGTATGAACTTGTGAAGTGTGGCGAAACTGATAAGGACTTGAGCAGTTCCTGCGTCACCTCACTGATGAAAACAGATCCACGGTCAGAAAGTAACATTGCTGGAGCACCTTGACGATAAATAATTCCATGTAGAATAAACTTGGCTACATGAAGAATAGTAGCAGCAGGTAAGGCGCCGGCTTCCACTCAGCGAGAAGCATACTCTGTGACGTGGCGATTGCCAAAATTTGACCCCGGTAAGGGACCTAAAAGATCAATGCCCCACCGTTCACGTATGGCGGTCACAGGGATGGGTTGTAGAAGACCAGCTGGCCGTTGATTCTTGGGAGCGTTTAGAGATTGAGAGCTGAGACAAGTACGGACATATTGTTCAATATCCTACTTCATTCACATCCAGTAGTAGAGAGAATTAATCTTAGAGAAGGTTTTGGAGAAACCTAAGTGGCCGGACAGAGAGTCGTCATGATATGAAGATAAAATTCTCTAGATAGGTGTGCTATACGTTGTTATACAATTTTGTCGTTTTCATTAAGTTTAAAGCTACTTTGTTGTGTTGAATTTAGGGCGTCTGAGAGGCTTTTGGGGATGTCACATCTTTCTCTGTGTTGTACATAGCGACGGCAGGCTGTAACGAAATAATGAACCGTGGAGGAAGATCATAGTTGAGGAGATGTTTTTGCGTTATAGAAGTAACGGGTCATCCGCACCTTGCTGCTGGCCACCGCTCGATAAAAGGTTGGCATCCCTAGGTTTATCGCAATCGATTCCGACGGGATGTTATGATTATCGGCGTTATCAGCGGCTGCTAGTGCATGAGTTGTTTATTGTACTGGTTAGTATGGGCTACTATGCTGTGAGTTTTGACGTGTGCCGGAAGCGAAATCAATGGATTATACAGAGGAACGTGTGTTTCTAGTGGAAAACGTTTTAATGAACGTGAAAATTATACTGAAAAACTGAAACAATATTTCGTTGTCAGGTTCCATAACTCAAAACTACCGCACCGAGATACTGTGCGTGATTTAATTAATAAATTTCGAGAGTCAGGTTCCGTGCATGATGCTGTTAGAAGTGAAAGACCCAGTGTGCTAACAGAAGAAAAACTATGGGATATATCGGATAGAATGCTTAAAAGTCCACGGAAATCAATAAACAAATTGGCCCAACAATGTGATATTTCTTATGGTTCCGCATATAAAGCAGTCAAAAAAGAACTAGGTTTGTATCCATATAAGATATCAGTCATCCACGAATTAAAATGCACAGGTCACGGGAAAAGAGTTCAGTATTGTGAATGGTTTCAGAGGTTTATTTTGCACCATGGAATTGACGTGTTAGATAGGACATTTTTTACTGATGACGCTTGGTTCCACTTATCAGGATGCGTAAATTCACAAAATACGCGAGTATGGTCTACTGAAAATCCTAATGCAATTTAGGAAACCACTTTACATTCATATAAAATTGGTGTATGGTGTGCGATCTCTCGTTCTCGAATTATTGGGCCAATTTGTTTTCCATAACTCAATTAATTGAGATGTTTATTGCTCGGATATTCTTTTTCCATTTATTTCACAGCTAAATGAAGATGAAGTGAACGGTGCATTTTTTTCAACAACATAACGCCACTGCTCATGCATCACATAAATCCATGGGACTGTTAGTGGAAATTTTTGGGGAAAGACTAATTTCTAAAGGTCTGTGGCCTCCGCGGTCTCCTGATCTTACCCCTCCGGATTATTTTCTTTGGGGAGCCGCTACAGCTTTGGTCTATAAGGACAATCCAAAAACAATCGATTGAATTGAAAACGGCAATAGAAGATTACATAACATCTGTAACAAAGGAGACATTAATTACAGTGTTCGAAAATAAATTAAAACGAGTGAATTTGTGTCTTCAAGAAAATGGTAAACACTTTTAACATCTTATTTACACAGGTTATTTGCATATTATTTTTCTACATTACCTTCATGCATGAATATAGTGAACCCAGCAGTTTTCTTAACCAGCGAAACGTTTTCACAATACGCTCGCGCCAGCCAGTGCTGCCACCAGAATTCCAGGCTCTAGGGGAATCTTGGTTACATGAGAGGTGTGGAGCGACCTCTCGATGACCCGTTATGTCCAATACGTAGTCGAGTAAATATAACTTGGTCTTTGCGGTTGAAATGATAGTGTTGATGTTTGGACTCGGAAATGTAGACATCGTGTAACTTGCTTCTAGATGTGGCTTTCTGTGTTTGTTCCATCGATTAATGCAAGTCTGTTTGATGAAGTTGATGAGTCCGTCTGTGGAAGCTTGATGACCTGAGTGGGATGTTTGGTGGCTTCTTTGGCTGCCTGATCAGCCGATTCATTTCCCAGAATTCCTACGTGAGACGGAGTTCAGGCGAATTATACTGATTTACCAGAAATTAGTATTTGGTTGTGCAGTTTCTGAAGTTCTTTAACAATATTTTGGGAGGTTGTGTTTTGTTGAAGGGATGTTAAAGCAGTCAACTCATGTAATGTTAATCTGAAACACTTCGCATATAATAAAGTCATAACACAAATGTTTTTGGCACTTTTTGACTTTGAATGAACAAATCATACTAAGGTTTGCCGGCTCCCGTAGCCGTGTTCGCTGGAGGGTATCGCATTGGCGCTCTGCCAAGCTGAGGGTCGCGGGTTCGTCTCCCGCCATGGGCATGGGTATCTGTGTGTGTAGTGTGTTGTTTAATTGCTGTAGTAAGCTGTAAACATACAGTAAAACACAATAACAATAAACTGGATAAACAGGGGAACCTTAAAGAAAAGTGTACCTATATGATGATTCAGAATGACACCAAGAAACTTTCAGACATGATTATGATGAACCATTTGAGCATTTCGTAAAGGGAAGTGCTTTTAAACGTCTAATTTGCCAACTATAAGAGAGTAATTAATTAGTCGTTGGGGTAGATGGAGTTTGGCTTTTAAGAACTTTATGCTCCCTCCCTCTCCTAAAACCAGATCCTAGTACACTGCAATTATAACGTTGATAGATGTGCATAATCTTAGACCTTGGAGCTAACGTAAAATCATTTCCTACAACCTAATTGGGTACTTATGCACGCTATTTACAGATTTATGTACCTGCTTCATTATTATGACATGATCCAGTCTGATGACTTCATTAATGCAAGGAATTTAAATATTTTAGGTTAGTGATGATTTAAACAAATTAAGTAACAGTAAACGAGTGATATTGCAAAACGTAAGAAAAACAAAGCATGAGCGATATTCTAAACAATGGAAAAACACACCAGTTTGACCGAATTTACCGAGAGGAATGGCTCTGTGTACCGCATTCGGGAGATCCCGGGATCAATCCCGGCGACCTCCAACTCTAACTCATGGGTTTTTCGTGGTTTCCCCGGGTCACCAGGCGATTGCTGGGGTGGTTCATCTTCTACCACGCTCTCCTTCCTCTCATTTCCTGTACCGATCATGTTCATTGTCATCTGTTTTAGAGTTATACGACTAAGCGACGGTGTACGGCGGGTTGTGGCTGGGCGATGACTTGAGCTCTAAAAAGGTTTCATCCCTGGCGTCGCTGCGGTACCACTCAGTTAAGTCTCTCCTCAGCGTGGAGCTCCGTTCCAGGAGATTAGAGGTAGGTGGCTTGTGGACAGGGACTGTGCGGCGTCGAACACGTTCTCTCCGGGAACGTTATGGACTCCGTCCAAGCTTGCGCCCTTGGGAATTCGTATCTGGTCATCCTTCGGTTCTCTCCCCTCTCCCCTACATTTTCGACCAAATTTCACCTAATTCTACACGGCTATGTTTTAATAACTGGATTTATAGTTCTTTAACAAGAGGCTTGCGGGCATATCAATTATGCAAGAAAACACCAAGATTCCCTGAATCATATCTGAGAACTTGTCGGTGTTAGTCTGACTCGTTCTGCATAATGAGCTACCCTGAAGACACAACACGCATTTTAGTGTACATATATGTATGAATTAATGTTTTTGGGTACGCGCGAGCTGTACCTTTAAGTAAATAATAATTATTATAGCTATAATATTGCATAGGGTTATTCATAAAGAAGGAACAGATTTTAAATATTCATTTTTAATGAACCACAATAGATAGCAACACATACGACACATCATTGAATAGAGGAAGGTTCAAAGTTTTAAGCCCCCACCTATTAGTTTCATTCAGTGCCAAACGCGGCGCTGGGTTTGTTTACGAGAAAATGGCGACGCCACAGGAAAAGTCGTTTTGTGTGCTGCAGTATGCAAAGAGTGAATCCATTGTTTCATTGCAGCTTGCATTTCGTTGTAAGTTCAAAAAAGAGCCGCCTAGTCATAAACAATTTACAATTGATACAATAAATTCGTAGAAGGTGGTTGCGTATGCAAGCGGAAAAGCACTGGACGCCCTCGCATAACAAATGGTGCTCATTTTTAACTTTCCTGTTGGCTGTACATGCCGTATCGCAGGTATAGCCATCTATTGTCGTTCATTAGAAATAAATATTTAAAGTCTGATCCTTCTTTTTGAATAATCCTGTATATTATAATAATATTATACAATTATATATTAATTTAATAATATTTGGCTGATTACGGTAGACGTGGACGATCATTGAGCCCTAAGGGGAGATAATAGGTTAGCACAAGGATTCTCCCATGCCGGAAATTTGGCTTCTGTGACCTACGTTTTGCTACCTAACGTAGCTCTTCAAGATGCTGAATGGCCCGAAAGGATGTTACACCGAGGGCTCGAATCCACGCTCATTCCGTGGTTAGGAACCAGAACAGTAATCTCCAATACACGGTGCAGGACCTTACTCAAAAAATGGTTTATACAGCTTCTTAATTACTTTGGCCAAGTGGAGGAGATTTTAATGAGGCACAAAATAGTAATACAAATACCTCGCTCTTTATTCAACTTTCTTTTTCAAATCTGTAAGCACCAATTTTCTAACAGAACTGTAATATAATAATATTTAAGAAGTTATAACAACGTGTCATTACTAAATTAGTGTAAGTAAACTGACTACTACGAGAAACAGTATAATTTGGATATTACGTTGCAACAATAAGGATGAGGCAAACGTTCATATATAGTAAACCTTTGCTTACGCTTTTAGCGCCGCAGGAGAAGCAGTCTTAGGGCCAGTTTTCAAAACATATATATTTGAGTGACACAAGAAGGAGAAAAAGGAATGAAGGCGGAGGAAAGAAGCAGTAACAGAAAGAACAATGTGCGAAAAGACAGGAAATGCGGCGGAAATTCAGAGAGGGAGAGTAACCATAGATAGTTAGAAGCACAGCAAACGTAAGAAAAGGAAGGGAAGAATCTTTAAATTTAACGCAGTAGTAAAAAATAAAATATGAAGCTAAAAGCAGAGAGTGTACATTTCTTCGGTATTTACTTTCTCTACTACGTATAGTAAGTAGGGAAAGTATTGCATTCCACCCAAAAATTCATACCGAAAATTCACCGGAAATACATGTTTTGAGGCTCCTGTATCCAAAAAAACATTTTTAATTTCTCTACTGCACGTATAGCAAGTAGGGGAAGTATTGCATTCCACCCAAAAATTCGATACCAAGATATCATCGGAAATACATGTTTTGAGGCCTCCTGAATCCAAAAGAAAATTTTTTGGAAACATGTCCGTGTGCGTGTCTGTCTTTGAACAGCATAGCTCAGAAACGAACAGTCGGATAAACACCAAACTTGGTATTTAGGTTCAGTATCTTCCAGAGATGCGACACGAACGTTTTCAAGAAAATATTCCCACCCCAGATTACCCTTTACATGGAACATTTTTTGAAAATTTTAATTTTTTCAAAAATGGCTCTAACGATTTTGATTAAAATATCATATATTTTTAAGATACTTTCATGACAAATAAAATGTATATTTGAATTTTCTGGAAATGTCTCCAAAAGTATTCTTCATTGTGAAAGACTTTTGCATAACTGGTAAACCATAAGAGATAGACAAAATTTTACTACACAAAAAAATGTAGATTGCGTTAACATACACAATTTATGTCATATACATTTTTTGTTTACTGAACTATTTTCGAAATATTGCTTGTTATTCCCTTAAATTTTCCAATACTTATACTTTTTCTCAAATTCGTTATTCATTCTTTTGTTCTGGTAATGCAAAGAGAATGGAATGTTCCACATAGCAACCAGCTCTTAAAATATTTGACTATCGCTTAAAGCCTACCAATTCCCCTTGCATCTACAAGAAAATTAGCAATAAGATTAACATCTCAATATCTCGATTAACATGAAGCATATGGAGAATAAGCGTTTGTGAAAATAGTTTATACAAGAGTAGCGAACGACATGTGAGTGTAACACATCAGATTTTTATAAAAAGGTTCGTGTGTGTACCTGTGTACAGCATAACTCGAAAACGACAAGTCGGATAAATACCAAACTTGGTATTTAGATTCAGTATCTTTCAAAGATGGGACAAGAAGATTTTCAGGAAAATCCATTTACCCCAGACTACCCTTTACATGGAACATTTTTCGAAAATTTTGCTTTACTCAAAGGTGGCTCTAACGATTTTAATTAAAATATCATTTACTTAAGATTCTTTTATGACAAATAAAATTTATGTCTTGAATTTTCTAGGAATTCCCCCAAATGTCGTCTTCAACCTGAATGAATTTTGCGTAACTGGTAAACCGTAAGACACGCAAAATTTTACTATACACACAATGTAGATCTCTTTAAATCACATACTTATGTCATACATTTTTTGTCGATGAACCATTGATATGTGTTTGAATTTGCCAATACTTATGCTTTTTCTCAAATGGAAATTCCTTATTCGTCTTTTTCATGTTCCGGAAATGCAAAGAGAATGAAATGCGCCACATAGCGACCAGCTCTTAAAAGATTTGACCATCGCTTAAAGCCTACCATATTCTCCTTGCACCTATAAGAAAATTAGCAATAAGATAGTTTCTGCTCATTTTTATCGATTAACACGAAGTAGATGAAGAATAAGCGTTTGTAAAATAAAATTGTATAAGAGTAGAGAGATACATGTAAGTGTAGCACTTCAGATTTTTTTATTTGCATTCCTTTCATTTTCTAAAGCAGGTAATGCAAGTAGCCTTTTGCACGCTGGTTTCACTATCTAAGATATTATTTGTTTTACACTATTCCTATATAATGTACAGATAATATAAGGTTAAATCTGTGGAATGATTAATTTACAACTTCTAGTTCATTGCCAATGACATCAAATTATATATTACATGTAGTGTTGAACGATACATCCTTGTTTTAGACTTGATTCGTGTATATTTTTTGTTAGTTTTGTTCGATTTTTTAAAATCCGCTATCAACCATTATACCTATATTCTTCATTGCTTTTAAGCATTTAATTAAAAACTGTTCTAGAAAATACGAAGATCCAAATATGGTATCAAATAATGGTTTAGGACCGAGGTCGATTTTTGAAATGGGAAAGGCACGATAATTAAGACACCATTTATTCGGGAATTCATGGCCACCGATTTATCAAATGTTATCTTTAAACATTGACACATGAAGCTAAAATTATTAGGATCAAAATTTGCAACCTCTCACCGAAAGACCCTGTTACCGTCCCTGGAAATCTTATTTGATACGACGCATGAAGCCTTTTACCTTTCGAAATAATATGTAGTTTAAATATAAGATGGCGAAATTCCACAAAATGGCCATGTAGCCGAAATCACGAACCGTGACCGAGAGGAAGGCTGTGACCTTCATTGCATATAAGTAATTAAAGCCTTTATATCTACCTGACGTAGACATATTAATCTTACTTAAACCCCCAATTAATCTAATAGACATCTAGACATCTTTACATCTTGAGGCGTCTTTTGAAACGAAAACATTCAGAGAGTCTGGCATTATTATTATAGTATACTGTTTCCCTACAGACAGGACTGTTAATTGTTCAGAGGCGTGAACAAATTATGAACACATTATCTACAAAATTGTCTTTGAAATTATATGTTGTAAGTAAACTTAACTGCCCAGAGACCCTAAAATTCTGTTGAATTTGAAACAAATATAAGGGTGTGGAATAAATTTATGCTGTTTTAAATACTTCATAAAGATCCCCCTTTTGTTAGGTTAAAATGAGCGTATTTTAAGATGCAACAGGAAAAGCAGTGACTGTATTGTGATAATGGAATAAAAACTCCCTCAATTGTTAGTGCTGCCAATGTGTTATCAAATCCTAAGGTGGTTCTACGACAATTATATATTAGGATCTATATGGATGATAGATCATAGATGTTAGGATGATCATGCCAAAGATAATTTAAAAATGAATTTATATTTTGCTACAAAACATATGTATCATGTACTGTCTATTATAGCTTCTGAGTTGTCGTGTGAATAAAAGTTTACAGACTTCAACGTTAGATTTCTATCGCATTAAACTGACGTGTTCTGTCACTTTAGGATTAGTGTAGAAATAGTACAAGTTTTTCGTGTTTTATCTGCCTTCACACAATCTTACCTGACAAGATCAGATAGATTATACACGTAGTAGATTAAACAAAACTAGTTTTGCATTCAGATGACTTAAAATGAGCAGAGATACAGAGAGCTTTCTTATGATTTATTGTACCACTGTACAACCAATTTTGTCGTGTAATATTTTAGTATGTGGATCTTCTAATGCAGTTAATAGAGTATTTTTAATTCCAAAGAGAGTGATCGGAGTAATTTTCAACATGAAGCGTAGGGATTCCATAACGTGTATTTTTAAGGATTTTAACATTTTAAGGTGACTGATTTATTAATATATAATGCTGCTTATTCTATAAAAATAACTAATATATTTGATCTAAATCGTGATGTTCGCACCCGTTTAATGAATGGCACATATATAAGAAAATACAAAACAACTAAATATTCAAAATCATCGATTTGTCTCACTAGCCAAAATTGGCAATGCTCTTCCTCATAAGATATGAAAATAGATAATACTTGTAAATTGAAAAGATCACTGCGATTGTTTCACATAATAATTTATCATATTTTATAATATAATATTTATCATATTCACATTATAACTTATGTGAATTTTTTAATTAATGTGTATGCTAAAGACGAGTCTATTTGTACAGTGTATGGCAACCGACAATAAATTATCTGCCTGCCTGCCAATAATAGCCTCAGCGACATCTTCTTGACAGTTCAGGTGACCATACAGATCCAGAATGCAAAACAGCTTAAATTAAATGCATAGTAGAGTTTAAAATTGCTTTGCTTTAATGGCTTAAAATATCTGTTTCAAAAAAAAACGGCTACAAGTTTAAAATTGAGCGAATTATTAAAACGTTACATAAAATGCTTCCTAAGCAACTGGTAATGAAAATAAAAACAAATTGTCGTTTATTATGTAATTCATTACGTAATGATTACATAATCAACACATAATTATTTCATAATTGCAATTTATTATGTAATTCCTTGCAGGCACAAACGGAATAAGGGAATATAGTGGGCTTATGCGATAGCCAAATATTTTAAGAACGGGTCGCTATGTGATTGCTTGAAAATCCCGTTCTCTTTGCATGCCACGAGAGAGAGAGGAAAACAAAACGAATAGCAATTTTCCACTTGAGAAAGGTGTAAATATTTGAACATTCAAACCATTAATAAAGAATATATCGTGAGTGGTTAACACCACAAAAAATGCTAACTGGCATGAACTGTGTACTTTAACAAGATCTATATGTACTTTCTCTACTACGTATAGTAATTAGGGGAGGTATTGTATTCCACCCAAAAATTGGATACTGAGATTTCACCGGAAATATATATTTTCAGACCTCCTGAATCCAAAAAAGTCTTATGTGTTACACTCACATGACTTTCTCTACTCTTGTACAAACTATTTTTACAAACGCTTATTCTCCATCTACTTCATGTTAATCGAGATAAACATTTGCAGACCCTATCTTATTGCTAATTTTCTTGTAGATGTAAGGGGAAAATATATTTACAAGGGCAATATAGAAATACAGTAGCCTTTAAGCACATACATATCTCTTAATAGCTGGTTGCTAGGTGCAGCACCATTCCCTTTGCTACAGATTATAACCCTTTGCATATCCAAGACAAAATACAATACTTCCCCTACTTACTATACGTAGTAGAGAAAGTAAAAATGAATTACGAATTCCCCTTTAAGAAAATAAGTATTGAAAAATTTAAGAGAATAACAAGCAATATCTCGAAAATGGTTCACTCAACAAAAAAAATGTATATGACATAAATTGTGTATTTTAACGCGATGTACATTTTTTGTGTAGTAAAATTTTCTCTGTCTGTTATGGTTTACCGGTTATGCAAAAGTCGTACACAATGAGGAACACTTTTGGAGACATTCCCAGAAAATTCAACATATATGTTTTATTTGTCAGGAAAATATCTTAAACATGATATTTTAATCAAAATCCACCCAAAAATTCGATACCGAGATTTCACCGGAAATACATGTTTTGAGACCCCCTGAATCCAAAAAAAGCATTTTTGGAAACATGTCCGTGTGTGTCTCTGTGTGTCTGTGTGTGTGTCTGTCTGTGAATAGCATAACTCAGAAACGAACAGTCGGATAAACACCAAACTTGGTATTTAGGTTCAGTATCTTCCAGAGATGCCACACGAAGGTTTTCAAGAAAATCCCCCCACCCCAGATTACCCTTTACATGGAAGATTTTTCGAACATTTTAATTTTCTCAAAAATGGCTCTAACGATTTTGATTAAAATATCATATTTTAAAGATATTTTCATGACAAATAAAATGTATATCTTGAATTTTCTGGGAATGTCTCCAAAAGTATTCTTCATTGTAAACGACTTTTGCATAACTGGTAAACCATAAGAGATAGACAAAATTTTACTACACAAAAAATGTACATCGCGTTAAAATACACAATTTATGTCATATACATTTTTTTTGTTGAGTGAACCATTTTCGAGATATTGCTTGTTATTCCCTTAAATTTTTCAATACTTATTTTCTCAAATAGGAATTCGTTATTCATGTTTTTGTCTTGGATATGCAAAGAGTATTAATCTGTGGCAAAGGGAATGGTGCTGCACCTAGCAACCAGCTATTAAGAGATGTATGTGCTTAAAGGCTACTGTATTTCTATATTGCCCTTGTAAATATACATTCCCCTTACATCTACAAGAAAATTAGCAATAAGATAGAGTCTGCAAATGTTTATCTCGATTAACATGAAGTAAATGGAGAATAAGTGTTTATAAAAATAGTTTGTACAAGAGTAGAGAGAGAGTCATGTGAGTGTAATACATCAGATTGTTTTTATACGTTAAGGGGTATATCTATTATGTGAAAACTATAGGTGTAGTTTTTATGTTATTAAATAACCATTGGACCAAAGAGTAGGTACAAAGGCTTAAAATTTTATAATGGAGGGTCTTTCAACAAGAGTATCCTATTTTTAACATGTGACAGCTGACGTTGTTATTGAGTTACAGCAGTCATTTTTTCATGTGGTTACAGTTGTTATTGATAAATAGCCATGGAACGTTGCGTCATTCAGCAACACGAAGAAATTGTGAAAATTTATTATCAAAATGGATCATCTGTTCGCCAAACCTTCCGTATATTGCGTGAAGTTTACTGTGTGCATAATCGTCCCTGCGAGAGAACGAATCGGTGTTTCATCGATAAATTTGAAAAAAGTGGTTCTGTCAGCGATCAAAGAACGCCTCTATGTAATCGACGTAAGCGCTCCAACGAAAACATATAGTGAGAGTGTACGCGAGAACGGAAACAAATCAATTGCTCGTCGAGCGCAAGAATTGGGGCTTTTGCCGACCACAACTTCGTGAATTCTGCATCTGGACTTGAAGTTTCACTCTTACAAAATGGTGTTAACTCAAGAACTAAAACCCAACGTCCATAGGTTGCGCTGTGTATTCGCTGACTGGGCTATGGAGCAATTGGAAGCTGGCCCGGATTTTTGTCGAAAAATCATCTTCAGCGACGAAGCCCACTTTTGGATGGATGGTTGCATTAACAAACAAAATTTCTGCTATTGGAGCAATCACAATCCAATGCAGATTCAGGAAGGATCACTCCATCCCCAAAAGGTTACTGTGTGGTGTGGATTTTGATATGGTGGAATCATTGGTCCATATTTTTTCCAAGATGAAGATGGAGAAGCTCTAATTGCCAATGGAGAAAGATACCGGGCTCTTATAAGGGACGCAATTGAATGGTATGAATCTCGGAAACATCTGGTTCCAGCAAGATGGTGCCACATGTCATACTGTTCTCGAAACAATGGATATTTTGAAGGAGAATTTCAGAGGTTTCATCATTTCCCGTGGTGGTGATGTTAACTGGCCCCCGAGGTCATGTGATTTAACGCCGTTGGATTACTTCTTGTGGGGTTATGTTAAATCTCGAGTTTATGTCAACAAGCCAGAAACAGTAAATGATCTTATGAATAACATCACGCGTGTTATTCGTGAACTTGGACCTAATTTACGTTCTTCTGCCATTGAAAATTGGGTCAACCGTATACGCGCAACCCAACGAAATCGCAGCGGTCGCTTAACTGATATTCTCTTCCACACGTAATGACATTAATTGTGTTCCAAAATAAAAAAAAAGAAATAAGCCTCTATCATTTATAGAACGTTTTATAAGTTCAAAGATAGGACACTCTTGTTGAAAGACCCTATATATGTACTGTGATCATCTAATTGGTGATTAGAGTATTCCGATCGACGATTGTACCATCGCCAAACGGTACTTGCAGGTTATTTAACACTTCCATAACTTGGAAGACTGTCGGGAGGAGGTTAAGGAAGTCAGAGGTTCCGCCGATGTCTCACGCACTTTTGCACGAATATTGGGGAAAGGCTGTTTGAAATTATAAAGCGAAGGATTCATCATATTCTAGATGATTGTACATGCAATAATTTCATATAGAAAGGAGGCATAAATGAAGCTAATTAAATTATTCTTTGATCTTAAAGCCACACGTGCAAGTTCGGTCAGTTAGCAACTAGCATACGAAGTGGAAGGGAAGTCATTAAATTAATTTAAACCGGTTATAGGTCTCATTTTTGAAGCACGTTTTGTATCTGTCTGTATTTTCTATGACCATTTTCTGTGGATATATTTTAGGTCGTACGAGAACATAAAACGCACACCCTGACAACGTCGCAGCTGGTAGTGACCGGTAGTTGGTAGTGGGATTGGACTCTCCCTTTCAAAACCAGAAGTAGGTCAGTGTGTAACAGGTTTCACTTTCGCTGTATGGTACGTAAATAATAAGTGTAGATAAATATTATCAAGGTACTACGATTTGAAAACCCTGGCATCTCGAAACCTTGTGCTGTATGTATGATTATGCATTAAAGACACCTAGGGTTGTTTTATCACTGTACCTATGAGTACGATGCTACTCTAATAATGACTCAACTTCTAGTGGAGCTGACAAACATGGTGTGCTTTTCAGTCAGCGACCGCGAAAACGCATATTGAATGATGAGGGCATTACTTCCATACTGTTAGTGTAGGCCAATAGGTACCAAGTTGTAATTGTCATTTCGCCAAAACATTACAGCACCGTTCCGTCGTGTTTGTTTATGTTAAGTGTCGTGTGAAAAACAAAACCACAAGTACCCCCCACCTTCCAGTTTAGGAATGCTGGTTTGTGTACATCCGGGAGCCGGTTCTGACCTACCTTGACCTAGCAACGTTGCCTATGTCTCCAACCACATTACGTCTGCAAAACGGTGTTCGGAAAATTATTAATTATTTCAAAACCCTGGATAATGCCACATAGTTACTACCTAAAGTACGTCACAAATAGACTATCTCCCATCTTACAAGTAACATACTATTATTTTCATACATTCTCGTGGAATAAACCATCTAATTTGGAAAAACAATTGGTTTTTTTTCGAAAACGGCTGAACGCAGAACAAAATGGTATTATATCTGTTTGTAATACCACTAACAAGTACATTTTAAAAGGAATGGAATACGTTCCCTTCCATCCTGTATATTTAAGGTGTTCACATGACAAATAAAATGTATATCTTGTACTTTCTGGGATTAGCCTGTGAAGTCTTCTTCGTTGAGAAGGAATTTTGCAAAGTTTTGTATAACTGGTAAACATTAAGAGACAGACAAAACCTACTACACAAAAAAGTAAAACTTTAAAACACACAAAGTATTTTAAATAATTTTTTGTGACATTAGCCTTTTTTGAGATAACTTTATTATTGGTTTGAATTTGTTAATACTTGTCATTTTTAAAGTGCCACTTGTTTCTTGCGATATCATGGAAAGAGTATGGAATTTCAAGGCTATCATAGAGCCACTCGCATTTAAACACCTTCACATCCATTCATCTCCCTCTATCCCCTTGTATCTACAACTAAAAGTGCAGGGAAGCTATTTCTGCAAAGGTTTATCTCGATTAACATGAAGTGGACAGAAAAATACGTTCGTAAGAATAGTTTACAGAAGACCTAAGCTATAGGTGAAGCTCAGTTCACATAAAACAAGACATGCAACTTATCTATTTCTTGTGTGTTAATTTGACTGTCCTACCCTTTGATTTGGCGTACTTCTCGATAAATTACACCGTTTTCTTTATTCTAAGTAATAGACAAGGCCAGGCAACTAGTTTTTTAAAATAATTACTGCCGCAAATCCACTGATACTCACTATGCAACGAGCTTTTAAAATATTGAGGCAGTATTTTTAACACTTAAATGATTTCAATCAAATTATATAATATAAAATATAATAACAGCTCGCTCTTAAAGCAATATGTGTATAATATAATATATAAAATGTTTGTAACAGTCATTGTAAAAATGTTTATATTATTATGTACATGTTCAATAATGTATTATGTAATTTAATAATGTAGGAGCTGTGAGAATAATAGGTTAAAAGTTACTAACAAGAAGGTAACAATTAGGTAGCCTTGAGGCAATAATGAATTATAAAGTTTAATAATGCTACTGATAATTCTTGGAAACAACAATGTAATATTTGAGAGTTTATAAAATAGCCAATCAACAACCAGAAAAAAACTTAAGTTAAATAAAAGTATTCTATTGGAGTAGGATTAGCCAATCAGAAACTGAAATAGGGCAAATTGTACAAATTCAGAAGTCAGTTGGTAGTAGACAGCGTTCCTAACCAGACGCGAAACGCGTCCTCGAGGAGTTTAATACGTATTCAGTGTGAGACGAAAAGAATTTACGTGTTTAAAAACGTGCAGGTAATTAATAAATAATCTCACAGCTCTGTATATCAGTGAAGTGTTATTTTAAACGTGTCAATAATTCATAAATGGAGTGAAGTACAAATTATAATCTGTGTAAGCCTACATTCTTAGCCGCACTACTCCCTGCAAAGAAATTCATGTCTCTAACAATAATACTAACGCAGCCGAGGCAAACATAAATATATAATAATTAAAAAAACTGTCAATTTACAAAGTTAATACCTATTTTTAAACATTAGGGTGAAGACCACCGGGTAGCATACGTGGTTACAACTACTTCAAGATCGGCTCCCCAACAGTCGAAATGCAATACAACACCTACTTAATATTGGCTTTCCATACGTGAAGCAAAAACCTACTTCAAATTGGCGCCCAAAACGTGGGGCAAATAACGAAATAATTCTGCAAAAATAGTACTTCAATATCTTATGTAACACTTTGCACCTTTCCTTTCCACTTTATGTGCTGATACACAGGAATTAGCTTAGGTCTGCCCGTAAATATCACGTCTCTTTTATCATCCTTAGTCCACCGCGAAAAAAGCTTTTGTAAAACGGAACACACTATGTCATTTTGCAGATTCATTGAAAATCGCCAATGGTTTAAACTTTTAAGATAAACTTATTGTTGATGCTTAAATTCGTAGGCTTCAAAGATCATACACATAACCACAATAATCGCTACGTATAGGTTGCCTTCGCACAGAAACTAAATTGACAATGAAGGATCAGGCCGAGAACTTAAAGTTTGAAAAGTGATTTGACAGGGAAAACATATTGGGAAGGGAGTTTTACAAGTTTACAAAAGATTTCACAAGTGTCAGTGACTACTGAATAGCCAAACAATCCAGGAAGCAGGTAATTTATGGGAGGTACACAGCACTCATTCAGTCCAAGCTTGGGTTGGTTTTCATGGCAACCAGACCAAAGCAGTGCAGCGGAACATCCAAGAGCCATTATTAGCTGCACCAACCCCAATGTACCTGCTTATAGATTGTGGTTTTCCCATTTCGTTCGCTTACAATTCGCTTATTCCCTGTAACTGCAGCGCTAACACTTCGGATTTTAGCTCTTAAGTTAGTGATTTGTGTAATTACAGTCCTCTGTGTGAGTAGTGGAATATTTAAATACGAGGTGTGATCAAAAAGTTTCCGGAATGACGTCATAAATACTACACAGCAGTTTTTTGGGGGGGGTCTAATTTGTACCGTCACCCTCGAAGTAGTCTCTTTGGAAGTTGATACACTTGTCTCAGCGCTTCTGCCACTGCTGAAAGCACCTCTGGAAGTCCTCTTCTTTCAACATGTTCAGAGCCTTCTGTGATTCACGATGGATGTCATCGGTGTCCTCGGAGCCACATTTTAAGTCGCCGGAAAAGAAAAAAGTCCGCTAGTGCCAAATCTGGAGAATAGGCGGGATGGGGAACAATATTCATCCTATTTTTATCCAAAAATTGACAAACAGAAAGGGCTTTGTGCGCGGGCGCATTGTCATGATGCAGGGACGAGTCACCACTCCCCATTTCTCCGGCCGTTTGCGTCGCACATTCTCCCTTAATCTTTGCAGCACTTGTTTGTAGAACACTTGATTCACTGTTTGACCCTGTGGCACAAATTCATTATGTACATTGTCTTTTATGTCAAAAAACACAATTACCATTGACTTCACTTTGGATCGAACTTGTCTGGTCCTTTTCGGGCGTGGAGAAGAAGGACTCTTCCATTGTGAATATTGTTCCTTCATTTCTGGATCGTACCCATAAATCCATGTTTCATCACCAGCAATAATTTTCTCCATAATCTGTGGGTCATTTTGTAGTTGTTGTTTAAGATCTGTGCAGGCAATCACATGGCTTTCCTTTAGGTCATTTGAAAGCAGGAGGGGCACGAACTTGACGGAAATTCTTCTCATGTCCAAATTGTCTTTCAAAATGCTTTGAACACTTCCAAAGGAGAGTTCTAATGAGTCATAAAGTTCTCTTATTTTAATGCGCCTATCATTTAAGACCATTTCCCGCACCTGATTGATATTTTCATCAGTTTTGCTGGAACAGGGTCGCCCCGAACGATCTGCATCTTCAACTGATGTCACACCACTTTTAAATTTCAAAAACCACTCAAATGCTTGAATTTTACCCATAACGTCCACCCCATGAGGTGTTCTTAATGTTCCATAGGCTTCTGTTGCAGTTTTACCGAGTTTAAAGCAAAATTTCATGTTCGTCCTTTGTTCTTCGTAATCTGGCATTTTTGCTACGCGGAAAAATCGCAGCACAAGCAAAACACGTGTTCACTTCAGAGCGTCTACCTCGTCACTGCATGGTCACAGGAAGTCACGTGACCTCTCATTTTTATCGGGAAGGAACGTTGCATGTACAGTCTGGGTAAGAATTAAAGAAATCTCAGCGTCAGCATTGTTGTGAAGCCATTCCAGAAACTTTTTGATCACACCTCGTATAAAATGCTTACAATAGAGATAGAACTATATTCGAATACACCTAGTTAGAAAACCGTTGAAGTGGCGTTGCGCTAGCTTCACCTGAGGAACCGCTCTTGTTAGAATGTATATAAAATAAATGATAGGGAGTAGAGAAGGTCAATAGAATGTAACACATCAGATTTCTTTCCTTCACATAATATTACACATATTATAAATTGTGCTCTTTTTATTTGTCACTTGTCAGAGAAAAAGTAGAGGCAATTTTAAAACGAGCAGGCGAAATATTTACTCTACTATAAATTACTGCGGTCATAAAATTGGACCCTGAACTGTCATCCTTGAGGTCTCCAAAGGATTTTAAAAAGAAGTTTATACACGTGGACGTGAAATGTGCTATACTAATGCGCTGAAGCTGGTTTCTGACTGATATTACATTTGATAGTTTTGAAGATGTTGATTTATATTCATAATGACAAAGTTTATTGGATTATTATGCTCCTATAACATTTTGTATATTAATTGGGTAATATATAGTGAAGAACTATAAGGTATTAGTGTAATTGAGACTGTTTTTAGGTATAGAGGATATTGCTATTATCTTTAGTCATATTCGTTCAATTATCCATTGTATGTATAACAGGATAATCATACCATCGATAACCTATGGAGCATTGATTTGGTGGCCTAAGGTCCTTCGAACAGACTCTAAAAGTCAACTAAATAAAGTTCAAAGAATAGCATGTATGGCTGTTACAGAATTTAATGAAAACAATTTCTACTGCAGCAGTGGAGACACTCTCAAATCCGACTCCAGTGCATTTAGTTGTAATGAAGGAAGCAAGAATGGTACTCTATATGCTGCAACACTCTAAGTAACTGAGAATTTCTGAAACACACTCAGGTTTGCTACGAACAAGGAAATACATAGGAGATGCATCTTTAGAAACGCCGTCAGACTATATAATTCCAATTAAACATGTTATAACGAACTTCAGGGTCATTGGGTATTGATGTTGAACGAATAAAACTTAGATGTGGTTTACAGATGACTCGAAATATTGCTCAGGAACAGGATCCGGAGTTTATGGCATAAGATCAGAGTTCCAAAAAAATGTCCCTTCGGCGAATATGTTACTGCTTTTTAAACAGAAATTTATGATATTATTCAAAACATGCATGAAAACATAAAGAGAAGTTATCCTGGTAAACAGATCCCTCTCTTTTTAAATAGTGAAGCTGCACTTAAGGCTCTAAGTAATCATAAGGTAACTCAGGACTGGTTTTAAGCTGTCTAAGCATGCTCACAAGCTTGGCAGAATAGGATGAAGTTCAACACATCTGGGTGCCGGGTCATAGTGGCATAGAGGGAAATGAAAAAGCTGTTAAACTAACAAGACAAAGAACAGCTTCACAATTTATTGGGCCAGAGCCGACTCTAGAAACATCCTGAGGTTTAGTAAAGGAAGCTATTTAGAACTGGTGGAAAGTAGAACATAATAAAACCTGGCTTAAAACTCCAGGATACGCGCATAGTAAACTATTTATTAGAAAACCATGTAAGAAAAGAGCTTAAATCTTCCTTAAATGTAACAGGCTTTAGCTGAGAACAATTGTTGCATTTCTCACAGGACATGTTCCTATAAAAAACATCTTAACACGATGGCAGTGTTTCAGGGTGACATAGGTTGAAGATTATGTAAGAAATAAACTAAATAGACCAGAACATTATATGCACCTTTGAGGCGGCTCACAGTAGATATATTGTTCTGGGTAAAATGTTTTTAGAACCAGAAAATTTTGAAACCTTAACCGTTATTAGATTGTATTCCTTGGTAAAGGATAATGAATTGGCCTTAAAATTATGCAGGTAGCACAATAAGCCCAAGGCTGAAGTGCGTCTGGGCAATGACGGAAATTTGTATCAAATAAGACAAAACAGAGCAATCACATCCATTGACAGCAAGTCAATTTATACCATTAAACATTTTAATTTTGGACATTCATTCCTAGTATGTGCAGTCTCTCCGTAAGTCTAACTCAATCCTTTTCTATTTGTTACACATTCATCATTGTCAATGTGGAAATAAACATCCTTGGTTGCACCAGCTAGGTTATTAATTTACCTATCATTGCCGGAGAATAATTAAACGGAGAAACTGCTCGCATACAAGATGCAAGCGACGTGAGTGCGCTACGCAAACATTTCCTGCTCTCTTCATACAAACACATGTACACACATGGTCAGGGCTGACAACCAAATAAATCATATTTCCTCAAGGGGACTGCATTTACGTAGCAATGAACAAACTGTTAACGACAGCACATAAATTCGTCTCGATTGCCTTTGGCGCTCCGAAATTCCGCTTAAGTTGACAACTGGGCACAAATTAGTAAATAAACTGAGCAGATTGACTTCCTGGCTCGTGACCTTGGAGTAGCATTCTTCTGATCTGATCAGTGAACTGACCAATAACAACAGTACAAGATAACGGGACAACGTGTGTAAATTATGCGGTATAAACATAAGCATAATGATAAATTCCTTGTGGTTTTCTTACACTTACAACTTGATAATCCAGTAGAATAGCCAACAAGGAGAACAAGGCGAGAGACGGGTCTAAGCGACCAACCCGACTACCGTTCTCACTCCAACGTGCGCACGGCAGAGGTGGGCGATCAACCAACCAATACGGGAGATGATGTGGTCAGCACCGTGCTTGTCCCCAGCCAGAATGTTGCTTCTCTTGACCTACGGTCCCAACTTATCGTAGCTCCTCAAATACATCATGATGAAGTGGACACCGGTCCTATTTATAGGCCGAATAATCCACATAGGAAATACAAGCTCACCAGAAAACGACAGAGGAGTTACCTTGTTAAATACAGCATATAGAACATATGCAAAGATTACAAATAAAAGGTTCACAACTATAACTGATAAAATACTGCTAGAAGAACAAAGCAATTTTAGATTTTGTAGATAATATATTCATAATTAATATGATTATACTGAAAAGGCGAGAAATCAATTTAGAAACGCATATTGGATTCATTGATTATGAGAAAGCCTTAGATAGGTTACACGGCACACACTGTAAAACATTGAATAAAAGATACATCCCACTTCATCTGATATAAGTTGCAAAATCACTGTACTGTAAAATGACGAACAAATTTTCAACAAATGGATAATTATCAGGAGAGCTTATAATTAATAAATACTTAGACAAACATGTAATCTCTCTCCAAGACCTTTTAACATATATATATATATATATATACATATATCAAATGACCCAAACAAGCCGTCCTGGCGTTTTATGTTTCCTTAATACGTAAGTGCAACAGAAATTGCCGTATCACTGCTGTTCAAAGAAGCAGTGCAGGTACAAAGCGAAAGATCACTGAGACACTGCTGCTGCCTGCAGGTGTTAACGTGATGTTTCGTACTAATAAACGTCGCATGGTCGCCTGCATGTAGTTCAAGCCAGGTCATTCAGACAAGAATGTAACATTCACCAATAACGAACACATAGAAGATATGGTTACGATCTGTGTGGAGATGCACCAAAATGCAGCTGAGGCTTATAGGCTGAGTTCCGAACATTTTCAGATGCGGCATCTGTCTTCTGCGCACTTTTGTTTTGTTTTTTGTTGTTTTTTATTGAAAATGCCGAAACAATATTAAGAAATGCTGGATTGTTCCAGATAGAACGTTGGCCTGAGAGACCCTTACATCAATTCGTCCACGAAGGCAGCCATATTTTAGCACGTGCTTATTATGAATAATGCACTAATAGAAAATAATTTAATTCTAATTTAAATTAAGGGTATATAAATACAATAAAAATTAAATGCTGTGTTTGTTAACCTTTCAACACAAATTGGTGTCATATACTTGTACTCATTGTAAATTAACTGTCATGGAGCTAAATGACTTAACACGTGGCTCAGGTTTGTGTAAAGCAGCAATCCTGAATTCTTGATAATGTGCGAATTGATTATTAAATAACCGATAACACCCTCACAAACATAAGTACTCCTACATTCAAACACATACTCTGAAAAGCTTTTGTTTAAAGACAACTTTCTATCCCACAGTCGGGAATTGAACCCGGAACACCTCCTATAGCTGGCAATCTCTACCGACTGAAATCTGGGACAAGTAATAGGGTTCGTTTTTAAGTATTGGTCTTTATTTAATGGTCTCATCTTTGCATTCTGCTTAGTCATACCTTTTGGCATCCGCTCTATCCGATATAAACTAACTTCAACTAGGTACGGCTTGTGTGGGTCACCTGGTATATATCATAAATATTTATTTCTAATCTACAACAATAGAAAGCAAAACATATGACATATCATTGAATACAGGAAAGTTCAAAGTTTTAAGCCCCGAACTATTAGTTCCATTCAGTGCCAACAGCGGCGCTTGGCTTGTTTACGAGAAAATGGCAACGCCACAGGAAAAGTCGTTTTGTGTGCTGCGGTATGCAAAGAGTGAATCCATTGTTTCATTACAGAGTACATTTCGTTGGAAATTCAAAAAAGAGCCACCACGTCATAAAAAGTTTACAATTGATACAATAAATTCGTAGAAGATGGTTGCGTATACAAATAGAAAAGCACTGGTCGTTCTCACATAGCAAATGGTGCTCATTTTGAACACATAAAGTAAAATTTTGAACTTTCCTCTATTCAGTGATGGCATGTGTGGGCATCATTAGAAATAAATATTTCAAGTCTGTACCTTCTTTATAATGATCCTGTATATATATACAGAAGTACCACTTAAGTTGAGACTGTACAATATCTCCGAATCTAAGCATTGTAGAAATAAATATCTTCAATAAAGTTGCTCTTTTATTTGGGGATGACCAGATAATTATCCAAGAAAACGAAAACAATTTACAACGGAACACATAGATAGAAGAGACGGAATACATGAAATAAATATAATATGTGAAGAATGTACAATAAAAATATCTCTACAGAGGACGAAAATTATGGCTTGGATAGGTAAGCATCCAATTAGAAGCAAAATAATAATAAATAATACCGTTTTAGAACAAGTGAGCCATTACAAATATTTAGGATGTGACATCTATGAGTACCATAAGAGTTAACAGTAAAACAAAACGTTTTCAGAGAGTATGTGGTACAATTACCAGGAGCTTAAAAAAGAAAACAAGAAAAGAAAGGGAATTGACATTTTATAAGACGATGGCTGTACCAATTTTTCTGTATGGAAGCGAAACATCGTTTTAGATGGGTAAAAGAATGCACAAGATTGGATAGATATAAACAAGAGGCTATAGGGAATTAACTAAACTATGCGGAAGATAAAAAAATACTGAACTCGTTGATTAAACCATCTGAATGGAATGAATAAGCTCCCGAAACAGGTACTGAATTATAAATCATCAGGGAGAAGAGATGCTGATCGCAATATGGCGAGTTGAGGATGGAACAGGAGATTCTCTACTCCAAAGAAAAGAAGAAGAAGAAGAATCTACATCCCGGTGCTTCAATTCCGTAGCTGGGAAATGGAAAACTACTCCTCAGGCCACTGCGCTACGCCGCGGGAGTATTTCCGTATTTACTACTCATGGCATACACTACGTGATCAAAAGTATCCGAACACCTGACTGAAAATGACGCACAACTTCGTGGCGCCCTCCACCGGTAATGCTGGAAGTCAATATGCTGTTGGCCCACCTTTAACCTTGATGAGAGCGTTCACTCTCGCAGGCATATTTTCAATCAGGTGCTGGAAGGTTTCTTGGGGAATGGCAGCCCATTCACGGAGTGCGGAACTGAGGAGAGGTATCGATGTAGGTCAGTGAGGCCTGACACGAAGTCGGCGTTCCAAAACATCCCAAAGATGTTCTATAGGATTCAAGTCAGGACTCTGTGCAGGCCGGTCCATTACAGTGATGTTATTGTCGTGTAACCACTCCGCCACAGCCCGTGCAGTATGAACAGGTGCTCGATCATGTTGAAAGATGCAATCGCCATCCCCGAATTGCTCTTCAACAGTGGGAAGCAAGAAGGTGCTTAAAATATCAATGTAGGTCTGCACTGTGATCGTGCCACGCAAAAAGCAAGGGGTGCAAGCCCCCTCCAGGAAAAACACGACCATCACTTCCGAATTTCACTGTTGGCACTACACACGCTGGCAGATGAGGTTTACTGGCATTCGCCATACCCACACCCAGCCATCGGATCGCCACATTGTGTACCGTGATTTGTCACTCTACACAACATTTTGCCACTGTTCAATCGTGTAATGTTGATGTTTCTTACACCAAGCGAGGCGTGTGTGGCATTTTCCTACGTGATGTGTGGCTTATGGGCAGCCGCTTGACCATGGAATCCAAGATTTCTCACCTCATGCCTAACTGTCATAGTACTTGGAGTGGATCCTGATGCAGTTTGGAATTCCTGTGTAATGGTCTGGATAGATGTCTGCCTATTACTCTTTACGACCCTCTTCAAATGTCGGCGGTCTCTGTCAGTCAACAGACGAGGTCGGCCTGTACGCTTTTGTGCTGTATATGTGTCTTCTCGTTTCCACTTCACTATCATATCAGAAATAGTGGACCTAGGAATGTTTAGGAGTGTGGAAATCTCGCGTACAGACTTCTGACACAAGTGACACCCAATCACCTGACCACGTTCGAAGTGCGTGAGTTCCACGGAGCGTCCCGTTCTGCTGTTTCACGATGTCTAATGACTACTGAGGTCGCGGATAATGAGTACCAGGCAGTAGGTGGCAGCACAATGTACCTAAGATGAAAAACGTATGTTTGTGGGGTGTCCGGATACGTTTGATAACATAGTGTACATCTCTAGCTTTGTTTACTTGCGACCAATGCAGCAAACTAACCCTGTTGTGTTTGTAGGGGTGCAGGCTACTTGAATGTACACGGGAGATAATGAAAGTTTTAGAATGCTATGTTTGTAAATACAAATGAAATTTGTTAATATTCAACAACTACTTGCTAATATTTATCTGAGTAGCTTATTCTATTTGCTAATCGTTGTTAATTATCATCATTTAAAAATGTTATGTTCACCCAAAAACGAATTTGACAAGGGAACGTTTCCGGGCTACGATTGTTTGCGATTTTAGATCGTCATTAACGCCTAACAACGTGAAGATTGGCTTATAAATGCATTTGAGAAGAAGCCCTAAGGCAACAATTTATAATTGGTACGGCGAACCCAAAAGAGATGTGTTTTTTCTTAGTAATGAATTTCATGAAGGACGCCCAAGAACTGCTGTTAATGATGAAAATATTGCCGCTGTTCGAGCAATGCCTGAAGAATTGGACATCTTATTGATGATCAATATATCTTATAATCGACCGTCTTATAAATTTATTCGGACGACTGTGGGCATTGGTATGAGTCAAATCCAAAGCATTTTGCATCGCCAGTTAGGCGTTAGAAAACTCTGTTTTTGATGTTTTCCAATAAGCTGACTCCCGATCAAAAACAATATCGCATTGATTGGTGCAGAAAAACTCTGGAAAAATTCCAAGATGGCATTTCAGATTTGGTTTGCAATATCCTAATGGTGATGAATCTTAGAATTATTGTTATCATTCTGAAAAGAAAAGTCAATCGGCTCAATAGGTCTTTCAAACAGAACCTAGGTCTACAAAAATTCGATGAATTAGCAGTGCTGGTAAGAAGATAGTTGCTAGTTTTTCTTCTAAAACGGGCCATATTGCTGTTATAGCATTAGAAAATAGACGTACCGTTACTGCTAATTGGTACACAAATGTCTGTTTAACGCAAAGTTTTCAAAAGGTTCGTGAAAAACGCCCAGAAGGAAAAATAATGTTATATCATGACAACGAGTTGTCGCATACAGCAAAAACAACTGAGTATCTGGATGCCCTAAATGTCAGCACCATGGACCCTCCACTATACAGTCCTGGTCTAGCACCTTGTGATTTTTTGTTGTTGAAAAATTAAAGATAAAATGCGTGGAAAGACTTTTTCATCATCAAATGAAGCGGTAGAACATTATAAAACAACCTGGTTTCTGAAGTTCCTCAGGAAGAGTGGCATTATTGCTTTAAGGACTGGTTACATCGATTGCAGAAATGTATTGATGTTAAAGGGAAATATTTTAAAAACAGTAGAATAATTTAATTTTTTGAAAATCAAACCTGGTTTGATTTTCTATAGATTTTCAGTATCGCCCTCGTAAACACCAAAATAGCACCATTAAAGCAGTATGTTGTTAAATTTCCTGAGTTACACTACTGGTATAATGTAGATATATCTACTCCCTTACGGTTGGTAGTACCTTAATTTTCGATATCAACATTTCCCTGGAAACGCACATTTTGAGATTTCTTGAACCCTCGGCCACGAAAAGATTTCACAAAGGTATATATTATGTGCGCTGGTATTTAAATTCAACAGCTACCGTGTATGCTACAGGAATGTTCCCTCGCTACAAATAACTTTGCACGGAGAAGTGTTCTGACTTTTCATTCTCTCAAAAATGCCACTAACGGTTTTGATTAATATACCGTGTGCTTAAGATATTATTGTTCATTAATAAAGTGCGTGTACTGAATTTTCTTGAAGACTTCTTCATTCATAATATGTGTAATTTTTAATCTATAAAAGAAAGATAGAAGCTTACTTCAAGAGAAATGTAGACCTCATTAAAATGTGCAATTTGTGCCCAACGTATTTTGTAGTTTTAACAGTTTTATTATTTCTTAATTGGAGCTTGTGAGGTTTATGAGTTTTTTAACGGACGAATAACTAGCCCATCACATAACCTTCCCTTTGGTGGACCGGGTTTGTTTTTGGAGTTCCTACCCCTTTTGAAGTAAGAAGAGAAATTCTGTTGAAATTAGCAGTATCAGTGCTGCTTTATGGACCGAAATGCTAGATAATAAACAAAGCTCTCGAAAGAATAGAACAGATGGCTGAAATGAGACTTTTAAGATATTCTTTATTGGAAAAAAGTAAAACCAATAAATTCTAAATGAATTAAAGATGTTAAGCATAATGAACAAGATTGGTATTTAAGTTTCTTTTCAATTTAAACTGATATGGGAAATCTTCCCATACGAGTCCCCCAATTCCCTCAATCCTAAATGGATCTGTTAGTACGAACAACTGAGTTACTGTGTGCGAAAAGTTAAAAAATTGTTTTTCTTATCATGCATGTAATCAAATCCAAATTTCTTAAGTTTAGATTATTTCCAATAAAAATCTGATGCGTTACACGCACATGACTTTCTCTACTCTTGTACAAACTATTTAGATAAACTCTTATTCTCCATCTATTTCATATTAATCGAGATAAACATTTGCAGAAACGATCTTTTGAAATGCAAAGATAATTACATTTTACACATAGCGACCAGTTCTAAAAATATTTCACTATCGCTTAAGGCGTACTATGTACCCCTTGTTTTGAATTTGCAAGGGCAATATAAGCACAGACATAACTCTTAATAGCTGGTTGCTATGTGCAGCACCATTCTCTTTGCCACAGATTAATACTCTTTGCCTAACCAAGACAAAAAAAATGAATAACGAATTCCCATTTGAGAAAAGTATTGAAAAATTTAAGGGAATAACAAGCAATATCGCGAAAATGGTTCACTCAACGAAAAAATGTATATGACATAAATTGTGAATTTTAACGCGATCTACATTTTTTGTGTAGTACAATTTTGTCTATCTCTTATGGTTTACCAGTTATGCAACAGTCGTTCACAATGAAGAATACTTTTGGAGACATTCCTAGAAAATTCAAGATATACATTTTATTTGTCATGAGAATATCTTAAATTTATAATATTTTAATCAAAATCCTTAGAGCCATTTTAAGAAAATTGAAAGTTTCGAAAAATCTTCCATGTAAAGGGTACTCTGGGGTAGGGGGATTTTCTTGAAAACCTTCGTGTCGCATCCTTGGAAGATACTGAACCTAAATACCAAGTTTGGTGTTTATCTGACTGTTCGTTTCTGAGTTATGCTGTCCACAGACACACACACGGACATGTTTCCAAAAATGCTTTTTTTGGATTCAGAGGGTCTCAAAACATGTATTTACGGTGAAATCTCGGTATCGAATTTTTGTGTGGAATACAATACTTCCCCTACTTACTATACGTAGTCGACAAAGTAAAAATGTGTTGTAACAAAAGTGACGTAAATAGAAAGACTCATATTTTACATGAAGACTATTCTGTTTTAATAAGTTTATTTTTCAACGAAGATGTAACATTTCTTGTTTTTCTAGTGGTGCCGGTTACAAATGCAATTACCCATTGCAATGGTTCCGCTGTTTGACTGAGTTAGGGAACCCCGGCCAAACGAAAAGGGAAGCCCTAACGAGTGCCGTAGGGGAAAACAAAAGGAAACCAGAACTCTCAAAAATATACTACTATTGATAAGTTTGTTTTTGGGTACTTTAATGATAATAATAAACAAACATTAATAACCAGAACCGTAAAGCAACCATAAAAGAATAACTGTAAAACAAAAATGGCTTAAAGAGTAAAGCAACCAAAACCAATTGAGCAGAGCAGTAAAGGCAAGTTTTAAATACAGCAAAATTAAGTAAATCCAAAAATTCAACAAACCAAATCAATTTAGAAAGTATATAAAACAAGGCCACTATAAACATCAGACCAAAAAATTTTAATTATGTTTAGCTAGTCAAAGACTAGCTAAGAATGTTGAACAAGACCGAAACAGACTTTAATGAAATTCAGGAAACCGAGAGCTTCAAAGTCCAGCTAAGCTAGATGTAGATAGCTTTACAACCCAACCGTTTTCAGTTACAAAGTTCAGCACAAATGGGTTCAGCATAACTGGCTTTTAACTGCAATTACTGCTCTCATAATTTACACAACAGAATATCTGTAATTTTGAATTAACTATGCATTTTCAAAGTGCCCAAAATATGTAAAGCTCTACTCACAAATTTCTACTTATATTGCTTCTTGCCCTCCTTTTATCAAACTATGCAATTTCAGACGACAAATGCCAAAAGCTTTTCTCACAAATTTCACACTACTGATGCTTTTTACCTTCATGAATCAAAATATGCATTTTCAAATTGCACAACTGTGTAAAGCTCTTATCACAAATTTTAAACTAACTATACACTGAAAATCACGTACTGAAAATATAACTCAACTGGAAAAGAAACAAAACACACTAAACCTATGAACAACTCCAAGAGCCAGTCACTTTACGAACTCTTATTTTCAAACACACATAACGTTTTCCGCCCCAAAATTCACTCACCATTACCAGGACATAAAACTGATAATAAAGCCTACCTTTACATAAGGTCGATCCACCGAAAATCACAAAGACGTTCCTTAAAAATTCATTACAAAAACTTCCACAATCCGCATCAGTAGTTGCCGGGCAGAGAGCTATCCCTGCAATGCGGACAGAAATCCACCACTCAGCGCGTACGGCCAAAGCACATGCCACGTCAGCAACCCACAGAGGAAAAAAAAAGAGAGCACCAAAGAGAGCGTTAAGCAAAGGGGACAAGCAACGTAAAGTGACTGGCTGGATGTATAATACAGATACAAAACATAAAAAGAACACATAACAGCACAATAGCCCCCCCCCAATCTGCGAGCTTGCGAGAAGAAAAAAAAATAACCATTTATAGGAACTCGAGGAAAGGGAACAATAAGTAGCCAAAAGGGGAAACAACTAGGAAAACAGAAGGAACATGCTACACTGTAAGTAGACGAAGAAGGTAACTCCACACATACAGTCCGCAAACTTCAGTAGCTGACACTGAACACACAAGGAGAAGACCATAATTGAGGCAAGCAAACCCCAACAGTATATATCCCACGACGTAGCAACCGGGCAGCCATCCAAGGTGATGATAAAAGCTTAAGTATATAACTCCCAGGAACAGTCATAGGTGAAAAGTTGCATCATGATTTTGGCAGCAACATTCAGCGGACACGCCGCTAACCAGGAGAATAGATTTTTCTTTACTAATAACGCCGACACTGCAGACGGTTAACGCTAAGGCAGAAACTGAAGCGGGCCAAAACATGTATAAAGTTCTCAGGATCCGGAAGAGGAGGCACAGGCTTCAGTATTTTAAACCACCAAATAGCGTCCGACGGTGAAATTCCCACGTAGGACCACCCGGCTGCACACACCACGAGAGCAGAAGAAACTTGCACAGCAGTCAGCACATCGCAACTCAGAAGGTCCAGAACGTGACCCCACAGAGTAGCACGAGGAAGGAAAAAGGGATGGTAGCCGAGAAGGTTAAGAATCTGAAACATAATAAAACAAAGCAGCAGAGGGGGCCCACAAAGCAAAATATAAACTTACTTATACAAACTAAATCATCGTCAATCAATTATAATTTTATAGACATATAAATATTGAATGTCACAATAAACCATGTGCATTTTTAAATTAGACAAGTATAGCATTACAATTATAGAACAAGAATTAAACATGGTATGCAATGAAACAGCTATGAGACATAATGCACTATATAACAACTATGTACAACAAAATAATAAGTCACTTGCCCCGACCCCACACAAACTATAACTGGGGAGAGGCAGGTGAACAGGGCATACCGGCAGGGCATCACCGGTGTGGAAGCATGAAAATTTTCCCAATAAGAATTTAATTAAGCTGACACCCACTGAAATTAAGTGACCTTACAAATATATATATATATATATATATATATAATTATAATTTAAAATATTACCCCCAAAAATTAAATAAAAAACAAAGGATATTAAATTCGAGCCAAATTTATAGAAACACAAAAGGTCACTCAAAATAACAGGATCAACAGCAAAGGTAGGCTCTGCGCAACAGCTAAATACCCCAGCAAGGGCGAATGGAAATGAGGCAAAACTTTCAGAATTAGGTAACCATACATGTTACCATATTTATCTTGCACACTGACTTGAAAAGGAAATCATAAATTCCTCCAAAATATTCAGGAACTCGCAAGTGACTGACTCTTGAATAGCCCTAGCACACGGGCATAACCATACATTTTACGGGCAAACTGTAAAAGTTGGCAAGTATGCAATAGTGATATTCTCATGTGTCAAAGATCTGAAGACAAATCACTGGAGTTCTATATGCTAACATCCGAAAAGATACCATTACTGTAGGAGGAAAGGAAAGTATAATTGGGAGCTTTCATGAATATGGAAGGTATAAGAAAGGATGATTGGGAGAGGAATGGGACAGGATTTATCCCGGTTAAGGGAATGGGACAAATCAAGAGCTCGCATGGGGCAGGATCGCTAATTCCTGAAAGTGAGTCACCCATCATCAGGACAATGCCAAGTGACTCACTTGCTACCCCGAGTTATACAATTTAAGCTGAGACAGGTGAGCGCGGCGCCTGCAGGAAGAAGACAATTCTTGCAAAAGAACAGACACCCCCTTATAAATTCTGAGAATCTTAAACGGGCCAAGATAGCGAGGAGCTAACTTCGCGGCAAACGCATCTGCTTTCGAGGACTGAGGATAGTTACGGCACATAACAACATCTCCCACTTTGAATGGGGAGGGACGACGGGACGCATCGTATCGCTGCTTTCTCATAGAGTGGCCTCTACGCAGATTATTCAAGGCAGCCTTCCAATTAGTACGAATGGTATGCGGAGAATTGTCAGCCGGTAATAAATCATTTAACGCCCACAAATTAGCCAAAGGAGACGAAGGTTGGTAGGCAAATAACAATGAAAACGGCGTCGTCTTATGAACCTCATGTCTCGCAGAATTGAAAGCAAACTGAAGTTGCTTCAAGTATTTATCCCAGCAATTGTGCTGCTGGTGATGATAAGCAATTAAAGCGGACTTAAGGTTACGGTTGACCCGTTCCGCTAATGAGGGGTTAGGGTAATAAGGGGTAGTAGTAAAATGCTTAATACCCCAATCAAAACAAAAGGAACGAAAGAGACGCGACTTAAATTGCGAACCGTTGTCAGAGACCAGATATTGAGGAGCACCAAAAGATCCAAATATTGTTCCAAGTTCCCGAATAGCAAGGCGAGCAGTAGCAGCACTCAGAGGTGAAATCCATACGAACTTTGAGAAAGCATCAGTAAGCACCAATGCAAAAATATTTCCCTGAATAGAACGAGGGAACGGTCCGATAAAATCTACAAATAGTTTTTCCATGGGCGCGGAGGGAACCTCCGAAGCCAAATATCCCCAATTTGTAGCCTGCGCGGGTTTGGACAATGCGCAAATGCGGCAAGACTTAACATGCTTTCTTACATCGAAATCCATGCCCCGCCACATAAACTGTTCACGAATTCGATTTCTGGTTTTGGCAATGCCTAAATGACCCCCGAAAGGAGAATCGTGAAAATAACTGAGAATCATGGGAATAGCTGCCTTCGGAACTATGACTTTATAACGCCGATCAAAACTAGCTCTTCCCATCAAAACACCCTCATGAATCTTATAATCCTGCAGTGAAACTCCTGATTTAATTTGCTCAATAATTGAGGCCAACCCAGAATCGGTAAGTTGAAGTTCAGGTATACTGACAAACATTTCAGGAAATGCCGAAAATGAGAAGCTCTCAATCTGAGTATCCGCAGGAGCATCCAAAGTCTCGAAATAAACACACTCCTCAGTAGGTTCGGAAAATACCCGGGTAAGAGCATCCGCAATACAATTTTCTGAACCTCTGATAAAGGAAGGAGTAAACTTAAAGGCACCTATCCGGACACCCCAACGCGCAAGACGACCTGTCTTCCTTGGGACAGCTAACGCCCACGTTAAAGCCTGGTTATCGCACTCTAAAAAGAAATGCACATGTTCTAAGTACACCCTATACTTCTCCAATCCAAAAAGCACCGCTAAGGTTTCTAATTCATATGTAGAAAATTTACGTTCTTCAGGAGATAAAGTACGCGAACTATAATAAATGGGACGACGACCCTCAGGAAATTCCTGCAACAAAACAGCCGCTAGCGCGCTAGCACTAGCATCCGTCTGTAAAATAAAGGGCATAGCAAAATCTGGAAAAGCCAAGACAGGAGGGTTTGAAATAGCCTCTTTTAGATCAACAAATGCCGCTTCCTGCTCCTCGGCCCACGCAAAAGTAACCCCTTTCCTACGTAAGCAATTAAGAGGTTCCGCCCGAGTAGAAAAATTTGAAATAAATTTAGAGAAGAAGTTAACCATTCCCAAAAATCGAGCCACCTCACGCTTATTCTTGGGTGCCGGAAAATTTCTAATAGCCTTAGTGCGATCTGGGTCTATGGTAATACCAGAAGGGGAAACCATATGGCCCAAAAATGATATTTGAGAGGTAGCAAAATGAACTTTAGACTGCTTAACTGATAACCCGGCGCTCTGTAGGCGACGAAAGACCTCACGTAAATGAACAAGATGTGAGTCAAAATCCTCGGAATATACTACAAGATCATCTAAGTAATGGTACAAATATTTAAATTTTATGTCCGAAAACAAATTATCCAGCAAACGAGTGAGGACTTGCGCGCCCGTAGCCAAACCAAATGGGACCCTATTGAATTCATAAAGGCGCCAGGGGGTAGCGAAAGCTGTTAGATGCTTGGAATGTTCAGCCAAAGGAATCTGATGATAAGCATTGTTCAAATCCAGGGTCGTAAAAACGCGAGCCTTCGAAAAATGATGAGCAGCTGTATGCAAATCGGGCAAAGGGGTACTTTCAATAAGGATTCTTTTGTTCAAGAGACGATAATCTATGACCGGTCTAAAATCCTGATCTCCCTTCGGTACTAGAAATATGGGGCTGCTGTAATTTGAAGTAGATGGTCTAATAACCCCTTGGTCAAGCATCTTCTGTATTTTCTCTTTTAATATAGCCATCTTCGGTGGTGTGAGCTTATATGGAGATAACTTGACCGGAGTAGAATCAGTTAACTGAATTTCATATTGAGTCAAATGAGTGACCCCTAAAACATCTGTAAACAATGAATCAAATTCCCCAACTAAATGCTCTATTTGCTTTGCCTGTTCAGGGGACAAATGAGACAGAGAAGAAGTTGCGCAATTTTGGGTTACCAAATTAATATCTCCCAAAGTTAAAGGGGGCCGAGATGGTTTAAAATCCCTCACAAAGTCCAACTTTATCCGGGGAGCAAAATGAAAAGCGATCTGCCTAGTGGAAAAATCAATAGCCATCCCAGTCCTTGACATAAAATCGGCACCTAGGACACATGCATAAGGAAGCTTGGGAACGACAAAAAAACTATGTTTCCACGTAAAACGTGGGAAACGTATAGTACATGATACCTTTTGAGTAACTTGAAAGGCCTGACCATTGACCATCAAACAAACCAACTGACACGTGGTTGCACGCGACATAATACATGGTAAATTTAACCTAAGCCAATCAAGCTGAATCAAAGAGACAGAACTTCCGGAATCTAATAACGCCAATAAAGGCAACTTCTCAAGAGAAACTTGAACTAAGGGTTTACCCGAAAACGGATAACCACAAATACGCCGAGACAAACAAATGGTCGACTTAACCTTCTGGCGTCATAAAGGTCGAAACTGTCGCCCCTGATTAGAAACACGAAGAAAACCCCGATTCACGGTCCTCCTATTGGGACAATTTCGTCGAACATGGCCTTCCTGACCACACTGAAAGCATTTAATAGTGGCCCGACGACCAGAAACCGGAACAATGGCCGAAGAAGGAGCTGATACAGTGGTATTAGGAGTTGCTAATGAGCCCGGAGGCTCTGACAGACGCAGCCTATCAACAAGCATAACTTCATTGAGTTTAGGTACCAATGCTTCCAACTGCTGCAAATTTGACGGCCGAGGTCCTAAAACCAAAGCCGACCTGACGACTGGATTGAGTCCTGATAAAATGACATCACAAATTTCCGCTTCCGTATCAGGGAGCACCAACACTAAAGCAATTTCCTTAACCCGAACCATATATTCTGTAAACGGTTCCGTTAGACCCTGAGGACGAAAATATACGTCTTGCATTATCCTCGTGCATTCCCTACGTGGAATGAACATGTCTAATAGGGCCAAATGAAAGCGAGTCACAGGCTCGGCCAAACCAGCACACCGCATTAAGAGGTCCAAAACTATCCCAGACACCTTGACAGATAATAATTCTATCACTTGAGCCGTGGGTACCAAATAACGCTTAGCCATTAGCGTCAATCGAACAAGAAAATAGAGAAACTGTAAAGCCGATGGTACATCAACAATGTCGTTTAACTGAAAGCCCTCCACGAATTGTTGGAGGGGATGAGCGAGTCTAAGTGGCCGAAACGCAGATACCGCAATCGCAGGCTGAACCACATCCGACAATCCTTGATTATACAAGGGAGACGCCCCAGTGTCATTCTGTGTAGTCCCAAAATCTTCCTCCACCTTATGGGCTAATTCCTTAAACTGATCCTTTAACTTTTGCAACGCTATACAAGACTGCAAAGTAGGGAATCTCTGTAAGACATAATCTAAATAGAACAAGTAATGCCGAATTCTAACTTGCCACCGGAGCAACTGTGCCTTAGAGGGAGAATCCTCGCGCCCAAAATCCATTAAATTATCCTGAATCTCTGCTAAGGCCAACGAGCAAGTGGACTCACACTTAGTCACTATCACGTGATCAATAGAAACAGTAATTATTGGAGCATCCTTAATTTGTCGAAAAACATCCAACATAATAGCCACTTCAGTTGTCATAGAACATTGACCTCCACGTACAACCAACTCTACCCACAATTCACCTTTCCGTAATCTTTCCACATTAGTAACCGATACCGCCATCTTGTAACTACGGATATGGTACAAGTAAGAAAATGAGATCCGGAGAATACAGAGCAAACAACAAACCCAAAAATATTCCCTAACCAACACAGACAAATCAATTAACCACGCTCTGCTGCCAGTAATTTGCAATGGTTCCGCTGTTTGACTGAGTTAGGGAACCCCGGCCAAACGAAAAGGGAAGCCCTAACGAGTGCCGTAGGGGAAAACAAAAGGAAACCAGAACTCTCAAAAATATACTACTATTGATAAGTTTGTTTTTGGGTACTTTAATGATAATAATAAACAAACATTAATAACCAGAACCGTAAAGCAACCATAAAAGAATAACTGTAAAACAAAAATGGCTTAAAGAGTAAAGCAACCAAAACCAATTGAGCAGAGCAGTAAAGGCAAGTTTTAAATACAGCAAAATTAAGTAAATCCAAAAATTCAACAAACCAAATCAATTTAGAAAGTATATAAAACAAGGCCACTATAAACATCAGACCAAAAAAATTTAATTATGTTTAGCTAGTCAAAGACTAGCTAAGAATGTTGAACAAGACCGAAACAGACTTTAATGAAATTCAGGAAACCGAGAGCTTCAAAGTCCAGCTAAGCTAGATGTAGATAGCTTTACAACCCAACCGTTTTCGTTACAAAGTTCAGCACAAATGGGTTCAGCATAACTGGCTTTTAACTGCAATTACTGCTCTCATAATTTACACAACAGAATATCTGTAATTTTGAATTAACTATGCATTTTCAAAGTGCCCAAAATATGTAAAGCTCTACTCACAAATTTCTACTTATATTGCTTCTTGCCCTCCTTTTATCAAACTATGCAATTTCAGACGACAAATGCCAAAAGCTTTTCTCACAAATTTCACACTACTGATGCTTTTTACCTTCATGAATCAAAATATGCATTTTCAAATTGCACAACTGTGTAAAGCTCTTATCACAAATTTTAAACTAACTATACACTGAAAATCACGTACTGAAAATATAACTCAACTGGAAAAGAAACAAAACACACTAAACCTATGAACAACTCCAAGAGCCAGTCACTTTACGAACTCTTATTTTCAAACACACATAACGTTTTCCGCCCCAAAATTCACTCACCATTACCAGGACATAAAACTGATAATAAAGCCTACCTTTACATAAGGTCGATCCACCGAAAATCACAAAGACGTTCCTTAAAAATTCATTACAAAAACTTCCACAATCCGCATCAGTAGTTGCCGGGCAGAGAGCTATCCCTGCAATGCGGACAGAAATCCACCACTCAGCGCGTACGGCCAAAGCACATGCCACGTCAGCAACCCACAGAGGAAAAAAAAAGAGAGCACCAAAGAGAGCGTTAAGCAAAGGGGACAAGCAACGTAAAGTGACTGGCTGGATGTATAATACAGATACAAAACATAAAAAGAACACATAACAGCACACCATGGAAGATTTCTGTTCATAGTTCCATATAGAAGAATTTATATTTTAACGTTATTTCTGGATTAAACACTAATGAAAGGATAAATAAATTGATAAGAGATTAAAACGGTTTACTTGCACCTACTAATTTTGTTTTAATTGTGTATGTTTCCATTATCCATTATAAATCCATATTGTCCTATTGTTTTATTAACACATTTAATATATGCTTCTTTATTAATATATTCTTAATATTTCAACACATGGAATCTGAATACATATTAAATTAATAGCTTTTGGATATATTCAATGTCGAAATTAGTTTAAAACACGTGGGTCTAAGGTGAATGCCAATACGTTTCACTCTCATATTTATATTACGAGGTGTAACGGCGGTCAAGGACGGGAAAGTTGAATACTTATTGCGTATTTTGCACCGCATTATTATTGCTCCATGTATCATTAGTGAGAGGTGCTAACACAAGTGCGATATAGTAAAAGTAGATTCTTTGAAAATTAAAACTGAAAAAAACATTTATGGAATTCTATTTACATCTACACAAACACTTGGAAGAAATTCTACTGTAGATCTTTATCATCAATTCTTTAATATCGTCATCTACAAGGTGGGTCCAGACCCTTTCCAATTCAGAGGTCATCTTTCCATCTACGCCGAGGTCATCTAATGCCCCGCTATCCTTTTGGGATTTGGTCTAGTGTGTCGCTCAAAATATATTCATGCCATTCTATCTTGTTTCATTATTCATTGGTTTAAGTTGGTCAATAGGTTAGACCTCCGTCTATCCATTGCCCGGTTTTTTGATTTATTTATCAATGTTGGTACCTCCATAACTTTATAAACTTCATCATAGTGTCCTTATAAGTTTTATTACTTTCTCTACTACGTATAGTAAGTAGGGGAAGTATTGTATTCCACCCAAAAATTCGATACCGAGATTTCACCGGAAATACATGTTTTGAGACCCTCTGAATAAAAAAAAAGCATTTTTGGAAACATGTTCGTGTGTGTGTGTCTGTGTGTGTGCCTGTGAACAGCATAACTCAGAAACGAAAAGTCGGATAAATACCAAAGTTGGTATTTAGGTTCAGTATCTTCCAGAGATGCGACACGAAGGTTTTCAAGAAAATCCCCCACCCCAGATTACCCTTTACATGGAACATTTTTCGAAAATTTTAATTTTCACAAAAATGGCTCTAAGGATTTTGATTAAAATACAATATGTTTAAGATATTTTAATGACAAATGAAATGTATATTTCGAATTTTCTGAGAATGCCTCCAAAAGTATTCTTTATTGTGAACGACTTTTGCATAACTGGTAAACCATAAGAGAGACAAAATGTTACTACACAAAAATGTAGATCGCGTTAAAATACACACTTTATGTCATATATACTTTTTGGTAGGGTGAACCATTTTCGAGATAGTGCTTGTTATTCCCTTAAATTTTCCAATACTTATACTTTTTCTCAAATTCGTTATTCATTTGTTTGTCCTGGTAATACAAAGAAAATGAAATACTCCACATAGCATCCACCTCTTAAAATATTTGACTATAGCTTAAAGCCTAGCAATTCCCCTTGCAATTAGCAATAAGATTAACATCTCGATATCTCAATTAACATGAAGCATACGGAGAATAAGCGTTTGTAAAAATAGTTTGTACAAGAGTAGAGAAAGTCATGTGAGTGCAATACATCAGATTTTTTTAATGTTGTTTCTGTTGTGCCGCATACTTTCTTTAATTTGTTTACTTTGCGATTTAAATCTGTATCAGAATAAAACTACACATCACATCCTAAATAATTAAAATGCTTTACCTGTTCAATATTTATGCTATTGTCTTTGCTTTAATAGTTCGTTCGATGCTTACCTCCAGGGAACCATACTATTTTGTTTGATATATATGCAAATTATAGTCCTTCATGACCTTATTCTTTGGTATAGTAGCCAAATGTGACTGATATTTCAACTCTGTTATTATTAATTGATCGCCCACAAAGAAAATTGTATTTTAAAACACATTTCCTATTTAAAATGTCTAAGCTGTTTCTCCCATTCAGAGACAACTACGTGTGTACCGCTATTAATTTTATTCTAATTATTTTCTTTAAAACTGTTAAAAATGCACCGTATATACGTGACACTGTAATAAATTTTCACCTCTTTCTCATATTCTATTATACGCGCAATAGCAAAAAATGTCTTACGTGATACATTCACACGACTTTCTCAAACCCTCTATCTTTATTCGTGGGTATACAAGCTATTCCTACTAAAGCTTATTTTTCTATCCACTATAGTTTAATCCAAATAAACCTTTGCATAAATAGCTACATTACACATTTCGTTCTAGAACAGCGATACTCAAACGTTAAAGAAACGATGAGACTTTAAAAGAACTATCGAGCAATTCGAATCTTTAATAACGGATATCTAAGAAATGACTTACGCTACAGAAAAACTTATTTGAAGTAAATTGTGTGTTTTAAAGAAATCTACATGCTTTGTAAGGTATGTTTTGTCTATCGCTTAACATTTACACAAGATTATACAAAAGTCGTTCCCAATGAAAATGACTTCACAGGCTATTCCCAGAAAATTCAAGATATGTTTTCATTTGTCATGTAAACATGTTTAATATACACTGGTGTGCAAAACCTAAGAACGAAAGTAATCTTCGCATGCTGTGACACTGCCAAGTAACATAGCTCGATGAAACTTGAATCATACATAGAGGGAACTGCTATGGTATGCTACAGTAGGCAACTAAACGAAATATGCAATGAGATGAACAGAAATGCCACCTTTATTCATAGACCATAAGCTACACTAAAGTGAATACGACATGTGATGGCTCTCTAGATTTACGGAAACAGATACATGGTGCTTAAAAGGGTGTATGATCACCACGGAACAGCAATGCATGCTCTTCATCGTACTCCCATGCTGGCCACAAGGTTGGTAAGCAGTTCTTTTGGTAGGTCGTTCCATTCCTCACCAGCGCTGTTGACTACTGTTGGATGGTCGTTGGTGCATATGGATGTGCTACAATGCGTCTCCCCAAAGCATCCCACACGTGTTCAATGGACTTAAATCGGGGGAACGGGCAGGCCATTCGCCGAATATCCTCTCTTACCAAGAGATCCGCTCGCGCATCGTCATCCATAAAAATGAAGTCAGAGCCGACTGCACCCCTGAAAAGACGCACATGGGGAAGGAGTACGTATCACAATAACGTTGACCAATGAGCGTACCGTGTTCAAAGATTTGGAGGTCGGTGCGCCCATGCAACATTATGCTCCCCGGACCACCAAAAGGATCATGTTCAAAGTTCCTGGGTTCATTACGTGTTCCCACATCTCGCCAGATGATGGTACGTCGAGAATCACTACTTAGAGTGAATCTGCTCTCATCCGAGAAGAGCACGCGACCCCATTCCTCGTTGGTCCAATTTTGATGCTCTTGGGACCATCGCAAACGGTGCCACCGATGTGCGGATGCCAATGGAGCACAACGTACTGGCCGTCGGGCAAATAGACCACCTCTGTGTAGTCGCAGTGTTACTGTGTATTGTGATATTATGTGCCTAGCTGTTCTGTTAAATGTGGTTGCAATTGCACCCGCTGTTTGGCGGCGATCCCTTCTTGCCTGTTGCACAATGTAGCGGTCATCTGCTGCTGTAGTTGAGCATAGTCGACCACCACCTCTCCTTGGGACAACAGTGCCTGTGGTTTGGAATGTTTCCCATGCACGTCAAACAATGCTGTAAGCAATTTCAAACTCTTGAGCAACACTTGCCTTCTTCCAGTTTTCCGATGATGCTTCCCTGTGTGAGGTCATCCAAATGGTGTCTACAGGCCATATTGCAATGAAGAACACCACTTCAGTGCACTATAACAGCTCGCTAATTGCCACTCACCGTCTTGTTCTGTTTCGTCAACTGCCCGGTGTTGCGGGACCAGACCCATTTGGCACTTTAGACTTGCTACACTCACGCCATGTGACGTCCAGCTTTCTGTGTACGTGTGAGAGACTTCTGGCAACGTGCTTCCACACCTTCATCTGCTTCCATCAAATAGTTCATCTGTTACTTTACCCATCTCGTCCATAGGTTTTGTACACCAGCGTATGATATTTTAATCAAACTCGTTAGAGCCATTTTTAGAACTTCAAATATTCCAAAGATGTTCCATGTAAAGGGTAGTTGGGGGTGAAGGAAGTTTCTTGAAAAATTTCGTGTCGCATCTTTAGAAGTCACTGAACCTAAATACCAAGTGTGGTATTTATCCGACTTTTCGTTTTTGAATTATGCTATTCACAGATACACACATACTCACAGACACCAGACACACACACACACACACACACATGGACGTTTTTCTAAAAATGCTTTATTTATTCAGGGGGCCTCAAAACATATGTTTCCAGTGAAATCTCGGTATAGAATTTTTGGATGGAATGGAGTACCTTTTCTGCCTACCCTGTACGTGGTAGACAAAGTAATAAAACAGAAGCAATCAACTTCGTCACTTCTTTTCACGACTGTTTGGACCAATGTTGTAATAGAAATTGATGAGGTAGAATCAGAAGGAAGTTACGGTATGCATTATTAAAATTCTGAAAAACATGCATACAATCCAAAATCTGTGTAAGACATTTTATCCGGACCAATTTTACAGAAAATATCAATTTAGTTTTTAAATAAGATATCTCCATCCCAAGCTACCCCTGGCAAGTAAAATATTTGGTTTAATTTTCTCATAAGTGGCTCTAATAATGTTTATTAAACTTCCATATATTTAAGATGTTTACACGACAAATAAAATTTATATCTTAAATTTTCTGGTCGCCCTCCGTTGTTTAGTGGTACCATGCTAGCCTCTAGTTCCCGAGGTCGCGGGTTCAAACCCGGCGGTGGGTGATGGATTTATTTCGGGCATATAATTGCTTAGCATGGCTTCCTTTAGAAGGGAAGTAGAATCAGTGGTCCCTTGTCGTAGATTTACGACACGTAAAATAATCTCAAGCTTAATAAGGAAGCCTCTGAGTAAACTTTCCTATCTTTCACGCCCAATATAGAATGGATGCTAAGCACCTTAGAAGTTAAAGAACGTCCATAACTAAAACTAGTTTAATTTTAAATTTTATGGGAATGATACAACAGGACCTCAGTGCTCATAATATTTAGGTCTCGCTAAACCACATATTTTATCTCAACCCCTCATGGGACGTTAGCCGGTTGCAAAGAGCATGGAATTTCAAAGCTAATTACATAGTGATCCGCTTTTTAAGAATCTGCTATTTGCTATCGCTACTGTATCTTATTTAAAGCTAACACGAAAATCTGTGTAAAGGTGTAATGACAGTTTATTTCGATTATCAAGAAGGAGATAAAAGAATAACGTTTCGTAAAAAGAGTGAGCGAAGATAGTTATGTCAACATCACTGTTTGGAGGTAAGGTTTTTGAGATTCATACATATCACGAAAAGGAAAACGCAGGATATTTATGACTGAGTAGTTAAGAAAATTATACAGTATGGTTCAGAAATTTAGCTAATAAAAGGAACGGAAAAAGGCAACAAAACTGATTTTTGGAGAAGAGCAAATAGGACTTGTAGGGTGGAAAGAATTAGAAATGAAACAATTCGGGAACAAACGGAAGCGCAGCATACTATATCAGACGAAAATTAAAGAAAAATAGCATGTATAGTATAGTCATGTGAGAAGAATGGGAGGGAAAAGATTACCAAAGAAGATCTTCAGATAGAGAAGAAAGGCAGACCCAAGAAAACATTGTTTAATGGAGTGCAAGAAGACATGAAGGAGAATAATTCTTTAGAACCTATCGTTCTAGAGAACATAGAAGCTTGGAGATTGAGAAGACGAAAGATGTAGACATACATAAAAAAATCTGACGTATTACATTCACATTACTTTCTTTACCATCTATTGCTCATTAGTGGGTATAAAATTATTCTTACGAAAATGTATTTTCCTATCCGCTTCATTTTAATGAGATAAATCTTTCCGAGAACAGCTGAATTATACATTTTGTTATGCAAAATGTCAAATGTTTTGGAGCTGAAAGCTAAATTCCAAACTGTTTCCATGCAATCGCGAGAAAAAAAATGAAAATCGATAGGACTTTAAAAGAATGGCTAAGTATTGAAAGATTAGAAGCATTAATAACGGATATTTAGGAAATGGCTGAAACCACAAAAAAGTAATTTGAAATAAATTGTGTATTTTAAAAGAGATCCGCATTTTTTGTATAGTATGTTTTCGTCTGTTGCTTAAGGTTTACAGTTATAGAAGATTATATAGAATTCCTTCCGAATGAAAAGTATTTCACAGACCCTTCCCATAAAAATCAAAACATCTGTTTCATTTGTCGCGTAAACATCTTTAATATATTGTATTTTAAGCAAAATCGATAAAGCCACTTTTATAACATAACAAATTTCGAATATTTTTCCATGTAAAGCGTAGCTTGGGATGGGGAATTTTCTTTAAGACTTTTGTGTTGCATCTTTGGAACATATTGAACTTAAATACCAAGTTTAATGTTGATCCGACTGTTCGTTTTTAAGTTATGCTGTTCATAAACACACACATTCACACGCACACAGGACCTTTTTCTAAAAATGCTTTTTTGTATTCATGGGGCCTCAAATACGTATTTTCGATAAAATCTCGTTAGGCGTCGATTTTTTAGGTTGAATGCAATATCTTCTGTACTTCTATGTACGTGGCAGAGAAAGTTAAAAGTGTGATGATGACGATGATGATGATGATTATCATGAGAAAGAGGAGCAGGAGGATCTTGAGGCTCTATGGATAACTGTCGAGGTAAAGCATTGAAGGTTAGAAGGACAGCTGATGCCCAAAGTGGAATATTAACTTGCAGCAGCAGATTACAACCAATTTGCCACGTAAATAACTCCACATTCTGTTTCATCACCAGGTAGGTGAATGTACACGTATATCTGACCTGCTCAGCTACTGTATTGCCCGAGGGTTTAGGACCTTGCTCTGCACTCAGTGACATGCCAAGGCTCCGGAAGTCGAAAGGATGTCAAATATGTTCGCCCCCTTTCTAATAACTGTCCGACACAGCAAGTCTCCTTTCAAAATTGACCTTAACCTTGTAAAGTTACCTCATCTGTGGGAGCAAGGACGTATCGTTTACCGCCCTTCTATTTGTAATAGATCAATAGATCGTCGGCAGTTGATAATAAGCGCTATAGATCAAATCCATCCGAGAGATAGAGTGGCTAGCCATGCACTGTCGTGCAGCTAGTGACCATAATTCTTTGTATGTACTTTCAATGCACAGAGTGCAGCACGATAAATGATGAAATAAAGCACTTATGTCCTAAATTAAGTGATGGAGAAATATTAAGTAAGGATAACAATTTTCATAACTGGCTGGTTATTAGGTTTCGAACACGGTAATCATACACGTACAGGGATGTTATGCAGTAGCACGGGGATAGCTCCTTCACTGTTATGAAACGGTGCTTTGACTAACAAATACGGCTGAAGAAGGTACATCCAATACATCCTCAGAAATTTAAAAGTTTATGAAAACGTATCATTATTTAGATTATGATCGTGTATGTGATGTATTCACAAGACTTTCCCTACTGGTTATCGTTTATTTTATATAGCTTCTGGAGACTATTCGAGATAAATTTTTGCATAAATGGTGTCAAGATGCTCGTTGTACGTATAACAGGCATAAAAGAAACCGAACGGATAGTCGAATGTTAAAAGACGATTCGCTATATACTGGCCTTGAAATTCCATGCGCTTTCCATGACCTCGTGAGAAACAACTGAATAGCGGCAATATCGAAAACTATTCCGTGTAAAGAATAGTTTGGGAAGGGGGAGATTTTCTTGAAAATCCTCATAAAGCACCCTTAGAAGATACAGAACTTAAATGCCATTCGGTATTTACCGCCTTTTCGTTTACAGCGCACCATAGAACAACAGATTTATAGACCTGCTTTTAATGAAATATTGTAACGTATTCGTACATAAGTAAGGAAGTGAAGAGATGTCCTTTGATTCCAGAGGTGATGATGATTAGATGAGTTGACAAAATCATCAAATGCCAAATCTCTAGTGGCTTTACATAAACTTTCCCTACGAGGGAGAGAGCAGGTTAATTGTAGGCAGTTTTCAGTCCGTATACTTTATTTCGGCAGACTGAGTGTGGAGATGAAAACGACCATGATGATGGGGCAGTTGGCGGAATGATCGGCTGAGGAAATCGGCCTGCCAGCGTGAGGAAACCTGGTCAATAACCGCTTCGTCCGCCAAGAATCCCACTTGCGGCCGTTGGGATCCAAGTGACCCACCTTGGTGAGAAGGAACGGTTAAAACACTCCTTTATTCAAAAGGATTGGCTCATAAAAATGAACAGAAATTAAAATTAAGTATTCAGAGCAATGGAGGCTCACAAGAAGAGAAACCATACATACTCTAAATTGTGACCGAGCGGGTTGGCTGAGGCAGCAAAGTGACCCGCATTCGGGAGGTCCCGGGTTCGATTCCCGGTTGTCGCCCACTCTATCATGAGTTCTTTCGTGGTTTTCCCGCCTAGGCAAATGATGTGGTATTACATTCTACTACGATTTCTCCTTTCCCCATTTCCTCTCATTTCATCTCTCCCTTTCGGGTCCTGCGGTGCTGGCGGTGTCGGGCAAATGGCGTAGTTGCTTGTGCATTGTAAAGGTTTCTCTACGTGAACGCCAGGGTGTGTTGTCTCGCCGTTAGGGTCCTTCGTCGCCCTGTCTAGGATTCTTTGTACTGCCCGCGGGTGATAAAACTGAAAATATTAGGGACTTCTGCGGTATCTGTGGATCTGTCTGCCTGCGGACCTGCGATCTCCTGTGACTCTTCACCTCATCCCTGTCTTCCGGGGGGAGTAGCCAAAGTAGATCAAGTTGGTCGCAATGGTCCCACGGATAAACACAACCTACATCCTACTCTAAATTGTGCTCTAGTCTGTTCCAGTTGTGTCCTAATTTACTTCCAACACGTTTAAAGTAACAAAGAAACATTATAAAGAAGATACACCAGTAAACATATATTATAGGTTTAAAAAAGCTTGAGACAGTGCGTGAAAGGTAAAAGCATTCAAGAAGTCGAGAATACTACATTGTATATTGCAACTGAAAGTTGTATGCAGTTATCCTAAGCTCTAATATGTGATCGTTTCGTGCCTTAGTGCCTGGCTAACGCTAACACCACTTGAGCCATGTTGTCTGACCCTATACAATGACCGAATCCTAACTCTTGAAGAGAGTAACTTGTTGAACAGGAAGGCATTTCCTCTGCTACAACAAATAAAGAACTTTCTTGCAAAGTAAGAGACAAAGCTCACTTTCAGGAGACCATAAGTTTAATATCTAACTCCGATGAACATTAGCGAGACACTCCTCCAGGAATGAAACCTAGATTTGAACTAGTCAAAAAAGAATTTAATGGGCGTTCTGATGTAAAATAAAAACCTGCAATAAATTTTTCCATGCTCATTTTCCTGTGAGTCCCAAAAGTCTCTCGCGTTAATTGTAAGCTACTAAACTAGGAATTTAAATATTCCACTTCAAACTTACTTGCCCCTGGGTAGTCAGTAACAAGAGAAGCAACTGTGCACATAATTTTCCCTTACTCAACACAAACTTCATGGTGACCAAATCTGGTCCTTTAACCCTGCGAAGTTTTGACTGCGTCTAGCTGGAGTGAACTGAGGTGTGCTATGCATGCGGGTGATTATTTCACTTTGTCTATATTTCGTTCGTTGCAGTTCAGAATATGATCTACACAAATTGTAGGAGAATGAGGCAGTATTTTAACACTTAAATGATTTCAGTCAAATTATATAATATAAAATATAATAATAACAGCCCGCCTTAATGCAATATGTGTATAATATATAAAATGCATATTACAGTCATTGAATTAATGTTCATATTATTATGTACATGTTCAACAATATTATGTGAATGTATTACGTAACTTAATAATATAGGAACTGTGAGAATAATAGGTCAAAAGTTGCTAACAATGAGGTAACAATTAGGTAACCTTGGGGCAATAATGAATTTCAAAGTTTAATTATGCTAATGGTAATTCTTGGAGCAACAATAATGTAATTCTTGAGACAGTTTATAAATAGACAATCAACAACCAGAAAAAAACTTAAGTTAAATAAAAGTATTCTATTGGAGTAGGATTAGCCAATCAGAAACTGAAATGGAGCAAAATTTATAAATTCAGAAGTCAGTTGCTAGTAGACAGCGTTCTTAACCGGACGCGAGACGCATCCTCGAGAAGTTTAATACGTATTCAGTGTGAGACAAAGCTAGTTTACGTGTTAAAAAGTGCAAGTAATTAATAAATAATCTTACAGTTCTCTATATCAGTGAAGTGTTATTTAAATCGTGTCAAGAATTAATAAAAGGAGTGAAATTAAAATTATAATCTGTGTAAGTCTACATTCTTAGCCGCATCACTCTCTGCAAAGAAATTCATGTCTATAGCAATAATACTGACGCAGCCGAGGCAAACATAAACATATAATATTTAAAGAAACAGTCAAATTACAAAGTTAATATTTTTAAAGTTGGGACGAAGGCTCCGGAAACTTTTTACCATACGTGCGGTTGCAACTACCTCATGTTCGACTCCCCAACGGTTGAAATACAATACAGCTCCTTCCTGAATAAACAAACTCTAATGGAGACCGAGGAGAAATTAAGAAGAGAGAGAATATGCATTTTTAACGAAAGAAGACTGAAATACAGACTGCATGCTCATAATGGATGTGCATATGGTCTTCCCAAATATCTTTGTCTATTCTTGTGACATGTTTTCAATTCAACTCTCATTGGAATACATACTTAAAAAGGATAACCTACATAATTACATAATTTTCTCCTCTCGTTGAGTGCTTTAACATCGCTTCAACAAACCTCAACCCCCCCCCAAAATATCGTTAAAGAACTTCAGAAACTGTACAACCAAATACTAGTTTAAGGCAAATCAGTGCCATTCGCCTGGACTTCGTCTCACGTAGGAATTCTGGGAAATGAATCAGTTGATTAGGCAGCCAAAGAAGCTATCAAACACCCCCCTCAGGACATCAAGATCCCACACACGGACTTCATCAATTTCACCAAAAAGTACTTGTATAAATCAATTGAGACAAACATGAAAAGCCACATCAAGAAGCAAGTTACACGATGTCTAATTTCCGATTCCAAACTTCAACACTATCATTTTTAACCGTAAAGACCAAGTTGTATTAACTCGACTACGTATTAGACATAATTCTATAACGCACAAACATCTCCTCAACCGTAAACTTCCTGCTGTGTGCGACCTCTGCAGATCCAACCTCACAGTTCATCATCTCCTTACAGCCTGCCGTCGCTGTGTACAACACAGGGAAGGATGTGACATCCCCAACAGTCTACGATGTCCTATTGAACTTCAGAAGTATATGATTGAGTACCGATAAATACTGTGGAAATCTATGGAACATATTGGTATTTCAACTTCATTATGTAATTAAAAATGCATATAAAAAGTGCCGAGCAATAGTGCAGGCGGGGAAGAAGCTGTCAAACCCGTTTCCCACATCAAAGAGTTTTTGACGCAAGGATTATGTCCCCAACCCTCTTTAAGATAAATCTGCAACACATTTTACAGTGATGCAATCAGTCTTGTACCAGCTGGGAGTACCAGGTGAGCAAAGTACACTACAGTCCCTTTTGTTTGCTGATGAGCAGATGTTAATTACTCAGTGTCGCGAAGATGAGAAATATATGATGAAGAAGCTGACGGAAGCCTTCGATACCGGAGGTATTAGGGTCAACGTGGCTAGAAATGAATACCTGGGGGTGGGAGGTAGGGGAAGGGAACTAATCCTGTCTGAGAATTTAAATATTTGGCATCCATAGCTCCTACAGAGTGCCTCGAGGAGTTTAAGCACACCATTTCAGGACTCGCCGACACAGTGAAGACTCTGCACACTACGATGGCCGGGTGGACTTCTGTCCTCACCGGCCTGAAGAGTGGGCAGAAACGACTGTCCACCTACTTGATGTCAATCGAACACGCTATCCTGTTTCCGAACACAAGGCTCAGCCACCATCGTCCAACTTCAGCGCACCCTCCACGGGGCGCTCTACAGTACCCAAGCACAATGCAATAAAGACTAATAAAGTTCCTTACCCAATCCCGTCACTCCCCGGGGCAGCCAGGGACCTGGCACGGTCATGGCTGTTTCCCGGACTCTTCCACGTCCTCTGCCAGCGTTTCACAAGCTGGCAGATACCTTCCGCACTAACGGGGGTGCTTAGCGGAACCCCACCACCTTTCCTTACTTCTCCCTTCAATTCCACTCCTAAATCTTCTTCCTACACCCGTTCACTACCCCAAATAAAAAAGCAGGAAAACGGAAGATGCGAACTGGGTAAGGACTATAGAATACAACCGACCACGAAGGCGATAAAGATGATGAATGGGGTTTTGTGGAGTAGACTTATTTCTAAGCAAATTAAGAAAATAATTCTTCAAAGTGTAATTGAATCAATATTAACATGTGGAGCAAACGGATGGACACCATTTGAAAGTAAGAAAGGTAGGATACTAGAGGTAGAATAGGATAGAATAAGAAGGGCAGTCAGAGTATCTAGATTGGAAAGCAAAAATAACGAGGAAGTAAGAAAATTGATGAATATGAAAGAGTCCGTGATAGGATTGAGCAAGCAATCCTTCAATTGTATTGACACGTGAGAAGAATGAAAGAAGAAACATATCCAAGGATTATCTTGCGTTGGTCACCGCGAGGAAGAAGGAAACGTGTGCGGCCAAGGAAAACTTGGAAAGGTGGAGTAAACAAAATGATAAGGGAACGAAAGTATGCAGATGAATATTGGAAAGATCGAGAAAGATGGGAGAAGGGAATTAAGGGCAACCGCTGAAAAGTGGAGAAGCCCACAAAAGTAAATAAACCTTCAACCAAAATATAGGAATAGAATGAATTAAGGCACATGTTGGAACAACTGGCAATGAATTGGCAGAGGAACACTAGATGCAACCCAAACTTACCAGAAACTTCCAAAAGTGTTATTGATAAGGAAGAAGAGGACAGCAATCAACTATGGCAGATGGAATGGAGCGAACCAACGAAAGCATTCTTACGGAGTATGATGTCCAGGTTAAAAGCGAAGACCAAGATAAAGCCTAACTTCACCTCAGCAACAACCGGACATGGAAAAACCAGAGAATACTACCCACGGCTACAAATTATAGAAAGTGCCGAGTGTCTGTCTGTGTAATACTGGTGACCAAATAGTATATCACTTGATTTTTACTTTCTCTACTACGTAGAGTAAGTAGGGCAAGTATTGCATTCCACCCAAAAATTTGACATCGAAATTTCACCGAAAATTCATGTTTTGAGGTGCCTGAATCCAAAAAAGCATTTTTGGAAAAATGTCGTGTATGTGTGTGTGTCTAAATGTCTGTCTATCCTTGTGTTTGTCTATGAACACATAACTTAAAATTCAAAAGTCAGATAGACACCAAACTTTGTATTTGAGTTTAGTGTCTTCCAAGGATGCGACACGAAGATTTTAAAGAAAATCCCCCACCCCAGATTACCTTTTATATGGAACATTTTTCGAAAATTTTGATTTTCTCAAAAAGGGCTCTAACGATTTGGACAAAATGTGGTATGTTAGGATATTTTTATGACAAATGCAATGTGTATGTTGAATTTTTTGGGAATATCCCAAAAAGTCCTCTTCATTCAAACTTTTACTACACAACAAAATGTAGAGCTCGTTAAAGCACATAATTTATGTGAAATGCATTTTTGTCAGGTGAACCATTTCCGAGATATTCCTTGTAATTTGTTGGAATGTTCCAATACTTATTCTTTTTCTCAAGTCGGAATTCATTATTCTTTTTTTTATGTCATGGACATGGAAAGAGAATGGAATGCTCCACATAGCAACCAGCTCTTAAAATATTTGACTATCACTTAAAGCCTACCATATTCCCCTTGCACCTACAAGAAACTTAGCATTAATATAGTTTCTCTTTTTATCTCGATTAACATGAAGTAGGTAGAGAATATGCGTATTTAAAAATAGTTTCTGTAAGAGTAGAAAAAGTCATGTGAGTGCAACATATCATATTTGTTTCATGCTCGATACTAAAACAACAAAGAGAAGCTTTAAAAACAACTGTTCTGCCAACAGAGCATTGGCAGGGAATAAAAGTGAACTACTGACAAATTATGCTAAATAACTCTCTCACGTTGCAAAACATTAACTATTAGGCTTTAAAAAACTATAGTACAAAAATTAGTGGAATGAATCCAAATATATGTAAACAAGTAAAGTTGTGATCAAACTAACTAAAAACAATAAAAAGAAAGACTATATAATATAACATGCAGTATTACTGCTTGTAATAGAGCATGCTGTGAAATAAGCCTAAATAAAAAAAATACAGTAAGCACCGATAATTTTTAAAACATAATAGAACATTATTTTCCAAATAGTTTATTATTGTTCATTACTTATACCTTACACTACTTCTCCACATAGTCATCGCCGTTATTAAGGCATATGTCTTAACTATACCTTCGTCAAAGAACGATGCCGCCTGTGATTAAAGCCAAGTGTGCACTACTTGTTTCACATCATCGTCGTTGAAATGTATCTCAGCAAGGAATTTCTTCAAATGAAGAAACATGCAAATCGTTTGATGCCACATCCGGACTGTAGGGATGGTGGTCGAATTGTTCTCAACTAAATAATGCGATCAGATCTTGAGTTTGCTTGGCCCTATGTGGCCGTGCATTGTCACCCATTATTGTTTCCCCATAACCCTCACACAATTGGCGATGAATGTTTGCTGGTGTAACATTTCTCACATTCAAAAAACGAAATCAGTGATCTGTCTTCACAGTCGGTGGGTTGTTCGATTGTTTTGAACATTTCAAAACGCTCTAATAACAGGAAACCACAGAGCGCCAATCGCTCACAGCTGTGTCTGATTTCCTAATGAACAGAGGAAGTAATTGCGACTGCAGCGAAATCTTTGTGCAGATGGTTAGTTTATATGCATACTTTTTGAGATAGTTGAAACCTTATTTGCGAAATAATCACCTACACGTCTGCGTTACTAAAGCTAAGCAATTCCTAATAACCAGGCATAAGAATTTCTAAGCACTAAAGCCAGGAAGGAAGGAAATGCGGTTGAACTGATACTGGAGTATAGGCAAAGACGTCGTAGATAAAACATCATCCCCAAGTCTTTGGCGCATGCAGATAGCTCTCCGACCGGTTTTTACCTGGCTGTCACTGACCCTTGGCCTTTCTTGTGTTAGCATTATTTGTAGTGCAAAGGTTGGAGTGTAGATATCTTGAAACTAACAGATTAAAAAGAAGAACAAGAACAAGAGCTCAGTTTTACCAACATTGTAATATAATCACCCACTTTGAGGCAGTATTTTTAACACTTAAGTGATTTCAGTCAAATTATGTAATATATATAATAACAGCCCGCCTTAAAGCAATATGTGTATGTAACAATATATAAACATTTATATTACAGTCATTGTATATGTTATATTATTTTATCCATGTTCAATAATGATATGTGAATGTATTACGTAATTTAATAATGTAGGAGCTGTGAGAAATAGGTCAAAAGCTGCTAATAATGAGGTAACAATGAGGTAACCTTGAGGCAATAATGAATTTGAAGGTTTAACAATACTAATTATGATTCTTGGAAGCAATAATGTAATTTTTGGGACAGTTTAAAAATAGCCAATTAACAACCACAAAAAGCTTTAGTTAAAAGAAGGTATTCTATTGGAGTAGGATTAGCCAATCAGAAACTGAAATATAGCAAAATTTAAAAATTTAGAGTTCAGTTGCTTGCAGACAGTGTTTCTAAGCGGATGCGAGATGTGTCCTCGAGAAATTTAATACGTATTCGTGTGAGACGAAAATAGTTTTACGTGTTAAAAAGTGCAGGTATTTAATTAAAGAATCTCACAGCTCTCTATATCAGTGAAGTGTTATTTAAATCGTGTCAAGAATTAATAAAAAAGGAGTGAATTAAAAATTATAATCTGTGTAAGCCTACATTCTTCAGCCGCATCACGCCCTGTTAAGAAATTCATGTCTCTAAAAAATTAATACTGACGCAGCCGAGGCAAACGTAAATATATAATATTTAAAGAAACAGTCAAATTATAAAGTTAATATTTTTAAACTGGGGCAAAGGCCACCGAAAAGTACATTTGGGGCGAAGGCTATCGGAAACTTTTTACCATACGTGCGGTTGCAACTACTTCAAGTTCGGCTCCCCAACAGTTGAAATAACAATACAACAACGTAAAGACAATAAACCTTCTTTAAAATCGGCTCCCAAAACGTGGGGGCAAAGAAAAATACAACAAAACACCTTCTTCAACTTCACCCATAATTTCAAAACCGAGACTTCACCAGAAATACATGTTTTGAGGCACACTGAATGAAAAAAACGTATTTTTAGAAAAACGTCCACGTGTGTGTCTGTGAACCACATAACACAAAAATGAAAAGTCGGATAAGCACCACACTTGGTATTAGGTTCAGTAACTTCCAAAGATGCGACACTAAGTTTTTCAAGAAAACCCACCATCTCAACTACCCTTTACATGGAACACTTTTCGAAATCTTTGATTTTATAAAAAAATGCCTCAAACAATTTTTATTAAAATATCTATATTGATGATAATTACGTGAAAAATAAAATATATATTTTGAATTTTCTGAAAATAGCCTGCGAAGTCCTTCATTCAGAAGGAATTTTGTATAATCCTGCACAATTGGTAAATCTTAAGTGATAGACGAAAACGTACTATACAAAAAATGTATATCTATTTAAAACACACGATTTATTTACAATAACATTTTTGTGGCAGCAGCCATTTCCAAGATATCCGTTATCAATGGTTCGAATTGTTCATTACTTGGTAATTTTCTTAAATCCTGTCAACACTCACCTGTTTCTTGCGATGTCATGAAAACAGTATGGAATTTTAAGGCCAGCGTATAACGTCCAGTTCTTAAACATTTAACTATCGCTGTTCTCTTTATATTTATGTTAGGTTTATCTATTTCATCGCCTAATGGAGCAGCAATGTTGGAATTGGGAAGAGGTAGCAAGGGCATGATGGTAGAAAAGGATACTTAAATATAGGCATAGTATGAAATCACTGGGTGAGCATAATATCTTGAGGCAATGTTTAATAATCCAAGAAAAATCCAGTTCTGGGATGAACTGGGTTCAACGAATAAGGATAATTCTACAGGAAATAGGAATGAGTAACTTATTGGATGAGGGAGAGGGGTAAGTTAAAGGTTACTGGAAAGAATTGAGGAACAGAGTGAAAGATATAGAGAAACAAGAATTATTTCAAAGTCTGGAAGGAAAGAAAAGTTTGGAACTATATAGATAATTAAAGGTGGACTGGGGAAGGGAGAAGTATGTGGATGTAGGTAATAGGTTAGTGAGAGAAGGGTGGGCCTGGTCCAGATTAAGTGAACATAGGCTAAGGGGAGATAGGAAGGGAGCGAATTTGGATAGGTGTCCTCTTTGTGGAAAGGCAGATAATGATTTACATTATACAATTGAATGTAAAGAAACTAAGTTGTGGAGTGATCAGTTTTTATCTAAAGAATGGGAGAATGTTAACAAAGAAGTATTAAAGTTAGGATAATCAAAATACAAAAGGAGGATATAAAAAGGATAGAAGAATGTATTGGGAGAGTAAGAGAAAAATGATTGAGAAAAATAAAGCAATATGAATTTGGTATGACCCACCATGCATAAATAACCACGATGTTAAAATGCATGATGGACTAAAAAAAATGACATCTCAGAATAATGTATTAAGAATTGTAAGATTTTTGTATAGCATTATGGAAATAAATACATCATGTAGCTATTTATGGAAAGGTTTATTTGGATTAAAACCTAATAGAAAGAAAAATAAGCTTTTGTAAGAATAGTTGGTATACCTAAACAAATTAAAGAAATTCATGTGGATGCATCACATGAGATTTTAAATGAAAGTATTCAATAAATAGTGCTGAGAAAAATCTCAAACCTTAAACACAGGATTTGTGTTCACATTTTAATTAATTTGTAGGAAAGTAGGGATTTCTGCACTTCATAACGTGTGAAATCAGATTACACATAAAGTATTTCAATCACGCCAATGTATATACTTTACATTTACTTTTTGTTTATTCACTACACATCGTTAATAAATGCAGTAGCTAATATGTGAGCATAGGACACTTATCGCTTGTTGATTTTAAAAGGGAAACCCTTCAGCCTCGGAGCTATAATATCATAAAACTTAACAACGTATTTAGATCCACAAGACCAGTAATGACAGTGATTCGCTTCACGATTTCGTTTTTTATGAAGTAGTAGGGGTAATAAAGTGATGATCGCTTAGTAGCAAGAACATGCGAATAGCGCAGTTGCACATCTTGCTACTGATACGGCGTGTCTTAGGACGCGAAATTCTGTCAGTAAACAGTAAAATCTGATATGTAACATTCACATGACTTGCTCTACTCTCTATCGCTTGTTGGCGATTAATAATTTCATAGTGGGTATCTGTTTAATCAAAATGGTTAAAGGAATTTTAAGGATATAAAAAATGTCGCATCTATGAAGGATACTGAACATAAATACGAAGTTTGGTATTTATCCGACTTTTCGTTTTTGAGTTGTGCTGCTCACAGATAAACATAGGACCTTATTATAATAAAGATGCTTTATTTGGATTCGGGGTGAAATCTCGGTATCGAATTTTTGCGTGGAATGCAATATTTTCTCTACTACTATGTACGTGGTAGAGAAGGTAAAAATGGTATAACTTCGCTCATTATAGGAACAAATATGTCCTATAGCAATGACGTAATATCGGTATTCTAAGTTGCCGTGGTTTAGAGATATCGTTTTGTGATACTTTCTCTGAGCATTCAAAATGGACAAACCTGACCGACCACTCTAACCTTCAGTTTTTCATGGTTTTCCCTGGTTGGTAGGTGAAATTTGGCGTGGTTATCATCTACCATGAATTCCATTCCAACATTTCTCTTTCCTTCCGTTTCCTTCTCAGCGCCAGACAGATGGCGCGCATGTTTGCTCAAAGGAAAAAGTACTCCCTCAGGATACTAAAGGTCTCTTGGTCCACGCATCACTCATCTCCCTCTCTAGGCGCGCTAGCAGTGGGACGGGTCTTGGAGCCTGGAATTGTTAGGAATTTCGCGTGTCTTTGTGCCTGTTTGACAGCGACCCTGTGGTTGCTCCTCCTGGGTGGTGGTAGCCACAATAGATCTATGTAGATCACAGTGCGCTAGGTGTCCCCCTCCGTTGTATAATCTATACCCAGCGATGTCCAACCTTAAGCGAAACAGGGGACGGCGAATTTACCCCCACGCATTGTTCGCGGAGCTATGTCGTATGCATGTGGTCATGAGCTGTCCAAACTCCAATGTTTGGTTACCTTGTTAAATGCCATTATACTTGCCGTCAGTGAGTGAGAGTCCAATGCTTCATAACATAAAACAAAACAGGTGGGATAACGCGACAATGTGACGTCATTAGCTCATAAGAGACAAAGTTGGGCTTTACTGCCTATACCAATACCTATAAATATACCTATGGAATACTTAAGATCTGAATTTATATTTGCTTACCATGCTGTGCAAATAATAGGCCACAATACAGTCTGTAACACCTGCTCACTTCCCTCCCAGGAAGGGAACGCATACAAGTGACCGTCTTGTTTAACGCTTCAACATGCCAGCTAGAAACAAATAACGCAGGAAGAGAAGCTTACGTATCAAACATATGCAGACGCTCTCGCTTATGCCAACTATGGATGTCGAATTATTTAACGATTTAGTTTCTACAATTTATAATGCTAGGATTGCATAAAATGTTGCATCCCTCTCGTGGATACTCACACTTGTTCGTGACACAAACATTCACCCGTGCCAACGTCATCAAGGTTATCCACTTGTATAAATCACAATTTCTGTCCTTATAGCTTATCTATGGCAGGCAGAGGTTAGTGTGGATGTGGATGTGAGTAGCATAGCTCAAAAACGAAAGCTTATGAATACTAAACTTAGTAAATAAGTCGAGCATTATTCAATAATGCAAAAGGAAGTTTTTTTATGACATTCCTCCACTTCAAACTACACTTAAATGAAAACGTTTTCGTTGTTCTTGTTATAAAAGCTCCTTCATAAGGTTTTATTAATTATGTGCTTGACATTTTGACTCGAAAAATAAAACGTATTGTGACGCAGCTGCTATGGCCCGAGGTTATCAGGAGGTCAGAGCCAGACAATTGGAGATAAACAAAGACAAGCCGCAATATCTTCTGGAAGTTTCTTTATTCCGCCTCCAGAATGTTTATGATGGTTCTAGAATGTTCTGTGGAAGATTCAGTTGGCTATATAACCGAGTATTATCGCGAGAGGAGTCATTTGAGTCAGTTGAATCGGTCAGAGAGTGAGCACATGTTGCTACTACATCTAGTGCGGTTCTCCGAGCGAGTTGGTGACGACTGCTGCATGGTGCAGCGAGTGATACTGTGCAACGAGAGATTGCAGAAGTCTTTGTTCGACGCCCCAACGAAAGGTTCGAAAGAAGAGGCACGTCACGAAGAAGGTGAAGTGATGGGGAAATTTATCTATTCCACATTAGGTGAAGTGAGGTTGTGAACTATGTGACGTCCCAGTGAACCTTGAACCAGATCAAAACAGAGATAGTGAGAACTGAGAAAGGTGAGAGATGAAAACTGCACACAGTCACAGTATACCTCAAATTTTCTGTAATTTATTTGACATTTATTTCTTAATTATGCTGTTCAGAGACACACACACAGATGTACATGGAGTTTTTTCTTAAATTACTTTTTATTGTGGGACCCCGAAACGTGTACTTCCTGTGATATTTCTATGCAGAGTTTTTGGATCGAGTACAACAAAAGTAAACATTTATGCGTACTTACTACATATAATCAGGTAAAATCGAGAGAAACACTTGAGAAAATAAACGAATCCAGTATTTTTTTCTGAAATGCTTTCATGCAGAACTGACCTGTTTGACTTTTGAATGGGTAGCTAATCTCTACCTGCAATGTCTTTATAAAACTTCATTCGAGGGTTTCACGCCATCTCCGCCTTCCTTCTTATAGAATTTCTCCAGCGTTACCATCTCCAAGATGTTTTAATGCCCACCTCTCTACGAGATTTCATACAAACTATCATGTAAATGGGCTCTCGGGCAAGAACGTAGCCCTTATACGAGGGTAAATTAATAAGTATCCCACATAATATTTTTAATTTATTATAACAATTACCCCATTTTTTCAATGTTGCTTGCTTCTCTGCACATGGCCCATCGTTCACAAGCTTTCTGATGCCCTCATAAAAAAGTTTTTTCCTCTAAGTAACAAGCCATGTATGCACCGCTTCCTTCACTTCTTGGTCTGTGGTGAATTAACCGCCCTTTAAGCCATTTTAAGTGGACCAAAAAAGATATGGTTTGCCACTTCATCGACAGTTAATCTTTGGTTCTCTGAATCAGGATACGGACTTGCTCAATGTTGGCGTCTATAGTGGTTATGGATGGGCGTCCTGCTCTTTCCTTGTCCTTCACAGTTATCCGACCACTTTTGAGCTTTTCAAACCACTCGTACACATTTCGTCGAGGTAAAACATTGCCCCCATATTGTGCGAAAGGTCTTCGATGAATTTCGTCTCCTGGTAATCCTTCAGACGACAAAAAACGGATAACACCACGCTGTTCTACTTTGGTGCAAGCGGTGAGCGGTGCTGCAATGCTTATTATGCAAAAATGCAACAGTCGTTGGACTGATAACGGTCAAACATTCCACAAGCGGAGACAATGGAATAACATGTCGACGTACGCGCACACATCGATACAGCCAACCAATAATACATTAAAACTAGTGTGCGGATACTTATTGACTTACCCTCATGCAATCCCAATCATTGCTTCGTTCGGAATCACTTTATACGCAAAGGATCTTACCAAGTCGCCGAGGTCGTTAAGGTAACAAACTCATGAATGGGAAGTTTGCGGATCAGTACGGATAATTAAATATATATAAATACAATTTATTTATAAATGGTTATAAAATTTTATAGTTTGTTAACGACACTGCCAATTGCCAAGATCATATCAGCGCCGTCGGTGTGCCCGAATGTCGTCCCGCAGGGGATGAGTTTAAACCCGCGACTTTGGCTTCAGAAGAGCAACCCCCTAACAAACCGAGCCAGTCAGACTGACTGTTTAATACCGCCAGGACCATCTTTACAGATTGAGGAGTTTTTAGATTTCTTCAGTCCTCATAACTAGAATGATGGTACCCTAAATCCCTAAGCTGGTGGCTCCCAATTATCATCTCATTTGTAGGATATAGGGTGTAGGATGTGTTTATCGGAGGGAGACACATGGCGCCCTGCGACCAGCTGGATCTACTATGGCTACATCCTCCCCCCCCCAGAGGCAGGGATGACGACGCGCAGAAGTCCCCAATATTTCCAATTTGAACACCCGCGCCCAGTAGAGGGAGGAATCCCAAGAGGGCGACGAAGCAACCCTAACGGTTGGGACAACGCAACCTGGCGTTCAATGGGAGAAAGGAGAAGTCATTGTAGAATACACCACACCGGCATTCGCCTAGACGACCAAGGAAAACCACGAGTAATCCTATGGTCCGAGTTGGCAGTCACCGGAAATTGAACCCGGCACCTCCCGAATGCGGGCCACAGACTTTGCCGCCTGGGCCATTCCGCTCGGTTCATTTCATGAGTAATTAGCGTTCACCGCCTGTGGTTATGTATGCAGTAAGAACCGGCATTAAACACTGCTAAAAATTCTTATGTGTTACATTCACATGACTTTCTCTGCCCTCTGTCGTTTATTAGTGGTATAAAATCTACTTTTATGAAAGCTTATTTTTATCTACTTCATTTTAATTGAGATAGATCTTTGCAGTAATGGTCACTCATATTCAGCTTTAAATACAGCGGCAACAGCGATAAGCAAAATTTTAGGAACTGGACTCTATATGCTAGACTTAAAATTCCATGTTCTTTCCATGACATCAGGAGAAACAACTAAAGATCGACAGGACTAGAAAGAATGACTAAGTATTAAACAACCCGAACCATTAATAAGAGATATCTCTGAAATGGTTAAGGTATACCACAAAAATGTTATTTGAAGTAAACCCTGTGTTTTAAAAAGATCTACTCTTTTACTTTGTCTACTACTTATAGTAGGTACGGGAAGCATTGTATTCCACCCAAAAATTGATACCGAGATTTCACCGAAAATATGTGTTTTGAGACCCCCTGAATCCAAAAAAAAGCATCTTTGGAAACATGTCCGTGTGTCTGTGTGTGTGTGTGTGCGTGCGTGTGTATGTGTGTGTGTGTGTCTGTGAACAGCATAACTCAGAAACAAACAGTCGGATAAACATCAAACTTGGTATTTAGGTTCAGTATCTTCCAGAGATGCGACACGAAGGTTTTCAAGAAAATCCCCACTCCCCACATTACCCTTTACATGGATAAGTTTTCGAAAATTTTAATTTTCTCGAAAATGGCTCTAACGATTTTGATTAAAATATCATATGTTTAAGATATTTTCATGAAAAATACAATGTATATCTCGAATTTTCTGGTAATACCTCCAAAAGTATTCTTCAATGTGAACGACTTTTGCATAACTCGTAAACCATAAGAGATAGACAAAATTTTACTACACAAAAAATGTAGATCGCGTTAAAATACACAATTTATGTTATATACATTTGTTTTTTGTTGAGTGAACCATTTTCGAGATATTCCTTGTTATTCCCTTAAATTTACCAATACTTTTTCTCAAATGGAAATTTGTTATTCATTTTTTTTATGTCATGGACATACAAAGAGAATGGAATGCGCCACATAGCAACCAGCTCTTAAAAGATTTGACTATCGCTTAAATACTACCATATTCCACTTGCAACTACAAAAAAATTAGCATTAAGATTAAGATCTCGATTAACATGAAGCATATGGAGAATAAGCGTTTGTACAAGAGTAGAGAAAGTCATGTGAGTGTAAAACATCAGAATTATTTTTTTCCTGGTAATGCAAAGGGAATGGAATACTCCACATAGCAACCACCTCTGAAAATATTTGACTATCACTTAAAGCCTACCGATTCCCCTTGCACCTACAAGAAAATTAGCAATAAGATTAACATCTCGATATCTCGTTTAACATGAAGCATATGGAGAATAAACGTTTGTAAAAATATTTTGTACAAGAGTAGAGAAAGTCATGTGAGTGTAGCACATCAGATTTTTGTATAGTACGTTTTCAATTGTCACTTAATGCATACCAGTTATACAAGATTACAAAGTTCCTGATTTCAGTAGCTATTCCCAGAAAATTCAAGAAACAATTAATTTCATTTAATCATTTAAGTAGCTTTAATACATGATGGCTTAAGATTTTCTTTAAAACCTTTGCGTTGCATCTTTGGAAGATACTTAACTTAAACACTAAGCACGGACCTTTTTTGGAAATACCTTTTCCTATTCAGGGGCGTTTTGTTTGTTATGTATTTCCAGTGAAAGTTTGGTATTTAATATTTGTACTATATGTACAAGGTCAATTTAAAATTGGCCGTTTGAAAGATGGGGTTGCAATCGAGCACTTCTGTGAACTCTCGGGACAACCAGGCTTTGTCCACAAGATTGCGCATAGTCTTGTAGTAGCTATAATGAGGAACACAACTATAATAATCAGAAAAGTCTTCCGAGAAAATAAATTATATACGAGATTTCAAACAAGCAGATGTTTCAGTGTCTCAACATTGAAAATTTGTAAACAAAACATACTTTATTGATTTATGATTCTCAAGTAGATTCAGAGTAAAGATCGTTACAATGCCACGCCTACTGCGGAAATATTAGCTTAGAGAATTAGCTTACTGTTTATAAGGTTGCAAGTTCATATATCCGTGGAGCTACTCTATCTTTTTCCTTTCATTTAAAGTACGTAAATAAAAATATAACAGATTTCTTCAAAGGAGAGGGTATAAACTTGTTGGACCTTGCTGGTTGGGAGGGGGAGTGGAAAGCAATTGGTACTTTTTACAAAAGATTATGATAACCAGCTCAAATCGAAGTGTAAGGAAGAGGGTCAAGGGTGGGAGGGGAGGGTTAGTGGCTTAGGGGGCGGGTACTTGTTGGTTTTGTAAACAACAGCGTGTGCTTGTGAACAAGTTTCTTCTCCTTTTTTGTTTTGTTCTTGTAAATATCATTATCTTTCAAGTTCAGTGTGATGAATTTAATCTGATACATATGAACTACAGTGATTATATAACCACGTACGGTCTATCTGAACCGTGCGATGTATAAGTTTGAGCGTGTACAATGTTAAAGAACAATAAATACACCGCTCTCTTTACTCTAATTTATCGGTCGGGAGGAGGATTCATACTGTCAGTTTAGTTTTATAATCGCATCTTGAGCATCCTGATTTAATTAAAAGAGCATCTTGATTTAACGTCGAAACACCACCACCTGAGACGCACACAAGTTCTTACGCAATTCTATCTGCCCCTCTCCTTCCCTAACGAGTACCGATTCTGCCACAACAGCAAATAACTCTCATTAGTCCAGCGGTTTGAGCGCTCTCCCTCTTGGGTAAATCTGCACCCCCCACATAATATAAGATAGAAAGCAATTAATAAGCAAATAGGTGGAAGTGTAAGCTCGATTTGGCAACATTGGCTATTATTGCCGATGTAATACCGATATCACCCGAATGTTCGCAGCAGATAATTGAAGACTTACGAGGGCTGATCAGAAACTAAGGCTACAAAGTGAATGTACATTTTATTTCATACAACCAACACAGCCAATTGATAGTACATACATTAGATTATTTTTCGACACATCTTCATATTGCTTTAGGCGCTTGTCGCTTTGTGGAATGAGTTTGAATATTCCCCCTGGTAAAAATCCTGTTCTTGTCTGTTCAGCCACGCGAAGTGTTTCATCTCCTCGTCTGAAGCGAATCGTCGGCCTGCTCGGTGCTCCCTCAAGTGTAGGAAAAGGTGAAAGTCGCTTGAAGCGTGGTCCGCGCTGTAGGGAGGGTTGTCGATGATGTCTCAAGGAAACCACTTCAATAGCGTAGTGGTATTTTAGAATGTATGAGGTTGCGCGTTGTCGTGAATGAGGATGACGCCCTGGGTGAGAAGTCGTAGCTGTTTCCTCCTGATAGCTTCACGCAATCGTGTCAAGGTGTCGCAGTATCGGTTAGCGGTTACCATGTGCCCTCTTTCCTAAACCTCCACGAGTATGACACCCGCGCTGTCAAAAAACACCGAAGCCATCACCTTCCCGGCAGACAGCGTCACCTTAAATTTCTCTGTCTTTGGAGAGGAGAGTATTTCCACTCCACTGCTGGGGTTGTAGTGGTGGATGCATGTTTCGTCATCCGTGACAATGTGGTCAAGAAAACTGTGTCTTTCCGTGGAGAACCGTTGCAAAATTTGCAGACTTGCCCCCATGCGCTTCTCATTATGCTGGTTGGACAGGTTTCGTGGAACCCATCGGGAACAAACTTTCCGGTGCTGCAGAACATCATGAACAATGTGACGAACGCTTCCAAATGGCATTCACAATTCTACCGTCATGTGGCGTAACGTGATCCCCCTGTTATCCTGAATCAGCTCCTCCACGTGAGCTGTGTTCAAATCTGTTGATACCGTGTTAGGTCCGCCAGTGCGATACTCGCCGATGACGTTTTCTCTACCGGCCGCAAACTTTCGGCACCATCCTGCTACATGAAGACGAGACATTAAAGTATCTCTGTAAGCCTCTAACAGCTGCCGGTGAATTTCAGCCGCGGTTACATGCTTGCCTACAGAACGGGTTTCTTGACGAGACCATATTTCCAAACGAGTCGCCATTTGTGTTTACCTATAACTAGCGCTGTAGGTGGCGGATAGCTGAAACTCTGCACGGTTGCCAACCGCATATACTAGAATTCCCGCACACTACTAATTTCTGTATAACGGACGAAACTTCAGGAATATGGGTCTTGTATTGTTAGTTTCTGATCATCTCTCGTAAATATTTAAGCAGCGTCTGCACGCGAGTTTTTCATTTGTTCCACTGCGACAGTATTACATAAGAGAGTCACTTTCAGTTCTGACACTGGGGAAAAAGTGTTATTGTACTCTATATTTCTATAAGAGATTGGTGTAGTGTACACTAAATATGGATACATTTGTAATTGGATTTAAACGCAACCTTGAGGACCAAGAAGCTTCTGCTTCAACAAGAACATACACTACGAGTGCTAATCATTCTCTGCTTCTTCTCCACAAGAACTAAGAACTCCATCTACCAATGAACAAATAAACCTTTATAAACGGGTTTGATATATAATAAATCATCAAGAGAGAACTCCAGCAAGGTGTTAATACGATTTATATCCATTACTCAGATCCTCAAATGGAGCAATTTATATCGAAGGCTCATGAGGAAAGGGAGGTATGAAACGATCGAGCTAAATGCAATAGCGAGTTAAGTTACTATAGATATACTATTGAAGCCGTTCGTGGTACAACTTTGAAGCCGTACCCATTAGTTCAAAGAAAACGTTTAATGTTACCTGCACTGTTGATGAGCTCTATGATGTCATCTCATACCTCTTCTGCGTTGTCTAGTGCGCTAACTGCTCTAGTGGCATAGCTATGAGTTCTTTATCTTAGGGTATGCATGAGTGTATTTTAAATTGATAACACCAGTTTAGTTAACCGGGAAATTTTAATTTTGAACTAAAGTTTAGTTTGAGAAGAGCCGCCGACTGCTGAATTTGCGAATTATTTACTTCTATGCAATAACTAAGCGAAGCGTCAGTTGCCGTAAGTCGCAGAAAAGTAACTCGGAAAGATCCGGCTCAATAACCGCTAAATCTTCCTAACACTAGCGCGTTGATGTGCGCTACACAACTTAAAAATTACACACGAGAGTCAAGAATCTCAGGATAGTCACGATATGTCTCGAATATGTGCACGAATGCCTCTCTGATTTAAAATGCATGCTATTTTCTTAACTTAAGCTCTGCCTACCTATCGCTACCCCTAACAATGTTCCTCTTCGCGCGGTTCAAGCTTAAAACCCTACGTATGCCTCTCCTAACTTGTTGCTAAGCCGTACCTTTCACTTTTCTAATTTACAAAACTGCTACCTACGTGACTTTTCAAACGTATTGAACCAAACCCTAACTGCATTCCAAGAATCTTTAAACTAAATGTTCTATACTCTTCCTTACAGGACTTGCTGATTACCTTTTTCTTTACGGACAAATCTTTCCACTTAGGCTTATAACATTATACATTGATTTAATATACGGAAATTATTTATTGCACTTTTTATGTTACTATTATTTCTTTATTTAATTATTCATATCTTCCGGTCAATAATTAAAGTATTACCGTTTGCAAAAATATCAAATATAATCCTGTAATATGATAATTAACCCCTATTTACAGTTATGTACCTTGAAAATATATTCAAGAAGAATGGAAATTTTGCCTCGGCATTACTACAGTGTAAGAGACAGAGGAGGTTGTTTAGCAACAACTAGGAATATAGAAAACGCCGCTTACATTTCAGCATAGGCCTATATGTGTATTGTGATTTCCTACATTTTTAAAGGTAAGACTTTATACAGCTCAACATAAAGGCAAACATGGATATTGTATTCTAATATGAGGAGATCCATCTTCATGTGCAAAAGACGCCAATGATTGTCTGAATGACTCATTGGACAGAAACCTGGGTTGTGGAGGTGATCCGGATTCTCTCAATCTCACACCAACCTATTTTTCTCTCTGGGGTTTTGTGAAGACTTCACAGCGACCCTTACACATTCATGACTTCAGGGAAAGGGCTTCAAAAGCTTTAGATTAGATAACCTGGATGTCACATTGGAGCAATGAGCCTCTGAATTGTGTCGTGTGGTGGTGGGTACGCTGGGGTCTCGTCCGAAAAAAAATCATCCTTATAGAATGCATTTTCAAATTACAAAATATAAATAAGGATAACTTCATGTTACAGCATTTTTTATTTTCTAGCTCTCAAATGCATATTTCAACCCGCTATTTCATAAATAAATGGAAGAAAAGGAAAACAAAACTATATTAGCTGCTTTCATTACGCTTGTAGAACTAAACTTAGGTTGTTGGGAAACTGGAAACCATTACCATTTAGGGAACTTCCTGTGTTAGTGGGTCTCAGAAGAGAACATGCAGTTCCATTAGCATTTCAAGTCGTTATCCTGTCCAAGCTACATACCGATTCCATGCACAGTAAGTAACAAAAAATGTTCCACATTTTGACGCAATTGTGATTTACAATTAATTATGGAAGGTCAGTGTGTTTTAAACGCCCACATTGATGCATGCTCCACACAAGTACCACTTTCTGGAGTACGTTTAACCTCAATCAGCGTGTTTGTGACAGCTTGACTACAGACTCCGATGATTTTGCCTACTATAAAATGCGGTATTGCAAAGGTAAAACCAATGCTGAAAATTTAAATACAGCTGCTAAATGTTGTCGTCTTCTTCTTCTTCTTGACAGATTTTATACAGATTCGATATTCAAGGGATGGACCTCGATACCTCAAATACTCGGAAATACCTCGATACTTTTTCGATACTTAAAATTAGTTATTGAAAGCCGTTGCGTTTAACTTTATGGTAGATAAGGAATGAAAGGAGTCGAGACTTCACGTTACTGCATCGCACGTGTCACCAAAGAGTTTCTGGACTATTGTTTTTGATAAGCATTGAGGCTTTCAGAGACTCCTATGTCTAAATGGAAACTTGCAAAACAATGGAGAAGGAGTAGAGTTATTCATGTTACACACAGCGTTAACTGAGTTGTGATTGAAGCTGATATAGCTGACGTACTAAATTACGTTTCTGCAATAGCCTGGATTGGTGATTCATTATCAGCCATTACATTTACCTATTCGGAGATCAAAATCTATACAAAAGTCTGGTGATTTTTAAACATTAACGAATAGTAATTTTTGCAACCTCTTCAAAAATATACTTCTTAACAATATGAGATGACCTAAATGTCTTTTAGAGTGATGTGCTCTATATACACTATGTGATCAAAAGTATCCGGACACCCCACAAACATACGTTTTTTATCTTAAGTGCATTTTGCTGCCACCTACTGCCTGGTACTCATTATCCGCGACCTCAGTAGTCATTAGACATCGTGAAACAGCAGAATGGGACGCACCGTGGAACTCACGACTTCGAACGTGGTCAGGTGATTGGATGTCACTTGTGACAGAAGTCTGTACGCGAGCTTTCTACACCCCTAAACATTCCTAGGTCCACTGTTTCTGATGTGATAGTGAAGTGGAAACGTGAAGGGACATGTACAGCACAAAAGCGTAAATGCCAATCTCGTCTGTTGACTGACAGAGACCGCCGGCATTTGAAGAGGGTCGTAAAGAGTAATAGGCAGACATCTATCCAGACCATTACACAGGAATTTCAAACTGCATCACGATCCACTCCAAGTACTATGACAGTTAGACGTGAGGTGAGAAACCTTGGATTCCATGGTCGAGCGGCTGCTCATAAGCCATACATCACGCAGGAAAATGCCAAACGACGTCTCGCTGGTGTAAGCAGCGTCAACATTACACGATTGAACAGTGGCAAAAAGTTGTGTGGAATGACGAATCGCGGTACGCACTGTGGCGATCCGATGGCAGGGTGCAGGTATGGCGAATGCTCGGTGAACGTCATCTGCCAGCGTGAGTAGTGCCAACAGTGATTCGGAGGTGGTGGTGTTATGGTGAAGGGGGCTTGCACCCCTTGTTGTTTTGCGTGGCACGATCACAGCGCAGACCTACATTGATATTTTAAGCACCTTCTTGCATTCCACTGTTGAAGAGCAATTCGGGGTTGGCGATTGCATCTTTCAACACAATCAAGCACTTGTTCATACTGCACGGGCTGTGGCGGAGTGGTTACACGACAATAACATCCCTATAATGAACTGACCTGTACAGAGTCCTGACTTGAATCCTATAGAACACCTTTGGGATATTTTGGAACGCCGACTTCGTGCCAGGCCTCACCGATCTACATCGATACCTCTCCTCAGTTCCGCACTCCGTGAAGAATGGGCTGCCATTCCCCAAGAAACCTTCCAGCACCTGATAGAAAGTATGCCTGCGAGAGTGAACGCTGTCATCAAGGCTAAGGGTGGGCCAACACCATATTGACTTCCAGCATTACCGATGGAGGGTGCCACGAACTTGCACGTCATTTTCAGCCAGGTGTCCGGATGCTTTTGATCACGTAGTGTATTACGTATAAGAGAGTCGGGAGCTCAGCGACATTATGCAATCGACGTTGACATAGTTTTCCTTTTGTCCCCTTCATTCAGGTAATTAGCTATTCCCATTTTGGCGGTACAAGTGGCCCCGGCAACGTTATCTTGGTATCCCTGTTTTAGTGCAACGTGGCAAGTGGTGACGTCAGCTGTCTCTTCGCTCCACTGCTGCCTGTCTAGCAGAGAAGAAGCACGGGTTTGCAACAAAGAGAACTACTCTAGCTTTCGAGCTGTCAACACCTTCTATTCCAAACACCAACCAGCATTGGAACACGAACTGGAGTATAATTCGGTGATGTATTTGATGTTAAATTCAACACAGGCACATAGGAACTCTCATTAAATACTGCGTTCTGTTGTGACAGTCTAAATTCCAAATTTACACAATACAAAGAATACTCAGAAAACTTTTACAAATTCATAAGTGATAGGGAGGTTTAATGGGACAAGTGAATGTTTTTAGCTTTTATGACTGAAGCTATTGAAACTGTTAAAGTAAAGCTTGTAGTAACACTAAAGTCAAAATCCCCGGTTAAATAGAAATTTTAATTGTGTTAGAATTGTAAATGATTTGTCTTGTATATAATTAAGTAGTTTAATCCTTGTTCTGCAGATTAGAGTTAAGCAATGGAATATAAAATGACTCAATATGCGCATTTACATACTTCATATAATAAGTTATCTCTTAGTCCATATATATGCAGGTGTATCATAATTAATAGTGCAATATATGCAGGGTATCATAATTAACAGTGCAATCTGAAGCGGTTGGAAGCACACGCAGTAGAAGCAAAAGCGTTCCAGTAACCATGGGTCCGCATACGAGCCATTTGCGAGATAATTGCAAATTGCAATTACAAGTCGCCACTGACTTCTTTAAGCAACATCAACCTAATTAGTACAAATTTAGAAGCAGACCTTTTGGTTTAATAAATGCCATTCTAAGTTGCCTCAAAATTCACTCAGAGCTTAACCTAACAAGGAATACAATTCTACTACAGTATATTACATGTTATTAATACCTGTTCCCTGTTAAAGGAGTTGTTCAAAGTGTCTTCATTGCATCTGAATGCAATAATGCACTCTCTGCAGTATTGAGACGACTCGAATTCTCTCAAACGCCCCGGGTCATCTCGGAATTCCTGACAAGCACGTACAATTCTCTGCTCCAGTACATCAACGGTATCAACGGGAGTGTTATACACTACACTTTTGAGGCGACTCCATACAGAAAAATCCAAAAGGATTGAGATCAGGTGATTGTGGAGGCCAAGGTACAGGCCCTCCTCGACCAATCCATCTTAGACCAAGTCTCCACATTAGATGTCTTCTTACAGTAGCAGCAAAATGTGTCGGTGATCCTTCATGCGTGTACCACATACACCGATGTTGCTCAAGGAGAACATCCGCAATTCATTTACGTCAGTGGCGGCTCATAACCACACATTCGCAATAATAAATCTCATACATGGCTTGTTTGCGGATGCATGTTTACTGGAACCTTTTTGGTTCTATTGTAGTATATATTCAACCGCTTCAGATTGCGTTATTAATTATGATACAACCTGTATGTATATGTATATATACAGGTGTATTATGGATTAAACTTAACAATTATTATGTTAAATACTTGCGTATTTATTCACTTACCATGGTGAATTCATTTCTCCTTTAGCGATCCCGTACGTTTCCTTATCAGCACGCATTCAAGTCGTATTTATATTCACTCCTCCTTCAGGGGGAAGGAGAAGATTCAATCATAATTATCCAGAGCCGAATCTACTTTATAGATTTTTGGTGGAGGAAAGGTAGCGTAAGTAACATAAAGGAAGGAACGTTACAGAGTGATTGTATCAGTTTTCAGTACATCAATATCTCTAACCAAATGAAGAAACGGAAAATTTAAAGAAAAAGAGCAGCGTGTTTATAAAAAAACAATAATATATTGTGATGCAAGTGCAGTACGTGAATCATTGGAGAACGAGGAAAGTTTGAAATTACGAGATGGAGTCGATTAATTTCTACTTCTGAGATTCTCCAAACACGTTTAACACATATGTATTGCATACTATTATTCGAATAATAAATAATGGAAATAGTACTTATAGGAACGTAAAACTAATATATTACTAACAGCTGCTGCACATTATGCTTCCAGCAGCAAGGTCGTCGGGATTAAACTTAGTGACAAACTGGAGATCGATTATACATGCCTGGTTGTTGATCTTAAAAAAGCTGACGTGTTACACTCACATGACTTTCTCTATTCTTGTACGAACTATTTTTACAAACGCTTATTCTTCATCCACTTCATGTTAATACAGATAAACCTTTGCAGAAACTTATTACTAATTTTCTTGCAGGTGCAAGGGGAATATGGTAGCTTTAAGCGATAGTCAAGTCTTTCAGAGCCGGTTGCTGTGTGGAGCATACCATTCTCTTTGCATGTCCAGGAAATTAAAACATCGAATAAGGAATTCCTATTTTAGAAAAGTAAAAGTATTAGAAAATTCTAACAAATAACAAGGAATATCTCGGAAATGGTTCAATCGGCAAAATTTGTATATGACATATATTGTAAATTTTAACGAGATCTACATTTTTTGTGTAGTAAAAGTTTGCCTATCTCTTACAGTTTACCAGTTACGCAAAAGTATTCAGAATGAAGAGGACCTTTGGGGACATTTCCAGAAAATTCATTATATAGATTTCAGTTGTCATAAAAGTATCTTAAACATATGATATTTTAATCAAAATCGTTAGAGCCGTTTTTCAGAAAATCAAAATTTTCGACAAGTGTTCCATGTAAAAGGTAGTCTAGGGTGGGAGATTTTTGTTGCGTCTTTGAAAGATACCACAGACACACACACACACGAACCGTTTTCTAAAAATGCTCTTTTGGATTCAGGAGGCCTCAAAACGTGTATTTCCGGTGAAATCTCGACATCAAATTTTTGGGGAATGCAAAAATCTCCTACTTACTATACGTAGTTTAGAAAGTAAAAAGATCAATAACTTGTAGCTCATACTTAGCTTCTGCATGAATTAAATCCCAAATAAATATTAACAAACACACGTCTAATGTGATACATTTACATGACTTTCTCTACCCTCTCTCTTTATTAGTGGATATATTTTTGTTCTTCTTATTAAAGTTTATTTTTATCTCCAGTCCATTTTAATCCAAATAAAGTTTGCCGAAATGGCTACATTATATATTTCGTTATAGATACAAAGGGAATAGTGATAGTCAAATGTTTGATACTTGGACGCTACATGCTGGCATTATTATTCCATATCTTTCCATGCAATCGCGAGAAACAAGAAAATGGCCAAGATATGAGGAATTCGAATCTTTAATAACGGATTTCTCAGAAACGGCTTATATATAAAAAAGCTCATTTTAAATAAGTTGTGTGTTTTAAACAAATCTACATCTTTTGTGTGGTATGCTTTCGTCTATCGCTTACGTTTACCAGTTATGCAAGATTATTCAAAATTCCTTCCGTTTGGGAAGAGGACTTGTTAGACTATCCCAGAAAATTTCAGATATACATTTTATTTTTCATGTAAATATATTTAATGTATGGTATTTTAATCAAAATCATTAGAGCCATTTCTTAGAAGATAACAATTTTCAAAAAATGTTCCATGTAAACGGTAGTTTGGGGTTGGGGAATTTTCTTCAAAATCTTTGTGTCGCATCTTTGGAAAATACTGAACCTAAACACCAAGTTTGGTATTTATAAGACTTTTCGTTTTTTAGTTATGCTGTTCGCAGGTACACGCACCCACACACATCTTTTTCTAAAAATGCCTTTTTGGATTCAGGGACCTCAAAACATGTATTTCCGTTGAAATTTTAGTATAGAATTTTGGGGTAGAATGGAATACCTTCTCTATCTACGTAGTAGAGAAAGTAAAAATGTAGTAAACATCTAGGCGAGACTTAAATGCTGGCATTCAACTATCAAATGTGATTATGTTTCGTGTATACGGTAAGGAAAATATGAAGAGTTGGATAATCTAATACAGTTCATGTACATATCTGCAGTAAAGCAGGCAAAGCATGCAGGTAGGTTAAGTTATCAGCACTGAATGAGTGAAATTCAACTTTCCAACATTACAGCATGAACAGAAAGTGAATAAAAAAACCCTATGGTCAAAAAAATTATATTTCGGTGCGTAGACATACCATATTTGAAAACTAGCAATATGCATATATTCTCTCAAATATTTCTGAAAGGTTTCCTTCTTTTTTCTGCCCTTATTGTGCCAATAGTTAGATGTGAGGGTAAGTTTAACTCCTTGATACTTTGTACTGCACAACACATAAGGTTCTGAAACATTTTATGACCTAAATAATAGAAAAAGATATTGCGTTTCGTTCTGCCTTCACTAGGAAATATGAAGTGGAGTGGAACCTTTATATATAAATTGTTTTCAATAAATTAAATTTATTCAACATTACATTAATGCAGAAGCTGTAAGCCTAAATTTATGGTTACACTTTTAAAAGTGTTTATTTTAAAATGTTTAAATTAAATTTATAAAATAATATCATAATATTGAAAGATCACCTTGAAAAATTTGACGCATTAAATGCAGGTTTCTATCATTATTTATACTCTTTATTTTGTTTTAATTATAGATAATATTTCATGTGTACTAAGAAATAAAAATCCTACGAGCAATTACTTCAACTTCACTCCATGTTAATAGCACAAACTAGTTTTTTCGCATTGTTGATTACCTGTCGTAATCCAATTTGCTCTGAACTAGTTGCTGGAAAGCATACCTGCGTTGGGATGTAATTATGACTGAAACAAATGATGCATGAATAAACAACCAGTCACCAGGTATTATTCTTTCCTTGAAGTTTGGCACGGTAATGCTCCGTCGAACAAACCATGAAATATTCCTGCGAGTGAAGGAAGCGTTTAATTACTATTGTCATACGGAGTTTAACAGATTTTAATAGAATAAAACAACGTTGTATCCTTTATTTGTCAATGCCATTAAACGACGAAGTTGTAAAGCAAATATTACCGAATGAGGTGGCGCTTCGGTATAGTGTATGACTCGCATTCGCGAGGTCCGGGTTTTGACCTCCGACGACCGTCCACTATGACCCATGAGTTTTTCGTGGTTTTCCTAGGTCGGTAATGGAATTTTGGGGTGGTTTTCTTTCTACCACCATTTCCTTTCATTCCGTTTCCTTCTCATCTTTCAGGTGTAAAACATGTATTAATATTCTTTGTTTGTTAACGGGGTTTTCAATGGTGAGAACCATATCAGCGCCGCCGGTGCGCCAGAATTTTGTCTCGCAGTAGTTCTTTTACACACTAGTAAATCTACTGGCATAGCTTGTTTGCTGGGTTTCGGCTGGGTTTGAATCGGCGCCTAACTAACTGAGCCACCCACACCAGTGTGCTTCTAGATTTCATGGCATATGGCAGTGCCGGACAGATGGCATGAGCACATGCTCAAAGGAAAGAGTGCCCTCCGTGGACACCAGAGGGCGGCTTGGTCGTCGGGTCGTTCATCGCCCTCTCAAGGCAGCTCCAGTAGTGGGGCGGGTCTTCGAGCTTGGAAATGTTAAATATCTCCGCGCGTCTCTTTGGCCTATCTGCCTGTAGCCTCCTGTGGTTCCTTCACTTCATTCCTTCCTACTGTGTGGGTGATAGTCACAATAGATTGCAGTGCGCGAAGTATCTCCCACTACGAGTAACCTATAGCTATACCTAAAGCAAATACTGAGCATTTTTAAGTTTTTAAATACGAATCACAATATTATACCAACCTTTCTTAATAAATAATAATAATAATAATAATAATAATAATAATAATAATAATAATAATAGAATAAGGTTTATTTTCTCTACTACTTACCCATAGGAAGAATTACATTTCACTCAAAAATTATGTATCAAGATTTCCTGGGAATACGTATTCCGAAAAGGTTGTTCTACGTTTTAATTAAAATAACAAACGTCTAAGATATTTGCATGAGGAATAAAATGTATGCAAGTGTTTGTTTATTTATGAACTCTCTTTTAACTGCTGTGGTCCTTATCGTCCCATTCTATATTGGGCGTGAAAGAAGACTGGAAATTTTCCTTAGTGGCCTCGATATCAGGTTTGAGGTTCTTTTACGCGCCGTAAAACTACGACACTGGACCACCGGCTTTACTTCCCTTCTGAAGGAAGCCATATTAAGGAAGTTTACGCCCGAAAAAATCCATCACCCTCCGCCGGGTTTGAACACACAACCTTGGGAGCTAGAGGTAACCACTACACTACGGAGAACGACAAAACGTGCGTAAATTTTCTGCAAATGACGCGTGAACTCATCTTCAATCTGAACGACTTTTGTATGATTGGTGAACACTAAGAAATAGACAAAATCATACTACACAAAAAATGTGGATCTGGTAAAAGTATGCAATGCCAAACTTATTTTGGGGGGCAGGTGTTAACCATTTCCGATGTATTCTTTGATATTGGTTAGAATTTCCAAATACAAATACAGAATTTCATTCACATGGTTGGTGACTATCTTTTTTTTTTCCTCGTGGTCACGCAGATAGGTTAGAAGTTTAGACATCACATAGTGACTTGGTTTTCAAATATCTGACTATCGCTTTACTCTACTGTAACCCAGTGGGATTGTTCAGGCGGTCACGTCTGTGGCCCGCATTCGGGAGGTCCCGGGATCGCCCACTCTGGCCCATGCGTTTTTCGTGGTTTCCCCGGTTCGCCAGCCTAATGCTGATTCATCTTCTACCATGACTCTCCTTCCTCTCATTTCCTGTACCCATTCTCTTTCTTGCCATCTGTTTCAGGTTTGGGTCTAGGCGACGGCGTTTGGCTCGTTGCGGCTGATATGTGGCTTGCTGGTGTTGCTGCGGTACCGCTCATTTAGGGCCTTCCTCAGAGTGGGACTCCGCTACCGGAGACCCTGGAGGTTGATGGTTTGTGGCCAGTGACCATGCGACGTCGGATGCGTTCTATCTGGAAACGTTAACGACTCCGTCCATGCTTGTGCCCGTCGGCATCCGGATCTGGTCGCCCTTTGGGTCTCTCCCCTCATCGCTCCCTCCCAGGGGCCGCGTTGGAAGCATAATGGGCCGACTGGCCTGCGTACGGTGCTCTGCCCCGGTTTCGGGATCCCTCCGTAATATGTACCTTTATCTTTATCTTTACTGTATCCTTCTCATACCAACAAAATATATAAACGTGTAATGAAAGTTTATCTCGCTAAAAGAGGTAGATAGAATAAAGATTTTATAAGAATAGTTTATAGGAGAGTGATTGGAGAAGGTTATGTTAACGCAGCACAGAATTTATTTTCTAACGAAAGAATAACTTTGGAACTATGATTTCCAGGGGGAAATATTTTCACTCGCACTTTACACATGCAAAGGTTTTTTTCTCCTAAATGGAATATGAAAGCTTGACAGTATATCCAGGACGCTAAGTAAAAACATATAATTCACCAATTTAAATGAAATGGTGTAACGCTTAGTAATAATAATGTAATAACATAATAATATTATTTGTTGAGTCTTAAGTATAAAATGCAATTGGTCATGTCTTAGAATACAAAACAAATTCTATAATGTTTACTGTCATAGATAAGCTTATGACCAAATTAAATTGGGAAACTAAACAACAAACCTTCTATAAATAAATTAAGAATTAATTACAACTTGGAAGTGCTACTAAAACATTCATGCATGTTATAAAAATAAGCTTCCTTTTAGTGCTAAACTTAATTGAATCTTATGTCTTAAGATTCTTTAATTAAATTAAAAACTTGAGTATTATTTATTTTATTTAATCTTCAAAATGGTGTTTGTACGTTTAAAATTGCTTCCGCGTTCTTAGTTAAAGATATTTTTCATTAAAAACATTAAAAGATCAAGAATGTAGCAATTATACATAGTTAAAATTTCTTCTGAGGAAGAATCAGGTAAAGACCTAGTAACTATTCTCATAGCCTTCTGTTTGCAATAATAACTATTTCCATACAATAATATCATACCTGATTACACTTCTGTTTTATATAAATTAAAGTAAAATTTTAAATTATCACGCCCATTAACATAATTTTCATAAATTGTGAATTTGTCCAGTTTTTCTACTGTCGCTCAGTTCTCATTGTCACTGTTCTAAGCTCTTATCTAGTTCACTTCGTTCACACTTACTTCACTAAGGTGAACTAGTTTAATTCTCCGTCACTTCACTTCCTTCGTGATACCGTCTCTTCAAGCCGGACGGTTCACTTCAATCGGGAGTCGAACACAAGACCTCCACAACCCGTCGCTCCGCAGTAGCACTCGCTGAACGCCACAACAGCTGTCACCAACTCGCTCGTAGCGCTCTTGATGTCACACCAGAGAGGCACTCGCTAACCCGCTGGCTCACTGACTGAACAACTCAACACTCCTCGCCTTGCACTGACTGCCTCTTGCAAGAACGATAGCATATATAGTCAGTAGACTCTTTCCAAAGATTCTCGAACGTTCTAGAAATATTAACACACTTCCTAGAGGAAGCGGGACAAGAGCTTCCAAAACCTTCTGGTTATCTGTCAATAACAGCCCGGTGTTTACGCTGGCGAGCGACCGTTATCAGTTGTTTACTCCGACCACTCAGCGCCGACCATCCGAAAACCTTAGGCCATGGCCACTTCGTCACAATATTTATTGTTCAGGAGATTCAGTTGCTTATATGAACACCTGGTAGCTTCAACTTCTTTCTCGTCTTCATGACCTATAACACTAGTCTGCATGTTCAAACTTTTTGTCAGATGATTTCTTAAAAGTAGGTATTCTTGAATCAAGTATTTATGGGATTCCAGAAATAACTTCTGTTTTATTCTATCACCCCAGGTTTTTACACAAAATAAGTCATGTTTTTATAATTTTACTAATGAGCATAGAAAAGTATTCAAATAACATTTCACACAAGGTAAGTTTTATTCAAGAAACATTTTAAGAATACTCTCATGAACTCCCACAATTTATTTCATGACTAAATTTTAACAAAACAAGAAGCCAAAGTGTTTCATTTAATTTTTTTCAAACTTTCTCTTCTTTGACTTCCTTGCAGATCCTTGAAGATGACTGTCCCTCCTCAACATCCAACAGTATTCGGCCATCATAGTTTCGTTCCATCTCCCCTGGTACTTCCTCTCCATTTCTTTAATATCTTGGTGAAAACGTTCACCCTGCTCTTAATTATAATGTCCCAGATTTTCTGGAAAGTAGTCGATATGTGAATGCAGAAAATGCACCTTTACACTCATGTTACAACCCATCTTCTTGAAATCTTCCAACATTGTTTCGACAATGGCTTGTAATTAGGATCTTTGTTATTGTCTAAGAAGTTTTCAGTAACTGATCGGAAGGAGGTCCATGCTTCTATTTCTCTCTCATTCATGTCCTCTCAAAATCTTCATCCTTCATCAATTTCTTTATTTGAGGACCAACAAAAATTGTCTTTTCTAATGAAGGGAAATTTCTTCGAAAGGTACCTGAAGCAGGGTCCATCCTGTGATAGAGCCGTTACAAATTGCTTCATCAAGCCCAATTTTATGTGTAGTGGCGGAAGTAATATCTTTATATCTCTATATTTTTGAAGTGAAATTGTGAAAAAACTGTACGTGATAGAAACAAACTAAAAGCAGTTCTGAAATCAGCATAAAAAGTGATTCAGAATCACTTATTAGTTTTCAGTCATCCTATATCATGCAGACTAGTGTAATTGAGAACGGTTTAAATATTCAAACTTTAAGCACACAAATGTCAAAACTGAACAACGGTATCAAACCAACAAACAAAATGACGTATTTAGAAACGCGTTTTACGTTGTATAAAAATCTCATATATTAAATTCACAAGACTTTCTCTATCCTCAATCGTTTATTTTTATATACCTATCTACTACAAACTATCCTCGAAAGCTTATTATTGTCTCAATTGCTTAACTTCATTACTTAAGTAGAGGGAGCATTGCTTTCCTCTCAAAAACTCGATATCGAAATTTCACAGGAAGTGCACTTTTGAGGAATCATGAATTCAAAACCATTTTTAGGAAAAGGTCGTTGAGTATGTATCTTACTGCTAACAGCTTATCTAAAAAACGAATTGCCGATTAAATACCAGGCTTAGCATTTAAGTTCAGCATCTCCCAAGGATACTACATGAAGATTTTAAAGAAAATCTCCTTCAGGCCAAGCTACCCTTTATGAAAAAATATAATAATCTTTTTACTTTCTCTACTACGTATACTAAGTAGGGGAAGTATTGCATTCCACTCAAAAATTTGATACCGAGATTTCACCGGAAATACATGTTTTGAGGCCTCCTGAATAAAAAAAAGCATTTTTAGAGACATGTCCGTGTGTGTGTCTGTGAACAGCATAACTCAGAAACGAACAGTCGGATAAACACCAAACTTGGTATTTAGCTTCAGTATCTTCCAGAGATGTGACACGAAGGTTTTCAAGGAAATCCCCCACCCCAGATTACCCTTTACATGGAACATCTTTCGAAAATTTAAATTTTCTCAAAAACGGCTCTAACGATTTTGATTAAAATATCATATATTTAAGACACTTTCATGACAAATAAAATGCATGTCTTGAACTTTCTGGGAATGTCTACAAAAGTATTCTTTATTGTGAATGGCTTTTGCATAACTGGTAAACCATTAGAGAAAGACAAAATTTTACTACACAAAAAATGTAGATCACGTCATATATATTTGTTTTTGAGTGAATAATTTTCGAGATATTGCTTGTTATTTCCTTAAATTTTCCAATACTTATACTTTTTCTCAAATGGGGATTCGTTATTCAGTTTTTGGTCCTGGTAATACAAAGAGAAAGGAATACTCCACATAGCAACCAGCTCTTAAAATATTTGACTATAGCTTAAAGCCTAGGAATTTCCCTTGCATCTACAAGAAAATTAGCACTAAGATTAAAATCTCGATATAACATGAAGCATATGGAGAATAAGCGTTTGTAAAAATAGTTTGTACAAGAGTAGAGAAAGCCATGTGAGTGTAACACATCAGATTTTTATACTCTCTCAAAAATAGCTCTAACCTTTCTTTATTAAAATGCTACATGTTTAAGGATTTTTCATCACAGTTAAACCGTATGTCTTGAATTTTCTAGGAATAACCTTTGAAGCCCTCTTCATTATGAATGATTTTTGTATGGTAAGCCATAACGTAGACAAAATCTTACACCTCGTTAAAGCACACAATTTGTCAAATAAAATTGCTTGTAGCGTTAACCATTTTCCGAAGATTCTTTATCATATACTTATTTTCTTTTCAAGTCATAAGTCGCTATTCGTTTTTTCTGGTGTGATCATGCAAGGAACATGGAAATTGAAGGGTGGATTTCGAGCTTCCCAGCGTAAGCACCGGGCGCACTATCGTGAGATAACTAGAACTTTCTGGAGGTTTTATCTTTCCCTTAATCCAGAAAGTGTGTCGAAATCGTTGCGGCAGTGATGAGGGGAGTCAGTACGAGTCGAGGTGAGTCGACTGTGAGTTGAGCGAGTTAGTTGGCGGATGAATTTCCTGTGCGACATCAAGAGCGATTCTCTGAGTGTCTTGGAGATGGCTTCTGTGACGTGCAAGTACTACCGCGGAGTGACTGTTGTGGAGGACTTGTGTCCGACTCCCGAGTGAAGTGAATCGTCCGGCATGAAGAGGCTGCGTCACGAAGGAAGTGAAGTGTCGGAGAATTGAACTAGTTCACCTTGGTGAAGTGGCATTGGTGAGGTGAGCTCCCAATGAATGTGAACTACATAAAAGTGACTTTGAAAAACAAAGCAGTGATAGTGAGAACTAAGTAAAACGTGACAGTTGAAAAACTGGACGAAGTTACAGTGGTGTCAGGAGTGGGTTGAAGATTACAAAGCCAAGTTGGAGTAAATACTTGCAAATTTATTGACCGGAATGGAGGACAGAATAATTTCAGGAATGGAGAAAATGAGATCGACTCCATAAAGCGTGAAATAATGGCAACGATGAAAGCCCTGAAAGACGACATTGCAAAGGAGTAAAAGTTCAGTAAATCTGGCATGGAAGATGACATTAATGCGGTAGTGAAGCGCCTAGTTAAGCAGAAAAAATGACTAGACGGGCAGACGTAAGAAAGCAAGAGGATGATGGAGGTTGCAATCGACGAACGTCTGGATCAGCCGGTGACAGAGAATGCTTTAGCCATATACCCAGTCATGGTGCAAACTGCAGTTGGTTGGAACGCGGAGAACTTTAGGAGGGAGTAGAGGACGAAGCATAGGACGGATCCTGAAGTACGACCCGCGTGGGCGGACGTTTTCCCCAAAGGCCCGAGATATGACAGCTGTTGGCCGCAGAGGGACTTCCTGGTGGTCAGAAATGATGTGCCAAAGGGAATATGGGAGTTCGTAGCCAGAGGGACTAGGGTGAAACAGCTGGTGCTCCGGAAGAAAACGACGAAGAAAATCCTCGAGGAATCTCATGCCAGCACTATCAGTAGGCATCTGGAGGTGAATGAGACCCGGAAGAAGCTACGGCACCGATACTATTGGTTGCATCTTCGAAGCGAAGGAAAGATGGTGTCTGCCATGCGACATCCTTGCCACAGATCCTGGGACCCCGTCGCGCATGGGATGTCGGCCCCGAGAGGGGTTGGTGGTAGTTCATTATGATCGCTCTGCTGTAGATCATGGAGCTGTCCGCGATGAACAGCTCTGAGGAGGGAACTGTGAGACGCAGCGACTATGACCCAAGGTTATCGATACGCCGGCGCAGAGCGGTCCGTTTAAACAGCCATAACGCCGCTTGCCAGGGTAAACACCGGGCGCGCTATCAGAAAATAACTAGAACTTTCTGGAGGCGTTATCTTCCCCCTCCTACAGAAAGTGTGCCAAAATAGTTGCGGTAGTGACTAGTGTAGGCATTTAAAAACAACATTTATTTTTTTTTAAATGGGAACTTAAGTGTTTTTTGTAGCCCCAGTTTTGGGCGCCAATTTGAACATAGAATATATCTTTACGTTATTAGCACCACGCTTTGGGCGCCAATTTGAAGAAGGTGTGTTTTAGTTCCACTGTTGGGGAGCCAAAACTTGAAGTAGTTGCAACCACCTACGATACAAACTTTCCGGTGGCCTTCACTCCACATTCACTTTACGGCGGCCTTCGCCCCCACGTTTAAAAATCAACTTTGTAATTTGAATGTTTATTTAAATATTATATTTGTATGCCTCGGCTGCGTCAGTAGTAATTTGTAGAAACATGTACCTCTTAGCAGGGGTGGTGTGGCTAAAGAATGAACGCTTACACAAATTATAACTTTTTACTTCACTCCTTTTTATTAATCTTTCAAACGATTAAATAACACTTCACTGATATATCATACTGAGGAGCTGTGATATTATTTATTAATTGCACTTTTTAATACGTAAACTTTATTGTTATTCTTGCCATAATGAAGTTTTATATCTCAAACTTAACCCGCACCGTATCGATGTGCTCGGGAACGCTGCCTAGTAGTTTCTGGCTTCTATCGCTTAAATTCGTGCATTTACTATTTTCAAGTCTTTGATTGGCTAATTTTACTATAATAGAATATTTTTATTTAACCTAAGGTGTTTTTAATTTGTGATTGGCTATTTATGAATTGTTTTAAATATTACATTATTGTTCCAAGTATTACTAGTAGCATTATTAAACTTTCTAATGCATTGTTGTCTCAAGGATACCTTATTGTTAGCAACCTTTGGCTTCTATTTTCACAGCTCCTACATTGTTAAATTACATAATACATTCACATAACATTATTATACATGAACATAATAATATAAACATAGTACAATGACTTTTACATACATTTTATGTATTATTTATACACATATTGCTTTAAGGCGGACTGTTATTATATTTTATGTTATATAATTAAACTGATATCGTTTAAGTGTTAAAAAGTACTGCCTCAGAAGCTACAATTAGGGTCAAATTAAATTGACCCTAAAATGATTATCACAACGTCCTCCAAATAAAACACGATAATGGCATTTACTTTCCCCATAATATCAAGCAACTTTTATTCAAGACATTTTCTCTATAACGCTTAGTTTTTTTTAGATATTTTACAGTCTGCGACAGTATCGCCTCTTGTGAGAAGTTGTTCTGATTTGTAATACACGCAGCTGGCGGCTTACCTTTCTGCAGCCTCCGCATGGACACCGGATGCTTGTCGTGGTCTGTCTCTGTGCATCTGGATTTTGATGTGGTCACCTGTTTCTACTCTCTATCCTCGGCTAGCTGTAATAATTACCGGAAGATGTGTAAGAGCAGGGTCTTTTCCTCGGTAAAGGAAACATAGATCTCGGGTGTGGTAACGAAGGAAAATAATCATACTTTAGTTTCGAGAGGACAACACCCTGTGTTCTTTATTTATTACTTTTAGTAATTCACAACACCGATATTGTCGCCGTTAAAACACTGTCCACTGTTGAAGCGCGGCGCTGATATGACGCGAAATTTGTATGTTTAACAAAACCTTTACTCGTAGCAATTTATGTGTGTAGCTAACCCTGTTTCAATCCACGAACCTTTGGCGCAACAACTCTTAATTATCCGGCAGCATCATCCTCTGCCTGTAGTTTCAAAACAACTACCCGATTTTTGGTCTTAGCAACTCTATTTATTGTTGCGGGCTTCTTGAGCCCATTACTTTCCCATTGGTGCATTTTACGCGCCACTCAACGCGTCTCACTATTTCACATTGGTTTACTTGGATCTTATTGGTCCTATTTCAACCCCACTTGCTCAATTTCAACATGAAGTCGCGACTTTCCCTAATTATACCATTTAAGCTGGTTGTCTCACTCACTGCGGTCACGGAGAATTACAGTACAAAAGGATATTGGCTCTAACCCTCGCTGTATGAACAATACCTTTGCTACCAGAGAAACATCGTAAAATTCACTTGTTGCCCTTGGAAGCACTTTTCCTGCATCTAAAATATCTCGTCGTGAGCAGTATTTTAACATAGCGCTTAAAATATTTCCATTAAACAATTTGTTACTCCTCTAATATTAGTAACACAAATACAAACATGATATCATTAAGTCACCCTTCTTAAGCTACACAGGTAGTAAAAAAGAAAAATAGTTATGCATAGCATAATTTAATTTCACTAAATACTAATGACTCAAATTATTAATAATTCCTTAACTCGGGCTAGTCGGCTAGAGTTGCCGTTTCAAGTTTCAACTTCAACGGTCTACCCTGTATAAATTAAAGCGTTGCAGTTCTGATAGTTCTCCTTTAAGAACTTAATTAACGTGACCGATCTGTGAGTTTTCAAAAACCCAAGATATTCCACTGACTTTTATTCTTTACCACATCTTATGTATGTATAAAGAAGTGTGGTTACAAAGCTTGATGCATAAATGTTAAATCGTTCCTGATTTATGCGTTTAAAACACAAATTTAAGCTATTGTACAAAACTGCACTTTAAGATGCACTTTTCGAAACGTTTAAAGCATTAATTTGTCTTATGTTAATAATTGCGTAGCAAGTTTCAGTCAGCCTGTATTGGTGAAACTATTTGGAATTTTCACTCTAATAACTTGCGCCAGTCCTCGCCTCTCTATGCTTCGAAGACAGTTGGTGGCAGTCCCGGGTTCGATGCCCGCTCGGGTTGGAGTCGAACGCGGTGTAGTGGAAGATACCGAAGTAATGGTAAAATTCACTGTACCTGCTTTCTCCATCCGACGTGGCTTCGTCTTGTTGTCCTGACTGGTTGATTTAATTGAACAGTAATTCTCGCTATTGCCTGCCTAGTTGGTTCTCAGCGGAGATCTCTGCATGGACTTTGCCTATCAGGATTGCTAATAAGCTCGTCGTCTCGGTAGTGGTACAAGGAGCTCAGAGGTGAATTCACTACTCATCATAATGTTTGGGTTTATCGCTATTTATTGTCACTTCACTCAACGCTACATAATGTTCTGTTTACTTATCACTTTATATAGAACACATTTGCGCGCCAACTTTGTTGACGGAGAAGCGTGGATCCCTCGTGTGTATCTGCAAGTCAACTCTCAATTTTTGTGGTAAATCTCGACTATTTAAAGACCACGATCTCCCATCTAAAAGTTTGGGATCTGGTTTCTCATTGGAGGCATTTTCGCGGTTCTCTCAGCGTGGCTAAATATTATTTAATTTATATAGATTCCTATTGCCTAGTTTGTATATATCATGTGACCTTTTCCCTGGACTTCTCTTGGTAAACTGCCGTTCTGTGTTATTTTCCTTCACTCCATACTTCCGGAGCCGAGAAAAATAAAGTCATAAAATCTTACCCTTCGATTCTAACACAAAAGATCCCGTTTTCGCTGCACATGCGAACAGCATATTTCTACCCTAACTGCAGAGTTCAAGACATTCTAAACTTAGTTAAACAGGAACACTATATACAAGAAAAATATTACATTATACAAAATTACTATTTACATGGTGCTCACATTGTACATATATAACAATTATATATGAAATTAAACACTAAATAAATTACCACATAAAATTAATTCGGGCACATTCTGTCTCAAACATAAAAATTCCATTGTAAGGAGGATTTTAAATGCTGAAAAATGTTTAAAATATCACAACAGAGAAAAACGTACTGGAAGACTTACTCATTGAAACTGGTTTGAAATTCTATTAATGAATTTTTAATTTCTTAACCATATACATAGTAGGTAGAGAAAGTATCACAGTCCACCCAAAGATTCCATACTGAGATTTCACCGGAAAGTTTTGAGACCACCTGAATCCAAAAAAGTGAATTTTTAGAGAATGGTCTGTGTGCGCGTAACTGTGAACAGAATAACTGAAAAATGAAAAGTCAGATAAGTACCAAACTTGGTATTTAGGTTTAGTACCTTTCAAAGGTGCGACATACACAAAGATTTTCAAGAAAATCTCTCTACCTCAAACTACTCTTTACTTGGAACATTGACACAGTAGTTCTAATACTTAAATGATTTCAGTTAAATTATATAATATAAAATATAATATAACTGCCCATCTTAAAGCAATATGTGTATAATACAATATATAAAATGCATGTAACAGTCATTGTATTAATGTTTATATTATTACGTACATGTTCAATAATGTTGTATGAATGTATTGCGTAATTTAATAATGTAGGATCTGTGAGAATAATAGGTTAAAAGTTGCTAACAATGAGGTAGCAATAATGAATTAGAAGGTTTAATAACGCTACTAGTCATTCTTGGAAACAATAACGTAAATTTTGAGACAGTTTATACAATAGCCAATCAACAACCAGAAAGAAGCTTAAGTTAAATGAAAATATTCTATTGGAGTAGGATTAGCCAATCAGAAACTGAAATAGGGCTAATTGTACAAATTCAGAAGTCAGTTGCTAGTGGACAGCGTTACTAACCGGACGCGAGACACGTCCTCGAGAAGTTTAATACCTATCCAGTGTGAGAAAAAAACAGTTTACGTGTTTAAAAAGTGCAAGTATTTAATCAAAGAATCTCACAACTCTCTATATCCGTGAAGTGTTATTTAAATCGTGTCAAGAATTAATAAATGGAGTGAAGTACAAATTATAATCTGTGTAAGCCTACATTCTTAGCCGCACTACTCCCTGCAAAGAAATCAATGTCTCTAACAATAATACTGACGCAGCCGGGGCAAACATAAATTATATAATATTTAAAGAAACAGTCAAATTACAAAGTTAATATTTTTAAACTTGGGGCGAAAGCTACCGGAAACTTTTTACCATACGTGCGGTTGCAACTACTTCACGTTCGGCTCCCCAAAAATATAATTCCTACTTCAAATCGGTTTTCCATACGTAACAGCAACAAACAATCTTCTTCAACATTTACCAATCTTTTTTATTGTCTAAAATATGGCTCTAATGATTTTTATTAAAATACCATATATTAAAGATATTTACATGACAAATAAAATGTATATGCTTTATTTTTCTAACAATAGTCTGTGAAGTCCTCTTCATTCGAAAGGAATTTTATATAATCTTGTAAAACTGACAAACGTTAAGCGATAGAGTAAAACAACTGCACAACAATGCAAATCTCTTTAAAATACACATATTTTTTCTTAAAAATTTTGTGGCATCAGCCATTTCCGAGATATCCGTAATTAATGGTCCTGTCGATTTTCAGTTGTCTCTCGCGATGTCATGGAGTATGGACTGTTAAGCCCAACATATAGCGTCTAGTTCTAAAGCATTTGACTATCGCTGTTCCCTTTGTACCCTAACGAAATGTATAATGCAGCTATTTTCGGAAATGTCTATCTCGATTAAAATTAACTAGTGAGGTAATATTTTATATCATAACATGCTGTGAATGCCAAAGTGATTGCAGTGTAAATTAATATTATTGTATGTACAGGATTTTAGATGTTTGTTAGCCATAAGTATTGTTAGGAAATAAGTTTACACGGCCTCACTGAAACTGACAATAGAAGTGGGTAACAATAAACCGAGGGGGTGAGTTGTTTATCACTAAGAAGAGATAAACAAATGACGTCAGGGTAGCGTGCCTTTTTTAGAAATGGAGGGAATATCTTCCTTAGAGTATATATGTTAGTAGTAGTGATTGGCTGACCAAAACAGACGCTAAAGTTAGCGCAATTTGGTAACCAATAGGAGCTATATTATGTTTAGGCAATTCGAGGTGAAAGAGTATATATTCTGGAGCCATAAGCAAGTGTCGCACAGTTCTGAAAAATCTCTCACGAGGTGCACGTCGCAGAGTTAGTTACAAAAATGTAAAGTACGCGAAGTAATTGATGCGCGACAACTAAAACGACTGTAGCTACATTCGGAAATATCACAGTTTCAGTCAGGCGTGTATAGAGATTAAATATGTCAATTATTAATTAAGTGTGACGGCAATAAAAGTCTAGATTCAATTATTTTTATCAGTGTTATCTTTTAGTAGCAACTCCTTTCCGTTTACACGCCCTGCCTAGAGACACTTGCTCGACTGAGTTATAATAGCTAGCCGGAGGACAAAGAACCCAAATTAAAAAAAAATTAAACAATAAGCGCCCAACAAATAAGATAACACAAGCTATTGAGAACTTCGACACTAGATAGGAAAATAAACTTCGATAATAATTAGTATACCCTATAATAGAGGGTAGGGAAAGTCATGTAAATGTAGCACATCAGTATTTGATTTAGTCATGTATATTTTTACTTAAAATACATGACTATAATAAAAACTTGTCAAGACCAGGCTATAATTAATTTATATAATATTAATAAAAAAGTAAAACCTTAAAAAACCCATTTACCCAGCACTGAAGATTGTCGTAGGATTGTCATCTCAACTGAGATACCTTAGTGGTCTGTCTGAGAAACAACTTGAGACAATTGGAGAATTCGATGTCCCACCAGCATGTTGTCACAGTAGCTCAATGATTAGAGCAACTGCATCGAACCGTGTTCAAATCCCGGCTGTGGCGTTAATTTTTTCAGTTTACTCTATATTAAAAATCATTTAAGATATTTACATGATAAATAAAACATATATCGTGAATTTTCTTGGAATAGTCTGTGAAATCCTCTTCATTCGGAAGGAAATTTCTATAATTTTCTATAACGCGTAAACGTTAACCGATAGACGAAAACGTACTACATAAAAATTGTACATCTCTTTAAAACACAATTTAATTACAAGTTTTTATAGCATAAGCCATTTCTGAGATATCTGTTATTATATGTTCGAATTGTTCATTTCTTGGTAATTCTCTTAAGATCCTGTCGACATTCAGCTGTTTCTCGCGATTGCATGGAAACAGTATGGAATTTTAAGGTTAGCACATAGCGTCAATTGTTCAACATTTTGACTATCTCTGTTCGTTTTGTATCTTGTAGATATTTCTTCAAAGGCATATTTGGATTAAAATGTAGTAGACAAAAAATAAGCTTTAGTAAGAATAGCCTAATAAACGATTGAGGGTAGAGAAAGTTATGTGAATGTATTACATCAGAGTTTTTTAAATGTAACGTAGCTCTTAGCACTTTCACTCCAATAACTAAAATATTGACATGAAAGCTTTCTAGAGAATTGGACGTAATAATATGCTAAAAAACCTAATCGTAATTTTTGGTCTCTTTTAAACAGCTTTCATCGATGGGTTCCTTTAAGTTATTAGATTTAACATTGGCCAGATTAGGAGCTTCTCACTCCCTTAATTTTTGATAAATGCTAACCTAGTGCTTACACATTTCAATACTTTTTTTTTTAGATTTCTATTGAATATATTCCCTGAATAAATTATCATCATCATCATTCATTCAAACAGGGATTAGACCACTGGTGATCTGTTCCGACTTCAAACTAAAGCTGCTCCTTCCATCTTCTAGCAGGTCTTCCCAGGCTTCGTTGTCCTTTTGGTTTATAATTTAGTGCTCTTTGGGGGATTCCTAAGTTATTCCATTCGCAGACATGGTTGTACCAGTTTTTTCTGTATTCTGCTATTTTGTCCGTTAGTTTAAATATTCCCAGTTGTTCTCTGATATCTTCACCTCTCTGTTTGTCCATTAGAGTATAACCTGCTACAAACCTTAAGAATTTCATTTCCGCAACTTCTATCCGTCTCAAAGAATCTTTATTTAAAGTCCAACATTCAGACCCCTATAATAGTGCAGGAACTGATGAAACCTTATAAAATCTCAGTAGAGTTTCTTTGAGAATTTTCTTTGATAAAATTCTTCTGATTGTTCCACATATGTGTTGGAATAAATTTAGTTTTCTATTTACATATTTTGTTCTATCTTTGCCAATGAAACTCCTAAACAGTTATAGACCATAACCTGTTCAATAGGGGTGTTATCAATCACAATTTTGGCTCTGACAGGACTTTTTCCATAAAATGCCATTATTTTTCTTTTCTCAGCTGAAATTTCCAGGTTATGTTCAATAGCCACTAATACTTAAATTATAAATCGCTCTTTGTAAATTATCTTCAGTAGATGCTTGGTCATCTGCTAAAGCTAAAGTTTCCATATTTATACTATCCATTTTAAAATTAGTAGTTCAAATATTTTGCCATTTACGAATGACGTCGTCTAAATAACTAATAAATAATGCGGTAGAAAGCGGACACCCGTGATTTATTTCAATATAATTTTCTCAGAGCCTTCCTCCGCTTTCAATTCTTATCTTTGTTCTCAAATATAAAATTTGTATAGCACGTATTATATAGTTAGGAAATCCTCTATCTTTCATTATTTTCCACATTTTATTTCTATTTACCCTGTCAACTGCTTTGACATAATCTATAAAAGCTATAAAATGTGGAGGGTTGTACTCCTTTCTTTTTTCAAGCAGTTATGCCATTGTAAAAGTGCAGTCTAAGCAACATCTACCCTTTCTAAAACCATGTTGGTTTTGCAAAAGAATTGCTTTCATTATATTCTTTATTCCATTTGCCACAATCTTCGCATAAATCTTATAACATGTATTTTTAATAGACTGATACCCCTATAATTCCTACAGTCATGTTTACTCCCTCTTTTAAATATTGGAATTATTCCGGCTTCATTCCAATTATCAGGCATAATCCCTGACCTCCAACATTAATTTAAAAGATGTAAAATTCTATCGTAAAAACAATTGTAGCGGTTTGGATTGCGGAAGGATATTATTCTTGAAGAAAACGTTTTCACTTCCTCACAAAAAGGCGTATTCCTGCCAGAAAACCTGTAAGATTCTTGTTCTTTTTCTACCCTGTACGATTCCTATATAAGAATATTTTTACCCTTTTAAAGCAGTATATTTTGAGTAGTAAAATAAAAAATTAAGATCATAGGGAGAATAAATGTCAGTAACAGTGAGTTAAATAAAAAAAACTGGAAAGCGAATGTTAAAAATAAGGGTTGTGAGAGACAGGGCCTTCGGCGGCCGGAAACGAGTGGTCCTTCTCTCTATTGTTAAGCGTCCTGTTAGGTTGCTGGAACGCAGGCATGTAGAAAAGGGTCAATGTTCGCCAAAAACCGAATAGCCTTAGGCCTCCAATGAAAGAAGCTAGCAATCAGGTGATAATGGAATGGGGAGATATAGAACGTTTGAAACAGAGAAACAGAAAATTTTAGTATACACACTTAGCTGTGGTAGTTCCGTGGAGATGGGTATCAGGAGAGTTTAGAAGACACACTTGGTCGTGAAAGTTTAGAAGACACACTTGGTTGTAGTAAGTCTGGGGAGATGCTTGTCAGAAAAGTTTAGAAGGCAGCGGATAAAAAGTGTAACAAATAGGAAAAGCGCGTGTGTGTGTGTCGAAGTAAATAGCAGGAATCAAATGTTAAAACGGTGGACGTTCGAATAAACAGCGCGCAAAACAAGAAAGAATAGCAGCAAATTGGCGACCAACGTTGGGGCCTGAATAAAACCGACTGTACCAGACTTCGTAAAACCGACAGTAAAAGAAGTGATCGTGCCCAGGACATCAGGCATAAACCCAGCAACGCACGAGACGACAGGAGACCAGGTAGTGGTGGTATTTATTAAGTATTTAGTATTACATTAATTGCATAACACAGTCACATGGGTCATAAGACCGTACATGCTCTCTAGAAAAATACCTGGTCTGTATACGTGACTTGGAGTATCAACCAGATAACAACTATTTTTTTTATAATCACCGCACTATATACATACAAAAAATTGAAAAAACACTCTGAGTCACACACTCAAACACACACACACAGTCGCGCACAAGTACTCAAGCATCACATATGTTTAAAGAAAAATTACATAAACACCGTATCTCTTAGTACACGTACTTCCATTAAGTATGTGCCCAAGCTTGGCCAGTTTTGGCTGTTTAGAATCATGTCCCAGCATGCTGTCCTCCGTCTGTTGGAAGCCAAAAATACTTCCGGTAATAATTTTTCCTAATACGTCCGTCTGCACGCATGCTGCCAAAATATGCGTCCAGTCTTCTTGTTCCCCGCATAATGGGCAAATCCTCCTGCCATCGTCATCAACAATCTTGCGAGCTTTCCACCCTCCCAACCTAAGACATGCTATTCCAATCCTCTGTTTTATACCTAATTCCAAAATATATGTTTCCTTGCCCCACCTAGTTTTTATTTCATTTTGTAGCTCCAATGTTGATCTTTGTCTACATTCAGACTCTATTTTCTGCCTGTTTATATCACATAGTCGTCTTTTGACTTTTTTCACGGTACTGTGTATATTTTCATTACCCCTTTGCCAGATATCATTTAAGCCAATTTTAGATAATTCGCGTTGCAACCCCGCCGCCCACCATTTTGACAGGAGACCAGCTCAACACGACCGCAGGGGGCAGATGCAGCAGTAACCACGCCAACCAAAGCAAAAAAAATGTAAGTTCAGTGATTTTATACGAAGTAACCATCAGATAGACTACGTCAAAAGTAAAAGAAGAAGAAGAAATGTGTAGCTCAGTAATATATATGTATGTATGTATGTATGTATATGTATATAAAGATTTTTGGTAGTTCATTAATCTATAAAAAGTGAATTTAATGGTCTATGATTTTAAGAACTAGAAAAGTTGTAATTAATTTTAAAATAGACACTAAAATGGAGCAGAAATTGGAAAGTGATAACTTAAGCGAAACAAGCGTAGGAAATGTAGAGGCAGCAGGCGAGTCAAATTCTAATAGGCTAATGATTATCGAATAGCAGGATCAGGATAGCAATATAACCAACCTTTTTCAACAAATGATATTACAATTCCAGGCAATAGATCAAGAGTTAGAATATCATAAAGAAGCAATAGATATGAGGTTAGAAAAGCAGGAGGAAACAATATGTGAGAAATTGGATAGTCAGAACCAAAAGTTAATAAATGAACTAGAAAGCAAGATAATGCATGAGGTTAAGGTTCAGATAGATAAGCAGAATGAGGTTTTATGTGAAATCAGGTCAAGTCAAAATTATATGCATGAGGAATTTTTAGTAGTTCGTGCCGAAGTGCAAGAAGCGCACGGAGAAATTGATCGTGTTAAAAAGCAAATATAAACCATAAAATGTAACAATGAAAATGTGCATGAACAATTGTGTGATGATTTTCGTAACAATTGTGAGAGGATCGAGCAAAGACAAACAGAAATGCAAAATCACATCCGCTCTGAATTAAGTACAATTAAGAAAACAGTGGAAGAGCAAAACAAAAATAATTCGGAAGAAATAAATGTATTAAAGGGATCCCTTACACAAATTGTTGGATGTCAGCACGGAACTTCTCAGGTCTTAGCAGAAATGCGAGAGGCCATCAGCCACATAGAAATAGAAAAGAATTCGAATCAAAATGCTAAAACTGCTATATCCGCAGAAGTTTCAAACACAAATGGTACGGCAGATCGATTTCCATGGGATCGATTTCGCCACACACATGTGAAAATAGCAATAATGGTGCAGGCAATAACTTAAATAATAGTTTTATGCATGGTCAGTTGACAATACCCACTCAATTGTTAAATGAAATTTCAGTTCCAACGTTCGATGACAATATTGACAATGCTAAGCGGTATATCCTTGATTTAGAATCATATTTTGCATTGAAGGATATTCCTGAAATATATAGAATGATACTAGTGAAAAGAGGGTTAAAAGGACGATCCCTTAGTTGGTATAGATTAACCTTAGGAGACCACGCAACTTATATGGAGTTCAGGTAAGCTTTCTTGAACAAATATTGGAACGTATTCACCCAATACAATGTCAGGATACAAATTAATAATGGACGTTACCAACCGCATTCAGGGGAAGGAATGGTGGATTATTTTCTGAAGCTGGCATAACAAAGTCAACTGTTAGAACTGTGGGAGGACGAATTTGTAGCTTTATTGGCATACCATTTCCCAAGTGAGATTAACAACCACCTTATCGCAACTAAACCATGAACAATGGGGGAAGTTCTTGAACTTTTGACGGCTTTTCAAAGTCAGCCTTACGAACGAAGCGATATTGGCCTAAGAACCCACAGAACTCATTTCGCAGACGGGGAAGGGGCAAGCCAAGATTTTAACACTCGCAGGCGTGATTCATACCAAGTTCGCGAGGGTTATAGGGACAACACTTCTAGAAGACCTAATAGGCAGAATTATAGGAGAAATGGACCTACAGGTGGAAACATCCATAGTGGACAAAACAGGCAGAATTCCCAGATAAACTTTATTCAATTTGAAAACGAAAGGAGGGGAGACTATAGGTCGTGGAGAAACAGATAGAGTGATAATAATATACAATATGCAAATGGACCGAGACGCGATGGACACGGTAGCATGAATACCGGACGTAACTCACCACGATGGAGAAGCCGCTCACCCAACCAAACCACGCACGAGGAGGCGAGAGTAAATCCGCCAGAAATAAGCTCAGGACATGTAGAACCAATGCCTCTAGAAAACTCCAATTAGACCGAACTGTATCTTCGGGTACGGTCAGAGAGAAATTAGATGTAAGCAATGCAAGCGCAGGGACAGACATGAGAAGAAAAGGGAATCTTTGTGGAACATTTACAAACAAATGGTCATGAATAAATTGTGAAGTTTTGTTTTGAAGATGATGAGCAGTTACAAAAGGATATCGATTTCTTTTGAGGAAATGAGTGAGAGCGAAAGTGTGGAAGACGAGCAGTGTAAAACTATTAAATATTACAGTCTGATCGTGGGACAAGAACCGAACCCGTTAGCACGCGTAAATAGGGAATCTGTGCAGGTAAACGAGGTTAATGAGTCTGAGGTCCTTCGGAAGTGAATCGTATAGAATGAGCACAAAGGGATGTTATTTAAAGTTCTAGTTGATAAATGCCGGTGATTTCTGATAGAACTGGATGCTGTAATGCATATAAGTATATGAGTTTGATATAAATGTCCAGGTATAATTACAAAACAATTCGGGAAGCGTGCTTTCGAAATAAAATGCATTCAGTCAGGTAAAATTATGGGGAGGTACAACATTTCACTGTTAAGACCTTTTAAGGAATTAAATGAATAGAAACACTGTTTAGCATTGTGAATGGAGTATGTCCCACACATATAAAAATAATAATAAAAAAATTTCTTAAACAGCCACAATAATTAATAATTGAAAAGAGGGGGAGAGAAGCTAATGATATGTCAATTTACCAAGAATAAACACTGCGTTATGTGCATAGATAATAAAGGAGATGTAAATAAATATGTGAATATATCGTTGTTGTGTGCATCATTATTGGTATAAATAAATAAATGTATATAAATGTTAGAATAAGCTACTTAGTGAAACAGTGAAGTGAAATAAATCGTGAAAAGTGGAAAGTGTTGCGTGTGCAAATTATGAATAAATAAGGAGATAAATAAATAAATGGAACATAAAATATTGGAATTATCGTTGCAGGACGATAAAAAACAATTACACATACACCAACGACAAACAAATTTAAAAATATGAAGATTTTGTATGAAACGTAAAAATGTATATTATTTGTACATTGCTTGTAAATTCTTTCTTGTTTTGTAAATAGATTTACTGCATTTAATATGTGTATATTGTAAGGGCATCTGCCTGATTGTATTATGTTTGTAAAATGTTTAAGTGTAATTCCTGTGAAGCCAAAAAACACACACGTACATGGATTCGTTAAATGTTAGGGAGAGAACCAATTTTTATTTCAGACGGGGATTCTGATAGAATGCCAACTATCTTTATAAATATAGTAAACATTCCATCAGAGGGCATATTGAAGCAGTACATTTTGAGTATTAAAATAAAAAATTAAGATCATAGCGAGAATAAATGTCAGTAACAGTGAGGATAGTGTTAAATAAAACTGGAAAGCGAATGTTAGAAATAAGGGTTGTGAGAGACAGCGCCATCGGCGGCCGGAAACGAGTGTTCTTTCCCTCTATTGTTAAGCGTCACGTTAGGTTGCTGGAACGCAGGCATGTAGAAAAGGGTCAATGTTCGCCAAAAGCCGGATAGCCTTAGGCCTCCAATGAAAGAAGCTAGGAATCAGGTGATAATGGAATGGGGAGATATAGAACGTTTGAAACAGAGAAACAGAAAATTTTAGTATTCGCACTTGGCTGTGGTAGTTCCGTGGAGATGGGCGTCAGGAGAGTTTAAAACATACACTTGGTTGTAGTAAGTCTGGGGAGATGCTTGTCAGAAAACTTTAGAAGGTAGCTGATAGGCGCGATGATAAAAAGTGTAACAAATAGGAAAAGCGCGTGTGTGTGTGTTGAAGTAAATAGCAGGAATCAAATGTAAAAACGGTGACGGTAAAATAAACGAGCAGGAAAGCAAACAGTCGTGCTCACCACTAATCCGACATCCAAGATCCATGCAAAGAACCCTGAGCTAGTACCGAACCCGAGACCTTTCCTAAAAATCCCGTACCGTAAAACAAGAAAATACCACCGCAAATTGGCTGCCCAACATGGGGACCACAACCACCGACCAGAAGTCCTGGCGTACTTTGGTCCACTCACGTTTTGCTCCGGCTAATTATTTATTATTTAAGGCGCTCTGTGACTGTTATTTTGATTCCCGCTAACTTGAATTCATTACTTGCGGCGTGTTCAGTTATTTATTATCTTGTATAAAATAATTTCAACGACAATCTAACACTCTATGTAATTATTCCACACGCATTACTTTATGGTTGCACTGTGGTGCGGCACTTCGTAAATTTTGGAACTTTTATCCTTTACTTTTCTTTTTTAACTCAACGTGATGTGTGTTTCCTTACCGGAGAATTATGGCAGATTGTCTCAAAACCACGCTTGCATTCACATATCTCAACGACTGCTCTGCTCCAAATTTTATACATGTCACTGCATATTCCTATGTTTCTATTGGTTCTCTGACTTATTCTCTGCGTTTATTGGTTCCCTGGTTGAAAATTTAAAGCTTAACTGTAGGAAATGTCCGTTGCCTCATAGTGTCTGTTTGCTTGAAAACTTGTCTCGCACCCACGAAGTATAAAAGGAGGTTTCGATTTTTATGGCCCCACGCTCGGAAAACATAATGGACAGTCTAAAACGAAGCTACTCATATGCTTGCCTAAATCTTGCAGTTTTCTCATGCAATTACGCCTTTATTTATTTTACAATATTATGGAAACTTAAAATATATTTACAGCTTATGAAGGGCTTTGGATTGAATTTTTAATCCTATGCTTTAAAATTATGGAAATTTATTAAATTGAATATTAATTAATTATTAATAATTCCTAAAATAGAATCATTATAGAGTTCCTCTTTATGTGTTCTTAATCGGCAGAAATATCGCTACACAGTCAGAGCTGTATCTAATTAATTCCATGTTTATTTTGTCTAAACTAGGTGATTTTCTGTTCTTAAAACTATTCAGTGCAATTTCTAATTCCTCTTTAGCTATAATATCAATGTTAGGATCATTTTCCATTAGTATAAATGGTTCTTCGTTAGGTGCAGTCCATAATCCTCTATAGAATATTTCCCATTCACTAATTATTAAAGGGTTTATTTGAACTTTATCCTTCTCTACTTTATTCAGAACGTTCAATGCCTTGAATGCTTTTTTTTCTGTTTTCCATATGCATCGTATTCTATGTTTGATACATATCTGTCCATTTCTGTCTATTGATTTTCCTAGTTTGTTTCTTTACTACAACCCTAAATCTATTGTAGTCTATTCAATTTTCTCCACTTCGCTCTTTCAGAAACTTTAAATATGCTTCTTTTTTTTTAATTAGTATCGCCAACTATTCCGTCCAGAAACTTAAACCTCTCTTCTTGTAACTCACTTTTCACTTACCTAAAGCTTCATTTGCAGCCTTAAGTAAAACCCCTCTTAAATTATAAATGATAAATTACTTTGAAACGTTTACACAGAACTTAGCAAGCTTGTATCCGCAATTCAAGGCAATCACTTTGTTTACAGCTTCCACCAGCTGAAAGCCACATCTCATTTGCTGATACATTATAAAAATGTAGAACAATTTATAACACTAAACGCTTAATAAAATTTAACTTTACATGATAATTATTCTGTAGTTAAGGTGTACTAAAGAGAGTTGTTCAACAACATGAAGCAGAAATTTACCGTAAGCAACGGGAATGTAAATAAAAACAAAAAGTTTCCTTTACCCGCATGCACCTGTGCAATATTGACTCCATTCTGGTTTAGAGTTAATGGCTATTTAATGGAAAGTTTTCATTCACTCTAAGTCGAGGCCTCTCCTTATTAGCTTTCCAAGAATTCTCGCAACTAGAATTATGCATGTATTTCAAAGAACTATCAATAACGTCGTTCATTCATGAATATCCACAGACCGGTTAGCTGTTAAACATTTTCACTGTCGTTTGTACTAAAAAAGTAAATTTATAAGAAACAAAACAAATAAACAAGATCGTATGTTCCATACACATGACTTTCTCAACTCACTCTTCTACAGACTATTCTTATTGGTTCTGTAAACCTTTTGTTAATCGAATTATTTTTCATTACATATTTAAACTTTTTAAGATTATCAATATTGCAGCATTCTACCTGGACATTCATTATTAGGATTTACTGACTAAATTTAAATTTAATAAGCTGAGTACCAGAAGAAACACTGCACAACAAACTTAAGTGTACAGGGTGAATCACCTAAACCTTGCATCCAAATAGTTCGAAAATGGAAAGTGCTATTGATGTGCAGTTTTCACAGCATTAATTGGTAGTCAGGGCTCGTATATTTAGCCTATAAAAAGGTTTAAATAATACTGAGAAAGTGTAGCTTTTGAGCAAACATACAATTTTTAAATGGAACAATGCCTAGTTACATCAACAGAATAAAGGTAGGATAAATTAGAATGTCAATGCTCTTTGTTGCAGTATTCTAGTGCAAGTGGTTTACGAGAAATCGTAATTTGAAAGGCTTCCACCCGACAACTCTTTGTCCCATTCAACCTGCTTAGTTGCTAGGTACGATGTTGTTATATTTGTTTGCATTGTGTTTTCTGTTCATTTATTGCAACTTTCTGGTCAGTTAGTTTGTGGCAGTTCAAGGAGAAAGTCGTGAGTGGAAGATGGAGTTTACTAATGCAGAAAAAGCCGACATGCTCATGGTGTATGGAGAGTGCAGGAAGAATGTAGTTCGTTCCTGTACGGTGTACGCGGAAACGTATCCCAATAGACGTCAACCATCTCGGCAATTATTTATCATCCTCCTCAACAAGTTACGTGAAAGTGTAATACCTAGAAAACGTAACAGAAACAAACAAGTGACTGGAGAAGAGGCAGAAATTAATGTTTTGGCTACCGTTTCAGTAGATCCGCAAATTTGTTCCCGCACGTGTATGTGGCATAAGTCAGACAACTGTATTGCGCATTCTTCATCGACATAGGTTCCATCCCTATCACATCTCTCTCTATCAAGAGCTGCATTGAAACAGTTTTTATAATCGTGTTGAGTTTTGTACATGGACATTAAGACATGATACTCCATATTCATCATGTATCTTGTTTAGTGATGAGGCAACATTTACTAATCATGGCCAGGTAAACCACAGAAACATGCACTATTGGTCAGTTAACAATCCCCGTTGTCTTCATCAGGTGGAACGTCAGTGCCCATTGAGTTTAAATGTGTGATGTGGGATAGTGAAACATTAGCTCATAGGCCCTTTGTTCATAGAAGGAACAATAAACTCGCACAAGTATCGCAGCCTCTTGACAGACCATCTGCCACAGAAGCTAGAAGACGTTCGTTTGCAGACTAGGAGGAACCTGTGGTACCAACATGATGCCTGTCCAGCCCAGTGCATGAAGTACTACAACTTGTCTTAACGGATTGTTTCCAAATCATTGGATGACGACGAGGACCTTTACCTTGGCCGGCCCGTATCTGCCCCTTTAGACTTTTTTCTGTGAGGAAGACTGAAAGACACTGCCTACAAGGATGTACCAACTACACCAGACGATATGAAATGACGTATTAATGTTGCCTGCTCTGAAATTTCCGCTGAAATGCTAGAACGTGTGCAGCAGTCTTTCCATAGCGAACTGCAAGCGTGTAGTGAAGCTGCCGGTGGTCATTTTGAACACAACCTTTGAAAGGGTATGTTCTCTTTGTTTGTAAAAATCCACAGAATTGTTGCAATTCCCTTTTGTTTTTCTTTACTTTTTTGTGGAGTGAGCTATTTCCGAAATATTCCTTGTTGTTTGTTTGAATTTTCCAATAATACGTATATTTTTTCTCAAATGGGAATTCATTATTTGTTTTTTATGTCCTGGACATGCAAATAAACTGGAATGCTCCACATAGCAACTATCTCTTAAAAGATTTGACTACCGCATAAAGCCTACGATATTCCCCTTGAACCTACAAGAAAATTAGCAATAAGATAAACATCTCGATATCTCGAATAATATAAAGTAGACGGAGAATAAGCGTTGGAAAAAATAGCTTATACAGGAGTAGAGAAAGTCATGTGAGTGCAACACGTCAGATTTTGTTTAAGTATTTTAGACGTTTCTCGTGTAAAGTTTGAATTTATTGCAAGACATTGTGTTGCAAGGGGTGAAATGCCATGTGAAAGGCGAGATGGATGACGATTATATGAAAGAGATGGGAAGCAAACAGAAGCCCTTAAAAAAGACGTTTTAAAATATAAATGTCGATGAACCTCATTATTCGTGATTCATGCCGTGCCTATTTGCTACCAAAACTGAACATCAAATGTATGTAAAAACGTTATTGTGAGATGTGATCTCGTAATAGCCTACTTAACTGTTCTTGTCTAAATACATCAGTATTTTATACGTTTTTCAATTTTGGTTTTGCAAACCCTAGAATAGACACCTGTTTTACTTGTGCCTAACGTTTTCTGAAAATACAGGGATCTATTGATTTGGGGAGAAAGAACAACATTAATACAACATACAGACTTCACAAATTTAGAGCATTTCTTTTTCGAAATATCGCAACATAAGGAAGGTGTTGTTATATACCCGGGCAAGGCCAAAAGCCTTTGCAGCTAGATATTAAATTTAGATACCCCAGCATAAACATTGGGAGACGTAGATTCAGAGGCAACTAGAGGACCAGGATCTTAGCTGCACATTTTAGAGTAGGCGTGGGATAATTATCACAAAAATACACGGATTTTCCCATTAGCACGTTACCTGTGATTTATTAAATATTAAAAACTCGGTGCCCTTACATCGTTCACAAAAATATTAAAGTAAAAAATTGGAGGCAGATGTTCCACACTCACACGAAACACGCACGATTCCATACTCAACATTCGCCCTGAAGAGACATACTACAACTGACTGGCTACTTCTGACGTGGCGTCAGACAAAGAACTTAGTATCAGACAAAGAACTTAGTAACGTTCGCTTCCCTCCCTTTCCTCTCTCCACCTCTGACCAGGAGGAGAGGAGAGATATCACGTGGGACGAACTTCAAAATCCCAGCCGAAATAATTATTTCCAACAATGTAGTTGCTACAAAGCAATATAGTGTCCGACGCGACAATGCACAAACATACACGCTACGTCTCCCCCACTCACAATAATGAGGCGTCCCCGCCGAAAAGAGAAAGAAAATAATAAGAATACAAAGAAAATATTAACATACAAAATTGACTATACAAAGATTACAAAAGACAGCTCTAATGAATGCCCAGGGATAATTTTTTTGTCTTAACAATGAAGTAGTCCTACAGGAACTCCCCCCTCCCTAGCTCGTAACTCCTCTTCTGCACGAAAACAGTATATTACGAAATACTGCTTGGGAATGGAACAGAAAACTGCTTTTCTCGGTAACGTTTCTCCCCACCTAACCACACCCGCCGAAGAAAATATGGAAGACACTTATCGATGGATAGACTGTACCACTCGATCACCACGGCGACACACAGTGAAGTAGCTGGAACTCTGCACAGTAGGTCTGTGACCGATGGGCCCTGCTGCACAGACAAAACCAAGACGGAAAATACCCTCGTAGCCTGCCGTAATGAGATGGTCGTAGATGGGGAAGTGCAGCTGAAAACCTGTGCGGATGCGGCCGAGGGGAGTACCACCACTCTCCGAACGATTTGGGGCTGTCCAATATCATGACAATATGTTATGTCAACAGAATCAGCCAAAGCTCGCGCTACGAGAGATATTCCACAGTCGCCAGGTGTGGCTGTATAAATGTACAATATTGCACTTGGAAGAAGAGAGGACATGCAAAGAGGTCGCTTCTTATTCATGGCTAGAAACAGAGTGATCGGGGTTGAAACGAAAATGCGCCCGCACTGATTCACTGTGTTATGGAAGTAGAAAAGACATTGCGGAAGGAGAAGAAGAAAAATGTACTCCGGTTATTCTCAGACCTCTTGTGGGTTCCAAAACAAATGGCAACATTATTGCGTTTGGTGGAGACTTTATCCATATTTACAGAAATAACTCACTACTTCCCCATAAAAGGGCACAGTTACACGCCATCAGATGGTACACTATGTGATCAAAAGTATCCGGACACCCCACAAACATACGTTTTTCATCTTAGGTGCATTGTGCTGCCACCTACTGCCTGGTCCACATTATCCGCGACCTCAGTAATCATTAGACTTCGTGAAACAGCAGAATGGGACCCTCCGTGGAACTCAGGGACTTCGAATGTGGTCAGGTGATTGGGTGTCACTTGTGTCAGAAGTCTGTACGCGAGATTTCCACACTCCTAAACATCCCTAGGTCCACTGTTTCTGATGTGATAGTGAAGTGGAAACATGAAGGAACATGTACAGCACAGGTCGACCTCGTCTGTTGACTGACAGAGACCGCCGACATTTGAAGAGGGTCGTAAAGAGTAATAGGCGGACATCTATCCAGACCATCGCACAGGAATTCCAAACTACATCAGGATCCACTCGAAGTACTAAGACAGTTAGACGTGAGGTCAGAAACCTTGGATTCCATGGTCGAGCGGCTGCTCATAAGCCACACATCACGCAGGAAAATGCCAAACGACGCCTCGCTTGGTGTAAGGAGCGTCAACATTACACGATTCAACAGTGGCAAAAAGTTGTGTGGAGTGACGAATCACGGTACATAATGTGGCGATCCGATGGCAGGATGTGGGTATAGCGAATGCCCGGTGAACGTCATCTGCCAGCGTGTGTAGTGCCAACAGTGAAATTCGGAGGTGGTGGTGTTATGCTGTGGTCGTGTTTTTCCTGGAGGGGGCTTGCACCTCTTGATGTTTTGCGTGGCACGATCACAGCGCAGACCTACAATGATATTTAAAAGCACCTTCTTGCTTCCCACTGTTGAAGAGCAATTCGGGGATGGCGATTGCATCTTTCAACACGATCGAGCACCAGTTCATACTGCACGGGCTGTGACGGAGTGGTTACCGACAATAACATCCCTGTAATGGACTGGCTTGCACAGAGTCCTGACTTAAATCCTATAGAACATCTTTGGGATGTTTTGGAACGCCGACTTCGTGCCAGGCCTCACCGACCTACATCGATACCTCTCCTCAGTTCCGCACTCCGTGAAGAATGGGCTGCCATTCCCCAAGAAACCTTCCAGCAGCTGATTGAAAGTATGTCTGCGAGAGTGAACGCTGTCATCAAGGCTAAGTGTGGGTCATACCATATTGACATTCAGCATTTGCGATGGAGGGCGCCACGAACTGGTACGTCATTTTCAGCCAGGTGTACGGATACTTTTAATCACGTAGTGTATATTTGGAAATGCTGCAAAAGACTACAGAGGATTAGAAAATATTGATGTATACTCTCAGCATCACGATATTCTAAATAAACATGGCGCTTGCTACGTCCTTGGCATACATTGGAAAATCTATGATCTTAAAAGGAAATCAGATACTCTCATCAAGGAGAAATTACCTTTTAAAATGATAGAAGCACGTGTTCTTCAAATCAAGAAGGGGAAAATTTCGTTCAAACAACATATATTGGACCTGCAATAGAAACAAAATGCCTGAGAAACAATGTGAGGGATATGAGAAACAATTTGACGTATATGAGAAATATGGACGCAATTGATGAAATATCTTATTTCAATCATGTTACTCTGAAAGAAGGCGAAGACGTGAAGAAACTTCTTTAGGAATTTGATTCCACCTCCCAGGAAGCTGTGAACTTCTACGAAGTAGCTTTTCGTGATTGCAAATCTAAAGATAAAGATACCAATAAAGTGATGTTTGAAGATGGTGCTACACATTGATTATATTCCCACATCAGCAAGGGAGAATATTATATGAATAATTATTATTAATGTTAGCGATAAATTTACTATCATAAAGATCTATAAACTATTAATACGACTTGCAATGATTATAAAAAATTGAGTATTTAAAATACAATTATATACTTTATGCATATAGGAGGGACATAGATTATTAAAGGGGATATACCACACACACACACACATATATATATATATATAATTAAACAAGAATTACAAATAATGATGCAATACACCAGAAATATGTTAGAACATTTAACAACCAGAATTGTACAAAAGCAGATTGTTACTTAGATAGGTAAGGAACGGGTGAGCTAGCTAATTCCAGTAAAAGATAGTTCTAGGTAGAGCCCACCATTCACCAAGCTAATGAGCAAGGAACTGTAAGCAATAAGGAGAAACAGGGACAGATATAGAAAGGAAAGAGATATTGGATATGCTTCCGGACGCGTAACTCGTTATACTATGCGAAATCTTTTGGAGCAGAATATTCTCATACATAATAAGGTAACGCGGTCTGAGGACCAATTAGAAATATCGTTAAATTTTGAGGCGCAAAGGTGAGAGTAAAAGTTCCAGATTTTCACTCTCTTATAGAATCTCTTCGAAACACAGTGATATTCTCTGGACGACATATGCACGTGTGTGCATATGGGTGGGAAGCGTGTACAGTTATATTAGGCTCCCAATTTATCATAATGGTGGGAATTGTTACAATGGGAAAAGCTAGCCGCCCATAAATGTTTGTTTAATATGAACCCACATTTTAAGGGAAATGCAGTGTACTTTAACTTGCCTCACCTACGAAAACTCTGAGACCCGTGAAATTAGCTAGATATGAAATGATTAGGAATGGAGAAAACAGTAGCCCACGAACAGCAGTAGCCGTAGATATGAACACTGCAGCAGAGGGCATCAACCACAGGAACAATGTTTTCAGCTACAAATGATTCACAACCATTTCCCGCTACATTTATTAATATTAATTATTATTATCATTAGCATCTCATTGACTTGTGTGCTTCTTTAATTGCATCCGCATTTGTTTTTGGCATTTAATGCATTTTATTTATATCCCCTGTTAAATTATTTGTACTTGCACAAGATCTGCATTTGTATTTTCTACCATTGTTTTTAATTCTTCACCCTGTTTATCTAACTTATTACAAATACCCTGTTTAGTATTAATAAGTTTCAACTCCATTTCAGTTAGATTTTTATCAATATGTCTTGACAATTTATGTTCTAGCTGGTTGCAACCTTTATTTACTTTTAAATCTATATCTTTTTGAAGTGCTTTAGAAGATTGTTCTATTCTTATTTCTAACCTCCTACTTCCAGCTTTACTTTCTTTCATACACTTTTCTATTTGCTTAGCTAGATCATTTTTAGATACTAGATAGTTCTGTATTAGTTTCAGTTAACTTATTACTTAACTCTGTACTAGATTCAATTAACTTATTATTAGTTTCAGTTATGCCATTGCTTAACTCTACCCTCAGCTCTGTATTACTTTGAGTTATCTTATTACTTAACTGTGTACTAGTTTCTTTTACCTCTCCTCTCATTTAGGTTATCATTTCAGTTAACTTATTATTATTTTCAGTTGTTGCTTTTAGAAGCCACATAATATTTTCTTGTGATAAGTTTTCTTGTTCTTGTTGGCTAGATGTCTTAGGGAAAGTATTTCTTTCTATTGTTGTTCCCTGCACTAATATATGTAAAGGTGATTGACCTTGCATACTACTGCTATCTCTTTCTATGCCTACCTGTGAATTTACAGATAACTGTTCTTCTAAATCTGACCTATTTGTTTCCTCTATCTCTGATTGTAAAGTTACATTGTACTCAGTAATGGCTGACCTATCCTCTCCTACTTACATATTTTCATTGGCTTCTGTTTCCATTTTCTTTTGTATATTTTCTTTTGTTATACTTGGTTTGGAATTGCTCCGGTTTAATTTACCACTTCTCAACAGCATGAAATTATCTTAATAACAATATATTCGTACCTACTTTGATAATTATATAAATATTTAGTATTGGAATTTTCTGACCTTTTCTCTGGCTGTGTTAGTAAACTTTTATATTCTGGTGTTTCCGCGTAGATTGTAGTTGAATTGTTGACTGCGTGCCCCGTACTCCTGAAAGAATTGTTACTGTTCTTGGATGATGTTGTTGATGATTTTTAAGTTCTCTGGAGCTTTCTGAAGTTCTCTGAAGTGACTTCTTGTAGTTTCGTCAATTCTGGTAGTTCTATGAGGTTCCTTGATATCTTATTTTCAGCTATTCTCGCCAATTCTTGCTTGTTCTGGCCCCACGTTTAGGCGCTAATTTGAAGGATTTTTAATTCTCCACTGTTCGAAAGCCAGTTTGAAGAAGTAACTACCCCAAGTATGGTACAAAGTTCCGGTGACCTTCGCCCCAATGTTCACTTTCCGGTGGTCTTCGCCCCAAGTTCACTTTCCGGTGGTCTTCGCCCCAATGTTCACTTTCCGGTGGCCTTCGCCCCAATGTTCACTTTCCGGTGGCCTTCGCCCCAAGTTTTAAAAAATTAGCTTTGTAATTTGAATGTTTCTTTAAATATTATTTATATTTAGATTTGCCCCGGCTGCGTCAGTATTAATTTGTAGAAACATGTGTCTCTTTGTAGGGGGTGATGCGGCTAAAGAGTGTAGGTTTACACAAATTATAATTTTTACTTCATTCCTTTTATTAATCCTTCACACGATTAAATAACACTTCACTGATATAGAGAGCTGTGAGATTATTTATTAATTACTTGCACATTTCTTTTTAACACTTAAACATTATAATATTCTCGTCGTAATGAATTTTGTCTCACACTGAATACGTATTACACTTCTCGGGGACGGTCTCGCGTCCAGTTAGGAACGCTGTCTACTAGCAACTGACTTCTACCGCCTGAATTTGCAAATTTCATCTATTTCATGTCTCTGATTGGCTAATTTTACTCCAATAGAATACTTTTATTTAACTTTCAGGTATTTTTGGTTGTTGATTGGCTATTTATAGACTGTTTTAAAAATTACATTATTTATGCCCCAAGAATTACTAGTAGCATTATTAAACTTTCCACTTCATTACTGCCTCAAGGTTACCTCATTTTTACCTCATTGTTAGCAACCTTCGGCTTCTATTATCACAGCTCCTATATTGTTAAATTACCTAATACATTCGCATAACATTATTAAACATGTACATAATAATATAAACATAATGCAATGACTGTTACATACATTTTATATGTTATTTATACACATCTTGTTTTAAGGCGGGCTGTTGCTGAATTTTATATTATATAATTAGACTGAAATCATTTAAGTGTTAAAAATACTTTCTCAATTGGTTTAACTATTTAGCAAAAGGAGTGGCGCACCCTTGCACCGTGGCCTAAAGCAACCAATGAAATGGCTATGGCTTCGCAAGGCCACGTACAACGAAAAATAATGTGACATAGACGCGAGGTTCAGGTGAGATTTGGCACTCTTTGTACAACATTCAGTAACAATGAGGAGTATTTCAGAGACTACGGTAAAATTGGAGAGCAATGGCACCCGGAGTGAATGTTGACATATACTGGAGAACTTTGGTTAACAGGGATAGTTATATTTAATTCTACAGCAGTTATCGCAAAGATTTCTGAAGCAGAGAGCGAAGAAAACATTCTGCTCGTTAGACAGGTGCCTTGTGGAGATACTACAAGGAGTGAGATGGCAAAGGGAAGCAGGTAAAATGAAGCTGGATAGGAAAATGCTGTCCGACTAAGCATTTAGCCTGAACAAATCTGACAACATAGTGGATCATCCAGCAGTGACAATGCCATCGGAACCAATAACCGAAGCTTCGACGTCTGGAATTAAAAGTCTCAACCTTACAGGTAGCCTTAAGAAGAAAGATAAAAATAACCGATGTGTACACTTGTACAGTGGTCCTGTGACTGGAAAGCTTACGAAGGACCTGACTGGGTTCAGTGTGTAGAATGTCTTCATGGGGTATGCGGAGTGTCAATGATGGAAAAGAAGGAATAATGTTTTAATACAAGAACTATTATGATAATGATTAGATGCATTGAGTGTAGTTGTTTCACATTGTGTTTTGTTTTCCCTTGTGTTCTTTAAATGTGATAAGGTATGTTTGTAGATACTGAAAAATGTGGAAATTTTTGTTATCTATTGTATTCTCAAGTTCTTTTGTACAAAATGTATATTTTAAAAGGAATCCACAAACAAAAATAATCCCAGTTAGGTACAACGTTGCACAAATCGTATTAATATATGACATACCAAAGTTTCCTCATGTATGGTACAAAATGGCAATTAAAGAAATGTCATACTATAAAAGGAAGCAATTTATAAAGAATACTTTTGTTTCAGGTAAGGCAAAGGTTTGAATTTAGTGATGCGTTCATTCGGAAAAATAGACGTGTTATACCTTAAACGTAAATGTAAAAAAAGTTGGGTGTTGCCAATGTTCCCCATTTTACTTCTTTACAGATAATTCAGTAAACAAATTTTATTTTTCCTGCAAATATCTCATCTATGCGATATTTCAGTCAAAGCCATTGTAGTCTTCCTAGAAGTGGAGCAATATTATGAAAATCTTGCATCTTAGACAATCATCAGCAGCAGCTTTCGTAAATCAGTAATTGATCTGTTTCGGCTCAAATTGGCAACTGTTAGACCCAACTTTTAAGAGGTCGTCTAAGACTTCGTTGTCCTACAGTTTCATAATTCAACACTCCCTTATCCTGTCATGGCTCATTCTGAAAATGCGTTTATGCCAATTGTTTGGATAAAACTCTTCCATGTTACTTGCTATCTTAACCATTCTTAGTTAGTTGATTACGTGTACCTTCGCTGCTCTTACTTTTTTTTTCATCTCTACGATGTACAAAGTACGTAGACAAGGTATTGCATTGCACCAAAAATTTGATACCGAGATTTCACTGGAAACATATTGCTTTGAGGCCCCCTGAATAAAAAAAAAAAGAATTTTTAGAAAAAGATCCATGTGTGTGTGTGTGTGTGTGTGTGTGTGTGTGTGTGTCAGTGAACAGCATAACACAAAACGAAAAGTCGGATAAATAACCAAACATGGAATTTTAGTTTCAGTACCTTCCAAATACGCAACACGAGGATTTTCAAAATCCTCCACCCCAAATACCCTTTACATGGAAGACCTTTCGAAATTTTGTATTTTCTAAAAAATGGCTCTCACGATTTTTATTAAAATGTCATATATTAAAGATATTTACATGACAAATAAAATGCATATCTCGAATTTCCTCGGAATAGCTTGTGAACTCTTCTGTAACTGGTAAACGTTAAGCGATAGACGAAAACGTACTGCACAAGAAGTGAAGATCTCTATAAAACACACAATTTATTTCAAATACCTTTTTATGGTATCAGCCATTTCCGAGATATCCGTTATTAATGCCTCGATCTTACAATAATTTGTCATTTATTTTAAGTCCCGTCTATTTTCAGTTGTTTCTAGCGATTGCATGAAACAACATGGAATTTTAAGGTCAGTGTATAGCGTCCATTTCTTAAACATTTGACTATCCCTGTTCTCTTAGTATCCATAACGAAATGTGTAGTGTAGCTATTTCTGCAAATGTTTATTTGGATTAAAATGTAGTAGAGAAGAATAAGCTTTAGTAAGGATAGTTTGTATACTCGATAATAAAGATAGAGAGTAGAAAAACTCATGTGAATGCATCATATCAGGTTTTTTTAATAGAATGTATCCCTTTAAAAGATCAAGGATTTCATCTGTGTTGCCTTTATTTTTCTTAATGATCTCTTATTTAAATTCCAACTTTCACATACATGTAACGCTAGAACTTTGTAATCTTTTAAGCGCTAGAATTATGCTAATTGTGCCACGTATTGTAGCGAATGTGTGTGCATTGTCGCGTCGGACACATTATTGCTGTGTATAATGATATTGTTGAACTAATTATTTCGTTTGTGAGTTGAATTCTTGTCCGGGGCGGCATATTTCCCTCCAATTCCTAGTCAAGGGGGCTGAAGGCAAGTTGAGGGACGAGCCGCTTTGTACAAAGCGTGGCGTTACCAGTAGAATCAGTCGAGTGTATAACTTCAGTGTGGTTGTGTGTAGGAATGCGTGTTGCCGTGTGTGTGTGTGGGAGGGCATCTCCCCCAGTGTTTGTCTGTAACCTTTTAGAAATTATGTAGCAGCACCAAGGTAACTTTATAATAAACTAGAGTTAAATGTGAATTTATATGCATTATTTATAAATATCTCACACCCGCTTTAGCTTTGTGCAGCAACTTCCTGATATCTCTTGTTGGCCTCTGTAGTTACGACCCCCCAATGTTTATGCCGGAGCAACTAAATTTAATATTTTAGCTGAAAAACCTTTTGGCCTCACCCCGGTGTATAACAATATGCAGAGGGTAGATTTTCTTGTTCGCCATTTCAGTTTTGAATTTCCTATAGGGACTCCGAGAAAAACAAAACTTTTCTATAAAAGTATTGAAAATTGAATTTTCTCTCATTATAATACTCTTAAAAGGTGCAGAAGGTAAACAATAACGTATCTATCTCGCTTTTCGCTTTTGATTTTCCTATTCACAAGCGCGCACACACAATAGGTACATCCATTTTCTAAAGGCGTATTTGATTTTCATTCTCGGAAGCTCAGTCCTCAGTTTTAGTAAATACAAATAACAATGCTTTAATCGAATGCAGCACCTGCTCTACGTAGATATGGACTGGACTAGTTAACGGAAGTGACACAGCACTGCAACCCTCAGGGATATACTGCACCCCCAGGAGGAACGGATGAGGTGAGGGAATTGCAGGAGACACACGGGTTGCAGAACAAAGCCGGCGGAAGTGGACGGAGACGCGCAGAGTTCTCTAACAGTTCCAGGCTTGACTGCCTGGCCACGGCAGAACGGCTCGCAGTCGCTCCACCAGTGAGACCGTGGAAACATTTCCAAAAGCAAGCCTCTGCGCCATCTGCCCGACACCGACCGAACCACAGCCCCGAGTCAACCTGAAACATGAAAGGGAAATGAAATGAGAGGAAATGGGGGAGAGAGGAGAGCTAAGGTAGAATACACCAGTCGAGCATTCACCTTTGTCAACCAGGGAAAACCACGAAAAACCCACGGTCAGTGCGCGACCACCAGGAAAAGAACTCGGAACCTCTGTAGTGGGAAAGCGTTGTTCCTCTGGTTGATGCCCTCTGCTGCAGTGTTGTCTCCGGCTATTGCTGCTCGTCGGTTGCTGTTTTCTCCATTTCTAATCAATTATCTAACTAATTTCACGGGTCTCAGTTTTTCGTAGGTGAGGCGAATTAAAGTACACTGCATTTCCCTTAAAAACGTGGTTTATTATGAAATAAATACTTATGGGCGGCTAGCTTTTCCCATTATAACAATTCTCACTATTATAATAAATTAGAAGCCTAGTCTAACTACACACGCTTCCCACCTTATGCACACACCTGCATCTGTCGTCCAGAGAGTATCAGAGATTCTATAAGAGAGTGAAAATCTGGAGATTTCTTCCTCTTTTTATACCTAAGCCTAATGACGCTAGGCTTCGCGCCTCAAAATGTAACGACATTTCTAATTGATCCTCAGACCGCGTTACCTTATTATGTATGAGAATATTCTGCTCCAAAAGATTTCGCATACGCGCCCGAGTGATGCGCTTGAAGCAGATTCAATATCTGTCTCTTTCCTTTCTATATCTATCTCTTTCTCCTTATTGCTTACAGCTCCTTGCTAATTAGCCTGGTGAAAGATGGGCTCTATCTATAATTATCTTTTACCTGGAAATAGCTAGCTTGCCCGTTCCTTACTTATCTAAGTTACAATCTACTTTTGTACAATTCTTGGCTGTTAAATATTCTAACATATTTCCTGATGAATTATGTTGTGTAGAATTCTTGTTTAATATTGATTTATATGTCTATGTATATACATATATATACATATATGTGTGGTATATCCCATTTCACCTCCCAAATGCGAATCTCATACGTTACCGCGGAGCTAACTCGCTTATGTTGATAAGCAATAGATAAATGTGATTGCGATGAAATCATTAAAACCAGTTTTGGGGCCTTAGGTAAGGTATGTAGAAAGCAAGAAAGTAATGAAACACAGGATACCATTTACCTATCGTCTAGACACTTTTCCAGAAGTACAAAAAATCCATTTTTACTCTCTCTACACGTATAGTAAGTAGGGAAAGTATTGTATTCCACCCAAAAATTCGATACCGAGATTTCACCGGAAATACATGTTTGAGACCCCCTGAATCCAAAAAAAGCATTTTTGGAAACATGTCCATGTATGTCTGTGTCTCTGTGAACAGCATAACTGAGAAACGAACAGTCGGATAAACACCAAACTTGGTATTTGGGTTCAACACGAAGGTTTTCAAGAAAATTCCCCCACCCCAGACTACCCTTTACATGGAACATTTTTCGAAAATTTTAATTTTCTCAAAAATGGCTCAAACGATTTTGATTAAAATATCATATGTTTAAGATAGTTTCATGCAAATGGAATGTAAATCTTTAATTTTCTGGGAATGTCTCCAAAAGTATTCTTCAATGTGAACGATTTTTGCATAACTGGTAAACCATAAGAGATAGACAAAATTTTACTACACAAAAAATGTAGATCGCGTGAAAATACACGATTTATGTCATTTACATATATTTTGTTCAGTGAACCGTTTTCGAGACATTGCTTGTTATTCCCTTAAATTTTCCAATACTTATACTTTTTCTCAAATTCGTTATTCATTTTTTTATGTCCTGGTAATGCAAAGAGAATGGAATACTCCACATAGTAACCACCTCTTAAAATATTTGACTATCGCTTAAAGCCTACCAATTCCCCTTGCATCTACAAGAAAAATAGCAATAAGATTAACATCTCGATATCTCGATTAACATGAAGCATATGGAGAATAAGGTTTTGTAAAAATATTTGTACAAAAGTAGAGAATGCCATGTGAGTGTAACACATGAGATTTTTTTTCTCTCACATACTCATTTTTTAAATGTAAATGCAAGTGATTTTCATTCGTAGATATAATAGTTTTCTAATATTTTAACAAGGGATTAAAATTGGGTGTAATTTAAAGGATGCTTAGCAAATTAAAGTAATTTTAAATACAATGCAAAATTAATCGCATTCGCTTTTAAACACTTTAAGGATATAATTTGGTAATAGCTCTTTAAGAAAGTCATTGCTTCAGATTTGGTTAAAAACCACATGCAGCTAAATTACTGTAAATTGCATGTAATTTGCCTAAATGCATTAATTAAGCTGTTAACATGCCGACATCTGTGGTCGACCACCCAAGTAAACCCTTGGTAAAAATTAAGGATCTTGTTACTACAACATTTGGCGTATCATCATATTAGTTTATAGAGAAATCTCATTCATTAGAAAAATATGCCTTTGATTTAAACCCCAATAACCTTAAGAACTTATTTAGAATTCCACCTTGAGCTGCCACATCTGCTTGTATCTGCAGTGACTAACAACCAGAAAGCGAAATCGAGCATTCCAATAAACATCAACTAAACGTTTTCAAGTCACGATTGCACTCGCATTTGTTACTGCTATTTAGACCAGTTTTATTATACCTGTACACGTCTGCATTCCCATTCCTGTGGCTTATAATCTTGGACTCTCATTATTTATGGACTGTTGTTTTAGTACTAACTGATAACTGATTTTCATATGTCACTCGATAACAACTCTAAACTTAAGTAATATTTATAATTTTCCCAATTTTGGACATAGATGAAAATTCGTGTACATTTCAAAGGATTATTTTCTATTACTGAAATTCATATATGCACATGTTATCATAGAATAATTTTAAAAACCACAAATTCTGTCATAAACTTCGTTTCTTATCACTTAAATACACTTCTTGTCACAATTTTGCTTGATGGTTCTCAATTTTTTCACAGTAGAGTTAAAATACATATTTGACTAGATAAATGAATTCATTTATAGTGCTTAATTTTAAAGTAACCTTATAGCACTTCATAATGTCAATTAAGAGATTTATTTCAAATTTCAGGTAATTCTAACTCATTAAATTCAAAAGAAAATCACTAAATTCGATTTGGAAGTCTTATTTATTTACACAGACATATGTTTTAAAGGTTATACATATATTCGTGCATCTGAAAATACAAAGCGTAAGTATTAATTTAAATAAATAAATCCTGTGGCGCTATAGTCCGCGAAGGGCCCGGGCCTGCCAATCCGACTCCCGGCTCACGCTCACATATGCACGGCAGAAGTGGGCGGTCATCAGACTGATACGGGGAGGTGATGTGGGCAGCTTCACGCATCCCCCGCTGCAAAGTTGGCCAGGACCGCTGCCTATCGCACCTCCCCACTTTCCTCACGTTGTTGAGTGGGCACCAATCCTATACCTGGGACGTAAAATCCTAACCCCCATGAGTGGGAACGAGCCCGGGCGTATTCTTGACCACCACTACGATCCAGCCCACTGCACCACGTCGCAGGCATGACATAGGTGTTCATTTATTCACTCTAGCATCTCCCTGCAAATCATAATTTGGGGTGTTGAGATTTTAATTATTTAGCAATTATGGTAAGGTTAGATACAGGAAGATCTGGTGAATCCTTAACTGATGTAATAATAGTTATTTACGCAACTAATGGCTGAAGCGAGAACCCTTTATGCGCATAACTTATAACGAAGTTCCAAAAGTTACGTACACAATTTTATTTAAAAACAAAAACAAAAACTCACAATAAACGTTTTTCAGTAATCAAAATGAAAATATATTGCTAGATTTAAGTTTAGGGCCCGTATTGATTAGTATACACAGCGTGTCTTAAAGAGGTAGCTTTTATTTTAAGATGCTGAATTTTAAAACTCTATACTTCTCGCACTTGAAGCTCTTCAGTTATACTGCGCTGTTTTATTGCGGCTGTAAATAAAAGTAATTTTTAAAAGGTTTTACACATACTAGTATGCTTAAGTTTACGAACATAAAATATATAAATCAAAACAAAGTTGCATTACTTATCCAGAGCTGAAAAAGAACATAAAAGAAGGAACGGAAGAAAGGAAAAAATCTTATGTGTTACACTCACATGACTTTCCCTACTCTTGTACAAACTATTTTTACAAATGCTTATTCTCCATATGCTTCATGTTAATCGAGATGTTAATCTTATTGCTAATTTTCTTGTAGGTGGAAGGGGAAAATGGTAGGCTTTAAGCGAATATTCAAATATTTTAAGAGCTGGTTGCTATGTGGAGCATTCCATTCCATTTGTATGTCCAGGACATAAAAAAATGAATAACGAATTCCCACTTGAGAGAAAGGATTGGAAAATTTAAGGGAATAACAAGCAATATCTCGAAAATGGTTCACTCAACAACAAAAATGTATATGACATAAATTGTGTATTTTAACGTGATCTACATTTTTTGTGGTAACATTTTGTCTAACTCTTATGGTTTACCAGTTCTGCAAAAGTCGTTCACAATGAAGAATACTTTTGGAGACTTCCCAGAAAATTCCAGATATACATTTCATTTGTCATGAAACCATCTTAAACATATGATATTTTAATCAAAATCGTTAGAGCCATTTTTGAGAAAACTAAAATTTTTGAGAAATGTTCCATGTAAAGGGTAATCTGGAGTGGGGGGATTTTCTTGAAAATCTCCGTGACGAATTTCTGGAAGATACTGAACCTAAATACCAGTTTGGTGTTTATCCGACTGTTCGTTTCTGAGTTATGCTGTTCACAGACACACACAGACACACGTATGGACATGTTTCCAAAAATACTTTTTTTGGATTCAGGAGGTCTCAAAACATGTATTACCGATGAAATCTCGGTATCGAATTTTTGGGTGGAATGCAATGCTTCCCCTACTTACTATACGTAGTAGAGAAAGTAAAAAGGGGAAATCCTCGCAGGTAATACAATAACAGATTGAGAACTCTGCTTATATGACAGATAAAGAGATGCAAAGGTTTAATTTCCCATAAAAGATGCATAGAAAATCCTTTTTACCTTCTCTACTACCTATAGTAAGTAAGCGTAGTGTTAAATTCCATTCAAAAAGTTGATACCGATATTTCACCGGAAATACATGTTTTGAGGCCCCCTAAATCCAAAAAATCATTTTATACAAAGATCCGGGTGTGTATTTGTGTGTCTGTGATCAGCATAGCTCAAAAACGAAAATTTGGATAAATACAAAACTTGGTATTTAAGTTCAATATCTCTCAAAGATGCAACACAGAGGTTTTCAAGAAAATCCCCCCATTCCATACTACTCTTTACATGGAACATTTCCTGAAAATTGTTATTTTCTCAAAAATAACTGTAACTATTTTGATTATACTATCATACATTTAAGATATTTTCATGACAAATGAATGTATGTCTTAAATTTTCTGGGAATATCTCCAAAAGTCCTCTTCATTCTGAATGGCTTTTACAAAACTGGTCAACCGTAAGAGATAGACAAACTTTTTCTACACAAAAAATGTAGAGCTTGTAAAACACAATTTATGTCATATATCCATTTTTTTGTTTGGAGTAAACCATTTCCGAGATATTTCTTGTTATTTGTTTGAATTTTCTTATTTTTTCTGGACATGCGGAGAGAATGAGATGGTCCACATAGCAACCAGCTCTTAAAACATTTGACTATCGCTTAAAGCCTACCATTTCACCTTACACCTACAAGAAAGTTAGCAATAAGATAGCTTTTGCAAATGTTTACCTCAATTAACATGAAGTAGTTGGAGAATAAGTAGAGTAAGTCATGTGAGGGTAACACATCAGACTTTTTATTAATTGTATTTTTACTTCTATCTTAACTTCCGTTGTCATATTATTGACTTTGGCTTGAGAAAAACTGATTGAGTTATATCGCATTGAACTGTAGGATTCGATTTTGGTTTTTAATTCTTTCCAAGAAATTCTCTTACCTTTCATTTTTCTAGACATTATTGAGGATGGGGGATCGTTCTAGTTGAAGAAAAGCTCCTCTACCCTAGTTGGAAATTGAACCCCGTGCCTCTGCATTGAGACAGAACGCTGACCTCCCGAAGATAGAGGCAGTCCCGAAAAATATTTTCTTCTTTATTAGATATGGATATTTTGCGTATAATAGGACCTTCACATACGGTACAATGGTCTCAAAGATGTAAGAAAAGAAAACTACAAAGCAATGCACTTTTGAGCGTACCCTAAGAATTATTACAAATGTAATACTGTGCAAAATTGACAGACCTTTGCCAACATTTATTTCTTGCGAATAGTAGATCACAATCTTTAAATCCTGTTCCAGCATACAAGCTTATACCAGAGCTTGGTTTTTCTCTTTCCGATAAAATATTATGTAATTAGCGCAGAGCGGGTAATCTAACCTCCAGTAGGCGTGTACACTCAAGGTCGCGTTTGTGTTAGCACCTGGATAATGCTACACCGCAGATTTGGACCTTTTTATTGTTCCCTGGCAGTACAGCCTGCCACAAAATTTTATGCCTTCAAACATGACCTTGAAGCTTTGTTTTGATGCTTCAGCATGCGTGCGTACTACCGATAGTATTTTCAAGTGAACCATTAAAAAGGCCTGGATACTGAGGACCTAAAATTATTTTGAAAACTGTCCATAGATTAATAAAAATATTTTGAAGAGATCTTACTTGCTGTTTAGTAAGCTGATGGCTGTCACTCGTGACATTAACAACTAAAACCAAATCATTACAGCGATATGACTTTCTCTACTCACTGACATCTCTAGTTTTCTACAAAACTATTATTATAGAAGCTTATTACTTTCTCTACCGCTCATGGTAAGTAGGGGAAGCATTGCATTCTACCCAAAACTTCGATACCAGGGATTTCAACGGAAATACGTGCTTTGAGACCCCCGGAATAAAAAAAGCCCTTTTATAAAAAAGTTCGTGTGTGTATCTGTTTGTCTGTGAACAGCATAACTCAAAAACGAAAAGTCAGATAAATACCAAACTTGATATTTAGGTTCAGTATCTTTCAAGGATGCGAGAGTAAGATTTTCGTTAAAATATCCCCAGCCTAAACTACCGTTTACATGGAAGATTTTTCGAAAATTCTGACTTTCTTAAAATGGCTCTAACGATTTTTATTAAAACATCATATATTTAAGATAATTTCATGACAAACTTTCTGGATTTCCTGGGAATGTTCCAAAAATTCCTCTTCATTCTAAACGGCTTTTGCATAACTGGTATATCGTAAGAGATAGACAAATGCTTCTACTCAAGAAATGTAGATCAAGTTAAAACAGAACTAGTATGTCATTTACACCTTTTTTGGTGGAGTGATCCATTTACCAGATATTCCTTGTTAATTGTTTGAATTTTCCAATACTTATACTTTTTCTCAAATGGGAATTCGTTATTCGTTTTTAGTCCTGCTAACAACTTCTAAGAACCGTTCTTGAGCTTTCAACTTTACATCTTGTAATTGTTTAGCTAATTCTGAAATCTATTAAAATACCATTTTGATTTCTTACTTTTATGAAACTCCCGCCTTACATTTAACTATTATAATAGATTGTGCATAAAATTCTGGCTTGGCGTTATGTTTAATAATCTTGTATGGAACATGTTTTTTAAATTGTCTCCGAAATAAGTGTTTTGAAACTAACCTATGCTGCATTTACACTGGTGGCAGATTGTACAAACAGTGGTATTGTTGCGTAGAAATGTTTGAACAGCATTCATATCAGCCCCGCGGAAATTCCAACTAATTACATCTTCTGTTTCAGACCGGTTTTTTCGCTCCTTCCAGTTTACAACTAATTACAGCTGTGGTCACATATATCTAGTAAAACTGCGTATGCGGAACAAAAATGATAAAACACAAAAACAATTCAGTATAGCTGATTACGAGTACTGTACTAACGACTCGTAATAACCCCTGTTCCCAAATAAGAAGGTTAATGAGATTTTGAGCTTCACTTACGAGTAAATTGAGAAACTCCCAGTTTACATTCGGCAGATTTAAATCCCCTGCTAAAACAATAGGGACTATGTCATTTGCGCTCACGTATACATGTTTACGAAAAATCAGTACGTCAGTTGCGTCTGGGGTTTTAAAATATATACGTAAGTTGCGTCCACAGTTAGCTACTTAGATAGCATGGGTAGGTTAAGGTTCTTCGATAAGATACACCAAACATGAGACAGTATTTTTAACATTTAAATAATTTCAGTCTAATTATATAATGTATAAATTTAATAACAGCCCGCCTTAAAGCAATACGTGTATGTAACAATATATAAAAAGTATATATAACAGTCATTATATATGTTTGATTTATTGTATCCATGTGTAATAATGTTATGTGAATATATTACGTAATTTAGTAATGTAGGAGCTGTGAGAATAATAGGTTAAAAGTTGCTAACAATGAAGTAACAGTGAGGTAACCTTGAGACAATAATGAATTTGAAAGTTTAAATGCTACTAGACATTATTGGAGTAACAATAATGTAATTTTAGTGACAGTATATAAAAAATATCCAACCAATAACCAGAAAAAGCTTTAGTTAAATGATGGTATTCTATTGGAGTAGGATTAGACAATCAGAGACTTGAAATACAGAAATTTACAAGTTTAGGCGCT